>JAZHEH010000882.1:0-1250000 GCA_036589455.1 Ateles fusciceps | reverse complement strand
TCCAACTGTGAGGATTATCCTCCTAAACTATCCCCCCAGCACCTGGCAGAATTTCACAGCTGAGAGACTCTGACCTCAGAGCTTAGGTTGCAACTGAGTGCATGGCGGCATTTCCACACATTGCTGTTCGCAAGAGAAGTAAGCAGAGCACCAAACACAGCGACTGGCATTGGGTTTGTGATTGTTTGTTCCTTTCTGCATCACCAGTTGTCATTTAATTAATTAACTAATTTTATTTATTTATTTTGAGACAGGGTCTGGCTCTGTCACCCAGGCTGCAGTACAGCTGTGCAATCTCAGCTCACTGCAGCCTCGACCTCCTGGACTCAAGCGATGCTCCCCTCACCTCAGCCTTCCAAGTAGCTGGGACTACAGGTGCATGTCACCACTCCCAGTTATTTTTTTGTTTTATTTTGGTGGAGATAGGATTCTACCATGAACTCCTGGGCTCAAGCAATCCTCCCCCACCTCAGCCTCCCAAGTAGCTGGGACTACAGGTGCACGTCACCATGCCCACTATTTTTTGTTTTGTTTTGGTGGAGACGGGGTTCTACCACGTTGCACAGGCTGGTCTTGAACTCCTGGGCTCAAGCGATCTGCCCACCTCAGACTCCAAAAGGACTGGGATTGCAGGTGTGAGCCACTGTATCTGACCTAATTTATTTATTTTTTGAGACAGTCTCACTCTGTCATCCAGGCTGGAGTACAGTGGCATGATCTCAGCTCACTGCAACCTTCACCTCCCGGGTTCAAGCAATTCTCCTGCCTCAACCTTCCAAGTAGCTGGGATTACAGGCACATGCCACCATGCCCAGCTAATTTTTGTATTTTTAGTACAGATAGGGGTTTACCATGTTGGCCAGGCTGGTCTCAAAACCCTGACCTCAGGTGATCTGCCCGCCTCAGCCTCCCAAAGTGCTGGGATTACAGGCAAAAGCCACCATGCCCGGCTGATTTTTTATTGTGGTAAAATACACATAACATAAAATTTACTATTTTAACAATTTCAAGTGTACAATTCAGTGGCATTAAATACATTCACATTATTGTACAACCATCACCACTATCCATCTTCAGAATTTTTCCATCTTCTCAAACTGAAACTCCTTACCAATTAAACACTAACTCACTGTTCCTCTGTCCCCATAACTCCTGGCAACCACGGTGCTACTTTCTGTCTCTGTGGATTTGACTGCTCTAGGAACCTCGTGTAAGTGGAATCACACAGAATTTGTTCTTTCATGACTGGCTTATTTCACTTAGCATAATGTCCTCAAGGTTTGTCCACATTGTTGTGTCAGAATCTTCCTCCTTTTAAAGGATGAATGAAATTCCATTGTATGTGTATACCATATTTTGTTTATGCATTCATCTGTTGTTTCTACCTTTTGGCTATCGTGAACCTGAGTGCACAAATATCTGTTGGAGGTAGTGCTTTCAATTATTTTTGGCATATACCCATAAGAATTGCCAGATCAGGCCAGGCGCGCTGGCTCATGCCTGTAATCCCAGGACTTTTCGAGGCCAAGGCAGGTGGATCACCTGAGGTCAGGAGTTCGAGACCAGCCTGGCCAACATGGTGAAACACCGTCTCTACTAAAAATACAAAAATTAGCAAGGGATGGTGGTGAGCACCTGTGGTCCCAGCTACTCAGAAAGCCGAGGCAGGAGAATCACTTGAATCTGGGAGGCGGAGATTGCAGTGACCTGAGCAGTGACCTGAGATTACACCATTGCACTCCAGCCTAAACAACAGAGTGAGACTCCGTCTCCAAAAAAAAAAAAAAAAGCCAGATCAGGGACTAGGCACTGTGGCTCATGCTCATAATCCCAGCACTTTGGGAGGCCAAGGTGGGCGGATCACCTGAGCTCAGGGGTTTGAGATCAGCCTGGCCAACATCGTGAAAACCCATCTCTACTAAAAATACAAAAATTTGGTTGGGTGCGGTGGCTCACACCTGTTATCCCAGCACTTTTGGTGGCCAAGGCAGGTGAATCATGAGGTCAGGAGTTTGAGACCAACTTGGCAAACATGGTGAAACCCCGTCTCTACTGGGAATACAAAAATTAGCCGGGCATAGTGGTGGGTGCCTGTAGTCCCAGCTTCTTGGGAGGCTGAAGCAGGAGAATCGCTTAAACCCAGGAATCGGAGGTTACAGTGAGCCGAGATCGCGCCACTGCACTCCAGCCAGGGCGACAAAGCAAGACTCTGTCTCAAAAAAAAAACCCCAAAACTTAGCTGGGCATGGTGGCACATGCCTGTAATCCCAGCTGCTTGGGAGGCTGAGGCAGGAGAATCACTTGAATCTGGAGGGTGGAAGTTGCAATGAACAGAGATCACACCACTGCACATCCGCCTGCACCACAGAATCTCCGTCTCAAAAAAAAAAAAAAAATTGCCCGATTGTATGGTAGTTCTATTTTGAATTTTTTGAGAAACTGTCATACAGTTTTCCATAGCGTCTGCACCATTTTACATTCCCACCAGCAAGGTGCAAGTGTTACAATTTCTCCACATCCTCATCAACACTTGTTTTCTTTTTCTTTTCACAGTAAAAGACACTCTAATGCGTGTGAAGTGGTTTCATGGCGATTTTGATTTGCATTTCCCTAATGATAGGCAATGTCATGTGTGTACTGACCACTTGTATTTCTTCTTTGGAGAAATGTCTGTTCAAGTCCTTTGCCGATTTTTAATTGGGTTGTTCTTTTGTTACTGTTAGCAACTATATTTTACTCGATTCAAACTAGTAATACTTGGTTCTGCCTGACTTGTTACTAAGGAAAAAATAAAAATAAATGTTAAAAAATTAAGCCCTTTCTCCTCTGCAGTTCAATAAAATACTTTTTTTTTTTTAATTGAGCACTTGGATGGAGAAACACTTGTTCCTCAAACCTCTTCTTCCTCCCACGCCTATGATCTGTAATAAGTCAAGCTGACCCAGTAGCTTGAGCTGAGGAGACAGAAAAACATGGCAGCAAAAAAGTGATGGACAACTGTTCCCGGAGCAAGCTGAGGGTTGGGCTGCTTAGTCTTGTGGCCCAATAACGAGAGGCAGGTGAACTGGGAAAGGAGGAAGTTTTTATTTCTGTAACCAGTTATAGGGAGAAGGTCTGGAAAATATTACCAGATCAACTCAAAATTACAAAGTTTTCCAGAGCTTATATACCTTGTAAGCTATATGTCTACGTGTAAGTGTGCGTTCATCTAAAGACATATACAGTGATTAACTTTATTTATTATTATTATTTTTGAGCAGGAGTTTCGCTCTTGTTACCCAGGCTGGAGTGCAATGGCGTGATCTCAGCTCACCACAACCTCCATCTCCCAGGTTCAGGCGATTCTTCTCAGCCTCCTGAGTAGCTAGGATTACAGGTGCTCGACACCATGAATGGCTAAATTGTGTATTTTTAGTACAGACGGGATTTCACTATGCTGGCCAGGCTGGTCTCGAACTCCTGACCTCAGGTGATCCACCCGCCTCGGCCTCCCAAAGTGCTGGGATTACAGGTGTGAGAGCCACTGCACCGGCCAGCTTTTAATATTTAATTTACCACTCAGTCAGTACTGAAACAGTTGTAATGGAGGCCTGAGTTAGTGAGACCTGGCCTGCAACCAATCTCAGATCAAATCCTGAGGACAGCTGAGGGAGGAACTTTCCAGATGGTCAGAGATGGGTGGATAAGCCACAAACTTAATTCCCTGTTAAAAGCTGTCTCCTCCATTTGTGATGAATGGTGGCAATCTCAGACTACACAGAATGCCAACACCTAAAAAAAAGAATCCATCAGGCTGGGTGCGGTGGCTCACACCTGTAATCCCAACATTTTGGGAGGCCGAGGTGGGCGGATCACGAGGTCAAGAGATAGAGACCATCCTGGCCAACATGGTGAAACCCTGTCTCTACTAAAAATACAAAAATTAGCTGGGCATGGTGGCACACGCATGTAGTCCCAGTTACTTGGAGACTGAGACAAAAGAATTGCTTGAACCCGGGAGGCAGATGTTGTAGTAAGCCGAGATTGCGCCACTGCACTCCAGCCTGGTGACAGAGTGAGACTCCAACTCAAAAAACTAAAAAAATGCAAATGCTAATTTAAAAAAAATGAAAAGAAAAACAGACTCTGTCAAAGCAGATCAGGCTTCCATCCCTAAGCTACCTCTCTTCGCAGCGTCCTCCTCTCAGGGCTCTCCCCTCAGAGATCCTGTGCCCCTTCTCTTCCCAGAAGGGCAGGGAAATCCCTAGACTTGCACCTCCGTAACACCTAGCTCCTGGGGTAGTTCGGATGATTAAATGAGATGTTGCAAGCGCAACCCAATGCTCCCCATGTACACCTTAACCTGAAATAACATTCGTATCAACCAACGTAAGTCTCCATCCTGCGAGGCTGTGGGTTCGCCAGTGCCTACCCAGATATCTCTGTGTGATCACCTGCTGCCTACGGCTCAGGACACTGCATGGCTGCTCACCTCTCCAAGCTGCTCTACCTCTCTGCAGGTGGTTTCCCCCTCAAGACAGCCACCACTAGCGCAAGCCTGAGGGTGGGGCTCAGGGATTGTCAAAGCAGGGGAGAGGAGGGGGTGAGCCAGGACTGGAGTTGGCTGGCAGTCCTCACAATCCCGCAGCCTGCCTGTTGCGTCCTATCATTGTGAGGAGAGGCCTTCCTGCCCTCCCAGGCCTGGCCTGCTGTCCCATGTCTGAGCCACAAACACTGGGAGACACCCCTTTTCCCGTTTCCCATTTCCTCTCTCCTCCCAGTTCCAGGGTCCCCCAAATCTCCCCTCTTCTGGCCAACCTGGAGAAAATCCACAATTCAAGGTAAAAGGGAAAATAGTTTATGCCAAGGAAGACGCCCCTTCACCCTATTATGCACAGTAGGGTATTTCTCTGTGTCTCAGTCTCTTATTAGAAAAAGGGTGAGAAGAGAGGCTTTGTCTTTGCACACCACCCTCAAAAAAAAAAAAAAAAAACCCTGTTAAATGCTTGTCAAACAAAAGTATTTGTAATTTTTCTGGCTGGGCGTGGTGGCTCACACCTGTAATCCTGGCACTTTGGGAGGCTGAGATGGGTGGATTGCATGAGTTCAGGAGTTCAGGACCAGTCTGGGCAACATGGCAAAATCCCGTCTCTACAAAGAAATACAAAAAGTAGCTGGGCATGGAGGCGCATGCCTGTACACCCAACTACTTGGGAGGCTAATGAAGGGAGGATCACTTGAACCCAGGAGGTGGAGGGTGCAGTGAGCTGAGATCGCACCACTGCACTCCAGCCTGGGCAACAGAGTGAGACCTTGCCTCAAAAAAAAAAAAAAAAAAAAAATACAGTTTTAGTGTTGGCTGGGTGCGGTGGCTCATGCCTGTAATCCCAGCACTTTGGAAGGCTGAGGCGGGTGGATCACAAGGTCAGGAGTTCGAGAGCAGCCTGGCCAATATAATGAAACCCCGTCTCTACTAAAAATACAAAAATTAACCGGACGTGGTGGTGGGCACCTGTAATCCCAGCTACTCAGGAGGCTGAGGCAGGAGAATTGCTTGAACCTGGGAGACAGAGGTTGCAGTGAGCTGAGGTCACACCATTGTACTCCAGCCCAGGTGACGGGGCAAGACTCAGCCTCGAAAAAAACAAAAAGTATTAGTAATCTTCTAACAGAAGCTCTGTCCAGGATCTGCAGAGCCCAACATTTGGCTGCCGAGAGGATCGTCTGACCCACAGATGTGGGTTTTTGTTTTTCTCTTACACAGTATAAGAAAGATTGTTAATTAGTTGCCAACTTTTGAATCTATAGCTTTACTTAAAAATCTGGGTGACCGGGAGATGGAGGTTGCAGTGAGCCGAGACTGCGGCATTGCACTCCAGCCTGGGCGACAGAGCATAGTTCCGTCTCAAGAAAAAAAATCAAAATCTGGGTGACCAGCTTCTCTTGGACTATCAGAAGATATGGCTACAGGGTCTACCTTCCCACGTGCCGACAGTCTACTGGATGCAAGAGGCTACGCTCTTTGGCAGTCACACACTCCCCAGTTCGCCACAGTCTCCACTCCTCCCTATCATCTCCCTGTCTCAGCCAGCTTCATTTATTTAAGTCACTTGCCTGCACCATACAGACATTTCATTTCCTATCCCTGGGCCCAGCTTATTATACAGAGCTTTGTGAACCATATCAATGATTTTGGATTTTATACCAAAGCCAAGAGAAATTGTCAAAAGGACACAGGAATGATATTGTTTTTTCATTTTTTTTGACTATTACAAAAGTTTATTTAACAAAAAGTCTAATATGAAAATGTACGTGACTTAATTTTTACATCATAGTAAAACAGGCCCTATGGAGAGAGGACACGGGTTTCTCTGCTGAACAGCCATTATTTATACTCGTTCCAAGGCTCGTAGCATGATACTATTTCGTCGTATTACCACCAAGGAATGATATTGTTAGCAGATAGAAGGTCTTGACTGTGAGCTGTCTAGGTGCTCGACACATCGAACAAAGAATAGAACAAAACACACAAAGCAATGAAAGAATGAAGCAACGAGAGAAGCAATGAAAGCACAAATTGAAGTGAGAGTACACCCCACAGAGCGGAGCCGGCTCAAGCAAGTGGCTCAAGAGTCCTGATTACAGTGTTCTTTAGGGTTTTTATTAGGCTAAGACTTTGGTAACATCCCTAGGTGCCCTTTAGAGGCCTCCAATTGGTTACACCCTATGAAGGACTGGCCCACGACCAATCAGAGGCTGAGGTGGAAATTTCTGTCTTGTTATTACAGGAGTGAGGGTGTGGCCTGTGTGCTGCCCAATCTTGCCTAGAACTGGCTGCACCTGCTGTTCTTTTGCTTACGCCTTAACCCCTGGTTACCCTAATTCCCTATTATCCTGCCTCAATATGATTAGATCTGCATCCTTAAATCATCACTGTAGATTCTGTGTAGAGAATGGGATAGAAGAAAGTAGAAAATGAAAGCAAAGAGACCCAGCAACCATGGAGACCAGGCAACTCTGTACAGCAGCAGTGGTAATGGCCTGGATTAGGGTGGTGGCAGTGGAGGGGCAAGAGGTGGACACATGTGAGATGTGTTTGTAAAGCAGAAGCCACAGGCATGGGGAGGAGCTGGATGTGGAAGGTGAAGGGGAATGTGTTGATGGCACATGTGATCGAAGATGGAGGCGCCATTGATTGAAATGGGGGAAACTGAAGGGAATCAGATTTGTGGGAGGAGATTTTTAAAAGTCCACTTGGGGTTCGTTTATATGTGAGATACTAAAGTATCCTCTTGGCTTCAGATGAACCAGGCTGGAAATAGAAATGTGGGAGACATTGGCCTACAGATAGGTGAGATGGCCTAGGAAGGGAGTGAGTCCCGGGTCACACGAGAAGAGAGCTTCAGCCCTGCGAAATTCCACCACGCAAAGGCTGAACAAGAGAAGAACAGCTAGTAAAGCAAGCTGTAAAAGAATACCCTAAGAGGTAGAAGGAAAACCAAGAAAGTGTGGCATCCTGGAAGCAAGAAAAGAGAGTGGTTCCAGGAATGACTGACCCAACCAAAGGCTACCTAGGAGGTCAGGTGGACGAGACAGGGAAGCATTCATGGGATTTAAGATCACGATGGTCAGTGGGGACACAAATGGTTGGGCTGAGGAGCAGCTGCCTCTTTTAGGGGAAGCAAATGCTCCCTAGTTTGCCACAATCCCCCCGACTCCCTATGGTAACACTTGGCCTGAGTCACTCCCTTACTCCTTGTCTGGCATTTAATACTTGCGATTTTGGCCTGGAGCAATAAGTACTATTTTGTAGCATGATTTTAAAAGGGTGGTTTTTTTTTAACTCTCTGCTAAACATGGACAGCACTGAACACTATGCCTAGCACTTATTAAATGTTTTATTTGTATTTGGAGACAGAGTCTTGCTCTGTCACCCAGACTGGAGTGCTGCAACCTCTGCCTCCCAGGTTCAAGCAATTCTTCTGCCTCAGCCTCCTGAGTTGCAGGGATTACAGGCACCTGTCACCACACCTGGCTAATTTTTGTATTTTTAGTAGAGACAGCGTTTCACCATGTTGGCCAGGCTGGTCTTGAACTCCTGATCTCAAGTGATCCTCCTACTTCAGCCTCCCAAAGTGCTGGGATTACAGGTGTGAGCCAGAGGCCAGCCTAAATGTTAGTTTTTAATTCTGTCTCTCTTTCCAGGTCTATCCTCCATTAACCTCCATGGGATGCTCTGGAATCTTTTCCTTCTTCTCTGGTTGATTGCAAATAACTTAAAAGCCCTGTCCTGGCTGGATGCGGTGGCTCGCACCTGTAATCCCAGCACTTTGGGAGGCCGAGGTGCGCAGATCAGGAGGTCAGGAGTTCGAGACCAGCCTGACCAACATGGTGAAACCCTGTCTCTACTAAAAATACGAAAATTAGCTGGGCATGGCGGTGTCCACCTGTAATCCCAGCTACTTGGGAGGCTGAGGCAGCAGAATCATTTGAAACCAGGAGGCAGAGGTTGTGGTGAGCCAAGATCCAGCCTGGGCGACTGAGCAAGACTCCGTCTCAAAAAAAAAAAAAGCCCTGTCCCTACCCTGCAGTTTCTTCCACCTGACTTGCGGTTTCTTCCACTCTACTGGCCTCCTTGAGTTCTCCCTACCCTTCCACTCCAGCTTGATTCTCTGCCTCCATGAAGCCCTCCCAGCCTGATCTATCCTCCAATGCATCCGTCATTCTCTGGATTTCCTACAAAACTTCCTAGATCTGCTGCTTATTAGAAGATTAATCTTGGCTGGACACGGTGGTTCACGCCTGTAATCCCAGCACTTTGGGAGGCCGAGGTGCGCAGATCAGGAGGTCAGGAGTTCGAGACCAACCTGACCAACACGGTGAAACTCCGTCTATGATAAACAAACAAACAAACAAATAAGAAGATTAATCTTGCCCTATCAGTGATTTGAATATTTTTGTTTTGTTTTGTTTTGCTTTTCATGTGCTATTGCCTTGTCTCTCCTAACTCCACTGTGAGCTTGTGGTTAGGGAGGTATATTTCTTCATATCTCAGCAGCTTTCACACATTGCCTTGAATACAGTAGGTACTCACTATATAGTGGTTGATCAATACCTTGCTCAAACCTCTCTAGAAGTGGACACCTATTGCCTTGCTTGACAAGCCCATCTTCCTCCTCTGGAAACCGTCCGTCTCTCCACCCGCCCTCCCCCATCTTCACTGTGAAGATGGAAGCCTTACTTCTCTACTGTGGGCAGCCCCCACCCTGCCATGCACATTTTCAGCTCCAGAGAGGAAGCTACAGTGTCTCACCAAGCTTTTGAGGGAGAACAGCAGTTACAGCCAACATTCATTGAACATGTGCCAGAGACCGTTCCAGATGGTGCAGAAACTCTTAATTCAGGCTTTTTTTTTTTTTTTTTTTGAGGCAGAGTCTCGCTCTGTCACCCAGGCTGGAGTGCAGTGTTGCGATCTTGGCTCACTGCAACCTCCGCTTCCTGGGTTCAAGCAATTCTCCTGCCTCAGCCTCCTAAGCAGCTGGGACTACAGGCACGTGCCACCAACTCCAGCTAATTTTTTTTTTGTATTTTTTGTAGAGACGAGGTTTCACCATATTGGTCAGGCTGGTCTCGAACTCCTGACCTCATGATCCACCCACCTTGGCCTCCCAAAGTGCTCCAATTACAGGTGTGAGCCACTGTGCCCAGCCCAATTCAGGCTCATTAAACCCTGAGGAGATCCCTACAAGGTAGGCAGTATTTGTATCCCCATTTTGTAGAGGAGGAGACCAAGGCAGACCTCCTGGCTGCTGCGTCTCCCGTGCAATGCATAGGCTTGTCACACTCCAGTCTCTCTCTTCTTCTGTCACCATCAAATCCCCACTTTATTCTCCTCCCAACCACTTCCACAGCACAGTCCAGACAGATTCACAGTCCAGAACTGCCTTTCCTTGTACAGTTCCCCTTGCCTTCGAATGCTATGCCCCCCGCCTTTTTTTTTTTTTTTTTTGCCTGAGTGACTCCTACTTAATCTTTAAGACTCAGGTTGGGCATTGTCTCTTCCAGGAAGCCCTCCATGAACAACCTCTTGCCTCTCAGGTGGGGGAATCAGTATCATCTCTTCATCACACTTTATTTATTATTTATTTATTTGAGACGGAGTCTCGCTCTGTCATCCAGGCTGGAGTGTAGTGGCATGATCTCAGCTCACTGCAACCTCCGCCTTCCGGGTTCAAGCAATTCTCCTGCCTCAGGCTCCCTAGTAGCTGGGATTACAGGCATGCACCACCATGCCTGGCTAACTTTTTTATTTTTATTTTTAGTAGAGATGGGGTTTCACCATGTTGGCCAGCTGATCTTGAACTCCTGACCTCAGGTGATCTGCCCATCTTGGCCTCCCAAAGTGCTGGGATTATAGGCATGAGCCACCTGTAATCCTGGCCCATCACACTTTAGTAACAATGCCCTGGGCTTCCCTCTGGAATCATGCTCACCGCATTGCAACTGAATGCCTTGTTGACTTATTTATACCTCTGTAGACTCCAGGCTCCATGAAGACATGGACTTCGGGATTCAGCCCCCAGCCTGAGACATAGGAAGCTCAGAGTTCTTCCCAAAGCCAGTGTCCCAGCTGATGCCACCAGTGGAGAAACCATGTCTCTTATGCCAGCCTCAAAGAACCTCAGGGAAGCCAGAGCCCCGGAGAGTTTCCATCCAACAACCTAATACCTATGACACTGTGGGAAAAGTGACAGTGTCCGACAAACAATGGCAGGTGTTGTCAGGGATGTGCAGAAATTGGAACCCTCTGACACTGCTCATGGGACTATCAAATAGCGCAGCCACTGTAGAAAACAGTTTAGCAGTTTCAAAATGTTAAATACAGAGTTAGCATAGAACGCAGCAGTTCCACTCCGAGATATCTACCCAAGAGAGCGGAAAATATGTCCACAGAACAACTTGTACACAAAAGTTTATAGAAGCACTATTCATAATAAGCAAAAGGTGGAGACATCTTTTTAACAGTATTATTACCAGAAAAAAGTTGCCAGGTGCAGTGGCTCACACCTGTAATCCCAGCACTTTGGGAGGCCGAGGTGGATGGATCGCCTGAAGTCAGGAGTTCTTGACCAGTCTGGCCTACGTGGTTAAACCCCATCTCTACTAAAAATACAAAAATTAGTCGCGTGTGGTGACGGATGCCTATAATCCCAGCTATTCCGGAGGCTGAGACAGGAGAATCGCTTGAACCCGGGAGGTGGAGGTTGCAGTGAGCCGAGATTGCGCCACTGCACTCCAGCCTGGGTGACAGACCGGGACTACATCTCAAAAAAAAAAAGGGTGACTTTCATAATGTGTGAATTTTATCTCCATTTTAAAAAGTGTCAGAGCATGCAGAGCTGAGGAAGCCAGAGGCTGTGAGGGAGACGATGGGGCGAGGAGGACGGTAGTGACCTTAATAAACAGATGGCTAACAGTCAGCAAGCGCTGGCTATAAGTTAGGCACTTGGCTAAGTATTTTACACAAATTATCCTACTTAATCCCCACAATGACTCTCTGAGGCAAGATCTAATATTACCCTCATTTTCTAGATGGGGAAATTGAGACCCTAGAGAGGGTAAGTGATCTATCAAAGGTGCACCTGCAAAGTGGCTGAAGCAAAGGGGGTCTATGCTCGAAGCTGTGCCACAGTGCAATGCTGCCTCCTGCAAATGACCACATGCAGGACAGAATGTAAAAGCCAGAGTCACGGATACAATGTGCTGGGAGTGGCGGAAGAAGTCTTCGTATCCCACTGGGGATCCAGAACGCTGGAAAAGGATTTTGAAGGGTAGATAGGACTTGGACAAGCAGAGACAGAGAAGAGCAAGTTTTAGACAAGTGGCAATAAGTTGAGCAAGTGGGTAAAAGTGGGAAAGGTTGGGTGTATTTATACCGGGTGCCATGGCTCATGCTTGTAATCGAAGCACTTTGGGAGGCCAAGGCGTGCAGATCAGTTAAGCCCAAGAGTTTGAAACCAGCCTGGGCAACAAAGCAAGAGCCAGTTTCTAAAAAAGAAAAAAATTTAAACTTTAGCCAGGTGTGGTGGCACACGCCTTTGGTCACAGCTACTTGGGAGGCTGAGGCAGGAGGATCATTTGAGTCTGGGAGATGGAGGCTGCAGTGAGCCATGATTGTGACATTGCACTCCAGCCTGGGTGACAGAGTAAGACCTTGTGTCAAAAACAAAACAAAACAAAAAACTATGCCTGACATTATGGGTGACCACCTAACACATATACCCCCTTCCTCTTGACTACCAGAACCCCCAGGTGACGGACCATGATTAGTCTACACCCTATCAGGACCACCCGGCTTCCAGGGTTCCCTGCCTTCCTTGCAGCTGAGAGTGCTCCACAGGACCTAACCAGAGGACTACTGTGGGAACTTCTGGAAAAAGGTTTTTTTTTTTGAGATGGAGTTTTGTTGCCCAGGCTGGAGTGCAGTGGCGCCATCTCAGCTCACTACAACCTCTGCCTCCCAGGTTCAAGTGATTTTCCTGCCTCAGCCTCCCGAGTAGCTGGGATTACAGACGCCCACCACCACCCTCAGCTAATTTGTTGTATTTCTAGTAGAGACAGGGTTTCACCATGTTGGCCAAGCTGGTCTTGAACTCCTGACCTCAGATGATTCACCCGCCTCGGCCTCCCAAAGTGCTGGGGTTACAGGCATGAGCCACTGCGTCCGGCCTGGAAAAGGCATTCTTTCCTCGTAAAGGAAAACAGATAAGGTTGGTATTATCCGGGCTCTTCCTCTTTTCTCCCTGTCTCGAATGCAGATGCAGCGTCTGAGCTGCTCACTCTCTTGGGACCCTGAGAATACAAACCAAAACGCTAAGGTTGGTGAGGCGATTAGACAAAGACAGGGGTACTGGCTGGGCATGGTGGTTCACACCTGGGATCCCAGCACTTGTGGAGGCTGAGGTGGGCAGATCACCTGAGGTCAAGAGTTTAAGACCAGTCTGGCCAACATGGGGAAACCCTGTCTCTACTAAAAAATACAAAAATTAGCTGGGTGTGGTGGCAGGCACCTGTAATCCCAGCTACACGGGAAATTGAGGCAAGGAGAATTGCTTAAACCCGTAGGCGGAGGTAGCAGGGAGCCAAGACTGTGTTCCTGCACTCCAGTCTGGGCAACAGAGCAAGACTCCGTCTCGAAAAAAAAAAAAAGAACAGGGGTACCCGAGGCATCACCGATTGATTTGATTTGTGGAAACAACACCATCTTCTAGGCATCCTGTTATGCAAGAGAAATAAGTATTTGTTTAAGCAACTTTTCTGTTAATTGTAGGCCAAAGGCAACCCCTAACTTACACAGAAGTGACAAATATACTACTTTGGCTGGGGTGCAATAAACTTGCTCTTATTCTTCCTCTAATTATTCCATTAGATAAACTCTCAGCAGTGCAATTCAATCTAATCAAATGGTAGAATGGACATTCAGTTTTGTCTTCCTAGACCCCAGAACCCATTCCTGACAATATCCTGAACCTCCTACCTTGTGGTTTAGGAAGTACTGACCTCATCCCCACCTCCAGGGCTGGGCCCTCGCTGGCTTTGACCAATCACCTCCGCCTCCCAAGTGCTGGGACTGCAAGTGTACATCACCATGCCTGTCTAATCCCTTTATTTTAAAACCCATTTGAACTGGGTTTTCTGTTACCTGAAACTAGAATGCCCTAAGTGTTAAGAAAGTTATAAACATTTCTAGGATCAGGTTCGTGTATTGGTGCTGTGGACTGAATTGCGTCCTCCAAAAATTCCTAGGTTGAAGCCGAAGGAGTGAAGTATGTGCTATCCCCAAATATGCCAAATTGGTATGTTGATTATTTCCAGCTGAAAACATTGGAAAGGCCAGGCGTGACCACCTGTAATCCCAGCGCTGTGGGAAACCAAGGCAGGAAGATCAGGAGTTGAGCTTAGGAGTTCTAGACCAGCCTGGGCAACAAAGTGAAACGCTTTCTGTATATTAAAAAAAAAAAAGACACCTGTAATCCCAGCACTTTGGGAGGCCAAGGCGGGTGGATCACCTGAGGTCAGGAGTTGGAGACCAGCCTGGCCAACATGGTGAAACACTGTTTCTACTAAAAATACAAAAATTAGCTGGGCATGGTGGCACGAGCCTGTAATCCCAGCTACTCAGGAGGCTGAGACAGGAGAATTGCTTGAACCCGGGAGGCAGAGGTTGCAGTGAGCCGAGATCATGCCACTGTACTCCAGCCTGGGCGACAGAGCAAGACTGTCTCAAAAAAACAAAAAAAAAAAAAGTGGGAGAAAATGTGGTTTCAGAAAGAGTGAGCTGGCCTGTCTCTTCCTGCATGCAGCAAGCCATAAAGACTCCTCTGGGAGGGGTACACTCCCCTTATCGGCGGGTGAAAATATCCCTTATCCTCAGAAATTGGAAGTTGGGGACTGCAGTGTGCAGTGGGTCTGAACAACTATCCTTCCTGAAGTAACCTTTCTTTTTTTTTTTGTAAGACAGAATCTTCCTCTCTTGCCCAGGCTGGAGTGCAATGGTGTGATCTCAGCTCACTGCAACCTCCACCTCCTGGGTTCAAGTGATTCTCTGCCTCAGCCTCCTGCATAGCTGGGGTTATAGGCATGCGCCAATAGGCCTGGCTAATTTTTGTACTTTTAGTGTAGATGGGGTTTCACCATATTGGCCAGTCTGGTCTCGAACTCCTGACCTCAAGGGGTCTGCCCGCCTCAGCCTGCCAAAGTGCTGGGATTACAGGCGTGAGCCACTGTGCCCGATCCCCTAAGTGACCTTTCTATTCTCCTAGTTTTATACCCTCCCATATGTCTCCCAGTGACTCCCTTAGAAATTTACTGCCCCTAGACAGATCCCTTTTTTCCTGTTATTTTTTCTCAAATGTATCGTTCTTTGTCTAAAAAGTATAAAAGCATCTTACTTCTCCAGACTTCACTCTCTTGTGAAGAGCCCTGTGTAAGTGGAAAACTAATAAAACTTACATGCTTTTCTCTTGCCACTCTGCCTTGTGTCAATTTGTGAGAGCCCACATAAGAGGTGCGTGAGGTTGGAGGTGATCTCTTACTCTGCTGCAAAGCAAAGCCCTAAGCCCAAATGTGTTAGTATTTGGAGATGGGGCCTTTGGGAAGTGATCGGGTTTAGATGAAGTCATGAGGGTGTGGCCCTTATAAGAAGAGACATCAGGCCGGGGGCGGTAGCTCATGCCTATAATCCCAGCACTTTGGGAGGCTGAAGTGGGTGGATCACAAGATCAGGAGTTCGAGGCCAACCTGGTGAAACTGTGGCTCTACTAAAAATACAAAACGTAAGCCAGGCATGGTGGCAAGCGTCTGTAATCCAAGCTACTCGGGAGGCTGAGGCAGGAGAATCGCTTGAACCTGGGAGGCGGAGGTTGCGGTGAGCTGAGACCGTGCCACTGCACTCCAGCCTGGGCAACAGAGTGAGACTCGGTCTCAAAAAAAATAAATAAATAAAATAAAAAAAGAAGAGACATTAGAAAGCTTGCTTCCCCTCTGCTTCTCTCCACCCGCACACACTGAGGAAAGGCCATGTGAGGACACAGAAGGCAGCTGTCTGCAAGCCAGAAGTCTTTTTTTTCTTGAGATGGAGTCTCACTCTGTCACCCAGGCTGGGGTGCAGTGGTGAAATCACAGCTCACTGCAACCTCCACCTCCCAGGTTCAAGCTATTCTCCTGCCTCAGCCTCCTGAGTAGCTGGGATTACAAGTGTGCACCATCACACCTGGGTTAATTTTTGTATTTTTTTTTAGTAGAGACAGGGTCTCACCATGTTGACCAGGCTGGTCTTGAACTCCTGACCTCAGATAATCAACCCACCTCGGCCTCCCAAAGTGCTGGGATTACAGGCGTGAGCCACCTCGCCTGGTCCTGCAAGCCAGGAAGCGAATCCTCACTGGGAGCGTAATCGGCTGGCACCTTGATCTGAGACTTGTCAGCCTCCAGAATCGTGAGAAATAAATGTCTGTTGTGTAAGCCACCCAGTATGTTATTATATCAGCCTGAGCTGACTAAGAGGATCTGTGAGAGATTTTTTGGTTGTTGTTGAAAATGCCAAAAATTTAACTCTGATTTGAGCAAAAAAGGGGAATGTATTGGCTTATTCAATGGAAACTTCCAGGACTAATCTGGCTTTAAGTCATGACTGGATCCAAGGGCTCAAGGCCATCGGAATAGATGTTCCCTTTCTCTCTTCTTCACATTTTGTCTCTCCTAGCTGTCTGGCTCAGTTTTCCTCCCTGTTGGCTTCCTTCTTATGGAGAATATTCTCCCATGTGGTAGCAAAGATGGTGTCCAGCAGGTGTATAAACTTGCCTTGTTCCTACTGGCAGCAGCTCCAGGAATTAGCCATGTCTTCTTTCCTGCTACCTGGTACTCCTTACCGCCTTTCTCCCCAGTGTCTGTTGCATACCCTGAAAAAGCCTCTGATTGGCCCTGTGTGAGTTACGTATCTTCCCACTTCCACCAACCAAGCATGAAAACCAGGGAAGTGGGACACACTTATTGGCTAGTATCGTCACACGTTCACTATGGTGGGGCCATTTCATGAGTATCCCCCACTGTGTCCTTGTCTGTGTCTCAGCTTGATACATTCTGTGTTCTCAGGTCCTCCTGGGGTCTTGTTTCGCAACGCGTGACAAGAAAGTAATCTGGGCTTGGTGCGGTGGCTCACACCCATAATGCCAACACTTTGTGAAGGTGAGGCAGGAGCATCACTGGAGCCCAGGAGTTTGAGGCTAGCCTGGACAACACAGGGAGACCCCATCTCTATTAAAAAGAAAGAAAAAAGGAAAGTTTAAAGCAGATTTAGAGAGGGTCAAAAAAGAAAAAAGAATGTAATCTGGTTGCAATTACACGGTTGTAACAGCAGCCTGGGGGCAAAGCAATTCATTGCCAAAGGGAAAAACAAGAGTTGGGTTCATAGCAGTTCTGCTGCTTCTCCACCCCAGTCTCTCCTGGACCTCACTAGAAAAAAGGGCCCTGCCAGGCACGGTGGCTCACGCCTATAATCCCAGAACTTTGGGAGGCCAAGGCAGGCAGATCACTTGAGGTCAGGAGTTCAAGATCAGCCTGACCTACATGGAGAAACCCCGCCTCTACTAAGAATACAAAAAAATTCACCCGGCGTGGTGACGCATGCGTGTAATCCCAGCTACTTGGGAGGCTGAGGCAGGAGACTCACTTGAACCCAGGAGGCGGAGGTAGTGGTTAGCCAAGATCACACCATTGCACTCCAGACTGGGCAACAAGAGCAAAACTCCATCTCAAAAAAAAAAAAGAAAACGAAAAAGAAAAAAGGGCCCCAAAGCTAAATGCCGGCAGCATTACCAACCCTGGACAAAGCTCTGACTTGCCAGACAAATGGACTATGAGCACATGCTGCCTGGCGCCTCCGCCTTGCATGGCGTCCCCTTGGGTCAGCCACCCTCCCTGCACTAACCATCTGAGACCAGCTGGTTGGCACGGCAGGCCCACTCGAGTCTGGAGAGTGGCTGCCCCGCCTTGGCCTGGCCGCCGGCCAATAAGAGCTTTGCCACAGCTGACACATTTCTGGCGGCCTCCCCAACTCCCTTTCCTTTGTTCCTTGGGAAATGGAGTAAAGAGCAAGAAACCAGAAATTAAGAAAAATCTTCTGAAGGAAACAGGGGAAGGGAATCTTAAATGCCATTCATCCTTTAGGTAAAGCGCTCCCAAAAGTGACAAGTTCCCTGCTGCCTCCATCTCCTTGACCACTCAGTCGACCACTCTCTACTTTTACTTACTTACTTATTTATTGAGACAAGAGTCTCATTCTGTTGCCCAGGCTGGAGTGCACCGGCTCAATCTTGGCTCACTGCAACCTCCCGCCTCTGGGCTCAAGCGATTCTTGTGCCTCAGCCTCTCGAGTAGCTGGGACTACAGGCACGCACCCACACCTGGCTCTTTTTTTTTTTTTTTTTTGTATTTTTAGTAGAGACAGGGTTTCACCATATTGGCCAGGCTGGTATCAAACTCCTGGACTCAAATGATCCTCCCGCCTTGGCCTCCCAAAGTGCTGGGATTACTGTGCGTGGCCTACTTTTTTTTTCTAGACGAGGTTTTACTGCTCTGTCACCCAGGCTGGCGTGCAGTAGTGTGATCCTAGCTCACTGCACCCTTGACCTCCCTGGGCTCAAGTAATCCTTTCTTCTCAGCCTCCTGAGTAGCTGGGACTGCTGGCATGTGCAACCATGCCCTGCTAATTTTTTTTTTTTTTTTTTTTTTGTAGAGATGAGATCTCACTATGTTGCCCAGGCTGGTCTTGAACTCCTGGCCTCAGGTAATCCTCTTGCCTTGGCCTCCCAAAGTGCTGAGATTACAGGCATGAGCCACTTCTTTACTGATGCCTCTCAAATTCTTATCTCCCTTTCTGAGCCCCGATTCAATATTTCCATCTGTTCACATGACATCTCTATCATCCCAGACTCAATAAAGTGAATCCATTTTCTATTATCTTTCCAGCACTAACCATCCACACTAATTTACTCTCTAAAATTTCCCATTTCTAGGCCAGGTGCAGTGGCTCATACCTGTAAACCCAGCACTTTGGGAGGCCGAGGCGAGTGGATTGCTTCTAATTCAGGAGTTCAAGACCAGCCTGGCCAACATAGTGAAACATCATCTCCACAAAAATACAAAAATTAGGTGGGGCTTGGTGGCTCATGCCTGTAGACCCAGCTACTTGGGAGGCTGAGGCTGGAGAATCACTTAAGCCCAAGAAGCAGAGGTTGCAGTGAGTTGAGATCACACCACTGCACTCCAGCCTGGGTGACAGAATGAGACTTTGTCTCAAAAAAAAAAAAAAAAAAAAAAATGGACTGGGTGTGGTAGCTCACACCTGTAATCCCAGCACTTTGGGAGGCCAAGGTGGGCGGATCATCTGAAGTCAGGAGTTCAAGACCAGCATGACCAGCATGGAGAAACCCCATCTCTACTAAAAATACAACAAAATTATCTGGGCGTTGTGGTGGTTGCCTGTAATCCCAGCTGCTGGGGAGGCTGAGACAAAAGAATTGCTTGAGCCTGGGAGTTGGAGTCAGAGGTTTCATTGAGCCAAGATTGTGCCATTGCACTCCAGCCTGGGTGACAGAGCGGGACTCCATCTCAAAAAAAAAAAAAAAAAAAAAAAAATCCCCCATTTCCATTGAGGGCATTCTGTCCCTTGCTCTTTATTCCTAAAAAGAACAAACTATTTTTCTCTACACACTCACTGAAGTTTCTCTACAACACTTTGCTTCTGACACCAAGTTTGTAAGAAGTTCTTCCACATCAAACAATGCTCCAATTACCAGAGGACAGTTACCAGGCGTCTTAGAATTCAACTCGATTCTGACACTCAGTGCCTAGAGTTAGTGCAGACCCCACAGGTTAAGGGCTCAGTCCCACAAGACTCCTCCCAACCTCAGATGTCAACTGATAGTGGCTGGGCCCCAGTCACTCACAACCTCTACCTGACTTGGCTACAAATCAGAGGTTCCCACAATCCCCCTCCTCAGGTTTAATTATTTGCTAGGACAGCTCAAAGAACCCAGGAAGACTTTACTTCCTATTACCGATTTTTAACAAGTCTATTTTATTTATTTATTTATTTATTTAATTTTTTTAGACAAGGTCTCACTCTGTTACCCAGGCTGGAGTGCATGGTGTGTGATCTCGGCTCACTGCAACCTCTGTCTTCCGGGTTCAAGCAATTCTCCTGCCTCAGCCTCCCAAGTAGCTGGAATTACAGGTGTGACACCACGCTTGGCTAATTTTTATATTTTTAGTACAGATCAGGTTTCACCATGTCGCCCAGCCTGGTCTCAAACTCCTAACCTCAAGTGATTGGTCCTCCTCAGCCTCCCAAAGTTCTGGGATCACAGGTGTGAACCATCGTGTCCAGCCTACAAGGAATATTTTAAAGGTACAAATGAACAGCCAGGTGAAGAGATACCTGGGGTGAGGACCAGAAGGGTCCCAAGCACAGGAGCTTCTATCCCCTTGGAGTTTAGGGTACGCCCCCCTTCCAGCATGTGGATGCCTTCTTGTTCAACTTAGAACCCCTCAGGTTAGGGTTTCTATGGAGGCATGATTGATTAAATCATTGACCACTGGTGACCAACTCAACCCTTCAGGAGGGTCCCGCTGAGAATTCCAACCCTCTAATTATATGGTTGGCTCCCCTGGCTCCCAGCCTTCATCCTTAGGGGCTTCCCTAAGTAACTTCATTAACATAAACTCAGGTGTGGGCCAAAGGTGCATGTGATAACTAACAGAAGATTCTCCTTTCACTTTTATCCTTCTGGAACTATTTCAGGAACTGGGAATGAAAAGCGAATATGATAACACCAGATGCTCCTTTTGGTTTCCATCACTTAGAAAATAACAAAGTTGTTAGGAGCTCTGGCCAGGAGCCCTGTATTATATTATTTCACACATTTATTCCTTCCATCTGATTTCTGAACTCAGAGAAATCTGGATTTATGCCCCAGGATGGCCACAGACTTGCTGTGTGACCTAATAGTCACTTAACCTCTCTGAACTTCTTTAAAAATCTGTAAAAATGGAAATCTGAATGCATTCCTGTAGGTCTGTTGTAAGAACGGATGTATATATAAAGTAGCACAGAACAAGTTCCCCCCCCCACAAAAAGACATTCATTTTCTCTTCTCTTTCTTGCTAGCGTCCTAGTCTGAGCCCTCCTCGTTACGTACATGGATTTACTACAGTAAATCCCCAAAGGGTCTCCGGTTTTCTAGTCTCTTTCATCAATCCAGTCCATCTCAAACACCAAGACTGGAGAAATCTTCTTCACATATGTATTACTTATTATTTTTTAAGATGGCATCTCACTCTGGCACTCAGGCTGGAGTGCAGTGCTACAATCTTGGCTCACTGCAACACCCACCTCCCGGGTTTAAGTGATTCCCCTGCCTCAGCCTCCTGAGAAGCTGGGATTATAGAAGCATGCCACCACATTTAGCTAATTTTTGTATTTTTAGTACAGACAGGTTTCACCATGTCAGCCAGGCTGGTCTAGAACTCCTGACCTCAGGTGATCCACCCACCTCAGCCACCCAAAATGCTGGGATTAGGCCTGAGCCACTGTGCCCAGCCTTAAAATACTGTATTCCTTTTGTCACTTTTCTGACCTTTTGTAATCGCCTGATGAGTTCTTCCTGTCTGCTGCACAGAGGAAATCAATTTGCTTAAACTGTGGTATCGCAGTAAAGCAAGAGTTTAATTGACACAAGGCCGGTTACACAGGAGAACTGGGGTTACCGCTCAAATCAGTCTCCCTGAAGGATCGGTGGTTTGGTTTTTCAAGGATAGTTTTGCAGGCAGGGACTAGGGAATGGGTGCTGCTGACTGGCTGGGGGATGCAATTGCAGGGGGTGTGGAAAACGATCCTCGTGCACCGAGTCCCCCCTCTCGGTAGGGCCACAGTCACAGTCATGGGTCATGAGTCTGAAAAACAGAAGGCCAATCTTAGGTTCTACAATAGGGATGCAACTGGGGAAGTCACAAATCTTACGACCTCTGGCCTCATGACTCCTGAGCAGTAAGGGATGACAGAAACTACACCTGCATTTTGGCACGATTCAGCCTCCTAATCTTGTGGCCTTCCACTAGTCTTACAAAGGTGGTTTCCGCCCTCAGATAAAGAGGGACTCTTATCATCCTTGCTTCAAAGTTAAACTGTAAACTAAATTCCTCTTAGGGTTAGCTTGGCCTATGCCCAGGAATGAGCAAAGACAGCCAACCTGTGAGGCTGGAGGCCAGATGGAGTCACCTGTGTTGGGTTTCTCTCACTGGAATAATCTTTGCATAGGCGGTTTCACTTTTCCCATTGCCATCAGGTTGCAATGTCAAAGACCCATTCTAGCCCTAAAACCTGCAATAATATGGACTCTTACATCCAGTCAGCTCGGTATGGTGGCACGTACCTGTGGTTCTAGCTACTTGAGGGGGATCGCCTGAGCCTGGGAGGTCAAGGCTGCAGTGAGCCATGATCACGCCCCTGCACCCAAGCCTGGGTGACAGCGTGAGACTCTGCCTCAAAAAAAAAAAAAAAAAAACCAACAAGGAGCTCGAAACCAGCCTGACCAACACGGTGAAACCCTATTGCTACTAAAAATACAAAAATTAGCCGGGCGTGGTGACGGGCACCTGTAATCCCAGCTACTTGGGAGGCTGAGGCAGGAGGTTGCAGTGAGCTGAGATTGCACCACTGCACTCCAGCCTGGGTGACCGAGTGAGGCTCCGTCTCAAAAAACAAACAAAAAACAAACAAAACACCACCAACAGCAAGCAAGCAAACAAAAAACACACTGTTAATGAAAAAGAGTTCTTATGTCGATAGGCTTGAAAGGGTAGGATTCGGCCAGGCACGGTGGCTCAAGCCTGTAATCCCAACACTTTGGGAGGCTGAGGTGGGCGGATCACGAGGTCAGAAGATTGAGACCGTCCTGGCCAACAATTGAAACCCCATCTCTACTAAAAACACAAAAATTAGCTGGGTGTGGTGGCGTGTGCCTGTAATCCCAGCTACTCGGGAGGCTGAGACAGGAGAATCGCTTGAACCAGGGAGCTGGAGGTTGTGGTGAGCCGAGATTGCCCCACTGCATTTCAGTCTGGGCAACAAGAGTGAAACGCCATCTCAAAAAAAAAAAAAAAAGAAAGGATAGGATTCCCAGGATTTCAGGCCTGGAAGGAAATTTAAACACTGCCATATCATAAGCACATGGCCTGGGGAGAATGAGCTGGTGCAGGATATTAACATGCTTTCCTCTTTGCATTCCCTCTTGAGTGACCTCCTTCCTCTTCTGCCAGAGGCATCTGTTCTCCTCACAGAGGATTAGGATTGCAAAGAGAAACAGAAAGCTTGTACGCAGCTGTGGACATCCAAAAAAAAATCCTCTGTATAAAGCAAAGCAATAGCTTTGAAAGCCAGTTGTTGCCAAGAGAGAAAAAGATTTTCTAAATAGTTTAGGCATGTGCTAACACATCAAGAGCCAGGCCTGTTGGACTAGGTCACCGAATTTTGCTGTGTGTGCCTGGGGTGGAAGGAAATCCAGAGGTGATACAGTGGCTGTCGTCCCAGGATGGCCATGAAAGGAAGCAGAGGCAAGGGACACAGGTCCTCCCACTCCTGTCTCTTAAGGCCCTCCTCCAGGCCAGATGCAGGGGTTGAGGAAGGTGCATGTTAGAAGGGTTGAGAGCCAGCTAAAGGTACAGGGTCCTAGGTCCTCTGCCTTATTTGGAGCCCTAGGAAGTCGCCCATATTGGTCTGGACACACTGCGTCCAGCAATCAAGAGGGCAGGAAGCCACACTGAGGTGTGAAACGGCTGCACAGGTGAGCCTGGGCCCCACGCTTGGCTCCCCATGGCCACAGGGGATCCTGGAATCCCTCTAGCATCTGACCAGGGAACTCGGAGGTGCTGAAGGACCTGGAGATTCTCAGAGTCTCAGGGCAGGAAAAGAGACCAGTGTATGTGCAGACCTCATGACAGGAACTCAGCCATGAGGACTCACCGGGCAGGGAGTGTCAGCAGGGCACTCCGAAAGGCCCATTTGGGGGCTAGGCATAGTGGCTCATGCCTGTAATCCCAGCACTTTAGGAGGCCAAGGCAGAAGGATCACTTGAGCTCAGGAGTTCAAGACCAGCCTGGACAACATAGTGAGAGCCAATCTCTATAAAAAAAATTTTTTTTTTCTTTTTGAGATGGAGTTTTGCTCTTATTGCCCAGGCTGGAGTGTTTTGATGTGATTTTGGCTCACTTCAACCTCTGCCTTCTGGGTTCAAGCAATACTCCTGCCTCAGCTTCCCAAGTAGCTAGGATTACAGGTATGCACCGCCATGCCCAGCTAATTTTGTATTTTTAATAGAGATGGGATTTCACCAGTTGTTGGCCAGGCTGGTCTCGAACCCCTGACCTCAGGTGATCCACCCACCTCAGCCTCCCGAAGTGCTGGGATTACAGGCGTAAGCCACCACACCTGGCCCCTAAAAATTTTTTTTAATTTAGCTGAGTGTGAAAAAAAATTAGCTAAGTGTGGTGGCGCGTGCTTGTGGTTACAGCTACTTGGGAGGCTGAGGCAAGAGGATAGCTTGAACCCAGGATACTGAGGCTGCAGTGAGCTATGATGGTACCACTGCACTCTAGCCTGGGTGGCAGAGCAAGACTCTGTCTCAAACAAACAAACAAAATAAATAAATAAAAAGAAAGAAAAAAGAAGGAAAACCAAACAAAACAAAAGGCCCACTTAGGACCACGCTGTGGACCTGGCCGCATCATCATGGAGAGTGGCAGTGGAAAAAGAGAACACCTTAAAAACTGAGTACATAGGCTGGGCACGGTGGCTCACGCCTGTAATCCCAGCACTTTGGGAGGCCGAGGCGGGCAGATCACCTGAGGTCAGGAGTTCGAGACCAGCCTGGCCAACATGGTAAAACCCTGTCTCTATAAAAATACAAAAATTAGCTGGCTCTGGTGGCTTGTGCCTGTAGTCCCAGCTACTCAGGAGGCTGAGGCAGGAGAATTGCTTGAACCTGGGAGACAGAGGTTGTGGTGAGCCGAGATCCTCCCCTCTGCATTCTAGCTTGGGTGACAGAGTGAGACTCCATCTCAAAAAAAAAAAACAAAAAACAAAACACCCAGAGTATTTACAGAGACTTGAGTCATTGATTGAGAGGCTATTTAAACCGAGATAAACTGCAGTGCAGTGATGAGGGCTTCTTTCTACTTCCCCGCAGAGGGGTAGGGGCGCAGGGCTCAGCAGATCAGCTGCAGGAAACAGAAGCGACATGTCTCCTTGCACCTTTCCTTGTAATTAATCTGCAGTCCTGCTACACATGCCACTGTTACCCAGGACGAGCTACAAAGCCTGGGGAAAACAGAACAAAATTTCCAAGGCCTGGCCGGAGGCGACAAGCATATAGAAAAGGGGTGCTGGGGCCTGGAAGGTGGAGAGTAAATGTGTGAGTGGGGACGAGATTCCCCCAGGAATGGCTCCAGGCACAGCTGCCTCTGGGATGAGATGTAGAGAAATCAAATGCAACATCAACATCTTTATATACCCTGGGGGGTGACAGAAGGAAGTTTTTTGTAGGAGAACCCAGAAAGAGAGCTCAGAAGGAGAAAAATCTCCTAAGCTGCTGGGTAGAGACAGGCTGTTTTTTTTTTTTTTTTTTGAGACAGAGTCTTGGTCCATCACCCAGGCTGGAGTGCAGGGGCACAAGCTCTGCCCACTGCAATCTCTGCCTTCCAGACTCAAGCAATTATCCTGCCTCAGCCTCCTGTGTGGCTACAATTGCAGGGGTGTGCCACCACACCTGGCTAATTTTTTTTGTACTTTTAGTAGAGATGGGGTTTCACCACGTTGGCTAGACTGGTCTCGAACTCCTGACCGCAAGTGATCCTTCTACCTTGGCTCCCAAAGTGTGGGGATTACAGGCGTGAGCCACTGTGCTCGACCTGGGCTGGCTGAGGTTAATACAAAAAGCAGGAATCCTTCTCTTCGGTTTACTTAGTCCTCCCCCACAGCCCTCGGCGTTCTTTCTTTCTTTCTTTCTGAGACAGGGTCTTGCTGTGTCACCCAGGCCGTACCGGAAACAGTAGCGCCATCATGGCTCACTACCTCCCCAGCTCAAGTGACCCCCCCACCTCAGCCTCCAGAGGAGCTTGGACCACAGGCTCGTGCCACCATGTCTGGTTAATTTTGTTTACTTTTACAGACATGTGGTCTTACCATGTTGCCCAGGCTGGTCTCGAACTCCTGGGCTCAAGGAGTTCTGCCCACCTCAGTCTCCCAAAGTGCTGGGATTATAGGCGTGAGCTACCGCCCCTGGCAGTCCTCAGCAGTCTTCAAACAAAACAAGGGCTGGGGCATGGTGGCTGATGCCTGTAATCCCAGCTCTTTGAGAAGATCACTTGAACTCAGGAGTTCAAGACTAGCCTCGGCAACATAGTGAGACCCCGTCTTTATAAGAACAAAACGACGAAGTTGCTATTTTCATATGAAATCTCAAGGAACCCTGAATAGCCAAAAATAAATCTTGTAAAAGAACAACAAAGTTGGAAGTCTCATACCTCCGGATTTTAAAACTTGGTAGAAAACTTCGTCTCAAAAAAAAAAAAAAAAGGATGGCAAGGACGAAATCTGGGAGTCCACAGTGTGCATAGATTTGAACCTGGGTCTATGTGGCTCCACGCTATGCTTTCCCTGCTATATCCCACTGTCTGGTTGAAGGAGGGAGGTGGGAGTTCTGAGGACAAGGGGACCTTTAGGTGAGGCTGAAGTTCCTACAGCCCTCCTTGCTTAGGAGATTTAATGATTGGCTGCCATCGTGTCAAGAGAAGGGATGATCCCTCTCCTGCCTGGTTTGCTCATCCAAATGACCTCACTGTGGCAGGTAGTGGTGGAGGGGCATGACCTTGAGATGAGGCAGACCTGGGTCCATATTCCTGCACTGAGATCTTAGGCAAATCACTTAAGCTTGTGGAGCCAGAGCCTTTGATTTCATTCTTCTAAAAATGGGGGCTGGGCACGGTAGCTCATGTCTGTAATACCAGCACTTTGGGAGGCTGAGGTGGGTGGATCACCTGAGGTCAGGAGTTCGAGACCAGCCTGGCCAACATGGTGGAACCCCGTCTGTACTCAAAATACAAAAAAACTTGCAATGGCACAATCTCGGCTCACTGCAACCTCCGCCTCCCGGGTTCAAGTGATTCTTGTAAGGACTATGCATTCTCAGCACTAAACTATGCATTCGCTCCCAGATCTATACTCAGCACTAAACTATACATTCAAACCTGCCAAAATTTAAAAAATCCCGCCAAGCCTTACCCAATGGCAGCTCGCCCCATACGTTCTTAGCCAGCCTACCTCATGCTTTGTTTCCCCAATATCCAATCAATTGCCTCTAACCTCTATAAAACCCCCTGCCCTAAAAAGTTAAGCGCAACTTCTCTGGCCCCCCCTTTCCCCAGACCACAAAAACCTCACCCGGAAGCTTAATAAATTAGCATTTAATTTTCCTAGGCTGGTCTCAGTTTCCTCATTTTAAACTAGGCAATAACCCTTACAATTCTCCTGCCTCAGCCTCCCAAGTAGCTGGGATTATAGGCACTCACCACCACGCCCAGCTAATTTCTGTATTTTTAGTAAAGTCAGGGTTTCACCATGTTGGCCAGGCTGGTCTCAAACTCCTGATTTCAGGTGATTCACTCGCCTCGGCCTCCCAAAGTACTGGGATTATAGGTGTGAGCCACCGCGCCCCACCTCAGTCAGCAATTTTTTTTTTTTTTAATAAACAGGCATGAGTCTATGTCTGAATCAATCAGCATTTTCAAGGTTAAATGCCCTGGAAGAAGCAAAGTGACTTCAAACCTGAACAGGTTTAAGAGACTTGCTCAAGCAAGCTCATTGGGCCCTTGAACTTTGGTGTTTTTTTTTTTTTTTTTTGTTTGTTTGTTTCTGTAGAGATAGCGCCTTATTATGTTGCCCAGGCTGGTCTTGAACTCCTGGCTTCAAGCAATCCTCCCACCTCTGCCTCCTGAAATTCTTGAATTACAGGCATGAGCCACCACACCTGGCCAGACTTTTGGCGTTCTTAAACCAAAATCTAGAAAAGCTTTTCTTGTAAAGGAAACAGAACAGTCTCCTTGGGGGCTTGGCCTACCTGGCACCTCTGGGGAATATCAGAAAAGGCAGCCCAGGTTGGCATGGCCCATGACATCAGTGTTGTAGTCCAGGCACCGGGTGCATCTGTCCACCCACCGTGGGGCAGGGCTCAGCCAGGTCCTCACCTGTAGGGGGCACGTGCTCTCTCAGTGGCGGCTGGCCACCAAGAGAAACAGTGCCCTGACCTCAGTAAAAGAATGTCAAGCTCTTTCTCTCTTTCTCAAGTAATGTGGAGGAAAAGGAGCTCCCGCCAGGTGTAGAAGAAAGAAGAAAACCCGTTCTTGGCAGCAGGGGACTCAGGTTGCCACAGCAACGAGCTTCCTCCAAGTCCACTCATTACATGGCTTTTGAATTAGACTTCCTCCTGTGCATACATCTCGCTGCACTGATTCCCTTGTTTTCGGCCTGCTCCTTTCCCAAGCTTCTCCCGGGGGAAATCACCACAGAGGGGGAGTCACCGACCCCTCCTTTCAAGGCTTGGTCCTGCGTGTCCCTGGGATGACACAATATTTACTTGTTGATTTACATTGGGAAGAACCTGATCTCTGTGCAGGGGGAAGAGCCCCCTCCTCCTCTGTGGGTGGGAGCATTGACTGGTGCGACTTTTTGAGCAGCAATTTGGCATGATACAAGTGCATATCCTTTGATCTCATGGTTCCGGGGCTTGACCCTGGCATGACAGCATTTTTGTATATTAACAGTCAAAAGCTGGAAACGACCGTCACGTCCCCTGATTGGAGATGGGTTAAATATCAGCTAAGCCACTAGACAGCTACGGAATAATGAGCTAGAGCTTATGTGCCCATATGGAAAGATGTACTGTTAAGTTAAAAAAAGTAAGTTGTTCCAAGTCATAGAAACAGAAAGGAGAAGGGTGGTTCCAGGGCTGGGGGGAGGGGGAAATGAGGGGGGTTGTTTAATGGGTATAGAGTTTCAGCTTTGCAAGATGAAAACGTTCTGGAAATTGATTGTACAACAATGTGACTGTAACACTACTGAATTCTAAACTTGAAAATGATTAATGGGCTGGGTGTGGTGACTCACGCCTGTAATCCCAGCACTTTGGGAGGCCAAGGTGGGCAGATCATGAGGTCAAGAGTTCAAGACTACCCTGGCCAACATGGTGAAACCCTGTCTCTATTAAAAATACAAAAATTAGCTGGGCATGTTGGCACATGCCTGTAATCCCAGCTACTCGGGAGGCTGAGGCAGGAGAATTGCTTGAACCCAGGAGGTAGAGACTGTAGTGAACGGAGACCGTGCCACTATACTCCAGCCTGGTGGACAGAGCAAGACTCCGTTTCTGGGGGAGAAAAAAAAAAAAAGGTTAAGATGGTAACTTTTATGTCATATGTTCTTTACCACACACAAAAAAGGTAAGTTTCAGAATGGAATTGGGAGGAGACAAAATAAGCTGTTATCAGTGCTTACCTTTGCAGTTGGGGAGCATTAAAGGGGAAAATATGTTACTTTTCATTTTATTCCCTTCTGGAGAGCTTTTTTTTAATCCGTGGATACAGAGTCTCACTCTGTCACCCAGGCTGGAGTGCAGTGGTAGGATCTTGGCTCAGTGCAACCTCCGCTTCCCGGGTTCAAGCAATTCTTGTAATTCAGCCTCCCGAGTAGCTGGGATTACAGGCGCTGGCCACCACACCTGGCTAATTTTGTATTTTTAGTAGAGACAGAGGTCTCACCATTTTGGCCAGGCTGGTCTCCAACTCCTGTCTCAAGTGATCTGCCTGCCTCAGCCTCCCAAAGTGTGGAGAGCTTTTTAAAAATATATAATTAATTTCAGCCGGGGATGGTGGCTCACACCTGTAATCCCAGCACTTTGGGAGGCTGAGGCGGTTGGATCACCTGAGGTCGGGAGTTCAAGACCAGGCTGATCAACATGAAGAAACCCCGTCTCTACTGTACTAAAAATACAAAATTACCCAGGCATGGTGGCACTACTACCTTCAGCGTGGGTGACAGAGTGAGACTCTGTCTCAAAAAAAGCAAAATGGCGCTGGTAAAACTGAATTCCACATGCCAACGAGCGAGCTTGTACCCCTCCCTTATACCCTACACTAACATTAACCAAAAATGGGTCAAAGACCTAAATTTAAGAGCTAAAATTATGAAACCCTTAGAAGAAAATACAGGAAAAAGCTTCCTGCCATTGGATTTCTTAATGATTTCTTAGATATGACACCAAAAACACAGGTAACCAAAGAAAAAATAGATAATTCAGCTACATCAGAATGTAAAACCTTTGTGCAAGGAATGCTATCAACAGAAGGGCAACCTTTGGAACGGGAAAAAACATTTGCAAATCCTATATTTGATAAGCAGTTAATATGCAGAATATATAAAGAACTCTTACAATTAAAGAATAACAAAACAAACAATGGAATTAAAAATGGATGAAATACTTAAATAGGCATTTATCCAAAGAAGATATACAGGTGGCCGATAAGCACATGAAAAGATGTTCAACATTGCTAATCATTAGGGAAATGGAAATCAAAACCACAGTGAGATACCACTTCATACTTACTAAGATTGCTGTCATAGTAAATCTTACTAAGATTTTTATAATAAGAAAGAACAGAAGGCCAGGCATGATGGCTCATGCCTGTAATCCTAACACCACGGGAGGCTGAGGCAGAAGGATTGCTTGAAGCCTGGAGCTTGAGACTAGCTGGGGAACATAGCAAGACATTGTCTCTACAAAAGACTTAAAACTTAGCTGGGCATGGTGGTACATGCCTGTAGTCCCAGCTACTCGGGAGACTGAGGTGGAAGGATCACTTGAACCCAGGAAGTGCAGGCTGCAATGAGCTATGATCACACCACTGCACTTCAGTCTGAGTGACAGAGAAAGACCCTGTCTCTGAATAAAATAAAAGGAAAGAGGGCCAGGCACAGTGGCTTATGCCTGTAATCCCAGCATTTTGGGAGGCCAAGGCAGGCAGATCACCTGAGGTCGGGAGTTCGAGACCAGTCTGACCAACATGGAGAAACCCTGTCTCTTAAAAAAAAAAAAAAGCAAGTATTGGCCAAAATGTGGAGAAATTAGAACCACTGTGCGTTGCTAGTGGGAATGTAAAATGGGACAACTGCTATGGAAAACAGTGTGGCAGCTTCTCAATGATTAAAACTAGAATTACTAGGCCAGACGTGGTGGCTCACACCTGTAATCCCAGCACTTAGTGGAGGCCGAGGTGGGTGGATTACCTAAGGTCAGGAGTTTGAGACCAGCCTGGCCAACATGATGAAACCCCATCTCTACTAAACATACAAAAAAAATTAGCCGGACATGGTGGCAGGTGCCTGTAATCTCAGCTACTCGGGAGGCTGAGATAGGAGAATCACTCGAACCCAGGAGGCGGAGGTTGCAGTGAACTGAGATCGTGCCACTGCACTCCAGCCTGGGTGACAAGAGTAAGACTCCATCGCAAAAAAATTAATTTAATTAAATTAAAATAGAATTACCATATGATCCAGCAATTCCACTTCTGAAAGCGGAGACTTGAACAGATGTTTGTACACTCACGTGCATAGCAGCGTGATTCACAGCAACTCAAAGATGGAGGGAACCCAAGCGTCCCCCAACACATGTGGATATAAACACAGTACGGCGTATACAGTGGAATATTATTCAGCCTTCAAAGAGGAAGAAATTCTAACACACACACAATGTAGATGAACCTTGAGGACATTATCTAAGTGAAATAAACCAGTCAGAAAAGGACAAACAGTGTATGATTCCACTTACGTGAGGGACTTAGAGTTGTCAAGTTCATTGAGACAGAAATAGCGTGTGGTTACCGCGGGCTGGGGTGTGAGGCAGTGAGAAATTATTGTTTAATGGGTGTGGAGTTTCAGTTTGGGAAGGTGAAAAAAGTTCTAGAGATGGATGGTGGTGATAATGGCACAACAATATAAATGGACTTTAATGCCACTGAATTATCTATTTTAAAGTGACTGAAATGGTAAATATTATGTTTTATATATTTGATGACAATTTTAAAAATCTCTTCCCTGTTTAACTTTGGCCATCATCCCTGCCTGTTGAGGCCTCTGGGATCTGGGAGAGGCACCCCAAACCCTATTTGAGCATCAGAGCCCCCTGCATGATCCTTTCATCCCATTTTTTCCCCTATTTATTTATTTATTTATTTCCTTTTTTTGAGATGGAGGCTCACTCTATTGCCCAGGCTGGAGTGCAGTGGCAGGATGACTGCCACCTCCACCTCCTGGGTTGAAATGATTCTCCTGCCTCAGCCTCCTTAGTAGCTGGGATTACAGGCATGCACCATCATGCCCACTAATTTTTGTATTTTTAGTAGAGATGGGGTTTCACCATGTTGGCCAGGCTGGTCTTGAACTCCTGACCTCAGGCGATCCACCCACCTCGGCCTCCCAACCTGCTGGGATTACAGTTGTGAGCCACCATGCATCATGGCCCCCCCTTTTTTTCTTTTTCTTTTTCCTTTTTCTTTTTTTTTTTTTTTGCTGGGAGCCCTTTCTCAATAAATCCCTTGCGTAAGAATCCCTGACTCAGGTTCTGCTTCTGTGGGGCTGATGACAACACCTCATCTACTTTCTTTCTTTATAAAATCACGGGGTGTAAAGGGTCCCTCCAGGCAGGAGTCTGGTTTCCTCCTGGGTAGGAGTCTGCTCCATTTTAGAAGCTTTCCAAGCAGCATCCCGCTTCTCCACATGACTGTGAACGACTGTCTTACCGTGTGCACAGGAGGGCTCCAGAAAGCATGTGAGCATGGATGGTGTGATCCCAGCCTCCCAAGTAGCTCTGCCCAGGTCATGTCTGCAGGGCGACATCAACGGGAAAACCACACTTGCTCAGGCTCAGCAGGCCAAAGTCTCAATCCCATCTGGATTCATTTTCCAGGGCTGCAGTAACAAAGTAGCACAAATTAGGTGACTTAAAATGACAGAAATGTGTTGCCTCACAGTTTTGGAGGCTGGAAGTCCAAAATGAAGGTGCTGGCAGTGTCATGCTCCCCTGCAAACCCTGTAGGGAAGAATCCTTCCTGCAATCTTCCAGCTTCTGGTATTTGCCAGTAATCCTGGCTTCCCTAGCAAGTACCAATTGCATCACTGCAATCTCTGCCTCCATTGACGCATAGCTATCTGCCCCTACGTGTCTTCTCTCTTTCTTTTTTTGAGACGGAGTCTCGCTCTGTCACCAGGCTGGAGTGCAGTGGCATGATCTGGCTCACTGCAACCTCCGCCTCCCCAGTTCAAGCAATTCTCCTGCCTGAGCCTCCCAAGTAGGTGGGATTACAGGCATGTGCCACCACACCCAGCTAATTTTTGAATTTTTAGTAGAGACAGAGTTTCACCATGTTGTCCAGGATGGTCTCAATCTCTTGACCTCGTGATCCACCCGCCTCAGCCTCCCAAACTGCTAGGATTACAGACGTGAGCCACTGGGCCTGGCTCTTTTTTTTTTTTTTTGAGACAGGGTCTCACTTTGTCACGCAGGCTGGCAGGCTGGAGTGCAGTGACTTGACCAAGGCTCACTGCAGCCTCCACTTCCTGGGTTTCAGTGATCCTCCCACCTCAGCCTCCCAAGCAGCAGGGACTACAGGAGCATGCCACCACCTTCAACTTATTTTAAAATTTTTTGTAGAGACAGGATCTCACTATTTTGTCCAGGCTGGTCTTGAGCTCCTGGGCTCAAGCAATCCTCCCACCTTGGCCTCCAAAAGTGCTGGGAGTACAGATGTGAGCCACAGGGCCTGACCTCCCACTTCTTTGTTTTTGGAGACGGAGTTCTGGTCTTGTTACCCAGGCTGGAGTGCAAATGGCCCCATTTTGGCTCACTGCAACCTCTGTCTCCCAGGTTCAGGGGATTCTCTTGCCTCAGCCTCCCAAGTAGCTGGGATTACAGGCATGCACCACCACTCCCGGCTATTTTGTATTTTTAGTAGAGACGGGGTTTCTCCATGCTGGTCAGACTGGTCTTGAACTCCCAACCTCAGGGGATTCGCCTGCCCCAATCTCTCAAAGTGCTGAGATTACAGGCGTGAGCCACTGTGCCCGGCAAGGCCCCCCTACTACTTCTCATAAGGACACCAGTCATCTTTGATTAAAGGCTCCACTCACTCCAGTATGACCTCATCTTCACTAACTGCATCTGTAACGATCCTGTCTCCAAATAAGGTTATTTTCTGAGACTTCAGCATACCTTTTTCTTTTTTTTTTTCTTTTTTTTTTTTTTTTTTGAGACAGAGTGTCCTCTGTCACCCAGGCTGGAGTACAGTGGTTCGATCATGATTTCGGCTCACTGCAACCTCTGCCTCCCGGGTTCAAGCGATTCTCCTGCCTCAGCCTCCTGAGTAGCTGGGATTACAGATGCCTGCCACAATGCCCAGCTAATTTTTGTATTTTTAGTAGAGACGGGGTTTCACCATATTGGTGAGGCTGGTCTCGAGCCCCTGACCTCATGATCTGCCGGCCTCAGCCTCCCAAAGTGCTGGGATTACAGGCGTGAGCCACCACGCCTGGCCATCTTCAGCGTATCTTTTTTGGGGGACAAAATTCAACCCATATCAGCATCACTGCCATTTGTTAGCAGTGGGATGCCTCAAGTCATGTAACCTCTCTCTGCTTCAATTTTTTCAGCTGTAGGAATGAGAATACCAGGGTGATATGGCTAGAGAGTGAAACACGTGGGGTATTTTCCACCGTGGTACGTGGCACGTGGAGGTAGGCGCTCACCAACAGTGACACTGTCCTCAGCAGCATTCTCCTGGGCGCCGGAAGGCTATCATTACCGCCCCCTCGTCCTTCCCCCACTCCACCACGCTGCCTTCACACTGACTGCTTTGTAGGAGAGCTTAGTTCTCCCCTAGAGGTCTAGATTGTATGAATAAAAAATAACCACGGCCTTTCAGAAGGTTAGGCTTAAGGGTCCATTATTTAAGTGCCACTGCCTGTGACGACTCTATGAGTAATAAGAGTGCTAAGAGCATATTGGGCGGGACAATGCAGGTGAGTCGAACATGCATAAAAGGCTCAACACACAGCCCTTTCTGGCCACAGTGACTTTGCTCTAAGTGCAAATCAATCTTCCCGAGGCAATTTCCTGTTGTCAGGACAGAGCTGTCTCCCCTCTTCTCACCCTCCTGCTGCTGCGCTCGGGCTTCATTCTGGCTCCGACAAAGGGGTGAGTGTTCAACATTTCTCTTAATTGATGCAGTGACAGGTCCTTTTGTTGACATATCCTGGCATCTGTCTGTCTTACTCACCTCAGCACAGCATCAACCTGAAATTGTCAGCTCTTTTCAGAATAATAGATTCTCTTCTGGATCCAAGCCTCAAAGCTTGCACTGATTTATTCAATCTAGGATGTCAGTGTATCATTTCATTTAGCATTTAGTATTTTTATTTTTGAGACAGAGTCTTGCTCTATCGCCCAGGTTGGAGTGCAGTGGCACAGTCTTGGGTCACTGTACCCTCTGCCCCTTGAGTGCAAGCAATTCTCCTACCTCAGCCTCCCAAGTAGCTGGGATTACAAGCGTGCACCACCACGCCCGGCCAACTTTTGTATTTGAGATGGAGTTTCGCTCTTGTTGCCTAGGCTGGAGTGCAATGGCACGATCTTGGCTCACCACAACCTCTACCTCCGGAGTTCAAGCGATTCTCTTGCCTCAGCCTCCCGAATAGCTGGGATTACAGGCATGCACCACACCATGCCCAGCTAATTTTGTATTTTCAGTAGAGATGGGGTTTCGCCATGTTGGCCAGGCTGGTCTCAAACTCCTAACCTCAAGTGATCTGCCCACCTTGGCCTCCCAAAGCGCTGGGGTTACAGACATGAGCCACCCTGCCCGGCCTACAGTAGGTAATTTCAATTTGCTGTCCACGACCACCCTCACTTCAACTTTCCACAAACTAAGGCAACGAAAAGACCTATGTGAGCTTTGAAGTCTCTTGCCCCCCCCACCTTGTGGACGCTTCTCTTCAGTCATCAGTGCTTCTCAAATTTTAAAATGCAAACAAATCACTTGGGACCTTGTTAAACGCAAACTGAAATTATTATTTTGAGACTGGGTCTCTGTTGCCCAGGCTGGAGTGCAGTGGCACAGTCATAGCTCGTTGCAGTCTCCACCTCTTGTGGTTCAATAGATCCTCCCACCTCAGCCTCTCGAGTAGCTGGGACTACAGGCACGTACCACCATGCCCAGCTAATTTTTGCTTTTTTTTTTTTTTTTTTTTGTAGAGACGGGGTTTCACTATGTTGCCCAAGCCGGTCTCGAACTCTTCCCGACTCGGCCTCCCAAAGTGCTGGGATGACGGAGCAAGCCACTGTGTCTGGCCAGATTTTGCCTTCCGAACAAGTCTTCATGTGCTGCTGAGGCTGTTGGTCCACAGGTCTCACTTTGCATGGCCACACCTACATGCTCCTTCCCCTCTAAGTTGGTAGATATGCCACAGATGTGACAGGTAGGATGACCAAGGTTTGCCCTGGTGCTCGAGGAGCAGGAGGCAGAGACCACCTAACTGCCCAGGGGAGGTAAAGAAGACCTCCCAGGGCTGGGCGCAGTGGCTCACGCCTGCAATCCCAGCACTTGGGAAGGCTGAGGCAGGCAAATCACCTGAGGTTGATAGTTCGAGACCAGCCTGACCAGCAGGGTGAAACCCCATCTCTACTAAAAATACAAAAATTAGCCAGTCGTGGTGGTGCGCACCTGTAGTCCCAGCTACTTGGGAGGCTGAGGCAGGAGAATCACTTGGACACGGGAGGCGGAGGCTACAATGAGCCAAGATCACACCACTGCACTCCAGCCTGGGCGACAGAGTGAGACTCCATCTCAAAAAAAAAAGAAAAAAAAGGAGACCTCCCAGAAATATAAGCCACCATGAACCAGGCCACTGCTATCTGTGCTTCTAGAAAGATCACTCTGGGACCAGGCACAGTGGCTCATGCTTGTAATCCCTGCACTTTGGGAAGCTGAGGAGAGTGGATCACCTGAGGTCAGGACTTCAAGACCACCCTGGCCAACATAGTGGAAGCCTGTCTCTACTAAAAATACAAAAATTAGCTGGTCATGGTAGCACGCCCCTGTAATCCAGCTACTTGGGAGGCAGAGGCAGGAGAACTGATTGAACCTGGAGGGCAGAGGTTGCAGTGAGCTGAGATGGTACACTGCACTCCAACCTGGGCAACAAGAGCGAAACTCTGTCTCAAAAAAACGTCTCTCTGGGAACAGCTTGCTGTGTGAAGTGTGGAGAAGGAAAGGAGGGCCTAGACTGAAGGTGGAGGGGGCCGGAGAGGCTCTTGTAATATCAGGATCAAGCGTGATAAGGTCTGAAGTAGGATAGAGGCTGTGGGGCTGGAGAAGAGGGCAGGGCATGGCAGGGGGAACAGAGGGGCAGTCAGCTGGTTGTGGGAGGTGTTTGAGGAAGAGGAGCCAAACCGCACACCCAGACCTCTAGGTCTGAAAGGTGTGAATGAGAAACACCCTTCCAAGGGAGATACCAGGGGCGGTGTTCTAAGGGAAGAATGAGGACCAGGAGAGAGCATGCAGGGAGTAGAATGAAGTTTGTCATTGAAAGGGATTCCAAGGCTGGTCGCGGTGGCTTACGCCTGTAATCCTAGCACTTTGGGAGGTCGAGGCAGGTGGATCATGAGGTCAGGAGTTCAAGACCAGCCTGGCCAACATAGTGAAACCCCGTCTCTATTAAAGATACAAAAAATTAGCCAGGCATGTGCCTGTAATCCCAGCTATTTGGGAGGCTGAGGCAGGAGAATTGCTTGAACCCACGAGGCAGAGGTGGCAGTGAGCCAAGACTGCGCCACTGCACTCCAACCTGGGCAACAGGGCGAGACTCCATCTCAAAAAAATAAATTAATTAAAAAATAAATAAACAAATAAAAGAAAGGAAGGGGTTCCAATGAGAAGGGCTCAGAAGAGGCTTCTGGTGGGAGGGAGGTGGGAGAGATACAATGGGCAGCATTGGGAGGGGTGGGGACACTTGGGGCTCCTGGCAACATGACACTGATATGACGGTAACCATCTTTTTTTTTTTTTTTTTGGTATGCATTGGTAGGAATCTTTTTGTGCATACTTGCTTCATGAATTGCCCCTAAAGCTCTTAAGTGAGGGCGACAGGTACGTCTCCGTCTTTTAGGAAACCTAAATCAGTGTGTAAATCAGTGTAGTCTGGCCTGGTGGTTCATCCCACAGCAGCAGCTAGCAACACACAAGCCATGTCCAGGACACCCACCACATGTTAAAAAGCAACAGCCTGGGTAAGCATAGGCACAGAGTAAATATTTTTCAAAAATTAAAATAAATATTTTTTTTTTTTTTTTTTAATGCAGAGTCTCACTCTGTTGCCCAGGCTGGAGTGCAATGGCACGATCTTGGCTCACTGCAACCTCTGCCTCCTGCGTTCAAGCGATTCTCCTGCCTAAGCCTCCTGAGTAGCTGGGATTTCAGGTGCACAACACCATGCCCAGCTAATTTTTCGTACTTTTAGTACATGAGGTCTCATCATGTTGGCCAGGCTGGTCTCGAACTCCTGACCTCAGCTGATCCACGAACCTCGACCTCCCAAAGTGCAGGGATTACAGGCGTGAGCCACCATGCCCAGCTTGAGAGAATTGTTTCTAAAGTTTCAAATATATGTTTTAAACACATATATCTTTTGTGCTTTAAGGCTGAGCCATGATTGTGCCATTGCACTACATCCTGGGCAACAGAGCAAGACACTGTCTCAAGAAAAAAACATGTATTTATCTTTTTGTTATTGATTTCTAACTTATTTGAATGGTGGACAGAGAATAAAGTTTGGCCAGGCACGGTGGCTTAAGCCTATAATCCCAGCATTTTGGGAGGCTGAGGTAGGAGGATCCCTTGAGCCCAGGAGTTCAAGACAAGCCTGGGCAACATGGTGAGACTTTGTATCTCCAAAAAAAAAAAAAAATTAGCCAGGCATGGTGATACACGCCTGTAGTCCCAGCTACTCAGGAGGCTGAAGTGGGAAGATGGCTTGAGGCCAGGAGGTAGAGGCTGTAGTGAGCCAAGACTGAGCCACTCCATTCCAGCCCCGGCAAAAGGGCAAGAACCTGCTTCAGGAAAAAAAAAAAAAAAAGAGAGAGAGAGAGAGAAAGAATAAGGTCTGTGGAACACTGATTCATTGAGATTTGTTCAGAGTTAGTGTATGGCCTTTTACATGGTTAATTTACATACAGGTGGCTGTTCCATCTGTACTTTTTTTTTTTTTTTTTTTTTTTTTGAGACAGAGTCTTTCTCTGTCACCCAGGCTGGAGAGCAGTGGCGTGATCTCCGCTCACTGCAACCTCCGCCTCCCAGGTTCAATCAATTCTCAGCCTCCCAAGTAGCTGGGATTATAGGTGCATGCCACCACGCCCAGCTAATTTTTGTATTTTTAGTAGAGACGGAGTTTCATCGCATTGGCCAGATGGGCCTCAAACTCCTGACCTCAGGTGATCCCAAAACTCGGCCTCCCAAAGCGTTGGGATTAGAGGCGTGAGCCACCGCACCCGGCCCCATCTGTACTTGAAAGAATGCGTATTCTCTCATTGTATGTACAGAGTTCCGCATATTCATTATTGTACAATCCCACACTCATTCTCTTTCTCTAGCAGCAGCACAGACGATGCAGCCCAAACTGAGATTTTTACATGCTGCCTTTGGTTGAAGACCTTCACTTCTTTTGCCCTAATGCTTGCATCTTTTTGTCCTCTTTCTTCTGCCATCCTTGTCTTCCTTCTCCTTTAGTTTTCTTGCCCTTTCCTTTCCCCATGTGCCATGGAAAAGGCTCAGTCCAGGGGAGGCGATGGCAGCCCCTGGCCCTGAGGCTCCTGGTGACGATGGGAGCAGGGGCACCATGAAGCCTTTCACTGCTGCATCTTGAAAATTGACCCAATCACAGCCAACCAGGTCAATGAGAGATGTCAGAATTTACCAAGATCAGAGCGATAAAAGTGTTTTTTTTTTAATGAGTAATTCACCTATTATACTAAATACGGGCCTCCAGATGTCACAGTACCACAGTGCAACAATTAAGTCTTTTTTTTTTGAGACGGAGTTTCGCTCTTCTTGCCCAGACTGGAGTACAATGGCATGATCTTGGCTCACTGCAACCTCTGCCTCCCGGGTGCAAGTGATTCTCCTGCCTCAGCCTCCGGAGTAGCTGGGATTACAGGCATGTGCCACCTTGCCCGGCTAATTTTGTATTTATAGTGGAGATGGGGTTTCTCCATGTTGGTCAGGCTGGTCTAGAACTCCTGACCTCAGGTGACCCCCTCGCCTCGGACTTCCAAAGTGCTGGGATTACAGGCATGAGCCACCGTTCCTGGCAAGTCTTTGTTTTTAAACATGCCATTGGTATGGCCATCTTTTTTTTTTTTTTTAATGCAATGGTAGGGATCTTTTTTTATATATAGTTGCTTCAGGAATTGCCCCTAAAGCCCTTAAGTGAGGGCCACAGGGAGGTCTCCCTCTTTTAGGAAACCTAGTATCATAGAAATTAAGATGTCTAGCCATGCCAAGGTAAACCATTAGGGATTCCTGATTTTGCAAATGTGTTAAAGGTATGGGCTTGGGAAGAAAATACTTTCCCAGCTGGGCAAGGTGGCTCATACCTATAATCCCAGCGCTTTGGGAAGCCGAGGCTGGTGGATCACCTGAGGTCAGGAGTTCGAGACCAGCCTGGCCAATATGGTGAAACTCTCTCTCTACTAAAAATACAAAAATTAGCCGGGCATGGTGGCATGTGTGCCCATAATCCCAGGTACTTGGGAGACTGAGGCGGAAGAATAGCTTAAGCCTGGAAGGCAGAGGCTGCAGGGTTGCAGTCAGCTGAGGTCACGCCACTGCACTCCAACCTGGGTGACAGAGACTCTGTCTCAAAAAACAAAAAGAGAAAATACTTTCCATTCTTTTTCCTACTTGTGTGAAAGAGACCGCGAAAGTGAAAGGAAAAGATGGTCCAATCTCAAGATGAGCAGACCCTGTAGATGGAGCAGACAGTTCAGCTACTAATGCAGTGTGGATGGAGAGCTCTGGAGACCAAGCGCTAGTAGTAAATGCAACACTTTCTGAAATTGCTAGGTTCTGAATGAGGAACAATTGTGAGTGAAGAAGCCAGTGTGTCGTTCTGAGCTTAGCGATTTTTTTTTTATGAGATGGAGTTTCGCTCTTGTTGCCCAGGCTGGAGTGCAATGGCGCAATTTTGGCTCACCACAAACTCCACCTCCCGGGTTCAAGTAATTCTCCTGCCTCAGCCTCCCAAGTAGCTGGGATTACAGGCATGCACCACCATGCCTGGCAAATTTTTTGTATTTTTAGTAGAGACGGGGGTTTCTCCATGTTGGTCAGGCTGGTCTCAAACTCCTGACCTCAGGTGATTCACCTGCCTTAGCCTCCCAAAGTGCTGGGATTACAGGCATGAACCACTGTGCCCGGCTGCTAAGTGATTTGTAAGCTAAGACATACCCTTAAATTCCTTCAAAGCAAGGGAAGCAGTGACTGTTTTAAGAACAAAAATGTCTTTGAAATTTGGAATACAGGAGAGACAGGAGGTTCCTTAAACCCAGTAATTCTTTCTTTTCCCTTCTGATCCATCTCAACCACAAACCAAGCAAACATGCACATGCTTGTCAAAAACAAGTCAATTATTTTGAAAATCAATTAAATTATTCATAACCTTTGAAACTTCAAAGGAAAGTCTAGAGAGAGAGAGAGTCCGTTAGAAGTTACGGGGATTGAAGTACTTGGTAGTTAAAATCAGATTCGTCTCCACTTTGCTAATGGCTGGACTTTTGACTTTTCTGCTGACTAACCCTGGCTATCAAGTGAGATTCCACTGGGCTTGGTTTGTTCATACTCTTCTGAGTGACATTTTCCCCATTCTAACAGCCTAAAAGCATAATGAGGTACATGAATCACAAGTAATAATGATTTTTTTAAAAGACCTAGGCAGGAACAAAACTGGCTCATTACCGTGAAGTACCAGCATTCTGAAAAGGAAAGGAAATCACGGAGGAACAGGAGAGAATACATAAACTACCACTTATGTGTATTGCTAATAATATGCCAGCCATGATTCTAAGCACTTACATGACTGTCATTTAATACCAATGCAGATTCTACAGATGAAGAAATGCAGGCACAGAGAGATTAAGTAGTTTGCTTCAGGTCACACAGCTAGGAAATGACCAAGGTGGCATTTAAATGAGACAGCCTGGCTCAAGCCTGGACTGCCTCTGCCTTTTTTTTTTTTTGAGGTAGGGTCTTACTCTGTCACCTAGATGATCATGGCTCACTGTAAGACTGGATCTGCCAGGCTCAGGCGATCCTCCCATTTCAGCCTCCCACGTAGCTGGGACCACAGGAGTGACACCATGCCTGGCTAATTTTTTTTTTTCTAGACGGGGTTTTGCTATGTTGCTCAGTCTGGTCTCAAACTCCTGGGCTCAAGTGATCTGTCCACCTTGGCCTCCTGAATTGCTAGAATTACAGGCATGAGCCACTGTGCGCAGCCTGCCTCTGTCCTAAAAGAAAGGAAATGGCTGGGCACAGTGGCTTATACCTGTAATCCTACCACTCTGGGAGATCACAAGGTCAGAGAAGTTTGAGACCAGCCTGACCAACATGGTGAAACCCAGTATCTACTAAAAATACAAAAATAAGCTGGGCATGGTGGCACACACCTGTAATTCCAACTACTTAGGAGGGTGAGGCAGGAGAATTGCTTGAACCCCGGGAAGCAGAGGTTGCAGTGAGCCAAGATCACACCACTGCACTCCAGCCTGGCTGACAGAGCGAGACAAAAAAAAAAAAAAAAAAAAAAAAAAAAAAATGGAAATGGCAAAGGCATGGGGAAAAATTAAACATATTTAAAGATTTAAAGAAAATGCTGCAAATATTTCCATGCGCACGTCAATTCATGTATTAGTTTCCTAGCACTGCTGTAACATAACCAAGTGGCACTGGTGGTCTAGTAGTGAGCATAGTTGCCTTCCAAATCATAACTGTGGTGGGGTTTTATTTTTGTTTTTGAGACAGAGTTTCGCTCTTTTACTCCAGGCTGGAGTGCAGTGCTGCGATCTTGCCACCTCCTGGGTCAAGTGATTCTCCAGCCTCAGCCTCCCGAGTAGCTGGGATCACAGGCGCCCGCCACCACGCTCAGCTAATTTTTGTATTTTTAGTAGAGACAAGGTTTTGCCATGTTGACCAGGCTGGTCTGCGAACTACTGACTTCAGGCGATTCATCCACCTCAGCCTCCCAAAAGTGCTGGGATTACAGGCGTGAGCTACCAAAAAGTACCCCAGCCCTACTTTGGGGGTTTAAAGAACAGGTATTTACTCTCTCACTCACAGTTCTGGAGGCCGGAAGTCTGCAAGCAAGGTGTCCGCAGGGATATGCCTTAGAGGAGGAGCCTTCCCTGCCTCTCCCAGCTTCCGGTGGTTCCAGGTGTCCCTGGTCTTGTGGCTGCATCATTCTAATCTCTGTCTCCATCTTTACACGGGCTTCTGCTTGGTGTGGCTCTGCTCCATGTGTCTCTTATAAAGATACTTGTCATTGGATTTAGGGCCCACCTGTATAATCCAGGGTGATCTCTTGTCAAGATCCTTAACTTAATTAGATCTAGAAAGGCACCTTCGGCAGGCACGGTGGCTCACACCTGTAATCCCAGCACTTTGGAGGCCAAGGGATCACCTGAACCTAGGAGTTTGAGACCAGCTTAGCTAACATGGTGAGACTCCAACTCTATTTATTATTTCATTATTATTATTATTATTATTATTTGAGACAGAGTCTCACTCTGTTGCCCAAGCTGGAGTACAGTGGCAAAATCTCGGCTCACTGCAAACTTCCTTCCCAGGTTCAAGTGATTCTCCTGCCTCAGCCTCCCAAGTAGCTGGGATTACAGGCACCTGCCACCACGCCCGGCTAACTTTTTGTATTTTTAGTAGAGACAGGGTTTCACCATGTTGGCCAGGCTGGTCTTGAACTCCTGACCTCAGGTGATTCACCGCCTTGGCCTCCCAAAGTGCTGGGATTGTAAGTGTGAGCCACTGCGCCCGGCCAATGTTTAATATATTAATATCTGTTTTCTCCATTGTATCAATGAGAAAATTAATTATCTTCGGGACCACTGCATCCCCGCCGCCTTGTCATTTGCTCTGTCAGAGGCAAGTCAAGAACTCTGTTACCACTGGGGCAGGATCCAGTCCTGGGGAGCGTGGAGTTTGCCTACAAGAAGTTGTGATTTTTATGAAATTGCAGAACCTATTGTTATAGGTGGAGCTTTCATGGTTTTCCAGTTCGTCCCTTTACTTACCATAGGATTCCTTCTGTGGCCAGTCCCTTCAGGGCAGGCACTGTGTCTTCCTCCCTGTATTCTGAGCCCTGTATAGGGCCTGGCCCTTGCCTAGGTGTTCAGTAACATTTGTCAAATACATGAGTGGATGAACAAGCACACCTTTTCTTTTCTCTCTCTCTCTTTTTTTTTTTTGAGATGGAGTTTCACTCTTGTTGCCCAGGCTAGACTGCAATGGCACAATCTCGGCTTACTGCAACCTCTGCGCCTCCCAGTTTCAAGAGATTCTCCTGCCTCAGCCTCCTGAGTAGCTGGGATTACAGGCACCTGCCACCACACCTGGCTAATTTTTGTATTTTTCGTAGAGATGGGGTTTCGTCACGTTGACCAGGCTGGTCTTGAACTCCTGACCTCACAATCCACCAGCCTCAGGCCTCCCAAAGTGTTGGGATGACAGGCGTGAGCCACTACGCCCAGCCACAAGCACACCTTTTCCAGCGCACACAAAACTAGGTCGGATTCTTAGGGACCGAGTCACCTGACTCACACTAATCAAAAATACACATACAAAACCACAAAGAAACTGCTCTGTCAAGCAGGGTGTCAGCGTTTTCCTTTGCATGAGGGAGGGTGGGGAAGGGGTGTTGTAAGGTGGGTCTCCAGAATGATGGAATAGGGTCGCTATTGGGAAGAGGCTGAAAACATTATTGTAATATTTTGTTTTATAAAATTATTTTTGTTTTTTTCTATTTTTAGAGACAGGGTCTTGCTCTGTCACTCAGGCTGGAGTGCGGTGGCATGATCGCGGCTCACTGCAGCCTCGACCTCCTGGGAGGATCAACTGATCCTTCTACTTCAGCCTCTTGAGTAGCTGGGACTACAGGCCAGCACCACCATGCCTAGCTAACTTTTAAAATGTTTTGTGGAGGACAGGCATAGTGGCTTATGCCTGTAATCCCAGCACTTTGGGAGGCCAAGGCGGGCGGATCATGAGGTCAAGAGATTGAGACCATCCTGGCCAACATGGTGAAACCCCATCTATACTAAAAATACAAAACTTAGCTGGGCGTGGTGGTGTATGCCTGTAATCCCAGCTACTCGGGAGGCTGAGGCAGGAGACTCCCTTGAACCCAGGAGGCAGAGGTTGCAGTAAGCCGAGAGCATGCCATTGCACTTCAGCCTGGCAACAGAGCAAGACTCTGTCTCAAAATAAAAAATAAAAATGTTTTGTGGGGACGTAGTCTCATTGTGTTGCCCAGGCTGGTCTTGAACTCCTGGCCTCAAGAGATCCTCTCGCCTTGGCCTCTGAAAGGGGTGAGATTAAAGGTATGAGCCACCACACCTAGCCTTGTTCATAGAATTGTTTTTTTTTTCTTTTTCCAAGATAGAGTCTTGCTCTGTCACCCAGACTAGAGTGCCACGGCGAGATCTCGGCTCACTATAACCTCTGCCTCCTGGGTTCAAGTGATTCTCCTGCCTCAGACTCCCAAGTAGCTAGGACTAGAGGCATGCACCACCATACCCAGCTAATTTTTGTATTTTTAGTACAGAAGGGTTTCACCGTGTTGGCCAGGATGGTCTCTGTGACATGGTAACTGCCCCATAAACTGCATACCTCGACCATACCTCGGCTTTCCGTTCAAACGGCTCTCTGTAACACTAGTGTGATAGGCAAGCAGCCCAGACCAACGCCATTTTGGCCCCTGCGCCATTTTAAGAAAAACTAAGACTTGTAATAAGTAACTAAGGTCTGTAATTTCCACCCTACCTAGACAATGTGTAAACTAATGCTTATCATGACTTCTGTGAACCACTTAAGTAACAATCGGAATGTCCAAAGTCCCCTGGCCCTCGGAATATCCAAAGCCCCTCGTCCCCAACCCCGCCCCTCACCCTCACCCCCCAAGGTGGTTTATGGGCATAAAAGGTCTTGACACCCTCCTTTCGGGGCCACGGGTTGGAGAGACGCGAGTCCTCCGTGGCCGCCGGCAATAGAGACCCTGTAATTTGGCCTAGTCGTTGTCTCAGTGCTGATTTCGAGCTCGCTCAGTTACAAGTCTCCATCTCCTGACTTCGTGATCCGCCCGCCTCAGCCTCCCCAGGAGCTGGGATTTCAGGTGGGAGACACCGCACCCCGCCTAGAATTCTCATATACATTCTCTCTCTGGGTCAAGCCTGAACTAGAACACTGCCCAACTTCCTTTGCACAGCAAAATGGATTTCATAGGATCAATTAAGAGTGCTTAGACTACACAAGTATCTCTCTTATTCTGTTAGCCTGGGTTGCAGGAGTCACAGTTACTTACAAGCCAAGAATATGGGGAGAGGGCTGTGGCGGTTGTGGTCTCAGCAGCCTTTTGCAATATCCTGGGGCTTTGTGAACTTGGAATCACAGGCTCCTCCAGAGGTTGTGCCTCACCCTCCCCAAAACGTGAAAGGCGAGGGCAGGGCCTACCTACCTTTCACCTCCTCACACTCGATCCGTAGCACCTGGTTCACAGTAAGCACTCAATCTGGGTGTGCTGAATAAACAAGTAAGGCCTGTTCCTGCCTCGGGGCAGGACGCACCGGCCTAGGGAGGGTAATACGGTAATACGCCCGTCCACCAGATTGGCAGCTCTCCTCCCTTACACAGCCCTGGGAAATTACTGCTTATTTCTTTCTTTGCTGTCCTTTCTCTAAAGTGGAAACAGACGATTCCTTCTGGACACACGGTCTATCTGCAGCCTGCAAGTATCATTTATTAGAACCTTGCTTGCTTTTACCTTCTGTTTGTCTTCCCGAAACAACATTCTTGTAATGATAACTCCAGCAAAATCAAACTTTTTTTTCTTTATTATTCTTTTTTCTCTCAGGTTTTTTGTGTTTTTGTTTTTTATTTTTTTGAGACGGAGTTTCACTCTTGTTGCCTAGGCTGGAGTGCAATGGCACCATCTTGGCTCACCACAACCTCCGCCTCCCGGGTTCAAGCGATTCTCCTGCCTCAGCCTCCTGAGTAGCTGGGATCACAGGCATGCGCCACCACGCCGGCTAATTTTGTAGTTTTGGTAGAGATGGGGTTTCTCCATGTTGGTCAGGCTGGTCTCGAACTCCCAACCTCAGGTGATCCGCCTGCCTTGGCCTCCCAAAGTGCAGGGATTACAGGCGTGAGCCAGCGCGCCTGGCCTATTATTACTTTTTTTAACCCACCCTTATACATTAACCCTTTACTCTTTCTCTTTTTTTCTTTTCTTTGAGACAGGGTCTTTTTGTCACCCAGACTGGAGTGCAGTGGCATGATCTCTACTAACTGTAGCCTCAATTTCCTGGGCTCCAGTAATCCTCCCACCTCAGCGTCTAGAGTACCCAGGACTACAGGTGCTGAGTACCATGTCCGGCTAATTTTTGTATTTTTTTGTAGAGATGGGGTTTCACCATGTTGGCCAGGCTGTTCTTGAACTCCTGACCTCAGGTGATTCACCTACCTCAGCTTCCCAAAGTGCTGGGATTGCAGGTGTGAGCCTCTGTGTCTGGCCTCTTTATCTATTTATTTTCCTAATCTTGAGGACCTGTGAAACAAAGTCCTACTCTGATTTAGAAGATACCAGGTCCTACCAGGCACTGTGGCTCACACCTATAATCCCAGCTCTTTGGGAGGCCAAGGTGGGTGGATCACTTGAGATCAGAAGTTTGAGACCAGCCTGGCCAACATGGAGAAACCCCATCACTACGAAAAATACAAAAAATTAGCCAGGCGTGGTGGCTTGTGCCTGTAATCCCAGCTACACAGGAGGCGGAGGCAAGAGAATCGCTTGAACCCGGGAGGCAGAGGTTGCAGTAAGCCAACATTGCACCACTGTACTCCAGCCTAGGTGACAGAGTGAGACCCTGTCTTGAAAATAAAAATTAGGCTGCTGCTAAAATTAGGTGGCTCATGCCTGTAATCCCAGCACTTTGGGGGGTCGAGGCGGGCAGATCACAAGGTCAAGAGATCGAGACCATCCTGGCCAACATGGTGAAACCCCATCTCTACTAAAAATACAAATATTAGCTGGGCGTGGTGGCGTGCGCTTGTAGTCCCAGCTACTCGGGAGGCTGAGGCAGGAGAATTGCTTGAACACGGGAGGCAGAGGTTGCAGTGAGCCGAGATCGCACCACTGCACTCCAGCCTGCTGCCTGGCAACAGAGCGAGACTCTGAGAGTCTCAAAAAAAAAAAAAAAAGAAAAGAAAAATTAACAAATTGAAAAAAAATAAAAAATCTTGTGAGTTTTACATCTAATGCTACAGAACAGCAAAAAGACACAGTTGGGGAAGTGGGGGAAGGGGGACCAGCTTTCAGTTATTTCAGCAATGTCCCTAGGTATTTTGAACCACAGTGAAGAAGAAAGAAATCAACAAAGTCAGTGCTACCCCTGCCACATCATTGGCCGCACGAGGTTAGTTTCTATAGCTACAAGCCCGTCACTTAGGGAACACAACACACCACAGAGCAGCCTTCCTAAAAAGGACACTTAGTCATATGAGATGGAGATCTCTGCTGAAATAGAGATGTTTTCTCTTGGAACTTACAATTAATAAAGTGACAGTAGTGCGAACGTGGCAGAACGAGATACAATAAAAGAATAAGTCTGCTTCCCTCAGATGGAAATAAACAGGCTGGACTGTGATAAGAGCCAATAAAAAACATGAAGCCTGACCCTGCAATTATCTGATCACTGTGATACAACGTCCGCTATTGGACGTGGCGTGCTTCCAGAATGAGTGTGGAGATGCACTGGAGGATGACAAAACAAAACTCCTTGCAGATCAAGACTCAGAGCAACAGATTTATTTATTTATTTTTTTTTTTTTTTGAGACAGAATTTTGCTCTCGTTGCCCAGGCTGGAGTGCAGTGGCGTGATCTCGGCTCACTGCAAACTCCGCCTCCTGGGTTCATGTGATTCTCCTGCCTCAGCCTCCCGAGTAGCTGGGATTACAGGCGCCCACCACTATGCTCAGCTAATTTCTGTATTTTTTTTCATCATGTTGGCCAGGCTGGTCTCACAATGTTGTACTGGAGTGAGCATAGAAAGTCAACACCAAGACAAAAGTATGCCAAAGTACAGGGTCTTTATTGCTGGCGGCCATGGAGGACTCCCGTCTCTCCAACCCGTGGCCCCGAAAGGAGGGTGTCAAGACCTTTTATGCCCGTAAACCACCTCGGGGGCGAAGGTGAGGGGCGGGGTGGGGGTGAGAGGCTTCAGACATTCTGAGGGCCAGTGGATTCCGTAAATCACCTCCTGGGCAGAGATGAGGGTGAGGGGGCTCTGGACATTCGGAGGGCCAGGGGACTTCAGACATTCTGATTGTTACTTATGAGGTTCACAGAAGTCAGGCCGGGTGTAGTGGCTCCCGCCTGTAATCCAGGCACTTTGGAGGCCAAGGCGGGTGGATCACCTGAGGTTGGGAGTTCAAGACCTGCCTGACCAACATGGTGAAACCCCATCTTAAAAAAAAAAAAAAAAAGAGGTTCACAGAAGTCAAGATAAGCGTTAGTTTACACATTGTCTGGGTAGGGTGGAAATTACAGACCTTAGTTACTTATTACAAGTCGCAGGGGCTAAGATGGTGTGGGTTTGGACTGCTCGCCTGTCACATTAGGGTTACAGAGAGCAGTTTCAACAGAAAGCCGAGGTATGGTTGAGGTATGCAATTTTATGGGGCTTTTACCATGTCACAGAACTCCGGACCTCAGATGATCCGCCCATCTCAGCCTCCCAAAGTGCTGGGATTACAGACGTGGGCCACCACCCCAGCCAGAGCAGCAGATTTTTGTTACACAATCGAACGATAAGAATGCCGTCGCCATACTGAAGAAGGGAATTAAATAATAGGAAAAATAATAAAACAAAACCCTATAATTTTTAATTGCTATATAATAAAGTAAATTTTGCTGTGTTGTGTGCTGTTTAATATAAAACCTAACCCCTGCTCTGCTTAAAATGAACTAACTCGCTGTAAAACCTACCTTATCTAGTGTCCCCACATTCTCAGCTAAGTTCCCAGGCATCTCAAGACTCCTGTTTTTCTTGCTAACCAGCTACAAGGTCACAGGGCAAGATAACACACAAAGAATGTAGAATGCATTCCTCAAAATGTTATTTTTCAAATCTAACGTACATCACAAGATGTGTTACAAATTAACTGTTCTTTGCTCTGGCTGCTGTAAACCTGTTAGCTGCTACATCATCCTGGATGTATAAAAAGTACCCCATTTTCCTTCTCGGGGCTCAGCCTTGGTATGCTAATCCGCTGAGCTGGTGGCCACCTTCATAAAATCCTCCTCTTCACCCATTGGTCTCTCCGGTCTCCTGGATATTCTGTAACAATACTATAATAGCATCTCATTTCTCCTGTACTTTCTTGCATATTATTGAATTTATTTATTTTTAATTTTTTTTAAAAATGTAATCGAATCCTCTAACATCCTTGTGAGGTTGTTATGTAAAACGCCCACTGCATAGGAGAGAAAACTAGGCTGGATGTGTTGGTTCATTCCTGTAATCGCAGCACATTGGGAGGCTGAGTCAGGAGGATCACTTGAGCACGGGAGGTCAAGACCAGCTTGGGCAACAAAGTGAGATCCTGTCTCTACAAAAAATAAAAAAGTTAGCTCGGTGTGGCGGCATGCACCTGCAGTCCGAGCTACTCAGGAGGCAGAGGTGGAGGCTCACTTGAGCCCAGGAATTCAAGGTGCAGTGAGCTGTGATTGCACCACTGCACTCTAGTCCACGTGACAGAGCAGGACCGTCTCAAAAAACAAATAAAAACAGCAACAAAAGGCCAGGTGCCATAGCTCACGCCTGTAATCCCTGCACTTTGGGAGGCCAAGGCAGGTGGATCACCTGAGGTCAGGAGTTCGAAACCAGCCTGGCCAACACAATGAAACCCCATATCTACTAAAAATACAAAAAATTAGCCGGGTGTGGTGGCACATGCCTATAATCCCAGCTACTCAGGAGGCTGAGGCAGGAGAATTGCTTGAACCCAGGAGGCGGAGGTTGCAGTGAGCCAAGAGGGTGCCACTGCACGCCAGCCTGGGCAACAAGAGCAAAACTCTGTCTGAAAAAAAAAAAAAAAAGCAACAACAACAAAAAGAAGAGAAAACCAAGCCTTCAAATATGTGACACAATTGCCAAAAGCCATCAGACATTCAAATAAAAAACGAAGGAAACAACTAAATAGGACTTGACCCCATGTCTCCTGAGCCTACATCCAGGGAGCTTGTACTTGACTCACTGATGACGTAAAAATAACTCACATTCCTCTCTGAAAAGTTGGAAAAGCAACTTGGATGAAATTATTTTCTAGTAAGCACAGATCTTGGGTGTAATCACAGAGCTCATATAGAGGACCATGTGAGAGGCTTTTACAAACCTCTGGGCCCTAGGAAAACTCTCTGGACCATTTATCACGAGGAATCAGGCTTTTGGCATTTTTGAGGAAAAAGTAATAAATGACACGCTAAGTTTATGAGAGGATTTTTTTCCCTGAATTTATTCTCTTTTCCTTTGTAATTAAATTAGATTCTAATATTCATACAGAAGCAACACATTTGTTCCCAAGTCAAATAAAGAACCCTATCTAAAGGCATAAAAAACTGTTGAATTATAGCGGAGGCATATAAAATAAAAATTTTATAGTTCCTCTGACCGCACTGGAGGACCTCTGCCATAGCTAAGAAAAATAGCCCACACTTCCAGAGCACTTAGCCAGAGCTGGGCGCTGGTCTATACACAAATTTTAAGTCTCTCTCTCTCTCTCTTTTTTTTTTTTTTTGAGACTGAGTCTCGTTGTGTCATCCAGGCTGGAGTGCAATGGTGTGATCTCGGCTCACTGCAACCTCCACCTCCCAGGTCCCAGCAATCCTCCTGCCTCAGCCTCCTGAGTAGCTGGGATTACAGGTGCACACCACTATGCCTGGCTAATTTTTGTATTTTTAGTAAAGATGGGGTTTCACCACATTGGCCAGACTGGTCTCAAACTCCTGACCTCAGGTGATCCACCCGCCTAAGTTTCCCAAAGTGTTGGGTCTACAGGTGTGAGCCACTGCTCCTGGCCCAAGCAATTGTTTAGCAGAGTCTCCCATGGGCAACAGCTGGGTGTCCCCTAATTCAATAGCATCACATCTCACAGGTTGAGTGCTCAGTTTAAGACTGCCTCTCACTTCAGAGGCCAATTGCAATCCCCAGGTTGTAATCTGATCTTCTCACTGGCTGGTTATAAATCAGGGTTCTCATCATCCCCTCTTTGAGTTTAATTAGTTTTCTAGAGTGGCTCACAGAGCTCAGGGAAACACTTTATATATGTGCACACATTTATTTTATAAAATTTATTTTATATCACTATGTTAATATACTTTATAAAGGATATTACAAAGGATACAGATGAACAGGCTGATGGAAGAGATACATAGGGCAAGGCATGAGGGACGGGGGTGAGCTTCCAGGCCATCTCTGGGCACACCACCTTCTAGGCACCTCCACATGTTCAGCAATCCAGAAGTTCTCTGAATCTAAGCATTTTAGGTTTTTATAGTCTTCATTATGTAGGCATGATTGTGTGAAAATAAGTAATTCGAAATCTAAGTGGTTGTGATAGCAGCAAGAGACAGACAAATTCCTAGGCAGACAGGGGTAGGTCCCCCGGTGAAACCTGATCTTCAAGCCAAAGACATCTTGAAGACTGAAAAATTGGCTGCCTGTCCTAGATAGAGTCCACAAGGGAAGTGAAAACTTCCTTAATGCCTTTTTAGCCAGTTGAATGGTGCTTTTTCCAGGCCTATCCATGGACCAATCAGCATGCACTCCCTCATTCTGAGCCCATAAAAACCCTGGACTCAGCCACATGTTGGGATTACCCACCTTCAGGTCCCCCCCTTACACAGAGGGCTACGCACTTGAGGTTCCCTCTCATGCTGAGAGATGTTCTGTTGCTCAGTAAAAGCTTCTCTGCCCTGCTCACTCTCCGGTGTCCAGGTAACCTCATTCTTCTTGGACACGGAACAAGAACCTGGGACCCACTGAACTGTGTGTGCAAAAGGAGCCATAACACTGTAGCCCACTCACCCTCTGCCAGTGTCAGGCGGCCGTCCCACATGACAGGAAGAAGCAGTGATGGAGCTGGGCCAGCCCAGGAGTCTCAGGCCAGAGTGGGGTGTCCGGATCGACACCCGTGTTCACTGAAGCATGTGGATGGCAGGAACTAATGAGCTGTAACATGAATGAGCTGTAACACGCTCCCCACCACCACCATTTGCCGTGCTGTAGGCCACAGGAAGGACAGAGAGCTCTAAAAGTCTTTGGGGGTTCAGGCCTCAGAACTCCCCAGGTGAGAGCCATAACACCCCTTGGGGCTCTGTGGTTGCTGGCATCTCCAAGTTTTCAAGTGCTGCTGTGTCCCCCTTGTCTAGACACTGGCGCCCAAGGTGGAAGACGGTCATGGCATTCCCGGACCAGCTGCAGGCTGAGCGCAGAGCCATAATGGGCACAGAATCTGGGCTTGTAGCATGAACTGAGCACAGCCTGCTGGACTGAGTGGGGAGAGTGAGCCCAGTGGTAAGCCTGGAGCCAAGCAAGGCCCAGGTAGGTGTGCCACCAGCCATGAAGATTTCTGGCTGGTGAAGTGGCACTGAAAGAATCCTGTGTCAGTTGGAACTTTAAAATATTTTGAGTCTTAAGGGAATGTGATTATGGGACCTGAGTGCCATAAGCAGGCAGCTATAACCTAGATGTCTGAAACTTATGTTTCTCTGATTATAGATTGGCCTTCCTCCTGACCTAAAATGCTGTAAATGACTAAAGAGCATCAGGGATCCCTTCTCTCTTCACTTGATTTTCATTATAGAGTAACCTCCCTCTTTTCTTTTCCACACAAAGATTTCATGACTAACACAGTATCTAAGATGGATTGTCAAATACACACCTTTAAATTGGAAAGGTTGAATGAAAACAAGTTGTAAAGAAAAGCTGTATGGAAAAGAAAATAAACTGCAACTAATTAAATTGTTGTAACTCATAAACCAGTCTGGTATAGAAAACGTTATAATCCTACTAAACTTCTTTATTTTCAGCCAATACAAGCAAGACTTTAACTTTTAATTTCGGAGCGCTGACCCCATTTCCCTGGAGTCTATGTTACCCAGATGGCTGTTCCCAGTTTTTTGCTTGAATATACTCTAAAACTGGATGCTGATGATTTGATTATTTTAGGTTGACAATTGATTATATCATTGGCCACTGATGATTAACTCCACTTTCTCTCTCCTCCCTGGAAGTTGAGGGTGGGATGTGAACTGAACGTCCTAACCCTCTAATCCTACCTTTGGCTTTCTGGTGACCAATCCCCATCTTGAAGCTATTTAGGGGCTGCCAGCCCAACCCAGTCATCTCATTAGCATACAAAAGATAGTCTTATTACTCCTCTGATTCCTAGGGTTTTAGGAGCTGTGTGCCAGGAACCAGGAACAGAGACCAAATAGACATATCTTATTTTAAATAATCATATCAAAGAGGTAAATAATACTCAAATATTCTTTAGCCTATCTAATTTTCAAAAAGAGATGTTAAGAGTTCCATGTGAAAAAAAAAAGAGTTCCATGTAATTAGTGGATTTGTCAATTTCTTTTCCTTTTCCATTTTTTTTTTTTTGAGATGGAGTCTTGCTGTGTCTCCCAGGCTAGAGAGTGCAGTGGCCTGATCTCAGCTCACTGTAATCTCTGTCTCCTGGGTTCAAGAGAGTCTCCTACCTCAGCATCCCAAGTAGCTGGGATTACAGGCATGCACCACCATGCCCAGCTAATTTTTGTATTTTTAGTAGAGATGGGGTTTCACCATGTTGACCAGGCTGGTCTTGAACTCCTGACCTCAGGTGATCCACCTGCTTCAGCCTCCCAAAGTGCTTGGATTACAGGCGTGAGCCACCACACTAGGCCAGGTCTGTCAGTTTCTTTTAGTAATTCTATCTTTGTGTTATACATTTGAATCTATGCGATTAAATGTGTTAAATAAAAATTACCGGACAACCACTGTTTTGGACAAAGTTTCTCTCTTAGACCCAATGGACAAGACTGCAAATCAAAATGGACTCACCCATGCCAAAGTTCCACATCACTAAACCCAAACTAAGTTGACTGACCCTTCCCAAAATCAGAAATAATTTCCCAAACAGGCCAGTTTAAATCCTCACTAGGCATGATAACGAACTTCCCTCTGCTTTAATCCTTACAGGAAAAAAGTAGCTTGATGTTTACTAATCAGGTTATTTTTCTATTGTTCTCTCTGTCCCTGCCTTATAAGAAACATAGCACTTTGGGAGCCTGAGGTGAGCAGATCACTAGGTCAGGAGTTTGAGACCAGCCTGGCCAACATGGTGAAATCCCATCTCTCCTAAAAATACAAAAGTTAGCTGGGCATGGTGGTGTGCTCCTATAATCCCTGCTACTCGGGAGGCTGAGGCAGGAGAATTGCTTGTACCCAGGAGGCAGAGGCTGCAGTGAGCCAAGATGGAGCCACTGCAGTCCAGCCTGAGTGACAGAGCGAGATTCTGTCTCAGAAAACAAAAGAAACATAGCTTTGAAATGACTAACATGCTCTTTATTCTTTGCTTCTGCTTTCTTTCTTTGCTCTTTTGAGACAGGGTCTTGCTCTGTCTTTCTTTAGCACTTCTCCGTCTATAAAGCCAACCTCTTCTGTTGCCCAGTTCTAGAACTGCCAAAAAGCTAATTAACTAGGACTGGGGTGAGGGGGGAAGAAAACTAGAAGACTTTAAAAATAATTTTATTTATGATAATAATACTGTATGCCTGACAGTGATTCAGCCAGAACAGAGCTGAGAACCTAGGGAATAAGAGGCATCTAAGTCACCAAACAAGGAGTTGCACTTTATTCATTGGAAAGTTTCTTCCTCGGTATACTTACTCTTGTTTTATAAAAACTTCTAAAAACTTTGGCTCTTTGGCAGTCTTGTCCTCACCAAATTAGAAATTGCCTATTAGAAGAAAATGTTCTCAGAGGACGGCATATGAAGGTCAGAAAAGCGTTAATTAACAACTAGGAACAGGACAATATGTATTTGTTAAAAACAAAAAAAGATACAGAAATGCAAAACACACAGCTGTTTGGAGCGATTCTTTGAAGAGACAAACTATCCAATAATTTCCCAAAGGTATTAGAACCGCCTTAGGAAAATCATAACTGAGAAAATTGTGACAGTGAAAGAAATCAGACCTAACTGACTCTATCTTGCTTCTACCCTTCAGGCTGTTCTTGTTCGTTCCTGGGCATAGGCCAAACTAACTTTGGGAAGGAATTCAGTTCATGGTTTGACTCTGAAACATAATTAATAATAGCCCTTTCCTGAAAAGACCCCATTCTTGCCTAGGGACCAGTGTGCCTTTGCAGGACTAACAAATTAGCTACAAGAGTAGACATTACAGTTCACGGGTCACGTAGCCTCTGGCTCCAAGAGTCTGAACCTCCCCAGACTGCTCCTAGGATAACATCACTATTATAAAACCTAAGATCAGTGCTTGAGATATTTTACAGACCCTGCACTCCATGGATCAAACGACACCACCCAGACCTGTAATAAGGCTCAACCAGTTCTGCCGTCCCAACCAGGACCAGAAAACAGCAAGAAAACCTCACATTGACCCCCTAAGCTTCCATCTCTAACCTGACCAGTCAGCACTCCCCACTTCCCAAGCCTGTGCCCACCAAATTATCTTTTAAAAACTCTAATCCCCAAATGCTCAGCAAGACTGATTTGAGTAATAATAAAACTCTGATCTCCCGGACAGCCAGCTCTGCGTGAATTACTCTTTCTCTGTTGCAATTTCTGTCTTGGTAAATTGGCTCCGTCTAGGCAGATGGCAAGGTGAACCCACTGGGCAATTACAGTGTCCCCACATTATCTGCCATCAGAGTAACACATCGCAATGATGTCCAAGTGCTGAAGCAAAACTAAACAGTATCATTATGTTTATTTTACTCTCATTTTTTATTTTTTTGTTTTTGGAGACAGGGTCTCACTCTGTTGCCTAGGCCGGAGTACAGTGGCATGATCACAGCTCACTGCAGCCTCCACCTCCTGGTCTCAAGTAATCCTCCTGTCTCAGCCTCCCAAGCAGCTGGAACTGCAGGTGTGTGCCACCACACTCAGCTAATTTATAAATTTTTTTTTGTAGAGACAACGTCTCATTATGTTTCCTAGGCTGGTCTTGAACTCCTGGGCTCAAGCGATCCCCCAACCTTGGCTTCCCGAAGTGTTGGAATTACAGGCATGAGACACTGTGCTTGGCCTAACTTATGCTGAAAGTGGCCAAAGATGTTTAGCTTTTGAGAATGACTTCTGTACAAAATGATTAAGATAAAACAAAGCAATAAGTCAAAACATTTTAGTGCATAAAGAAGTAACATTGCAATGATGTTAGTGACACAGGATGCTTTTGATGCCACTTTGCCACCTGGAAATTTCCATGGCTGGCAGCGCCTCTGTCCAGGCTTGGCTTGGCTCTGGGCTCACTCCTGGGCTCACTCCATCAGCTGGGCCTGGCGGGCTGCACTCAGCTCACGCTACCAGTCCAGATCCTGTGCATGGGCAGGGACTCTGTGCTCATCAGCCTGCCACTGAGCTAGACGTGCCATGGACAGTTTTCATGTTAGGCACCAGCGTTTAGATAGTGGGGCCTGAAAACTCGAACACACCAGCAACCATGGAGCCGCAAGGGGTGTTACGACTCTTGCCTGGGGGTGTCCCAAGGTTTGAGTCCCCAAGAAATGACACAGTTCTCTCTCATTCCTCCTGCCCGTGGCACGGTGAATGGGGGGCGTATTACAGTTCATTTGTGTCACGGCTCGTTCAGTCCTGTCGCCTGCAGCTTGGTGAAGCGGGCATGTGGTGCACAGTGGCTTTTTCTCCCCCTTTGCTCAGCGCCCAGGAGGGAGGGCTACAGTGTTACAGCTCTTTATGCACCCACCATTTGGTGGGTTCCAGGTTCTTGTCCTGCAACCAAGAAGAATGAGGTTGGTCGGCGTGGTGGCTCATGCCTGTAATCCCAGCACTTTGGGAGCCCGAGGTGGGTGGATCACCTGAGGTCGGGAATTTGAGACCAGCCTGACCAACACGGTGAAACCCCATCTCTACTAAAAATACAAAATTAGCAGGGCATGGTGACGCATGCCTGTAATCCCAGCTACTTGGGAGGCTGAGGCAGTAGAATCACTTGAACCTGGGAGGTGGAGGTTGTGGGGAGCCAAGATCGTGCCATTGCACTCCAGCCTGGGCAATAGAGCAAAACTCTGCCTCAAAAAAAAAAAAAAAAAAAAAGAAGAAGAATGAGGTCATGCAGACAGGGAAGAATTTTACTGAGTGACAGAAAAGCTCTCGACAAGGAGAGGGGACCCAAAGTGAGTAGCCCTGCGTGAGAGGGGGAGCCTGAAGGACGGTTGTTCAATGTGCAGCTGAGACAAGAGTTTTTATGGGCTCAGAATGGGGCGTGCATGCTGATTGGTCCATGGGCGGGACTGGAAAAGCACCATTGGATTGGCTAAAAGGCATCCCGGAAGTTCTCACTCCAGTCGTAGACTCCACCGGGAACTGGTGCTCAGTTTTCAGGCTTTAAGCCATCTTTGGCTTGAAAGTTAGTTTTCACCAGGGACCTGCCCCTGCCTGCCTAGGAATTCTTCTGTCTCCTGCCACTATCATTAGGAAAACAATGTGTTTATGTAGTTGTCACATATTCCTAAGAATGGCTAGAAGTGCTGAGGACAAAGTAGGAGCTCAGTCCAACTGAGCCTGCTTGCTGGCCATGAAACAATGGAGGAGCTAGGCACGGTGGCCCATGCCCGTAATCCTAGCACTTTGGGAGGCCAAGGCAGGTGGATCACCTGAGGTCAGGAGATTGAGACCAGCCTAGCCAACATGGTGAAACCCCGTCTCTACTAAAAATACAAAAATTAGCTTGGCCATGGTGACACATGCTACTTGGGAGACTGAAGCTGAAATTGTTTTCTTTTACTTTTTCCTTTCCCCAAGCATATGCCCAAACTTCTAATCTGTCATCTATAATTTATCATCTTTTTTGGTCAGAGGATGAAGTCAGTACCTCTTCATATCAACAGGTATTGCACAAAAGCTACAGTTTTGGCCAGTAGCGTACCCCTCTTATGGCCTTTATTGGCACTAATAGAAACCTGCAAAATTAGGTGGCCAGGCACAGTGGCTCACACCTGTAATCCTAGCAATTTGGGAGGACACGGCAGAGAGGTCACTTAAGCTCAGGAGTTCGAAACAAGCCTGGGCAACATGGCAAGACCCTGTCTCTACAAAAAATATAAAAATTAGCCTGGCATCATGGTGTGAGCCTGTGGTCCCACCTGGTTGGGGGGCTGAGACAGGAGGATTGCTTGAGTCCCAGAGGCTGAGGCTACAGTGAGCTGAGATCGCACCATTGCACTGCAGCCTGGGCCACAGAGCAAGACCCTGTCTCAAAAAACTAAAAAAGAAACATGTGAAATCGAATGATTCACAATTTGTTAACTCCCTCGTTCCTGTTCACCATTGGTGGAAGTGCCAACAGACAGAAAAATGATTAAAAGTCATAGCAGGAGGTAAAAAGCATTTTGACAACCCATGAATTTAAAAATCAAATTCTCACTAAAGTAGTATTAATGTGAACAGGTAAAAATCTTCCCACATCATCTATATTGTATTTCTTTTTTTGCAGACGGAGTTTCGCTCTTGTTGCCCAGGCTGGACTGCAATGTCACAATCTTGACTCACTGCAACCTCTGCCTCCCGGGTTCAAGTGATTCTCCTGCCTCAGCCTCCCAAGTAGCTGGAATTACAGACATGCGCCACCACGCCCAGCTAATTTTGTAATTTTTTTAGTAGAGACAGGGTTTCTCCATGTTGGTCAGGCTGGTCTTGAACTCCTGACCTCAAGTGATCCACCCACCTCAGCCTCCCAAAGTGCTGGGATTACAGGCGTGAGCCACAGTGCCCAGCGCACATCATCTGAAATAAATGTTATAACTATTGAGGCTTCCTGGTTATAGTTGACTAGAGCTCTCATGGGTCTGTACTCCAGGAGCATTTGAGATATTAATTTATTTTACAAACACTTATTGAGTACATTTGTGCCAGGCACTTGCTAAAGCCATGGCATACAGATATAAATACTGATTATTAACCTTGTATATTTCTCTGTAGTTTATAAAACAATCTGGCCTCCACCCTCTTACTGGTACTCATTTCAGACCTCTGAGATGCAGTGGGCAGATGATATCTCCATTTTAGAGATGTGGAGACAGGTTCCAAATCGTTATATAACTCATTCATAGTCACACAGCCAGTAAGTGACAGAGCGGGACCAAACAGAGGTCTTCTTACTTCAAATGCCATCCTTTTCCACAACAGCATGCCGTCTTCCTAGAAGAGGTCAAAGCCCAGCCTTTCGGCCGGAACTGCCGTCTTCCAGTAATTCACCAAAATGACCACCACAAAGGAAAAGCGGAGAGGCACTTGATATACATTCTCGAAGCCTTTCAGAAAACATGGAGTTGTTCCTGTAGCCACGTATATGCGAATCTGTAAGAAAGGTGATATTGTAGACATCAAGGGAATGGCTACTGCTCAAAAGGAATGCCCCACAAATGTTATCATGGCAAACCTGGAAGAGTCTACAGTGTTACCCGGCATGCTGCTGGCAGTGTTGTAAACAAACAAGTGAAGGGCAAGAGTCTTGCCAAAATAATTAATGTGCGTATTGAGCACATCAAGCACTCTAAGAGCCGAGATAGCTTCCTGAAACGCGTGAAGGAAAATGATCAGAAAAAGAAAGAAGCCAAAGAGAAAGGTACCTGGGTTCAGCTGAAGTGCCAGCCTGCTCCACCCAGAGAAGCGCACTGTGTGAGAACCAATGGGAAGGAGCCTGAGCTGCTGGAACCTCTTCCCTATGAATTCATGCCATAATAGGTGTTGAAAAAAAATAAAAGACCTCTGGACTGTTAAAAAAAAAAAAAACGATAAGCCTATATTACCCTCAATACGTATCATATGCCAAAGGACCCCAGGTTAAAAGTGTAGCCACTTGACGGCTGTCACTGTTTAGCTTAATAAGCAACTTAGCAGATAAGTTCAAAGTTTATCAGTACTATTTCTCCTTTCTCCAAAGATCAAAGGTAGATTCAGCATACAGTCAATGAAAAAACTAAATTGGATTCTTTTTCGTACTTGGTTGATCTTTACTAAGAATCTCTTTCCGCCGAACGCAGTGGCTCATGCCTGTAATCCCAGCACTTTGGGAGGTCGGGGGGGTGGGGCAGATCACTTGAGTTCAGGAGTTTGAGACCAGTCTGGCCAACTTCGTAAAATATCATCTTTACTAAAAATACAAAAATTAGCCAGGTGTGGTGGTGGGCACCTGTAGTCCCAGCTACTCAGGAGGCTGAGGCAGGAGAATTGCTTGAACTTGGGAGGCGGAGGTTGCAGTGAGTCGAGATCGCACCACTGCATTCCAGCCTGGGTGACAGAGCAAGATGCCATCTCAAAAAAAATCTCTTTCAAGGCTGAGTTTCTGCATCTTTCCCTGAGGTATGATTTATGCAGTAACACCCACGTTAAAAGAGTAGGCCCATCATTTGAATTTCAAGTTTGGGTAAGGATGTCCCTAAGACAAAGGTCTCTGGAATGCTTTTTATTTTATTTTTTATTTTACTTTTTTTTTTTTAGATGCAGTCTCACTCTGTCGCCAGGCTGGAGTGCAGTGGCATGATCTCGGCTCACTGCGACCTCTGCCTCCCAGGTTCAATCAATTCTCCTGCCTCAGCCTCCCCAGTAGTTGGGACTACAGGCGCATGCTACCACACCCAGCTAATTTTTGTGTCTTTAGTAGAGACGGGGTTTCACCATGTTGGCCAGGATGGTCTCAATCTCTTGACCTTGTGATCCGCCCGCCTCGACCTCCCAAAGTGCTGGGATTACAGGCGTGAGCCACTGCACTCGGTCCTTATTTTTTGTTTTTTATTTTTTGAGACAGAGTCTTGCTCTGTCACCCAGGCTGGACTGCAGTGGCACAATGAAAGCTCACTGCAGCCTCAACCACCGAGGCTCAAGCAATCCACTCACCTCAGCCTCCCAAGTAGCTGGTACCACAGGCAAGTGCCACCATGCCCAGCTAATTTTTTTTGTAGGCGGGGTCTCACACTGTGTTGCTCAGGCTGGGAGGTATATATGTCTTTGTTAGTTTTTGGAACATAATATTCTGGGTGGAACTCTGTCAAGCACCTTCAGCGTTATATTATGTTTACTTACCTACCCTCTCAACCTAGTAGACTGAGCTCTGAATCCTCATTACCATGGCTAAGTCCCAGGGATTACTGTGAATATTCTGTAAATATTTGTTCATTGAGTTTATATTGAGGAGGATGTGCTGCAGTGTTAAGTAAGACATGGCTTCCCTAAAATTTAGTGCCTTAGTAATTTCACCATATTAAATACCATATGGTTGATGCACTCCTCCCTTAGTCTGAATTGACTAAAGTATGGGTGAGTCTAGGCAGAAGGGAGCTGAGAAATACATGCATGATCTCAGGAGCTTGTGAGTAGAAATGGTACTGTGTAATTAAAACAAAGTGCCAGCCTCAGTGGCTCACACCTGTAATCCCAGCACTTAGAGAGGCCAAGGTGGGTGGATCACAAGGTCAGGAGTTCAAGACCAGCCTGGCCAACATGGTGAAACCCTGTGTCTACTAATAATACAAAAATTAGCCAAGCATAGTGGCAGGCACCTGTAATCCCAGCTACTTGGGAGGCTGAGACAGAGAATTACTTGAACCTGGGAGGCAGAGGTTGCAGTGAGCCAAGATCGCACCACTGCACTCCAGCCTGGGCTATGGAACAAGACTCTGTCTCAAAAAAAAAAAAAAGAAAGAAAAAGAAAAAAAGGGAATGCTAGCCATGCCTGGGCAACATGGCAAGACCCCATCTCTACAAAATAGTAAAAAGAAAAACAGCCAGGCATGGTGGCATGTTCCTACAGTCTGAGCTATTCTGGAGGCTGAGGTGGGAGGATCACTTGAATTCAGGAGTCTGAGGCTGCAATGAGCTACGATCATGCCACTGCACTCCAGCCTGGGTGACAGAGTGAGACCCTGTCCCTTAAAAGTAAAAATTAGGCCAGGTGTGGTGGCTGATGCCTGTAATCCCAGCACTTTGGGAGGCCGTGGCAGGTGGATCACGAGGTCAGGAGTTCAAGACCAGCCTGGCCAACATGGTAAAACCCCATCTCTACTAAAAATACAAAAAAAATTACCAGGGCATGGTGGTGGGCACCTGTAATCCCAGCTACTTGGGAGGCTGAGGCCAGAGTGTGACATGGTAAAAAGCCTCATAAACCTGCATACCTCAACCATACCTTGAAACTGCTCTCTATAGCCCAAATATGAATAAGTAATTAAGGACTGTGATTGCCACCCTATCCAGACAATGTGTAAACAAATGCTAATCTTTTTTGTGAATCACTTAGTTCCCTGGCCCTCGGAATGTCCGAAACCCCTCACCCGCACCCCCGCCCCTCACCTTCACTCCCAAAGTGATTTTTATGGGTATAAAAGGTCTTAACACCCTCCATTAGGGGCCACGGGTTGGAGAGACGCGAGTCCTCCGTGGTCGCCGGCTTAATAAACCCTGCTATTTGGCATACTCTTGTCTTGGTGTTGGTCCCTTAATCTCGCCTCAAATATAACAAGAGAATCACTTGAACCCGAGAGGCGGAGGTTGCAATGAGCCAACATCATGCGACTGCACTCCAGCCTGGGCGACAGTGCAAGACTCCATCTCAAGAAATAAAGAAAAATTAAATTAAAAAGATGTCAGCCCATAATTTTTGAGGATCTGCCATGTGCCAGCTACTTTGCTAAGCAATAGGGACACAATGTAAACGGGACAGACAAGATCCTTGTTTGATGGGATTTGCATCAGAATGGAGAGAGAGCACACAATAAGCATATAAACCAGTAAAGTGATTTTAGACACACCTAAGAGCTGTAAAGAACATAAACTAGAGAGCATAGTACTCTAACACGCATTAACAGACATTTTACTTACCAGCATCCAGGTGAGAGAGAGAGCACTGGGGGAGGGGCAGGAGAAAAAAAAAAGAGAGCACTAATATGTGTATGCATTCATACCTGTGTGTGCACTTATATGAGGAAGGTAGAGGAGTGTGAAAGGAGAGCACCAAGACATGCAGAGACTGAAAGAGCTAGAAAGCAGTACATGTCCACAAAAAGGGTCGAAACTCTAAAGATATTTATTCTAAGCCAAATATGAGTGACCAAGTCCCAAGACTTTTTTTTTTTTCTTTCGAGACAAAGTCTTGCTCTGTCGCCCAGGCGCAATCTAGGCTCACTGCAAACTCCACCTCCGGGGTCCAGCAATTGTTCTGCCTCAGCCTCCTGAGTAACCAGGATTACAGGCGCCCACCACCATTCCCAGCTAATTTTTTGTATTTTTAGCAGAGACAGGGTTTCGCCATGTTAGCCAGGCTGGTCTTAAACTCCTGACCTCAGGTGATCCACCTGCCACAGCCTTCCAAAGTGCTGGGATTACAGGCACGAGCCACCATGCCCAGCCTCCGAGGTACAGTTTTAAGAGGTCTAAGACCAAGGTGGTTGGGTTACAGCTTGATTTTATATGTTTTAGAAAGATATAAGACATCAATTAATACATGTCAGTTATACATTGGTTCAGTCTGGAAAGGTTGGAGAGGGGGAGCTTACAGGTCCTAGGTGGATTCAAGGAGGTTCTGATTGGCAATTCGTTGAGAGAGTTAAGTTATTATCTTAAGACATGGAATCAGCCAGGCACAGTGGCTCTCACCTGTAATCCCAGCACTTTGGGAAGCCAAGGCGGGTGGATCACCTGAGGTTAAGAGTTCAAGACCAGCTGGCCAACATGGTGAAACCCTGTCTCTACTAAAAATACAAAAAACAACAACAAAAAAATTAGCGAGGGGTTGTAGTACATACCTGTAATCCCAGCTACTTGGGTGACTGACGCAGGAGAATTGCTTGAACCTGGGAGGCGGAGGTTGCAATGAGCTGAGATTGTGCCACTGCACTCCAGCCTGGGTGACAGGCACACTCTGTCTCAAAACAAAACAAAAAACAACCTGGAATCAATAGAAAGGAGTGTCTGGGTTAAGATAAGGGGTTGTGGAGAGGCGAGTTCTTACATAGATGAAGTCTGTCTCACAGGTGGCAGCTCTTAAAGGCAATAGATGGCGGATGTTTTCTGTTTAGACCTCTAAAAGGTGCTAGACTCTCAGCTAAGCTCTTCAGGATCAGAAAAAGACCTGGAAAGGATCAGAACTCTCAACAGAATGTAAATTTCCCCCATAAGAGACAGTTTTGTGGGGCCATTAAGAAATAAGTCAAAGAAATCTATTTGGGGGTAATATACTTTAATACTTTTAGGGCCTGCTGCCTGTCACGTGATGCTATACTAGAGTCAGGCTGGAATTTGGTATCTTATTGCTACAAAGAGTCTGTTTGGTCAGGCTGAAGGTCCCTGTTTTAATGTTAATGCTGGGCAGCTGTGCCCAAATTCCAAGAGCGGAGAGTATAATGAGGCACGTGCATCACCGGCTTCCTATCACGGCCTGAACTGGTTTTTCAGGTTTGCTTTGGAATCCCCTTGGCTGAGAGGAGGGGTTCATTCAGTTGATTGGGGGTATTAGAATTTTATTTTTGGTTTGCATTAGTGTCACCAAACTAAGACAGTTTATATATTCCACTGAATCTATGTATATAATTTCTTGTCTCTTTTGCCTTTGAGAATTAATTAGCTGGTTCCTTTTTCTTTCTTTTCTTTTCTTTTTTTTTTTTTTTTGAGACAGTCTCACTCTGTTGCCCATGCTGGAGTGCAATGGCGTGATCTTGGCTCACTGCAATCTCTGCCTCCTGGATTCCACTGATTCTTCTATCTCAGCCTCCTGAGTAGCTAGGATTACAGGCACCCACCACCATGCCTGGCTAATTTTTGTATTTTTTTTTTTTTTAGTAGAGACAGGGTTTCACCATGTTGGCTGGGCTGGTCTCAAACTCCTGACCTCAGGTGATCTGCTCCTATTCAGATTGTTTATCGGATCTAAAAATGCTTCTTTTTTTTTTTTTGCAACAGAGTCTCACTCTGTCACCCAGGCTGGAGTGCGGCTATCTCGGCTCACTGCAACCTCCACCTCCTGGGTTCAAGCGATTCTCCTGCCTCAGCCTCCTAAGTAGCTGGGATTACAGGTATGCACCACTATGTCTGGCTAATTTTTGCATTTTTGGTAGAGACGGGGGTTTCAACATGTTGATCAGCATGGTTTTGAACTCCTGACCTGGTGATCCACTCACCTTGGCCTCCCCAAGTGTTGGGATTATAGGAATGAGCCACCTCAACCGGCCTAAAAATACTGCTTTTTCTGGTTTAATTGGGAGCAAATTTCACTAGGTATCTCTGACAGCAGTGATTTATAATAAGAAGCTGACCGCAATGCCCTCTGGTGGTTTAAAGCTTTCTTCGTATCTATAACTGCAAAGTTTTTTTTAAAAAATGCAGCCATTTTCTATCAAATGGGGGCTTATTTGTAAACTAAAACATCAACAAAGATGATTTCCATGACCATGATAATCATAAAGCATTTCTACAGATGCACTTTGCCTGATATAATTCCATGGTCCAAGAAATTAATAAAATAATTTAGTCTATAATCCCAGCCTCTCAGAAGACTGAGGGAGGATCACTTGAGCCCAGGAGTTTGAGGCTGCAGTGAGCTATGCTCACACCACTGTACTCAGCCCGGGAAACAAAGCAAAACTCAGTCTCTTAAATATATATATATATATATTTTTTTAATAGAATATCCCTGCCCTCTGAACTTGCCATCTAACAAAGGCACATAAACTAGGAGGACATGCAAACATGAAACCAAATCCCAAAGGAGAGAACTGCTTTAGAACCTGCGTAGGAGGATTAAATAAGATTATATACATAGAGCATCTAGTATGGCAACTGGTGCATAGGAGGTTCTCAAGAAATGGTAGCTATTATTATTATATACTTTAGCATATGATGTTCCGTGATCTCAGCTACTTAACACATATTTTGGTATGCCTCACTTAACTCTGTATCTTGCAGGACTGTTGTAAGAATTAAATGAAAAAGCTAGTAAAGCACTTGGCCCAGTGCTTGGCATCCAATCTTCTTTCACTGTCTCCTGCAGCTTGCCAGAGTGGAGGTGAAGAAAGGAAATACTCACATAGTCCAATGTGACAATGAACATAAAGGACTCGATAGGATGATGCTTTAATTAATTACATTATTATTATTATTATTTTTTGAGATGGAGTTTTGCTCTTGTTGCCCAGGCTGGAGTGCAATGGCGTGATCTTGTCTTACCGCAAGCTCCGCCTCCCGGGTCGTGATCCCCGGCCTCAGTCTCCTGAGTAGCTGGGATTACAGGCATGCGCCACCATGCTTGGCTCATTTTGTATTTTTAGCAGAGTTGGGGTTTCTCCATGTTGGTCAGGCTGGTCTCAAACTCTCAATCTCAGGTGATCTGCCAGTCTTGGCCTCCCAAAGTGCTGGAATACAGGTGTGGGCCACCCGCCTGGCTCATTATTATTATTATTTTTTGAGATGGAGTTTCGCTCTTGTTGCCTAGGCTGGAGTGCAATGGCACCATCTCGGCTCACCGCAACCTCTGACTCCCGGGTTCAAGCGATTCTCCTGCCTCAGCCTCCGGAGTAGCTGGGATTAGAGGCATGCGACACCACGCCGGCTAATTTTATATTTTTAGTAGAGACAGGGTTTCTCCATGTTGGTCAGGCCGGCCTTAAACTCCTGACCTCAGGTGATCCACCTGCCTCGGCCTCCCAAAGTGCTGGGATTACAGGTGTGAGCCACCGCTCCCGGCCAAAGCTTTAATTTAATAACATGATATCAGAGTAGGCAACCCTTTTGGTTCAGTAACTGAATTCCTGGAAATTTTTCTTAAAGAAATAATGAGAAAAGTGTAAAAAGATACATATTTTAAGGATTTTATCACTACTTTATAATAGCAAAAAATTGAAAATGACATAGAAGTCCATCTGGTGGGAGTCTAACTAAATAATGATATACATTCATATGACGCAATTCTATGCAGCAACTATTGAATAAAATTAGCATATATTTGTTGACATTATATTTGAGATGAAAAAGTTACAGAATTACAGAATTAGGCATAGTTTGATCCTTTTTTTTTTTTTAAATCGATTTATTAGACAGAGAGAGAGAAGACAGTTCCCATATTGTTGTGGGAGGGGGAACTCAGAGAGGGAAATCATTTTGATCCTATTTTTTTAAAAAAACATCTTATCTAGAAGTATATTTGTGTATGTACACATTTAAACAAGTCTGAAAATGGATACACTGAAATATTAGCAACACATATAGAAATATATATCTCCTCATTCTCTTTCTCCTTTTCTGTATTTTCTGAAATTTTTATAATGATTGTATATTACTTTTGTAAGGAAAGAAAAGGTCTAAAGCTAAACAAAATTTTTAACCAAAATATAAAATACACCAGCCTGGGAAATATAGTGAGACTCTGTTTCTACAAAAAAAATTTTAAAAATTAGCCAGGGGTGGTACAGTCCTAGCTACTCAGGAGACTGAGGCAAGAGGGTCACTTAAGCCCAGGCAGTCACGGCTGCAGTGAGCTCTGCTCATGCCGCTGCACTCCAGCCTGGGTGACAGAGTGAGATCCTGTCTCTAAAAAAATAAATACATAAAATACACATACCTGCAGGATACGACACTAAGATTCTTGGGTAGAAAGAACATCAGGATGTTTGAATTCCTCTTTTAGACTCCTAGTCCTTTGCCATATGACCTGAGCCAGCCCTGTGTCTCATTTTCCATTTATACAGTATGAAGTAACTAAAATAAATCTCATATTAGAATAAAATGAGAATGAGTACATTAGAAGAAAAATCTGTAACCACTATACCTATAAACTGGTTGCAAATTAAGGAAAGAAATAGGATTTTCTCAATTTAAAAAATTAAAAATACAAATATATGTTATATATTAATATATAAATATATGCTTATGTATTATATATAACATACATTAAATATATAATAATATATTATTAAATGTTATATATAAAAATATATATCTAAAAACAGTGAAGACTTAAGGTGAAGGATAATTTATATATTATCCTTATATGTAATATAAAAAACATATAATGAATACAATATATATTTAAATACATTTATATATAAATGTGTGTATACAATTTATATATACATATTATATATTATATACAAATATATATATTTGTATATATATGTGGTTTTTTTTGAGGCAGGGTCTTGCTTTGTCACCCAGGCTGGAGGGTGGTGACGTTATTGTGGCTCGCTGCAGCTTCAACCTCCTGGGCTCAAGCAATCCTTCCATCTCAACCTTCTGAGTAGCTGGAATTGCAAGCGGGCACCACCATGCCCAGCTAATTTTTCTATTTTTGGCAGAGATGAGGTCTTGCTATGTTGCCTAGGCTGGTCTCAAACTCCTGGGCTCAGGTGATCCTTCTGCCTCGGCCTCCCAAAGTGCTGGGACTATAGGCATGAGCCACTGCACCCAATCTTTTATAATTTTTAATACACTAACAAATGCAAAATAAAGAACTCAGATAAAAACTAGTTTCTTTTCTCTTTTCTTGCTTTTTTGAGATAGAGTCTCACTTTGTCACCCAGCCTGGAGTGCAATGGCGTGATCTTGGCTCCCTGCAACCTCTGTCTCCTGGGTTCAGGCAATATTCTCCCACCTCAGCTTTCCAAGTATCAGGCAAAAACAACAAAAAACAGACAGGTTGGACTTCATGAAAATTTCAAAATGTGTGCATCAAAGACACTGTCAGCAGAGTAAAAAGGCAACCCACAGAATGGGAGAAAATATTTGTAAATCATATATCTGATAAGAGATAAATATCCATACTATATAGAGAATTCCTAAACTCAACAACAAAAAAGCACTTGATTCAAAAATAAGCAAATAACTTTTTGTTTTTTAATTCTGAGTTGGCTCACTAGGGAGTAGGCAAGTGACTCTGATAGACATTTCTCCAAAGAAGATCTACAAATGGCCAATAAGCACATGAAGAGATGCTCAGCATCACTGATCATTAGGGAAATGCAAGTCAAAACTACAACGAGATCCCCACTGCACACCCCATCACAATGGCTACTACCAAAAAAGCAGAAAACAAGTGTTGATGAGGATGTGGAGAAATTGGAACCTTTGTGCCCTGTTGGCGGGAGTGTAAAATGGTGCAGCTGCCATGGAAGAGTATGGTAATTCCTCAAAAAATTAAAAATAGAGCTGGGCGCCATGGCTCACACCTGTATTCCCGGCACTTTGGGAGGCTAAGGCAGGCAGATCACCTGAGGTCAGGAGTTCGAGACCAGCCTGGCCAACATGGTGAAACCCCATCTCTACTAAAAATACAAAAAATTAGCCGGGCATGGTGGCAGCTGTCTGTAATCCCAGCTACTTGGGAGGCTGAGGCAGGACAATTGCTTGAACCCAGGAGGCAGAGGTTGCAGTGAGCCACGATTGCGCCATTGCATTTCCAGCCTGGGCAACAGAGAGAGACTCTATCTCAAAAAAAAAAAAAAAAAAAAATTAAAAATTAAAAATAGAATTACCATGTGACCCAGCAATTTTGCTTCTGGGTATGTATCCAAAAGAATTTAGAGCAAGGTTTCAAAGAGATATTTGTATACCCACGTTCATTGCAGCGTTATTCACAATAGCTAAACTGTGGACACAACCCAAATGTCCACCAATAAACAGAGACGCAAAATGTGGTATATACATACAATGGAATATTATTTAACCTTAAAAAGGTAGGAAATTCTGGCCAAAGCTACAACATAGATGAACCTCGAGAATGTTATGCTGAGTGAAATAAGCCAGTCACAATTAGACAAATACTATATGATTCCACTTAGATGAGAGACTTACAGTAGTCAGAATCATAGAGACAGAAACTGGAATGGTGGTTGCCAGGGGATAAGGGAAGGTGGGGAGCGTGGAGTTAGTGTTTAATGGGTATAGAGTCTCAGTTTTACAAGATGAAGAGTTCTAGGATGAATGGTGCTGTTGGTTGAACAATATTATGAATATATTAAATGCTACTGAACTCTACACTTAAAAATGGTTAAGATGGGCTGGGCAAAGTGGCTCACACCTATAATCCCAGCACTTAGGGAGGCCGAGGTGGGTGGATCACCTGAGGTCGGGAGTTTGAGACCAGCCTGATCAACATGAAGAAACCCCATCCCTACTAAAAATACAAAATTAGCTGGGCGTGGTGGTGGGCACCTGTAGTCCCAGCTACTTGGGAGGCTGAGACAGGGGAATTGCTTGAACCCAGGAGGCAGAGATTGCAGTGAGCTGAGATTGCGCCACTGGACTCCAGCCTGGGCAACAGAGCCATCTTAAAAAAAAAAAAGAAAATTAGGAGGGGGAGAAAAAAAACCTCAACTAGTTTCTGAACTAGTTTCCAAGAAAACATTTCTCTATTAATCAATATAAATCCAAGTCCAGATCTTGATAATAAGAATTAACAGTAAGCCTAAACTCTTCTTCCTGGTCAGTCTTCATAAAGGTAAAACTAAGCAATTAATGCTATGTCTCATTATTATTATTATTTTTATTTTGAGGCAGAGTCTCACTGTCACCTAGCCCCACGTCTAATTTTTAAAGTACATTTAAAATTCGATTTTAGGTCAGGCATGGTGGCTCATATCTGTACTCCTAGCATTTTGGAAGGCCAAGGTGGGAGGATTGCTTGGGTCCTGGAGTTTGAGACCAGCCTGGGCAACATAGTAAGACCCCATCTCTACAAAAAACAAATAACATAAAATTAGATTTAATTTTTTTTTTTTTGAGACAGAGTCTTACTCTGTCCCCCAGGCTGGAGTGCAGTGGTGTGATCTCTGCAGCCTCCTGCCTCCTGGGTTCAAATGACTCTCCTGCCTCAGCGTCCGAAGCTCCCGAGTAGCTGGGATTACAGGTGCCCACCACCACTTCTGCCTAGTTTTTGTATTTTTAGTAAAGATAGGGTTTCACCATAGTGACCAGGCTGGTCTCAAACTCCTGGCCTCAAGTGATTTCCCTGCCTTGGCCTCCCAAAAGTGCTGGGATTACAGGAGTGAACCACAGCACCTGGCCGGCCTGGCTAATTTTTTTTTTTTTTTTTTGAGATGGAGTCTCACTCTGTAGCCCAGGCTGGAGTGTAGTGGCGCGATCTTGGCTCACTGCAACCTCCGCCTCCCAGGTCCCGGTTCAAGCAATACTCCTACCTCTGCCTCCCAAGTAGCTGGGATTACAGGCATGAGCCACCATGCCTAGCTAATTTTTGTATTTTTTAGTAGAGGTGAGGTTTCACCATGTTGACCAGTCTAGTCTTGAACTCCTGACCTCGTGATCTGCCCGTCTCAGCCTCCCAAAGTGCTGGGATTACAGGTGAGAGCCACCGTGTCCGACCAATTTTTGTATTTTTTATAGAGAGAGTTTTGCCATGTTGGCCAGGCTGGTCTTGAACTCCTGGGCTCATGTGATCCGCCAGCCTTGGCATCCCAAAGTGCTGGGGTTACAAGCATGAGCCATGACACCTGGCCTAGATTTTAAATTCTTAAGAGTTACAAGCACCTTATCTTCTTTCTCAAGTCTACATGTAGACACAACTGCTAAGTAGGATAGGGGTCCTATCACCCGTACTTTCTTGTTGCAGGCCCTGTGATCTGATGCTCTTTCCTCTCCTCCATGTCAATATTTGTTCAACCCAGAGGTCCAGGCTGGAAAGCTTCTGGATCTAATTCAAACTAATGCACAAATAATAAAGTATCATCCTCTTCCTACTCTGCATATGCTATCTATTTCCTGTCAAGGAGGTCCTCTACCCTCTGCTTGGTGCGTTTGTAGTTCAAATGTCACCTTCTGGCCCCACAGTTCAATACAGAGTTAGGTCCCACTTCTTCATGCTCTCAAAGCAACTCCTGTACATTTACAGTACATTTCTCATCAGAGCTCATCAGTGGTACAATTTTAAGCTGTTTTTGTCTGACTCCCACGCTGAACAATGAGATACATGAGGGCAGACACTATTCTTCATCCATATAATCCCAGCAACTGGCATAGTGTTTGGATATGGTAGATAATCAAAAACAATTTCTTAAACGAATATAACATTATTCTTAGAATAGGAATTTGCAATTTAATCAGGTCCTCCATATGATACCCATGCAGGGAACCACCTACTTGACTGGCCATCCACTTTGCAAACGGGTTCTACAGAAAGCAAAGCAAAACAAGAATGATGTGCACATGACATGATTACATAACCAATACCCTCAGGGTAGGTCATTTTGGTGACTCCAATTAAAGCAAAGAACTAAATCAATCTGGCCAGTCACGGTGGCTCTTGCCTATAATCCCAGCACTTTGGGAGGCCAAGGCGGGCGGATCATGAGGTCAGGAGATCGAGACCATCCTGGCCAACATGGTGAAACCCCGTCTCTATTAAAAATACAAAAATTAGCTGGGTGTGGTGGCAGGCGCCTGTAATCCCAGCTACTTGGGAGGCTGAGGCAGGAGAATTGTTTGAACCGGGGAGACGGAGGTTGCAGTGAGCCAAGATCGTGCCACTGCACTCAGAGTTGTAGGAAGAGATTCCTGAGAGACCAGAAAGCATACACAAAGGTACTGGGGCAAGAAGTGGCATAGATTCAAGGAGCCGTCCTTGGATATGGTCCACAACCTTCCCTTGGGACTTGTGGCATCATATTGGGGTACAGACAGTTCATTACAGAAAGAATTACATGTGTTTAATCATATGCCCCCCTGGATTATAAATGGGTAGCACACACACACTGACTTTTTTCTTTTTTTGGGACGGAGCCTTGCTCTGCCACCAAGGCTGGAGTGCAGTGGCTCACTGCAAGCCCCACCTGCTGGATTCAAGTATTCTCCTGCCTCAGCCTCCCGAGTAGCTTTAGAGGAGGATTACAGGTGCCCACCACCACACCTAATTTTTGTGTTTTTAGTGGAGACGGGGTTTCACCATGTTGGTTAGGCTGGTCTTGAACTCCTGACTTCAAGTGATCCGCCTGCCTTGGCCTCCCAAAGTGCTGGTATTACAGGCATGAACCAACGAGCCCAGCCTAGATGGCTTACTTTTAAGAACATCTGAAGAATGTAGTACGGCAGGGTAAAAAGTCAGCCTCAATTAGGAATCCCTACCCCTATTCATGAGGTGTGTGACTGTAGATAAATTACCTGTTAAGCTTCAACTACTTCACCTGTTAATGGGAATAAACCCCACACATTAGAGTTGTTATGTGAGGAGAAGCCCTTTATTTCCTGCCTGTTGCTTGCTGGTAAAGAGTAAAATAGCAAGAAACTGAAGTCAACCTACAGGCAACTAGCTAAAGCCAGTGGCCTTCCCACAGAGAGGCCTGAGGGCTGGGAAAGTAAATCCCCTTCTGTAACTGGTATCTATGTTATCTATAAACCTTAAAAATGGAGCAGAGGAATGTTCTTCCTCTGACCCAGGAACCTGCCTCCAGTCACGTACTCCATGTTTGCATAATCCAGACCCCACTGCTTAGAGTTGCATCTGCCACCAAATGATTTACTACCTTTGTTCAGCTCTTGTAACCCTTGCCCTCTTCCCTTCCCATGTGCACCAAATATAAATTAGCAAATCAATGAAAGCCAAAGACTGTGAGGTCAGCTGCTCGACCAATGGGCAATAACAGTTTCACCTCTGCTCCCCCTTTAGAGTTGTGAGCCCTTACAAAGGAAAAAAAAAACTGCTCTTCGGGGGTGCTCGGTTGTCAAGGCATTAGCCTGCTGCAGCTCCCAGCTGGCCGAATAAAAAGCCACTTCCTTACTCCGTAGGGTGTTTGGAAGGTTTTGTCTGCTGCATGTCTGCTAGTTACAAGGATATTATGATGTATATAAATCAACTGTGACTAGCATTTAGCGGGCATTCAACGGTTGCATAGAAATTTCAGTACCCACTCTCATGCTCTGTAACTAGTTTCAAACTGAGTTCTCCTTTCTTTTCAATGTCATTACAGACCAAACCCCACTTGCTGGTCCCACAGTTCACTGTCCAGTATGTACTTGCCACACATTTTTTGAACATCTCTTTGAGTGTTGTGGTAGGCACTGGTCTCTCCCCGTTCCTTGACTCTCATATCATCTCCTAATTTCTTTTTCACTCTGTCTTTAAATAGTAGTTTTCCTTCTTCTCCCACTTAGCCCTTAGAAAACTTTTTTCTTGCTCCATTAAGCCCACCGAATAGACTTTTCAGGGGCAACAATTATATCCTAGAAAGATCAGCACTAACCTTTAATGTATATAGTAATAAAAACTCTCCTACTGCTCCTATGAAGGCGAAGAAAAAAAAACCCTGCAGGGTCTTGATCAGCCACTTGTATTTGGTAGTGAGTGGGCACAGAGGATAGGTTCTCACTCTGTCACCCAGGCTGGAGTGCTGTGGTGCAACCACGGTTCACTGCAACCTCCGCCTCCTGAGCTCAAATGATCCTCTTACCTCAGCCTCCAAGTAGCATGAGCCATGGTGCCCAGCTGATTTTTTTTTTTTTTTTTAATAATTGAGACAGGGTCTTACTATGTTGCCCAGGCTGATCTCAAAGTCCTGGACTCAAGTGATCCTCCTGCCTTGGCCTCTCAAAGCATTGGGATTACAGGCGTGAGCCTTGGTGCCTGGCCTCAATCAGGCACTTTTAATGCATACATAAATATCCTATAAATGAGGCTTTGTATATGTTTGGTATTCTGGTGACATTCCACACTGCCAGGCAAGTAATGAATTCACTTACCCAGAGAAGGGCTCTCCTTAGGCATGTGGCATTTGGCTCCTGAAGTCACCATTCTTTAACTTTTCTTTTTAGTTTTTGAGATGGAGTTTCACTTTCATTGCCCAGGCTGAGTGTAATGGCGCAATCTCAGCTCATTGCAACCTCTGCCTCTCGGGTTCAAGCGATTCTCCTACCTCAGCCTCCTAAGTAGCTGGGATTACAGGCATGCACCACCATGCCCGGCTAATTTTTTGTATTTTTAGTAGAGATGGGGTTTCTCCATGTTGGTCAGGCTGGTCTCAAACTCTCAGCCTCAGGTGATCCGCCTGCCTCGGCCTCCCAAGTGCTGGGATTACAAGTGTGGGCCACCTCGCCTGGCCTCTTTAGCTTTTCAAAAGAGCCAAGGTGAGTCACTAGATCAGTCAATGACTTTGCAATTAAAACACGTTTTACTGTTTAACTGAGTTCATGTTTTACTGTTTAACTGATAAGTGTTTGGGAAACTTGACTAAATTAAATATAAAATTACTGGATTTGGCTTCTTTTTGAGAAAATGCAACAAAGGAAGGCTCCCAGAAAAGAAATGTTCACAATTAAAACAAATGGAAAGAGGAAAAGGTGCCCCAAAGAAAAACCTAGTTCATTTGCTTGGTTCAAACAGCTTTTTTTTTTTTTGAGATGGAGTCTCGCTGTTCTGTCGCCCAGGCTAGAGTGCAGTTGTGTGATCTCGGTTGACTGCAACCTCCACCTCCCTGGTTCAAGCAATTCCCCTGCCTCAGCCTCCCAAGTAGCTGGGACTACTGGTGCGTGCCACCATGCCCAGCTAGTTTTTTGTTTTTTAGTAGAGACAGGGTTTCACCATGTTGGCCAGGATGGTCTTGATCTCCTGACCTTGTGATCCGCCTGCCTCGGCCTCCCAAAGTGCTGGGATTACAGGTGTGAGCCACCACACCCAGCCTCAAACAGCTTTTATTAAGCACATACTCTCCCACATCTACAGCTCTTGATCATCAGAATGGCTTTGAGAGGTCATCATTTCTATTTGACAGATGAAGACCTGGAATCTCAAAAAGGTCAAGTGATTTGTCTGTAGCCACAATGCTAATAAGTGACAGAATGAAAACTGGGACCAGATCTGGCTCAAAATCCAGAGTGCCTTCCACTAAACCACAGATACATCTATTCAAATAGCCATATACTTAACCAGTAACAATGATATAATCATAACAGTTTTCGCTAACATTTATCTAGTTCTCATATGGCAAGCACTGTGCTAAGTGACTTACACATGTGATCTCATTTAATCCTCAATCGCCCTATGAGGTAGGTTTATCAAGATCTCCATTTCATAGTTGAGGAAACCAAGTTTCATAAAAGTCCAGGAATTGCTTTGTTCCCGCAGCTGGTAAGGAGTGGGGCAAGAGTTTGAACCTAGGTCTATCTAATTCCAGAACCCATTCTGTTAATCATTACACTACACTGCAGGAAACTCAACTCTAGTCCTGCCTCTCTCAATTGCCTTGTTAATTAAATGGGGATATTGTTACTTGTCCCTGCCTATTTCACAGAAATATTAGGATTATAAAATGAGAAAGTATATAAGCTATAAAAAGGGAAACTGCTATATAAATCTAGGTACTGTCTAAAGTTTCACTCAGATCTTCCCCTATCCCACAGTCATAAAGGGATTTAGCTGACATCATTAGCTCTCAAATGTCCTCTGAAGTGGGTGGTGAGTATTATCTCCACTTATTAAACAGCAAATTACAAAGAGATGATGTAATATGCTAGCCAGCAACAGAGCTGGGAATAAAACCCAAGATTTCTAACTCCCATTGAATATGTTCTTATGATAAATCAATTTCTGCATTTCATACTTAACTGTAGAACAGACAAGGGTAGAAACATTACAGTGCCCTCTTTAAAACACACATTAAATACTTACAAAAATTAAATTTTCTACTGCTGTGATACTAATATAATCCCCAAGGTTCTTAATCCTCATATTCTAGAGAAACTGCACAAAGTATCAAAAATAACAAATTTCCATTTTCTGGGCATGGTGGCTCATGCCCATAATCCCAGCACTTTGGGATGCTGAGATGGGTGTATCACCTGAGGTCAGGAGTTCAAGACCAGCTTGGTCAACATGGTGAAACCCTGTCTCTACAACAAATACAAAAAAATTATCTGGGCGTGGTGGTGCACGCCTCTAGTCCCAGCTACTTCAGGCTGAGGCTGAAGAATCGCTTGAACCCAGGAGGTGGAGGTTGTGGTGAGCTGAGATCATGCCACTGCACTCCATCCTGGGTGACAGAGTGAGACTCCGTCTCAGAAAAAAAAAAAAAATTCCATTTCCCTAGTACAGACTTCAGCTCTTTAGTTTTCTCAAACAACTTACTATTAACCAATGATTATAAAACTAGGTGGGCTACTACCTAGTTTCAACTAGTGAGTCTGTAAATTTCCATAAGGAACATAACCTTCAATGTTAAATTGTTTCCTCACAAAATCAGAAAAAAGAAAAGCATCAAACACATTCTCCCATCATAAATACCTAACACAGAGAAATAATTTGTATTGGAAATTATCCTAACATACCAACTCACAATATACTGAGTTCAAAATTGAAGTTCCGAAAGGAACAGCATAATTAAAACAATGAAAATACACATCGCACCCTTATGATCGTTTTTCTTCTATACACAAATCAAAATAATTTTGTGCTTCCCACTCAAGGTCTGCCAAAGGCACACAAAAACCTTAAAGTAAATTACAAAGTAGTAAAAACAATTCTGTCTTCAATTATCTGACTTACATAGGGAATGAATGTTCAGTCTTCTTCCCAGATTATTCGCTTCTGCTAATTTTTGTTTGCTAGAATAATACAATGATCTTTAACAATCATATACTTTGAAATTACCACAGGGACTAAAGAGAGGAAATAAGAGAAGGAAATTTCCACTCCCAAAACTGAACAGAATCCTAAATAATGAAGTCTTTCATTATTACTCTCTCTGACTGAATCATGGACTTATAAATGAAAAACCTGTCATTTTGTTATAAGGACAAAAACTAAGTCATAAAAATCCAAAGAACTGCTCTACTCATGTCAAGAGAATTTGCTTCTAGAGAGGATCAAGATACTAAATCCTCTCCTAGCCGCATAATAAAAGCTCTACCACCTTAACGTGCTGCGAGGTGAAAGGAAAAGGTGACATAGGACTTCCAGATTTTTCAGAGGTTGTTTGAATACATTAATCTATCCTTTCTTTGTGAAAAATCTTTATCTTGATTTCTTTTTTTTCTTGTTTGGAGACGGAGTCTTGCTCTGTCTCCAGGCTGGAGTACAATGGTGCGATCTCAGCTCCTGTGACTTCCACTTCCCGGGTTCAAGCGATTCTCCTGCCTCAGCCTCCTGAGTAGCTGGGATTATAGGCGTGTGCCACCACGCCTGGCTAATTTTGGTATTTTTAGTAGAGATGGAGTTTCACCATGTTGGTCAGGCTGGTCTCGAACTCCTGACCTTGTGATCCACCCGCCGTGGCCCCCCCAAAGTGCTGGGATTATAGGTGTGAGCCACCTCGCCTGGCCTATCTTGATTTCTATAACTGAAACCAATCACTTCTTCTGATGGGTCAGGGGTCCTATGGTCTCCTGAACTTGAATGTGACTGTGAATCACCTGGGGATGTTAAAATATGGAACAGGATTCACAAACTCTAGGCTGCATGCCCAGCCAGCTCTCAGCTCATGGCAGTGTTACTGTCTGATGGACCACACTTTAGCAATAGGACTCTAAGGAAGGTTTCCAAATGAAATAACCTCAACCAGATGTTTATTTTCAAAATATATAGCCTACCCCAAGTGTATAAAGGGAGATAACATGCCAGACCTCAAAAAGATATCTGCTCCCCCTTCTCTTTTTTTGTAATTTTTCCCATCTGGTTGCAAACTCAACGTAATACCTTAATAAAAAGCAGTTTTCAAGAATATCTTGTTTGTGCTAACCATTTATTGGGACTTGACTGACCAGGGCTTGTGTGGATGGACACAAACCTCAAGCCTTTGGTAACGAAAGGATTGATTCAAAATAAATACTTTAAAAATTATGTCAAACACTAATGAATAAGTAACATTCACAAATAGTTTATAAGAGAACCATTTGGGATTAACAATTTTCATTTCACAAAATAAATAGCTCATATCCTAAAAATAAAAAAGACACCTCTCCTTAAGCAGGAGAAAAAAGCCCAAGAAAAATAAAGTCATGCCCATGGCAAAGTCCTAATATTAGTTTTAGAGAGGAAATACCAACACTGACACATACAAAAGTATTTGAGGAGAATTACATGCTATTAAATTTGTCCTAGAACCTGGGGGAGAGTTCATGGAAAGACAACAGTTGGTAGAGTTAAGAAAAACTTAAATAGAAAAGATTATACATGAGAGCAAAATAGTCCATTTCTCTTAAGAAAACCAATAAACACTCAAAAACTTTCGTTTTGAGGTTTTCAACAATTTTTTTTCATATTAGTCCAACTGCCACCCCAAAATCCAACCAGCCAGCATAACAATTAAGGTGACAACAGGTCCAGCTGGCCATACTCCCTGCTCACCCTTGGATGCTTTTCAAGCCAATGAGGGTAATGTTTGTGGTGGCAGGAGCAACTCAAAGGAGAATCACTTCTCTTCACTCAGGAGGAAACCTCCCTCTTGAGCATCTTCGGAATTTTTCATGGGAAGGCGTCTCAGTGTTTGTGTACACTCTTCAGCCCCATAACTGTGAAGGTGGCAGCTGTCAGTTTCTCATAAACAAGGAACATGAGAGCAGCAGTGAGGACTGTCTGCAGCAATTTGGCTTCAAGGCCTTTGTAGAGTCCCATTATTCCAAAACGTCTAAAGGGAAAGAGGTTTGAAAAAACAGAAGTCAACTCCTGCATCAGAGAACATGCTACCTAGATAGCTACTTTGATGAGAACAAGCAATGGAGGTTTTAGATTTCAACACAGACTTCTGTTGTCAAAGTACTTCTTATCTTTAAAGGTATTTGGGGACTGATGAAGGTTTAGTATTCATGAACCATTAATACTTGGTCTTTATAGTCACCATTAATTAGCAGAATGTTGACAATATCCCACTGAGACGATGCAGACCCCAAAACCATCTTAATGCAAAATCTGAGACCTAATGAAGAACTTTTGGATCTTCACTTTTGTTTTGTTTTTGTTTTTTGAGACAGTCTCGCTCTGTCTCCAGGCGCTAGGCTAATTTTTGCGTTTTCGTAGAGATGGGGTTTCACCATGTTGGCCAGGCTGGTCTCAAACTCCTGACCTCAGTTTATCTGCCTGCCTCAGCCTCCCAAAGTGTTGGGATTACAGGCATGAGCCACCGTGCCCAGCCCATTTTAAAAAATTTTTAATTGCCACATATGACTAGTGGCTGTGATAACAGACAGTGTAGTATACCATACCAGGCCTCTCCAAACTTTTGTGTGGTTAACAATCACTTCAGGTGCTTGTAAAATGTAGGTTTGCCTCCTCTCTGGGTTGTGGCCTGGCAATCTGCATTTCCAAACAAACTCTGGTGCTTCTGATATGGCTGGTCCTCACCTTGAGAAATACTGAGGTGGAATTTCTTAGGTTTCTTGGGGTAACATAATTCAAATTAGTAAGGGAAATAGAAATTCATGGGTGAAGTCTTTAAGTCATTCCGTTTATCACATGATTTTCCCCCCAATTACAGGTTTTCACACGGCATATATATAAAATGTAGTAATAGCTTCTGATGGGAACACTTGATTCAATATCTCAATCTGCATGCTATAAATAACCCTGGAGCTGCTGATGAACTGGCAGATGAGATTAATTCACTCTCAACAAATAGCTTTAAAGAGATCTTTTGTTCTAAACTCCCATTTTAGCTGAAACAATCTTCTCTGAGGTTAGAGCAGTGGTTCTTATGGGCTGGTTTCCAGGCTGGCATCCTCCTCCTTCTCATCTGGGAGCTTGTTAGAAATGCACATTCTTGGGCTGGGTACAGTGGTTCATGCCTGTAATCCCAACACTCTGGGAGGCCAAGGCTGGAGGATCACGTGAGCGTAGGAGTTGCAGATCAGCTTGGGCAACAGAGAGAGACCCTGTCTCTATTAATAAAAAGAAAAATGCAAATTCTTGACTTTCACTCCAAACTTAGTCAGTCAGAAACTCTGGGAATTGACCCAGCAATCTATGTGTTGTTTTTTTTTGAAACAGAGTTTCACTCTTGTTGTTGCCCAGGCTGGAGTGCAATGGTGCGATCTTGGCACACTGCAACCTCTGCCTCCTGGATTCAAGTGATTCAAGTGATTGATCCTCAGCCTCCCAAGTAGCTGGGATTACAGGCATGCGTCACCACGCCCAGCTAATTTTGTATTTTTAGTAGAGACAGGGTTCCTCCATGTTGGTCAGGCTGGTCTCGAACTCCCGACCTCAGATGATCCACCCATCTCAGCCTCCCAAAGTGCTGGGATTACAGGCGTGAGCCACCGTGCCCGGCGCAATCTATCTTTTACCAAGCCTTTCAGGTGATTTGGATGCCTGCTAAATCTGAAAACCACTGGGTTAGAGGATGAAATGTATGGGAAGTTGGAGCATCAGAAAGCTTTTCATTTGTCTCTTTCTCTAGTTATATTGAGCTAAAATGATCTGAATATATTGACAGCTTTCCTGCCGTTTAGGGACCAAGGTGAAATAACTAAATTAGCATTAAAGTAAAGATCCACATCTTGGCCAACATGGTGAAACCCCGTCTCTACTAAAAATACAAAAATTAGCTGGGTGTGATGGTGTGCGCCTGTAGTCCCAGCTACTCGGGAAGCTGAGGCAGGAGAATTGCTTGAACCCGGGCAGCAGAGGTTGCAGTGAGCTGAGATCACACCACTGCACTCCAGCCTGGACAACAGAGAGAGACTCTGTCTCAATAAATAAATAAATAAAAATAAAAATAAATAAATAACTCAGTTTCTTAGTTGCACTGGGCATATTTCAAGTGTTCAACAGTCACACACAACTAGTGGCAGCCCTACTGGACAGTATAGATGTTTCCATCACTGAAGAGCATTCACATGAACAGAATGAAAGCTCTTATTCATTCAATCCTTCCTGAGTGCTTACTGAGCATCAGAGTTTGAACATCTGACCCTGCCTTGATCTCACATTGGGCAAGTCACTTTCTTTCTCTAAATCTGTTTTCTAATCTTCGAAATGGAAATATAATCACCCTTCCACATCCTTACAGTTGAATGAGACCCTAAGAAGATATAAGATGTAAAAACACAATAGATTTGAAAACTATGTAAACCCATAGATTTCCCTTTAATACTATGTTCTTAGCTTTCTTGCTAACTACATCTTTCTTAACTTTCTCAGTGCTGATAGAAACAGAAATTGTTATCGCTTTTTGGGGCCAATTTGGAAATCTCTGTCAAAATTTCATATGTTCAAACTCCTTAATCAGGTAATCTCATTGGTTAAGATAATTTTCTCAGCTTTGCGCAGTGGCAGTATCATAGCCAGTGAGGTTTATCCGAGGCACAATTATTGCTAATTGAAAACTTTTCCCAATACCCCACCATGACGACTTGAAATATAGTCAGTATTGGCAATTTTTGGCAGTCTCTATGGGGACTGAATATTTTTTTTAAAAAAAGATAATTTTCTCTACAATTATAATCACTCAGGTATACAGAGCTAAATTTATGGGTCGTTCATTCAGCAATGTTTGTAAAGGCAAAACCTGGAAACAACCTAAATATCTATCAATAAGTGTATTGGTAAATAAATCATGGTATATTATCATTATTATTATTATTTTTAAGACTCAGTCTCACTCTTGTCTGCTAGGCTGGAGTGCAATGGTGCAACTTCGGCTCACCGCAACCTCCACCTCCCGGGTTCAAGTGATTCTCCTGTCTCAGCCTCCTGAGTAGCTAGGATTACAGGTGCCTGCCACCACACCCAGCTAATTTTTGTATTTTTAGTAGAGACGAGGTTTCACCATGTTGGCCAGGCTGATCTCAAACTCCTGACCCTCAGTTGATCTGCCTGCTTTGGCCTCCCAAAGTGCTGGGATTACAGGCATGAGCAACTGTGCCTGGCCAAATCATGGTCTATTATATAACAGGAAACCAGGCAGTCACTACAAAAAATAGATTGGGTCTATAGATTTCGATGTGAAGAGATGCTTGAGATATTAAGTTTATTAAAAAGGCAAGTTGTGGCCAGGCTTATAATCCCAGCACTTTGGGAGGCTGAGGTAGGTGGATCCCTTGAGCCCAGGAGTTGGAGACCAGCCTGAGCAACATGGTAAAACTTTGTCTCTATTAAAAATACAAAAATTTAGCCTGGCGTAGTGGCATGTGGCATGTGCCTGTAGTCCCAGCTGCTTGAGAGGCTGAGGTGGGAGGATCACCTGAGGTCTGGAAGTTGAAGCTGCAATGAGCCATGACTGCACCACTGCACTCCAGCCTAGGTGACAGAAGTGAGACCCTATCTCTCCCAACCAAAAAAAATTCTGATGAAGGAGTGAGGATGACTAAAAAAAGGCAAGCTGCATCAATATGTTGGCAATATATATTTCACATAATATTTTGGAAACATATACACTTAACTGTTAATAGTGATTGTCTCTTGGAAAAGAAATAAGAAGAGAGAGAAAAATAGGGATTATGTATGGATGTACTTGCAGCTTTTACTGAAGTTTAACTGATTTCATTTGATGAGTTTTGACTCATGTATATACTCATGACACCATCTTGGTAAGTTCACCTTCAAGTCAGTGAACATATCTATCACCAAAAGTATCCTCATGTCCTTATAACCATTATTCTCTCTGCCTACAATGGCCCTAGATAACCACTGACTGCTTTCTGTTACTACAGATTAGTCTAGATTTTCTAGAATTTTATAGAAGTGAAATAATATAGTATAAATTCCTTTTTTGTCCTCTTTCTTTCTTTTTTTTCTGTGGGGGGGACAGAGTCTTGCTCTGTCTCCCAGGCTGGAGTGCAGTGGCGAGATCTTGGCTCACTGCAACCTCTGCTTCCCAGGTTCATTCTCCTGCCTCAGTCTCCCATGTAGCTGGGACTATAGGCATGTGCCACCACACCTGGCTAATTTTTTTTCTTTTTTTTTTTTGTATTTTTAGTAGAGACGGGGTTTCACCATGTTGGTCAGGCTGGTTTCGAACTCCTAGCCTCAAATGATTCATTTGCCTTGGCCTCCCAAAGTGCTGGGATTACAGACGTGAGCCACTGCATGCAGCCAGGTTGTTTCTAGTTTTTGATTCTTACAAATAATGTCGTAAATTTGGAAGTAACCTAAGTGTCCATCAACAGATAAATGGGTAAGGAAAATGTGGTACTTATACAAAATGTAGTACTACTCAGCCATCAAAAAGAATGAGATCTTGTCATTTGTAACAACATGGATGGAACTGGAGGTGATTCTGCTAGGTGAAACAAACCAGGCACAGAAAGACAAATATCGCATGCTCTCATTTATTTGTGGGATCTAAAAATCAACACAATTGAACTCATGGAGATAAAGAGTAGAAGGATGGGAGGATTCAAGATGGCGGATTAGACACAACTCCAGCGCACAGCACCCAGTGAAAGAGACGCAGAAACCCAGAGATCTCCTAGCTCCAACCGAGGTACCAGGTGCATTTCAAAGGGTCTGGTCCAAGGGTGAGCAAAGCCCACTCAGGGCCGACCGAGGCGGGGAGGGGTGCTGCTTCACCCAGAAAGTGTATCTGACCAGCGAGCTCGGAGGCTGCACCTCTGGTGCTCCGGTCCAGATACAGCACTTCCCTCAAAGCCTCAGCAATACACAGAACAGGGGATCTTTGCCAGTCAAGCGCCGGGAATTACAAGTGCGGAGTTGAATAAGAGTCTGCGGGACTAGCTATCGCCCCTCCCCCCAGCCCGAAGAGAGGGAGCTGTAAGCAGGAACAGCTGGGCGGCCCCTACCCCATGACCAGAGAGAGAGAAAGCTGAAAGGGGGAGACTGCCGGGTGCGGCTGGGCGGGTCCCTAACCTCCCCCAGAAACCCCACAGGGCTGAAGATCTGACTCTAGTGGGTTGCATAGCCAGTGCCACAGTCTGAGAGGACCCCTGAATGATCCAGCCCAGTGGAGGAAGGGCACAACCCACCACTAGAGGGGTGGGACTGGGTTACATGTTTTAAGGAAAAACACAGGAAGCCTACGTAGCAACAGGACGGCGTTCTCCACAGCCCAGTAGCGCCTACAGGTCAGTGAAAGAGGCAGGCCTAATCTCCCAGCATAAACAAAAAAGACACAGGAAGTTTCCCTAGTAACCTGAAGGAGTCCCTAGAAACCCAGTAGTGCCCCCCACAGGCAGGCAAGCGACCTCATGAAGCAGCTTTCTGACACCACAGCCAGATAAATCCACAAAGACGGGGAAAAACCAGCGCAAAAAAAGGTGAAACCACCACAGACCACCTCTTCTCCTTCAAGGGATCACAACTCCTCAACAACACAGGATCACAACTTGACCGAGAAGGAGTGCGAAGAATTGACGGAAACAGGATTCAGAAGGTGGATAATAACAAACTTCTCAGAGCTAAAGGAACACGTTCTAACTCAATGCAAAGAAACCAAAAACCTTGAAAAAAGGTTAGACAAAATGCTAACTAGAATAACCAGCTTAGAGAAGAACATAAATGACTTGATGGAGTTGAAGAACACAGCACGAGAACTACGTGAAGCAAACACAAGTTTTAATAGCTGAATCGATCAAGCAGAAGAAAGGATATCAGAGATTGAAGATCAACTCATGAAGTAAAAAGAGAAGGCAATACAGAGAAAAAAACAGTGAAAAGAAATGAACAAAGCCTCCAAGAAATATGGAATTATGCGAAAAACCTAATCTACACTTGATCGGTGTACCTGAATATGATGGGGAGAATGAATCCAAGCTGGAAAACCCACTCCAGGATATTATCCAGGAGAACTTCCCAAGCCTAGCAAGGCAGTCCAAATTTCAAATTCAAGAAATACAGAGAACTCCACAAAGATATTCCTTAAGAAGAGCAACCCCACGGCACATAATTGTCAGATTCACCAGGGTCGAAATGAAGGAAAAAATGCTAAGGGCAGCCAGAGAGAAAGGTCAGGTCACCCACAGAGGGAAGCCAATCAGACTCACAGCAGATCTCTCGGCAGACACTCTACAAACCAGAAGAGAGTGGGGGCCAATATTCAACATCCTTAAACAAAAGAACTTTCAACCCAGAATCTCATATCCAGCCAAACTAAGCTTAATAAGTGAAGGAGAAATAAAATCCTTTACGGACAAGCAATTATTGAGAGATTTTGTCACCACCAGACCTGCCCTACAAGAGCTCCTGAAAGAAACACTAAGCATGGAAAGGAACAAGTACCAGTCACTGCAAAAGAAAACCAGTTGACAAAGACCAAAAATGCAATGAAGAAAATTAATCAACTAATGAGAAAGAAAACCAGCCAGTAACAAAATGGCAGGATCAAATTCACACATAACAATATTAACATTGAATGTAAAATAGCCTAAACGCCCCAATCAAAAGAGACAGACTGGCAAAAAAATTTTTGCAATCTACCCATCTGACAAAGGGCTAATATCCAGAATCTACAAAGAACTAAAACAGATATACAAGAAAAAAAACAAACAACCCCATTCAAAAGTGGGCGAAGGATATGAACAGACACTTTTCAAAAGAGGACACATATGAGGCCAACAAACATATGAAAAAATGCTCATCATCACTGGTCATTAGAGAAATGCAAATCAAAACCACACTGAAATATCATCTCACGCCAGTTAGAATGGCGATCATTAAAAAATCGGGAGACAACAGATGCTGGAGAGGATGTGGAGAAATAGAAAAACTCTTACAGTTGGTGGGAGTGTAAATTAGTTCAACCATTGTAGAATACAGTGTGGCGATTTCTCAAGGATCTAGAAATAGAAATTCCATTTGACCCAGCAATCCCACTATTGGGTATATACCCAAAGAACTATAAATCGTTCTACTATAAAGACACATGCATACGAATGTTCATTGCAGCCCTGTGTACAATAGCAAAGACCTAGAACCAACCCAAATGCCCATCAATGATAGATTGGACAAAGAAAATGTGGTACGTATACACCATGGAATACTACGCAGCCATCAAAAACAATGAGTTTGTGTCCTTTGTAGGGACTTGGATGAATCTGGAAACCATCATTCTCAGCAAACTGACCAAAGAACAGAAAGCCAAGCACCGTATGTTCTCACTCATAGGTGGGTGTTGAACAACAAGAACACGTGGACTCAGGGAGAGGAGCATCACACACAGGGAACAGTTGGGGGGGGTAGGGGAGAGACAATAGGGGTGGGGAGGGAGGGAGGCTGGGGAGGAATAACATGGGGAGAAATGCCAGATACAGTATGCACCTAAAGTAAAACAAATAAATCATTTAAAAGAAAGAGTAGAAGGATGGTTACCAGAGACTGGGAAGAGTAGTGTCGGGGGGAAAGGTGGGGGATGGTTAATGGGTACAAAAAAGATAGTTTGAATAAGACCTAGTATTTGCTAGCACAACAGGTGAATATAGTCAATAATAATTTAATTGTACTTTTAAAAATAACTAAAAGAGTATAATAGGACTGTTTGTAAAAAAATAATGCTTGAGAGGATACCCCATTTCCTATGATGTGATTATTATGCTTTGCATGCCTGTATCAAAATGTCTCATGTACCTCAAAAATATATATACCGGCCAGGCGCGGTGGCTCAAGCCTGTAATCCCAGCACTTTGGGAGGCCGAGACGGGCGGATCATGAGGTCAAGAGATCGAGACCATCCTGGCCAACATGGTGAAACCCCGTCTCTACTAAAAAATACAAAAAACAATTAGCTGGGCATCGTGGCATGTGCCTGTAGTCCCAGCTACCCGGGGAGGCCGAGGCAGGAGAATTGCTTGAACCTGGGAGGTGGAGGTTGCAGTGAGCCGAGACCGCGCCACTGCACTCCAGCCTGGCGCCTGGCAACAGAACAAGACTCTGTCTCAAAAAAAAAAAAAAAAAAAAAAAAATATATATATATATATACACACACACACACACACACACACACACACACATATATACCTACTATGTACTCACAGAAATTAAAAATTAAAAAATTAGAAAATTTTAAAAAAACAACAAAACCATCACTAACATTTGTATACAAGCTTTTATGTAGAAATATGCTTTCGTTTCTCTTGAGTAAATACCCTGAAGTGGATGGCTGGGTCCTATAATAGGTGTGGTATCTATAAATTTTTAAAGAAAATGCCAAATTGCCTTCCAAGGCAGCTGTACTATTCTATATTCCTGCCAGCAGCGTGAGAAAGTAAGTTCTAGCTGCTCCAGCATCCCACCCAATACTTGGTATGGTGAGTATTTATTTTTACTTTATACCTATTCTTTGTCTTTTATTTATTTAATTTTGTAAATAAAATAAAATCATATAGTGGCACAATCACAGCTCACTGCAGCCTCAACCTCCTGAGTTCAAGCAATCCACCTCAGCCTCCTGGGTAGCTGGGACTATGAACATGCACCACCATGCCTAGCTAATTTTTTATTTTTGTAGAGACAGGGTCTCACTATGTTGCCCAGGTTGGTATCAAACTCCTAAGCTAAAGTGATATGCCTGCCTGGGCCTCCCAAAGTGCTGGGATTATAGGTGTGAGCCACCATGCCCAGCCTGATTTTATCTTTCAGTCCCTTGAATGTTCTTTTTATTAATATTATTATTATTATTTTTTGAGACGGAGTTTTGCTCTTGTTGCCCAGGCTGAAGTGCAATGGCAAGATCTCAGCTTGCTAAAGCGTCTGCCTCCCAGGTTCAAGTGATTCTCTTGTCTCAGTGCCCCCCCCAACACCCCACCCCAAGTAGCTAGAATTACAGGCGCTCACTACCATGCACAGCTAATTTTTGTATTTTTAGTAGAGACGGGGTTTCTCCATGTTGGTCAGGTTAGTCTCAAACTCCCAACCTCAGGTGATCTGCCCACCTCGGCCTCCCAAAGTGCTGGGATTACAGTCATGAGCCACCGTGCCCAGCCTATTTTTACTTTTTTGAGACAAGGTCTTGCCTCTATAGCCCTAGGCTGAAGTACAGTGGTGCAATCATAGTTCACTATAGCCTCAATCTGCTGGGCTCCAGTGAATCTCCCACCTTAGCCTCAAGTGTAGCTGTGATTACAGAAGCATACCACAGGCTTAGCTAATTTTGTATTTTTTGCAGAGACAGGGTCTCACTACTTTGCCCAGGCTGATCTTGAACTCCTGGCCTCAAGCCATCCTCCCATCTCAGCCTCCCAAAGTATTGGGATTACAGGCATGAGCCACCGTGCCCAGCTGCATATTTAATTTTAATAATAAATTTATTTTCAAAGTGGCTTGTATCTAGGAACACTAATAAAGTTATAAGAGCTTTTGCTTTAAAGGAGGTCCCTGACTTATCTGACTTTACTAAGTGTCAGTTTCTTTAAATGAAACGGGAAATGACAATAGTTCTTAACTCACAGAGCTACTGTTAGAATTGCAATTACCTACATATCGCCTGTAGCTCAGTGTCTGTGTCTGCCACATAGCAAACCACTGAAAATGTCAGCTACTCTCACCACCATCATCATCATCACCGTCATCACTACTACTACTTTTCCCACTGCCCTCCCTTCTTCAGTACTCCTATTCTATAGGCAGATGTTACATTGCTAAGAGGGGTCATAGGATATACCATTAGTGAAAGCACCACTCAGGGTGACTGAAGTATAGAAGGGTTCTCTTTCTGAAGGAGTTCTGTATATATGTAACTAAGAAAGAAAGAATAAAAACCTGAACTTTTCCATCATTTCCCAAAATGCTGTCATACTGTACTAGGCTCCTAAAATGAGAAATGTCTAAGCATAGCAAGCAAGGTAGAGGTTTTGGAGGTTGCCACCACCAAGGCAGTAGTGTAAGAGAGGGAAATCCAACCACTCCCTGGCAGAGATGGCTGCTGAAGGCAAGCATGGAACGTGAGGCATCTACGAAGCTCACCTTACTCGCTGGTGAAGAAGATAGAGAATATTCCGAAGACTTCCCAATGTTCTGTTTTCTGGGTTTAGTCTATGACGCCCAAACTGGGGAAGAGGGGGAAAAAAAGATAAGTACTGTTACTGCTTTTTTAAATCTTAATCTCTACCTGGAGAGAATATTAGGTTAGAGCAGTGTCTTATAGCATACATTAATAAATTTATCCAATGAGTACCACAGATTTCATTAATCCTGTATTTTTCCACTGAGTGAAATATTTTTAAGTAAGTAAAAATAAGAAAATTTTTTTCTTTTTTTTTTTTTGAGACAGGGTCTCACTCTGCTGCCCAGGCTGGAGGGCAGTGGCGTAATCTTGGCTCACTGAAACCTCCACCTCCCAGGTTCAAGTGATTCTCCTGTCTCAGCCTCCCAAAAGCTGGGATTATAGACATGTGGCACCATGCCAAGCTAATTTCTGTATTTTTAGTAGAGATGTGGTTTCACCATGTTGGCCAGGCTGGTCTCGAACTCCTGACCTCAAATGATCCACTCACCTTGGCCTCCCAAAGTGCTGGGATTACAGGTGTGAGCCACCGTGTCCAGCCTAAGAAAAATTTTTCAATGAAGCAAGCATAATAAGTTTCATTTTATAGAGAAATATAGGGAAAATTCTACCTCAAAAGAAAAAAACATGCCCAGGATGATGATTTGGATATTGATGGTAATAACTTCCACTACTTTAGGAAGTTCTGATAAACAAATCACTTAGAATCTCTGTAATCTAAGCTCTTCATATTATGTGTTTATGTTATAAAAGTGTTAAAATACATTTATAAGAATGCTACTGAATTCTCTTATATTAAGTACCAATTTTAGTAAAAAACGCTTTTAAGAGAAAGTACTAATTTTTCTGAACTGGAATACTCTCACTACCACCCCTATTTTATCTAGCAACAAGCCTTTTGAAAATTTTTCTCCAAAAGTTTTTTTTTTTTTTTTTTTTTTGAGACAGTTTTGCTCTTGTTGCCCAGGCTGGAGTGCAATGGTGCAATCTTGGTTCACCACAACCTCTGCCTCCCGGGTTCAAGCGATTCTCCTGCCTCAGCCTCCCGAGTAGCCGGGATTACAGGCATGCACCACCACGCCCAACTAATTTTGTATTTTTAGTAGAGATGGGGTTTCTCCAGGTTGGTCAGGCTGGTCTCAAACTACTGACCTCAGGTGATCCACCTGCCTCGGCCTCCCAAAGTGCTGGAATGAGAGGTGTGAGCCGGCATGCCCGGCCTCTACAACAGATCTGGAATCTGTCCTCGTCCTATCCCTCTTCTCCCCAGTGCCGCCACCGTGGTCCAGGCCACCATCCTCTCTGGCCTGTGTTACTGAAATGGCCTCCTACCAGATCGCCCCTAGCTTTCTCTCTTAGCTTTCTGACCAATTCACCACATAATAGCAAGAACAATCTTCTCCAATTGCAAATCACATCACATATTCCCCAGCTTAAAGCCTTTCCCATCACACATTCTCAGCTTAAAGTACTGAGTATAAAAATCTAGATTCCTCACCTACAGTTTCCCTGCTACTTTTGCAATCTCATCCTGAGCCACTCTACTGGCATAAACACCTCCTTTCAGTCCCTAGTATGCACCAAATTCTTTGTACACTGATATGGTTTGGCTGTGTCCCCACCCAAATCTCACCTTGAATTGTAATAATCCCCCACATGTCAAGGGCAGGGCCAGGTGGAGATAACTGAATCTTGGGGGCAGTTTCCCCCTCTCACTATTCTTGTGGTAGTGAGTAAGTCTCATGAGATCTGATGGTTTTATAAGGGGAGTTCCCTTGCTGCCACCGTGTGAAGAAGTATGTGTTTGCTTCCCCTTCTGCCATGACTGTAAGTTTCCTGAGGCCTCCCCAGCCATGCTGATCTGTGAGTCAATTAAATCTCTTTCCCTTACAAATTACCCAGTCTCAGGCAGTCTTTTAGACTATCCTGAGAATGGACAAATACACACATCACGCTCCCCCTGCCTGGAATGCACTTTCCTCCACCCTGCCCAGCTAGGGTCTTATGCTCCTTTGCATCTTGATTTAAATATCCCTTCTCAAAGAAGCCCACCTCCAATCATACTATTCTTAAAAGATCCCCACCATGCCCCTCTCCATTAACTAATTTCCTTTATAGCTCCTTTTTCAATTTGTAATTACCTATTTATGTTGCTTGTTTACCTATTCATCCCCCTCTTCCTTTAGCTTCAAAAGGGCAAGGATTATGCCTTTTATTTACTACTGCATGCCCAGGTCCTCCCACAGTGTGGGTGCTTAGTAAATATTTGAATGGATAAATAACTGAATGAATTAAAAAACAGAAATTTGAAAGTGCTTCAGAAAACCTAAATCATTAATTCCTCCTGAGTGAACTAAAGGAATTAACTTCTGACTTTGTAAAGGATAATCAGCCTTGGGGCACCAAACCAATCAACTTGAATGAGAAGGAAGCAACTTTGTGCTTTCTTGAGGTCTTTGAAGAACTTGTCTCCACATTTGTGTTTTCTGAGACATTATGTTACCTAAGAAATCACAAATGCAAACTGCGTTCTAAACCAATGATAGCCAGCCTCGTTAACAGAATATCAAACAAATGAAAAAATGAGGGCTGGGCACAGTGGTTCAAGCCTATAATCTCAGCACTTTGGAAGGCCAAGGCAGCAAGATCACTTGAGTCCAGGACTTTGAGACAACCCTGGGAAACACAGTTGACACCCCATCTTCACAGAAAAATTTTAAAATTAGCTGGATAGGGTGGTGTATGCCTGTAGTCAGCTACTTAGGGGGCTGAGGCAGGAGGACTGCTTGAGCCTAGGAGGTCGAGGCTACAGACAGCCATGTTGTACCACTGTACTCCAGCCTGAGTGACAGAGGGAGATCCTGTCTCAAAAAAAAGAAAAGAAAAAAAAATGGATAGGGAATACTCTGGCATACCAACTAACTGCTCTATTGCTTTATTAACAATGCTTTAAATAGAGACCACATATAATAAAATGCTATTTGACTAAATGTGAAGAGAACCCCAGCACTCACCCTCAGAATTGACTGTACTGTCTGCATGGGATAGGTAACCGTGGTGGCAATCGCTTTGGCTACTGCACCAATGACAAACACGTCCAAAGAAGAAAGCTGGAAAGCAAAGAAAGAACAAATCATATCAATCTAGTCAACAAGAAGGTGTCAGAGAGAATTATTTTACTGCTTTCAAAATCAGGGATTACCTTCATCCGTTTCTTTAAAAGCTGCCGTTTTAAACCTTCATAAAACATGAACTGGATGGCAGGATTGAAGACCAACAGCAAGGAGGGAAATGTGCCATTCCATAAAGCCAAGATTCCTTCATCTCGAATGATCTGGTGAAAAGCATCTAAGCAAGAAATGAGGGACTTCTGAAAAGCATGATGACAATCCCCTAACTAGAGAAGACAACATGAATTCTGTTCAGATATACCCAAACACAAACCATACTAATTTTATAAAGATTTCCTTCTTGCAGCCAGGTGCAATGGCTCACGCCTGTATTTCTAGCACTTTGGGAGGCCAAGGTGGGCAGATCACGAAGTCAGGAGTTCGAGACCAGCCTGGCCAATATGATGAAACCCTGTCTCTGCTAAAAATACAAAAATTAACTAGGCATGGTGGTATGCACCTATATTCCCAGCTACTCAGGAGGCTGAGGCAGGAGAATCATTTGAACCCGAGAGGCAGAGGTTGTAGCGAGCCAAGATTGTGCCAATGCACTCCAGCCTGGGTTACACAGTGAGACTCCAACTAAAAAAAAAAAAAAAAAAAAAGGAAAAAAATTTCCTACCTGGAATAATAGTCTGGGGGCAAGTTTATCACTTAATTACTTTTTGATAATCAGACACTGACAGTCACCAAGTTATTGAGAGACTAACTTCAACCACAGGCAACCATTCCTGATGATCCAGGGCTAGAATGTCATATTCTCCTAAGTCTGTTAGCATCACTGGGAACTCTGCATTATACAGAACTGTGAACTGAGCCCACATATTTCACAACAAAGTCCAGTACAAGAAAAGGTAAGATTGTTTCCTGGAGTTTATTATGCAGGATTTGACTTCTAAAAACCACTGTTTCACTACAAAGAGTGATATGGAAAAGGAGAACCTGGTAATGCCGTACTACTGAAAGGCAGAAGCTCGAAGATATCTGATACCAATCTGGCATCTATCCAAAGACAGCACTGGAATAAAAAAGTATAGATTATCTTCAAAAATATTCATCCCTTCCCACTGATACTCTCTGGGAGAAGTGTACTTCTCTACCCTTGTCTCGGGCTTGGCTATGTGATGTCCTTTGCCACTGGGATGTCAACAGACAAGGTGCCAACAGGGTTGAAAGGTGTTTATGCGATTGGCTGTGTCCTCTTGAGCTTTTGCCATCACAATGAGGAGAATATGCTCATGCTGGTCCCAGAAAGAGGAGGAGAGACCCGTGGGCTGAGACTGTGAGGCTGGGGCTAGCTTAGATGAGCCAAATCTACCACATCAATCCACAGACACATGAGCTAAAAAAAATGCTACTGATGGATGCTGAGATTTGAGGTTTTCTGTTATGTAGCTTTATGTGGCAACATATTCCAGATCAAAGAAGAAGGAAAACCTTCAAACAGGAACTCAGCAAAGAGATACTTACCAATGATACCTTTGTAGTTTGTTGGTACAATGTCTTCATTTCTAAATTTTGCCCCTTGCAGCTTCAGTCTGGTGTTTACCACCCAGAGTGGAGTTGTCAGCAACACGTTAACCACTCCTTTAACAAGAAAGATGGCGAGAAAAAGCGAAAGCAAAATGTCAGCTTTTCAGCTTTGCTGTTTTAAAGCTACATACCAATATTCCATTTCTATCTCTGCCACTGACCTCTTAGGAGACCTAAGGTAAGGAGTCCCTTTGTGCCAGGGTACAACACAAGCCACTACTGTTAGAAGCGATTTGGAAGCTTTGCTGATAGCAAAATGGCTGGCAGCAGCACCTCTCCAGATGAAGAGCAACAGGTTTCCTCATTTGTACAATAGGCAATCTATTTGTCAATTTGCATACCATTCAAAGTAGCAATTTTGATATAGCTTTAAATAGAATTTTAATGTAACAGCTTTAGAGATGGGAGTGGCTTGTAGCTAACATGCTAAGTCCATGACAATATCAGATAAAACACACAATTTACAACTTTTACTTAAGTAGCTCACATGGTTTGAAGTGAGTCTGGATCTGGTAGAATGGGTGACAGGATGGGGAAAAGTGGTGACATTTTAAAGTGCCTTAACAGAGACTAGAAGCTCACTGAAGAGTTCCTCATCCCTTAGAGAATTAGGATAGGCAGGCAGCAAGCAGCAGTTATTAAGTGTCACAGAACACCTGAAACAGCTTCACAAGCATCACGATCCTTACAAGCTTAAGGACGGGGATCTTGGCCCCCCAAGGTTGCCTCAGAGTAGAACAATACAACGAGCCAGGTGCTTCTTTTTTGAAAACACATGATCCCAATTTAACACCATCTTGAGATATTAAAATATTCCTCACCAGTCCTGAAATGATTAAAAAAAAAATACCAGATAGAATTGTAACAAAGTACCTGACACATGGTATATACGTTATAATTTGTTAAATAAATAGTGGAACAAATGCAGTAATGAACAAACTCAGTAAAAAAAAACACACATCCAGCTGTCTGGCTCTAGCCAAGATCTGAAGAACCAAAAGAAAAAAATCTTTTTTTTTTTGTTATTGATAGTAGTTCTCAAGGAACAAGAGAAAAAATTTCAAGCAAGAAGTCATCTAAATACAACTGAAGAAACAGTTTTGATTTCAGGGATGTCAAAATATTATATATAGGAATATAATATATAGTCTAACCAAGGATAAACTTGGCAAAACAGCCAAGAGATACATATTCAATTTTTTCACTGGTTGCATACAGTTGTTAAAGATATTTTGCTGCCTATCTCTAAGGAACATTATGAGAGCACATTTCTCAAAATAAAAGACATCACCTAATACTTTTATCAGTCATATTTGTTATATTTTTATAGATTCACATAATATTAAGAAGTCATCTTTAGTTATAACTTAAAAATATTCATACATTGTCACTGGAGGCATTGACTGTAATCTAAAAAACCCTCAGTTACAGATTCCTGCTAGTCTATTTTTAAAGTACTAGTGCCCCAGAGGCCAGTACAGAAGGATATTAACACATTCCTATTCACCTAGATTTTAGAATGTATTCCTATTAAATGCAATGCACACTTCATTTAACAGAGAAAAACCAACAGCCAGAAAAATCAGACTAGAAAGTGGATTGAGCAGTTTACTGCATTCGTTTTAAGAGAAAAGGAAGATAGGAGAGCTCAGGACCACAGATCACAAGCTTCCACAGATGCTCTAGAAAGGCATAGTGCACACACCTTTCTAAACAAGTGAAATGTTGCCTATTAAATAAACTATTTAGAAAAAAAAATTCTTCATTTAAGAGGTAGGCACATAAGAAAACACTTAGAAGGTAATGCAGCTAAGATTAAGATCCGACCATTCTTTAAAATTCTGCTTCATACCCAGTGTGGTGGCTCATGCCTGTAATCTTAGCACTTTGAGAGGCTGATGTGGGTGGATCGCTTGAGCCCAGGAGTTCAAGACCATTCTGGGCAACATAGGGAGATTCCATCTCTACAAAAAATATTAAAAATTATCCAGGTATGGTGGCATACTCCTGTTGTTTCAGCTACTCAAGAGGCTGAAGTGGGAGGATCTCTTGAGCCCAGGAGGTTGAGGCTGCAGTGAGCTGAGATCATGCCACTGAACTCCAGAGCCCAGGCAACAGAGTGACACCTTTTCTTATTTAAAAAAATAAAAAATATCTGCTTTCAGATCCCCACTATTAACACAAGCAGAAAGACTGAAAGGATTCTTTTAAAGGACAACCCTCAAGTACAAAAATGTACTACATTATTTAAATAACAAATTATCAAGTCCTCGTAAGAACATTTGGTATTTTAAAGCTTTTTATCTGAGAAGTTCAAGTACTTTTTTCACCCTCTAAGCCAAAATAGATGGAGTATTTTTTTTTATGCCTAAACTTTTTATTTCACACAGCTATGCAAGTTATGAGGCCAAGGACATGACTGTAAACAAGGTTTAATTTAAATGAATAGCCAGGCATGGTGGCTCACGCCTGTAATCCCAGCACCCTGGGAAGTCTAAGGGATGAATTATCTGAGGTCAGGAGTTCCAGACCAGTCTGGCCAACATGGTAAAACCCCATCTCCACCAAAAATAAAAAAAATTAGCTGGGTGTGGTGGCACACGTCTCCAATCCCAGCTGCTTGGAAAGCCGAGGCAGGAAAATCGCTTCAACCCAGGAGGCAGAGGTTGTAGTGAGCCGAGATAGCGATAGCGCCATTGCGCTCCAGCCTGGGCAACAGAGCAAGACTCCATCTCCCACTCCTCCCCCTCAACAAAAAAAAATTGATTACATAAATAAGCTTTCTTCCCCATGAAAATACTACTTGTTATTTCACACTTGGTCTAACACACACAAAATCCCCACCCTAACTGGCACAGATACACTTAATAGGCAATATAAAGTACAATTTCCATTTTATTTTTCTTCAGAGAATAGTTGTCTTCAATCTTTTACTCAGCTCCTTACATGGGTTTTGGTGGGGTCGTGGGGCAGCACCCGCAGGTCTAAATCGGGGGTGGGGGTGTTCGGTCCTTGCGGGCTTCACGCGATCGATTCCTGACTACTTTGCTGTGAATTGCACAACTCACACAGTAATGTAGCTTCACATAGAGCTTGGGAAGTACATACGCATCAAAGACGCTCGCTTCAGAAATATCCCTGACTGCTGCGGCCTCCACTATGTTTCGAATGACGAATTTCTTAATGGCCTTGTCCTTGGGCACGCATCAGGCACAGTTCGTGCAGCGAATAGGCTGAACATGGCCGCGGCCCTTTTTGGTACGACCGTTGTTCCTTCTTTTCTTTGTCATCTTGGAAGCTCACAGCGGAGAAAGCAGATGGAGTATTTTTTAACCACTATAATTTTATGAGTTCTGAAGAAGCCACTCAAAATATTCAGAATCCAAAACTTTACTAAAACTTGCAACCTGTATCATCAAGAAAAGGTCAAAATTCCACCGAGAGAAGCATGTCACAAACCATTCATGAGTGCCAGTTCCAACTCCTGACAGGCCCAAAGGATAAAGAAAATTGTCTGCTTACGTATAAGCCCATGTACAAAACTCTTCTGCCAGTTCCAGCCAGGCACACTGGCTCACGCCTGTAATCCCAGCACTTTGGGAGGCTGAGGTGGGTGAATCACAAGGTCAGGAGTTCGAGACTAGCCTGGCCAAGATGGTGAAACCCTGCTTCTACTAAAAATACAAAAATTAGCTGGGGGCAGTGGTGGGTGCCTGTAATCCCAGCTACTCAGGAGGCTGAGGCAGAAGAATAGCTTGAACCCGGGAGGTGCAGGTTGCAGTGAGCTGAGATCGTGCCACTGCACTCTAGCCTGGGTAACAGAGCAAGACTCTGTCTCAAAAACAAACAAACAAACAAACAAAAAACAACTCTTCTGGCAGTTCCAAGCCGTGGATGCTACTTCAGCTCTAAAGTGGAAATACAAATTAATACTTTACCTACCAAAAGGCAGAAGACTGTTTTTCTTCTAATTCTAATGTCTATAATTCTATTTTCTTTCATTCTTCAATGTAACAAATCATTTACAAGAAAGAATACACGAAAATTAAGAGATGAAGAACAGTGATTGAACACACTAAATCAAGGAACAACTGGAACGTAGCTATTTACTCCTGAAATCGTGAAAACAAATAGTTTTATCAGCAGTGAGTCTCCTTTTTATGGAAAGAAAACACAAGTGAAGTATGTTAATTGGGTATGCACTTCTAGGAAATATGTGCAATGACCATGGATATAAGAAAATGGCAGAACAAAGGCACAAATCTAACAAATCACTTGACTCCATAGGAAGGGATGAAATTTCACACACAACAGGAACAACCCTGTCTTGCCAGATTTAAGGCCTGAGGGCAGAAAATGCATTTTGAACTATCACAATGATAATACCTTTGTCATTCATTAAGAGTCACTGGTAAAAATTCCAATTTCATAAAATGAGTGTCTCCTTATTTAAGTTATCTGTTAAGGTTCTGTCTCCAAATTATTCTCCAGGCTATTAAGCTTTATAGGCTTGTTTTTCTGGGCAAATACAATAAATAATAAATTTCTAAGTTTCAAGAAGAATTTGAAGAGCAACAATGCTGTTTCTAGTTCTCCTTAGAGATGACACAACTCGTTTCTGCAGTGATTATAATCCTGTGACGGGCTCACAGCAGGAAGAGAGAAAGCTGTTAGAATTATTATAAAAAGACATAAATATTAAAGTACAAAAACTTGTTATGAAGAGAAGTTTGAAACTCACAAAAGTAATTTTCAAGGAAGTCCCAAACTTCAGAAAAAGAGAAGACCTACAATCAGAGAATCTCACAATTACAAAGGATTATAAAATTCTTTAACCCAGGGTCTCCAACTGGGACAGTACTGATGTTTTGGGGTAGAAAATTCTTTGTTGTGTGTGGGTGTGTATGTGGGCTATTGTGTAGGATATTTAGTAGTCTCCCCTGGCCTCTACCCACTAGATGCTACATTTGACCTTGTGGATCAAAATCAGCCTCAGTGGAGAATCACTAATCTAATCTAATCACCAAGTGATTATTCATTTTATTCTTTACAATTTCAAAACACAGGAATTCACTTTCACACCTCTTTTATTCCATTAGCTGTTAAAAATATTTATTTTATTTTTTGAAACATGGTCTTGCTGCAGCCTCCTACTCCTGGGCTCAAGTGATCCTCCCTCCTCAGCCTCCCAAGTAGCTGGGACTACAGGCACACACCAGCTAATTTATTTTTAATTTTTTAACATTCCCAGCACTGAAGTTAAAATATGTAAAGATAGCTTTAACTTAACACCACACTATCTAAAATAATAACCTCTTTGGAGATGGAGTCTTGCTCTGTCTCCCAGGCTAGAGTACAGTGGCGAGGTCTCTGCTCACTGCAACCTCTGCCTCTAGGGTTCAAGTGATTCTTATACTTCAGTCTCCCGAGTAGCTGGGATTACAGGCGCCTGCCACCACACCTAGATAATTTTTGAATTTTTAGTAGAGAGGGGGTTTCGCCATGTTGGCCAGGCTGGTCTCGAACTTCTGACCTCAGGTGATCCACCCGCCTCAGCCTTCCAAAATGCTGGGATTACAGGCATGAGCCAACGTGCCCGGCCAATGGTACCTCTTTTTAACCTTCACTACTCTCTATCCATTCTCTGCTTAAATTTTGTCCATAATCTAAACCTCTGACATACTATGTATTTTCCTTGTTTACTATCTATCTTACACTATTACCATAAGCTTCATGAGGACATTTTCATTTTTTATTTACTGCTGTATCCTTAGCACCTAGAGCTGGATTTAGCACATACTAGACACTCAATATATATTTAATGAACATACCATGATGAATGAATGGCTTGTGGGAGAGGGTATACTTTATTGTCCAAGGGAACTAGGCCAGGATCACAATATATTTACTTATCCTAAAGTACATATAAAGTCATTTTGGATTTGCTAACTCATACCTTTGTGGGGGGAGAAAACATACATACTAAGTTTTATATTTGTTTCTAGTTGCTTTAAGAAGGTAGATTTAATATCAATAAAAATAAATATTCTTTTTATTTTTTAAAATGAATATTTGGCTGGGTGCAGTGGCTCATACCTGTAATCCCAGCACTTTGGAAGGCCGAGGCAGGAGAATCGCTTGAGGCCAGGAGTTTGAAATCAGCCTGGGCAACAAAGTAAGACCCCCATCTCTACAAAAAATAAAAAAAAAAAATTAGCTGGCTGTGGTGGCATACCTGTAGTTCCAGCTACGTGAGAGGCCGACGCAGGGGGGATCTCTTGAGCCAAGGAATTGGAGGCTGCAGTGAACTATGACTGTACCATTGTACTCCAGCATGGGTGACAGAACTACAACCTAATTGAATCTTGTGCCAATCATAAAGTTTCAACCAATCACAGGCAGCCAACTGTTCAAGTAAGGTAAACAAGTGGTAACCAGTCTGGCTGTTTCTGTACCTCACTTCTGATTTCTGTATGTCACTTTCCTTTTTCTGTCCATAAATATTCTGCCATGTGACAGCTTCAGTCACTCTGACCTTCTCGTTCTGAGGGCTGCCCAATTTGTGAATTGTTCTTTGCTTGATCAAACTCTGTTAGGCTAGGCGCGTGGCTCATGCCTGTAATCCCAGCATTTTGGGAGCCCGAGGTGGGTGGATCACCTGAGGTCAGAAGTTCGAGACCAGACTGGCCAACATAGAGAAACCCTATCTCTACTAAAAATACAAAAATTAGCTGGGCATGATGTCATGCACCTGCAGTCCCAGCTACTCAGTAGGCTGAGGCAGAAAAATCGCTTGAACCTGGGAGGTGGAGGTTGCGGTGAGCTGAGATCACACCACTGTACTCTAGCCAGGGTGACAGTGTGATAACCTGCTTTCTGCCAGCTAAAACTGACTCTCTCTTTCTCAGACTGAGAGCTGTTCAGGCTTCATGTTAGCTTCTTGAGCCGGACAGACTCCATCTTAGCTTCTTCATTTTAGTTCTTTTCCCCACCATTAAGTATGTTACTGTAGTATGTAGCTGGGGCAGGCTGACACTGGGCACCTCCAGGAATGCATTTGCTGATAAGAGGCCAAGTTAAGTGGTATCAGCAGAGCCTGAGAATGCAGGTGCTGTCGAGTGCCCAGAGCCCTCATTATCTATAAGTTGTAAGTCTTTCATGACAGCTTTACCCCTTGCACCTGGCACTGTTTTATTTCTCATGTACTAGTTTATCTTTTAACTTTTTGCTTACTCTGCTTCTGTGAAAAATTTGCTTCAGCTAGGTCCCCCCTTCCCTTTTAAAACAAGGGTATAAAAGACCACCTAACTTTTTCTTAGGGGCCACCTCTTGGTTGCTGGCATAATAAAGGACTCATAATTCAGTCTCCGATTGTGGCGAATTCAACTGCAACTTCTGACTCCCTGGTTCAAGCAATTTTCCTCCCTCAGCCTCCTGAGTAGCTGGGATTACAGGCACACACCACCATATTCAGCTAATTTTTGTATTTTTAGTAGAAACAGGGTTTCACCATGTTGACCAGGATGGTATTGATCTCCTGAACTCGTGATCTGCCTGCCTCAGCCTCCCAAAGTGCTGAAATTACAGGTGTGAGCCACTGCGCTCAGCCAGACCAATGGTTCTTGATGGCCAAGCAGATGTGGAGGGTGGGAAGGCACAAAGAGCCTGTCATGACTCCTAGATTTCTATCCTGAGTTATTTACCCACAATTCAATCTCTCTCCCCCTTTCTCTAAGCACATAGCTGGTTCCTCTGGCCACCAGCCTCCATTGTGATGCTATCTAGGAGCCCACCAATAGTAACCTTATTAGCTTAAACTCAGGTATAGTTCAAAGGGCCTCATTAGTATTGACAAAAGATACTGCCACTCAGGAAATTCCAATAGTTTTAGGAACTGTGCCAGGAACCAGGGACAAAGGGCACATATATTTTTTGTTATACCACATAAAGAAATCCTACAACTTAAAAACAAAAAATCTAAAAACTCAATTAAAAAATGGACAAAGTACAAGAACAGAAATTTCTGCAAAGATAATATACAAATGGCCAACAAACATATGAAAAGATGTTCAACATCACTAATCATCAGAGAAATGCAAAGCAAAACCACAGTGAGATATCACCTCACACCCATTAGGTTGGCTACTATCCTAAAACAGAAAAGTGTTAGTGAGAATGTGGAAAAATGGGAACTTCTGTGTACTGCTGGTGGGATTATAATGCTACTATGTTATGAAAAACAGTATGGAGGTTCCAGAGAAAATAAAACAGAATTCCAAGTGATCCAGGAATTCCATTTCTGGATATATATACCCAAAATAACTAAAAGCAAGCTCTCAAAGAGATATTTACACACCCATTTTCATAGCAATATTCACAACAGCCAAGAGATGGAAGCAACCTAGGTGCCCATTAACAGATGAATGGATAAAGAGAATGTGATATATATATGTAATGGAATATTATTCAGTCATAAAAAAGGAAGTCATGTCACATGCTATATGGCATGGATGAAAGTTGAAGACATTACACAAAGTGAAATAAGCCAGACACACACACACAAAAAAAGTAGTGTATGATTTGACTTGTATCAAGTATGTAAAGTAGTCAAATTCTTAAGAAACTGAAAGTAGGATGGTAGTTACTAGAGGCTGAGGGAGAGGGAAAGGGGAGTTTAATGAAAACGGAATCAGGTCTGCAATATGAAAAAGTCCTGGAAATTTGTTCGCAACAATGTGAACATATTTAACACTACTGACCTTACACTTAAAATGATTAATATGGTAAATTTTATGTCACGTGTTTTTTAACACAATTAAAAAAAAAGTTGGAAAACTGACTATATTCTTTGTAAGCCATTACTTTGGGCTAAATAACTTCTTAGAGGATATAAAACCACAAGATAAATATGAAAACATTTTATACCCAGAAAATCTTGTTACCTGCAACAAACCCAATTACCAGATCTTTTCCAGTCGTAGAATGTTGACCTTTGACCCAAACTGCTTTGAGGCTATTAAAAGTGTAGAAATAGACAAAATTGGAGCAGCAGAGACTGGAAATCACTGGAAACCACCCTCGATATGGTGCCAGGCTAGGGGAAAAACACAATAAGCAAAGTAAAGGTCATGGACAAATTAGAAACTGGCAGGGAAATCCTAGGAAGGCTGACCATCACTCACATGGTCTCAAGTTTCACTCCTCAACTAATACAAGAGACTCCAAACTGTACACATACCTCACATTCTGAAGGATGTCCAAATTAAGAAATCTATTCTAGCACTAATGATATCAAAGAAAACAATACAAAGTCTGATTGATTTATTAATTTCCTCCCTTAATTTTCTTTAGTAACATTGGTATATAAAAAAAATTAGAGACAGCTTCCTCATGGCTATTAGTTAATATAGTACCATTCATGTTTTACTACAGTTAAAATGTAGTAATTATAGAAAATAAGTACCAAAAAAAAAAAGATGGGAGAATTCATAAAGGCACAGGAACCAGACTGAAGGAGCTCCTATAGGCCAAATCTGGGGCAATTTGAATACCAAAATTATTAAGTACAGTAATCAATTGTAAACCACTGAAAGATAGACATTTCTGAGTCTATACCAATAATAAGTAGCTAAATAAATAAGGGAGAGGGGGAGGTCCTGCTTATAGCAGAATGCCAACACCAGTAAATGTGGAGGCAATGCTGTAGTTGAACAGTCATCATTTTGCAACTTCATGGTAAATTTAGGGGAGAAAATTTGATAAGGTGTAGGATATTTGTATTGCCTTTTTCTTTAGAGACGGGGTTGTGCTATGTTGCCCAGGCTGGAGTGCAGTGGCTATTCACAGGCGCAATCCCACTACTGATCAGCATAGGAGTTTTCGATCTGCTCTGTTTCCTCCCTGGGCTGGTTCACCCCTCCTTAGGCAACCTGGTGGTCCCTGGCTTCCGGGAGGTCACCATATTGATGCCGAACTTAGTGTGGACACCTGATTGGCATAGCACACTATAGCCCAGAACTCCTGGGCTGAAGTGATCCTCCCACCTCAGTCTCCCGAGTAGCTGGGACTACAGGCACATGCCACCGCACCCGGCTGTATTGTTTTAAAGTGTCTCCCCACAGACTGCTTCTAGTTATAAGGGAATAAAAAAGTAATTATACAGTAGCTAAATCAAATTTAAGAAATCATAATTAACCAACCAAGAGCAGGTAGACAATATGTGACTCAAGATGTGATACCTCGAGAAGGACATAATATCCCACGTGTATTATTCAAGCCAAGAATGTATGACCTCAATGGAATCATGAGGTAATGTGAGCCAAACTTAAAATGAGAAACATCCTTTTTTTTTTTTTTAGTGGGAGGGACTGTATTCTTTTATCTATTTATTTATTTATTTATTTTGAGACAGAGTTTCACTCTTGTTACCCAGGCTGGAGTGCAATGGTGCAATCTTGGCTCAATGCAACCTCCACCTCCCAGGTTAAAGTGATTCTTCTGCCTCAGCCTCCCAAGTAGCTGAGATTAAAGGTGCGTGCCACCACACCCGACTATTTTTTGTATTTTTGGTAGAGACAGGGTTTCACCATGTTGGTCAGGCTGGTCTCAAACTTCTGACCTTAGGTGATCCACCCACCTCAGCCTCCCAAAGTACTGGGATTACAGGCATGAGCCACCGCGCCCAGCCGGGAGGGACTGTATTCTTTAAAAATGTCAATGTCTGGCCAGGCACAGTGGCTCATGCCTGTAATCCCAGGACTTTAGGGAGGCCGAGGTGTGTAGATCACCTGAGGTCAGGAGTTGGAAACTGGCCTGGCCAACATGGTGAAATCCATTAAAAATACAACAATCAGCCAGGTGCAGTGGTGGGCGCCTATAGTCCCAGCTACTCAGGAGGCTGAGGCAGGGGAATCACTTGCACCCGGGAGGCAGAAATTGCAGTGAGAGGAGATCAGGCCACTGTGCTCCAGCCTGGGTGACAGAGTAAGACTCTGTCACCAAAAAATAAGTGTCAATGTCATGGGGCTAAAAGGCTTTGATGTATGTAACTTACTCTCAAATAATTCAGAGAAGAATTGTGTATAGTGTGTGTAAGAAGGAGAGCAGGGAGGTGGGAGAGAGCATGAGACAAACAGTAAAACAAACAGGAAAAGACGTTAACAGATGAATCTGAGTAAAGCATATACTTGTCATGCTTGCTTTGGCAGCATATATACTAAAATTGGAAGGATACAGAGAAGATTAGCACGGCCCCTGCGCAAGGAAAAAAATTTTTTAAAAAAGCATATACTTGTCTTCTTTGCCTTTAGTTTTGCAAATTTTTGTAAATTTAAAATTATATCCAAATAAAAGGCTAAAAAAAAGTACATAATCTGTCTTAATGCACCTGACAGAAATGAACTAAGCAACTATGATTTTTTTTCTGTTTACTGTGTATAAAACAATGCTTTAGTTTCATGGAAGACTCCACGATCAAGAATCAAATGGCTTAAGATAAATATTATACAAGAATAAATAAAAAGAATCAAATGGCTCACTGCAGATCTTTAAGAAACTGAAAACAATTATGTACTTACAAAGCAGGCAGTTACAAATTCACATTATAGTGCTATGAGAATAGATAGAAAGTGAGCATAACCCTACTAGAGACACAGGAATCTTGGAGCCAGGCGCGGTGGCTCACGCCTGTAATCCTAGCACTTTGGGAGGCTGAGATGAGTGGATCACCTGAGGTCAGGAGTTCAAGACCAGCCTGGCCATCATGGTGAAACCCCACCTTAAAAATAAAAAAAAATAAAAAAAATTAAAAAAAAAAAAAAAAAAAGATTTGTATGGAATACTAGAGACACAGGAATCTCCTAACAAATTACTTTGTTTAACAAAGATGAAATGAGGTCATACTCACAGTCCTTCTTCTTTAATGATCTCCAGGAGCACCATGTGTGTCGTTTTGGATTTTCTTTTTCATCAACTACAAGACCAAACAGTATATGTTTATTTTATTTTTATTAATTAATTATTTTTTTTGAGACAGAGTCTTACTCTGTCGCCCAGGCAGGAGTGCAGTGGTGTGATCTTAGCTCACTGCAACCTCCGCCTCCTGTGTTCAAATGATTCTCCTGTCTCAGCCTCCCAAGTAGCTGGGATTACAGGTGCACACCACCATGCCTGGCTACTTTTTGTATTTTAGTAGAGATGAGGTTTCGCCATGTTGGTCAATCTGGTCTCCAACTCCTGACCTCAGGTGATCCACCCACCTTGGCCTCCCAAAGTGCTGGGATTATAGGAGTGAGCCACCACACCCAACCTATTTTTTAATTTTTTTAGAGATGGAGTCTCACTATGTTGCCCAGGCTGGTCTCAAACTCTTGAGCTCAAGGGATCCTCATGCCTCAGCCTCCCAAAGTGCTGGGATTACAGGCATGAGCTACCACACCTGGCCTGTGTATGTTTAAACTAAATCCTTTGAGAATTATAATTGTCAGCATAAGCAAGTTTCACTGACATGCCATTTACCTCATCTTTGATCTCCCTACTTTGCCCCTGAACTAAATGATCCACCCATGTGACCATGGGCTAAATTCTATGTGCAGACCATGTGCAGGTCCCTTGGCCTTCATCTGTTATTCATGAACCATAAAGCATTTCAATTTAATTCCTAATTTCCAAAGGAAAAGATGTGACAGAAAAAAATTATTTCTTATATTTCATAAAGCTCTGTTTTATTCAAATTAATGTATATATTTTCTCATTTTAGCATCTTATAAAGAGGAAATAAATTACTATCCACCTTTTACAGGAGAGGCTATAGACACAAAAGCTGGAAAGACAGATATGGTTGGTTGCAAAGCCAGTATTAAAATTCAAGTTTCTTAAAGGGTTTTAGCCTTGTGTTGTGTCCTAATCTAAAAAATAAAGTCTCAAAAGGATGAGACTTTGAGACTTTATTTTTCCTGGCATTCTCACTGAAAACAAAACTCACCTCAATTAACTTCAAATTTCCTACCCATACCTGAGAAATAATTTGAGAACATAAAATATGCAAATTAACCAATTTCCTAAGAATTAAAATTGGTACCAGCATGGCTTTTGGGATGGCAAACTGGCAAATTCCTACAGAAGGCAATCTGAGGCTGGACATGGTGGCTCACACCTATAATCACAGCACTTTGGGAGGCCAAGGTTGGGCAATCACCTGAGGTCAGGAGTTTGAGATCAGCCTGGCCAACATGGTGAAACCCCGTCTCTACTAAAAATACAAAAATTAGCCAGGCATGGTGGCAGGTGCCTGTAATCCCAGCTACTTGGAAGGCTGAGACAGGAGAATTGCTTGAACCCAGGAGACGGAGGTTGCAGTGAGCTGAGATTGAGCCACTGTACTCCAGCCTGTGTGACAGAGTGAGACTCTGTTTCAAAAAAAAAAGAAGCAATCTGGCAATAACCATCAAAATTACAAACACAAAAACACAATTACCCTTTAATGCAGTAATCCTATATCTGGGAATTTATCCCATAGAATTCACAAAAACAACGTGATATAGGAACAAATCTATTCTTACATCATTTCTATAATAACAAAAGGGTGGAAACAACCCAAAAATCTACAACAGGGGAAGGGTAATACAGGTTATGGTGCAGTCACACCATGGAACACCCCACAGCTGTAAGACAGACGAAGACGCTCCCAATGCGCTCATATGGAAGGCATCTAAAACATATTGTTAAATGAAAAGTTCGAAGTATAGGACAGCATGTAAAGTATGCTTTTTGTGTAAGAAAGGGAGAAAACTAAGACTATATATTCTTATTCGCTTGTTATCCTATGAAGAAAGTCTGCAAGGCTATTCAAGCAACTAGTAAATGTGCTACCTGCAGTGAAGAGGAAAGGGAGACAGGGCAGATTAAGAGTGAGCGTTTTTGCTGCACTGTATACCTTTTTATATATTTTGCCTTTTGATCATATAAAATTATCTATCCAAAAACTCTAAAATTAACCAAAAATAGTAGGCATAAAGGATTTAACCTCTGAATTGCTATTCAGAGCTAATCTTATTCATCTCTTCAAGCAAGTTCTAGCATAGGTTTACAATTTCAAGCTGAACAAATCTGAAGAAAAAACAAGCAAGAATCACAGTGAGTTGCAGAGTCCTATAAAGCTGCCAGAGGCAGATTAGGACTACATGTCTGCGTTAGCAATGGCAGTGAGTATCGGGCTCCATTATGTTCCTATTCTGCCTCTTCTTTTGAGACCATCTAACTCCCTCAAAAAACTCTCCACTGTGTGCCTTAAAAAAGTCATATGGCTTCTTAGAAAAGGATTGTAATGATTCAAAATTATTAATTCGAACCCACTCAGATTCTTAGATTAGAAAATGGCTAAGGCTATGAGTCATCCATGAATGACTCTCTGTTAATTAGGAAACACGGTATCTTCTGGAAAGAAAAGGAAAATAAAACTTAAAAATAAAAAATAAAATAGGAAACGATGATCAGTATTTAAAGTCAACGGTAGATCTCTATAGTATCAGAAATCACAGATTAATTCAGAAATCACTAAACTGGGGTTGGAGTAGGCCAGGCCTGTGTGCCTGGCCAGCCCTTCTTCCCTTTGTAGCCAACAAATGCACATGGGTTTTTCATGCCGTGGCCACAGGGACATCTGATAGAGCCTTTGCCCCATGGGTACCTCCAGCTTTCCCGCCCTGACCTGGAACCTCCGAAACGGATGCAGACAGAGTAAGCGCTGCCTCTGTGCCCTGAGAACAGCGGTCCGAAGCACCTCAGATCTGCGTAGAAGGGGGCACTCCCCATTCTCATTTCTAGGCTAAAACCATCCCAGAGTGTGGCTTCACAGAGTCTGTGGAGAAAACCACATGCAGGTCATCTAGAGGAATGAGCTCAAAAGCCGTCTGTCTATTCTGGAAATTCCAAGGGGCTGTTGGTTTAGCCTTGATCTTTGACTGTCTTGTCATCAGTTGTCAGCTACAACTGGGCAAAAAGCTCTGGAAAAGGTCTGGAGGCAAGTCGAGTCCACAGAGCTACAGTCCACCCTTTACCCTGGGTCTTAGAGAACTCATCCAGACAGAGAAAGTAACATGGCCTGATGTGCACCCGTGGTTCCTTGGAGCCTTTTCCCCATCTGCCTCTTTCAGATCATCGATGGGCAGAATAAAGTGAAAGCTTCCTTCCCTACTGTAATCTGGAACAGGAAGTCATGGGGCCTCTAGAGTGGGAAAGGAGGTGGCAACTTTAGGTCCCAGTCTACCAGGTGTCTATCTTCTCCCTCTTCTACAACTTATTTCAAACTTCTGGGATACAGTTTCAGCTGACAAGTTCATTTCTCAGTCAAAACTTGTTTCCCCCTGACCCTATCCTTCCAAAAAATAAAATCACACATACATTAAAAAAAACAAAACAAAACAAAAAAACAGGCCAGGAGCAGTGGCTCATTCCTGTAATCCCTGCATTTTGGGAGGTCGAGGCAGGCAATCACCTGAGGTCAGGAGTTCAAGACCAGCTGGCCAACATGGTGAAGCCCCGTCTCTACTAAAGAGAGTTCCTGTAATCCCAGCTACTTGGGAGGCGGAGGTTGCAGTGAGCCGAGATCATGCCATTGCACTCCAGCCTGGGCTACAAGAGCAAAACTCCGTCTCAAAAAAAAAATTAAATTACTAGAGAAAATGTTTGCTTCCTGACACCAAATGAACAGGAATATGATTTCTACAAAAGATACTTACCCTGAAGTCGAAGTCTAGCTGTATCCAGGGGGGAAAACACTGTCATTGCTGTCACGCTTCCCTGAAAAGTTTGAAAAAGGCTTTAGCCATTAAAGTATCACAAACATAATAAGTCACAATTTTTTTTTTTTACAGGGTCTTGCTCTGTCATCCAGGCTGGAGTGCAGTGGCGTGGTCATGGTTTACAGCAGCCTCAAACTCTTGGGCTCAAGTGATCTGCCCACCTCAGCTTCTCAAGCAGTTGGGGATACAAGCACATACCACCATGTTTGGCTAATTTTTAAATTTTTCTGTAAAGATGGGGATCTCGCTTTTTGCCCAGGCTGGGAGTCACAATTTTTAAATGAACAAAAGTTTATTATTAGCAATGGATCAAATCAGATTTTCAGTGAATAAATACATACAATATTTTAATCTATTAGGATTAATCTTATTCAAGCTTCTACAGTTATATGCTTTAGTAGAAGCATTTAATTTTTCAGAAGAAAAGTCCTCTCTCTCCCTCTCTCAGATACTGAAAAAGAAAATGTGGTATTTCCCTGCATATGACAAACTTAAGGGTTTGCAACCTAGGACACGTGTCAAAGATAGCAGGTAAATGGATTTTTCACCTTCTACAGGTCAGTTGCTGCTCCCATGCTCACTCCCTGATAACCCTGAAAACCAAAATACTTACTCATTAAACAGACACATACTTTTATTCTGTGCTTAATACATTTGCCACAAAGTAAAAGGACATGTAGGAATCATATTGTTCTTTGAAATAGTGGTTTGCTTGTGTTATAAATAGGAACAATCTCTTTGCTAAAAATTATTTAAGCTCATCCAAGATAACACAGTGACACAAATTATCAATGAGAAAACAAGCAAACAACAGTCCTTCCACTCATAAAGTTTTATATAAGAACCATAAGCATATACTTAGGGATGAAACTAGATGCATGTAACTTCCATTCTGGTTTACGGTTCTCAATCCAGATGCATACCCACTGGTATAAATCTGCAGGCATAAAATCAAGTTTCAGACTGCTGATCTAATAATGGTTATAAACAATATTTTAATTAGTTAATTAGAGACAGGGTCTTGCTATGTCATCTGGGCTCGATTGCAGGGGAGAGATCATACTTCACTGTAACCTTAAACTCCTGGGCTCAAGCAATCTTCCTCCCTCAGCATTCCAAGTATTTAGGACTACAGATATGTGTCACCACATCCAGCTAATTTTATTTTTTTATAGAGACAGAGTCTCACTATATTTGCCCAGGCTGACCTCAAACTCCTGGCCTCAAGTGATCCTCTGGCCTCCACTTCCCAAAGTGCGGGAGTACCAGGCGTGAGCCGCCGCACCTAGATTTGTACAGTATTTTAGTCATGATGAACAGAATCTAGGTCAACTTTGAAGATAAGTAAGAAAATTTGGTAGGCCTATTATCTATTTAAATAGGTCAGCCTCTATGACAAGGGAGAATATACTATTACAATATTTGTATCCTTCAAAACTAATATTCAATGTTACTCTCCCTACCTATCAGCTTACAAATGGTTGTTCAGTCCTCTAGGTCACCACAGCACTTATTTACATCTCTTTCAGCACATATGTTACAGTGAAATCCAACTCTTCTGCTAATTTGTGAGGATATTCATTCTGTATCTTTGCACATCCTAGATTCTCAATGTTAAACATGTATTCAATTCACTGTACTTTCACTTATTTACGGTTTTTTCATGACCCCAACATAAATGTTCTTTTCCAGTAATGACAAATGATTAAATGATATTCAATGTTTCCAGAAATGATACTCAATGACTAAATGATATTCAATGTCTCACAAAACACTGAGCCCACAAAGCTTTACAAATCCTACAAATCCATGCATCCAGTATCCTTGCTCATCTTCAGGAGGCAATTTCCAAGACAAATGGGAGCTGGAAAGTTAGAGAAAGCTTATTAAGTTTATTAAGGCTCTGGCATTCATTTTCTATTGCATGGTACTGCATTTCTGTCTTTCTCTTTTTTTTTTTTCATTTTTTTATGGCAGTCCTGCTCTTGTTGCCCAGGCTGGAGTACAAGGGTGCGATCTTGGCTCACTGCAACCTCCGCCTCCTGGGTTCAAGTGATTCTCCTGTCTCAGCTTCCTAAGTAGCTGGGATTAAAGGTGCCCACCACCATGCCCAGCTAATTTTTTGTGTTTTTAGTAGAAACAAGGTTTCACCATGTTGGCCAGGCTGGTCTCAAATTCCTGATCTCAGTTGACCCACTTGCCTTGGCTTCCCAAAGTGCTGGGATTACAGGCATGAGCTACTGTGCCTGGCCGGTACTGCATTTCTATGAAGCGTACTGCACAGACAGGGCATCTCCAGATAGAAAAAGTCTAGCCTGGAAGCTACCTCTTCAATCACTGGGCCACCTTCATCCTTTTTTTCTGCCAGCTTTAAGTAGATACTTGAAGGTTTCTAACATAAAAGTCCTTGCCTACCTACCTGGAAATTTTAAAGTGAAACACCAAGAGAACAGTCAGCCCAAAGAGCTCATTGGTCTACTACTTCCTCAAGAACTGGCATATGAAAATTCAAATCAGGCCAGGCACAGTGGCTCACACCGGTAATCCCAGTAGTTTGGGAGGCCGAGGCAGGCAGATCACCTGAGGTCAGGAGTTTGAGACCAGCCTGGCCAACATGGTGAAACACAGTCTCTAATAAAAATACAAAAAAATTAGCTAGGGGTGGTGGCGCATGCCTATAATGCCAGCTACTTGGAAGGCTAAGGCAGGAGAATTACTTGAACCCAGGAGGCAGAAGCTGCAGTGAGCCAAGATCGTGACCACTGCACTACAGCCTGGGTAACAGGAGTGAAACACCATCTCAAAAAAAAAAAAAAAAAGAAAATTCAAATCAGTAAAACCAAGTAACAGTTTTATAAATTCATTAGTGTTGGAAAGACTGGCTCAAGATGGTTACCTGAAAACCCACCACTGCCTCCTCCCTACTCCAATGACTAATGAGAACAGATTTATATATAAAAGGACTATATAGAAAAACAAAAAGGGGTCTAATTGGTAGATGAGAATTAAAAGAATACCAGAGTTAGACATTTTAAAATTAATTTATGTGACACGTAACAATTGTACATGTTTATGGGTTCCAGTGAGGTGTTTCCATGCATGTATACACTGTAAAATGATCAAACTGGGGTAATTACCACACCCATTACTTTAAACATCATTTCTTTGTGGTGATAACATCTGAAATCTTCTCTTCTAGCTATCCTGAAATATGCACGACATTGTTATCTGCTATAGTCACTATACTGTGTAATAGAACACCAGAACTTATTCATGTCTTTTTCTTTTTTAAAGAGATAGAGTCTCCCAGTGTTGCCCAGGTTGGCCTTGAACTCCTGGGTTCAGGCAATCCTCCTGCCTCAGATTCCCGAGTAGCTAGAACTGCAGGCCTGTGCCACCACTGTGCCCATCTTAAATGAAACTTTCTACCCTTTGGCTAACTTCTCCTGGTCTCCCTCTCCTTACCATCTCTAGCCCCTGGTAACCACTATTCTACTCTCTACTTTTTATAAAATCGACTTTTTTAGATTCTAAATATGAGTAAGATCATGCAGCGTTTGTTTTTCTGTGCCTTGCTTATTTCACTTAACATAATATTTATTGTTCAAGTTCATCTATGTCACCACAAATGACAGAATTTCATTGTTTTACAGCTGAATAGAATTCCCATTGTATGTATCTACATTTTTCTTATCCATTCATCTGTAGATAAGCATTGATTCCACATTTTTTCTATTGTAAACAGCACGGCAATTAACACAGATATGCAGAGGTCTCTTTTTTTTTTTTTGAAATGTAGTCTTGCTCTGTTGCCAGGCTGGAGTGCAGTGGCGCAATTTCAGCTCACTGCAACCGCAGAGGTCTGTTTGACATACGGATTTCATTTTAATTTTTTGAGGAACCTCCATACTATTTCCGTAATGGCTGTACTAATTTACATTCCCATCAACAATGGGCAAGAGTTCCCCTTTTCTTTGTATCCTCACCAGCATCTGCTATTTTTTGGCTTTTTTTTTTTTAATGGCTAAGTTGGAAGGTGGCTCACTGTATGCTACACATTTTCACTATGTCGGATCTGACTTCTAGTTTCCAGCTCAGATATTTGAGGTGACTGGACAAGTCATTTCTCTGAACGTTTCATTTCCCATAAATGAGAAAATAGGTGAGGACCTTAGAGAGTTTTGATGCAAATAATGGCTATATCTTCAAGAGCTTTTTCTCCAGACAACACTGACACAGACACACTGGGTTTTGCTTTCCTTATATCCCACTTTATATCCATATGTTCCTCTCACTTTCAATCCCAATTTGGACTCCAAAGGAATAGCAAAAGGAGTCCTTTTAATAATATCTAGTGTTCCTTTGACCTGAAGTCTGGCTAAGGGAGAATTTCAGGGCCTCAGTTGGTTGAGGGAGGACAGAGACAATCCATCCTTGCCCATCTACCCACCCAACCCCAGAACAAGTGTATATTTAGGGCCCTCTGGTACCCAGATGTGCAAGTTCGTCCTGCCAGGGCCCTTGTCAAGGGATGGGATCCCCTATTTTCTGTCTTTTTTGTAATAGTCAATCTAATTGGGGTGAGGTGATAGCCCATTGTGATTTTGATCTGCATTTCTCTAATGATTAGTGATGTTGAACATTATTTTATATTTTATAGGCCATTTCTATGTCTTCTTTTGAGAAATGTCTATTCAGAGCTTCTGTTTCTTAATTGACTTACTTAGGTTTTTTGCTATTGAGTTGTTTGAGTTCCTTATATATTCTGGATATTAACCTCTTGTCAGATGCATAGTTTGCAAACAGTTTCTCCTATAGTGTAGGTTGTCTCTTCACTCAGGCCAGCCACGGCGCCTGGCCTGAAGTGTCTTCTTGAGTGTGTGAGAAAAGGGTGGGATTATTGTTGAAATGCCGAAGAGCCTCCAGGTCTGTGTCAATTGTGAGCACTATCTGTTGTCAGAAAATGGTCCAAGGCCAGGTGTGGTGGCTCATGCCTGTTAATCCCAGTACTTTGGAAGGTCAAGGTAGGAGGATCACTTGAGCCAGGAGTTCAAGACCAGCCTGGGCAATATAGCAAGACCCTGTCTCTATAAAAAATAAATATAAAAAAAGGTGGAGAAAGAAAGAGAAGGAAGGAAAGAAAACAAGAAAAAGAAAATGGTCAAGAATTGCTATTCTGAAGAAAGCAGTATTGGCTGGGCGTGGTGGCTCATGCCTATAATCCCAGCACTTCGGGGGGCCAATCCCTGGAGGCCAGAAGCAGCAAACAGATAGGCAGAGGCAGGAGGAAAGCTGTGAAGCGGGGGAGGAAACTAAAAGTTGACCAGTTTTCACCAATTAAAAGAGAGTGTATGTATACACATACACACACACACACACACACACACACACACACACCGTACAGATTTGTTTTAGGCTTTGTTAGAAAAACATAATGTGAGGGTTAAATATTTCAAGCTGAAATGTAGGCTTCGATTTCCAGCAGTATGGTAGCCTAAACAACATACTACAAAATACCTAGAAATGTTGAATAAAATATATAAATAAAACACCCTTTAAATACTTAGCTGAGCTCACAAGAAAGTAAGGGAAATCCACGGGGGCCAGAAAGAAGATTAAAAACCTACAGGGTCATGAAGGCTCTCTATTTTGGTTGTCTGAGGACTTTTTGTCAGTCTAATTGCTCAAGGGGCTTTTAAAAAAAAGGTGGAATTAACATATTATAAAATTAACCATTTTAAAGTATTTCATTCTATATATTCATGATATTGTTCAACCACCACCAAAGTTCCAAAATATTTTCATCATCCCAAAGAAAATCTCATACCCATTAAGCAGGTACTCCCCCATTTCCCCCTCCACTCAGCTCCTGGCAGCCACTAATCTGCTTTCTGTCTCTATTCTAGATATCTACCATAAAGGAAATCATGTAAGCTTGACTTATTGCTACTGGCTTTTCTTTTCTTTTCTTAGAGATGGGGTCTTGCTATGTTGCCCAGGCTGGAGTGCTGTACCTATTCATAGGTATGATCATGGTTCAGCCTTTAACTCCTGGCTCAAGTGATCCTCCTGCTTCACTCTCCCAAGTAGCTATGACTACTGATGAGAGCCACCATGCCTGGCCATGGCTTCTTTACACTTCTCATGCTTTCAAGGTTCACCCATCTTGCAGCATGTATCAATTCTTCATTCCTTTTTATAGCTGAGTATTTCACTGTGTATATACCACATTTTATCTATTCAAAATGTTTTGGAATGAAATAGAGGTGGGGGTTGTACAACATTGTGAATGTATTAAATACCACTAAACTGTACTTGAAATGATTTTATGTTGTACGAATTATATCTCAGTTAAAAAAATTTAATCCTCACAACTGGATGAAGCAGCCACTATCATTCTCTTTATTTTACAGATGAGGAAGCAGATGCCAAAAGGTACGGCAATTTTCCTAAAGTCAGATAGTTGTGACAGATTCAGTATTTGAACACAGGCAGCCTGACTACAAAGTTCATGTTCTTACTATAATTAAAACTTTTTTTTTTTTTTTGAGGTGGAGTCTCACTGTTGTTGCCCAGGCTGGAGTACAGTGGCACAATCTTGGCTCACTGCAACCTCTGCCTCCCAGGTTCAAGCCATTCTCCTGCCTCAGCCTCCCAAGTAGTTGGGATTACAGGCTGGGATTACAGGCATGCGCCACCACACCCGGCTAATTTTGTATTTGTAGTAGAGACAGGGTTTCTCCACGTTGTCCAGGCTGGTCTTGAACTCCTGACCTCAGGTGATCCACCTATGTTGGCTTCCCAAAGTGCTGGGATTCCAAGCGTGAGCCACCACACCCAGCCCTGTGTGTCAATTTTTTAAATGAACTAGTCTGAAAACCCAGCATAGAGCCTGGTACAGCATAAGCCCTGAACTGTTAATGAATGTATAAATGCATGCCTCTACAGATAAAGTCTACATCCACAAGATAATGTATTCCAAATGCTAAAGGTAAATTTGGAACACAGCATTCTATACCTCAGGGACTTGCCATATTTGTCTCCTAGCCAAGCAAACACAAAGATGATTGTTTTTATAAGCAGCTGTTACCTGAAGCAAAATATTTGTTATACATGTGAGTCTTACGCCAAACTGTATAAGCACAGAAACTTTTCAGAATTTGAATTAAATTTATCTTAACATAAATACTTAATTTTTTTCCTGAGGACTGTCTGTTCACTTATATAAAATTAGAAGGCAAAAATACCGAGAAGGTAACCACATTGTACAATACTGCCGTGCCAGAGAGGCATAAAATAAATCCATTATTTTGAGTCCCACAGAATTCTAACCATCTATCTGAGTGGGAGTTCTCACGCTGACAGCGATTACAATCTTAAAGAATCTATTTCCCAAGAGACACCCTTCTTTATATCTCACCCAAAACATTTTTAATTACAACATTCTATCTTCCCGCCCCCACAGCATTTAACCATTCAGTGTTGGGAGGATAAATGACTTCCTACACTATATTGGCATTTGAAGCAGTGGAGTGCGTTGAGCTGAGAAATGAGACAGGCGGGGTAGTTAAGGGGTCTACCCAAAGCCAGAGTGGCAGAGGCAAGGTTACAATCAAGATTTCTGACTCCTGTTCCTACTGTTCATTGTTCTACTACATAAGTTCTTAACCTTGTTTCATCAAGACACACGTGACACTGAAATTTTCTCTTCCATTTATAAAAGTGTACACAACACATACAAGATCTGGGGGAAATAAACAAGTAATTCTTAAGAGTGATTATATGGGGAAAGGGAGGGAATTAACAGTGGTTTCTATTTCTCATGTTATGCATCTCTGTATAATTTTTTATAAAGAAGCATGTGTTAAACAATTTAGTTTTGAAGTGGGTAAGAGGCAAATATTTTTTGTAAAAGACATCAGAATACAAGAGATAATATAGTATAGTGATTCTCAAGCTATAGTCTAGAGATCCCTAAAAGTCCCCAAATGCTTTCTAGGAGGCTTTGTAGGATTAAAAATCTTTTTGTAAGTATCACTATGAAATAATAAAATGCGATTTGCCCTTCTCATTCTCATTCTCTCACAGTGTGTAGCAAAATTTTCCAAAGGCTATATAAAACAGACGTCTGTTGCAATATCACACATTTCAGCTCCAACAGACTGAATTCAGAAGCAGATAAAAAGACCCAGCTATCTTCTATCAAGTCAGACAGAAGTTAGCACAACTATACATCAATGCCATTAATCTTACAATGTTTTGGAAAATATGGTTTAAAAAAATATAGGTTACATATGTTAACATGTAATAGATGTATTTTACCTTTTTTTTTGTAGAGGTAAGAGAACATGGGGATTATAGGTATAAGCAACCACACCCAGCTAATGTATTTTTAATGAATTAACAAATATCTTGGCCAGGCTTGGTGGCTCATGCCTGTAATCCTAGCACTTTGGGAGGGTGAGGCAGGAGACTGCTTGAAGCCAAGAGTTCAAGAGCACCAACAACATAGACCATATCTCTTTAAACAAACAAACAAACAAAAAGGCCAGGCGTGGTGGATCACACCTGTAATCCCACTTTGGGAGGCTGAGGTGGGTGGATTCCTTGCCCAGGAGGAGTTGGAGACCAGACTGAACAACATGGCAAAACATGTAGAAACCCAGTCTCTACAAAAAATAAAAAAATTAGCGGGGTGTGGTGGTGCACGCCTGTAATCCCAGCTGCTTGGGAAGCTGAGGTGAAAGAATGTCTTGAGCCTGGGCTGTCAGGGCAGTAGTGAGGTGAGATTAAGCTACTGCACTCCAGCCTGGGTGACAAAGTGAGAACCCTGTCTCAAAAAAAAAAAAAAACTCAATGATTTCTCAGTTTTAATTTCCAACGCAATAATATTGATAGTTATAACCACATAAGCAAGACATTTCTCCATGTTGGTCAGGCTGGTCTTGAACTTCCACCTCAGGTGATCCACCCGCCTCAGCCTCCCAAAGTGCTGGGATTACAGGTGTGAGCCACTGTGTCTGGCCTGCAATAATTTTTAGGAGTGTGAATGGGTCCTGTGACCATAGTTTGAATACAGGCCATTAACCACAAAAAAAAAAAAATACATTTATAACTTTATTATGATTTACTATCAATTCTAATACTCCTTTCAGCTAACTTATCATACCAGTGTCACAAAAACAGAACCTGACATCATCACACTACCTTTGGGTTGGCTACTGTCCTTTCCAGGAAAACTCTATAAAAGGTAAATACCGCTAGGAAAAATATATAATTATCTATACATAATACATTATATAGGATATTAATTATATCCTATAATTAATGTCTTAGAGATGATCATTTATTAGGGTTTTTTTTTTTTAACGACAGGATATGATATTCTGATGCAAAGTATGTATTTGGTCCTTAGCCCAAGCTCCTGGCACAGAGCTCCTGGTAAAATTCTTGTAATTTCCTGAATGATAGGAATGTCTTTTGTTATAATAATGTCGGCGACAGAACCGCTGCCGCCGTCGCGGTCTCTAGATCGCCCGGGTCCCACCGCCGCCACCATGCCTCGGGGGAAGCCGCAGCGCGGCCGCCCGGCCAGTCAGCCGCCCCGTCGCGACCTCTGCCCACCCGCCCGCGCACCCACCGCCCTCGGCAGCAGCCCCGGCTCCCGCGCCTTCGGGCCAGCCGGGCCTCATGGCTCAGATGGCATCCACGGCCGCAGGGGTAGCCGTGGGCTCGGCTGTGGGACATGTCATGGGCAGCGCCCTGACCGGAGCCTTCAGCGGGGGGAGCTCGGAGCCGGCCCAGCCTGCCGCCCAGCAGGCCCCGACCCATGCTGCCTCCCAGCCCCTGCAGACGGGGCCCTGCGCCTATGAGATCAGGCAGTTCCTGGACTGTTCCACCACTCAGAGTGACCTGTCCCTGTGTGAGGGCTTCGGCGAGGTCCTGAAGCAGTGCAAGTACAACCATGGTCTGAGCTCCCTGCCCTGAAGATGTCAGTGCACTCAGGGGCCAGCCCTGCATCGACCTCTGCTCCTCATCAACAGCTAGACCACAACACTAGATTGTATGCAGATAGCTGGGACTGCAAATGAGGAGGAGGTTTCTCACCCCACAGTTAACCCAAGACACACATGTGCAATTAAAAGAATTTATTTTAGACCAAAAAAATAAAAATAAAAATAAAAATAATAATGTCTGAGTCCCTGGTTCCTGACACAACAGCATCTAAGACCCTTGGAATCTCCAGAGTGCTAAGGGTGCCTTTTTGTACATAATGAGATGACTGGTGGCCCCTATCTTTTAGTGCATTAATTGTATCTTCAGCTATATCTAATATGTTCAGAAATTTGTGCTTGAATTTGAACCTATCACTCAGCTTCAACAATTATAAATTAATAGCTATGCATTAAATATTCTAATTGTACATTTTTAATTGATCAAAGCAAAGCATGCACATAGTTTAAAAAATCGCTTCGTATAAATGACAAAATATAGCTTGCCCTACTCCTTTCTACTTTATCCAATCTTCCTCCACAGAGACAATTAAATTCTTCTGTTTGTTTTGAAATTTATATATCTCCATATAACAATATACTAATATCTTTTATTAACCATTTTTACACATTAATCAATCATCTACATTCTCTTATGGGGAATGAGAATTCAGCTCTCATACCACATTCCCTCTTTTTTGTTGTTGTTTTGAGACAGGGTCTCACTCTGTTGCCCAGGCTGGAGTACAGTGGCTTGATTTCAGCTCACTGCAACCTCCATCTCTGAGGCTCAAGCAATCCTCCCCTCTCAGCCTCCCAGGTAGCTGCGACCACAGACTTGAGCCACCACGCCTAGCTAATTTTTGTATTTTTTTTTTTTGTAGAAACAGGGTTTCACCATGTTGCCCAGGCTGGTCTCAAACCCCTGTCTTTATTCTCTCCATCCTTCTAATAATTAAGATTTTTGCTTAAATCAATATTTGGTGTTCCCATGATTATTATGCATTAACTTTTATTTTTTTGTTTTCATTTTATTTTTTAGTAGAGACAGGGTTTTACTATGTTGGTGAAGCCGGTCTCTAAATCCTGGCCTCAAGTGATCCACCTGCCTTGGACTCCTACTGCTGGGATTATAGGTGTGAGCCACTGCACCTGGCCAATCATGTAGTAACTTTTAAATTGTAGTAATTTTATTTCTAGATTTTTTTTTTTTTTTTTTTTTTGACACAGAGTCTCATTCTATTACCCAGGCTGGAGTGCAAGTGCTCGGCTCACTGCAACCTTGGCTTCCAAGACTTAAGCGATTTTCCAGCCTCAGAGTCCTGAGTAGCTGAGACTACAGATGAGAGCCACCATGCCCAGGTAAATTTTTTTACACTTTTTGTAGAAACAGGGTTTTGCCGTGTTGCCCAGGGTGGTCTCAAACTCCTGAGCTCAAAGGGATCCACCTACCTTGGCTTCCTAAAGCGCTGGGATTATAGGTGTGAGCCATCACACCCAGCCCATTTCTATATATTCTATTTGGTTAATTTTCAAATCTGTTTGGCAATCTGAGTTTCTTATTTTTAACAAGTATTTTCCAGACTTTTTTATTTTCTTATACATATTAAATAACTTTAGATTGTGACTAAAAATTTCATTTTCTGATTCCATGCAGGACTGTTGCTCCTGTCTACGGTTCTAGTTCATAGTCCCTTATTTCTCTGAGTTTAGTTCAGACTCAGCTGCTTATTTTTGTTAGAATTTTATTTTTTGCCGGAAGCAGCGGCATGCCTATAATCCTAGTAATTTGTGAGGCTAAGGTGGGAGGATCACTTGAACCCAGGAGTTCAAGACCAGCCTGGGCATTATAGTGGGATCCCATCTCTACAAAAATAAAAGTAAGCAGGGTACAGTGGCACATGCCTGTAGTCTTAGCTACTCAGGAGGCTAAGGCAGGAAGGCTGTTTGAGCCCAGGAACTCGAGGTTACAGTGGGCTATGACTGTACCAATGGACTCTAGCCTGGGTCAGTGAGACCCTGTCTCAAAAAAATTTTTTTTTTTTAATTTTTGGACACTGTATTAGACCTAAAGAAGATGTGGGCTTCTGGAAAACTCGGTGTTGTTTTCTGTTAGTTACTTCTGGGCTCTACTAACTGGGGGATCCCTCTAAGTTAAATTGCTGACTTTATTAACTTATTAATTTATTTAGTTTTCAAATCATGGATGTAGTGAGAATTCACGCTGTAACCTAAGGCTTGTGGTTTCAAAATCTCAGTAGTGATCTTCCCCTTTCAACTCTGTGCCAAGGTTGGAGATAACTGATTTTCTTGGAGAGGAGCAAGATTATTTTTCACTCACCTTTATAGCATATGCCTTTGGGATTCAAAGTTTACTGGAAAGTCCCCTACTAGACTTTCACCTTGGACAGATTAGACTTTTTCTTCTCCTCCCTGCATCTCTGAAAGTTACAAATCTAAAACTCATGTTTCCCGGTCAAGCAATTGACGCAGGACAAAAACTGCTCTCCTCTAGGTCTTGCCTTCACTCATTCTGAGAATTCCCTACATTCTTGTCTTCTTATTAATGCTTTCAAGATATTGTTTAAATATTTTATACAGGCTTTTAAAAAATTATCATAGAAGCAAGTTTTCAGGAGGTTAGATTAGCTCTTCAGAAACAGAAATCCCATTTTAAATACTTTACAGTGGACTACTGGTAGCCTTAGCAAATAAATATATTAAAACATTTGTGGATTTACTTACTTATTTGTTGTTTTTTTTATTTTGCTCTTCTTCATGGTAAGATTTTATAAGGGCAGGTTGGTCACAGACTCATGTTTTGAATCTATTATCCCACAGAATCTAACACCACTCTTATCAGTTCCCTGGATACTTAATGAGTAAGCTAAGAAATGTATTGCTAACTTAATTGCTTCCAAAAAAAGTTTATGAAATGTAGTAGAGTAACAAATACTAACCAAAAGCAAATAAAAACAAACATAAAATACCTGTCATTTGGCCAGGAGCGGTGGCTCATGCCTGTAATCCCAGCACTTTGGGAGGCCGAAGCGGGAGGATCACCTGAGGTCAGGAGTTCGAGACCTGCCTGACCAACATGGAGAAACCCTGTCTCTACTAAAAATACAAAATTAGCCAGGAGTGGTGGTGCATGCCTGTAATTCCAACTACTCCGGAGGCTGAGGCAGGAGAATCACTTGAATCCAGGGGGCAGAGTTTCGGTGAGCCAAGATTGTGCCATTGTACTCCAGCCTGGGCAACAAGAGTGAAACTCCATTTCAAAAAAAAAAAATAGCTGTCATTTTATCCTGGATATGAAAATTAGGAAAATGACAAAATTAGAGAGGGAAGACCCCAGAAATTTGAAGTTATGACCGCCATACACAAGTATCTGATTTTTAAAAAAAGACAAAAAGCCTTTTAGGGACTGCCAGAGTAGCCTCAAGAGCTTTCAACCTGAAAGATCGGAAGAGAAATACAAACACTGAGTTAGCAAAACATCTGATTTGAAACAGGAAGGCCTTGAGTTAGTTTGAGTGGTGACTAGAAAAACAGAGAAGAGATACCTGTCAGAAGAACTGATAAATAGAAAATCAATAGGATTTGCTGATTCACTGGATAGCGATTGTAAGGGAGAAGGGAGAGTCACAGGAGTGAAGATATCATTGACAGAAATAACAAAGTCAAAAGAGGTACGTAGTTTTAGGAAATTGTTAGTTAAATCTCAGAAATAGTGAATTTGAGATAATGATGAATTAATTACTGTCTCTGCTGGGTTCAAATGGCATTGTGTGTCCTGTACAGAAAATGCTACTACAAAGAAATTACTGCACTCTATTGTATTTAGTTGTTAATGAGATTTCTTTTTCCTTATTAGACGATAGGCACTTCAAAGGAAGAAACCTAACAATTAATTAATTAATTATCTAATAGGCAAAAAAAATTTTTTTAGGCATTTGGCAATAGTAGATTGCAGCCCAGAGACAGAACTTAGCTAGATATAAAAATGGCAAGCAAAGTCACTGTATTAGTCTGTTTATGTTGCTATAAAGGAATGCCCAAGACTAGGTCATTTATAAAGAAAAAAGTGATGTTCCTCTGAAGTCACAGTGATTTTAACAGCTAAAGGTGTGTGTTAATAACTGGTGAAGGATATGAGAAAAGGCAGACAGATAAAAGAACCAAAAGAGGAATCACCCAAGCCAAAAGTGGAAAGTTTCAAGGAAAAGAGGGGAGGGGGGAAGTGGAACCTAGACACCAGAAGCCTAAGAATCAAGCATACACCTCATAGCAAACCACCCTTGTAGTAGATGGGAACCCAGATCTTGATTTAGAAAGAAAGAAAAAAGGCCGGGCCCGGTGGCTCACGCCTATAATCCCAGCCCTTTGGGAGGCTGAGGCAGGCCATCACAAGGTCATGAGATCGAGACCATCCTGGCTAATACGGTGAAACACGTCTCTACTAAAAATACAAAAAGTTAACTGGGCATGAGGGCAGCTGTAGTCCCAGATACTCTGGAGGCTGAGGCTGGAGAATCTCTTGAACTCTGGAGGTGGAGGTTGCAGAGAACCAAGACTGTGTCACTACACTCCAGCCTGGGCGACAGAGCAAGACTCTGGATCAAAGAAAAAAAAAATACAGAAAGATGAAAGGAAGACAGGAAAGCAGGCAAGAAAGAAAGAAGAGAAGAGAAAAGAAGAGGATAAAAGAAAAGAAACGCAAAGCCAGGCACAGTGGCTCAGGCCATTTGGGGACGCCAAGGTGAGAGAATCGCTTGAGGTCAAAAAAAAAATTTTTTTAATGTAGCCGGGGGCCAGGCGTGGTGGCTCACGCCTGTAATCCCAGCACTTTGGGAGGTCGAGGCAGGTAGATCACGAGGTCAGGAGTTCAAGACTAGCCTGGCCAAGATGGTGAAACCCCATCTCTACTAAAAATACAAAAATTAGCTGGGTGTGGTGGCGGGCGTCTGTAATCCCAGCTACTAGGGAGGCTGAGGCAGACAACTGCTTGAACCCGAGACGCGGAGATTGCAGTGAGCCGAGATCGCGCCACTGCACTACAGCCCAGTCAACAGAGTGAGACTGTCTCAACAACAACAACAAAAAAAATGTAGCCGGGTATGGTGGCTCACACCTGTAGTCCCAGCTACTCAGGAGACTGAGCTGGACCCCGGAAGAACGAGGCTGCAGTGAGCCGTGATCGCGCCACTGCACTGGGCGACCCTGTCCAAAAAAAAATAAGACTATCTTCTCCTGCCAATAAGGCTGCCCAGAGCTATCCTACTAGGTATGGCCACTTGCCTGCAGCAAGCTGAAGACAGGCTGTAGGATAGCCTGTGATTAAGCAACCCGCCTTCACACCTACGTTCTCCTCCAGGCCAGTGAGGCAAAGTGCGTGAGTGTGCGGGGAAGGTAGACTGACCTGAAACTTCTCCAAGGAAAGACGCGGACCCGGAGTGGGCATGTGTGACCACGGCTCTCTACCCCAGTCTCTAGGAAACCAGGAGGTGGCGAAGTCTCGGCCCTCACCCCGAATTCTTCCAACTTTCCGCCTATGGCCCATTCCTCCCTGCCCCACAGTCATGACAGAGCACCCAACCCACACTACCTCCCTCTCAGACCCATCCCCCCAGGCATATCCCGGGACTGGCCCCAGAGAAGCCTCACACCCAGCTGCGGCCCGGGCGTGAAGACCCCGTCTTACCACGGCTCCGGCCACGGCGTGGACCAGGCTTTCGTAGGACAGCACGGAGGTCATTGGTGCGGCTCCTCCAAGACCCAGCCACACTTTTCCCACAGATGCCGCAAGCAGCGGAGTTAGGAAAGGAGCGCTGGAGCTCGGGGCGTGAGCGTCGAAAGCCCCACCCTCTCAGACTCGCCCGCCTTCCCAAGAACCGCTTCCCGGGTCGCGGGGCGGGAAACAGGGTGGGACTAAGAACGTCCCCTGAGTGCTGATTGGCCCCTGTGGGTGCAGGGTGGAACAGCTAGGGTGCTCGCGGGGGCGGGGTTCCAGGGCGCTGGGCGGCAGGAGCGGAGGTACCCGGCTCCCGGGTCCGACGACGATCCCTTCGCGTTCCAGGGCCCTGACCAGTCCCACCATCTCAGAAATGTGTGTGTGTGTGTTCCTTCGCGTTCCAGGGCCCTGACCAGTCCCACCATCTCAGAAATTGTGTGTTGTGTGTGTGTGTGTTCCTTCGCGTTCCAGGGCCCTGACCAGTCCCACCATCTCAGAAATTGTGTGTGTGTGTGTGTGTGTGTGTTCCTTTGCGTTCCAGGGCCCTGACCAGTCCCACCATCTCAGAAATGTGTGTGTGTGTGTGTGTGTGTGTGTGTGTGCCTTCGCGTTCCAGGGCCCTGACCAGTCCCACCATCTCAGAAATGTGTGTGTGTGTGTGTGTGTGTGTGCGCGCGCCCCTGGCTCATCTCAGAAATCCTAATGGCCCTCTTTTACTCTAGTAACAAAGATGGGGGGGACTCAATGTGACTCCAACCTTCCTGTTTCTCTGCGAGTGAGCTCTTTTCTGTTCTGAAAGTCACATTTTGGCCAAGAGGAAAAAACTCAATTGTGGACTTGGATGGTTCTCCCTCCCGAAAAGCCTTTAAGTGTGGTGGGAAGAGATGTTAAGCATCAGGAGCCCAAGATACCAGACGCGAGTGGGAGCCAACCCCCTAGCTGGCAACTATGGAAGTCATTTAACCTCTTGGGTTTCCTCCTTTGTGAAATGACAATGTTAGTACCAACAATCCCCATTTGCTGTGAGGATTACGAAAGCCAATTTATATAGCTGTACTTCATAAAATACTGAAGGAAAAAATTTTCTTTCCATGTTGCAAAGTGAGTAACAAAATTACACAGAACTAAAGAAGCCGCATTCAACTTAACCTGTCATACATACTGAGATTCTGCTTCAGGATGCTCCTTAGGGACTCCAGCTTCCATTCTTTCCTGACCACTTGTCTCTACCATGTTTCCTTTTACAATACCCTCGTGATAACTCCTGAGTGCTGACTACATGCCAGGATCAGTGCTTTATGCCCAACATCACACTTAATCCCTGGGAGAGGGTCCTAACAAAGTTTAACCTGGTCGTTTTCACAAAATTTGCAGAAGATACTGCTTCCAGGAACATTCCCATCACGCCTTAAAGTCATTACGTGAAAGTGCAGGACCAAAAGTTAAGATACGATTCTGGGCTAGGAGCAGCGGCTCAGGCCTGTAATCCTAGCACTTTGGGAGGCTGAGGGGGGCCGATCACTTGTGGTCAGAAGTTTGAGACCAGCCACCACGCCAGGCTAATTTTTGTATTTTTAGTTGAGACGGGGTTTCTCATGTTGGTCAGGCTGGCAAAATCCCGTCTCTACTAAAAATAGAAAAAATTAGCCGGACATGTAGAAATCACAGCTACTACGGAGGCTGAGGCAGGATAATCGCTTGAACCCAGGAGGCAGAGGTTGCAGTAAGCCGAGATCTCTGCCTGCACTCCAGCCTGGGACAGAGCCAGACAACTCCTCCAAAAAAAAAAAAAAAAAAAAAAAAAAGATAATCATTTTGTCACGGGGATGTAGACAGAAACTGGTAGGTTGCAAAACCTGAGAACTCAGTTCTCATTGACTCCTGATCAAATTGGGAACTTGCTATCAAGAATATATTGGATTATGCATTATAGTTAAGAAAACATTAGAATACTTTCTTTTGACGTTTTTGTATCTTAGCTACCAAAAACATTTTGATCAGTTTTTTTTTTTTTTTTTTTAAACCTGAGGCAGGGTTTCTCTGCATTGTCCAGACTGGTCTTAAACTGCTGGGCTCAAGCAATCCACCTGCCTCAGCCTCCCAAAGTGGCTGGTATTATAGGCATGAACCACTGTACTGGGCCTTCATCAACTACCTGAAGATGAACATATTGAAAACAGTACAAAGCACTTTTTTTTTTTTTTGAGACCGAGTCTCGCTCTACAGCCCAGGCTGGAGTGCAGTGATGTGATCTCGACTCACTGCAGCCTCCACCTACCAGGTTCAAGTGATCCTCCTGCCTCAGCCCCCCTGATTAGCTGGGACTATAGGTGCACCACACACACTATAGGTGCACCACCACACCTGGCTCATTTTTGTATTTTTAGTAGAGACAGAGTTTCACCATGTTGGCAGGCTGATCTCAAACTCCTGACCTCAGGTAATCCACCCACCTTGGCCTCCCAAAGTGTTGGGATTACAGGCATGAGCCACCACACCCAGCCAATGTCATTTTCATATAATCAGAGTATGCACTGAAAAATTTAGAAATTGCACAGCTATTGGGGGGGGGGAGGGGAGTGACAATGGGGGGTGGGGAAGGAAGGGATAGTGGGGAGGGATAACATGGGGAGAAATGCCAGATATAGTATGCACCAAAAGTAAAATAAATTAAAAAATATATATATACACATAACCTAAAAAAAAAATTGCATAGCTACATCAGTTATTAAATGGAACTATGATGATGTAATGTTTGAGCCATGATTTTAAAAAACTGTAACTTAGGCCAGGCACGGTGGCTCACGCCTGTAATCCCAGCACTTTGGGAGGCTGAGGTCAGGAGTTTGAGACCAGCCTGGCCAATATGGTGAAACCCTGTCTGTACTAAAAATATGAAAATTAGCCAAGCATGGTGGTGCGCAACTGTAATTCCAACTACTCGGGAGGCTGAGACAGGAGAACCTCTTGAACCCGGGAGGCAGAGGTTGCAGTGAGCTGAGATCGCGCCATTGCACTCCAGCCTGGTTGATGAGAAACTCCGTCTCAAAAAAAAAAAAAAAATAGTAACTCAGATGAGCGCAGTGGCTCACGCCTGTAATCCCCACCACTTTTGGAGGCCAAAGCAGGAGGATCATTTGAAATCAGGAGTTCCAGACCAGCCTGGACAACAAAATGAGACCTCATTGTGGTTAAAAACGAAAACAGATGGGCATGATGGTGCATGCCTGCAGTCCCATCTACTTGTGAGGCTGAGGTAGGAGGACTGCTTGAGCCCAGGCTGAGGCTGTAGTGAGCTGTGATCATGCCACTGCACTCCAGTGTGGGCAACAGAGAAAGACTGTCTCAGAAAACACTAAGGGTTTTAATTTTTGGCTTTTTTCATTCTTAACAAATATCCACTTTTGTGTCCAATTTAGTGTTCATAATTAGATATTCTTTTCCTTAAAGAGGGTCCTTTGAGGCTGGATGCAGTGGCTCACACCTGTAATCCCAGCACCATGGGAGGCTGAGGCAGGTGGATCACTTGAGGTCAGGAGTTCAAGACCAGCCTAGCAAACAGGGTGAAACCCCATCTCAACTAAAAATACAAAAACTAGCCAGGGGTGGTGGCACATACCTTTAATCCCAGCTACTTGGGAGGCGGAGGCAGGAAAATGGCTTGAACCTGGGAGGCGGAGGTTGCAATGAGCCAAGATTGTGCCATTCCACTCCAGCCTGGGTGAAGAAGCGAGGTTGTGTGTTTCAAACCAACAAAAAACAAAACAAGACAAAACAGAGGGTCCCCCTCAATAATAAAAGCATCATACTCCCTGACACAACATAAAGTATATAAAAAATTTAGGGTCATTCTCTATATACCCATGCTATAAGAATTACAGGAACCTAGCTAGTACTTGCCATTTCGTGTATCTTGCTTGTACACTTGCTTAAGTATGGTCAGGTTACTTACCCGGCAATCTAAAAATGTCCCAGTGATCTGGGTGAGTGAACTACTTAATTATATATTAGATGCCTAGATGTTCAGAGCACCATATACATTTATATTACTTCTGTGTACCTCCTGGTTTCTTAGAGCTGTAATTTTAAAATTAGGATTTCATCAAATATCAAAATTTTAGTTTATTGCTAAACAACTTTATAGAAAACCATAAACTTACACTTCCACCAGCACTATACAAAAGGTCTCACTGAATAATTGCTGAACTTTAAAAGCTTTTGTCAACTTGACAGGCATTCTATTTAAGTTTGCTTTTTAAAGCTTAACAGTTATTCACTTTTGTTGTCTATTTAGGGCATTTTCCTCCCCCAAACTGAGCTCTATTAAATACATTATATACTGGTTGTAATTACTAGTACATATTGGAATTTTCAGAATTACTGTAAGATTTTTTCTTATTCTTGCCCTTATTTGGGGCCTTGTCATGCACTTCAATTATGGTATGTCTGTTACTATTGGGAAGAAACCCATTGGATCACACGTCAGCACATTAAATGTGTGACATTCCTTATCTAACCAATCTTATTCAAATGTACATTTTAGTTGTTTTCACTTCCTTAAAATTCTGCAAGAATCAACCTTGTACACAGGCAGTACAGTATAGAGTTTAGGAGGAAGACTTTTGAAGCCACAAACCTCCGTATTCAAGAATCTCAGCTTTACAAATGATCAGCTGTTATCCTGAGCAATTTACTTAAGTGCTTCAGTTTTCTCATTTATAAAATTGTAAAGTGGTGATAACAGTATCTACCCTTATGGTCATTATCAGAATTGATCCAATACTTGCAAACTGATTGTAACAGGGCTTGGCACAAGCACTACTTAACCTGTGCCTACTCAGGTGCATTAATTTTAGTTACTAGCAAATCTCTAAAATAAAATTGTTTCTCCTTTATTTTATCAAACTAGTATTTCCTAGTATGGTAGACTGCTAGTTCTCACCCCAAGTCTTTTCTGTTTCTACCGTTAAGTTTTTTCTTGAGCCCGTGACCACACAGCTATGGATGACAAACTGGCTATCTTTCGCCGCAGCTAAACATAGCCTCAACACACAAACTGACCAATGGGATATTAGAAGTAATAAAACGTTAACTTCATAAATTAGCTTGAGTATCTCAGCATGTTTCCCAGACACCCTTTCTATTTCCTCAACTGGGGGATGAGCACCAGAGCAAGCAACTTTGGATCTAGAAATGGAAGCTACCTTCTGAGTATGGCAGAATGCCTGCCTCTGGACAGCTACCCAAAGAAAAGTACATACTTTTTAGGTGTCCTTGTTTACAGCACTTAATAATCTGCAGCCTTATATGCCTAGTAAATGAGTACCAAAGACATAAAACATATGCTACAAAAAGGCCTGGGGCGGGGCATCGATATCTAGTTTTCGTGAGGAAGGAGACCCCCTTCCTCTTAAGCTTCTAAAACCACTTCCCCTGAGCCTTCTACATTGCATTTCAAAAGGAGAAGTAAAAGTTGAAAATAGAAGGCACAAGGTCAGTGGAGGAGACAAAACCAGTGCCACTAGCAGGACCTGGAGGTTACAGATCAAACCCCCCAACCTACTTCCTATCCTATAGCCCACAGGCATGGTATGGAGGAATCTTCCCTGGAAGGCAATATTCTTGCTTAGTCATGATTAGACCTCCACCTAAGTCATGTACCCCTCCCTAACCTCATCAATCACGACTCTCTCACAGGTACCCTCTAAGATTGTGAGCCTTTAAAAGAGGCCAGGATTTTCTTGTCAGGGAGCTTGGTTCTTGAGATGCGAGTATGCCAAGACTCCTGGCCGAATAAAAAGCCACTTCCTTCACAAACCTGGTATCCGAGAAATTTTGTCTGTGGCATGTCCTGCTACATTTCTTGGTTCCCTGACCAAGCTGGAGACAACCTCTTAGGCAGTTTGCCTTGCCGTGCAGAGCATCCCAGCGGAGGACTCCAGACCGCTTAGGCAATGCAGATCCTAAGTGCTCCCAGATAGACATTTGCCCCAGTGGAACGCTTTGCCGGAGTGGGGCAAGGTAGGCCCCATGCAGCGGATCCACGCAGAGGCTGAACACCAGGAAGGAACCAGCACTGGCAGTCTAGACGACAGAAACAGGGTAGGACTGGTCCTGGTAAACTTGCCCATCTCCTTTAGGTGGAAGTGTGGCCTGATCACCCACGTGAGCTCAATTTGGCACTCCTGAACACAGCTCTCTCTCTCTAACCTTGGAAGTCTTGCTTTTGGTTTCAATTTAGGTGGTGGGAGGTGTATGACTGTGTGAGTAAGGGGTCCAGTTGGATCCTAAACATGAAAATGAGAATGAGAGTGAGAACTCTCAATAACGTTATAGGTAAGGTTCTCAAAGGGAGGGGGTGAGGAAGGAGACCCCTTCCTCTTAAGCTTTTAAACCACTTCCCCTGAACCTTCTACATTGCATTTCAAAAGAAGTAAAAGTTGAAAATAGAAGGCACAAGGTTAGTGGAGAAGACAAAACTGGTGCCACTAGCTGAACCTGGAGGTTACAGATCAAACCCCCCACCCTAGTTCCCATTTTATCTATAGATCACAGGCATGGTGTGGAGTAATCTTCCCCAGAAGGCAATGTCCTTGCTTAATCACGATTAGACCTCCAACTAAGTCACGTACCCCTCGCTTACCTCATCAATAACAAACCTCTCACATGTACCCTCTAAGACTGTGAGCCTTTAAAAGAGGCCAGGATTTTCTAGTCAGGGAGCTCGGTTCTTGAGACGTTAGTATGCCAAGACGGCTGAATAAAAAGCCACTTCCTTTACAAACCTGGTGTCCGAGAGGTTTTGTCTGTGGTGTGTCCTGCTACATTTGTTTTTGAGACAGTTTCATGATCTCAGCTCACTGCAACCTCTGCCTTCTGGGTTCAAGTGATTCTCCTGCCTTAGTCACCTGAGTAGCTGAGATTACATGTGTGCACCACCATGCCTGGCTAATTTTTGCATTTTTAGTAGAGATGGAGTTTTGTCATGTTGGCTAGGCTGGTCTTGAACCCCTGACCTCAGATGATCTGCCCACCTCAGCCTCCCAAAGTGCTGGGATTACAGGCATGAGCCACCACACCTGCCCAATGTCTAGTTTAAAACCGTATTTTTAACATAGCAAGAAATATAACCATATTTTTAAGCAGAAAAAAACAACTTCCTTCTGACAGCATCATTAGTGCAAGAAAACATTTCTAGTTTAGAATATTGAGTTGAAAATTAATAATGTATTTTATATTGTGGAATTTAAAAATCTAAAAGCACAGGACACATTTTCAGAAGAGGAATTTTACTTTTACCCACTTATGGTAATATTTGCAATATCAGAACATAATTAGGTTAAATAAATCAAATAAGGAATCCAGAAAAAACTGTTCTTGAGTTAAGCCAAGTACACACTGGCAATTCTGAGAAAGGAGAACACATTAACAAAAAGAATACGTTAGCTCAAATGCAAGTTTATATGGTGAGTGTTTTTAAAGGATTTAAAAAGCATGCTCCATCAGCATAATAGCTTTTTCTCATTTACATAACAGATGCATTTCTGTCTGCTTGTGTACAGCATAGGGTTAGAACCTGAATAAACTTATTTATGGTTTCAGAAATGTGCTATTTTAGAAATGTACTCCATAGAATTTACTTCACTGCTCCTACCACTGATTCTTCAAATAAGCAAAGTATGGAAGGTCTTATCCCTTGAAAATGTTTTTAAACACTAGCACTTTAAGTTGAAACACTGGTAGAAACGTAGCAATGTCAGGTACAATGCCTATACTTAGTCTTATTTAAAATAAGAATTGAATGCACAACAGAAAATTTCTCATTTTCTTTATCATTGGAGGGGAAGGGAAAACAAGCAAGCAGAGGTGGGGGCATTGTTACACTATTTAAGGAAGAGCTGAATACAAAGACAATGAGTCTTTCATTGTCTCAACAATTCCACAATGAGTAACTGTGGATTATCTCATGTATAATTTACATTGGATCAAAAAAATGGGTTCCCCTCTGTGTATATCAATTTAATTCAAACCTTATTATCTTCAAAATACAAAGATGAATACTACAAGGATAAACTCTAACTGCAATAGGTATTTTCTAAGTAGAAGACCAAACACCAAAGGGAATCCCTCTTTCCAATGTCTTTTGATATGACAAGATTTTGCCAGAGTGTAACTTAAATAAGCATTCTCATGGCCAAGTAAGAAACTACAGTTGTTGTGGGTATTACCCTACAATTACCATATGTATTACATATTAAATTAAACTCAGCATTAAATATGCTTGCATAATTATGCTGTTAATGATGATAGCAGTGATGATACTGGTGGAAAAAGCCTGTCTTTAGCCCAAGAAAAGTCAGGGAGAAAAACCTTAACAAGCAGAAAGCAGACACAGAGTTGGGCATTTTTTGACTAGGAAAGAGAATTTTAAGCATAGAAATATAAAAAGAAAGTACTCCCTTATTTCCCCTATGTGGAAATAATATGATACATTTATTAGATACACTAGACAAGAACAGAACTAAGTACTCCAACTCTACTGCAGCATTACAAAAAAAATCATCCCTTCACCACAGTGTAAGATTTAAGGACAACCTGCCCAAGGATGCACATTATATAAACCACAGCAAGATTGCTGCTGCCCTGCCAAGTACTTCCAGTCCCTACCCAGGTCCTACTGAAATACTGGTGGTCCCAATTAGTTTTATTGAAATAAATCTTTAAAGAAAAAGATAAAGCATTTTAAAAGACAGGTCAAAATGCTTCAGGAACCACATATCCAACACAAATTTTATCCTCAAATGAGTTATGTTTGCCTCGCACTAATAAACTTTTATTTCACTCAAATTAGAGCAAAAATCTTCTATACATTATCTTCCCTGCCCAATAATTCAAAGAAAAAAAAATCCAAAATGATTAGTAAAGAAAAATATAAGAATTAACAGATCCTTTAAATTTGTTTTAAATATTTTTAAAGTTAAAAAGTGTTTAAAGTTTGTAATTCCTAGTAGGAAAACATTATCTGAATGAATACCCTAATGGCAAACCACTGTACAATGCTTCAGCTGCATTTGGGGGAGAGGAGTAGGGATTATCTTCAAAGCACCCCCAGCTCTCTTGATGAGAAGGTCAGAGGTACACTGGTTTGTATTATTGCGACATCCATAAGGTGATCTAGGTTGCTTTTCCTTCAGCAAAGCCTTTATTTATCAGAAGGGCATTATGCTTGACCTCCAAATTTGGCTGACAATTTGCTAATAAGATTCATAACCTTTGGGTTGCTCTGGTATTTTGACATATTTGCTGGGTTCTGAGCCACATCCTGGAAGGCCACCATAACTTCCGGATCCTGAAAAGAAAGGGTTTGTTAGTATTTAAGAAGTGTTCTACTAGGTCAGTAAGTTTATTATCCTAAAGTCCATCTATTATTTAAACCTAAAAAGGGTTTGTTAGTATTTTAAAAAGTGTCCTACTGGGTCAGTAAGTTTATTATCCTAAATTCCATCTATTATTTAGATCTATAATTTGGTCATGGGTTAAATGGGATTTAGAAAAGTCCCTGAAGTAACAAAATCAAGCTGAATTATGTCATTTGAACTACATGATGAAAAAAAGCACGTACAATTTTGATACAAAGAGAAAAACTGGATTTAACTAAGTATTTCCTAGTTTTCAAAATTTAAATTACTCACTCTGCATAAAGAAAACAAATGTCACATCTGCATAGCTATTTGCTAACTGTGATAAATAAAAAATAGCTACAAGAATAACCTTTGTCTCCACACAGAATTATAAAAGAACTGCTTTAATGATATAAAGTCCAAAGTTTTTCTTCCAAGTCTTACCTGCATGGCTGCAAGAACCTCTGGATCACTAAGAATTTCATTGAGTCCAGGCATTCCGGCCATTCCAGGCATGCCCCCTCCCATTCCAGGCATTCCTCCGGGAAAACCACCAGGCATTCCCCCAGGAAAGCCACCTGTAATAAAAAATAAAAATAAAATAAAAAAATAAAAAATGAAAGAACTGTGTAGACACTAATCATACTCCCAAATATTCTGACACAGTATTTCACCCACAAAAAGTGCGGGTTCAAAGAATAAGGGTTCCACTAAGCACAAAGTAGTCTGAAAATTCTTATCAGACTGCAACAAGACACAAGTTATAGCTTCTAATTCGCTCTTAAAAAACAAGGCTATAAATCAGACTTTGCTACCTCCTGGATTAACTTTTTTCTAGTAATAATACTGTTTTTGTTTGTTTTTGAAACAGAGTCTTGCTCTGTTGCCCAGGCTAGAGTGCAGTGGTGCCATCTCAGTTGACTATACAACCTCTGCCTCCCAGGTTTAAGCAATTCTCCTGCCTCAGCCTCTCAAGTAGCAGGACTACAGGCATGCACCATCACACCTAATTTTTGTATTTTTGGTAGAGATGGGGTTTCACCATGTTGGCCAGGCTGGTCTCGAACCCCTGACCCCAGATGATCTGCCCGCCTCGACCTCCCAAAGTGCTGGGATTACAGGTGTGAGCCACTGCACCTGACAACTTTTTTCTAGTAATAATACTGTTAAAAAAGACTAATCTCACCTTAAAAACAAAGAGTCATCTAACATTCCATAAGATTACAAAGTTAGTCATTCTGATTTTCTTTCAACTCTCCATTCTTGACTATTTGTCTGTTTCAATTTAAAATCAATTCACAGGAGTTTAGGTTTTTGTTTCAAATATACTCATCTAGTATAGTTCTTCGTTAGGTTAACAACTACTTAAAATGTTTGTTTATATGTTGCTTTTTCATTTCCATCTCAAATAAAATAAAAATTCTCTCAAGGTAAAACCAGAAACCTACATTTTGAACAAGAATTCCTGGTGCTCTAGCAAAAAGGATTTGATTCTCCCAGTATAATTTGTTAAGATTATAAATCCAAATAATCTATTCTGTTCTTCAATATCATAAACCTGTATGTCTACTGGAGATATTCTAAAATCACTATTAATATAGGGAAAAAGGTCAGGAGTGGTGGCTCACACCTGTAATCCCACCACTTTGGGAGGCCGAGACAGGCGGATCACAAGGTCAAGAGATCGAGACCATCTTGGTCAACATGGTGAAACCCCATCTCTCCTGAAAATACAAAAATTAGCTGGGTGTGGTGGCGTGTGCCTGTAGTTCCAGCTACTTGGGACGCTGAGGCAGGAGAATTGCTTGAACCCCGGAGGCAGAGGTTGCGGTGAGCCAAGATCACGCCGTTGCACTCCAGCCTGGGCAACAAGAGTGAAACTCTGTTTCAAAATAATAATAGTAATAACATATGGAAAGATGTAACATTAACATATTCTACAAAGGGTCACTATAAGTAAAGCCGTAATAAAGAAGGAAACACATAATAAAGTCATTTCTACCTGCTTCAACAGTAATTAAAACACAACCATTAATAACTAACAATCACAGAGGAAGAAATCTAAGTGGACCATAAAACAACTTCTAGCTTCTTTTGCTGCTCCTACTTAATGCTTTGAAAAATTAGTGCCTACCCATAACAAAATTACTGACCCAAGGCTTGTCAAATCTAAATAAAATGTACGTAACGGTTAATTATCTCTAGTACTAGTCTAATATTAGCAGTCATTTTCTAAAACAAAGATATCTAACAATAAGATTATTTATATTTTAAAGAGGAAGTAAACTATGAGCTAAGTTTAATTTCTTACTTTTTCTTGAAACAGGAGGTCATCCTCAGTATTTGTTCTAGGGATGTTTTCAGTTGCTGTGCACATACTCTTTCAGAATAAAGAACAGCTTTTCTAGCCTCTTATCAAGTAACTAAGTTCTAACCAGTGACATATAAGCAAAAGTGGCCTCTAAAAACTTTCCTTAAAAGAAAGCTAGTCACCATTAAACAACTGGAGATAGCCATTTAAAAAACAAAAACTTAAGTCTCGTCCTGGTCTTTATATACATTCCACATTGCTGTAATCAGAAAGTACTCAATAAACCTTCTGCGTGCCTCTACCATCTCTTCTACCTGCATGTTAGTCCTGTCCTCACTAGCAATTTCTGGTATTTGAAAGAGTAATCCGCTACTTTTACACAGGACTCAAAACATTTTTATGCTTAGTAATTCCATCATTTTTTAACCTATAGTATCTTCATGAATATCACTGTATAAGAGAACAAAATTAAAATATCACTTTATAATAAACACTATTTAAGTATCACATTAAAATATTACTGTTTAATAGAACAAAACGGTTTTAACTTTTTAAAAAATATACCTGGAAAAGAGCCATACTGAGCTCCTGACTGTCGTCTGGCTTCCTCCTCCTTCAACACAAAAGGAAATATATTATATAATAGACGAAATAAGTGCTGTCCATGCAAAACCATGAAAAAACTGTAAAATAACCTAGTAGCTGGCAATACTAAAGTATATACTCTATTATATTGCCTTCAAAAATTTTTTCCAAATGGATTCTCAGTGAGCATTATTCTTGGTAATAATTTCAAGTAAAGTGTTTTACTTCTACTCTGGAAACAAACCTGGAAAACAATTTACTAATATGAAAACTATAAATTCATCCTTTTTTTTTTTTTTTTTTTTTTTGAGACAGTTTCACTCTTGTTGCCCAGGCTGGAGTGTAACAGTGTGATCTCAGCCCACTGCAACCTCTGCCTCCCGGGTTCAAGTGATTCTCCTGCCTCAGCCACCTGAGTAGCTGAGATTACAGGCATGTACCACCATGCCTGGCTAATTTTGTATTTTTACTACAGACGGGGTTTCTCATGGTGGTCAGGCTGGTCTTGAACTCCCGACCTCAGGTGATCTGCCCACCTCAGCCTCCTAAAGTGCTGGGATTACAAGCATAAGCCACTGAGCTCAGCCTTTCATCCTTGTTTTAAAATGCCTACATGGAAGGACATGGCCAGATTACCAAGACAGCCATGACTTTTGTTTCCTATGTACATCTTTTCCGTACTCTCCCTACACAATAAAAATGTAGATTTATTGATGTTTTGCTGCTTTTTAAAGACAAAATGAAAGAAAAATAAATTTCCCTCATATGAAACAGTTATAAAATTATCAAGGAGATATATAAATGTAAAATTTAAAGATTATGAACTAGAACCTTAAAAATCAAGTATGATACTTAATATTACATGACAAAAAATTAGAATGCAACATGTTATATAATACAGCCTTATGTTCTTTCATCCAACAATGTCAGAAACAAGTAAGTGAATTATTGTTATTTTTTAAAGAGGTAGCATTACACTATGTTGCCCAGGCTAGTATTGAACTCCTGGGCTCAAGTGAACCTCCCACTTGAGTCTCCCAAACAGCTGGGACTATAGGCACTTGACACCTTGCCCTGCCAGAATCAATTTTAAACAGCAACACAGCTGCTGTTGGAGAGAGAAGAATCATAATTTAATTAATCTGGCCAAGCATCCTCAAAAGATATACAATAATGCCACCACGTTTTAATTACTTGACCTGGAAAAACTCTTGATTTTATAAAAACACAAACAAGAATACAAAATAGTGAAATAAAAGCTCACTGAAAAATTTAAGACTAAAAATGTTCCCAAAATTAGACACAGTGAAAGTGGACTCCTTATAAGTAATATCATTACTCTACAGAACTGTAGCCAGCATTAAATAAGAGCCAGAAATTAGATTTTAGTGTCCTAAAAACTCTGTATTTTCCTTTCATGGCTTAGCTATAGGAAATTTACCCTCTGGGCTCTCTCATGCTCTTCTCGAGCCTTCTTAACTCTTTCTATTCTTTCTTTGATCTCTCGCTCTTCACGTTTTCGCTCATACTTTCTCCGATGTTCTGCAATTTTCTGTGCCTAGAAAAAAGAGCCATAACTTAGCCTGCTCCGAAAGCTGAATTAGGTTGACACAAGTATTATCTGTGGAGAGACGTTTAATTCAACATATAGTTCTGAAAAATGACAGATCTGCCTTGTAGAAAAAGATATAACACAAGTTCAGGATTTAACAAAACCAACCTCAACTGCATGAGGCACTGTAAAACAGAGGAAAGGGCCTGGGATTTGAAGTTACAGAGAAATGTTATAATCTCAGATTAACAAACAGGTTTCAAACTGCACACAATTCTTGCCTGCTAGTTTCTACCAGATACACAGTGTTTAGGTTTCAAAAGGACAGCTGAGTTTAGCAGGAAGAGTATTATTAAGGATGTCTGCCGTGGAAGGCAGAGACTGGGAACACATACTCCAAGTATATGCAACAGTGTATTTAAGTTTCCGTATCCATAAAATAGGAGAGGAAAAAATATCTACTCTTATCAAATTGCTATAGTCTGTATTATAGAGGGAAAACATGTAAATATGTGTACCAGACACTAGTAAACAGTAGTATCAAATAAATTCTCTGCATCTGTTATTTCCTCAGAAAATAAATTGAAGAGATTCATATTCAACTGTCACTTTACCTTGTTTACAACTTTGCTGACAAGTTAGCACTGTTATAAGAAAACAAAACCGCTTTTCCTGTCGCGGCCTGCGTGGTGTCGGCTCGTGGGTCTCAGAGACCTGAAAATTAACAGCATTTTTACACCCCAGGGGCCGCTGGTGGCGACTCTGCGGCCATCACCATGCCACAGAATGAATATATTGAATTACATCGTAAACGCTATGGATACCGTTTGGATTACCATGAGAAAAAGAGAAAGAAGGAAAGTCGAGAGGCTCATGAACGTTCAAAGAAGGCAAAGAAAATGATTGGTCTGAAAGCTAAGCTTTACCATAAACAGCGCCATGCTGAGAAAATACAAATGAAAAAGACTATCAAGATGCATGAAAGAGAAACACCAAACAAAAGAATGATGAGAAGACTCCACAGGGAGCAGTACCTGCCTATCTGCTGGACAGAGAAGGACAATCTCGAGCTAAAGTACTTTCCAATATGATTAAACAGAAACGAAAGAGAAGGCGGGAAAATGGGAAGTCCCTCTGCCTAAAGTCCGTGCCCAGGGAGAAACAGAAGTATTAAAAGTTATTCGAACAGGAAAGAGAAAGAAGAAGGCATGGAAGAGGATGGTTACTAAAGTATGCTTTGTTGGAGATGGCTTTACAAGAAAACCACCTAAATATGAAAGATTCATAAGGCCAATGGGCTTGCGTTTCAAGAAAGCCCATGTGACACATCCTGAACTGAAAGCCACTTTTTGCCTACCAATACTTGGTGTAAAGAATCCCTCATCCCCACTGTATACAAGTTTGGGTGTTATTACCAAAGGTACTGTCATTGAGGTAAATGTGAGCGAATTGGGCCTTGTGACGCAAGGAGGCAAAGTTATTTGGGGAAAATATGCCCAGGTTACAAACAATCCTGAAAATGATGGATGCATAAATGCAGTCTTACTGGTTTGACAGCAATTTAATATATAATTAGAGGACTACACACCAATTGGAAAAACTGCCATTACTGTAATGTTTCTGAATACTACCAAACAGCCATACATGTCTGCAATCAAGAGATTTATTGTAAACATTAAAATGGTCCCGTTGTATAAATGGTCTTTATTTTGAAATCTACTTAGACCCCCATGTTAATAAAACTGATTGAAAAAAAGCAAAAAAAAAAAAAAAGAAAACAAAACCAAATGAACTCTCTGGCAGTAAATAAGTTAAATTCAATATAATTTCCACTGCCTTAAAACCTCTGAGAGTAAATTCCTGACAGTTGAATTTCCCACAAAATGAAGGATTTACCATGTAAATGCATTAAAATGATTTTAACTAACAATTTTAGAGAAAAATCATCCTTAAAAGCTGGAATGTTCTACCTTTGGGATTCAATATTATTTTAAAAAGACTGAAACTTCTTTTTTTTTTTTTTTTTTTTTTTTTAATTAAAGACAGTTTCACTCTGTCACCCAGGCTGGAGTGCAGTGGCACAATCCTGGCTCACTGCAACCTCCGCCTCCCAGGTTCAAGTGATTCTCCTGCCTCAGCCTCCCAAGTAGCTGGGACTACAGGCGTGTGCCACTATGCCTGGCTAATTTTTTATATTTTTAGTAGAGACAGGGTCTCACTATGTTGGCCAGGCTGGTCTTGAACTCCTTGACCTCAGATGATCCACTCACCTCAGCCTCCCAAAGTGCTGGGATTACAGGCGTGAACCACCACGCCTGGCCAGAAAGAATGAAATTTCTTAACTTCCACAAGGCCTTCTTGCTTTTCAAAGTGGCTATGATATATAAGGACATACCACATTCAATCTTGGATAATGCTAATTATAGATTTTCTATTTGTTTCCTTCTTGTAAACCTGATACCTCCTTTTCTATTTCTAATTTTCTGGTTATAATTCCACCGCAGGCTTCCAAACAAAGTAACAGACCTTGCTCTAATAAAGCATGATAAATGAAAGCATGAAAACCTAGTAAGATCTCTCCTTTTCTGCCCGTGGACGCCGCCCAAGAAGCATAGTTAAATTCTCTCTTCTCCCTGCGATGATGTCTAAGTCAGAGTCTCCTAAAGAGCTGGAACAGCTGAGGAAGCTCTTCATTGGAGGGTTGAGCTTTGAAACAACCGATGAGAGCCTCAGGAACTATTCTGAGCAATGGGGAATGCTCATAGGCTGTGTGGTAATGAGAGATCCAAACACCAAGCACTCCAGGGGCTTTGGGTTCGTCACATATGCAACTGTGGAGGAGGTGGATGCAGCCATGAATGCAAGGCCACACTAAGTGGATGAAGAGTTGTGGAACCAAAGAGAGCTGTCTCAAGAGAAGATTCTCAAAGACCAGATGCCCACTTAAGTGTGAAAAAAATATTCGCTGGTGGCATTAAAGAAGACATGAAGAACATCACCTAAGAGATTATTTTGAACAGTATGGAAAAATTGAAGTGACTGAAATCATGACTGACAGAGGCAGTAGCAAGAAAAGGGGTTTTGCCTTTGTAACCTTTGACGACCATGACTCTGTGGATAAGACTGTCATTCAGAAATACCATACTGTGAATGGGCACAACTGTGAAGTTAGGAAAGCCCTGTCAAAGCAAGAGATGGCTAGTGCTTCACCCAGCCAAGAGGTCGAAGTGGTTGTGGAAACTCTGCTGGTGGTCGTGGAGGTGGTTTCAGTGGGAATGACAACTTTGGTCGTGGAGGAAACTTCAGCGGTCGTGGTGGCTTTGGTGGCAGCCGTGGTGGTGGTGGATATGGTGGCAACGGGGGATGGCTATAATGGATTTGGTAATGATGGTGGTTATGGAGGAGGCGGCCCTGGTTACTCTGGAGGAAGCAGAGACTATGGAAGTGGTGGACAGGGTTATGGAAACCAGGGCAGTGGCTATGGCGGGAGTGGCAGCTATAACAGCTATAATAACGGAGGTGGAGGCGGCTTTGGCGGTGGTAGTGGAGGCAGTTTTGGAGGTGGTGGAAGCTACAATGATTTTGGCAGTTACAACAATCAGTCTTCAAATTTTGGACCCACGAAGGGAGGAAACTTTGGAGGCAGAGTTCTGGCCCCTATGGTGGTGGCGGCCAATACTTTGCCAAACCATGAAACAAAGGTGGCTATGGCGGTTCCAGCAGCAGCAGTAGCTATGGCAGTGGCAGAAGATTTTAATTAGGAAACAAAGCTTAGCAGGAGAGGAGAGCCAGAGAAGTGACAGGGAAGCTACAGGTTACAACAGATTCGTGAACTCAGCCAAGCACAGTGGTGGCAAGGCCTAGCTGCTACAAAGAAGACATGATTTAGACAAATACTCATGTGTATGGGCAAAAAACTCGAGGACTGTATTTGTGATTAATTGTGTAACAGGTTATTTTAGTTTCTGTTCTGTGGAAAGTGTAAAGCATACCAACAAAGGGTTTTAATGTAGAATATTTTTCTTTTTCTTTTTTTGCACCCATGCTGTTAATTGCTAAATGTAATATTCTAATCGTGATGCTGAAAAAATGTCTTCTTTAAAAAAAAAAAACACCTAGTAAGATCTCTAGAGTAGAGCACAAACTTCAGCAATTACAGATTTTTATCTTCCAATGGTTTGTTTCCTTGCTTCCGTTTTTCAGATGAATTACGGCTGCCAGGGGTAAGCACTGGAGCGATGGAGTATTGCACTAATGACTCTCCCTTTCTCTACCTTAACGTACCCTAGGTTGAACTTCTTTCAGCATTGCACTCGCATCTTCATCATAATCCAATTTACAGGCAAGGGCAAGATCATGGGCTGCTTCTTCCCAATGGCCTAGAAGTCTGAAACAGATTTACACTCATTTTAGGAGCCTTTTATACATATTAACCTATGTGGCATGATTATCTTTCTTCCTTACAAAAAAGAATTGTTTTAGAACAGGTTTAAGTTAAATATTAACTATAAACTTTTATAAACTAATTCAATTACTACATACCATTATTAGTTAACTCTATAAAAACCCCAAAACGCTTAAATTTCCTGTATGGTAACTGTAAAGCTGCTCTTCTACTAAAAGCTAAAATACAAACAAAACCTTTCTTAAATCAGAATATCACAAAATTTCTAAAAAGTAGGTAGAGCCATAACTTTCAACTCACCCAAACCAGGATTAACACAATGTGTTAGCATTTAGCTACCTTCTATGTAACACAGAGGAGAAAATAATACATGTGTACAGGCTTTATAAAAAACACAGAACAGGTAAACCAGAAACTAAAGGTTGGTGGCAGCAGGGGAGAATGGGGTAGAGGACACAGCAACGGAAATGAGAATTTTCTAGGTACACCTTTTAACTCAGGTTTGACTCTTAAACCTTTAAATGTTTCACATACTCGAAAAATAAGTATGAATCAGAAAAATGGAAATAAAGCAAACCCTAAACCTGAATACAAACAGAAATAAGAAGCTGTGGCCAGGCGTAGTGGATCATCTGAGGTCAGGAGTTCAAGACCAGGCAAACGTGGCAAAACCTTGTCTCTACTAAAAATACAAAATTAACCAGGCATGGTGGCGTGTGCCTGTAATCCCAGCTATTCGGGAGGCTAGGTAGAAGAACTGCTTGAACCCAGGGGGCGGAGGTTGCAGTGAGCCGAGATTGTGCCACTTCACTCCAGCCTGGGTAAAAGAGCAAAATTCCTCCTCAAAAAAAGGGGGGGGCGGGCTGTGTATTGCACTAACATAAGTTACACAGAAGAAATAAATTCAAGTAACTTTTAATACAGTTATTTTTGACTATATCTTTCAAGTGCGATATATATGCTAAGAACATCCCTCACCGGGTGTGGTGGCTCAAGCCTGTATTCTCAACACTTTGGCAGGCCAAGGAGGGCAGATTACTTGAGGTCAGGAGTTTGAGAACAGCCTGGCCAACATGGTGAAAACCCTCTCTACCAAAAATACAAAAAATTAGCCATGCATGGTGGGGTACAACTGTTAAGTAATCCCAGCTACTCAAGAGGCTGAGGCAGGAGAATCACTTGAACCCGGAGCCAAGGTTGCAGTGAGCCGAGATTGCGCCACTTCACTCCAGCCTGGGTAAAGAGCAAAACTCCTCCTCAAAAAAAAAAAAAAAGGAGGGGAGGGTGTATTACATTAACAATGTTAAGTTACACAGAAGAAATGAATTCAAGTAACTTTTTAATACAGTTATTTTTGATTTATTGATATATTTCAAGTGGGATATATATCCTAAGAACATTCCTGACTGGGCGCGGCGGCTCACTCCTATATTCTCCATACTTTGGGAGGCCAAGGAGGGCAGATTACTTGAGGCCAGGAGTTTGAGAACAGCCTGGCCAACATGGTGATACCACCCCGCCAACCAAAAAAATACAAAAAATTAGCCAAGCATGGTGGGGTACAATTGTTAAGTAATCCCAGCTATGCAGGAGGCTGAGGCAGGAGAATCACTTGAACCCAGGAGGCAACATTCCAGTGAGCCAAGATGGTACCACTGCACACCAGCCTGGGTCATAGAGCGATACTGTCTAAAAACAAAAAGCAAAACAAAAACGTTCCAAAAAACCTTCAAACTTTACTTAAGAGATATACAGTTTTTAAGGTATTATAATTCTGAAACAATGTTATGTATATCACAGCATTGAAGTGTAAAACTAGAATAAAAATTTTTACCACATACGTGTCAAAAATACCAACTAAAAAGTAAAACATTTAATGTTAATTTTTAATAGAAAATATCAGAATTTTAAAATTTACTTTAAATTATTAAACATTAATAATTTAAATTATTAGTGTCATAATTTCAAGAGTTTTTCCTTAAATTCAAGATTTAAATTTTTTAAATTTTTATTATTAAAATAATTTAATAAATTATTAGTGTCATAATTACAAGTTTTTTCCTTAAAGTCATGTTTAAAATTTTTTTCTAGCTGCTCATTGAAACAGCAGTACATACCAGAAACAATGAACATACACAGTGCTCAAATCTTAGTTTCCACTAAAATGAACCATGATTTCCCACAGAAATGGCTTAAGTCTGACACAAGCAAAGCACAAGATGAGTCAACGCTGTCTTGTATTAGAAGGGCAAGAAATACTTGGACTAATGGGATTTCAAAAGGATCAACAGCAATGCATGAGCTTTTCCTGTCCCCACATAGCATTAATAAATTTTGTTTCAACTTATAATGTTTATCTGTATCATGTGACACCATAAAATCCACTAGTTACTCTAAGTCAGCTAACACAGTTGTCCCAAACATATCCATCTTTATCTCCATCAACATTTGAGGCATAAGACCCTCAACCCATGTAACATGTGAAAGTCACTGAATACTTCATCCCCAAGATACAAATATTCATTCATAATGTTTGCTGCCAGGAATAATTACTAATCGGGTTAAATTCACCTCTTTATGCCCCCTGGCCTTTTCCTAATTTTTCAGGTGGCCTAGCAGTGACTGAAGTAGTTTCAGGCTGGCATACTCCTTTTCCTGTAATACACTGATGGTTCAATGCTAAATTAGAGTCTGAAAATAAGATAAAATTTGTAAGGACACTAATAAAAGATCATTATTTTCTTTTCCTGGAATTAATTTTAAATAAAAATCCTTACCTTGTATTTGGCCATATGTAGTCAAAAACTGCTAACAGTGGCTTTGTTTGAATGAAAGGAGTGAAAAGAATTTTTATTTTCTTATTTCTTCATTCCTATATTCTCACTTCCTTTTAAAAAAATTTCTTTTTTCTTTTCCTTTTAAACAGTTCTCTATAAGCTATCTCACTTCTTGATACTAAGTATATACTAATTTGAAAATTAAGCCATTAGGAACTTTTGTGTTTTTGTTTAAACAAAGTATCTTAACACATCAGATTTAAATGTAAAGAGTTCTGAAAATAATTAAATTCAATTATTTACCTGTGTGCTTTCCCTCGCCACTTGTAAGGCTGAGCGGAATCAGGATTTATTTCAATGGCTCTGTCACAGTCTCGGATGGCAGCATTTGGCTTCTGTAATTTGACGAAGACACTGAAAAATAAGTGTGATATTAAAAAGTATTCATTTCGGTTCGTATTGAGTCATGGCACTCCCCCCCCCCCAAAAAAGTATTCATTTCAATAAAACTTTTGGGATCAACACAGAAGCAACTCTATTTAAACAAATGTGCAGAAATTATTCACCAGGAGATACTTTCCTGTTGAGAGTTCTCACCTGGCCCTCTTGGCATACAAAATGGCCAAGCGAGGATTCAGCTTGATGGCATCTGTGAATAAGTCAATGGCTTTCTGCAATTCACCTGAAGTGAAACAAAAGTTATCAAAAAATATTCAGAGGATAAAAATATTAATAAAGTTTTGATCTCTTACCCAGTTAAGTATTTTACATTTTTCTTTTAATTAAGGAAAAAAAAAAGACAACAGTCTAAGTCATATAAAAACTGGCTTTTGAAAGCAAATCTTACCACACCTATACTGTAACTCACTTGAGACAGGCCAATTTCTGGGCACATAAGCCCCTAACAAACAATGGAATAAGCACACTCTTAGAATGACCCATATTGATTTTAAGGAAAAAAAAAAAAAAAGGATAAAATCAGTTTAACGGATAAGGTAAATTAATTCCATTGATTTTCTTTATCCATTAAATTAAAAAGATAAAATTAAGCTTACAAGGGAAAAAGAACCCATGCTAACTTCACAGGGCTGACTTTAGAAGAAAACAACAATATACTCATTTGAATTAAAAAAAAAATGGCACAAAAATTTAAGACAACTAGAATTCATAAAAGACCATCATCTATACTTTAATTCACTGTGTCCTATTCTCATAGTTAGCTTTTTTTTTGAGACAGAGTCTCACTCTGTCGCCCAGGCTGGAATACAGTGGGATGATCTCGGATCGCTGCAGCCTCCACCTCCCGGGTTCAAGCGCTTCTTCTGCCTCTGCTTCCTGAGTAGCTGGGATTACAGGTGCCCACCATTATGCCCAATTGATTTTTGTATTTTTGTAGAAAGAGGGTTTCACCATGTTGGCCAGGCTGGTCTGGAACTCCTGACCTCAGGTGACCCACCCGCCTCGGCCTCCCAAAGTGCTGGGATTACAGGCATGAGCCACCACGCCCAGCCAGTTAGCTTCTTTATTAATCCCTTAGTCATTCAACAAAGAAAACACACTATAGAGTCAGAACAGTTCTTTGCACAAAGTCTAATTCTTGGGGAGGCAAGACAAATACTCAGAGTAATTTTTTTTTTAAAGAGACAGGGTCTAACTCTCACATAGGCTATAGTACAGTGATCATAGCTCATAGCTGAAGTGATCATCCCACCTCAGCTTCCTGAGCAGCTGGAATACAGGCTCACACCACTAAACCTGGCTAATTAAAAATTTCTTAAGAGACTGGGCCTCAGCGTGTCACCTAGGCTACTCTCAAACTCCTGGGCTCCAGTGATGCTCCCACCTCAGCCTTCTGAGTAGCTGGGATTACCACTGTGCCAGGCCAAACACAGAAATTTTAAGATAAATGTCAAAATTCACTATGAAAGCTACTTAGCCAGTTAGTGAACCAGTAAAGGACTTGAACTCACAAAAACAACACAGAAAAAATGCTCGGTATTATTATTTACTACTACAGATATCTATTACAGGTAATTACACTTGGATGTCTAATAAGCAACTCAGACCTACCATGTTCAAGACTTAACTTTTTTTTTTTTTTTGAGATGAAGTCTTGCTCTATCACCAGGCTGGAGTGCAATGGTGCGATCTCGGTTCACTGCAATCTCTGCCTCCTGGGTTCAAGTAATTCTCCTGCCTCAGCCTCCTGAGTAGCTGGGACTACAGGTATGCCCCACCATGCCCAGCTAATTTTTGAATTTTGTTGTAGAGATGGAGTTTCACCACATTGGTCAGGATGATCTCGATTTCTTGACCTCTTGATCCACCTGCCCTGGCCTCCCAAAGGGCTAGGATTACAGGTGTGAGCCACCACGCTCAGCCAATTTTTTTTTTTTTTTTTTTTTTTTAAGACAGGGTCTTGCTCTGTCACCCAGGTTGGAGTGCAGTGGCAGAATCACAGCTTACTACTATAGCCTCAACTTCTTGGACTCAAACGGTCCTCCCAGCCTCAAGGGAACCTCCCATTTCAGCCTCCCAAAGTACCTGGGACTAGAGGAATGTGCCATCACACCCAGCTAATTTTTTGTGTTTTTTTAAGAGATGGAATCTCACTGTGTTGGCCAGGCTGATCTTGGACTTCAGCCTCTCAAAGTACTGGGATTATAGGTGTGAACCACCACACCTAGACAAAACTGAAAAAACTAAATTCCTATTTCCAAACCTATTCCCAATCTGTATCTTTCCAACTAAATAAATGGCTCCCCCATACATTTAGTTCAGGAGTTGGTAAACATTTTCTGGAAATGGCCAAATGAGAATTATTTTAATATCTGCAGACAATACAATCTGCCATAACTACTCAATGATGCTGTTACAGTGGGAAAGCAGCCATAGTTTAAGTGCCAGACCTGAGATGCAAACCACAGCACTCTGGCTCCATATTCTACGCTTTAACTACATTCTCCAAACAAAAGTACCTTCACCAACTCGGTGGGGCTTGGATTCCTAATCCCTGATTTAGAAATCTAACCTTTTATCCTTTAGGATACACTATAAAATTGCACAAATTCTAAAATCAGAACTAGGTTAAATTTACAGTCACATGAACAGAGTTTAGAAAAAAACATAAGAAAACAAAAACATGGTTTATTAGGTAATAGCCTCCTCATTTTCATTTTGTTATATATTTCTGAGACGGTAAATTTAAAAATGGACGGGGCACAGTGCCTCCCACCTGCAATACTAGCACTCTGGAAGGCTGAGCTGGGAGGCCTGCTTGAGGCCAATTCAAGACCAGCCTGGGCAACAGGATGACACCCTATTTCTACCAAAAAAAAAAAAAAAAAAAAAAAAAAATAATTAGCCAGGCATGCACTTGTATTCCCAGCTACTCAGGAGGATTGCTTAAGCCAGGAAACAAACTGCAGTGAGCCATGACCATGCCACTGCACTCCAGCCTGAGTGGCAGAGTGAGACCCTGTCTCTTAAAACTTAGGTGGTAGGAAAATTAGCAAAAGTTTCATGTGAAAAAGAAAAGGAATGGTAAAGAAGAGCAGTGGCTGGGAACAAATTGATGGGTATGAATTAAAAGCTGAAATAGGCCCGGCGTGGTGGCTCACACCTGTAATTCCAGCACTTTGGGAGGCCGAGGTGGGCAGATGACCTGAGGTCAGGAGTTTGAGACCAGCCTGACCAACATGCTGAAACTCCATCTCTACAAAAAATACAAAAATTAACCAGGCGTGGTGGCACATGCCTGTAATTCCAGCTACTTGGAAGGTTGAGGCAGGAGAATTGCTTGAACCCAGGAGGCGAGGTTGCGGGGAGCCGTGATCACGCCTTTGCACTCCAGCCTGGGAATAAGAGCAAAACTTTATCTATCTGACTGTCTGTCTGTCTGTCTATCTATCTATCTATCTAATCTATCTAAATAAATAAGTAAGTAAGTTGAACTACGTGAAGAAAAGCTTTCCAGAAAAGCAGTAAAGCACAAGTAAAAAAACACTGTGGGACAGTAAAGTCTGACTGGAGAAAACAAAGCTGGAGAAATATTCCTTGAGAACTACTATCAATGGAAGAGAAACAGAAAAAAGAAAAAAATAAGAGAAATAAAATACGGTGTTTAACTCTGGCAGGTCTATAATCCTCTGATGAAGATCTTAAATATGTATGCAAAAGTTCGTCACAGGTTACAAGCAATAGAATAGTACAATAAAAAACAGCTCTAAGAAAGAATAACGTAGGGACAGTAAACAGAAAGTAATAAAGGAAATAAATTTTTCAGCAAAGTAAACTATTAAGACAACTGCAGTATAAATAGTATAAACATGTACTAAGGAGCTAAATTAATCAGGTGGTAGAATCACAAAACGTTTAAAATATGTATCAACTTGGAACAGCAATACTAACCTCATTCTAAAAATAACTCCAAGTCATCTTCTAAATCTAATAATGAAGTCCAAATGCACACGAGCACTATACAATAGCATCTAGTCAACTATGGCATTGTGACACACTATCACACAGTTATAAAGAGGTTTCATGAAATATTACTCATGCAGCCACAGTACCCAAGATTATACATGATTCTTATAAATTATAACTGATTAAACATTATATTTAATACTACCATGGGCCAGGTACAGTGGCTCATGCCTATAATCCCAGCACTTGGGAGGCCGAGGTGGACGGATCACTTGAGAATTCGAGAAATAAGGAATTCGAGACCAGCCTAGCCAACATGGCAAAACCCCGTCTCTACTAAAAATACAAAAATTAGCTGGGCACAGTACCACACGCCTGTAATTCCAGCTACCAGGGAGGCTGGGCAGAAGAATTGCTTGAACCCAGTGGGTGGAGGTTGCAGTGAGCTGAGATTCGCACCACTGCACTCCAGCCTGAATGACAGAGCAAGACTCTTGTCTCAAAGATAAAAAATAAAAATTAAAAAAAAAAAAAAACTACCATTAAAAAAAAGAACCTATTGTTACCTTGGAGAGTTAAAAATAAATAAATATACAAAAAAATACTATCAGCACTTTCTCACTCTGATGGGATTTTCTCAAGAGGATCTAACATGCAGCGACTAGAAATAAGATTGGTATGCCTCGGAACATCATCTGTCAAGGGTATTACTATGTAAAAAGTTAAGGGGTCACTGCTCTAATACCACCTCTTTTTTTTTTTTTTTTTAAGACTTTCACCTCTTTAAAGCCTTTTCTCAGTAGAAAAACACCATGATACAGTCAGGAAATCAGAGGCACTGAATCAAATCAGGATCTGTCCTTGCAGAGGCAAGGTAATTAATACTGAGTGATTTCAGTCTCTTTATCAATGAGGAAGGGGTGGCTGGATAATAGGACACTATCTTCCCCAGTACAGGATAGGTACATGTAAGTTCTCTTCCACTTTATCACTATTTAAGTTACTGCAATAAAGACGACAATATTCTGACTACCACAGAAATGTAACAAAAAGATTACTCACCATCATTTAGGGCTTCAATAGCAGCCACTTTCTTATCATTTGCCTGATCCATCATCTCCTCTGTTATCTAGGAAGAAAATGAAAATCATCATAGAATTAGCAGAGAGAGAGAGAGAAGGAAGCAATCTGGACTTTCTAGGCATGAGGCGCAGTCACAATTCCCATTTTCATTCATTCTTCTTTAGTCTCCATAGAACAAAGAGACAATTATGATAACTGATTAGTGAGAAACTACACACAATGGGTTTTAACCTTTTATACTAAACAAATTTCACTCCTACACTCTGCCCTAGACAAGACCTTTGCTTAACCTTCCATCCCAACCAAAGCCTACCACCTCCTTCCTAGCTATCCATAAACATTAAACCTAATCTCCTCACAAAGAGATAACTAGCTCCTTTTAAGTTTGAATCCTTAGGCGAGAAAGGTCTCATTCCTTTGTTCCCACAAACAACTATTGAGCCCCCATACTATATAGACAGACCAAACACTGTACAAGATGCTGACAGTACACAAATTAACTAAGAACAAAAACATATCATCTGGGCGACTGAGGGAGATCCCATCTCTCCAAAAAAAAAAAAAAAGACAAAAAGATAAAAACAAAAACCAAACTGGGCATGGTGGCACATGTATCTGGTCCCAGCTACTCAGAAGGCTGAGTTAGCAGGATTGCTTGAGCTCAGGAGGTCAAGGCTGCAGTGAGTCATGATTGCGCCACGCACTCCAGCCTGGGTGACACAGAGTAAGACCTTGTTTCACCCCACCTCTGCAAAAAAGAACAAAAACTTAGAGCAAATATCCTCCTAAAATGGAAAGCTCATCAGTTCTTTAATCACAGGAAAAAAATATATACACTCTATCACCACTAGTGTCTAAACTGAAGGCGCTGGCTAACTCATTAAGAAAGTAATTTGTGGCCAGGTGGATTGGCTCACGCCTGTAATCCCAACACTTTGGGAGGCTGAGGCGGGTGGACTGCTTGAGCCCAGGAGTTCAAGACCAACTTGGGCAACACGGTGAAACCTCGTCTCTACAAAAAATAAACATAAGAAGTAAATATTAAATATAAAAATGACTTTTTCTTTATTTAAAGACAGGATCGCCCTCTGTCACCCAATCTCCAGTGCAGTGGTGCAATCATGGCTCACTGCAACCTCCATCTCCAGGGCTCAGCCTCCCCCTCCCATGTGGTTTAGACAACAGGCTCACACCCAGCTAAATGTTTCGCATTTTTTTTTTATAGAGACAGGTTTTCATCATGTTGCTCAGGCTGGTCTGGAACTCCTGGACTCAAGCAATTTGCCTGCCTAAACCTCCCAAAGTGCTGGGATTAACAAGCGTGAGCCACCACTACTGGCTGCAATTTCATTTTGAAGGTAATGCAGGACACAGGACATAAAATCTATATTCAGAGGAAGAGGATGTGTCTGGTCTAACCAGACACCTGCCAAAATAAATCTGGAACTCCAAATGCCAATACCGGCAAGCATAATGGTATAAACCTATCCTACAAAAATGGACAGTTGAGTAGTGAGATTAAAAGAACTTCCCCTAAAAATTCAGAACCACAAGTCAGCCTTTCACTTGGAATTCTTTCTCGTTGCTGTTGTTGAGACGGAGTCTTGCTCTGTTGCCAGGTTAGAGTGCAGTAGCGCAATCTTGGCTCACTGCACCTCTGCCTCCTGGGTTCAAACAATTCTCTTGCCTTAGCCTCCTGAATAGCTGGGATTACAGGTGTCTGCCACCACACCCAGCTAATTTTTGCATTTTTAGCAGAGACGCGGTTTCACCATGTTGGCCAGGACAGTCTCGATCTTCTAACCTTGTGATCTGCCCACCTTGGCCTCCCAAAGTGCTGGGATTACAGGCATGAGCCACAGCACCTGGCCTCATTTGCACCCGGCCTCATTTGGAATTCTTTACTACAAAAGTAATTAGAACAAACAAAAAAACATCACGCTGAGAATTTCAAGGGACTTTGAGTTGGTAGCACTGACTCAGACCTGATGGAAGCAATCACCTTCTGACCTAGGCCTCAAAAATTTTCTACAGGTGAAGTTCCAAACAACCCATTTTCAAAATATCACACAAAACACACATAAGTAAACAAAGGTATCTTAATGAGCAAGAGCCATGAAAAATAAGCGTAAGACCAGCAAAGAGTTCGACAAGGAATTTAATGTGTTTATTAAAAGTAAATTCTGAAAATGAGTAAAGAGCAAAAGACTTATAAATATCCAAGCAGACTTCAAAAAGATCTGAAGTACCAAAATGAAAAACACAAGCATTCCAATTCAAACACCAATGGAACAGAGAAAGCATACAGTGCTTTTCAGCAGAGAGTAATAAAGAGATGAAAATTAATAAAGAAAATGTCTAACATGTATCTGTCCAGGGATGCAGAATTAGAGCACAAACAGAGAGGAGGCAATATTTGAATGAAATAACAGCTGAAAATTTTCTAGAGCTAAAGAAAGTTAACCCTAGAATTTGATGCTCAATGAATCCTAAGCAGAATAAATAAAAAATTATAAACCTAGACACATCGTCAAATAAAAAATACCATCAATAAACAGAACACTTAACCTTTAAAGTTTCCTTTGGCAAATGGTGACAGAAGTACTTATATCTGTTCTTAACAAAAATGCACAAGACAGGTCAAGTGCCGTGGCTCCTAACTGTAATCCCAGCACTTTGGAAGGCCAGGCGTTGAGTCTTGTCTCCACTAAAAATTTAAAAAAATAAAAATAAACTAGCTGGGCATGGTGGTGCATGACTATAGTCTCAGTTGCTCAGCGGGCAGAGGCAGGAGGATTGCTGAGCCCAGGGGGGTCAAGGGTGCAAGGAGCTATGGCTGTAACACTACACTCCAGCCTGGATGACAGAGTGAGACCCTGTCTCAAAAAAAAGCACAGGACTTATGGGGAACATGTTAGTAAGTTTTTAAAACACTTTAGAAATACCTAAAAATTGCCGGGCGCGGTGGCTCACGCCTGTAATCCCAGCACTTTGGGAGGCCAAGACGGGAGGATCACAAGGTCAAGAGATAAAGACCACCCTGGCCAACATGGTGAAACCCCCTCTCTACTAAAAATACAAAAAAATTAGCTGGGCGTAGTGGCGCACGCCTGTAGTCCCAGCTCCTCGGGAGGCTGAGGCAGGAGAATTGCTTGAACCCGGGAGGCGGAGGCTGCAGTGAGCCGAGGTCGTGCCACTGCACTCCAGCCTGGCGCCTGGTGACAGAGTGAGACTCTGTCTCGAAAAAACCCTGAAAATTAGGCATATCTCACATTTATGGATAGCTAATCTCAATGGTGAGGAGATGTATCTTCTCCCTAACTTGATTTAGATTTAACACAATTCTAACAAAAGGGAAAAAGCTAATGGGAGGGGGAGACTTGATCATCTATTCCCAAAATTTACTTGAAAAAACAAAAAGCGAAGAATAGCCAAAAGACTCCTAAAGTTTTGGGGTCCTTGTTCTACAAAATAAGACTTAGTATCAGATGATGTGGCATTAGTGAACAGAAAAAAATTAGACAAGTAGAACAAGAGAGTCCTCAAACAGACCCACAATATATGGAAACAGTGTATTTTAGTATTGGTGGAACAGGTAGATTAAAGGTGAAAGTTAAGTGTATAAAATTTTCAGAGGAAAAAACACAATGCACTACGGCAATTATAACCTTAAAGTAATAAAGTAGAAAATATAAAATACTCCTCAATCTACCTGCATTAAAAGATACTATTTTTGAAACAACATAAAGATGAGTGAAGATGATTCACAAAGCAGTGGAAAATATACGTAGCACTAGCAACAAATTACTAGCATCCGGAATATTGAAATGAAATACAAAGCGGCAAGTCGCAGTGGGCCATGCCTGTAATGTCAGCACCTTGGGAAGCCAAGGTGGGTGGATCACCTGATGTCAGGAGTTTGAAACCAGCCTGGCCAATATGGTGAAACCTGGTCTCTACTAAAAATAAAAAAATTAGCTGAGTGTGTTGGCTCGCACCTATAGTCCCAGATGCTTGGGAGACTGAGGCAGGAGAATTGCTTGAACCTGGGAGGCGGAGGCTGCAGTGAGCCGAGATTGTGCCACTGAACTCCAGGCTGAGCAACAGAGCAAGACTCAGTCTCAATAAATAAATAGATAGAAAGAAATACAAAGCAATAAGAAAAAGATCCAGCAAAAAGTGGAAAAAGGGTTTGAACAGGACTTCATAAACGCTGGTGAATAGCCAATAAACATTTAAATACGCTCAGCCTCATTAGGAATCGGGGAAAATGCAATTTATTTACTTTTTTGGAGATGCTCTGTCACCCAGGCTGGAGTGCAATGTCGTGATTTTAGCTCACTGAAACCTCTGCCTCCCAGGTTCAAGTCGATTGTCCTGCCTCAGCCTCCCAAGTAGCTGGGATTACAGGTGCCCACCACCAAGCTCAGCTAATTTTTGTATTATTAATAGAAACAGGGGTTCTCCATGTTGGCCAGGCTGGTCTCAAACTCCTGACGTCAGGTAATCTACCCGCCTCAGCCTCCCAAAGTGCTGGGATTATAGGTGTGAGCTACCGTGCCCAGCCAGGAAAATGCAAATTAAAAGCCACAAAAAGATATCATTTCTCATAAGACTGGCAAAGATGAAATCTAACAATATCAAGTTTTAAGGATACAAACCAATCTTTTAAAACTGCTATTACTATCTTGGAGGGTTTCTCAACCTCTTTTTTATCAGACACCAAGGAACCTTTTTAGACATATTTTCCTCATTTCCATACCCCCAATTTTAATACCACAGATATACTACATATTATGTTAACATTCTGAATCTTTGGAGGACCACTAACCACTGTAATATGTAGAATGTTTTTCAAGCCATCCTCCCAAGAGCCAATTTTCACTCCCTTGAGGGCTGTTATGACAAAACCATTTTGGAATGCATTTTGGCATTAGATATTCCACTAAGAGGCAACTCCACTAGCAGATATGTATTTTAAGTGAATTCTAGTAAATATGTATTTTAAGTGAATTCTATGTTACAGTGTAAGCAGTCAAACCAGATGCAAATTTAAACAACAGATAAAACATAAAATAACAGTATTTCTTATTTTTTTTCCCCCTCAAGAATTTTTAGTAGTAAACTACAATGCTTGCCTAATTGCCTGAAGCCAAAGACAGATTTACTATGCATTTTTCCGGGAAGAAATGATTTTCATATCATAAAATCATTGCAACAGCAGAACACTTCACATTTCTTAGAACAAGCAGGAAATCAAGTCACCTAACTTACCTCTGCATTTTCATCTCCCATTTCTTGAGGGGGTGTCAGTGTCTGGTTCAATCACACCTTCATTATCAATTTCTGCCAAAGTTGAGAAAATGACAATAAGATCTGCACTGTACAATATAGTAGCCACTCCCCACAAGATTAAAAACTGATGTACTTACTATGTCTAGTGTAATTGATAAACTGAATATTTTAATTAAATTTCAATGTTAATGCATTTATAAATATGTTCCCATTAAACATTTCATTGCTTTGGTAAGACTACACTTTATGTTAACTGTCACATGATGTAAGCTATTTATCAGGTTGTACTGGGATTGTTGCCATGTGCAGTTTCTGGTATTGCAAAACATACACATAAATACACCACTAATTTAGTCACTGTCAACAAACTGATTCAAATAATTTTTTTCTACACACAGATGTACTATGTGTTTTTCAAAAATACTTTATGCAGGTAACACAAGCTACAGTGATACTTTAATGTAAGTCATAAAATATTTTAATATAGTTATATTCATTAATCTCCTTTTTAAAAATAATTTTGGGGGGCACAGGATCTTACTATGTTGTCCAAGAAATCCTCCTACCTAAGCCTCCCAAAGTACCAGGATTCCAGGCATGAGCCACTGCACCTGGTCCTTAATTATTTTCATTTTTAAAAGTAACATGGACATATTTTAATTTTAAAATAAAGGTTTACTACTGATGCAGAATCAAGTACCAAGGCTAGTTTTTAAAATAAATTTAGTTTCCATATATACAGCAGTGACCAAGGCTAGTATTTAAAACCAAAACAGTAAAGACTGAAAAGCAGTATCTTGCAAGTTTCATGTTAAATGACAAGTGTAATTTGTTGCAACAGAGCAAAACAAGAGTTATATATACATAAAAAGCCATTTAAAAATAATAAATATATTTGCAAATAGGTAATTTGATGTTTCCTTAGTCAAAAAAAAAAAAAAAATTAAAATCAGTCACCTAAAATCAGAATTAGCATACAGCAACAACAAACTTGTGATGCATGATTGACAAATAATACATATATTTAAGGTGTACAATGTGCTGTTGTAACCTACAGGCATACTTCATTTTATTGTGTTTCACTTTACTGCACCTCACATAATGAAATGATTCTCACCCATCATATTAATAACCTATCCATCTCATATATTTATTTATTTTTGGTGAGAACACTGAAGAGCTAGTCTCTTAGCAAATTTCAAGCATACAGTATTAGCTACAGTCATTAGGTTGTACATTAGATCTCTGGAATTTATTAAGAATAAAACTCAAAGTTTATGCCCTTTAACAGGGTACAAAAAAAATTTTAATCCATTTTTAACAGGAGCTAAGCTTGTCTAACTATCAAAGTTTGATTCGTACACAAAAAGAAAACACTTTTGGGTGGAGAGTTGGTTAAAAAAATTATTATTGCAGTCTTAGAAACTGGTAGAAAGACTTAAAAAGGCATTTTATAACAAGTAAAAGATCTTCAATGAAGCACCTGAACAACTGCCAACAGAATATAAGACCTATCTAACAATAGCAAAGATCATTTGATTCAGGCCAGGGGTGGTGGCTCACACCTGTAATCCCAGCACTTTGGGAGGGAGTTTGAGACTAGCCTGGCCAACATGGTGAAACTGTCTCTCCTGAAAAAACAAAAAAATTAGCCAGGCATGGCAGCACATGCCCCTAGTCTCAGCTACTTGGGAGGCTGAGGCAGAAGAATCACTTGATTTTTCATAGAACAAAGAAGAAGAAAAAGAAAATAAATAAATAAATTAATTAATTAATTAATTAAAATAAAATAAAATAAAATAAAGAAGAATCGCTTGAACCCAGGAAGGAGAGGTTGCAGTGAGTTGAGATTGTGCCACCACTCTCCAGCCTGGGTGACAGAGCGAGACTCCGTCTTAAAAAAAAAATCGATACAAAATTTGAAAAATTTCAAGTCCTTTTCTTTAGGTTCTGTGACATAAGAGATTACCCAATTAATAAACTGGGGTATACTTATACCCCAAAAGACTTCCAAATTCATGAAGAAATGCTGTCAATTTGTGGCCAAAAATCAACCAACCAAACTCATAGCACAGATATCAAATTCTTCTAAATATCAACTAGTTTTATCAACATGGTTGTTAAGTGCTAAACAAATATTCTTTGGCACTCAATTCAGTTACTGGAAAACTTTTGGCCAAGCATGTTGGCTCACATCTGTAATCCCAGCACTTTGGGAGGCCAAGGCAGGTGGATCACCTGAGGTCAGCAGTTCAAGACCAGCCTGACAAACGTGGTGAAACCCTGTCTCTACTAAAAAAAAAAAAAAAATACAAAAATTAGCCGGGCTTGATGACACACACCTGTAGTCCCAGCTACTATGAGGCTAAGGCATGAGAATCGATAGAACCTGGGAGGTGGAGGCTGCAGTGAGCTGAGATTGCGCCACTATACTCCAGTCTGGGTGACAAAGCGAGACTCTGTCTTAAAAAAAAAAAAAAGAAAAAAAAAAAAAGAAAACTTTTCAAGTATGTTTAGAACAACTTGAATATGTAACCTAACTTTTTCAAATACAAATGTTATAATATCTGAATTATTTTCAATGAAAATGTTAACATCTGAATTGAGGGAAGCTACATGTGTAAAATATCCTCTGGAGTTTGAATGCTTACTATCAAAAAAAGAAGGAAAATAATCTGTTAACAATATATTAATTACACATGTCAATTTTCAACCAATATAACATTAATATCTGAATTTATTTCGTATTTCCTTTTACTTTCTAAAACGTGAATACTAGAACATTCTAAGTTTCATATGTGCCATTATATCTCTATTACACAGCGCTGGCTTAAGTCACTTTAATAAAAATCAACGAAGGATTATATCATAGGTTTTCAAATACAAACCAACTACCATCTCCTCACCTAGATCACTTTCCTCACTTGATGGTTCGTCTGCCTTTAAGTCTTCCTCTACCTTCTTACTATCAGGTTTTTCTTCCTAGTAAAGGGAAGGCAAACAGTATTATCAGTATTTAATAACATACCCAATATTTATACTAATTTCTACAAGTCTACGTATAAGCTGTTCAAATATGGCCAGGCACAGTGGCTCACACCTGTAATTCCAGCACTTTGGGAGGCCAGGGTAGGTGGATCATTTGAGGTCAGGAATTCAAGACCAGCCTGACCAACATGGTGAAACCATCTCTACCAAAAATACAAATTAGCCAGGCATGGTGCTGTACACCTGTAATCCCAACTACTCGGGAGGCTGAAGCAGGAGAATCACTTGAACGTGGGAGGTGGAGGTTGCCGTAAGTTGAGAGATCATGCCACTGTACTCCAGCCTGGGTGACAGAGCAAGACTTTGTCTCAAATAAAAAAAACAAAAAACCTGTTCAAACAAAGTTTGAACATTGACAATAAACAGTTTACAGATTATAAATAGCCTCATGTCCACTCACATTATGTTTTATTGTCTAATTTAGTGAAAATCTTTACAGGGGTTTTTGAGTTTTGGAACTGCAAATAAGAACCTGTGGAACTATAATAATAAACAATGAAAATTCTAAGAATGTAAAAGTGTACATATTCCAGAAAGCAAAATTTCCTTCCCATCCTATAAGCAACCAGCGTGGTTTCTTGTATATCCCATTCTAGAATAGTCTCTCTACATGAGACAACTCTATACTGTCTCTTTGGCATTTAACAATGTTGTGTATCTTGCAAATTATATACCATTATCAACATACCTTCATCTATTCACTCAACTGTATATCATTAACCATTTTAGGTTGCTTCCGTGTTTACTTAAAAAATCAGAACTAAAGACCTACCTTATCACAAAATATGAGTCCTTATAAAATGTGCGAAGTCTAGGTATTCTAGAATATATTGAAAAGACCAGTAATAATTCTAACTTAGAATGTTTTTATAGGTTAAATATAACTTTGCCTTCATACACATTTGCCAAATGGCAAAATATCCTATCTAGGGCTCAGAAAATACCACTCTGATAAATGACCCTTCCAAAAAAACGTAACTATTTTTGGGCTTTTGCTTAATTTTCTCATTCTCCTTCTTAATAGGCATAACTTCTACTTTAAGATCCAAACAGATAAACAATGTTTATCTATTTATAATAAAACAGCTAATTTTCTTATCAATTTAAAACAACTAATCAGAGAATTTGCAAAAAAAAAAAAAAAAACAGATATGAAGGCAGAAGAGAGAAATAAAAACTTAGGAAGCATTCTTGGCTGGGCGCAGTGACTCTTGCCTGTAATCCCAGCATTTTGGGAAGCTGATGCAGGTGGATCACTTGAGATCAGGAGTTTGAGACCAGCCTGGCCAATCTGGCGAGATCCCATCTCTACTTAAAACAGAAAAATCAGCCAGGCATGATGGCATGCATCTGTAATCCCAGCTACTCGGGAGGCTGAGACAGGAGAATCACTTGAACCCAGTAGGCGGAGGTTGCAGTGAGCCGAGATTGTACCACTGCACTGTAACTTGGGTGACAGTGGGAGAGAACTTGTCTCAAACAAACAAACAAACAAAACATTCTTAAAAGTGTATTTTCCCCTTCATCTATCTCTCAACTTCAGCTACTGGTAATCTTCTCCTAATCTTACACATCCTTTCAGCAAATACGCTAACACAACATGATTCACACTCAGAAATATCACTCAACTAGTAGAGCAAAAAAACTACATTACTGATCTGGGATACTTTTTAATTTACTCTGTAAATAATAAATAAAATACCTACAATGCATATGACACACTGTAAGACAACGATGAAAACTATAGATGCATACCATCACTGAGCTTACCACTTATAGGCCATACATATATATATATAATTTTTATTGTCACGTATTCTAAAACACAGTGAACATTCAACCTAAATTTTCAGTTCTAAATCAGATTCCAGAGAATTCAGTCTACAAAGTTTATAAAGACAAAGAGATCTTACAAGATCTTATTTCCAAGTGATCTTGGGGAATCAGGAACGATAACTGGAGAGCAACAGTTTAAAAACCCCTGAGAAACCTTGTAGTGGTTTATCACAAAAACATACAAATGAAATTAAAATTTACCTTGGTATTTTCTTCTGATTTAGCTTTCTGAGTAGCAGGTGGTATTTTACCCCCCATACTTGAAGAAATGAGAAAAAAGGTATTTGTTTAGAAAATTAAAATTCACTGTTAAGCAACATATTTATACCTAAAGATGTCAGACATTTACATGACTATACCTTTTCAAAATTTACAAGTAAACTCTCAATTAATCTAAATGCTGTGGTATTAGGATGATTATGCTTTTTCCAGCTTAAAATTTTATTTATTTTGGCTGGGCGCAGTGGCTCACATCTGTAATCCCAGTACTTTGGGAGGCCGAGGCGGGTGGATCACGAGGTTAAGAGCTCAAGACCAGCCTGACCAACATGGTCAAATCCTGTTTCTACCAAAAATACAAAAATTAGTCGGGTGTGATAGCACACACCTGTAGTCCCAGCTACTTGGGAGGCTGAGGCAAAGAATCACTTGAACCCGGAGGCAGAGGTTGCAGTGAGCCAAGATCACACCACCGCACTCTAGCCTGGACAACAAAGCAAGACACCCTCTTAAAATTTAAAAAAAAAAAAAAAATTGACCAGGCGCGGCGGCTCACGCCTGTAATCCCAGCACTTGGGAGGCAGAAATGGGCGGATCACCCGAGGTCAGGAGTTCAAGACCAGCCTGGCCAACATACTGAAACCCCATCTCTACTAAAAATACAAAAATTAGCCAGGCATGGTGGCTCATGCCTGTAATCCCAGCTACTCAGAAGGCTGAGACAGCAGAATGGCTTGAACCCAGGAGGTGGAGGCTGTGGTGAGCCGAGATGGCACCACCGCACGCCAGCCTGGGCAACAGAGCAAGACTCCGTGTCAAAAAAAAAAAAAAAATTATTTTTAGGCTACTGATTAATGAACCCCTTTCTTTGCCTCAATGAGTCTAATAAACATAATTTATAGCTTCTCGTGCCCCTTCCCAGAGGAAAAGAGGCAGATACATAACATGCAACAATAAAATCATTTGTACAAGCTGTTAACTTAGAATTCAACTCAGTAGGTATATTTGAGTCCAAAATTTGAAAACTGAAATTTAGTAAGAGTAGTTCAATTAAATTCAAATATGCAGTTTATGAAATAATTACATAATCATGATAAAATAATTCAAAATGTTTGTTTCCTGTGACGGAGATCTACGAGGATTTTTCTTACTTATGTTTGCGTGCCTCTCATATTATAGATTTTCTCTTTATAACCCTCTCAACCTCATCCATTAATACTTCCTTTTGGCCTTACAAACCCTTCTTTTCCAAATAGTCCAGGGCAACACAATTCATTACAAGCAAATAACTAGAAGAGGAGGAAAAAAGATACTAAGAATCAGTGTTATACATTGCATTCGGTGCAGACCCTACAGCATATGGGATACCTGCAACAATCCAGTGACTAAAATGTTTGATGCAACACAGACATTATTAAAATTTGCCTTAAAAACCAACAAAATAAGATCCCAACATGGGAGAAAAAAAAAGCCATTAACTTTTATGTAAAACAAGGGGATGTATTAACTTTGAAAGTAGAAAAGGGTTGGCCAGGGCCAGGCGAGGTGGCTCATGCCTGTAATACCAGCACTTTGGGAGGCTGAGGCGGGGTAGATCACAAGGTCAACAATCGAGACCATCCTTATCAACATGGTGAAACCCCATCTCTACTAAAATACAAAAATTAAAGAATTAGTTCACATGGTGGTGCACGCCTGTAGTCCCAGCTACTTGGGAGGTTGAGGCACAATTGCTTGAACCCAGGAGGCAGAGGTTGCAGTGACCCAAGACTGCACCACTGCACTCCAGCCTGGCGCCTGGCAACAGAGCGAGACTTTGTCTCAAAACAAATAAAAATAAAAATAAAAATAAAAAATAAAAAGGGTTGGCCAGGCGCGGTGGCTCATGCCTGTAATCCCAGCACTTTGGGAGATGGGCGGATCATGAGGTCAAGACATCAAGACCATCCTGGCCAACTGAAACCCAGCCTCTACTAAAAATACAAAAATTAGCTGGGCGTGGTGACAGGCACCTGTAATCCCAGCTACTTGGGAGGCTGAGAAGGAGACTGGCTTGAACCCAAGAGGTGGAGGTTGCAGTGAGCCAAGATCATGTCATTGCACTCCAGCCTGGCAAGAGAGCAAGACTCTGTCTCAAAAAAAAAAAGAAAGAAAGAAAAAAAAAGAAAACAGAAAGAGTTGATACTTTATAATTAGAGTTGTCATATCCACATTTACATTCATTCCAGTTGGGGTAGAATTTGTGATCATAAGGGTATGTGTAGGTTGAATTTAAATGGGTATCAGTTTTCTGAAGTTCTTTTATCAATTTACATTTTTATCAGCAATGTATGAGAATTCCAATTATTCCACACCTTGGTCAACATTTAGCTATCATCCATCTTAAAGACTTTTTTTTAGCCATCCTGAAAGGCGTCTATTGGCATCTCATTGCAGTTGAGTCCCTTTTCATATATATATACATATTTACTGGTCATCTGAAAAGACTTTTTTGTGAAGTTCAACTCTCATGCAGCTTTCTAATAAACTGTCTTTATTTATTTGAAGGTGCTGTTTGTATATTTGGCATATGAACCCCTTGTCAGCTTTATGTGTTGCTAATATTTTCTACTACCCTGTGGCTTGCCTTTTCTCTCTCCTAGAGTATCATCTGAGGATCCCAATATGAAGCAAAAGTATAAATACAAAATAGCAAATGGAATGAAAAAGAAACAGGATTTGGAATTTCTTATAAATACCATTCAAACAAGAATAATGTGCATACTTTTTCCATTATGTTGAATATGATAGAAAAAAATTTGTTACTCAGTATCCTTAATAAGGAATAGCTCCCATGTCAAAAATAAATAAGATTACATGATACAAAACATCCTAATTTGCAATTCAGCAAAGTAAAATGATTTAATGTTAAGGAACAGGCATACAGACACCACAAAATTACTTTCTATAGAAAAACTACTCTGCAAAAGAGCAAGGTAATCACCAGTCCTTTGTAGTTAAATTTTAATGAAGACACAGGGTTTCTTATACTGTGTTCTTCCTAGTTTCAAAATGCAGCATCAGGAATGTATTTAGGGTGATATCCAGACATATTATAGCTGACAGTACACTAACTTTGGGAAGTGATATTCCTGCCAAGAAATGTATTAAGCTAAATCTAATCCTAAGGGAAGACCAGACAAAGCCAAATTGAGAGAAAGTCTATAAAATAACTTGCCTATAATATTCAAACTGTCAAGATTATCAAAGTCAAGGACAGACTTGAAGAACTGTTTCAGAATAGAGACTAAGAGACATGACAACTAAATGCAACACATAAACCTGAGGATAGCATGAATGCATCAATATTAGTTTCCTGAGTTTAATACTTGTAAAGACTTTTTGTTTGTAGGAAATACACACTCAATGGTGTCAAGGCATAATGTTGGCAGCTTACTCTCAATTAGTTCAGAAAAAAGTTTCTTTGTACCGTATCTACAATTTTTCTCTGAGCTAGAAATAGCTGTGAAAAACTAAAAACAAAAAAAGATTTACTCAAACTAGATTTAGTTTCTCACATCCCAAATTCTAGTTAACTAATGTAAGAAAATACCAACTCAAAGGTTCAGAAATTTCAATTAATGCTTCCAAGACTTAGAACAAGCTGCTTTCTGGCCATAAACTGCCAACTGGACTTTGGTACTACAGGCTTTTATGTTACACAGCCAAGTAGGATAAGTGTAAAGACCCTGTCACACAGGATCACACAAAACTTCATTTATAATTCTTAATTTGATAACCTTCTCATCTGCTTTGTGCTGTGGTTATTTATGCACATGTACAAAAAATTGATTGCTACACTCTAAATTCTATATTGAGGGTAGAAATGCATTCTGTTCATTTACAATATTTAGGAAAAGCCATGTGCCATGCACTGTGCTAGGAAGAATACAAAGACACTCTCTTCGATCTTAATTACCATCAAATAAAGCCATAAAAGCACATACAAGATACTAAATTGTTAAACGGGAGAAAATAGTGTGGGAGAATGCTTCTGCCTCTAAAAAGGAGAGAAACAAAAATATCTCAAAACACAGTTGTTGAAAAGAACAGTCTCCCTGGATCCTCACTGACAACTAGTTCAGAAAGACTGTTCTTAGTATTTGTGCAATTTAAAAGGTTGTTAAACTAATAAATCCTTACATTAAATAAAACTAAGCTATAAAAAATGCTAGCAATACAGCAAGTAGGCAAATGTACAGTTCTTCAACAGCTAAACCTGTGAGAAACTGAAATGTTCTCAACTTGAGTAACCCTAATAGTAGGATCAGGCCTAGGAATACGTCTGGACCTGGAAGTCTCCACATTCAGCCCAATCTACCATAATCTCAAACTGCAGACTAATGACGGCAAGAGAGAAACACAAACTCAAAGCCCTCAGTTTATAAAAATCTTAAATACAGAAACAAAGAGAAAAACCTAGGCTGGCACGGTGGTTTATGCCTGTAATTGCAGCACTCTGGGAGGCCAAAGTGGGCAGATCACAAGGTCAGGAGTTCAAGACCAACCTGACCAAAATGGTGAAACTGCATCTCTAGTAAAAATACAAAAATTAGCTGGGCATGGTGGCACATGCCTGTAATCCCAGCAACTTGGGAGGCTGAGGCAGGAGAACTGCTTGAACACAAGAGGGGGAGGTTGCAGTGAGCCAAAATCTTGCTACTGCACTCCAGCCTGGAGATAGAGCGAGATTCCATCTCAAAAAAAAAAAAAAAAAAAAAGAGAGAAAATGAGCTTCTACATTAAATATCTCAAGTTCAGAAGAAGTCCCTACATAATGCCATGATACTTCACCCCACACTTTTTTTTTTTTTTTTTGATTCAGAGTTTTGCTCTTGTTCCTCAGGCTGGAGTGCAATGACCTGATCTCCACTCACCACAACCTCCGCCTCCCAGGTTCAAGCGATTTTCCTGCCTCAGCCTCCCAAATAGCTGGGATTACAGGCATGCGCCACCACGCCCAGCTAATTTTGCATTTTTAGTAGAGAAGCGGTTTTTCCATGTTAGGCTGGTCTCGAACTCCCGACCTCAGGTGATCCACCTACCTCAGCCTCCCAAAGTACTGGGATTACAGACCTGAGCCACGGCACCCGGCCCACTTCACCCCATACTTAAGCCACCTCAGGATATCACAAGAACGTTAAGTGGAATCAGAAAAGAAAAACTGGAATTACCTATTTTAAAATAAGTGTATGACAATTTGTTTTTGGTTTTTTTTTTGGAGATAATATTGCCTACAAACAAAATATTTTGCAGACCTTAAATCAGAATTCTCTACAAAGGCATAATCACGCCAGCAGGTCAGGACACTGTTCTTGCATTTTTTTTTAAGACGGGACTGTGGCCAAGCTGGAGTGCAGTGCCGTGATCTCGGCTCATTGCAACCTCCACCTCCTGGGTTCAAGCGATTCCCCTGCCTCAGCCTCCCAAGTAGCTGGGACTACAGGTGTGCACCATCACACCTGGCTAATTTTTTTATTTTAGTAGAGACGGGGTTTCACCATGTTGGCCAGGATGGTTTCTTATCTCCTGACCCCGTGATCTGCCAGCCTCGGCCTCTCAAAGTGCTGGGATTACAGGCGTGAGCCACTGCACCCGGCCCAGGCATGTTTTAATTTTTTCTTCTGTGTCTCCTCTTCCTCACTAGTAAGAATGGAACAAAAACATTGTATCCACTTAATCTAAAGTGGAGCCAGCTCTTGGCAGCCAGCTATTTCTTCCTGTGATATTTATCTACTTTACCTGGAATTTTAGGTACAATTTATTAACTGCAGGTTCTTTCCTATAACAAGGATAAAAGCATACAAATATCTTAAGAAAGGCTTTTGGATCAAGTTGCTCAATAGAGAAAAACGACTAAAATCTAGCCCTCAATTCCTAATCCTAACATTTGCCGGTTGAGGAGTCTGAAAAATAGGCTTCTTGGCAATAGTCATAAAGTTTATTATTAACATAATACTATTAAATGGTCTCAGAATTTCACATTTAAGTAAAAATCTTACGCTTACGGTAGTTAGACAACTGGTAGCGAAAAAAGACTGAAAAACTTCTTAGAGGAAAAAAATATACAACGTTGATAGATTTTTAACAAGTTTTTTCCTTAGAATCGGCTGGTTGTTAAGAAATATTCTTAGAGTTGTTTGGTAATCACGAGTTCATCTTCCCATATAAAAATATCAGGCCGAGTGAGGTGTGGCTCACACCTGTAATACCACCACTCTGGGAGGTGGGAGAGTCCCCCGGGGCCAGGAGTTCAAGACAGGCCTGGGTAACTTAACGTAATCCCCATATCTACAAAAATAAAATAAAATTAGCCCAGTATGGTGGCTCAATCCCGTACTGCTAGCCACCTGGGAGGCTGCAGCAGGAGGATTGCTTGAGCCCAGGAATCCAAGGCTGCCACTGCATGCAGGCTGGACTATACAGCGAAATTCCGTCTCAAAAATCACTAAATCGATAACGTTCATAGTAGCACCTCTTAGGAGTCGCAATGGTCTGCATAGTTGCTATTTATCCCTGTGAAGTACAACTTGTATGTCATCTTTTCACTTCCCTATTAGTAATAATTTTTAAAAGTCATCTTAGGAAAGACTTTCCTCTCACTTTTTCTCTCTCAGTGCTCCTTCAATACGTAAAATGCTAATTTCTATTATATAGTAAATGTCAAAACGAACTTTTGTATTTATTCGTCTGTATCCCTAAATAGAAAGTACTTATACTGTTTCCTAGCACGATTCCTAGTCATTAACTCCTTGCACGTAGCGAAGTTCTCTAGAGTTAAAGACAAGAATATATCCTGGAAACATGCCAGGCCTTGAAAAAAATCATCTTTCTCAAAAATGTTTGGAGTGATACCACTGCCAAGTAACGGGGGTATAATAAGTGATTCTCAAGATAATCCTACGCAGTCAGAAGCGCTGCAAGGTAGAGACAATCATTTTTACAGTTACCATTTTTATTCTTACTAAATAATTTTATAACCTAACTTACTAGTGTTACATTATTATAACACCATTTAAAGGGATAGTGCGTAAAGGAACTACTATGTACCAATGAGACCTGAGCAGGGCACACGAGACTATAAAGAAAAACAACCCCACGCAAAAGCTGTCTTGCAGTTCTCACTCCTCGCATCTCCAGTGTCCACGGATCCGCAGTTCTCTGTTTTTGTATTTCGCCCAGATACACCCCTGGCAACCTCAGCGTGCGAGGAACCCAGCTCTGCCTCCTGTTCCCCGCGGCTCCTGAACCACCCAAGGCTCGCGATCCTCTACGGCCCCTCGAAGTTGCCTCCCTTGCCAGGGCAAAAGCGAGCCACGAAGGGGCGGCGACCCCGCCTCCCCTGCCTGCCTGCGCCAGCTCCGGCCCAGCTCTCCCCGGCGCCGTGGTCCCCCCCGCGCCACAACGGTCCTGAGGCCCGGGTCTCACCTCTCCACCCACTCCCTCAGGAAGCGCATTTCCTCGGTGTGCAGAACGCTCGGATCCTGCTTACACATCTTCACAAAGGCCCGAAGCTCGTTCACTTTGCGGGGGTCCATGGTCGGGAGGCGGTGGGCGAAGCTGACGGTCTGCGGCAAGCTTCCAGGCCGAGGCGCTGCCTCGGCGTGACTGCGTAAAAAGGGGGCGTCTGCCGCGAGGCAGAACAGACTAGAACCTCCCCGACCGCTGGCTCCTCCCACCCAACGGTCTCGTGACCCCGGGTCCTCCGCTTGCCCCCTTCCTAGTCGCTCTGCGCTGCTCCTGCGCGCTCCCTAGAACATTCTAGAAGCGTGGCTGTTCGTGCTGTTGCCTGCCTCTCTGCGTACACATTCTCATATTCTTAACTAGGACCAGCTCCCTGGAAAGGGCAACCCTCGACATGGGCGCCTTCAAAGAGGCGTGAGATAGCAGCCCTTCCAGGCACCGACTTCCAAGAGCACATTCTGTTGCTGCCTGCGCTAAGTAGAATTTAAACCTCGGACCTAAAAAGGGGCGTGGGGCCGGAGGCGCGGCCCACTCCGAGGCATGACGTCACATTTCTGCGCCGCCGAGCAAGGAAGGCCCTCGAGCGGCGCCCGCCGGAAGGGGGTGGGTCGGCTGGCCCGGTTTCCTGGCGACGCGGCGCAGCAGGCGGCACCTTTCCCGGCTGTTAGTCTCTCGTCTTCCCAGCGCGCGAGCTAGGTCGTCATGCCTTGGCTGCTCTCAGCCCCCAAGCTGGTTCCCGCTATAACAAACGCCCGCGGCCTCCCAGGTTAGACTCTCCTCCAGGTCTCCTCCCATGGTGTCCCTTGGAGGGACCCAAGTTGGTCTCAGGCGATCCCTGGTTCGGCCGGCCCTTCTCCTGGTGGGGCCTCCACTCCCCAACCCCTCTATACCCTCTGCGGATTTTTCTATACCGGCTGCGCCTGGAAAGGGGTAGGCCCAGTGTGTTCTCTACCGTTGAGGTGTTTTGTGAAGCCGAAATGACTGCAGAGAAAAAAGTGTGTGTCATTCCCCAGAGAGGCTGTCTTCCAAGTTACTTGGACTCCGAAGTCGTGACAGCTATCACACTTAAGTTATATAGTGTCTCATATCAAGTAGCTCTTGTTTCTCTTAGGTCAACTTAAAATCCTCTTGTGTTTTCAAAATAGTTTGATATGAGAGCTTGCTTCAGAATATACAAGAAGTATGTTTAGTAACAAATTCTTTAAACAGCTGCTCTTAGAAAAGGTACTGTTTGGAAATACTGGGCTTGACAGTCCTCTTTGTAAAGACAAGACGAAGGAATAAAGAGAATAACTTCTAGGCGGTCCTATTGCGAGCAATTAATCTGATGAACATAAAGCTTAAATCGGTGAAAACTATCACTTACCTTGCAGGCGGATCTGCCATTGGATCGTATTTCAGTTTTTTGGGGCAATATATGAACAGTGTGTGAACCAGAACACGTGGTTTTTGGCATATGTTTATGTTGATATACTTGAATTCATTTAAAATGCAATGTTAATTATATCGACTTTTTACTATAAAAAATAAAAAGTTATTGTCCAGTTCACGGAACTTTTTCAGTTCTAATAGTAAAGCTGCAGAAAGATGTAACTCTCCATGGAATTAGGTAAATTTTTTTTCTCTTTTTTTTTGAAACATTCTCATTCTGTCGCTCAAACTGGAGTGTAGTGGCAATCTCTGGTCATTTGCAACCTCTGCCTCCTGGGTTCAAGCAATTCTGGTGCCTCAGCTTCCCGAGATAGCCGTGATTATAGGCGTGTGCCACCACACCTGGCTAATTTTCGTAATTGTGGAGACCTGGTTTCACCATGTTAGCCAGGCTGATCTTGAACTCCTTCCTGGCCTCAAGCAATCCGCCCTCTCTGGTGAGCCACCGCCTGGAATTTGCTTTTATGTGCAAGGCCCTCACAAACCCCTGAAGTCTTTGCCTCAAGCGATCCACCCTGCTTGGTGAGCCACCGCTCCGACCTGGAATTTGCTTTTATTTGAAAGGCTCTCACCAACCCGGCTAAAGGAGCCATACTACCAGAAGGAATACTTGCAAAGGCACAGAGCTCTGAAACGGAATGGCCAGTACTAAGCATTGCAGTCATTTAATATGGCCAGAGAAGCTTTTATTTATTTATTTTTTTGGAAACGGAGTCTCATTCTTGTCGCCCAGGTAGGAGTGCAACATCGCGATCTTGGCTGACTGCAACATCCGCCTCCCGAGTTCAAGGAATTCTCCTCACTCGGCCTCCCGGGTAGCTGGGATTATAGGTGCCCGCCACCATGCCCGACTAATATTTGTATTTTTAGTAGACACGGGGTTTCAGCATGTTGGCCACTGGTCTTAAACTCCTGACCTCAGGTGATCCGCCGGCCTCAGCCTCCCAAAGTGCTGGGATTACAGGCGTGAGCCACTGCACCCAGCCTAGGAGAAGCTTTTTTGAAATATGTTCTCAAACAAAATAGTAGGCGTTACACCAAAATGATTCTGTGATCAAATACGTTTGGGGAATGCTGCATTGCTGCATTTCATAATGTACATGATAGTCTAATTTTTTTTTTTTTTTTTTTTTGGAAATGGGTTCTCACCATGTTGCCCAGGGTAAACTTGAACTGGTAGGATCAAGTGATCCTCCCAACTCAGCTTCTCAAAGTGTTGGGATTATAAGTGTGAGCCCCTGCACCCAGCCCATAATAGTCTAAGTTTCTGAGATTGAGATGTGTTCAGCAGTAATTTGCAAAATGTGCAAAAATGTATTTAACCATGGACCCTTTTTTCTGTGATGAGTCTTGAACTGGTATCCCTGGAATACATTTTGGAAAAAGTTGGGCTAGAGCATAAGATGGGTAGAAGGAGCTGATAGGAAATCAAGTTGGGGAAAGCTAGCGGCTGGCTCTGTGGAGGGCCTTGTATATTAAGAAACAATTAGCTTTTTCCTTTAGATGGTGGGAAACCTTTGAGGAATATTAAGCTATTGAGTAAAATGTTTAAATTTTGGCTTTTCTGTTAAGAATGAAGAAATGGACTACAGTGCATGTCATTACACTCTTAAATTTTCTGAGACACTAATTTTTGCTTTTGTTTTTGGAAAATTGCAAATTTTTTAACTTTACTACCACATAGATGATAACAGATGAACTCTATTAATTATCACATCTTATATAAGAAGCATTTAAAATATCCTGGGCTTTTATTATTTTATTTTGTGAAAATAAACTTGAAATACTAATTGTCCCCAGTCTTTTCTGTAGAATAAATGACCTTTCCTCCTCCCATCTGATCTGCCCACTGAAAATCCAACACTGATACAAAATATAAGCTCTTAACTATGGCTGTCATTTAAAAATAACAGATATTATAATTTTTTTCTATAATTTTTTTCCAATTTTATGTTTGTATTTGGCCAAAGGTGATTGAGTTTTAGTGCTGCTAGACATGTAACTCAAACCATTTGCTCAATATCTGATATATTCATAACCCATCTGTTTTTTCTCCCAACGTGACTAAGTTAAAATAGCTATAGGTGATATTTTAGAGTAATGTATATGTAGATTCTGTGTACAAACTCTGAACAAAAGTAGGAAGTTTCCTATCTGGAGTCATTCACTGATGGCCTACCTACAGACTGCTCTGAGGAATTCAGGGTAAGAATGGCTTTAAAAAAAAAAAAATGTGAGCTGGGCATGGTGGCTCACACCTGTAATCCCAGTCTTTTGGGAGGTGATCACCTTTAGTCAGGAGTTTGAGACCAGCCTGACCAACATGGAGAAACCCTGTTTCTACTAAAAACACAAAATTAGCCAGGCGTGGTGGTGCATGCCTGTAGTCCCAGCTACTCGGGAGGCTGAGGCAGGAGAATTGCTTGAACCTGGGAGACAGAGGTTGCAGTGAGCCAGGATTGCACCATTGCACTCCAGCTTGGACAACAAGAGTGAAACTCTGTCTCAAAAAAAAAAAAAAAAAGTGGTAAAATATACTACATAAAATTTACCATGTTGCCCATTTTTTAAGATTTTTAATTTTTTCTTGTTTTTCTTTAGAGACAGTGTCACCTTCTTGTCAGCTGGAGTGCAATGGCAAGATCATAGCTCCCTGTAACCTCAAACTCCTGGCCTCAAGCGGTCCTCCCACCTCATCCTCCTGAGTAGCTAGGACTATAGGCACGTACCACCACACCCAGCTAAATTTTTTAAAAAATGTTTTCATAGGGGCCAGGTCTTATTATGTTACCAGACTATCATGGAATTCTGGCCTCAAGCAATCCTCCTACCTGGGCCTCCCAAGGTGCTAGGATTACAGGTGTGAGCCCCTGTACCCAGCCAAGTCTGTATATTTTTAAATTAAAATACTTTATAGTTTACTTTTTAATTTGTAGTACCTTTAAGTTATAATGCATCAAATCCTATACCTCCACTGGAAAAAAAAAAAACATTTCATGAATAATTATATAGTCTGAACCTTTCTCTCTTAATACATAGTGGTCTCTTAATGCTATGCATGTTTCAAAAATTTGTATAGTGGTTTTAATTAGAGAAAAGAAAATAGGCTATAAACTCTACTAAAGTAAAAAACTCTTTGCAGTTTTCCAAATTCTCTTTTTTTTTAGACAGTGTCTTCCTCTGTCACCCAGGCTAGAGTGCAGTGGCATGATCTCAGTACACTGCAATCTCTGACCTCTGTCTTCCAGGCTCAAGCAGTCCTTCTACCAGCTTCCCAAGTAACTGGTACTACAGGTGTGCGCCACCACACTTGGCTAATTTTTTAATTTTTGTAGAGACAGGATCTCACAGCCAGGCACAGTGGCTCACGCCGCACTTTGGGAGACCAAGGCTGGCAAATCACAAGGTCAGGAGTTCGAGGCCATCCTGGCCAAAATGGTGAAACCCCATCTTTACTAAAAATACAAAAATTAGCCGGGCGTGGTGGCAGGCACCTGTAGTCCCAGCTATTTAGAAGGCTGAGGCAGGAGAATCGCTTGAACCCGGGAGGCGGAGGTTGCAGTGAGCTGAGATTGTGCCACTGCACTCCAGCCTGGGAGACAGAGCGAGATTCCACCTCAAAAGTAAATATAAATAGGGCCGGGCACCGTGGCTCAAGCCTGTAATCCCAGCACTTTGAGAGGCCGAGGCAGGCGGATCACGAGGTCAAGAGATCAAGACCATCCTGGCCAACATGGTGAAACCCCGTCTCTACCAAAAATACAAAAATTAGCTGGGCGTGGTGGCGTGCGCCTGTAGTCCCAGCTACTCGGGAGGCTGAGGCAAGAGAATTGCTTGAACCCAGGAGGCAGAAGTTGCAGTGAGCTGAGATTGTGCCACTGTACTCCAGCCTGGCGCCTGGCGACAGAGTGAGACTCTGTCTCAAAAAAAAAAAAAAAAAAATTTAAATAAATAAATAAATAAATATAAATAAAAGACCTCACTATATTGCCCAGGCAGATTCTTAGTAGCACCAACTCTCACCACAAACTCATCCTTTCTGACATACCCAATCCAAAATACTGCTAACCAAATGTCCACAATTCTGCTAAAAGTATTGAAAAGCTCTTAGTATAGTATTAAACAAGTGTTACCTACAAATTTGTGATTAACCAAAACACACACAGAGTTGCGTTCAAATGTTACATGTTTGAAGAGTCAATTAACAATTCCTTTTGGTAGACGACTTCTGTTGCACGTCTTTATGCTTCTTATTTTTCCTCTTACCACCCTCTTTGACTCCTGCTGAGAAAATAGGGGGATCCCAGTTGCTGGTAACCCAAGATATGCCTTGCTCATCATTGTCCACAAAAGTATATTGAGATACATGTTTGGAGCTGTGGGAACTTAGTGAACAGTTGTTGAATGACTGTATTCTCCAGTTGAATTCTTCTGCAAAGCCCTCTTCATCGGCTACACCATTTATAAGATAAAATGTCAACTCTCCATTATCTTGATTACTTTCAATAATTTTCTTTGTATTAATATTTCTGCCATTAACAATTTTGTCTGAAGTTGTAACAGATATGTAGCTGTTCATCCCACTATCATCAAAAGCCAGGGAAGAAAAAGAAGTAAGGCCTTCATGCCCCAGTGAACCGTATGATGTATGTCCTATATCATATGAAGAAAATTTCTCAAAAATTGGATAGTCACTGGAGGTAGAGAAAAAGGATCCCACATCGCTGTTTATGTTTCCATAGGAGCTTCTTGGACAATTTAACAGGTCCTCAAGTGAGTCTTCAAAGAAGTGAAAAGAAAATGGATCCCTTTCATGAAAAATTTCTTTAAAAACATCATCTGGCTTAGGGAATGTGAAGCCATACATTCATCATCAAAATGACTTCCCCCTCCATTTAATCGTTCTTTGCTATATTTATCATAAATGTCCCGTTTTTCATCATTTGATAATACCTCATATGCCTCAGCTACTTCTTTGAATTTTCTCTCTGCTTCTTCTTTATTTTCTGGATTTTTATCAGGGTGCCATTTAAGTGCCACTTTATGGTGAGCTTTTTTAATGTCCTCAGGTGAAGCATATCTCTATACTCCTAGAACTTCATAGTCATCCACCGTGTTTTACCAGATAATTGGAAGCGGATGTGCTGGATAGTGAGAACCGGGGTTTCCTCAGCTCAGGCTCTGCTGGTGGTGGTAATAGAGGTAGTGACTGCAAATAGGCACATTTTTATACTAAAGACAATGTTATTACCATGTCCTAAGGAGATGAGGATAGTGATTATGTGGCAAGCAGAGTTACAAATATGTCAGAGGGCTGCGTTATGGTGTCGTTCTGGGGTCAGTGTAGGGACTGGACTTTCCAGTTAGAGTTAGTCCAGAGTCACACCACACCATCCTGAATCCTCTGGACTGTTTGCCCTATATATTTCTCTGGAAGCTCTAGGCAGTGGCTCATAAGCCAATGGAAACTGTTGCTAATGGCCACAGCATATCCCTTGAATAATATGACCTCTAGGTTACAGGGCCTTAGTTAGTTCCCAGTTCTGCCATGCTTTGGTTTCGAAAAATGCAGTAGTGACTCGTGTGAAAAAAAGTACACAAGCAGTTGATGTGTTTATTTCAGTAATGTGACAATTCAGTGGGAGATACAAACAAGTAACTTAGTTATAATAAGAGTTATGAGAGGAAGTACTGGATGCTAGACAATCATGAAAGACAGCTCAGGCTGGAGGTGTCAGTGAAAGCCTCCTGGAGGAAGTAGCCTAATATGTTAATTTTCTGCGTGCCAATGAAAGACAGCTCAGGCGGGAGGTGTCAATGAAAGCCTCCTGGAGGAAGTAGCCTAATATGTTAATTTTCTGCGTGCCAGTGGTAAGTCATTTAAGGTTATAGTATCTTTCTCCACCTAATGTTTACTACTATAAAACATGTAGTTAAAGATTTGGAAAGCAGTGTGTTTATGTATTCACTATATAATTATTGAATGCCTACTTTTTGCCAGGCACAGTTTTAGCCACTGGTCCTAACAGTATTGAACAAAATACACCAGTTTTCCTGGTGCTTGCATTATAATAGAATACAAATAAGAGAACAAATAAAATAATTTGAGATAATGTGTTATGTGCTCCAAAAAAAATAAAGAGCAATGTGATTGGGGCAGAGCGCTACTTTAGATTGGTTTTAGAAGGCTTCTGAGGAGATGACATTATTGCTGAGACCTATATGACAGTGAGGCACATAATGATCTAATATGGTAGCCACTAGCCATGTTGACAGACATTTTGGTTATTGCCAGCTGGGGCTGTTGCACATAAAGCTAGCACTTATTTCAAGTACAGTGGGATGCCTTTGTGAGGAGTGGAGGATATACAGGTTTAGTGATCTGATTTACATTTTTAATGAATCAGTGGCTACTATTTGGAAATTCAGTCATGTATGGGAAAGTAGAACTCAAGAACACAGAAACAGACCAAAGGTAATTTTCTCTGGGGATGAATTACCAGTAATTGTCTCAAAAAATTTCATATAATGATCTGTCTCTGTTTTTCCTCTTCTGTGTTGTATTTGTTTTATTTCCATCACGTTTATAACTCCTCAGTTAAATGATACTCTAATGAAATCTAAAACTGTAATGTATATTTCTAGTCTTTCAAGACCATTTGTCAGGTCTGAATATTTTTTTTTGCTTTGCATTAATTTTTTTATAAACTCGTTTTTGAGAGAGATTGTGAAATGCTTAAAACTATTCTCTCCAGTATATGTGCTTACATGTGTTTATGTGTGGCATACCCATTATTATAATTTGCCTGTTACTGGAAATAATAACTAATAATATTGAACATTATTTTGAGTACCCTCTGAGTCACACTGTAGCAAGTGCTCATTTAACTGACAGAGCATGCTAGCAAGGTAAATATTTTGTGCCCATAAGGAAACACGTTCTGAGACATAAAGTGATTTGTCTAAGGCTACATAGCTTGTTAGTGAAAAATCTGATTTTTAAACTTGTGTCTGATTCCAAGTTCTCCTCATTCCTCTCTACTGCATTTCTCGGGCCAAGGACTTAAAGAGCTTAGGTTCTAGGCATTCTACCAGCAGATACTGAGAACCTACTATTACCAGAAAGGGGTCCCCCAAGAGAGGATTCTTGGATCTTGTGCAGGAAAGAATTTGAGTGGAATCCATAGAGTAAAGTGAAAGCAAGTTTATTAAGAAAGTAAAGGAATAAAGAATGGGTACTCCATAGGCAGAGCAGCCCCAAGGGCTGCTGGTTGCCCATTTTTATGGTTATTTCTTGATTATGTCCTCAGCAAGAAGTGGATTATTCATGCTGCCCATTTTAGACCGTATAGGGTAACTTCCTGACATTGCCATGGCATCTGTAAACTGTTAGGGCGCTGGCGGGAGTGTAGCAGTAAGGACAACCAGAGGTTACTGTCGTTGCCATCTTAGTTTTGGAGGCTTTCAGCCAGCTTCTTTACTACATCCTATTTTATTAGCAAGTTTTTATGACCTGTATTTTGTGTCAGTCTCCTGTTTCACTCTATGATTAAGACTGCCTTAACTTACTGGGAATGTAGGCCAGACGGTCTTGGCCTTATGTTACCAAACCCCTACCGAGGATGGAGTTGCTCTGGTTCAAACCCCTCTGACACTATGATACAGAGAGAAGCTAGAAAATAGGACATTCTCCTCTTAAGAAATTAATGTAGTTTGAGAAAACTAATTTCAGTGGAGTGTAAAGTTATAACATAAGCACTTGTTTCTGCAGTTATCCTCACTCTGATGATCCCTTGCCTCCCTTCCATCTGCTGTGCCATTTTCTTTGCCTCTTTACAGCAAAACTTATACAGAGTATTGTCTCAGTGTCTGTGCTTTCTTACATCCTGTTTCCTCCTTGGCACACTCCAGTCTGGCTTCTATCTTTTATACTCTGCTAAAATTGCCAGAGTCTCCAGTGACTTTGATGTTACTGTATCTAGTGGTTGCCCTTTTGGCTTCCTTATATTTTGAAGCACTTGCTATGCTGTAAGCTCTCCCCCTTTCTTTCTTTTTCTTTTTTGAGACAGAGTTTCCCTCTTCTTGCCCAGACTGGAGTGGTGCAATGGCATGATCTCAGCTCACCACAACCTCTGCCTCTCAGGTTCAAGTGATTCTCCTGCCTCAGCCTCCCAAACTGGAATTACAGGTATGTGCCACCATGCCCAGCTAATTTTGTATTTTTAGTAGAGATGGGGTTTCTCTACATTGGTCAGACTGGTCTCGAACTCCCGACCTCAGGTGATCCGCCTGCCTCGGCCTCCCAAAGTGCTGGGATTACAGGCGTGAGCCACCGCACCCAGCCTAGCCCTCCCCACTTCTTAAAACACTTGTTTATTTAACTTTCTAAGTATCACACTCTTTTTTTTTTTTTTTTTTTTTTTGATAAAGACAAGGTTGGCCAAGCTGGTCCTGAACTCCTGGCCTCTAGTGATCTGCCTGCCTCGGCCTCTCAAAGTGCTAGAATTACAGGTGTGAGCCACTGCGCCTGACCCTAAATACTTTAACTTACTGGGAATATAGCCCAGCAGGTTCTAGTTTTCCTCCTTTTTCCTTTGCTCCTCACACTAAAATATTACAGTGCTAGACTTTGTTCAGTCTCCCTGGGTAATACCTGTTCAGTCTCCCTGGGTAATTCCCATTCCCTGGGATTTAGATGCCATCTGTGTGCTTATAACACCTTAATTTATATATCTAGCCTGGTATTTTTCTCCCTGAAATTAAGACTGCTCATTTGACCTCTCCATTAAATTTATTTCCAATAAATATCTCCAGCTTTCCTGTTTCATGTAATGGTACAACCATCTATTCACTTGTTCAAGCCAAAAATCAAGAATTATTCTTAATTCCTCTTTTTCTTTCCTTGTCCAATCAGAAGCCAGACTCATTGGCTTTTAACTTCAAAATACGTTCCAAATTAAGTACTGGGAAAATAAAGTCAAATAACAAATGATCGCATGGTGGCTCACTTGCGCTGTGGCTCACGCCTGTAATACCGGCACTTTGGGAGACTGAGGCGGGCAGATCACGAGGTCAAGAGTTCAAGACCAGCCTAACCAACATGGTGAAACCCTGTCTCTACTAGTAAAAATAAAAAAATTAGCCAGGTGTGGTGGCAGGCACCTGTAATCTCGGCAACTCATGAGACTGAGGCAGGAGAATCGCTTGAACCCGGGAGGTGGAGGTTGCAGTGAGCCAGGATTGCGCCACTGCACTCCAGCCTGGGTGACAGAGCAAGACTCCATCTCAGGAAAAAAATAAAATAATAATCTCTGCTTTCAAAGATTGTTCATAGTAGACTGGCAAACTAGCAATTATGTGAAGGTATTAACATAGGAATTGTAAGAGCATCGAGGAAGACATCTGAAACAGAAGCGGTAGGTGTGAGAAGTGTAAGAGCAGTCTTCCTGCATAAGTGATGTTTGAGCTGATTTTTTAGAATTTGTGTAGTTATATAAGCAGGCAACGTCCACTTTAAGAAAACTGTCTTTTTTAATGCAAATGCTATTATGATACAGAATGATTTAGCCAGCGTTCTTCAAGTAGCTTGATGTGGCTGCAATAATGTTTTTTGAGGATTAGGTCAGACAAGGGAGCAAGATTCAAATCATTAAGTTTCCTAAGCAAAAAAGTTTGAAGCTTATGAATGAATTGGACATTTTTGAAATAGGACTTAACACACCAGCTTTGCTACTAATTATATGACTTTGGCCCAAAGATCCTGTTTACTGTAAGTAAAAAGCTATTGAGACCTTTTTAAAAAATTTACTGGGAATAAACATCTCAATTTATGTCTCCTGTTAAAGTGTTATTCCTTTGCTTTGAATTTGTTAAATTGTTAAAGCTCCCTCTACTTGAGGTAGTCCAAAATAAAAGGATATGCTAGGATTATTTCATACGAGCATTAAAAAAGGAATCAGTTAACTTGTTATATTCTGAAATTTTACTCCTGAATGAGATTACAGAAGACACTATGTGTGCATGAGTTTGTGTGCACAAGCATGTATGTGGAAAGGGTGCAGGAGGAGAGAGAAATCACAAGAGCACACCAGTGCAGCAGCAGCCTACTCCACCAGCAGGTTAGTGTTGCTGGAGGGAGATGAAAAGATTAGGAAGGTAAGAGTCAGAGCTTTGAAGGCTTGTATTCTAAATTAAGGAATTAGATTTTTAACTGTCATGTGAGGTAGGCATTATCATTATTTTACAAACACAGAATCAGACTCAGAAGTAATTTGGACAAGGTTATACAGTACTGGAGAAGCTGAGGTTCAACTCCGGTTTATTTGACTTCATAATATTTGCTCTTATTCCTCCACCTGCTCAGTAGGTCCTCTCTGTTTAATCTCAACAATCAATACTCTACAATCTCCTTGTGAACATATAATTTTTGTAAAGACTATGCATTATTAATAATAATATATGTATTTTAGAGAGAAGAGTCTTAAAAGTTAATTCCAGTTAAGTTTATAGAGGATTGTTTAGAAAAATAGCTTCTTCTAAAAAGACTTTTTAAAAAGAAAAATAATAGCTTCTGAGATGACTACAAAGAAAATGGGGGTTTCCAGCCTGGACAACATCTCTACTTAAAAAAAAAAAAATTAAACAGGCTTTGTGGCGGATACCTGTAGTCCCAGCTACTTGGGAGGCTGAGGCAGAGGATTGCCTGAACCCAGAGGAACAAGGCTGCAGTGAGTTGTGATCACACCACTACACTCCAGGCTGGGCAACCGAGTGAGACCTGCCTCAAAAAACAAAAAACCAACGAATAAAACTCATTATGTATGACTGCACTGTTGCATTCACCATTTAGTATTAGTAATGCTCTGTTTTGTCTCACTTCCACTAGACTATGCATTCTTTAAGGACCGCAGCATATAGCTCTGTCTGTCATTCATGTGTCTTTCTCTGCACATGTTCCAATCATGTGCAAATAATTTTTTAATTAATGCTAATAGTCATATTTGTTGTACTCCAACTATGATTAAGCATTTTTCATAAATTATTTTATCTAGCTCTAACATTCCAAGATTAAATGAGATGGCATGTGCGTATTTTCTCATGCTTAACATATTCTCAATAAAAAATGTTAATTATGTTTTTCTGAGTTATAGGACCCAGCTTTATGCTTAATTATCTTTCCTGAGTTTTGGGACACAGCTTTGTGCTATCTCTATGATATCCTTTTAGACCCTTCCCCATTTCTTCTGTTTTTCATAGCTCATTATTCATACCTTTATTATATATGTGTGTGTGTGTGTATGTGTATAAAATGTTATAGTAGACAAATGTCTCTGAGGGTAAAGATCATCTCATTTCTGTTTTTTTAGGGCCCAACACAGAGTCTGACACAGATCAAAGACCATAAAAATATTGAAGGCAAGAGCCGGGTACACTGGCTCTTGTCTGTAATCCCAGCACTTTGGGAGGCCAAGGCGGGTGGATCACTTGAGGTAAAGAGTTCAACCAGCCTGCAACATGGTGAAGCCCCATCTCTACAAAAATTAACCAGGCATGGTGGTGCGCATATGTAATCCCAGCTACTCAGGAGGCTAAGGCAGGAGAATTGCTTGAACCCAGGAGACAGAGATTGCAGTGAACTGAGATCGTGCCACTAACTCCAGCCTGGGTGACAGTGAGACTCTGCATTAAATAAATGAGGGCTGGGCTCAGTGGTTTATGCCTGTAATCCCAGCACTTTGGGAGGCCGAGGCAGGTGGATCACTTGAAGCCAGGAGTTCAAGACCAGCCTGGCCAGCATGGCAAAAGCCCGTCTCTACTAAAAATACAAAAATTAGCCAGGTATGGTGGCATGCACTTGTAATCCCAGCTACTCAGGAGGCTGAGGTGGAAGAATTGCTTAAATCCGGGAGGCAGAGGTTGCAGTGAGCCGAGATCGCACCACTGCACTCTAACCTGGGCAAAAGAGTGAGACTCCATCATATAAATAAATAGAGAGAAGGAAGGAAATATTAATTTGCATTTTTCCAAAGCATCTAAACTGCTGGAGATAGATAAGTGTATTTTTACCATGAAGACTTTCTAGATCTGTTGTTTCATTTCATCCTCTTTAATCTTCTTTCAGGATGTATATTGTGTTCACAGCGAAGGTACTCCCTCCAGCCTGTCCCAGAAAGGAGTATTCCACACCGATACTTAGGCCAGCCCAGCCCCTTTACACACCCACACCTCCTCAGACCAGGTAAGGCCTTTTAACTATACTGCCTTTCATTTAGGTTCTGTCTAGAGCAATGTTATTCAGTGGAACTTCTTGTAGTAAGCTCTGGATCTGTACTATTCCATAAGGTAACCACTAACCTTCACATGGCCATTGTACACTAATAAGGTTGCTAGTACAGCTGAGGAACTTAACTTTTTATTTTACCTAATTTAAATTTAAACTTGAATAACTACATGTGGCTACTGGTGCTTTATTCCCAGTACTAGTCTAGAACAAGGTTTAAATAGAATAAACCTTATAATTCAGAATAATTAATGAAAGGGATGTATTTCAGGATGTTTATAAAGCAAAGTTTTATTTCTAAGTCATTTTTTAGAACTGTATACTATTATGAATTATGGTGTTAAAGGCATTTTAGAAAACATGTTTTTCTTCAAATTGTCAGATACTTACTTTATAATTTTAACCTATTTCTATGTAGATTAAGCAAGATTTCCAGATCTGTTTGTCACAGATTTGAGAGGTGGTATCCCCGTTGATAAAGGTGATGCAAAAAATTGACAAAGGTTTGCTTTACTAATTTTATTTCTGCTGTAAGATCCCAGTGTTGCTGCCAGAGATGTCTTAAAACTATTGCCCAAATTTGGACCTAAAGGTTTTTTGTTTTGATAAAAGGCATTTAAGGGGTGAACTATGACTAATGAATATCTCAAAGAGGTAGGCAGGGTAAAAGCACACACTTTGTAGAAAAAGTCAGGTTTTCAAGGAAAATTAATTGTTCTTTCTGCCATAAGAAATTAAATCACTATTTGCTATATAAGCATATATATTACTAATGTAAATTTGCCTTTAGAAATGTTACTTTTTCACTGTCTCCACTCAGTGAATGATATTAGTATGTCTCTCAGTGAGGGCTTCCTTTTGCTGATTTTTCATCAGACTCGAATTCCTGCTGGAAAGTCTGCTGAGACTAAGGAAATGCAGCTCACCACTGAAACCCACAAGAAATCAGAGTTTTTCAAAGCTGTAAGGTAAGCTTAACAGCAACCCAGTTGGTATTAATTTTAGTATTTCTCTACCCTGTCAACCTACCTGTAGCCTTGATTTTTTTTTTAGTAGAATTGATAGTAAGTTTTCAAGCTTTGAAAATTATTGATTTCTTGTGGTGAGATATTTTTACATGGTAAGCTGCATTTTCTAGGCCTCAAACCTAGTAATTATATTGTCAAGATAATGGCCTCTCTATCCAGACTTTTTCCTGCATATATTAAGTGCATGTTAACTATAAGTGAATGTAAATAAATATGCATACATATGTGTTCATATACATACATACGTGAATATCTGGGGTAAAAGGGATGGCTGTCCTAGTTATACTTTCCTAGATGTAGGATTTTGGATTTCGGGGTAAGTGAGAAGGAATGGAAGTAGATGGAATTTTAAAACAGAATTATTAGGTTTTAAACCCTAAACTATGAGGTATACCATTAGGCACACAGTTTTTTGCAGACAGAAGTATCAAAAGAATTAATCGTTTGTCTTTTTTCCTTCTAGAGATGCAAAACTTGTGGCAGTGGTAAAACGATTGTAGGGTGAAGACAGGTAAATTTTTGAGAAGAATTAAAAGGGGCCAGGTGCGGTGGTTCACACCTGTAATCCCAGCACTTTGGGAGGCTTGGGCAACATAGTGAGACCTTATCTCTACAAAAAAGTAAAATTAGCTGAATGTAGTGGCATATGCCTATAGTCCTAGCTATGCCTATAATCCCAGCACTTTAAGAAGCTGAGGTAGGAAGATCGCTTGAGCCTGGGAAGTCAAGGCTGCAGTCAGCCGAAATGGTGCCACTCCACTCCAGCCTAGGCAACAGAGCAAGACCCTGTCTCAAAAATAAAATAAAATAAAATAGAAATAAAAAATAAGCCAAGTGCAGTGTCTCATGCCTGTAATCCCAGCACTTTGGGAGGCCAAGGCAGGCAGATCACGAGGCCCAGAGTTCGAGACCAGCCTGACCAACATGGTGAAACCCCATATTTATATTTGCTAAAAATACAAAAATTAGGCAGGTGTGGTGGCACACACCTGTAATCCCAGCTACTCCAGAGGCTGCCACAGCAGGAGAATCACTTGAACCTCAGAGGTGGAGGTTGCAATGAGCTGAGATCGCACCACTGGCATCATCATGCCAGCCTCGGCGACAGAGCGAGACTCCGTTGCCAAAAAAAGAAAAAATAAATATAATGGCAGAGACAATACAGTTATGGTCAATATAATATTTAAAATGATGAAAAGATTGGTTCCAGAGTGGGTTAGAGATAATAATTCCCAAATCTTTTTTCCCTTAAGAGTTTCAAAGTCAGCTGCCCATCTTTCAGTGATAGTTTAATTGTGCTGTCCCTTGAGCAAGGGATGCATTTTATTTTTAAAAGTTGTTAAATATGGTGGATTTCAATAATATCTAAAAGCGAAAGATTTTGTTTTGGTGGTAGTAAGATTTTTACACCATTTAAAAGTTTAAAATAATGCTTGATAGCCAATTTGGGGAGTTAGTAAGAAAAATAAATAAAATGATGCTTGAGCCCAGGAGATCAAGGCCGTAGTGAGCCATGACTGCACCACTGTACTCTAGTATAAATAAAAAATAAAATAAATGATGCTTGCCCAGAGGGTCAAGGCTGTAGTGAGCCATGATTGTGCCACTGCACTCTAGACTGGGTGAAAGAGTGATACCCTATCCCAGAAGAATTTTAAAAATAAAATGTATCAAGTAATAACAGAAATTGGAAGTGGTTTGAATCTGCCTAGACGGTTGGGTAAGCATTTTTGAAATACAAATATATGCTGGGACCCTATGGAGCTGTTGAATGAGAATCTCAAAGGGAGGGCTTAGAACATGTATTTTTGTTTTTTTGAGACAGGCTCTCACTCTGTCTCCAAGGTTGGAGTACAGTGCTGCGATCATGGCTCACTGCAGTCTTGACCTCCCGGGGTTAAGCAGTCTTCCTGCCGCAGCCTTCTGAATAGCTGGGACTATAGGCATGTACCACCAAGCCCAACTAATTTTTGAATCTTGTATAGAGATAAGGTCTCACTATGTTGCCCAGGCTGGCCTTGAACTCCTGGACTCAAGCAGTTCTACCACCTTGGCTCCCAAAAGTGCTGGAATTACAGGCATGAGCCACCATGTCTGACCAGAACTTGTGTTTTGGAGAGTTCCCTAGGTGTTTCTCATGAACACCACTTACCTAGTGAGTACTCATTTAGCTAGGTGCATGAGATGCCTGATGCCTTAAGGGGACAAGCCAGATCTGTGGCCATCAGCCATGTTTTGAAGCAGAGAATGTGCCTTCCCCATGCTTCTGGAGTCTTATCCACAGTCACTCAGTCCTTAAATTCATTCACATCTTTATCTTCATCACCACTGTCAATTAAGTGATGACATTACATTTGACCATTTCAAAACACTTTTTAAATAGATTGTACCTGATAGAATAGTAGACTAAAAGTTTTATATCCTATAGGTTTTAAATTTAAGTTCAAGATCTACTTTTTCTATAAGTATTTCACCATGAAACCTACCTGTTCTTATAAAGTAATTTATTTTCTTTTCTCACTCAGTGTACCTATGTAACTGTATTATTTTTTATTTTTATTTTTTTTGAGATGGGATCTTGCTCTGCCTCCCAAGCTGAACTGCAGTGGCATGATCATATCTCACTGCAGTCTCGACCTCCCAAGCATTCCTCCCGCCTCAGCTTCCAAGTAGCTAGAACTACAGGCATAAGCCACCATGCCCAGCTAATTTTTAAAATTTTAGTAGAAATGGGTTCTCACTGTGTTGCCCAGGCTAGCTTATGTAACTGATTATATGTTTTCGTCTTGTCTTTGTCTCCTGATTCAATTTTAATGCAGAGTAGGGAATGTAGTTTCTATGTAAATAAGTTTATAGATGAATAAACCTGTTTTTTACTTACATGTCTAATGCATATTGACAAACCATTTCAAGATGCCATTTTACCAATAATCTATAAACTGCCATCTAGCGAAGAATTATAGAGGATTTTTCTGTTTGTTTTTAAGCCCTAGGGAGCAATAGAAAATCTTGAAATATAATAAAGTTTTTATGTAGTATAAATACTAGAAAGTTAAAAATAAATGACTTAGCTGGGCACAGTGGCTCACAACTATTATCTCAGCACTTTGGGAGGCCGAGTTGGGCAGATTGCTTTAGACCCAGAGTTTGAGAACAGCCTGGCCAACATGACAAAACTCCATCTCTACTAAAAAAAAAAAAGAATGCAAAAATTAGCCAGGCATAGGGGCGCTTGCCTGTAATCCCAGCGACTCAGGAGATTGAGGCATGAGAATCACTTCAACCCAGGAGGCAGAGGTTGCAGTGAGCTGAAATTGCGCCGCTATACTCCAGCCTAGGCAACAGAGCAAGACTGTCTCAGTGAATGAATGAATGAATGAATGACTTTGTATTTCCCTTTTTCACCTCTGTGTGTAGTCCTCATTAACACTGAGAAACCCTGAGGTAAAGATTAGCAAGAGTCAGCTCTAGGCAAGAATCAGGAGCTATCTAAAGAAATGAATAATAACAGAAAGTTTCTGAATGGTCAGTGGAGACTCCTAATATGTGAAAAAGCCAAAGACTTCTGGGTCTTCTATGTGAATAATTATTTTGATCTCATTTGTTGTCATAAGAGTGGTTGTCCATGTAAATTTTACTCTTCTAAGGTCCTTTCTGGCTTTGGATTACCAAGATGACAACCGGTTCAAGTGTAAATTTTTTATTTTGGTAACAATTATAGCTAATGCTTATGTAGTGCTTACTATTCTAAGTGTTTTATTAACTTATATAATCCACCTGACAACTTGTGAAGTCAGTGCTATTGTTATTTCCTTTTTACATGAAGAAACTGAGGCACAGAGAAGTTTGGTAGCTCTTTCCAAGTCACTCAGTGAGCTGCTAAGCCAGGATTCCAACTCAAAGAAACCTAACTCAGAGTCCACACTTTCAACCACAGAACAGTGCATAATACCTATGCCAAAAAATACTACCTGGAAATATTTTTTAAAGTATCTTATTGTTGCGTTGTATAAGACATCCAACTGACAGAAGTCTTAGTATAAAAGTTATTTCAAGTTTGGAGAGTAGTATACTTTTTTTAAATAAGATAAAATTTATATGCAGTGAATTTCATACATATATGCAGTTCAGTGAGCTTTAACAAAGGTAACCTACAGCTCAGTCAAGATACAGAACATTTCCATCGTCCTGAAAAGTTCCTCCATGCTCCTCCAGTTAGTCCCCAGTTTCATAGGCAACCACTCTTCCGGTTTCTGTCATCATAGACTGTTTTGTCTTTTCTTGACTTCATATAAGTGGAATCATACAGAATGGTAATATGTATATATGTAACCTTTCTGTTTGTTTAGTTTTGCTCAATATATGCAAATCTATTTAGAGAATTTTTTATTTGGTCATTGCATTTTTTCTGAGTAGTTTGTTTTACATTATAAAGGAAACACTAGCTTTTGTTCTCCCCATTCTCCAACTGCACAGTAATAGTTTATGAATTACTTCCTTATATGCTGTGAAAACTATCTAATGTTAAGTAGACTTCTTTTAAAATCAGACCATGTTAAAATCCTAATCTAGTTAGTTTCAGGAAATAATTAAAATACATACCTTGATTGTAGGAAAGACCCGTATCATTTCATCCATATTCAGTCTTTGTTATACCTTCCTTTCTGGGTGTTTTTCGTAGCTGGTAAAATATGAAGAACATTATTGTTTTTCTCTTGAGAGGCACGATCCTAAGTGTCCTGGAAGAGCTTTCCTTCTTGGCTGCGGAATCTCGAGAACTGATAGTGAGACCTGGCAGAGTCCAGCTTCCAATATCTTGGCTTTTGATTGGTTAAATAAACTTGTTAGAAGAGCCTTTCCATTCTTAAATGGTTCCACATGATAAAATGCTGGCTTTGTTTCTTAATTCTTTATAATTTTACAAAGCTGCCGGAGTGTCGATTCAGATATAGTTTTATCAGAAGAAATTCGGGGCCAGATTGACTATAGTTTAGTTCTGTGATCAAAGGCCGTAACACCTTCCAAGTTTACTCCTAGGGTTTAAAGTTCATTGCTTTATCACATCTTTTTTTTTCCCTCCTTCAAATGAAAAGATTTCTTTTCCTTGAATACATTTTTTGTTGCCTGGTACAGTGGCTTACACCTGTAATACCAGCACTTTGGGAGGCTGAGGCAGGTGGATTATCTGAAGTCAGGAGTTCAAGACCAGCCTGACCAAGATGGTGAAACCCCCATCTCTACTAAGTACAAAAAATTAGCCAGGTGTGGTGGCACATGCCTGTAATCCCAGCTGCTTGGCCTGCTGAGGCATGAGAATCGCTTGAACCCGGGAGGCGGAGGTTGCAGTGAGCCAAGATTGTGCCATTGCACTCCAGCCAGGGCAACAAGAGCAAAGCTCCGTCTCAAAAAAAAAAAAAAAAATTTTTGTTGTTGTTGTGATGGAGAGTGCTTTGTTGCTTTGAGATTTTAGAAGTTTAAAAGCGTGTCCAGGCACAATGGCTCACGCCTGTAATCCCGACACTTTGGGAGGCCAAGGTTGGTGGATCTCAAAGTCAGAAGTCTGAGACCAGGCTAACCAACATGGTGAAACCCTGTTTCTACTAAAAATACAAAAATTAGCTGCGCATGGTGGTGCGCACCTGTAATCCCAGTTACTCAGGAGGCTGAGGCAAAATTGCTTGAACTTGGAGGGCGGAGGTTACAGTGAGCCAAGATCATGCTGCTGTACTCTAGCTTGGATGACAGAGCGAGACTCTGTCTCAAAAAGAAGAAGACGTTTAGAAGCATTTAGTTAATGATAATAGTGTTGATGATTAATAGGCTTGGGAAAATATAACCAGTGTTTTAAATATTTCTCATAGTAGTGATTTGTATGAAATTGGATTTCGCGAACAAAGGAATGCTTTGAAGGGTATTAAAGATAGTTTTTTAAAATTCTGCTTTGATTTCCAAATAATTTTCTTTTTTTAGAAGTAACTTCCTGATATATGTCAATATATACTGTTATTAATGAAAATGAGAGCTAACACATAAAGTTATTTAACTTACGAATTTTCTTCCAAAATTAAAAAAAATACAAAATGGATTAATTTTTTTTTTTTTTTTTTGGACAGAGTCTCACTCTGTCGCCGAGGCTGGAGTACAGTGGTGCGATCTCAGCTCACTGCAACCTCTGCCACCCCGGGTCCAAGCGGTTCTCCTGCCTCAGCCTCCCGAATAGCTGGGATTACAGGCACCTGCCACTGTGCCTGACTAATATTTGTAGTTTTAGTAGAAATGGTTTCACCATCTTGGCCAGGCTGGTCTTTCAATGTTGAATAACAGTGGCAGACTAAACATGAATAATTATCAAGGAGATAGTCAGCTCTAGTACAAAGTTCAGTATTCTGCCAGAGAATCCTAGGGGACTTTTAGCCAGCTCAATCTTGAAAGAAAAAATGTGATATGCGTTCTTCTTGGCCCCATTTTGTTGCTTCAGTGGCTTCACATTGGCCCGTAAGACCTTCACTTATTTCTTTCTCTTATTTCTTGCCAACTCATCAACAAAAACATAAATTTGTTTCTATTGTAGATGTCTGAAAAGTTAAATAAAAATTAATATTTTATTAATGGAATACAAATTACAGAATTTGCTGCCGAGATAAACTATACATAGGTAAAACAGTTAGATCCTAGGCCAGCGGACATGGCTTACGCCTGTAATCCCAACCCTTTGGGAAGCTGAGGCAGGCAAATTGCAGGAGTTCGAGACCAGCCTGGGCAACATGGCAAAATCCCATCTCTACTAAAAATACAAAAATTAGGCCAGGCACAGTGGCTCATGCCTGTAATCCCAGCACTTTGGGAGGCCTAGGTGGGCAGATCATTTGAGGTCAGGAGTTCGAAACCAGCCTGGCCAACGTGGTGAAACCTCATCTCTACTAAAAATAAAAAAATTCTCCAGGCCTTGTGGTGCACGCCTGTAATTCTAGCTGTTCAGGAGGCTAAGGCAGGAGAATCGCTTGAAGCCGGAAGTTGGAGGGTGCAGTGAACCAAGATCACACCACTGTACTCTACCCTGGGTGACACAACGAGACTCCTTCTGAAAAAAATAAAAATAGTAGCAATAAATAAACAAAAATACAAAAATTAGCCAGGCTTGGTGGCATACACCTGTAATCCCAGCTATTTGTGTAGCTGAGGCACGAGAATCACTTGAACCCGGGAGGTGGAGTTGCAGTGAGCCAAGATCGTGCCACTGTACTCCCTCCTGGGTGACAAAGGAGAAAAAAATAGGTCTAAGGTAATCATGTACTGAACATGAATACTAAGGAAGTTCAAAGATCTTTGACCAAACAGTTTTTCTCCTGGGACTATCCCTGTAGTAAAGCACCAGTACATAGGACGTAAAAGTGCTAAGATATAACAGCAGCAAAAAGCTGAAAACTGTTTGAATTCCTACAGTATAGAAATGACTGAATAAGTTAAGGTTTATTCACCCCAAGAAATGGCATGGAGGCATCAAGCAGAATGAATTGATGACTTGAAGGGAGAGAATTCCATGACCTATTGTTATGTTAGAAAAGGAAGATACAGAAAAGAGTGTGTAGTATCCCATTTTGTAAAATAGTAGTGACCCAAAAAGCCCCAAATGCATGTGTGTGTATGTATGTATGACCATGTAAGTGGTGAGAAAACTCAGAAAAGATACAAACTAGATTACAGAACTGGTCAAGGTGTTGATGTGAGTAGGAGGAGGGAATAGGAGTAAGGAGCCAAACAATGAAGGAAAGCGGGAAAAACATTGAAAGAATTCAGTCTTCATTTATATACAACTATAGGGTGTGTGTATATAAGGAAGGGAAATAGTTACCTTTTTAAAATTCAAAGGGCACTGGGCACGGTGGCTTACACCTGTAATCCCAGCACTTTGGGAGGCCAAGGCAGGTAGATCACTTGAGGTCAGGAGTTCAAGACCAGCCTGGCCAATATGGTGAAACCCTGTCTCTACAAAAAATACAAAAAATTACCCAGGTGTGGTAGTCCGTGCCTGTAATCCCAGCTACTCAGGAGGCTGAGGTGGGAGAATTCCTTGAGGAATTCTCCTGCAATCCCAGCTACTCAGGAGTCAGAGGTTGCAGTGAGCCGAGATGGTGCCACTGCATTCCTGCCTAGGTGGCAGAGTAAGACCCTGTCTCAAAAAAAAAAAAAAATTCAAAGGGATAAATCAGTATTACTTAGGCTAATCAAGAAAACTTTTTGAATGAGAAGAGTCTGAAAACAAACATGTATTGGGCCAAGATTTTGGAGTGGAGTTAGTGTGGAGGGAGAAGAAATTTTAGAAGACACATTGTAAGCAAGATAATAGAATAGGTTTTTTACTTATGTAAGAAATAAGGAATTAATTGCAGAATAATTGGGGCAGTGATTAAAAAAAAGTTGGCCAAGTCAGCAAAGGCCCTATACTGTATAGTTTCATTATATGAAATCTATGCCATAGGCAAATCCATAGAGACAGATAATAGATTAGGAGTTGCCAAGGACTAGGGGGATTGTGAGAAAATGGGGAGTGACTGCTCATGGACATGCAGTTTTTTTAATTGAAATGTTCTAAAATTCATTGTGGTGATGGTTGCACAATTCTGTGACTATATCAGAAGCTCTTGAAATATATACTTTATTTTATTTATTTTGTTTTTTTGAGATGAAGTCTCGCTTTGTCGCCTAGGCTGGAGTGCAATGGTAGGATCTTGGCTCACTGCAACCTCCACCTCCCAGGTTCAAGCGATTCTCCTGCCTCAGCCTCCCAAGTAGCGGGGATTACAAGCATGCACCACCACACGTAATTTTTGTATTTTTTTTTTAGTAGAGATGAGGTTTCACCATGTTGGCCATGCTGGTCTCGAACTCCTGACCTCAGGTGATCACCCGCCTTGGCCTCCCAAAGTGCTGGGATTACAGGCGGGAGTCACCTCAGCTACTCGGGAGGCTGAGGTGGGAGAATTGCTTGAGTCCAGGAGGTGGAGATTGCAATGAGCCAAGATCATGCCACTGCACTCCAGCCTGGGCAACAAGAGGGAAACTCTGTCTCAAAAATAAATAAATAAATAAATAAATAAATATATGCGCGCACACACATGTATATGTACACATGTATATATATATATATATACACACACACATACACACAGTGAATGTAACTGAGTAAGTAAAAGAATGCACCAAAGACCTGGAAGCAACTTAAGGGGTCTGTGATTCCAGTTTTCATGTAGGACCACATTCAACTATCATTTCTTCCAAATTTTTGCAGTGGAATAGAAATTTGAAACCTGGGTTATCTCAATTCCCCATGTGCTATAAGGGAATTTGGCATAAATTGAACAACTGGACTTGAGTATGTCCATCTAATATTAAACTAACTTAAGGGCCAAGCGTGGTGGCTCACGCCTGTAATCCCAGCACTTTGGGAGGCCAAGGGGGTGAATCCCGAGGTCAGGAGTTCAAGACCAGACTGGCCAACATGGTGAAATCCTGTCTCTACTAAAAATCGCACCTCTCCTACCTCTACCTCTTGGGAGGCTGAGGTAGGAGAATTGCTTGAACTGAGACTCTGGAGGCGGAGGTTGCAGTGAGCTGAGATCGCACCACTGCACTCCAGCCTGGGCTACAGAGCGAGACTGCATCTCAAAAAAAAAAAAAAAAAAACTACCGTAAGTACTTTGGCACTGCAGAAATGTAAAGCACCACTTTTATTTTTCATTTCTAGGGGAGGTAACTCCAGGACTATCTCAGGTGGAATATGCACTTCGCAGACACAAACTAATGTCTCTGATCCAGAAGGAAGTACAAGGACAGAGTGGGACAGACCAGACAGTGGTTGTGCTCTCCAACCCTACATACTACATGAGCAATGATATTCCCTATACTTTCCACCAAGACAACAATTTCCTCTACCTGTGCGGATTTCAAGAGCCTGATAGCATTCTCGTCCTTCAAAGCCTCCCTGGCAAACAATTACCATCACACAAAGCCATACTTTTTGTGCCTCGGCGAGATCCCAAGTCGAGAACTTTGGGATGGCCCACGATCTGGCACTGATGGAGCAATTGCTCTAACTGGAGTGGATGAAGCCTATACTCTAGAAGAATTTCAACATCTTTTACCAAAAATGAAAGGTAACAAATGGGAGCAGAAGTCACATTACAAACCAGATTGGGATTAAGACCTTTCTTGCCTCTCTAGAGAAGTCCTTAATTTCATTATCGTAGCACCACCATTTCTTCAAGATTACTGACAAGCTTCTTGATATTTGACTACTACTTCTTAGTGCTCTTGCCAAATCCTCAAAAGGAGGTACTGTTCTCCAAGAATGCTCATCACAGCATCAGAATCACCTGGCAATCCATATTAAAATTAAAAATGTGTAATATGTAATAGGAAGTAAAATCTCAGGCCTCTACCTCATATCTACTAAATCAGAATCTACATTTTAACAAGATCCTTATGTGGTTCATATACAGTTGAGTTCTTTTTTTTTTCTTTTGAGGCAGAGTCTCACTCTGTCCCCCAGGTTGGAGTGTAGTGGCACAGTGATGGCTCACTGCAACCTGAAACCCCGAAGCACAGTCTTCCTGCCTCAGCCTCCAGAATACAGGGACTACCTGAGCACACCACCATATTGGGCTAATTTTTTTGTATTTTTTGTAGAGATGGACTTTCATTTTGTTGCCTAGGCTAGTTTTGAACTGGCCTCAAGTGAGCCTACCACCTTGACCTCCTGAAGTGCTAGGATTACAGATGTGTTGCACCATGCCTGGCCACAGTTGACTTCTGTCCCTCAAAGAAATTACTTTGTCTATAGTTACTCTGGTGAAATTTTAATCAGTCTGAATGTTTTGAGATTTTTCATCTGGGAATTTTTTTCAGAAACTACACCACATTATATAGTTTATATATCTAGTTTATATATTTAGTGTATACTATCTTGAGTAATTCTTATAAAACTTTAGCTCTGCAAAGCATTTTATTTTTAGAAGTATCTTACTTAGAAAATAAGATAGATAATCAAGTTTAAAAATACTGATTTTAGGCCAAGATAATGTATAATGTAAAGTTTTCGTTTGATTTTTCTTATATGGCTCATAAATCATTTCTGAAGTTAGCTTCTAAAAGAGAATTCCAAAAATGTTTCTCACAATCATGAAATATATTAGACTGTTTCCTGTAAAGACTCTTTTGGAAGAAATTACTCATTTGAGGCCAGGAGCTGGGGTTCACGCCTGTAATCCTGGCACTTTGGGAGGCCAAGGCAGGTGGATCACGAGGTCAGGAGATCGAGAGCATCCTGGCCAACATGGTGAAACCCTGTCTCTACTAAAAATACAAAAATTAGCTGGGCGTGGTGGCACGCACCTGTAGTCTCAGCAACTCAGGAGGCTGAGGCACGAGAATCACTTGAACCCCAGAGGCAGAGGTTGCAGTGAGCTGAGATTGCACCACTGCACTCCAGCTTGGTGACAGAGTGAGACTGTCTCAAAAAAAAAAAAAAGAAAGAAAAAATACTCATTTGAATGTGTAAGTTCTAATACATTTGATTAAATTCATTTTATTACTTTATAGAAAGATTTTCCATTTTATAGATAATTAGCCTGTTAAATTTGTTGAACTTTCTTGTGTCTTCAAAATCCATGTAAATATGGGGCATAGAATCATTTTCTTTGTAGCTTTATTTCTTGCATTGCTAGTTGTCGTATTCTACTGTCTAAATTTCATTAACTCAGTATAGTTAGAATCTCATGTAAAATAAATTTCTCAAAAGTACTTTTCAGTCACCATTCTTAATGGCCGAGATCATATTTTTTAAAGGCTAAAAAACCTTTGAAAAAGTGAGCTATGATTTCATACACTGTGAACAGGTAGTAGAGGTTGTTTTACTTAAATTATAGCAATTGGCTGAGCGCAGTGGCTCATGCCTGCAATCCCAGCACTTTGGGAGGTAAAGGTGGGCAGATTGCCTGAGGTCAGGAGTTTGAGAACAGTCTGGCCAATATGGTGAAACCCCCGTCTTTACTAAAAATACAAAAATATTAGCTGGGCATGGTGACGTACACCTGTAATCTAGCTAATTGGGAGGCTGAGGCAGGGGAATTGCTTGAACCAGGAAGGTGGAGGTTACAGTGGGCTGAGATCATGCCACTACACTCCAGCCTGGTCAACAGAGTGAGACTCTGTCTCAAAAAAAAAAAAAATTATGACAGTTAAATTTTCATCTATTATAAGTAGGATAAGTGTTTCCCATGTAATATACATTCAAAATCATTTTTATTTTAAAATCAAAATATACAGGACATAGAATCACTAGTGCATATCCAATCAAAGTTTTCTGGACTTTTTTCCCCTCTAGTTTCCCCAAAGTACTTTTTAGTCATATAAAACATACAGACCTTCTCACTTGGATTGTTGGGAATAGCCTACTGTTAGAAAGAAAAAGTACAAATGTAGATCTATCTGGTGTTAAGTGCAAATCATTTTCATAATGAGCCTTTATATTGTACATCTTAGGCAAATATAGACCATTTCCTTAGGTGCCTAAAGTTGAAAGATGAACTGTGTTTACAAAGAGAATGTGTAGCAGTTGTAAAGGGAGAAGTGAGGAAATATCAGCTGTAGTGTTTACATAGCAATGAATAATTGCTCCAGAATGGGAAGAGAACCCTTTCCCCAGTACTGAGATCATTATGTGAAAGGATGGGACACTTTACCCATAAAGTCATTATCTGAGTATGTTTTTCTGTCCTTTTGTGTACAATTATTTAGCAAGTGCCTCAGCTCAGTAAGTGGTGGTGAAGAACAGTTGTTTTAATTGTTCTTTAACAATAAATAATGAAGGCTGGATGCAGTGGCTCAACGCATGTTATCCCAGCACTTTGGGAGGCCGAGGCGGGTGGATCACAAAGTCAGGAGTTCGAGACCACGCTGGCCAACATGGTGAAACCCCTGTCTCTATTAAAAATAGAAAAATCAGCCGGGCGTGGTGGCGTGCACTTGTAGTCCCAGCTACTTGGGAGCCTGAGGCAGAAGAATCACTTGAACCCAGGAGGCGGAGGTTGCAGTGAGCCAAGATTGTGCCACTGCACTCCAGCCTGGGCAACAGAGGGAAACTGTCTCACAAGAAAACAATACATAATGAAACAAAATCAAAGTTTGAATAAAGCTTTAGTCCCATCTGTCATCCTTTACAAAGAACACTGAAGTTTCGGGGCAGAAAATCTGTATATTCAGTCTTAGAGTATCTTTCAGCTTCCAGGAAATGACCTTCCTAGTGATTTATAATCAAACCTTTATTGCTGCAGTCCTGAGAGAGTTTTACTCTCAACACTTTAGAGTTCCACATTACAGGTTTTATAGTTTTGACTCTTGTTCCAATCATTATGACAGTTGAGATTCCTTCTTGTTGGTAGTTTTGTTTTAAATTTATGTTTTGGCTTCTCACTCTAAGCTGAGACGAACATGGTTTGGTATGACTGGATGAGGCCCTCGCATCCACAGCTTCACTCTGACTACATGCAGCCCCTGACGGAGGCCAAAGCCAGGAGCAAGAACAAGGTTCGGGGTGTTCAACAGCTGATACAGCGCCTTCGGCTGATCAAATCTCCTGCAGAAATTGAACGAATGCAGATTGCTGGGAAGCTGACATCACAGGTATGATTCCTATTGAAAATGATTTTTTCCAGATTGGAAAAAGTATAAACTCTTAAGATTCAGTAAGCACTTCGAGGCCGTATACCCAATGCAGTCTCCTCACAGGCAGATGGGCATCTAGCTTCTGCTGCAGTGTGTAGTGAACATACCTAGAGACCTGCTTAATACCTTGTAAAGCAAAGTAAATCCGCCTTCTGTTGAGATTGTTCTTTTACCCATCCATCTTTGTTGTTGTTGTTGTTGTTGTTGTTTTGAGATAGAGTTTTGCTCTTGTTGCCCAGGCTGGAGTGCAATGGCATGATCTCAGCTCACTGCAACCTCCACCTCCTGGGTTCAAGTGATTCTCCTGCCTCAGCCTCCCAAGTAGCTGGGATTACAGGCATGTGCCATCATGCCTGGCTAATTCTGTATTTTTAGTAGAGACGGGGTTTCTCCACGTTGGTCAGGCTGATCTTGAACTCCTGACCGGAGGTGAACCGCCCACCTGGGCCTCCCAAAGTGCTGAGATTACAGGTGTGAACTACCATGCCCAGCCTACCCATCAATCTTCTCTCTCCTCTGAAACAACAGAAATTAATTCTGTTTCCTTTCCTTATAGTTACACTAATAGTGTCATTTAAATAGTTTGGTTACTAAGGAATACTCAGGACCCAAAGTGACAATGCTTACAGATCTGCAGTTTATTATAGGAAAAGGGTACAAAATAACCACAGTATGAAAGTAAGGATATATATCACAGCCAATGGCTGTCTCAAAGCAAGGAGTGCAGAGAAGATAGGTGCTGGCTCCTATGGTCTTCCCTAGGCAAGGGCCAGGTAGAATGTATCTTTCTCTTACAGATTAGGAATCACCAGTGTTGTCATACTCTGCTCAAGCTACCATAACAAAACAGCCTTCTTGGCTTAAGCAGGAGAAATTTATTGTCTCATAATTTTGCAGTATGGAAGTCTGAGATTAGGGCGCCATGACGGTCCATTTCTGGTGAGGGCTGTCCTCCTGGCTTACAAGAAAGCCGCTCTCTTGCTGTGTCCTTACGTGACAGGGAAAGAGGGCCTTCTTATAAGTCCATAGTTCCATCAGATTAGAGCCCCACCCTTAATTACCTAATTTAACCTTAATTACCTCCTAAAGACATAGAGATTAGAGCTTAAAGACATTAATTCTGGGGGAAACACAAATAAGTCCATAGCATATGCACAGAATACCTCAGGATCAGAGACCCCAAAATGGAATCTCAGCTAGGGATTTTTGTTTTTTTGATCACGTAGCCATGTTCCTGCTATGTAATAGTAAAGCCACCAAGAGGTCTCACAGAGACCAAGTGTAAACCATAAATCTCACTGGCAAACTGATACAGTCTACCCCAAAACTCCGTATTTCACTTGTTCTCTCCAAAGTGTTGGCCATTGACTTAATTTAAAATTTTTTTTTACTGTGGTGAACTATGCGTAACATAAAAGAAGCCATTTTAACCATTTTTAAGTATGAAATTCAGTGACATTAAGTATATTCACATTGTTGTGCAGCCATCACCACTTTTTCCATCATTCCAAATAGAAACTATACATATAAATAATACCCTCCCATTCTCCCCCTTCTCCAGCCCCCAGTAACCTCTACTTTCTCTATAAATCTACCTATTCAGTATGGAATCATACAACATTTCGCTTTTGTGACCGGCTTATTTCACTTAGCATAACGTTTTTAAGGTTCGTCCATTAGAATTTCATTCTTTTTTTTTTTTTTTTTGAGGGAGAGTCTTGCTCTGTTGCCCAGTCTAGAGTGCAGTAGCATGATCACAGCTCACTGTAGTCTCGACCTCCTGGGTTCAAGTGATCCTTCCACCTTAGCCTCCCAAGTAGCTGAGACCACAGGCACATGCCACCATGCCTGCTAATTTTTTTAATTTTTTGTAGAGACAGAGTCTCTCAATGTTGTCCAGGCTAGTCTCAAACTCCTGAGCTCAAGCAATCTGCCCACCTCGACCTCCCAAAATGCTGGGATTACAGGTATGAGCCATAGTGCCCAGCCTCATTCTTTTTAAAGACTGAATAATATTTCATTGTATGCATATGCCATATTTTATTTGTCCATTCATCCATTGATGAACATTTGGTTTCTGTCTCTTTTTTATTATTGTGAATAATGTTGCGGTGAGCATAAATGTACAGATATCTTCTGTTCAAGTCTCTTTTAATTCTGTTTGGCATATTCACACGACTGGAGTTGCTAGATCAAACTGTAATTCAATGTTTAATATTTTGAAGACCACCATACTGTTTCCCATAGTGGCTACACCATTTCATGTTCCCACTAGCAGTGCATCACGGGTTCTGATTTCTCCACTCTACACCACTTGTTCTGTTTTTGTGGTAATAGCCAGTCCTAATGGGTGTGAAGTCGTATCTTATCATGGTTTGGATTTTCATTTCCCTGATGATTAGTGGTGTTGAGCATCTTTTTTATGTGCTTATTGCCTTCCTAATGCTTTTTTTTTTTCTTTTCAAGAAGGTCTCACTATTATCGCTCAGGTTGGAGTGCATGGTGAGATTGTAGCTTACTGCAGCCTTGAAGTCCTGGGCTTAGGGGATCCTCTTGCCTCAGCTTCCTGAGTAGCTTGGATTACAGGCACATACCACCATGCCTGGCTAATTTTTTAGGTTTTTGTAGAGATGGAGTCTCACTGTATTGCCCAGTCTGGTGTTGAAGTCCTGGCCTCATAAGATCTTTCATCCTCAACCTCCCAACACACTAAGATCACAGGCATGAACCACCCTGCCCAGCTTCCTCTTAACATTTTCAGTCACTGTGTTTCCTGCCATGCCTTGACCAAGGAAGGAACTTCAGCAAAATAGTCCTGGCTAATTTTAGGCCTGGAATTAGCAGAACAGTTCACTCTACCCGCATAACCTATTTTTTGATGAAACAATAATCCTGAGTTGACAAGACTTACTTTACTTTACTATATCTTATAGATAATCAAAATACATAGACAAGAGGAGCATAGTGGCTCACCCCTATAATCTCAGCACTTGAGGAGGCCAAGGTGGGAGGATCACGTGAGGCAGCGAGGAGTTGGAGACCAGCCTGGGCAACATAGCAAGACCTCATCTCTACAAAAAAATTTTTTTAATTAGCCAGGCATTGTGGCATATGCTTGTAGTCCTAGCTACTATGGAGGCTGAAGCAGAAGGATCACTTGAGCCCAAGAGTTTCAGGTTACAGTGAAGTATTATCACACCACTGCATCCCAGCCTGAGTGACAGAGCAAAACCGTGTCTCTAAAAAAATGCATACACAGAATCCAAACATTTACAATGACCATTGAAGAGTTATTACTGATTTAAACAGACAGCTGATTTATCCAATTACACTCTCTTGTGTCTGTTGTATGAATTGTACAATCCTTTGGCCTCCCTGATCCACCATTTTCTGCATTTTATGGTATATAGCTGCTGAATTATTAAAAACAATAATTAATCTATCATTAATGAAGTCTAAATATTCATCAAGCCAATTCTCCTCCATAGGGATAACATTCTAAGAGGGCTTTACTTCAGTCTCTCAGTATATTTGATCATCATCATTAGTAAGTATTATACTAAAGTTTATAAGCTCCTAAAATCTGAATTTTACCTGATTCCTATATTACATCATATAGCAGTACCATTGAAGTTAGAAGTCAGACAAAATTTAGCTGCTAAAGGCTTACGTTAAAATAAAAATAAAGGCCAGACGTGGTGACTTATGCCTATAATCCCAGCACTTTGGGAGGCTGAGGCAGGAGAATCACTTGAGCTCAGGGGTTCAAGACCAGCCTGGGCAACATGGAGAGACCCTGTCGCTATAAAAGTTTTTTTTAAATAGCCAGGCGTGGTGGTCCCATCTACTTGGGAGGCTGAGGTAGGAGGATCACTTGAGCTGGGGCAGTTGAACCTGCAGTGAGCTGTGATCATGCCACTGCACTCCAGCCTGGGCAACAGAGCAGGACCCCATCTCAAAAAAGAATAATAACATTTTAAAAAATAAATTTAAAATTAAAAAATAAGACGGCAGGATGCAGTGGCTCACGCCTATAATCCCAACACTTTGGGCGGCCAAGGCGGGCAGATCTCTTGAGCCCAGGAGTTCAACACCAGCCTGGGCAACATGGTGAAACCTTGTCTCTGCAAAATACAAAAAAATTAGCTGGGCATGATGATATGCACCTGTTAGTCCCTGCTACTCGGGAGGCTGAAATGGGAGGATCACTTGAGCCCAGGGAGGTTGAGGCTGCACTGAGCCGAGATTGCACCACTGCACTCCAGCCTGGGTGACAGAGTAAGACCTTGTCTCAATAAATAAATAAATAAAAGACGACAAAAATTATGGTGTGATTATTTTGTCCCTCCCTATGCAATTTACCTCTTCTTATATACCATATGTTGTTTCTCACTGGAGTCTAGATCAGAGGCCATACCTCTGTTATTTCAAGATTCAAAACATCTTGAAAACAGCCAAATTCCTTCTCGAAAAGTTACATGATATGGCTGGATGTGGTGGCTCATGCCTATAATCCCAGCACTTTGGGAGGCCAGGACAGGTGGATCACTTGAGCCCAGGAGTTTGAAACCAACCTAGACCACATAGTAAGACCTCATTTCTACAAAAAAAATTTTTTTTTAATTAGCTGGATGTGGTGGTACACACCTATAGTCCCAGCTACTTGGGAGGCTGACGTGGGAAGATCACTTGAGCCCAAGAAGTCAAGGCTGCAGTAAGCCATGATCATGCCACTGTACTCTGGCTTGGGTGACAGAGTGAGACCCTGTCTCAAAAAGTTACATGGTTTCACAGATGTTGACTGGTTTGTCACATGTTGATTCTCAGTGAGAAGGGTCCTGCAACAGAACTCATTTATCTACCACTGGAAACACTCTCATCCTGTTTAAAATTTGTCCAGGATCCACAAACTGCACTATAGGAAAAGAATGGTTGGCACTCAATTGCAATGTTGTAGCTGTTAAAAAGCACCTTGACAGGTTGCATCCTTTAGTTAGAATTTTCATAGACCCTGGGGTCTGTGAGTCTCCCATGCATGCACAGCGTGGGTTTCTGCCATGGGAATCACTGGCAGTTGTGCCTGGGATACCTTGGACTCCATTTAAATTAAGATATCTGTAATGCAGCTTGTGTTAACACGCAAGCTTATTCCCATTGTTGGGTTGATTTGGACATGTTGGGGTAACGCATGCTGCAAATTCTTAAGACCCATTTTGTTAGCACTGTCTATCATTGCGAACAGCTTGCCACTTTTGTTCTTACTCTTGAAATAAGATGCCTTCAAGGCACCCTATTGGCATCGGCAAATCTATTTCATCAGTATGTCTTTCCTCATTAAAAACAAATCCACCTGGTCAGTTGCTCCTAGCCTGGCTCCTGATTCCACTGAGGCTCTCTTATTTTGAGTGTGGGAACACGACATGTTGTTGCCATTAACTATTAATACAACTAATATTTATACAACTTTTATTTGTACAACTGCTTTAGTACAACTAGGAAATAAATTTGGGACCCCAAAATATTGAGTCCCCTAGGCTTAGGTTATATGAGTGGTAGTCACACCTAAATAGACTCCTTTGAATGTACTTTCCAGAATAATCATCCACATTGAATTTGGAATTCTTAGGAATATAGGTCCACCAAGTTATACCTTGTTATTTCTTTTTGTCCCTGAGCCAAGTGTCCCAGTTTTCTCTCCACCTCCTTAGGTTTATTCACACACAATAACAATGCAAATAGCTATTTTTACACATATTATAATAGATGGAACATGGCATGAGATAGCATTCTATCATTATATTCTGGTACCTTTGTAAAACCCTCATCATCTTAATTAATGGTTGTATGTGTTAATTGAGATTATTATTCATTGATTTTCAATTTTGTTTTGAGATGGAGTCTCACTTTGTCACCCAGATTGGAGTGGCACCATCTTGACTCACTGCAGTCTTCACCTCCCAGGTTCAAGTGATTCTCCTGCCTCAGCCTCCTGAGTAGCTGGGACTACAGACGCGCACCACCATTCCTAACTAATTTTTTGTGTTTTTAGTAGAGACAGGGTTTTTTACCATATTGGTCAGGCTAGTCTTGAACTCCTGACCTCATGATCCACCCACCTTGGCCTCCCAAAGTGCTGGGATTACAGACATGAGCCACCATGCCCGGCTGACTGATTTTCAAATTTAACTGGCTAAATGTTCTCACAGATTGCTTTCCCAGCACAGATCATTTATAATAGGTACGTCCTATGAAACAGGAATCAAGATACAGCCTTATTTATAAATATTATTCCATATAATCATGGATAGCTGTTCCATTTTTTAATCCATTTTGAGGACATATGTTACTCCTGGAAGTGTGCTTGTTAGATTGGCTGTTGTCTAGCTCTCTTTTTTTGCTGTTCAAAAGAGGAGGAGAAAACTGGGCATGGTGGTGATGCCAGTAGTCCCAACTACTCAGGAGGCTGAGGCAAGAGGATCACTTGAGGCCAGGAGTTAGAGGTTATAGTAGACTATGATAGAGGTGCTATGACAGTGCCTGTGAGTAGTCACTGCACTCAGGCAACACAGCAAGACTCCATTTCTTAAAAAGGAGGGGATTTCATAAGTCCTCCACCCCAAGGAGTATCTGAGTCAAAGCAAAGAGAGAATATTATTCTTTGCCTGTAAGCATTTCTTGAGGCAGCAGAAGCATCGGTTGAGCTTTTGTACCACTCATTTGTTGACTTCCTTCCCCTTAGCAGCAATCTTGCCTTTCTTAATCATTTTTTAAAATTTTTATTGTCTATGTATAAATTATACAACATGTTTTGATATACATATACATAATACAGTGGTTACCACAGTCATCAGGCAGATCCATTTATTATTAATTTCAATGCAAACCTTCCCTACTGAAGGAGACATCCCCTGGGTCAGCTACTGAGCTAGTCCAATCATATGGAGATAAATTGGATAAATACAGAAAATGTGACTATACTGTTGGCAGCTAGGACAATTTTTATTAACAATTTAAGCATCAGTGGAGCCCACTGGTATATGTCATTATTTAGTGCATACTGGCTGGCTTGAGTTCCTCTACCCATTTCATAGACTTGGTTGCCATTCAAGAGATACTTGTTGGTTCCAGTCACCTTAAATTCTGGCATAGAGTGTCTTTGGTGAGTATCAGCATGCCCTACTTTGATTTTTCCCTCAGAATTTCCATAGACATTTCTAAAGAGCAGTTCTTCATGTGGTGGGGGTCTTTTATTGTTCAGTTATTTGTGACCCACTTGTTAAACCAGTTGCAAGTCCATTAGTGACAGCCCGAGTCAGTATTTACCCACATAATAGGGCTTTTGTGTCTAGTTCTATCAGGACTATGTTTGTAGCCTGTAATTTAGCTCTGTTGACCAACTTGTTCTTAACTTTTTCCATAGGATTTTACCTTCTGCTGGACTCTGAACATCTACTTTTCATACAAAATTGTCCTCAGTTCTAGAACAGCTGTCTGTGAACCAGTTTGATTGCCTGGCATCTGTGGGCAAACAATTGAAAGGAGGGATCCTAGGGGAAAAAGACTACTTGCTCATGAATCTGATGAGTGTTTCACATGGATCCTGTGGTAGCATATAGTTCATTTTCATCACTTCCATTTCATGACAGAACTTTTTTTTTTTTTTTGAGACAGTTTCACTCTTGTTGCCCAGGCTGAAGTGCAATGGTACAATCTCAGCTCACCACAACCTCAGCCTCGTGGGTTCAAGTAATTCTCCTGCCTCAGCCTCCCGAGGAGCTGGGATTACAAGCATGTGCCACCATGCCCCGCTAATTTTTGTATTTTTGTAGAGATGGGGTTTCTCCATGTTGGTCAGGCTAGTCACGAACTCCCAACCTCAGGTGATCCACCTGCCTCGGCCTCCCAAAGTGCTGGGATTACAGGCATAAGCCACTGTGCCCAGCCTTATGACAGAACTTCTTTGGACGTTGTCCATCTTCCTGAAATGCAGTTTTGTTTTGTTTTTTCAACAGAGGTTACTACTTTTCTTTTTTTTTCTGAGACGGAGTCTTGCCCTTTTGCCCAGGCTGGACTGAAGTGGTGCAATCTCGGCTCACTGCAACCTCCACCCCCTGGATTCAAGGGATTCTCCTGCCTTAGACTCCCAAGTAGCTGAGATTATAGGCACCCGCCACCGCACCTGGCTGAGTTTTGTATTTTTAGTAGAGATGGGATTTTGCCATGTTGGCCAGGCTGATCCTGAACTCCTGGCCTCAGGTGATCTGTCAGCCTCAGCTTCCCAAAGTGCTGGGATTATAGGTGTGAGCCACCATGCCTGGCCGAGATTGCTTCTTTTCAGTGGATACTCCTTTTCAATGGAATACATTTCTAACACCATGGATAATAAGATATCTATTTCAGGTCTTTTTTTATTTTTAAGATGGAGTCTCTCTCTGTCAACCAGTCTGGAGTGCAGTGGCGTAATTTCAGCTCACTGCAGCCTCCGCCTTACAGGTTCAAGCAATTCTCCTGCCTCAGCCTCCCAAGTTGCTAGGATTACAGGAGCCCACTGCCACGCCCAGCTAATTTTTATAGTTTTAGTAGAGATGCGGTTTCAATATGTTGGCCAGGCTGGTCTCAAACTCATGGCCTCCAGTGATCTGCCCAACTCAGCCTCCCAAAGTGCTGGCATGAGTCACCATGCCTGGCCATATTTCAGGTCTTACTATAATCTTATAAATCTTTTAGTTGTAGGAAGTTGACTCAGTAAATGCTGTTACAAATTAGTAACTGTTTTTCAAGACACAGAAGGAAAGCAACATCTAATAATGTCTTAGCCCAAAAAGTCCGGGAGTTAGTATAGAGCAGCAATTACAGCTTTTACTGGACTCTTGGGTGGCTGACACTTCTTATATCACTTCAGAATTAGAATTACATGGTCCTTACATAGTAACTTGGGCCATAGCCTTCTGCAGTTCTAAGAATGCTTGTTGTTCAGGCCTTTAATCAAATAAGGTCTTTTTAAAAATTATTCATTTCTGCATGTATGGCTTTATTAATTGCTTAAATAAGGTCTTTTTCATGGTGATCTTATAAATTGGGGCCAAAAGTATCCTTAAGTGAGGTATATGACTTCTCTAAAAATCAAATAGGCCCACTAGGTGTTAAACCTAAACAAGCCTCATAGGCAGGCAGTGAGGACACTATTCCTAGTGGTATGTAGTATGTCACATTGCTCCAACACATGTAATTCCCTCAAAATTTCATAGTCTCTATTGGACCCTGGATACTTAGCATGATTAATCAATTATCCTCAATTATTCACATGATTTATGACCTCAGTAAAGTTACCTTTAGCTTGAAACAGTTTTAGATGATACTAATAATACCATCAATATATTGGATTGCCGGTTGGTTTAAAATGTACCTGGGATTATGTACCTGAGATTTATTTTAATGAGGTATAGGAAGACAAGCAAAGAGAAAAATGACTTTTAGGAAGGAAGAAGTTTTTATATTTAGAGATCCCTAGAAATGAGGCTCAGCACACCACAAAAGGCCACATGGAGAAGCACCAGGATCGGTCAGGAGGCAGAAAGAGAAAGGGATAAAGCATGGGAGGAGCATTTAGAAATGGGAAGGTAAGGTAAGCTGAGCAGGCTTAGAATTGGGGAGTTTGAATAATTTTAGTGGGCTCTGGTCTATAGGTATGGCCCCTAGTTGTCCAGTCTTTAACCCTGGGGTGATTTAGGGCAGGGAATAGTGTCCAGGACTCCAGAGCCTGATAAAGGAGGCAGGTGGTGGGGGCAGGGGGTGGTATGGACTTGGGATTGGTTGGTTTGCCTGTCAAAGGTGTGCCCTTAGCCAAGTTGTTTGCTATCTCTAGGAGTTAGCCAACCGTGGAAGGAGCCGTCCCTTTCCCATCAGTAAGTGCCAGATGCCAGAGCATCAAGAATGCAGAAAATAATCAAATATACTTAACACACCAGTTGTGTTCAAACTGGTTTCAGCCACCACTGGATTGTGACAGTACACGAGAGAGTTTAAATATTCCTGAGATAACACTGTAAGTGTATGCTGGAAATCTTTCTATGTGAATACAGACTGTTGGCTCTCCCTGGTGACTAATAATGAGAAAAAAGTCTTAGATCAATATAGAATACAGTCATGTTTACTTTATTCTATTAGTTGTGTAGTCTGGACTGTATCAGTGACTGCTGAGGTTCTTGGAGGTGTAATTTTCATGACTCCTCTATACTCTACTGTCAGTCTGCTGACCCATCAGCTTTCCTCGTTGGCCATACTGAGCCATTACATAGTGAGTTTATAGACATCAGTTCCCATATGTCTGATATTTCCTTATTTAGGGCAGTAATTTCTTACTGCCTTAGATTATCCAATATTGTTTCAAATTTACTAGTTGAATTGGTTTAGGTAATGCTGAAGGCTTTCTGTGTTCAATGAGTCCTGGGAGAAGAAAAGATCTACAGTTTATTCATATTTTCATAATACCTGTTGAGGAAGGAATTTCCACTAAGACATTTTATCTACATCCGTTACACATTCAGGTAAGGGAGATACCACCACAGTATACATTTTTATTACATCCTCCTTTAATCAGACTTTTTTTTTTTTTTTTTTTTTTTTAAACAGAGTTTCAATCTGTTGCCCAGGCTGGAGTGCAGTGGTGCAATCTCAGTTCACTGCAACCTCGCCTTCCGGGTTCAAGTGATTCTCCTGCCTCAGCCTCCTGAGTATCTGGGATTATAGGCGCCTGCCACCATGCCTGGCTAATTTTTGTATTTTTAGTAGAGACGGGGTTTCGCCCTGTTGCCCAAGCTAGTCTTGAACTCCTGACCTCAGGTGATTCCACCCACCTCAGCCTCCCAAAGTACTGGGATTACAGGCATGAATCACCTCACCCATCTCAGACTTTTTTAAATTAAAAAAACATAACTTTTTAAAAAAATTGAATTATGTACTTGAACCCTGGGCTCTCAGATTAAAAGTCTGATGCTCGACCAACTGAGCTAACAGGCTTCTCACCAGACTTTTTATCCCTTTCACAGCAGCATCCCCCACATCCCATGATTTAATTCTGTCATTCCTAAGTGTGCTTGATTAGGAGCCCCAGGCAGTATTGTACACTGTCTTACTCCATCCGGTAGGTGTAAAAGAGTTTCTTCTCTACCTCCAGGCCATTTTACTCACATGTTTGTAAAAGGTCTTGTGTTCCCTGCCAGGAGCTGGGGTTATGAGACCCTGGCCTACATATCAGTGTTCTTTATTTATTACCATGCTGATACTAAAACACAGCATTTTGACATCTGATGTCAGAGACTCATTGGAACCTCTTTCTAAAATTCCTTTAAACTCAGATAATACTGAACACACCTGCCTAACAATATAAAAACTGAATTTTTATTTGTTTGTTTGTTTTGAGGTGGGGTCTCTGTCACCCAGGCTGAAGTGTAATCTCAGCTCACTGCAACCCCCCACCTCCCAGGTTCAGGCAATTCTCATGTCTCAACTTCTCGATTAGCTGGGACTACAGGCATGTGCCATCACGCCATGCTAATTTTTTGTAATTTTTGGAGAAACAGGGTTTCACCATGTTGGCCATGAGCTCCTGAGCTCAAGCAGTCTGCCTACCTCGGCCTCCCAAAGTGCTGGGATTACAGGCATGAGCCACCATGCCTGGCCTCTGTGTGTTTTTTATTTAACTGTGGTGAGATGCATATAAAATTTTACCATTTTAGGCCAAGCGCGGTGGCTCATGCTAGTAATCCCAGCACTCTGGGAGGCCAAGGCGGGCGAATCACTTGAGGCTAGGAGCTTGAGACCAGCCTGGGCAACATGGCGAAACCCCGTCTCTACTAAAAATACAAAAAATTAGCTGGGCGTAGTGGCACATGGCTGTAATCCCAGCTGCTTAGGAGGTGGAGGTTGCAGTGAGTTGAGATCATGCTACTACACTCCAGCCTAGGCAACAGAGTGAGATTCTCTCAAAAAAAAAAAAAAAAATTACCATTTTAGCCATTTTAAGTGTGTGTCTTAAAAACGGCTAAAATGGAAATTCAGTGACATTAGGTATATTCACACTGTGTGTGACCGTTACTGCTATCTTTTTTTAGACTTTTTTATCATCCCAAATAGAAATTGTATACCCAATAAATAATCACTTCCCATTCTCCCCCTCCTCCCAGCCCCTGGTAACTTCTACTTTTTTCTGTGCATCTGCCTATTCTAGCTACTTCATATAAGTGGAATCATACAATATTTGTCTTTTTGTGACTGGCTTACTTCACTTAGTATAATGTTTTCAGGATTCATCCATGTTGTAGCATTTATCAGCATTCATTCTTCTATGGCTGAATAATATTCTATGTATACACAACGTTTTCTTCATCATTTTATCTGTCGTTGGATACATGGGGTGTTTCCATCTTTTGGGCTATAGTGACTAATGCTGCTGTGTACCTGGGTTTACAAATAATTGTTCAGGTCCCTGCTTTCCGTTCTTTATATATTGTTAGATCTGTGGTGATTCTGTGTTTATTTTTTTTCTTTTTTGAGACAGAGTCTCCATTTGTTCCCAGGCTGGAGTGCAGCAGCACCATCTTAGCTCACTGCAGCCTCGAACTTCTGGGCTCATGTGATCTTCCCACCTCAGCATCCTGACTATATGTTTAATTTTTTGAGAAACCACCATACAGTTTTCTACAGCGAATGGGCCATTTTCCATTTCTACCAGCGATACACAAAGGTTCCAGTTTCTCTGCATTGTTGCCAACACGTGTTGTTTTCTGCCTTTTGAGTACTAACCATCTTAACAAGCGTGGAATGACATCGCATAGTTTTGATTTGCATTTCCTTAACAGTTAGTGATGTTGAGCATATTTTCATGTGTTTATTGGTCATTTGTGTATCTTATTTGGAGAAATACCTGTTCAACTCCTTTGCCCATTTTTTAAATTGGGTTGGGTTCTTTTGTTGTTGAGTTGTGGGAATCCCTTATATGTTTTTGATATTAACTCCTAATCTGATATTCTCCCATTATGTAGGTTGGCTTTTTACTGTTGATAGTGTCCTTTAATGCTCAACATTTTAAAATTTTTATGAAGTCCACTTTGTCTTTTTTGTTGGTGTTAACTGTGGTTTTGGTGTCATACTCAAGAAAATATTACTAAATCCAGTGACATAGAGATATTCTTCTGTATTTTCTTCAAAGAGTTTTATCGTTTTAAGTTTAGGTCTTTGACCCATTTTGAGTCAATATTTATATGTGGTATAAACTAAGAGGTAACCTTTTTTTTTATGCCCCCTTTCTTTTTTGTTTTTATTTCTTTTGTAGTCTTAAACTTATTGTCTTTTTATTATCCAGAAAGTTGGGATAAAAGATCTTAAATTGCCTTTTTACATCTTCCAGAGATCTAACAGCAAAGTCACATATGAAGTTCATGCTGTTGGATGCCTTTTATCACTGTATCAGTAATAACCTGAGTGAGGGGGTATTGCATAATGGTCCTCATACAACCGGAACTGTACTGTCTTCATCAACAGCATTTCTGCAGCTTCAGGAGGCACTTACTATATGACAAGGAAGGGACAGGACAGTTGCCCATGTCTAGATATGTATGGTAGGCCACTCCCTTCATCCATTTTAATAAACTAGGGGTTTCCCTGTGAACCATTCTCCTACTCAGCAATATTCAAAATGAGAGATAGTGTTTTTTGACCTAAAATTCTCAGGAACCATTTTTAACAAGAGCTCCTCAGGGTGTTACATGTAATAATCTAGAAAATGGCTTATATCTTTCACTGAATAGCCGCTTACATCCATGGTTTTTTACCCATCATTGTCAACTTGCCGCTAGAATTATTTTAGCTGTAGTTGGTCTCAGTTGACTCATCAGAAAAATGATAGTGGCCCAGTTTCTTCGGGTTGGAGCTCCATCTGTTGATCAAAAAAGAAGCTCATCTGAAAAAGATTCTGAGTTTACTTTCAGCCAGCACTGAAGGCACTAACCAAACTACTGAATATTTAGCAGACCTACCAACAATACACAATTCCCTTCCAATCCATTTTGCTGGCTCGTGAAGTTCAGGGTCTATCATTTTCACATTCCATGATTTCAAAGCATGTGCCATATCAAACCAAGGATGAATTTTTTAAAAAATGAATCAGTTGTGCTGGGACAGCTGGATATCCACATGCAAAAGAATGAAGTTGCGGCCAGGCACGGTGGCTCACACTTATAATCCCGGCACTTTGGGAGGCTGAGGCGGGTGGATCACTAGGTCAAGAGATCAAGACCATCCTGGCCAACATGGTGAAACCCCATCTCTACTAAAAATACAAAAATTAGCTGGGTGTGGTGGCATGCTCCTGTAGTCCCAGCTACTCGGGAAGCTGAGGTCAGGAAAATTGCTTGAACCCAGGAGGCAGAGGTTGCAGTGAGCCGAGATCATGCCCTGCACTCCAGCCTGGTGACAGAGTGAGACTCCGTCTCAAAAAAAAAAAAAGAAAGAATGAAGTTGTATTCCTACTTCACACCATATCTAAAAATTAACCTAATTAGCCAGGTGTGGTGACATATGCCTGTAATCCCGAGAACTCGGGAGGCAAGGGTTGCATTGAGCCAAGATTGCACCAATGCACTCTAGCCTGGAGCAAGACTCTATCTCAAAAATAAGTAAATAAAAATAATGGATCAGTGACCTAAACTTAAGAGATAAAATTATAAAACTATTAGAAAAAACATAAGACTGAATCTTCATGACCTTGGATTTGCCAAAGAATTCTTAAATATTATACCGAAAGCACAGGCAACAAAAGAAAAAGTAGATAAATTAGACTGTATCAATGTTTAAAACTTCTGTACATCAAAGGGCACTTTTTCACACTGAGAAACAGCCTTAAAAGAGAAAAAAAAAAAAGGCTGGGCACAGTGGCTCACGCCTGTAATCCCAGTACTTTGAGAGGCCAAGATGGGTGGATCACCTGAGGTCAGGAGTTTGAGACCAGCCTGGCCAACATGGTGAAACACCATGTCTATTAAAAATACAAAAAATTAGCCGGGCATGGTGACAGGTGCCTGTAACCAACCCCAGCCACTCAGGAGGCTGAGGCAGGAGAATTGCTTGAACCTGGGAGGTGGTGGTTGCAGTGAGCCAAGATTGTGCCACTGTACTCCAGCCTAGGCAACAGAGCAAGATTCCTTCTCAAAATAAATAAATAAAATTTTATTAAATTTAAAAGTAAGTTAATTAAAAGGCTGATCTCAGTGGCTCATGCCTGTAATCCCAACACTTTGGGAGGCCAAGGTGGGCAGATCTCGTGAACCCAGGAGTTTGAGACCAGCCTGAGCAACATGGTGAAACCCCATCTGTATGAAAAATACAAAAATAAGTTAGCTGGGTGTGATGGCATGCATCTGTAGTTTCAGCTACTCATGAGGCTGAGGTAGAAGGATCACTTGAGCCTGGGAGGCAGAGGTTTCAGTGAGCCGAGCGAGATTGCACCACTGTTCTCCAGCCTGGGTAACAGAGTGAGACCCTGTCTCAAAACAATAATAATTTTAAAATGATAAAAAACAAGGGGATCAGGTGTAGTGGCTCGTACCTATAATCCTTGCACTTTGGGAGGCCAAGGGGCAAGATCATCATAGTGAAATCTCATCTCTTTTTATTAAAAAAAAATTAGAAATAAAAAAAACTTTAAAAAAATTGTTTAGGCTGGTCTGAGTGCAGTGGTGTTTACAACTAATTGATCACAACCAGTTACAGATTTCTTTGTTCCTTCTCCACTCCCACTGCTTCACTTGACTAGCCTTAAAAAAATAAAAATAAAATAAATTGTTTAAAAGGGCACTATCAAGAAAGTGAAAAAACAAACTACGGAGTGAGAGAAATATTTGCAAATCGTATTGCTGATAAGGGTCTAGTATCCAGAATATTTAAAGAACTCTTAAAGTTTAACAATAGGCCAGGGCTAGGCACAGTGGCTCACGCCTGTAATCCCAGCACTTTGGGAGCCCAAGGCAGGTGGATCACCTGAAGTCAAGAGTTCGAGACCAGCCTCGCCAACATGATGAAACCCCATCTATACTAAAAATATAAAAATTAGCCAGGCATGGTGGTAGGTGCCTATAGTCCCAGATACTCAGGAGACTGAGAGGAGAATTGCTTGAACTCAGGAGGCAGAGGCTGTAGTGAGCTGAGACCGCACCACTGCACTCCAGCTTGGGCAACAGAGCAAGACACCACCTCAAAAAATAAATAAATAAATAAACAGGCCAGGCATAGTGGCTCTTGCCTGTAGTCCCAGCTACTTGAGAGGTGGAGCTACTCGCGCTACCAGACCTGGCTAATTTTTGTATTTTTTGTAAAGACCGGGTTTCACCATGTTGCCAAGGCTAGTTTCAAACTTCTGGACTCAAGCAGTCTGCCCATGTTAGCCTTCCAAAGTGCTGGAAGTACAGTCGTGATTCCATTTATATGAAGTATGCAGAATAGGTAAACCTGGAGAGACAAACAACAGATTAGAGGATATCAGGGAATAGGGTGAGAGGAGAATGGGAATTAACTGCTTAATGGGTAAGAGATTTTCTTTTCTGGTGATGAAAATATTTGGGAACTAGAGAGAGGTGGTGGTTGCAAAAATGTTACTAGGTTCACTTTATTGGTTAATTTATATGATGTGAATTTTATCAGTAAAAAGAATGAATCAGGTGTATTCTAAACATTCTTACTTCTAAGTGGCAGTTAAACAGAATTCAGTTGTTAAAGGAGACTCAAAGACAGTGCTTACAAATACACAGTCATTACAAGAAAAAGGTTTCATATCATAACCACATTAAAGTTGAAGATACCTATCACAGCCCGTGGCTGTCTCACAGCAAGGAGTCTGCAGAAGCCAGGTGCACGCTCCTGTTTTCCTCCTAGGTAAGGGCTTGGTGATTCCCTCACAGACGAGGAACCAGTGATGAATGCCCAGAGCACCTCAGAACCCAAGAGCCTAAAATGGAATCTCTGGATTTTTAATTTTGGTCACATAGGCATATCCCTGCTACGTAATAGGAAAGCCCTCTGATGAGCACATGGAGACCCAGTACAAAGCATTGATCTGTTATCAATACTGACAAGCTGATACAGACTACTCTGAAACTCCCTGCAACACTTGTTTATCAGTATGCTTCAGGCCTTGGCCGGAATCAGTGTCATGTAGGAACTTCAGCAAAACAGCTCAGGCTAATTGTATACCTGCTGGAATTAAGCCTTACAGCATAATACCACACAAACATCTGAGGCCTGCTTTTCTATGTTTTACGTTTAGTCTTCCCTAAGTTAAACGTTCTGGTTTTTCTTAACCATTCCTCATGTTATATTTCCCCTCATTTTGGTAACCGTCCTCTATATGCTCTCTAGTTCATTAATATCTTTCAAGTACAATGTTCACTGCTCTAGCCCCAGCCAGACCAGCAAAGACTACTTAATACTTACACAAACGTGATGGATGTACATGTGTGTCTTCCTTTAAATCATTGATTTTTAAAATAAGGAAGCTAAGAAAAGATCTGTGGGACAATGTTAAGGGCTCCCTCCCCCACCTTCCCAGTCTCCCCCTTCCTCCCTCTGCCTCTCTCTGTCACACACACACACACACACACACACACACACACACAACTTTCATGAAATTGTTTGTGAAACGCTTTTCTCTCTACTCTCCCTTCTCTATTAGCTTTCAAGCGTTCATTTGACTATGAGATTCAGGGTGAAATGCAAAGTAAGCCCATTTAACATTTTTTACCAATCAAAATACAAACATTAAGTGGCACTTAGTCAAGTAAGAGTGTCAGTTGTTCATTGGGAGTACGGGCTACATTGTGACAGGACAATCCTAAGAAGTGCCAGTCATAAAGTCTAACTCTTAAATAAAAAAGAACAAAGAATAAAAGAAGAAAAAAAACTCTAACTCTTGATCTTGACTGGAAGGACATCAAACATACAGTAAGGATAGGCAGCGTTTGAACTACACATCATATGTACCTGGAATGCTCTGTGAAGAAATTGACTCTTAGGAGGCACATTCATTACAAAAAGAAGTAAAGTAAGATTAGGCATTTGATAACCTAGGAAGAGGAACTTTTCTGTCCTGTTTAGGCTGCATAACAGTGTGAAAGAGTCATGACTGTCTTGGCACAATGGTGTGCACCTATAGTCCCAGCTACTCAGGAGGCTGAAGCAGGATCACTTGAGCCCCTGGAGTTTAAGGCTGTAGTGCACCATGATTGTGCCTGTGCATAGCATTGCCCTCCAGTGTGGGCAATAAACCAAGACCCCATCTCTAAAAAAATTTTTTTTTTCTTTTTTTTGAGGTGGAGTCTCACTTTGTTGCCAGGCTGGAGTGCAATGGAGCGGTCTCAGCTCACTGCAACCTCTGCCTCTCAGGTTCAAGCGATTCTCCTGCCTCAGCCTCCTAAGTAGCTGGAACTACAGGCATACACCACCGTGCCCAGCTAATTTTTATATTTTTAGTAGAGACAGGGTTTCACCTTGTTGGCCAGGATGGTCTCCATCTCTTGACCTTGTGATCTGCCCACCTTGGCCTCCCAACGTGCTGGGATTACAGGCGTGAGCCACTGCACCCAGCCTCTAAAAAAAAATTTTTTTAAGCCATGACATCATTATTATCTATGCCAGGCAATAAGGGTTCAAAGCAAAATTAATAAAAAGACATCACTCTTTTGAGTGAATGAACCCACTAGGACTGCCGTATTTTTTGGGTTTCATGCCAAAAATATAGTGCTGAAGAGTTATTTGTCAACATTTGTGATTGTGTGTGCAAGTGTCCTTTAATTGTTTTTTTTTTTTTTTTTTTTTTTTTGAGATGGAGTCTCACTGCAGCACCCAGGTTGGAGTGCAATGGCTTGATCTCAGCTAACTGTACCCCCTCATCTCCCAGGTTCTCCTGCCTCCTGAGCAGCTGGGATTACAGATGCCCACCATTATGCCCAGCTAATTTTTTGTATTTTTAGTGGAGATGGTGGGGGTTTCACCATGTTGGCCAGGCTGGTCTCAAACTCCTGCCTCAAAGTCCTGGGATTACAGACGTGAGCCACCACACCCAGCCTTTAATTGATCTTAGTTGCTCATTGTCTGTCTATCAGATATTTACTGAGTACCAACTATGCGCCAGGCACTGCTATAGGTTCTGAGGATACAGTTGTGAGCACAATAAACTATCCATGCTCACCCTCCTCAGTTACATTCTGGTGGAGGAGAGACAGTAAACAAACAAGACATAAAGTCATCTGGAATTAAATGCTATGAAGAAAAACCAAGCAGTGAAGGGGGATGAAGTATGATGGAAAATGCTAATTTAGATCGGATAGTCAGGAAGGGCCTCTCTGAGAAGGAAACATTTGAGGAAAGGTTTGAATGAAAGAGGGAGCAAACCATGCAAATATTCCCACTGTTGCCCCACTTGCTTTTACTCTATTGGGCATTTTAGCAATGCTATTACCTCATTCTAAGAAATATTTTTGTTTGTTCGTTTTTTGGGTTTTTTGTTGTTGTTGGAGTTTCGTGTTTTTGGGGTTTTTCTTGAGACAGAGTCTCGCTCTGTCGCCCAGGCTGGAATGCAGTGCCTCAATGGCTCACTGCAACCTCCACCTCCTGGGTTTAAGCAGTTCTCTACCTCAGCTCCCAAGTAGCTGGGATTACAGGCAACTGCCACCATGCCCGGCTAATTTTTTGTATTTTTAGTAGAGACAGGGTTTCACCATGCTGGCCAGGCTGGTCACAAACTCCTGACCTCAGGTGATCCACCCTCCTTGACCTCCCAAAGTGCTGGGATTACAGGTGTGAGCCACCGCACTTGGCCTGTTTTTTTTTGTATTTTTAGAGAGATAGTGTCTCACTGTGTTGCCCAGGCTGGTCTCCTGAGCTCCTGAGCTCAAGTGATCCTCTCACCTCAGCCTCCTAAAGTGCTAGGTGTGAGCCACCCTGGGAGACTGAAAAAATTAAAAATTACAAAAAATTTAAAAATTAGCTGGGCATGGTGGTGTGTACTTGGTAGTCCCAGCTTCTTGGGAGGCTAAAGCGGGAGTCACTTGAGTCCAAGAGTTTGAGGCTGCAGTGAGCTCTGATCACTCCACTGCACTCCAGCCTGCAGGACAGGGTGAGACTCTGTTTCAAAAAAAAAAAAATGCACACACATGTGGTTATCACAGAGAATCAATAAAAGTACTTACACTATAGGCCAATGGTTCTCAGTGAGAGGGCAGTTTTGTCCCCCTAGGGGACATTTTGGTAATGTCTTGTTGTCATAATTGGGAATGCTTCTGGCATCCTACATTGTACAGTACAGCTCTCCCGCAAGGAATTACCTGGCCCCAAATGTCAGTAGTACTGAGGTTGGGAAACCCTGCTATAGACTAGACCATTCAGTCTATGATTTTATACATGGGGCTCTTGGGGCATCTTGTTACGTAAATAACAAATGTATATCTTTTTTTTTTTTTTTGAGACAGAGTCTCACTCCATCACCAAGCGCCAGGCTGGAGTGCAGTGACGCGACCTCGGCTCACTGCCACCTCCGCCTTCCGGGTTCAAGCAATTCTCCTGCCTCAGCCTCCCGAGTAGCTGGGACTACAGGCGCGCGCCACCACGCCCAGCTAATTGTTTTTTGTATTTTTAGTAGAGATGGGGTTTCACCATGTTGGCCAGGATGGTCTCGATCTCTTGACCTCGTGATCCGCCCGCCTCGGCCTCCCAAAGTGCTGGGATTACAGGCGTGAGCCACCGCACCCGGCACAAATGTATATCTTAATGTTTGTGCTGCTATAATAAATTATCTGAGATGGGATAATTTATAAGCAATACAAACTTATTTCCTCATAGCACTGAAGGCTGGGAAGTCCAAGGTCAAGGTGCCAGCAGATTCAGTGTCTGGTGAAGGGACATTTCAGATAGATGGCACCCTCTAGGTATCCTCATATGGCAGAAGGGACAGAAAATCAAGAGGGACCAAACTCACTTTCCCAAGCCCCTTTATAAGGTCACTAATCCCATCTATGAGAGCAGAGCCCTTGCAATTTAATCACTACCCTAAAGGCCCCCACGTATGATCCCATGTATGGGATTAAATTTCAATGTGAATTTTGGAGGAGACACATTCAAATCAAAGCAGTTTTCATGTTGCTTATTTTACCATTCCATGTATATTCTAAGTGGAGAAGTTGAGTGCCCTTATACTAATTCTGTCATCAAATATTCCTGAAAGCAAAATTTTTTCCTTTCAGAAATCTATATTACTACGCCCAGTAAGTCACAACTTCAGGTTGACAAAATTGTGGGGAAGGTGCTTTTCATTTAAGTGCCAGTATTACGAATGTTCGAGTAAGCAATACAGAATGAGATTGTGTTCTTTTTATCTTTCTTTCTTTTTGCAGGCTTTCATAGAGACCATGTTTGCCAGTAAAGCCCCTGTGGAAGAAGCCTTTCTTTATGCTAAGGTGAGCTTCAGATGGTTAGAACAGTCTTGTTGGAGGTGAATATAATAAAGTAATTTGATTTGCAGAAATGGCAGTGCAGTCTGCTTTCATGGTAGTGATGACCAGCATGTCACTGGAGAGGATTTGGTTCTGAAATGTTACTGGTCATTTATAAGTCTTAAACATACTGTGTTACAATTAAAGGAAGTGAACTGCAAAGTAGAACAGATGATGATGAAGGGAAGATTTAGCAATGTGAGGTGACAAAAGTTACACTGTTTAGGTCAATGTAAAGAAGAGGCTGATGCCCAGGCATTGAGCTCATGTAATCCCAGCACTGTGGGAGGCTGAGGCAGGTGGATCACTTGAGACCAAGAGTTCAAGACCAGCCTGGCCAACATGGCAAAATCCCCCATCTCTACTAGAAATATAAAAATTAGCTGGGTGCGTTAATGCATGCCTATAATCCCAGCTACTTAGGTGGCTGAGATACGAGAATCACATAAACCGAGGACACACAGGTTGCACTGAGCCAAGATCACACACCACTGTATTCCAGCCTGGGAGACACAGCAAGACTCTGTCCCAAAAAAAAAAAAAAAAAAAGAAGAGGCAGAGGCCAGGCATGATGGGACACACCTGTAATCCCATTACTTTGGGAGGCCAAGATGGGAGGATCACTTGAGCCCAGGAGTTCGAGACCAGCCTGGACAACATACTGAGACCTCCTCTCTACAAAAATGAAAAAAACAATAGTTGGGCATGGTGGCATACCTGTAGTCCAGTAACTCTGGAGGCTGAGGTGGGTGGATGGCTTGAGCCTGGAAGGTTCAGGCTACAATGAACTGTGATTGCCCAACTGCAGTCCAGCCTGGGTGACAAAGCAAGACCCTGTCTCAAAAAAAAAAAAAAAAAAAAGAGGCTGAGAAAGTGCTTTAGATAGTGGCAGATACTCACCAACTTCCAGCTCCGTCCTGTATCCTGGAACATAGTGAAATTAGTAGGATTGCAGTTTTTTAGATTCCTTTTTCACTTTTCCACAGTATTTAGATTCGTAGCTATTTGAAAGATTTAAATTAGCAATTTAGAGCTGTTAAAAATGTAAGCCACATTTCAGTGTTTAGCTAAATAAGAATAAACAAATAGTAACCTTACATGATTATATTTCAGGGCTCAGCCTTCATCATAGTTTTCTGTTTTCTGGACTTAGTTTTAAAATTATAAGAAATTTAGAGAACACTAAGGAAAAAAGAACAGATTTAATAGGATTGAATAACAGGATTTGTGGGACTAAAAGAGTATACATACATAGAATATAGTACATGGGTTGAGAATAAAAGCAGTGGACTGAAATTACAGCGTAAAAGGTTTGGTTAGATATGATGAATAGTTTTCCAGTAATGACTTAAGTACTGGTATGGAGGAATGAGCTGTTGAAGAGAGCCTGGGCTGGGGCAGCCCTACAGAAACCTTTGAGTCATACCTTGCTGTTGTTTTTCACAGTTTGAATTTGAATGCCGGGCTCGTGGTGCTGACATCTTAGCCTATCCACCTGTGGTGGCTGGTGGGAATCGGTCAAACACTTTGCACTATGTGAAGAATAATCAACTCATCAAGGTATGTGAAATGCCATCAGTGCTACTCCCGCTTGGTCCAGATACTCTAGGAGAAAACCTACTAACCTCATGGTCCCCCTAACCTTCAGCTTTCACAAATTAGCTGACATTTAAGTATTGTATTGTTTTACAGACATTATCTCATTTTATCCTAAAATTAGCTCTGTTAGAAAGGAGCAATTATTAATATGCCTGCTTAACAGATGGGAAAAATGAACTTTAAAAAGTAAAACAACACAGGCCTGGCATGGTGGCTCATGCCTGTAATCCCAGCACTGAGAGGCCAAGATGGGCAGATCACTTGAGGTCGGGAGTTCGAGACCAGCCTGGCCAAAATGGTGAAACCCCGCTCCACTAAAAATACAAAAATTAGCCAGGTGTGGTGACACATGCTTGTCATCCTAGCTACTCCAGAGGCTGAGGCAGGAGAGTTGCTTGAGCCCAGGAGGCATAAGTTTCAGTGAGTCGAGATCACACCACTGCGCTCCAGTGCTCCAGCCTGGGCTACAGAGCAAGACTCTGTCTCAAAATAAACAAATAAAAATTTAAAAGTAAAATAACATGTTAGTGCAGAGCCAAATATTCTACTCTAAAGCCTCTGCTAATTTCATAATAACTCTCCTCCTCTAAGAACTTGCAGCAACAACAGTGAGCCAAACAGATTTTCAGGGAAGAAATATTTTAAGAAATCACTATTAACTATGAGGAAACAAACATATCTTTTATGATTTTCTTTCCATATGGCTATGCAGATGAAGAAATGTGTATTCCTTTATTAAGTCCATTTCTTTACTGATTTAATATTCAGTAAATCCAAAAGAAAAATATATCAAACATATAAATTATACAGCACAATTAAAAAAAAAAAGGAATACCCATGAACTAAGCATTGAATTTTAGAGCTAGAAAAGTAGGTGGTTGTGTTTGAATAAGGTTTGGCATACCACTGACATACCAACTTATATAGGATTTTTTTTCTCTCTTTCTTTTTTTTTTTTTTTTTTTTTGAGACAGAGTTCACTCTTGTTGCCCAGGCTGGAGTGCAATGGCACGATCTCAGCTCACCACAACCTCTGCCTCCTGCGTTCAAGCGATTCTCCTGCCTCGGCCTCCCAGGTATCTGGGATTACAGGCATGCACTACCACACCTGGCCTATTTTGGTATTTTTAGTAGAGATGGAGTTTCTCCATGTTGGTCAGGCTGGTCTGGAACTCCTGACCTCAGGTGATCTGCCCACCTCAGCCTCCCAAAGTGCTGGGATTACAGGCGTGAGCCACTGTGCCTGGCCTTTTTTCTCTTTTTTCATATGCCAACAAAGCAAAGGCATATAGGTTTTTTTTTTCTCTTAAAAAAAAAAAGTAGTAATAATGATATTAATAATGTGCTAATGTTTACACCTAGTAATTCAATCCCAAGCAGTCTGGTTCCAAAGCCTATGCACTTAAACACTATGCATTGCCACCTTTATTGAGGCAGTGTGAATTCATCTGAAAAGTTTTGTTTTGTTTCATTTTTTTTGTTTTGTTTTCACATGCCTCCTGTTTCAAATATCCGAAAAGTTTAGATGCTGTGTAGATAAATAGAAGAAACCAGCAATTAATGTCCTTTAAATTACAGCTTTAAAAAAAAAAAATACGGCTGGGCGCAGTGGCTCACACCTGTAGTCCCAGCACTTTGGGAGGCTGAGGTGGGAGGATCACGAGGTTAGGAGTTCGAGACCAGTCTGGGCAACATAGTGAAACCCCATCTCTACTAAAATACAAAAATTAGCCATGTGTGGCGGTACACACCTGTGGTCCCAGCCACTCAGGAGGCTGAGGTGGGAGAATCACTTGAACCCGAGAATCAGAGGTTGCAGTGAGCTGAGATCAAGCCATTGCATTCCAGCCTGGGTGACAGAGTGAGACTCCCTTCTCAAAAAAAAAAAAAAAAAAAAATATATATATATATATATATATATATATATGGGCTAGGCATGGTGGCTCACTCCTGTAATCCCAGCACTTTGGGAGGCCAAGGTGGGCAGATCACCTGAGGTCAGGAGTTCGAGACCATCCTGACCAATATAAAGAAACCCTGTCTCTATTAAAAATACAAAATTAGCCAAGCATGGTGGCGAATGCCTGTAATCCCAGCTACTTGGGAGGCTGAGGCAGGAGAATTGCTTGAACCCAGGAGGTGGAGGTTGCAGTGAGCCAAGATCACACCATTGCACTCCAGTCTGGGCAACAAGAGTGAAACTCCATCTAAAAAAAAAAAAAAAAGAAAGGCTTAACAACTTATGAGCTAACCCACTTTAACATAATCTTAATTACTTTGTTCCAGGATGGGGAAATGGTACTTCTGGATGGAGGTTGTGAGTCTTCCTGCTATGTGAGTGACATCACACGTACCTGGCCAGTCAATGGCAGGTAGGGCTTCTACAGAGTAACATATCCCACTGCTTCTTAGGAGTATGAGCTGGAATATAGCTATATTTGGAATGAATGACTAAAGAAATACTATAGGTCCATTCTTGGTCACGTTAGGTTGCAAAGCTCCTAATTATTTTCTAAGACTGTTTTGTCCATCATATCACAGGATGAGGCACCTAGAAACACCTAGGTCACTAACACACAAAGATATTTTTGTAGGAGATGGGGTCTCGCTGTGCCATCGAGGCTGGAGTGCAGTGGCTATTCAGAGGCCCAATCATAGCTCACTGGAGCCTAGAACTCCTGTTCTGAAGTGATCCTCTCTTCTCAGCCTCCTAAGTAGCTGGTACTATAGGCATGTTGCCACCATGCCTGACTCACAGACATTTAAAAAAAAATAAATTTAAAGTTGAATTTTTTTAAATACAAAAGTAATATTTAAGTTATGGTAGAATAGCTTGGTTGGATTAATCCTCCATAGATAATAATTATAAAATCTGGACAAAATACTAAAAATAACTATTTGAAGGCACCAGAGATCCCTTTGTAGTTCATGTGTGTGATGACTGGGTGTTCATGTACAGGTATGAGATGTGCTACCCTCAAACCTTCTTGTAAAGTCAGCACATTACCCATCTGACATGAAAAAAATAAAAGGGGCCAGAGAGCTTCCAAAAATAGGCAGGAACTGTACAAGTCCATTATTAAAAAACTGTAATGGGCTGGGTACGGTGGCTCACAGCTGAAATCCCAACACTTTGGGAGGCCAACGTGAACAGATCACCTGAGGTCAGGAGTTTGAAACCAGCCTGGCCAAAATGGTGAAACCCCATCTCTACTAAAAATACAAAAATTAGCTGAGCATGGTACTCCAGAGGCTGAGGTGGGAGAATCGCTTGAACCCAGGGGGTGGAGGTTGCAGTGAGCCAAGATTGGACCACTACATTCCAGCCTGGGTGACAGAGTGAAACGCTGTCTCAAAAAAAAAAAAAAAAAAAACCTGACCAACATGGTGAAACCCCGTCACTACTAAAAATACAAAAATTAGCCAAATGTGGTGGCACACACCTGTAATCCCAGCTACTCAGGATGCTGAGACAGGAGAATCGCTTGAACCCAGGAGGCAGAGGTTGCAGTGAGCCAAGATCATGCCACTGCACTCCAGCTTGGGTGACACAGCAAGACTCAGTCTCAAAAAAAAAAAAAAAAAAAAAACTATAATAGCTAAATTTGGTTGTTAGGGCATTTTGCCTGAGGACATTGCCCAACACACGTAGCTTGGGCAGCAGAAAGCCACAGCCTTATTGATTTAAGACATCAGAGAATAGATTTAGGTGCTGGCAGAATAGCCAGAAAGATGAAGGAGAACCCTTGACAAGAAGGGGTTGCAAAAACTTTGAGCCCCAAAATCTGTATACAGAATATTCAAAAATCCTTGGCTGACCACTAAACTATGTGTTGTGAGGAGGCCTCATGAGGCTCAGCAAAATACCAGCAGCTCAAAGCTGAATAAACTTAGCAGAGATTATAGTTGCTTCCCAGTGAGAACAGAGTTTGTAGTTTGAATCTATCCAAGTTAACAAAATTACTAGACATCAGAAGAAACAGGTAATTATGACCTGTAATGAAGAAAATCTGATCATGAAATAATCCTGGCCAGACGCAGTGGCTCAGGCCTATAATTCCAGCACTTTGGGAGGCTGAGGCAGGCGGATCATCTGAGATCAGGAGTTTAAGACCAGCCTGGCCAACCTGGTGAAATCCTGTCTCTACTAAAAATACAAAAATTAGCTGGGTGAGGTGGCAGGTGACTTGAATTGCAGCTACTCGGGAGGCTGAGGCAGGAGATAACTTGAACTCGGGAGGGGAAGGTTCCAGTGAGCCAAGATTTACCATTGTACTCCATCTTGGGCAATAGAGCAAGACTCCGTCTCAAAAAAAAAAGAAAAAAAAAAAAGAAATCCTAATGTTCCAATTAGCAGAGGGACTTTAAAGTAGCTGTTATAGATATGTTAAAGGAAGATGTAGACGTAATGAGCGAACAGATGGAGAATCTCAATGAGAAATAGAAACTAAAAAGAACGAGGGATTATGGGAAGATGGCAGCAGCAGGATAGTTTTTTAAACTTTCCAAATTGTCAAATAAACATACATCAACTAGCTAACAAAACCAAACACTAGGTAATATTTGTTACCTCAAAATAGGTACCTCATAATTCACAAACATTCAGTCTGTAACTGCGCAATTAGCAAAATCTAGACTGATAAACTGTATGTCAAGCAGCCTGGATTCTTAAATTACAAGGAAATGAAAAGAGGTGGAGGAGGAGCCTATTAACTGAAAGAGATTTTAGTTATATCAAATTCAAATCTATTACAAATGAGCACAGAAAATTTTCTTGGGGTGAATATTTGGGTGATGCATATATGTAGATAGAGTTTTTTTTTTTGTTTTTTTTTTTTTGAGACAGTTTCGCCCTTGTTGCCCAGGTTGGAGTGCAATGGTGCAATCCTGGCTCACTGCAACCTCTGCCTCCCAGGTTCAAGTGATTATCTTGCTTCAGCCTCTCGAGTAGCTGGGATTACAGGCATGCACCACCACGCCCGGCTAATTTTGTATTTTTAGTAGAGATAGGGTTTCTCCATGTTGGTCAGGCTGGTCTCGAACTCCCAACCTCAGGTGATCCACCCGCTTGAGCCTCCCAAAGTACTGGGATTACAGGCATGAGCCACCACGCCCTGCCAATAAAAATATTTTTAAAAACACAAAGACAGCCAGGCAAGCTGGCTCATGACTGCAATCCCAACACTTTGGGAGGCAAGGCAGGAGGATCACTTGAGCTCAGGAGTTCAAGACCAACATGGGCAACATAGTGAAACTCGGACTCTACAAAAAATACAAAAAAATTAGCCAGGCGTTGGTGGCACCTGCCTGTAGTCCCAGCTTCTCAGGAGGCTGAAGTGGGAGGATTGCTTGAGCCCAAGAGACAGAGGTTGCAGTGAGCTGAGATTGTACCATTGCACTCCAGCCTGGGTGACAGAACCAGACCCTGCCTTAAAAAATAAAAAAGGAAAAAACACCCACAATGACCAGGCATAGTGGCATGCACCTATAGTCTCAGCTACTCAGGAAGCTGAGGCAGGAGGATCTCTTGAGTCCAGGAGTTCTAAGCTGTGTCTACTGTGTTGATCAGGTATCTGCAACAAATCTATCATCAATATGGTGTCTGCTCAGGAGCAGGGAACCACCAGGTTACCTAAGGAGGGCTGAACTGGCCCAGGTCAGAAACAGCAGGTCAAAACTGATCAGTGGTGGGAGTAAGCTTGTGAATAGCCAGTACACTCCAGCCTGAGCAACATAGCAAGACCCCATCTGTAAAAAAAAATAATAATAATAATAATTAATTAATTAATTAAAAAAAAAAAAACGAAAGGAATAGGGAGTGACTGCTAGCCAGATACAAGATTTGGGAAGGGATAGTAATGAAAATTTTCTGGAATTAGTGGTGATGGTTATACAACGTGAATACACTTAAAACCACTGAATTGGCTGGGCACGGTGGCTTACGCCTGTAATCCCAACACTTTGGGAGACTGAGGTGGGCAGATCACCTAAGGTTGGGAGTTTGAGACCAGCCTGGCCAACATGGTGAAACCCCGTTTCTACTAAGAATACAAAAATTAGCTGGGCATCATGGTGCATGCCTGTAACCCCAGCTACTTGGGATGCTGAGACACAAGAATCACTTGAACTCAGGAGGCAGAGGTTGCAGTGAGCCGAGATCATACCACTGCACTCCAGCCTGGGCCATAGAGCAAAGCTCAGTCTGAAGGAATTTTATGATAAATGAATTATATCTGAATAAAAATGATAAATTCAGTCAGGCATGGTGGCTCATCCTATAATCACAGCACTTTGGGAGGCCAAGCGAGCAGATGACTTGAGCCCAGAAGTTCCAGACCAGCCTGGGCAACATGGCAAAACCCCATTTCTACAAAAAAACGTTAAAAGTGCTTCCTTCAGCAGCACGTATACCAAAATTGGAACAATACAGAGATTAGCATGGCCCCTGGACAAGGATGACATGCAAATTTGTGAAACATTTTATATATAATCATGAAAGAAAAAAATTAGCCAGGCATGGTGGCATCGGCCTGTAGTCCCAGTTACTAGAGAGACTGAAGTGGGAAGATCACCTGATCCCAGAAGTTCGAGGCTGCAGTGAGCTGTGACTGCACTGCTGTCTTCCAGCCTAGGCAACAGAGTGAGACTGGGTCTAAAAAAAAAAAAATTAAATTCATGTGTAAATAACAGTACACACAAAAAATCACAATTAACTGACTACAAAAGTTAGGATATGGCTAGCATGGTGGCTCACACCTGTAATCGCAGTGTTTTGGGAGTCTGAGGCAGGAGGATCACTTGAGGCCAGGAGTTCAAAACCAGCCTGGGCAACACAGCAAGACCTCTATATCTACAAAAAAATTGGCCAGCCAAGGTGGCGCACACCTGTAATCCCAGCTACTTAGGAGGCTGAGGTGAGAAATTACTTGACCCCTGAAGTTTGAGGTTACAGTGAACTATGATCACTGCACTCTAGCCTAGGCAACAGAGCAAGGCCCTGTCTCCAAAATAAAAGAGGTAGGATGAGGGTTGCTTATTGGGAAGATTGTCATTATTCTGAGAAATATAGAAGGGTCTTCTTGGCATAGTCTACCAAGTTTTTTGTTTGTTTTTTTTTTTTTTCAATCTGACTGGTATTCACCTTATAATACTTTTTTTTTTTTTTTTTTTTTTTTTTGAAACCGGGTCTCTCTGTCACCCAGGCTGGAGTACAGGGGCTTGATCTTGGCTCACTGCAACCTCTGCCTCCCGGGTTCAAGTGATTCTCCTGCCTCCACCTCACTCAAGTAGCTGGGACTACAGGCAATGCCACCATGCCAGCAAATTTTTGTATTTTTAATAGAGCCACCAAATAATTTCTTAAGGTTTATGTTTGATTGATTTGTTTGGCTTTCTGGATCTGTGTTTTGTTTTACAATAAAATTTTTTTTTTAGTTTTTAAATGAAAATTTTAAAGCTGAAATGTACATTAACTGAAACAGGAAATTCACTAGGTGGACTTAACTGTAAATTGGAGATAGCAGAAGTTTGCAAACTTGAAGATAAATATAAATTATCCAGTTGGAAGAATAGAAATACCTTGCAGAAAGGCCAGGTGCAGTGTCTCATGGCTGTAATCCCAGCACTTTGGGAGGCCGAGGTGGGTGGATCACTTGAGGTCAGGAGTTCAAGACCAGCCTGGCCAACATGGTGAAACCCCATCCATACGAAAATACAAAAATTAGCTGAGTGTGGTGGCATGTTCCTCCCAGCTACTTGGGAAGCTGAGGGAAACAGCAATCCTCCCATCTCAGCCTCCCAAGTAGCTGGGATAGAGGCACGTGCCACCATGCCTGGCTAATATTTTGTTATTTTGTAGAGACAGGGTTTCGCTATGTTGCCCAGGCTGGTCTGTAACTCCTGGGCTCAAACGATCTTCTTGCCTTGGCCTGCCAAAGCACTGGAATTATAGGCATGAGCCACCATGCCCAGCCAAATGCTAGGTATTTAAGAGAAATGAAAACATTTCTCAATAAAAAGAGTTGTACAAGGACATTCATAACAGCATTTATTCACAATAGCATAACAACCAAAATGTCCATCAACAGGAGAATGAATATGCAAATTGTGGTCTGTTCATACAATGGAATACCACTCAGTAATAAAAAAGAACATTTTAATTACTGATTGAGTGTTTTTTGTTACTGATTAAAGCAACACCGCAGATGTACTGCATAGACATGCTCAGTGAAGGCAGCCAGACACAGGAGTATATATTGTGTGATTCCATTTATATGATGTTTCAGTTTAGGCAAACTAAGGTCAAAATAATCACAATAGCATTTGCCTCGGAAAGTAGGGATATTGATTAGAGGTGGACATGAGGGTTGGGCATAGTCACGCCTATAATCCTAGCACTTTGGGAGGCCAAGTCAGGCGTCACCTGAGATCAGGAGTTGAAGACCAGCCTGGCCAACATGGCAAAAACTCATCTCTACTAAAAATACAAAAATTAGTCAGGCATGGTGGCAGGCACCTATAATCCCAACTATTTGGGAAACTGAGGCAGGAGACTCGCTTGAACCCGGCAAGGGCAGAGTTTGCAGTGAGCTGAGATCACACCACTTTACTCCAGCCTGGGCAAAGAGCGAAACTCCATCTCAAAAAAGAAAAGAAACGAACATGAGGAAGCTTTCAGGGGAGGTGGAAATGTTCTGTATAATGGTAGGAATATGGACCTATGTCAGTTAGGATTCTTCAGAGAAACAGAACCAATAGGACATGTATGTGCGGCCAGGCGGACAGACAGACGGACGGATAGATTTTAATGAATTGGTTCATGCAGTTGTAGTAGCTGGTCTCAATCTTACAAGGATAGGCCAGTAAGCTGGAAACTCAAGCAAGTGTTGAATCACAAGGCTTGAATCCAAAATCTATAGGGCAGACTTCAGAGCAAACTCAGGCAGGGTTTATGTTATAGTCATGAGGCAGAATTCCTTCTGCAGCATACCACAGCAATTGTGGCATTTGTGTTTATATGTTGTGGTTTACCTTTTGGTTTGTGTTTCAGCCAGCCAGCCAAACTGTTAGAACTTTTCTGACCCCTTCAGCTACAACATTGAATCCAGAATCTCTGATTAGTGGACCCATATCATAAAGTTGCCCAATGCAACTCTGTTCCTTCTGCCATTATCCCCCCACCATAAATATTCATTCCTACCCGTATTCCCAGATTTTTGTCCATTGGAAATTGGAAACATCATGCAGTTCTTTTTGGAATGGAGTGGACCTCCTCATGGGTCACACTTTCTACCTAACTTGGAGCCTGCTGGGCCTTGAGTGTAGTTACAGTTCTAGAAGAACCAAGGCAACTACCTCAGGGGACGTACCTATAGGTTTTCAGATGGGGGGTAGAAGGGCTGCTTCTGCTAGCAGTGAACACTCAGCAGAATTTAGGAGTTCACTGTCCCCAGCTTCAATGGGTTTGGCACATGGATTTGTCAAAATTGTACAGTTCAAATGTATGCATTTTAGTGTATATAAAGACACGTTGGGAGACCAAGGCAGGAGGATCGTTTGAGCTCAGGCATTCTAGACCAACCTGGGCAACACAGTGAGACCTTGTCTCTTTAAAAAAAAAGATTATATTATTTAGTAATACTGTGGCGAGGTGAGTTATGGGTGCATTTATAGTTGATAAAATAATGAACCTAGAAGATGGGTACATAGGTGCTCTTTTGCTATTATATTTAGCCATTCTTCTATTAGGGGACATTTAGAGTTTGTCTAATTTACACTTATAAAAAAATTACAGTGAACATATTAGTACATTCAGCTTTATTTTCTTTTTCTTTTTCTTTTTTTTTTTTTTTTTGAGACAGAGTCTCACTCTGTTGCCAGGTGCCAGGCTGGAGTGGAGTGGCGTGATCTCAGCTCACTGCAACCTCTGCCTCCCGGGTTCAAGCAGTTCTCCTGCCTCAGCCTCCTGAGTAGCTGGGACTACAGGCACATGCCACCACGCCCAGCTAATATTTGCATTTTTAGTAGAGATGGGGTTTCACCATGTTGCTCAGGATGGTCTCAATCTCTTGACCTCGTGATCTGCCTGCCTCAGCCTCCCAAAGTGCTGGGATTACAGGTGTGAACCACCACGCCTGGCCTCTTTTTTTTTTTTTTTTTAATATAAAGATGGGGTTTCACCATGTTGGCCAGGCAGGTCTCTAACTCCTGACCTCAAATGATCCGCCCACCTTGGCCTCTCAAAGTGCTGGGATTACAGGCATGAGCCACCTCGCCTGGTCTTTCAGCTTTATTTTCTTAGGATATATTAGAGTAAAATTATAAGCTCTATTTGAGCATCTTTAAGGCCTTTGATGTAATTAGCTGTATTAATTTACACTCTTATCAACAGTATGTGAGAATACATATCATATATCATCCCAGGTCACTTTGTTACCTCATAATTGCTAAAGAAACTGTTACTCTAAAGACATTTAAGTGTATGTTACCAGTAGCCAAGATGTTGACTGGTTTATCCCATGGTATCTACTTCATCTGTCAGAAGTGGGTCCGTAGGCTTTCCTGCCTTTTTTTAAAATGGTAATCTGTGCTGTAAGGGATTAGACAGGATCGGGGCTGAGCCTTGTCCACCCACTGACTGCGCTCATGGTTGGGTGCTTCTTTGGGCCCTACTTCATGTGTCTCCTGACTGTTTGAAGGAGAGACTGTGTTGCTGCTCCAGCTTGAAAGATTGTTGCCCTTCTTACTGAGCACCTAGGACGTGATTGAGCTCCTGGCCGTATTGATAGATTGGTACTTATTAAGCATCAACAGTGCCCCAGCAGCAGCAGCATCTTGGGGTTTTTCTAGTCAAACTTAGTAGCATACTTCTTATACTATCAGTTTATCTGAGTTCAGGTTCTTTGGTTTTCCTGTTCCCAGGTTCAGCGCACCTCAGGCAGAACTCTACGAAGCTGTTCTAGAGATCCAGAGAAGTTGTTTGGCCCTCTGCTTCCCTGGGACAAGCTTGGAGAATATCTACAGCATGATGCTGACCCTGACAGGACAGAAGCTTAAAGACTTGGGCATCATGAAGAACGTTAAGGAAAATAATGCCTTCAAGGTACTTCACTTCTCTTGACCCCAGTTCTCAAGAACGTCTAACACGCTGCTAGGTTTTTTACCCTATATAAAGCTGATTAGATTTAGAATGGGACAGATGCAGTGATTCATGCCTGTAATCCCAGTAGTTTAGGAGTCTGAGGCAGAAGGATCACTTGAAGCCAGCCTGGGCAACACAGCAGCATGTAATGAATAGCGAGACCCCATCTACATACATATAGATACACACACACACACACACACACACACACACACACACACCGAGTCTTTTATGTTTAAAAAAAAAAAAAGAAAAAGATTTAGAAGTAAGAGGGATTTAGCTTTAACATGGATTAAAACAAAGGAAGTCAGTACTTACTTCTTCCAGAAGATGGCAGCACATCCTGATTCATTACATGCTGCATAACTAGCTCAGTATTCAGAAAATGTAAAATGAAGTCTGGTGCAGATAGGGTGAAAAAGAAAGCAAGAATGAGGAGAAGCCTGGGAAACATAGAAGACCCTCTGTCTACAAAAATTTAGAAGTTAGCCAGGTGTGGTGGTGTGCACCTCTAGTCCCAGCTACTTGGGAAGTTGAGGTGGGAGGATCTCTTGACCCCAGGAATTCAGGGCTGCAGTGAGCTATGGTCATGGCACTGCACTCCAACCTGGGCCACAGAACAAGGCCCTGCTTCTAAAATGAAAAAAGAGAGAGAGAGATTTTTTATTTTATTTTTTTGAGATGGAGTCTGGCTCTTCACCCAGACTGGAGTGCAGTGGCGTGATCTCGGCTCACTGCAACCTCTGCCTCCCAGGTTCAAGCAGTTCTCCTGCCTCAGCCTCTTAAGTGGCTGAGATTACAGGTGTGTACCACCACACCCAGCTAATTTTTGTATTTTTAGTAGAGACAGGAGTTTCGCCATGTTCGTCAGGCTGGTCTCAAACTCCTGACCTCGTGATCCACCCACCCCGTGCTGGGATCATAGGCATCAGCCACCATGCCTGGCTGAGAGATTAACTTTTAATCCTTTTATAGATTGTTCTGGAGGTCAAAGGAGAAGATATTTGTTGTTTAAGTGACATTTTTGAGACTTCAGCAATATTCCCAAAGGCCACGTCATTAGTGAATTTTTTTTTACATCCAAAATGTGATAATGTTCAGTAAAAATGTAAAACCTCAGCTTTAAAATTAAGATGCTAGATGTCCAAGTCAGATAGCCCATTAGGCATTGTCCTGCTTCCAAGTTAAGGCTTCTAGGAATTCTGTCATCGGTAAAAAGGAAGCTATAAATTGCCTGTTGCTCAGCCCAACAAATCTTTAATTAATGGATAGAAATACCCAAGCTAACTGGGCATGGTGGCTTACGCCTGTAATCCCAGCACTTTGGGAGGCTGAGGCAGGTGGATCACATGAGGTCAGGAGTTCGAGACCAGCCCGGCCAACATGGTGAAACCCCGTCTCTACTAAAAATACAAAAATTAGCCAGGCATGGTATTGCGTGCCTGTAATCCCAGCTACTCGGGAGGCTGAAGCAGGAGAATAGCTTGAACTTAGGAGGTGGAGTTTGCAGTGAGCCAAGATCGTGCCACTACACTCCAGCCTGAACAACAGAGCAAGACTCCATCTCAAAAAAGAAAAAAAAGAAAGAAAGAAATACCCAAGCTGGTAGGTGCCCAAAAGTATGCCCTCTCCATAAGTTGCTGTGCGATACTTAGGGTCTCCAGAGTAGATTCCTGAGAGGGATATGTGAGCGAACATTAAAACGAGAACTGTTTTAATAGTCACCAAGAAAAGAGATTTTCTTTTTTTTTTCCCCTTTCCTTTATTTTTACCTTTCCTGTGGTACTGAAGGAAAGACTTTCATTTGCCACAGTCATTAGTTGGGATTACCCAAGTCAGCATATATGTAGTATATTATACAGTGGGAATGGAAATGTGGATTTATGAGAATGCCACTAGCAGAATTGCATATGAGGTCGCAGTTTTTCCGATGCCTTTAAGTATTAGTCTGAGGATGGATTAAAGTGGCAGAACGGTGGGGGGAGATACTAACACATATCTCACTGATTTATACTTGCCCATCATTCCCCGTAAGAGGTCATTGCTCTAATGATACTGTGATAATTATCTTTTCCAGGCTGCTCGAAAATACTGCCCTCATCATGTTGGCCACTACCTTGGGATGGATGTCCACGACACTCCAGACATGCCCCGTTCCCTCCCTCTACAGCCTGGGATGGTAATCACAATTGAGCCAGGTAAGGAGAGGTGTTATAATAGTAGTATGACGTAAACGTTGTTTGTTTGTTTTTGAGATGGAGTTTTGCTCTTTCACCCAGGCTGGAGTGAAGTGATACGATCTTGGCTCACTGCAACCTCTGCCCCCCTGGGTTCAGCAATTCTTCTGCCTCAGCCTCCTGAGTAGCTGGTATTGTAGGCACCTGCCACCACGAATGGCTAGTTTTTATATTTTTAGTAGAGACAGGGTTTCACCATGTTGGCCAGACTGGTCTCGAACTCTCGTCCTCAGGTGATCTACCTGTCTTAGCCTCCCAAAGTGGTAGGATTACAGGCGTGAGCCACCATGCATGGCCACATTGTTTATTTTTACCTCAACCAAAGTAATTAAGTTAGAAGAGACAGGAAAAAAAGTCTCTCCAGTGTAGAAGATAATTTTATTTTAGATTTATCTTTCGTATTCTTATTTACTATCACACAATTTGTTCCATTTGACTCTTCCAATAAACAACAGATGGGAAATACTTCCTATAAGTAGACATTAAGAAATGAATCTTTTTTAATCCTGCCTTTGCCGGGGCCAGTTCGTACTGGTCTCCCATTTAGTACTGGGGGGGCTCCTCAAGCTTCCAAAGCCCCCAGTGCTTGCGTGCAGAGAGACACGCAGACACACTATACTCTCATTTCAACACCTCTGCAAGCTGCATTGATCTACCCAGCACCATCCCACTCCTTAGTATCCAGTGCCTTCCTCATAAGCTTCGGAGAAAGCTAACAATTAGATAGTTACCTAACTTGAGTGGTCCTGGGTCTTAGGCAGAATTCTGAAGAGAAGCAGTGGTCACAGTGGTATGTGAAAATTGATATTGTCAGAGTTGATGGTTAAACACTGATGCTGGTTTTGTTTTGAAAAACAGATCTAAATTTTAGATTCCAAGTATTTTAATCTCTATATAAATTATGGCTGTGAAATGTCTTTTATGCCACCCTTTGAACCCAGTCATGCATTGCTATCTGTGCCCATAGATACATCATTTAGTTCAATCTGATTGGTACCTGGGTGCTTCCTTAGACTGTGCTACATTTTCCTTTGCTGATCTCTTTTTTTTTTTTTTTATCACAGAGGTGGTATCTGTGAGGATAGTAAAAGAAGTTTACAACTTCTTTCTTATGAAAAGACCTGGTATATGTCTTAACTTCATGATTAGAAAGGGTACCTGGGGTTCCTACATTTTTCCAAATGTACATTAAAGTCTTTCAGTTTCTCCTTTACTTTACATTATGCACATCAGATATATTTAAACCTTATTTGAGAGGAAAACAAAAAATTTTATAATGACTGTTTCTGCAGCTTCCAGTTAATCAAGGCTGATAATCTCTAAATAATTGTTTAATACATTTTAAATGTATTTTGTCTTTATTTTTGCCAAGTGCTTTTTCCAGGGTACTCTTAGGCAGGGGGAAGAATGCACTTATATAATCTCTCTGTCCCCTGCGTATATTGATGTACTTTTATTTTTTTTGAGATGGAGTCTCATTCTGTCACCGCGGCTGGAGTGCAATGGCATGGTCTCGGCTTGCTGCAACCTCTGCCTCCTGGGTTCAAGTGATTCTCCCACCTCAGCCTCTGGAGTAGCTGGGACTACAGGCGCCCACCACCACACCCAGCTAATTTTTATATTTTTGGTAGAGACAGGGGTTTCACTATGTTGGCCAGGCTGGTCTGGAACTCCTGACCTTGTGAACCACCCACCTTGGCCTCCCAAAGTGCTGAGATTACCAGTGTGAGCCACCGCGCCCAGCCATTGATGTACTTTTAACTTAGGTAACTTTACTGGCCTGCTTGAGCCACTAGAATATGACAAAATCATGATCAGCATTGCCATAGTTGTATGGAGCTTATAGTCCATTATACAGATAACCAGAATAATTTTAGTAATGATACCAACAGGTGTTGACCATTATATGCTAGGCACTTTGACATGTATTATCTCATTTAATCCTCACAGCTTTATTAGGTAGGTACCATAAAGATCCAGCATTACAGTGGAAGGAATTTTAACCCAGAGGTTAACTTACTTGCCCCAAACCACCCAGTTTCTATCATTCCTGAACAGCATGTTCTTCTTTATACTTCACAGGCATTTATATTCCAGAGGATGACAGAGATGCCCCAGAGAAGTTTCGGGGTCTTGGTGTACGAATTGAGGATGATGTAGTGGTGACTCAGGACTTACCTCTCATCCTTTCTGCAGATTGTCCCAAAGAGATGAATGACATTGAGCAGATATGTAGCCCAGCCTCTTGACCTTCACTGCAGCCCACATGCACCTCAGGTTCAAGACGAGTGTATGCTGGCATCCCTGCACATGTGCTTTCTGAATATCTCTGTGTGTGCATTTATATACATATTCCATTTGGGAATACAGCAGCTGTGTGAATGTATGTAATCGTGTGTGTGTGGGTTTTTTTTAAGTAGTTAGAAGTCTGGAAAAATGAATTTGTGAATAGTATGTTACTGCAGCTTTGGTAACATTAATTCTATAGAATTTATGACCAGACAAGTTTAATTTTTAAACATAAAGAAAGGTCTTGGTTACATATGTCCATGCGTTCCAGTTAACACATTTAAACATACAGAAAATTCACTTCTTTCAAGTCCTTCCCTTTCTGTTCTTTTGCTGAGATCCACCCAATATCGTAGTAAGTTTGTGTGATGCCTGTATTTTTAGCTAATCACCAAGGTCTCTGCTTATTGTAAAATTCACCTGTTGGTGATGGTGGGTGGCCAATACATACCTTATGTAACTCCTCCCTACCTATTCTAGATCCTGCGTGTCTAGTGGAGCCACGTGAACCCTCAGGGGCACTGGTGTCCTGCAGTCTTACTAGTCAGCCACAGTCCAGGTTCCAGCAACACTAGCTACCTTCCAGACAAAACAGTTGTGAGCCTCTCTTGCCATTTGGTTGCCTAGGACCTGGAAAGTATTTAGATTCTTGATAAAGAAGGAAATGGAAGAGAAAGAAAAGTATGTATGTATCTACTAAATATCCAGACATCAGGGCTGGGCATGATGGCTCACGCCTGTAATCTCAACATTTTGGGAGGTCGAGGTAGGTGGGTCACTTGAGACCAGGAGGTTGAGACCCGCCTGGCCAACATGGTGAAACCCTGCCTCTACTAAAAATACAGAAATTAGTCAGGCGTGGTGGTTCACGCCTGTAATCCCAGCTACTTGGGAGGCTGAGGCATGACAATTGCTTGAACCTGGGAGGTGGAGGTTGCAGTGAGCTGAGATCATGCGACTGCACTCCAGCCTGAATGACTGAGCGAAACTCTCTGCTTCAAAAAAAGAAAAAATCCAGACATCCAGCCATCTTTTCTCTTCAATTTAAAGATGATTTCTTAATGATGGCTTCAAAAATTAATAAGAAGAAAAAAGAATGATTTCTTTCCCAGATATCCCTGCTCCCTCTATGGATTCTTAATCCACTGACCCTCATGAGTTATCCTTGTAGCTCTGCAGAGGCGGATCCTCTACTTACTTACCCTGTCAGAGTCACAAAGTCACAGTAGTGGCACCGGTTTCAGAGAAGCACCCCTGTTACCATTCTGTGATTTCCTTTAGTGCTAATAAAAACAAAATACGGAATCCACCAATAAATATCTTATGATTCCTATCTTTCTCTGATTATTAGCACTGAGCGTGCAGTGGCAAAGAGTCATATTTCTTTTTTTTTTGGAAAGGGAGTCTCACTCTGTTGCCCAGGCTGGAGTGCAGTGGCACGATCTCAGCTCACTGTAACCTTCCCCTACCGGGTTGAAGCAATTTTCCTGCCTCAGCCTCCCAAGTAGCTGGTGCTACAGGCGAATACTGCCATGCCCAGCTAATTTTTTGTACTTTAGTAGAGATGGGGTTTCACCATGTTACCCAGGCTGGTGTCAAACTCCTGAGCTCAGGCAATCCACCCACCTCGGCCTCCCAAAGTGCTACGATTACAGGCTGTGAGCCACCGCATATGGCCTGAGTCATATTTCTTTAAACCCAACATTGGATACAATTATACAGCAACTCAGTTTCCAAGGTGAACAGGACTAGATTACCACAGATAGCTTATTTAGGAGCTTCTGTGATAGAGGGAAGCTTTAAGAGCCAGTGTGTTCATCTCCTTTAAACCTGGATATGGGCTCAAGATGTATAAAACATGCCAGTTGTTACAACACAAATTTGAGGGTTTTTAAAAGATATATATTTGTATTAGGGAAGCACAAGCTAGGGGATTAACAATCTCTGCAGTGCTGGAAGTTTGCCTATCTTATCAGGGACACCCAGGGTACAGAGTGAAAAGCAGACAAGCAGTGACTTCTTCAAGAGACAGATAATGTGAAAACAAAAGTGATACAAATTGTATCCTGACAGTGCTAGCCCAGGAATGCTTTGGCTTTGTGCACCTTATCTAAGCAGCTCTTGGAATGGAGGCTGCACAGCTGGAGCCTCCGTCCCTCATACCTACCCTACTTCCTCCCTCCAATTTCTCAATCTAGCGCTACTTTTTAAAAGAAGGGGAGGGAAGTAACTCCAGGACTCTGGCTTCTCACTTCCTGAGCTCTGTGCACCCAGCAACCCTTTCCCTGGATTGTGTTTCCTTTTCATTTACAATCCAGGAATAAGGAATTTCTTTTCACCTGTAGTCGTGGCTGAGTGGTTAAGGCTATGGACTAGGAATTTCTTTTCCTTTTGTCTTTTCTTTTTTTTCTTTTGAAACAGTCTCACTATCATCCAGGCTAGAGTGCAGTGGTGCAATCTACTTTTTAAAAGAAGGGGGAGGGAAATAACTCCAGGACTCTGGCTTCTCACTTCCTGAGCTCTGTGCCCCCAGCAACCCTTTCCTTGGATTGTTTCCTTTTCATTTACAATCCAGGAATAAGGAATTTCTTTTCCTTTGTTTTCTTTTTTCTTTTTTTTTTGAAACTGAGTCTCACTATCATCCAGGCTGGAGTGCAGTGGTGCAATCTTGGCTCACTGCAACCTCCGCCTCCGGGGTGCAAGCAATTCTGCCTCAGCCTCCTGAGTAGCTGGAATTATAGGTGCCCACCACCATGCCCAGCTAATTTTTGTATTTTTAGTAGAGACAGGGTTTCACCATGTTGGCCAGGCTGGTCTCAAACTCCTGACCTCAAGTGATCTGCCCACCTTGGCCTCCCAAAGTGCTGGGATTACAGGCATGAGCCACCACGCCCAGCCTCCTGTCTCTAAACTTGCTAGCTAAAAGCCTAGGTGGCTTCTATGTATAGCAACATACTTGGACATGAAACAGACTTCTGGTTAGATTCTAGTCAAGTTCTATAGATGTTACTGGTAGTCAGAAGGACTATTGTGGAATGATTCTGGTGATTTTTAGTCCCTGACCCAGGTATATTGTCCTTTGAGTCCCAGATTAACTACAGCAGCTAAGCATTGGAATCAGACTTTTAGAACCATCAAGATAGCATAATGAACATCTCCTAGTAATGTTTTATGGGCTGTCTGATGTATTCAGGATGTGTTGAGCAGGTAATTATGCACTGTGCTGTGTGTGATCTTATGCTTAGCCATGCCACAGACACCCCCACATTTAGTTGTTTTTTTTTTTAATACAAAGGATGCTATTAACTTTTTGGATATAAAATAATTTTATTTTTCTAATGTCAGGAAATGACCCATTCCACTTAAGCATGTTTTCCAAATAATTAAAATTTAATACTTCAAGAATAAAATGTATCCAAATATTTCTTAAAATTCTTAAAATTTAGGTTAAAATTTGCTGATCTCTTACATTCAATAAAGCTGGGACTTGAAGACTTCCCATAGTTTTCAACTGCCTTGCAAGTTCATAAACTTGTAAGTATACCAAGGTCAATAAGATAAATTCAGAGTTTTAAGGCTTTTATATTAGCTTTTTAAATTTTTTAAAAGTTTTTAATTGACATAATTGTACATATTTACAGTGTACATAGTGATATTTTGATACATATAGTGGATAGTGATCACAACAATCAGCATATCCATCAGATTGAACATTTATCATTTGTGTTGAGCCATTAATTTTTTTTTTTTTTTCTGAGACGGAGTCTAACTCTGCCACCAGGCAGGAGTACAGTGGCACCATCTCGTCTCACTACAACTTGCAACTCCCAGGTTCAAGGGATTCTCCTGCCTCAGCCTCCCTAGTAGCTGGGATTATAGGCATGCACCACCATGCCCAGCTAATTTTTGTATTTTTAGTAGAGACGGGGTTTTACCATGTTGGCCAGGATGGTCTCTCAATCTCCTGACCTCGTTATCCACCCACCTCGGCCTCCCAAAGTACTGGGATTACAGGCGTGAGCCACCACACCCAGGAGCCTGTAGTTCTAAGTATGACATAATATATATACCAGGTGCTCCTATTAAGAGGCTTAATTTTTTAAAAAATTATTCAAATATTACCACTGGAATTTTCCTCCCTGAATTGAAGATACAGTACCATTTAAATGAAGGAAACTTACCTGGATAGCCAGTGTCACATGCTTTTATGTATGTATTTCAGGAATTACTATTTTTTCTCCATAATTAGGAAACAGACTGTGTTCTTTATTTGAAACACAGCAGTGGAAATACTGGAGTAAAGCTGGGTGTAGTAGCTCATGCCTATAATCCCAACACTTTGGGAGGCCAAGGACGGAGGGTCTCTTGAGCCCAGGAGTTTGAGACCAGCCTGGACAACATAGAGAGACCTTGTCTCAACAAAAACTTTTAAAGTTAGCCAGGTGTGGTGGTGTGCACCTATAGTCCCAGCTACTCAGGAGGCTGAGGTGGGAGGGTCGCTTGAGCCTAGGAGGTCCGGGCTGCAGTGAGCCATGATTGTACCACTGCACTCCACCCTGAGCAACAGAGCAAGACCCTGTCTCAATAAAAAGAAAAACTGGAGCAAGAACTCTCCTCTTCTCATAGTATCCATGTTAGTAACTTACAGTACTCTGTGTACATCTTCTTTCAAAACCTTGCTTTTTTTCTCAGTTTTTATAAGGTGAGAAAGGGAAAAACCTTCCCAATAGAAATACTGTCTCAAATGAGATTAAGATCCATAAAGCAAGTTAAATCTCCATATAAAAACATTGCAACTCATTAAAACAGAAGAATGTACCTTTGTTGTGTTTTTCCAAATACGCATACCCACACCCTGTTCAGCTTTGTTAATAATACAAAGATGACAAATGGGAAGCACGACTGCTGCTTCTCCCCCGTCCTGTTCCCATGTCAGAGATGGAGAATAAAGCACAGTGAGCTGTTCCACCAGTCCAGCAGTGACCTCGGAGGCCTTTGTAACAGTGTTTCCAGTAACTGCTGCTAATAAAACAGAGTTACAATATCTGCAGTCCTTCAACTGTGTTTGATAGCTGAGAATGTAACTCGTTTGTGTGTCTGTTAGAAAATTAGGAAGACCCCACAGGTAATAGCGGCGTAAGGGACCCTGCTTGAAAGAGGGTTTTATGGTATGATTTTTTTTTTTGTCTATAGCTCAAAACAAGTTTTAAGCCTGAGAAAAAATATAATTTGAGGTGTTTTTAATGCTCCTAGAGTAATGAAAAGATGAATGAATGCATAATTAAAGCTGAACAGTAGAGCAAAGTTTTACTTTTACAGACCGCCTGGGTTCTGGCTGTGCTGCTGTTCTCTGCCAGCGTGGCTCTGAGTTAGAGCATCATGACTGTTTGAACGGGAGGACGCACTGGAACCAAGGCTTCCTGGAGTTGCTGTGCAAGAGTCTGAGAAAACTTCCATCTTTACTAGCGTTTCTTAATGCTTTCTATGACTTTTGTGCAATTACATAAGTTCAATTTAGACAAAATGCTGTTACTTTTTAAGGCATTACTAATCACTGAAAATAAATATGTCATTCCCCATCAAGGGTAAAGCATTTGTGACTGTCATTTAAAAAAAATAAACTAGGCCGGGTGCAGGGGCTCATGCCTGTAATCCCAGCACTTTGGGAGGCTGAGGCGAGTGGATCACAAGGTCAGGAGATAGAGACCATCCTGGCCAACATGGTGAAACTCTGTGTCTACTAAAAATACAAAAATTAGCTGGGCATGGTGGCGCATTCCTGTAATCCCAGCTACTTGAGAGGTGAGGCAGGAGAATCACTTGAACCAGGGAGTCAGAGGTTACAGAGAGCCAGCATCACGCTACTCCACTCCAGTCTGGTGACAGAGTGAGACTCCATCTCAAAAAATAAATAAACTATAAAACAATATAGAAGTGTATGGTGTGTGTGTGTGTGTGTGTGTGTGTTACTTTAGAGCTTACAGCTGGGTGTGGTGGTTGGTGCCTATAATCCCAGCTACTCAGGATGCTGAGACAGGAGAATCGCTTGAACCCAGGAGGTGGAGGTTGCAGTGAGCCGAGATTGCGCCATTGCACTCCAGCCTGGGTGATGGAACAAAACTCAGTCTCAAACAAAAAAAAAAAAATTGAAAGCAGGGACTCAGTTATTTGTACACCAGTGTTTATAGCAGCATTATTCACAATAGCCAAAAGGTAGAAAAATCCAAATATCAATATAAATTTTTTAAAAAAGAAAAATCCAAATATCGATTGATGGGTGGATGGATAAACAAAATGTGTATACGTGCAATGGAATATTATTCAGTTTTCTAAAGGATTGAAATTCTGATACATGCAACAACATGGATTAACCTTGAAGATATATGCTAAGTGAAATAAGCCAGACACAAAAAGACATACATTATATGATTCCACTTAGATGCAGTGCCCAGTAGTCAAATTCATAGAGACAGAAGTAAAACAGTGTTCACCAAGGGCTGGGGAATGGAAAGTAATTGTTTAACAGGTATAGAGTTTCAGTTTGGGCAAATAAAAAAAGTTCTAGAGATGGATGGTGGCAAGGGTTGCACAACAATCTGAATATGTTTAATACCACTGAACTGTACACTTAAAATGGTTAAAATTAGGCCAGGCATGGTGGCTTATGCCTGTAATCCCAGCACTTTAGGAGGCTGAGGTGGGTGGATCAATTGAGGCCAGGAGTTCAAGACCAGCCTGGCCAACATGGTGAAACCCCCGTCTCTTCTAAAAATCAAAAATTAGCCAGGCATAGTGGCGCACACCTGTAGTCCCAGCTACTCAGGAGGCTGAGGTGGGAGGATTGCTTGAGCCTGGGGGATGTCATGGCTGCAATGACCTGTGATCACGACACTGCACTCCAGCCTGGGCAACAGGAGTAATTACCTTGTCTCAAAAAAAGAAAAAAAAAATACTGCAGCCGGGCATGGTGGTGCACTCCCGTAATCCCAGCACTTTGGGAAGCTGAGGTGGATGGATCACCTGGGATCAGGAGTTCAAGACTAGCCTGACCAACATGCTGAAACCCTGTCTCTACTAAATACAAAAAATTTAGCCAAGTGTGGTGGCGCATGCCTGTAATCCCAGCTACTCGGGAGGTGGAGGCAGGAGAGTCACTTGAACCCAGGAGGCAGATCGCACCATTGCCTGGGCAACAAAAGTGAAACTCCATCTAAGAAAAAAAAAAAGATACTGCCAAACTTTTTCCAAAGTGACTGTGCCATTTTGCATTTCTACCTGCAATGTATGAGTGATTTCATTTTTCCACGTTCTCACCAGCATTTGGTGTTGTCACAGTTGTTTTTGTTTTTTTTTTTTTTTTTTTTTTTTTGACCATTCTGATGGGTAGTGATACCTCATTCTGGTTTTGTTTTGTTTTTATTTCCTTCCACTTTTGGATCCAATTACTCATTCTGGTTTTAATTTGCATTTCTCTGATGGCAAATGGTGCTGAACATCTCTTCATCTGCTTCCTTGCCATTTGTATTATATATCCTCTCCAGTGAAATATCTTTTCATGCCACTTGCTCATGTTCTAATTGGATTGTTTTTTGACAGCTGAGTTTTAAGAATTCTTTCTTTGTGTGTGACGGAGTCTCCCTTTGTTGCCCAGGCTGAAGTGCAATGTCGCCATCTCGGCTCACTGTAATCTCCACCTCCCAGGTTCAAGCAATTCTCCTGTCTCAGCCTCCTGAGTAGCTGGGATTATAGGCACATGCTACCATTCCTGGCTAACTTGTAGAGAAGGGGTTTCCCCATGTCGGCCAGACTGGTCTCAAACTCCTGACCTTGTGATCCGCCCGCCTCGGCTTCCCAAAGTGCTGGGATTACAGGTGTGAGCCACCACACCCGGCCAAGAATTCTTTCTTTATATATTCTACCTCTTAGTGCTTTGTCAGATATGTGGTTTGCAAATACTTCCTCCCACTCTGTAGCTGTCTGTTCATCCTTTTAACAGGCCCTTTCACAGAGCAAAAGTTTTAAATTCTAACGTTCAATTTATCAATTGTTCCATTCCTAGGTAATGCTATTGGTGACAAGTCTAAGAATTCTGTCTGGCCCTAGATCCTGCAGATTTTCTCCTTTCACTCTAAAAGTTTATTTTTGTTGTTGTTTTTTTGGTTTTTTTTTTTTTTTTTTTTTGCATTTAAAGTTATATTTTATTTTTAATGATCCAATATGTTATTTAAACTTTGATTACCTCAAATGAAATAGATCTATGCACACTCATTATAAGAGAACTATGATATATGCACAAGCAAAGATGCAGGGATCATGCAGTAGTTTCATACCAGATTTCAAGATATTAAGTAGCAAGGAAACACAATGAAAGTGAAGGCTGAGGTGAAGTACAGGCATAAGGGTAAGGAAAGCAGAACATTCAAGATGTACCTATATACACCAGTTCTTAAAACAAGAAAATCAGGCTGGGTGCAGTGGCTCAGGCCTGTAATCCCAGAACTTTGGGAGGCCAAGATGGGTGAGTCACCTGAGGTCAGGAGTTCAAGACCAGCCTGACCAACATGGTGAAACCCCCATCTCTTTAAAAAAAACAAACACGCAGATCATTTCCAATAAGGCACTGGCTCATGTATTTCTGTTAAGGCAGAAGTCAATCTTAGGATGTGGTCTGTACATATCTGCAGATAAGATTCACAAAAGCTGAATTCGGTGTTATTAGTCCTTCATTCAGATGCTTCATTTTAGCATTTTCTTTTTGGAGTTTCACTCTGTCACCAGGATGGAGTGCAGTGCCGTGATCTCTGCCTCCCAGGTTCAAGCGATCCCCTGCCTCAGGGTGCCGAGTAGCTGGGATTACAGGCATGCACCACAACGACCAGCTAATTTTGTTTGTTTGTTTTACTGCAAGAGACCAGCTAATTTTTTGTATTTCAGTAGAGATGGGGTTTCACCATGTCGGCCAGGATGGTCTCATCTCCTGACCTCATGATCCGCCCACCTCGGCCTCCCAAAGTGCTGGGATTACAGGGGTGAGCCACTTCGCCTGGCCTTCATTCTAAAAGTTTTATAGTTTTATGTTTTAGGTTTAAGTTCATGATACATGCGAATTTTTGTATGACATGAGACATAGGTCGAGAGTTTTTTGTTTTGCTTTTTGTTTGCCGATAGATGTTCCATTGCTCCAGCACCATTTGTTTAAAATGGTGTGTTTTTCCTCCACTGAATTACTTTTGTACCTCTGTCAAAATTCAGTTGGGCATATTTGAATGAATCTTTTCTGGGTTCTCTATTCTGTTCCATTGATGTGTATGTCTATCCTCCACCAACACCAGTCTTGATTACTGCAACTGTAAAAGTACATCTTGAAAACAGGTAAAGACAGCCGGGCTCGGTGGCTCACATCTGTAATTCCAGCACTTTGGGAGGCAGAGGCGGGCGGATCACGAGGTCAAGAGATTGAGACCATCTTGGCCAACATGGTGAAACCCCATCTACTAAAAATACAAAAAAAATTAGCTGGGCATGGTGGCGCGCGCCTGTAGTCCCAGCTACTCGGGAGGCTGAGGCAGGAGAATTACTTGGAGGCAGAGGTTGCAGTGAACCGAGGTCACGCCACTGCACTCCAGCCTGGCGCCTGGTGATGGAGTGAGACTGTCTCAAAAAAAAAAAAAAAAAAGCAGGTAAAGAGATTCCTCACACTTTATTCTTCCTCTTCAAAATTGTCTTAGCTATTCTAGTTCCTTTGCCTTTTAATATAAATTTTAGAATAGGCCAGCCTTGGTGGCTCACGCCTATAATCCCAGCACTTTGGGAGGCCAAGGCAGGCAGATCACCTGAGGTCAGGATTTTGAGACCAGCCCGGCCAACATGTGAAACCCCCACCTCTACTAAAAAAAATACAAAAATTAGCCAGGTGTGGTGGTGGGTGCCTGTAATCTCAGCTGAGGCAGGAGAATCACTTGAACCTGGGAGGTGGAGGTTGCAGTGAGCCAAGATCACACCACTGCACTCCAGCCAGGGTGACAGAGCGAGACTCTGTATCAAAAAAGAAAAAAATAATAATTTTGTCTATAAATAAAACTTACTAGGATTTTGATAGGAATTTTATTAAACTGAAATTTCGTGAAAACTGACATCTTTACAGTGTTGAATCTTACAACCCATGAACGCTGTATGTCTATTAAAAAAATTTTTTTAAACCAGGTATGGTGGTTCATGCCTGTAATCTCAGCACTGCGGGAGGCTGAGGAACAATGATTTCTTGAGGCCAGGAGTTGGAGACCAGCCTGGTCAACTTGATGAGACCCATCTCTACAAAAAAATACCAAAAAATTATCCGGCCATGGTGGCAGGCACCTATAGTCCCAGCTACTTGGGATGCTAAAGTAGGAGGACTCTTGAGCCCAGGAGTCCAAGGCTGCAGTGAGCTCAGATTACACCACTGCATTCCAGCCTGGGCAACTAAGGGAGATTGTGTCTCAAAAATATACATATATTGGCCGGGCACAGTGGCTCATGCTTGTAATTCCAGCACTTTGGGAGGCGGAGGTGGGCAGATGACAAGGTCAGAAGATCAAGACCATCCTGGCCAGCAGGGTGAAACCCCGTCTCTACTAAAAATACCAAAAAATTAGCCGGGCGAACTGGCAGGCATCTGTAATCCCAGCTACTAGGGAGGCTGAGGCAGGAGAATAGCTTGAACCAGGGAGTCAGAGGTTGCAATGAGCCAGGACTGCGCCACTGAACTCCAGCCTGGGCGACAGAGTGAGACTCCATCTCAAAAATAAATAAATAAATAAGATTGTTATTGCTATGATAGAATATATGGTGTAAAAAAAAAGTAAAAAAAAAACATTTTTTATTTCTCTTATCAGTGTTGTGTAGTTTTCAGCACACAAGTCTCAAATTTTATGTTTTGTTAGATTTACACCTAAATATTTCACTTTTTGGATGATTGGAAATGTCACATTCTTTTTAATTTCAGTGTCCACATGTTCATAGCTGGTATATACAAATACAATTGATTTTTGTATGTTTATCACGTATCCTATAACCTTGCTGAACTCATTTATTAGTTCTAAGAGTTTTGCTAGATTCCTTGAGATTTTCTACATAAACTGTGTGTGATCTAAAAATAGGACAGTTTTATTTCTTCCTTTCCAATCTGTATGCCTTTTACTTCCTTTTACTTTTTTTTTTTTTTTTTTTTTTTGAGACAGACTCTTGATCTGTCGCCCAGGCTAGAGTGCAATGGTGCGATCTCAGCTCACTGCAACCTCTGCCTCCCGGGTTCAAGCGATTCTCCTGCCTCTGCCTCCCAAGTAGCTGGGATTACCAGTGCACGCCACCACACCTGGCTAATTTTTGTATTTTTGATAGAGACGGGGTCTCACCATGTTGGCCAGGCTGGTCTGGAACTCCTGACCTCAGGTGATTGGCCTGCCTCAGTCTCCCAAAATGATGGGATTGCAGGTGTCAGCCATGGTGTACAGCTACTTCCTTTTTTTTTTTTCCCCTGTCTTGTTGCACTGGCTAGAAGTTCCAGAGCTATACTGAATAAGAGTGAAACAGTGATGAGAGTGGCCATTCTTGCCTTGTTCCCAATTTTAGGAGAAAGCATTCAGCATTTCACCATTAAGTACAGTTGTCCCTTGGTATCTATGGGGGATTGGCTCCAGGATCCCCCACATATACCAAAATCCCAGGATGTTCAAGTCCCTGAGATTAAAAGGTGTAGTATTTGCATATAGCCTAGGCACATCTTCCTGCATACGTTAAATTATCCCTAGATTACGTATAATACAATGTATTATTTATTTTTTTGAGACGGAATTTCGCTCTTGTTGCCCAGTCTGGAGTGCAATGGCACAATCTCAGCTTACCGCAACCTCCGCCTCCTGGGTTCAAGCAATTCTCCTGCCTCAGCCTCCCGAGCTGCTGGGATTACAGGCATAAGCCACCATGCCCGGATAATACTGCATTTTTAGTAGAGACATGGTTTCTCCATGTCAGTCAGGCTGGTCTCAAACTCCCCACCTCAGGTGATCCACCCGCCTCGGCCTCCCAAAGTGCTGGCATTACACATGTGAGCCACCACACCCGGCCCATTTTTTCTATTTTTCTAATCAGCTTCCTTAGGTTGAAGTAATTATTTTTGAGACAAGGTCTCACTCTGTCACTTACACTGGAGTCTAGTGCCAAAATCGCAGCTTACTGCAGTCTTGACATCGGTGGGCTTAAGCCGTCCTCCTGCCTCAGCCTCCCAAGTTAGTTGAGAATACAGTTGTGCACCACCACACTCGTGTTTTTGTTTTTGTGTGTGTGTGTATTTTTGTAGAGATGTGGTCTCATTATGTTGCCAAAGCTGGTCTCCAACTCCTGGGCTCAAGGGATCCTCTCACCTTGGCCTCCCAAAGTGCTGGAATTACAGGTGCCCCACCTCATTGTATGTTTTGTTTTCTGCCTGTTTTCTTTGTTTTTCTGCCTTTCTGTGGGTTTAACATTTTTTAGAATTCCATTTTGATTTATCTATAGTGTTTCTTTTCTGAGTGTGAGTCTTTGCATAGCTTTTTAAGTGGCTGCTCTTATATACATGACTTATGACAGTCTACTAATGTCATCATTTTACCAGTTTGAGTGAAATATAGAAAGCTTACCTCCCACTGTGTCCCTTCACTCCTCCCAGTTTATAAGATAATTGTTTAAAATATTTTCTCCATATAAATTTAGGCCTATCTTAGATAATGCTATAATTTTTCCTTCAGGCCGGGTGCAATGGCTCATGCCTGTAATCCCAGAACTTTGGGAGGCCAAGGCGAGCAGATCACTTGAGGTCAGAAAAGTTTGCGACCAGCCTGGCCAACATGGTGAAACCCCATCTCCACTAAAGAAAAAAATACAAAAATTAGCTGGGCATGGTGGCACATGCCTGTAATCCCAGTACCTGGGATGCTGAGGCATAAGAATTGCTTGAACATGGGAGGTGGAGGTTGTAGTGAGCTGAGATTCTGCCACTGAACTCTAGCCTGGGCAACAGAGCAAGACTCCATCTCAAAAAAAAATTTTTTTTTTACTTCAACTGTCAAACATAATTTAGAAAACTCAGAAAGAGAAGAAAAACTTATTGTATTTGCCCATATTTTTTCTTACTGTGTTTGTTCTTTCTTTCTAATTTTCCAAGGTCCTTGTTTTATTGTCTTCTTTCTAGGGGAAGACCTAATGGTGACAAATTCTCTTAGTTTTCCTTCTGAGAATGTCTTGATTCCCCCTTGATTCCTGAAGGATGTTTTCACCATGTATAGTATTCTGAGTTGACAGGTGCTTTTTTGTATTTGCTTTTTGCATGAAAAACATTTTGCCACTTCTGCTGGCCTCTGTGGTTTGTGGTGAGAAATCTGCCATTCAAATGATTTTTCCTCTTTAGGTAGGGTGTTGTTTTCTCTTGCTGCTTTCAACATTTCTTCTCTCTTTGGTTTTCAGAAGTTTGTGATATGTTGTGGCATGGATTTCTGTGGGTTTATTCTGTGTAGTGTTTGCTCAGCTTCTCGAATCTATAGATTTTTCTTGCCAGAGTTGGCAAGTATCCAGCCATTATTTCATCAATTACCTTTTCAACCTGGCCCTCTTTATCCTCTCTGCCTGGAACCCTGATGACACAAACATTATCTTTTGTGGTATTTCCACAGGTCCACAAGGCTCTGTTTTTTCATTTTGTTTTCAGTCTATTTTCTCTTCTTGTTCAGATTGGGTAATTTCTATTGTTCTGGGTTTTGTTTGTTTGTTTGCTTTCGAGACAGTCTCGCTCTGTTGCCCATGCTGGAGTGCAGTGATGCATCTCAGCTCACTGCAACCTCTGCCTCCCAGGTTCAAGTAATTGTCCTGCCTCAGCCTCCTGAGTGGCGAGTGGCTGGGATTACAGGCATGCGACACCATGCCTGGCTAATTTTTTTTATTTTTAGTAGAGAGAGACAGGGTTTCACCATGTTGCCCAGGCTGGTCTTGAACTCCTGAGCTCAGGCAATATGTCCCCCTTGGCCTCCCAAAGTGCTGGGATAAGAGGTGTGAGGCACCATGCCTGGCCTAATTTCTGTTGTTCTATCCTCCAGTTCAGTCATTTTTCTTTCCTCTGTCACTTCCATGTCTTTTTTCCTCCCAGCTTCTGTTGGGGGAAAATGTCACTTCCATTCTGTTGTTGAACCCATCCACTGAGTTTAAATTCACTTACTGCATTTTTCAGTTCTAAGACTTCCATTTGGTTCCCTTCCTTCCTTTCCTTCCTTCCTTCCCTCCCTTTCTCTCTCTCTCTTTCTCTCTTTCTTTCTCTCTCTTTCTTTTTTTTGAGACAGAGCCTCACTCCATCACCCAGGCTGGAGTGCAGTGGCATGATCTCGGCTCACTGCAACTTCTGCCTCCCAGGTTCAAGCGAGTCTCCTGCCTCAGCCTCCTGAGTAGCTGGGATTACAGGCACAAACCACCACACCTGGACAAGTTTTCACCATGTTGGCCAGGCTAGTCTCAAACTCCTAACCTCAAGTAATCCGCCCACCTCAGCCTCCCAAAGTGCTGGGATTGCAGGCAAGAGCCACCCTGCCTGACAGATACCTGAGCTAAAAATACAAAAACTTACCCAGGTGTGATGGCGGACGCTTCTAATCTCAGCCAAAGGGGAGGCTCTAGCAGGAGAATCGCTTGAACCCAGGAGGTGGAGGCTGCAATGAGCTGAGATCACACTACTGCACTCCAGCCTGGCAACACAGCAAGACTCTAAAAAAGAAAAAACCTTCAGTGCCTTCCCATAAGATCTATAATAAAATCCCTGCCTCTGCCCCCTGGCTGCCTCTCTGACATCTCTTACTACTTTCTGCTTGCTCAGTAGGCTCCAAATTTATTTATTCAACCCATAATGAGCACATACAATGTACCAGTTTTTGTTACCAATAAACAAAGCAATCAAAATTCCCTTTTCTTGGTGAGGACATACAAAAAATAATAATCCTAATAAATGAGTAAATGACAAAATATGTTTGGAGATAGAGGCTTACTCTAGCTCAGGCTGGAGTGCAGTGGTACAATTTCAGCTCACTGCAGCCTTGAATTCCCAGGCTCAAAGGATTCTCCTACCTCCTTAGCCTCCTGAGTAGCTGGGACTACATGCCCAGTTTAGACAAAATATGTTAGAAGGTATACGTAAATTGGATAGGAAAGTCGATCATGTAGGGCCATTTAAAGGACTTCAGGTTAAATGTCGTTCTTCATAAAAGCCTTATTTAATCACCCAATTTACTGTTGTCTCCTTCTCCCCCTCCATGTCTTTACCTTGTTTTCTTCATAGCACTGGATACCTGAGACTTTTTTTGAGACACAGTCTCACTCTGTGGCTAGACTGGAGTGCAGTGGCGCCATCTCGGCTCACTGCAACCTCTGACTCCCTGATTCTCCTACTTCAGCCTCCTGACTAGCTGGGATTACAGGCACGCGCCACCATGCCTAGCTAATTTTTGTGTTTTTAGTAGAGACAGGGTTTCACCATGTTGGCCAGGCTGGGCTCGAACTCCTGAGCTCATGGTCTATCCGCCTCAGCCCCCCAAAGTGCTGGGCTTACAGGCGTGAGTTAGCTCGCCCGGCTCTGAGACTTCTTGATGTATTTATTTGTTGACTTGTGTATTATTCCCTAACTAGGGGTTTATTTGACTCTTATTATGGCTCTCCTGTTTAAAATAGAACCTGGCACATATCAATACTTTTATTGAATGATGGATAAATATGTCTTCAATACCTTATTTTACAATGTGTTTCTAGTATTCCCATCAGGACCTGTAGGCACACAATACATTAATGACAGATATTTTCACATAAAATCATTAAAACTTGGGCTAAGGAAAAACTCTGTAGGGTTCCTATAGCTCTTTAAGCTCTCAAACAATTCTTCTTTTCAAGTCTGGTTAAAGCTGTGGTGGTGTTTTCCAGGATCTGTTGTTCCTGTTTATGACTGAAAAGGAAACAAATCGCAATTCTTTCACTGTTATTATTATCATTATTTTGAGATGGAGTCTGGCTCTCTCACCAGGCTGGAGTGCACTGGCACGATCTCGGCTCACTGCAACCTCTGACTCCCGGGTTCAAGCGATTCTCCTGCCTCAGCCTCCCGAGTAGCTGGGACTACAGACTCATGCCACCACACCCGGCTAATTTTTCTATTTTTCGTAGAGATGGGTTTTTGCCATGTTGGCCAGGCTGGTTTCGAACTCCTGACCTCAGGTGATCCACCCGCCTCAGCCTCCCAAAGTGTTGAGATTACAGGCGTGAGCCACCATGCCCAGCCAATTATTTCTCTTTAGCAATAGTCAGCACATTCCATTACTCTCCAGTTATCTTTTAAGAGAAAATAGAAGGCTTCAAATAAACCTGTATGAGATCTAAGAGTGATCTGGCAGTCACACCTCTGCAAGGTTAGAGATGTCAAAGGGAGTCCTGGTCTAGGCAGAAATGTGAGAGTGACACGAAGTACAGGTGCTTGGGCCGGGCGTGCTGGCGTACTCCTGTGATCCCAGCACTTTGGGAGGCCGAAGTGTGAGGATCGCAGCGCAAGAGTTGGAGACCAGCCTGGGCAACATAGTGAGACATTGCCTCTATTAAAAAAAAAAAAAAAGTCAGAACGCCTCACAAAAATTTAAGAAATACAGTGACTTCAGGTGGGTCGGTTTCATTACAGCTCAAGCAGCAGAAAGAGGACAGAGACTGGGAAGAAATCACCCCACGCAGACGACAACTGAGGAAGGGGGGAGTGGGGGACTGACACATGCTACGGCGAAGTCGTGCACCCCGACCAAAGGCGGTCCTAGGACTGCGACTAGGCGGGCGCAGAGACCACCCCCCAGGGTTGGCGGGCGGGTAAGGGCAGGGCTGGGGGCCTGCTCAGTCTGGCCTTAGGGGGGGGCCTTCTGAGGTCTCCCTTCTTCCCATCGAATCCCCGAGCAGTTCCCGAACAGAAATCGGAGACCAGACGGTGCCTGGGCTCCAGCCCTCTCAGGAGGACTGCACCTCGGGCCTGGCTCCGAGGCGGGTCAGAGTCTGCGAAAGACCAGCGAGGGCTCTCGGATTCCGGGGCAGGCGGCGGGCACCCACCCCCGCGCCTTCCCCCGCCAGCACCGGGAGCCGCGCGGCGACCCGGCGAGCCCGACAAGCCGGGTAGAGCTGCCGCGCAGGTCGTGCTCACGCGGAGGAAGCAGCCGCCGCCCCAGCTGACGGAGTGCGGACGGGGGCTTCCCAGAAGAGGCGGCGAGAGCGAACCCTTTCGAACATTTCCACCAGGGTAGCTCACGTAGCCTCGGCCCCGCCCAGCCACTCCCGCCACCGCCCCCTCCCCGGTCGACACGACGCGGGTGGGGCGATCTGCGCCAGCCCCTTTAAGAGGCGTGGTGACGTGCTCCGCCCCCACCTGGCCCTCGCGCGCCAGCAAGGGGTGGGGTGCGGGAGGAGGTGCCGGGAGGCGGGGGAGTGAGGCGTGCGCAGCTGCGCAGGCGCAGTGGTCGGACGACAGACCTTGTGTTTCCAAAATGGCGGCAGCGATGGATGTGGATACCCCGAGCGGCACCAACAGCGGCGCGGGCAAGAAGCGCTTTGAAGTGAAAAAGGTTGGGTCTCGCCAGCACCTTCCTCAGGGAAGCTAGAGAGGCGCGGATCTGGCTGGCAGGCCCCAGGATGGTCGAGGCGCGGAGTAAAGGGTTTCATTTCAGGGCGTTCCTGGGACCGGGTACCACGAAAGGAAGCCGGGGGGCGGGTCTTAGAGTTGATTGGCGTGACGGTGGCCCACTGTCAGGGGAGGTGTTGGTTTCGCTATGAGGCTGAGGGGCCAATCACGGAGCTGCTTATTGAGATACGCGGGGTTGCGATTTGGCGGCAGGAGCCAAGCGCTTGAGCTGTCACTGGAGTGGTTGAGAGGTGGGGGAAGGACAGGGTGGGGGTAGGGTGGGTGGAATGGGGAGTCGGAGCGACTGCGGCGGTGGAGGATGGGGCAGTGCGGCGAAAGCTGGGAACCTGAGGTCGTACTGCATTGGAGGCCTCTGAGGAGCCCGAATGGTGATCTTGCCCCGCCCCTTTTTGAAGCTTGGGGTCGTCTCACTTTGAGAAATCCAGACTTGGTCCTCGGCGAACTGAGGCCTCCATTAACCCCATCTCTGGGCCTCACACTGTCTGAAGAGTCTGGAGTGTAATGCTTGGCTCTTCTGAGACGTCTGTTGTCTTTCAACATAACCACCCCAGTCCTGGGTTCTCTGTCACGTCCAGAGTCTCCCCCTTCCAAAATAAAAATAAAAAGCATGGTGGCATTCGTTAAAAAAATCGGAGCCCAAATCCTGTGGCATTTAGGGAGGGTTGAGTACTAGTCGCGAATGACTTGGTAAGAGTGGGAAAGCAAAAATGGAACGTGTCTTTTTATATGAAATGCCTTTTAGTGGTTTGCCACAGTTTGGGGAAAAGTGTCGATTCCCCACCTAACATGAAAGCCGTTCAAAATGGAGATTCTGAAATAGGGAAGATATTCCTGGAACATCTGGTTCAGCACTGACATATTCCCCCTCCTAGTGCTTTTTGGTGTCTCATTGTGGCCACTGCTGCTCGGTTACAGCCAGCAGCCATATTGAAGAATAATGGAAGTAGGGGCTTTTCCTCCAAGTTGAAGCTGTGATGTGAAAAGTGGGAAAGAAGTTACAAGGCACTGAGAATGGGGTTTGAAAGTGACGAAAGTTTGGCAGTATTCGTAATTGAGGAAGCCAGAGTTGAATAACTGAAATGCCACTTTTAGTTAAACTCTTACTGGAATTATCTTAATAGAAGACATAAAAGTTGGGAACATAAGTTTATTTTATGGTAAGAATCAAACAAAATTCTAGTGAATTCTAGAATTTGTTATGAAGTAATCTTCTAAGATTTAAGTGATGACCTTGGTCTGTGTACTGACACGGGTAGTTAATTATCCAGCTTATCCCATAATTATCCATTTTATGATCCCATGATCATCTTAGTTCATTCTGTTCCCTAGCTTTCACCTCATTGCTCGTACTTCCGAAGCTCCCTGGAAGAGCAGATACTTACTCAGATTTTGAGCTCTTCTGCAACTGCCACAAAAACCTGCACGTAATTCAAGTTTGTGTTTATTAAGCCTACAACAGGCAATTGAAAATTGTTCCTAATTTGCTTACATTGATACGGCTGACTATTTTATTTCATTTTTTTAATTTTTTTGAGGCAGAGTTTCACTCTTTTGCCCAGGCTGGAGTAAAGTGGCACCGATGTCAGCTCACTGCAGCCTCTGCCCCCCCAGGTTCAAGCAGTTCTGCCTCGGCCTCCCGAGTAGCTGGGATTATAGACAACTGCCACTATGCCTGGCTAAGTTTTATATTTTTACTAGGGATGAGGTTTCGCCATGTTGGCCAGGCTTGTCTCAAATTCCTGACCTCAGGTGATCCCCCCGCCTCGGCCTCCCAAAGTGCTAGGATTATAGGCATGAGCCACTGTGCCTGGCTACTGACTAAATTATTTTAAACTATAGCAAACAAAAGATGACTCATTAATTTCTGTGTTCACATACGCAGCCTTTTGGAGAATGGGAGAACATACGTGTAGTCTGCCATTGTCCTTTGATATAATAAGAATAATGTAATATCCAGAAACTTTTGTTTGGTGGTTCCCTGTGGCCAAAGAGATGGTAACTGCAGCTGCAGCATGAAGTCGTAAAGAGTGTGTGTTACAAGGAGAATTCATTGTTCCCTCTTTTTGTCTTTGCAGTGGAATGCAGTAGCCCTCTGGGCCTGGGATATTGTGGTTGATAACTGTGCCATCTGCAGGAACCACATTATGGATCTTTGTAAGTAATTGGAGGAGGATGAGAGGAAGTTGAGAACATTACAGAGATTGTGGCTATCTTGATGTGACCAATTTTCTTCTTCACAAGGAGATAGAAGCCTACGCTGAGCACTCGGTCTTCGGTATCTAATCTGTTGGTGTGTTGGAAATAGAGTAGTTTTTTATGATGTCCTGGAGGCATACCCAGCTCTCAGAATAAATCTACTCAATCTGAAGATGGCAGGGACACATTTAGAATGAATTGTGGACAACAGGTGCTATTGACTCTTCCTGCGTATCTCCCATCTTGTACCTAGAAGCAAAGGTAGAAATAGTGAACAGAGGAAAATAAACTTTGAGCTAAAATGTTCTATCTGAGGCCAGGCACATTGGCTCACTTTGGAAGGCCGAGGTGGGTAGATCATATGAGGCCAGGAGTTGACCAGACTGGCCAAGATGGTGAAACCCCAACTCTATTAAAAACACAAGGATTAGCCAGGCGTGGTGGTGCATACCTGTATACCCAGCACTTTGGGAGGCAGAGGCGGGCAACTTATTTGAGGCCAGGAGTTCAAGACCAGCCTGGCCAAATGGTGAAACCCTGTCTCTACTAAAAATACAAAAATTAGCTGGTCGTGATGGTGCATGTCTATAATCCCAGCTACCTGAGAGGCTGAAACAGGAGAATTGCTTGAACCTGGGAAGTGAAGGTTACAGTGAACTGAGATCATACCACTGCACTACAAACTGATCTACCCACCACGGCCTCCCTCAGCAAGACTGTCTCTAAAAAAAAAAAAAATTCTATCTGAGCTAATTTTTGCTGGTCAGTGTTTACAAAGGAAAGAAGCCTAAGGATTAAGGATTTTGTATGTTAGCCCCAAACATAGTTAAAAAAAAAAAAAAAGACATCATTTCCAATATCTAAATAGGTAATTAATTGCACTAAAGAAATTTTATTTAAATCTTCACATATTTTATTACATGTAGTGGGTCAGCACATAGTGATTTGATTATAGCCTTTGATGGATTGATTTCCTGTCCTTACAGTAGTAGGGACAAGAATGTTGATCATACCAGGAACAGTTGAGGATACTTTTTCATCCAGGAACTAAAATGATTTGTTACTGAGGCCAGAAATGGAGGAAAGAAACTTCAAGTTTCTAGAATTGGAATTATAGGAACTTATTTTTCAGATCACTCACCTGCCTTTCCAACTTCATCTTGAGTCACTCCTGCTCACTGTGGTGGTTTACCTGGATGCTTTTTTTTTTTGTCTGACCAACTGTGGTGGCAGAAGCAGCCAAGGTCCCTGGCTACTTTTCCATTTTTTTTTTCTTTTTTCGAGATGGAGTCGCCCAGGCTAGAGTGCAGTGGTTTGATCTCAGCTCACTGCAACCCCCGCTTCCCAGGTTCAGGGGATTCTCCTGCCTCAGCCTCCTCAGTAGCTGGGATTACAGGTGCCTGCCACCACACCCTGCTGATTTTTGTATTTTTAGTAGAGACAGTGTTTCACCGTGTTGGCCAGGCTGGTCTCTAACTCCTGACCTCAAGTGATCCGCCCACCTTAGCCTTCCAAAGTGCCGGGATTACAGGCATAAGCCACCACACCTGGCCTGCTTTTCCATTCTTGAAGTGTCCATCCTCTTTTTTAGAGCCCTTATATAGCCTGTTCTTTTTGCCTGGAATATTCTTCACCTCTTTTCTTCATTGGTTTTGTCTAAACTAGCACTGTCCAATATGAATGTAAGCCACAAATACAAACATATAAAATTTTAAATTTTCTTTTTCCTTTTTTTTTTTTTTTTTCCCAGAGACAGGATCTCACTTTGTTGCCCAGGCTGGTCTCTAACTGGCTTCAAGTGATCCTCCCGCTTTGGCCTTCCAAAATGTTGTAATTATATAGGTGTGAGCCACTGTGGCTGGCCTGAAATTTTCTAGAAACCACATTAAGAAAGTAAAAAGAAAATAAAAAGGTGAAATTAATCTATCTTACTTAGCCTATTATAACCAAAATATTTTTATTTCAACATGTAATTAATGTAAAAAAAATGCAATATTTTACATTCTGTTTTTTGTGTGGTCTTTGAAATTCAGTGTGTTTTTTACACTTACAGCACATCTGGATTCAGACTAGCCACATTTTAAGGGCTGAGTAGTCACATGTGGCTAATAGCTATTTTATTGTGCAATGTAAGACTAACCCATAGTTGAGCTTTAGATCTTATCTTAAACTTGCTCAGTTGTTTTCAACTTGGAAGGCACAAATCAAATATTTTGTGTTGTAAAGCCTCATGGACCAGTCATGGCATATACTGGTCATGTATTGCGCTTGGCTTCTTTGAGCTTTGACACTGTTTATCTCCTCACACTACAGCCAAGGGAGATCAGCAGCTACCATAATGTTTAATATAGATGACATGGACTCATCACAGAAAAGCACATGCACAATTTCAAATGTGTTTGGGTGGAGTCTTTGATTACATGCTTGCTGGTTTCTGGGCCTTGCATTTTCACAAGGAGTTAAACCCAGAAAAAATTTTACTTTCTTGGGGCTCTCTTTGAAAACAGTTAATGATTTTATACAACCCTGATTTTTTTTTCTCTATATTTAAGTCAGTGTGTATATGTCTCTGGATATGAGAAAATGCACTTTTTAGAAGGACCACAAAAGACGAAAGTGATACATATTCTGTCTTCTCTTAGAGTGAAGTGCTGGACACATCACAGTAGGCTTTCAGTTAGATACCTGTTTTGTCTTATATATTTTAAGTGTCACATGAAGTAGGATATTGAAATCCTATAACAAAATTTATGAAAATATTTTCTAAGTCATATCTTTTATTTATCCGATGATATATCCTGAGCATTTGTTAGGCACCAGGATAAAACAATGACTGAGATCAGGTCTTTACCTTTTTTTTGTTTTTTTGAGACAGAGTCTCTCTCTTTCACTCAGGCTGGAGTGCAGTGATGCAATCTTGACTCACTGCAGCCTCTGCCTCCCAGATTCAAGTGATTCTCCTGCCTCACCCTCCCGAGTAGCTGGGACTACAGGCATGGGCCGCCTCGCCCAGCTAATTTTTTTGTATTTTTAGTAGAGACGGGGTTTCCCCATGTTGGCCAGGCTGGTCTTGAACTCCTGACCAAAGGATCCGCCTGCCTTGGCCTCCCAAAGCACAGGGTTTACAGATGTGACCCACTCAATCGCCTGGCCTCAAGCAGTCCGCCCTGCCTTGGCCTCCCAAAGTGTTGGGATTACAGAGCTGAGCCACCATGCCCAGTCTCAAGTCTTTCCCTTTAAGAAACACACTCAGGCCAGCGCAGGTGGCTTCTGCCGGTAATCCCAGCACTTTGGGAGGCTGAGGTGGGCGGATCACCTGAGGTCAGGAGTTCAAGACCAGCCTGGCCAACATGGTGAAACCCTGTCTCTACTAAAAATACAAAATTAGTCCGGCATGGTGGCGGGTGTGCAGCTGTAATCCCAGCTACACAGGAGGCTGAGGCAAGAGAATTGCTTGAACTTGGGAGGCAGAGGTTGCAGTGAGCCAAGATGGTGCCATTGCACTCCAGCCTGGCCAAAAAGAGCTAAACTCAGTTTAAAAAAAACAAAAACAAAAAGAAAGACACTCTGGCTGGGCATGGTGGCTCACACCTATAATGTCAGCACTTTGGGAGGCCAAGGTGGGCAGATCACCTGAGATCAGAAGTTCGAGACCAGCCTGACCAACGTGGAGAAACCCTGTCTCTACTAAAAATTCAAAATTAGCCAGGCATGGTGGGGCATGCCTGTAAACCCAGCTACTCGGGAGGCTGAGGCAGGAGAATTGCTTGAACCTGGGAGATGGAGGTTGTGGTGCGCCAAGATCACACCATTGCACTCCAATCTGGGCAACAAGAGTGAAACTCTGAGGTTGCAGGAGCTGAGATTGCGCTATTGCACTCCAGTCTGGGCAACAAGAGCGAAATTCTGACTCAAAAAAAAAAGAAAAGACGCTCTTGGCCAGATGAGGTAGCTCACACCTGTAAACCCAACAAGTGTGAGTTTACAGGTGTGAGCTACCTCCACTTTTGGGTGGCCAAGGCAGGTGGATCATTTGAGCCTAGGAGTTCAAGGCCAACTTGGGCAACATGGTGAAACCCTGTCTCTACAAGAAATTAGCCAGGCATGGTGGCTTACTGCTACTTGGGAGGCTTAGGTGGGAAGATCACTTGAGCCCAGGAGGCGGAGATGACAGTGAGTCAAGATTGTGCCTCTGCACTTCAGTCTAGGTGAGAGAATGAGACCTTATCTCAAAAAAGAAACACTTTTTATTTTTTATTTATTTTTATTTTTTTTTTGTTGTTGTTGTTAGAGATAGGGTTTTGCTCACTTGCCCAGGCTCGAGTACAGTGGCATAATCATAGCTCACTGCAGCCTTGACCTGGGATCAAGCAGTCCTCCTATGTCAGCCTCCAACTAGCTGGGACCACAGGTGTGCACTACTACACCTAGCTAATTTTTTTTTCTTTTCTTTTCTTTTTTTTTCTTTTCACACTGTCACCCAGGCTGGATTGCAATGGCATGATCTCAGCTCACTGCAACCTCTGCCTCCCAGGTTCAAGGGATTCTCTTGCCTCACCCTCCCGAGTGGCTGGGATTACAGGCATGTGCCACCATGCCCGACAAATTTTTGTATTTTTAGTGGAGGTGGGGTTTTTCCATGTTGGTCAGTCTGGTCTCGAACTCCCGACCTCAGGTGATCCTCCCACCTTGGCCTCCCAAAGTGCCGGAATTACAGGTGGGAGCCACCTCGCCCTGCCAAGAAGTAGGGATTGGCCGGTCGCGGTGGCTCAACGCCTGTAATCCCAGCACTTTGGGTGGCCGAGGCAGGTGGATCACCTGAGGTCAGGAGTTTGAGACCAGTCTGACCAATATGGGGAAACCCCATCTCTAAAAAGAAAAAAAAAAAGAAGTAGGTATTTAATCTGGGTCTTGAAGGGTAGGGAGGAATTGAGAGAGATAGATATGGCAGGGAGGAAGGAAAGGACTCTACCATGAAGGGAGTCTGAAGGATTCTTTTTTTTTTTTTTTTTTTGAGGCTGAGTTTTCACTCCTGTCGTCTGGGCTGGAGTGCAGTGGCACAATCTCGGCTCACTGCAACCTCCACCTCCCAGGTTCATGTGATTCTCCTGCCTCAGCCTCCTGAGTAGCTGGGATTATAGGCATGCACCACCACACCCGGCTAATTTTTGTATTTTTAGTAGAGACAGGGTTTCTCCATGTTTGTCAGGCTGGTCTCGATCTCCTGACCTCAGATGGTCCGCCCATCTCGGCTTCCCAAAGTGCTGGGATTACAGACGGGAGCCACCGCATCCGGCCAAGGATTCTTTAGGTTTGTAGTGCTGTGGCCACACTCAAAAGAAAGACCCAGATCAAATTTAAACATGATAATGTGCTTTGAAACAGTTTTCATTTTCACTTTAATAATTGTGGCTCTTGTTTAGCTAATTTTGTAATACGTAGTCTCATGAAAAGTAAATACATCATATTTACTTTTCTCTTGCCATTCTTTTAAATATAGTACTGTATTCCAGTCTCAATAAGGTCTTAAATACATTGCATAGACCCTAGATTCCTTTTTTTTTTTGGGAGGGGATGGAGTTTGAGAGTCTTGCTCTGTCACCCAGGGTGGAGTGCAGTGGCACGGTCTCAGCTCACTGCAACCTTTGCCTCCCGAGTTCCAGCAATTCTCCTGCCTCAGCCTCTCTAGTAGCTGGGATTATAGGCATTTGCCACCATACTTGGCTAATTTTTTGTATTTTTAGTAGAGACAGGGTTTCACCATGTTGGCCAGGCTGGTTTGAACTCTTGACCTCGGAAGATCTGCCTGCTTCAGCTTCCCAAAATGCTGGGATTACAGATATGAGCACCATGCCCAGCCTTTTTTGTTTGTTTGAAACAAGGTTTTGCTTTATCACCCAGGCTGGAGTGCAGTGGTTCGATCATGGTGTACGGCGGCCTCAACCGCCTGTGCCATCATTCTCCTGCCTCGGCCTTCTTAGTAGCTGGGACCACAGGTATGTGCCACCATGCCTGGGTAATTTTTTTATTTCTAGAGATGAGATGTTGCTGTGTTACCCAGGCTGGTATTGAACTCCTGGGCTAAAGTGATCCTCCTGCCTCTGCCTCCCAAAGTCTGGGATTACAGGTGTGAGCCACTGTATGTGGCCCAATTCTTCATTTTTATCATTTGGCAAACCAAGTTACTCTGTAGTATAAATCTGGCTAGCAAAAGTAAGTTCTTTGCTTTCCTTTTTTTTTTTTTTCTGAGACACTCTCACTCTGTTGCCCAGTCTGGAATGCAGTGGTGTGATCTCAGCTCATTGCAGCCTCTGCCTCCTGGGTTCAAGTGATTCTCCTGCCTCGGCTTCCTGAGTAGCTAGGATTACAGATCTGCCACCATGCCTGGCTAATTTTTTTCTTTTCTTTTTTTTTTTTTTTGAGATGGAGTCTCACTCTGTCACCTGGGCTAGAGTGCAGTGGCGCAATCTCGGCTCGCTGCAGCCTCCACCTCCCAGGTTCAAGCGATTTTCCTGCCTCAGCCTCCCGAGTAGCTGGGATTACAGGGCCCTACTACTATGCTGAGCTAATTTTTTTTTTTTAAGTAGAGATGAAGTTTCACCATGTTGGCCAGGCTGGTCTTGAACTCCTGACCTCGTGATTCACCCACCTTAGCCTCCCAAAGTGCTGGGATTACAGGCGTGAGCCACTGTGCCCAGCTTAATTTTTGCATTTTTGGTAGAGATGGGGTTACACTACATTGGCCAGGCTGGTCTCGAACCCTGACACCAAGTGATCCATCCTCCTTGTCCTCCCAAAGTGCTGGGATTGCAAGCATGAGCCTCCACACCCAGCCTTTGTTTTTTTTTTTTTTGTTTTTTGTTTGTTTGTTTGTTTTGAGACAGTCTGTTGCCCAGGCTGGAGTGCAGTGGTGTGACCTCAGCTCACTGCATCCTCTGCCCCTAGGTTCAAACAATTCTCCAGCCTCAGCCTCCCAAGTAGCTGGCATTACAGACATGCTCTACCACGCCCGGTTAATTTTTTTAGTAGGGATGGGGTTTTGCCATGTTGGTCAGGCTGGTCTCACACTCCTGGCTTCTTGTGATCCGCCCACCTCGGCCTCTCATAGTGCTGGCATTATAGTGAGCCACCTCGCCCGGCCCACTTTCCATATTTTTCAAGAGTGAAAAAAAAATCCTTCTTGTGGTATCTCTTCCTCTAAAACCCCATATACCCATTAACATCTAGTTTTGTTGGTTTTTTTAATTGTTTTACTATTTCTCACCTGTAGTGGTTTGAAGTAATTCTCCCCTATTAAATAGTTTCTCCTGAAGCTTTTTATTCTTCAAAAGGGAGGCTGTTTAGTTACTATCATCAGAGAAACAAATTTTGCATTAGTAATTCTTGTTCTTTGAGTATTTATCCCCAGTCGTGCTTTACCCATCAGATCTTGATCTCAATCAAGATGTCATCTCAGTTAAGGCAACATGGTGAAACCTGATCTCTACAAAAAATATAAACAGCTGGGTGTGGTGCCACGAGCCTACAGTCCCAGCTTCTCAGAAGGCTGAGGGAGAATCACCTGAGCCCAGGAAGTCGAGGCTGCAGTGAGCCATGCTCATGCCACTGCACTGTAGCCTGGGCAGCAGGAGTGAGATGTGCATTTCCCATTTGTTACTCTTTTTAAACAAGGATAGGAAATCGTCAGAAAGCATACTGTTATCACTGTCTTCTGTGCTCTCTCTTTCTCACATTCATTAAAAAACAATTATGGCTAATTAACCACTTGAGAATTGTTTTGGCTGCTATAGATTAAAACGTTGCTGCTCCCAAGGTCCAGTGATCCTGTTGCTCTTGTTCCCACAGGCATAGAATGTCAAGCTAACCAGGCATCCGCTACTTCAGAAGAGTGTACCGTTGCATGGGGAGTCTGTAACGTAAGGAAACATCTTTACCTATCAGCATGGCTTGTAAACATACTTCCACTTTTTCTGCTTTGAAAATAGGGGAAAAAATGAGTAGCCCACCTTTCTTCCAAAAGGTATACAAAGAATAAAAAAGATTTTAAATCATCATACTATTCACCTGTTACAGGGTAAAAATTACTAGTTACTGCAAAGAGGTGCTTATTTGTCTTGATTATAAAGTGGACCCACTTTTGTGAACAATATTTTGGGGCTTCAATTATGGGAATTGCCTTCAACACGTACATACACCCTTTGGAATATTCTCTTGGTAGAAATCTTTACCTTTGAAACAGTCTTTTTTAAAGACCAGGTGTCTAATGGAACTAAGTTTGATGAGTAAATTGAGTGTTGAAGTCTCTCTGTATGTGTGTGTGTTTTAAGTGTGGCACTTGTACTGAGTTAGGATTTTTTTTTAACATGGCTTATGCCAGAAATGTTTTGTGTAGCTTTATTGGACTGAATGGCCTTCCAAGAGTGTGACAGCTGTGAAGGATAGCCAATATCAAATATGTTATTTCCAGCATGTGTTAAAAATTCATTCTTTAAGCTGTAAAGTCCCAGTCACATGAGCTAAAATTGTCTCGTCAGGGCCTCCTGTGTCATGGGGATAGAATATCCACAGTTCCCAGCATGACTCAGAGCTAAGAGATTCTAGAGTCAGACCACCATTCCCTATCTTTGTGACTTGCTAAGTGACATTCGGCAAGGTGTTTAACATCTCTAATCTTGGGTTCCCTCATGTAAAATGGGGCTGATAGTAGACCCTATCAAACTGTAATCAGGATTAGATAATTTATGTTAAAATGTGAGTAGAACAGCTCCCAGCACATAGTAAGCATAAGTGCTTGTTAAAAAAAATCTAGATAGGCCAGGCGCAGTGGCTCACGCCTGTAATCCCAGCACTTTGGGAGGCCGAGTTGGGCAGATCACCTGAAGTCAGGAGTTCAAGGCCAGCCTGACCAACATGGCGAAACCCCGTCTACTAAAAATACAAAAAATTGGCCAGGCATGGTGGTGGATGCCTGTAATCCCAGCTATTCAGGAGGCTGACGCAGGAGAATTGGGAGGTAGAGGTTGCGGTGAGCCAAGATTGTGCCATTGTGCACTCCAGCCTGGGCAAGGAGAGCGAAACTCCATCTCAAAAAAAAAAAAAATCTAAATAAATACACATTTGAGGTAGAGGGGTTACTGTGGAGATGGTATTCTCAGTATTTTTTCCTATTGGCTTGCAAATCTCTTACCTACACTTTTTTTTTTTTTTTTTTTTTTGAGAGACAGAGTCTTACTCAGACTGGAGTACAGTGGTGCCATCCCAGCTCACTGCAACCTTTACCTCCTGGGTTCAAGTGATTCTCCTGCTTCAGCCTTCCGAGTAGCTGGGATTACAGGTTCGCATCACCACACCTGGCTAATTTTTGTATTTTTAGTAGAGATGGGGTTTCACCATGTTGGCCAGGCTGGTCTCAAACTCCTGACCTCAGGGCGATCCACCCACCTTGGCCTCCCAGAGTACTGAGATTACAGGCATGAGCCACTGTGCCCAGCCCCTACCCACACTTTCTGGTACACCTTCTGTCTCTGTTGGGACCCTTTGGCGAGGCTCACAGTAGCCCATGTTGGCCAGAGGGGGAGCTTTACTCTTTTATGGGGATAAAAGAAGTATACTGGGGCCTGGCAAGATGGCTCACTCCTGTAACCCCAGCACTTTGGGAGGCTGAGGCAGGTAGATCACTTGAGGTCAGGAGTTCAAGACCAGCCTGGCCAACATGGTGAAACCCCATCTCTACTAAAAACACAAAAATTAGCCGGGCATGGTGGTATGTGCCTGTAATCCCAGGTATCAGGAGGCTGAGACAGGAGAATCGCTTGAACCCAGGAGATGGAGGTTGCAGTGAGCCAAGATGGCGCCACTGCACTCCTGCCTGGGTGACAGAGTGAGACTTCATCTCAAAAAAAAAAAAAAAAAAAAAAAAAAGCGTATTGGGCTCTTTGCCCTCTCTAGCATGCAGACATATACTAAGAACCACGTTTATGTGGAAGGAAAAGAGAGTGAACTTCCCCTTCAATTTGGCTAAGGACAGATTTGCTCAGAGAGCCTGCCGTAAAGGAGAGTCGGCATGGTGTGGCAGAAGCCTCTGGATTAGTCCTGGGTTCTAGTTCCCGGTCTTCTATGAACCAGCTCTGTGAATTAAGCAAGTCACTTGTCTGGGTTTCAGTTTCCTGTCTGTAAAATGAAGATAAAAATATCTGTCATGCTTGCCTGCCAGGGTCGATGTGAGGGCTCAAATGAGGTAATGTATGTCAACATCTTCTGTAAACTGTCAAATACTGTAAATTTATCTTCTGAAAATTGCACTTTGACTGCTAAATATACCCATTAATACGTCTTAGTAAATGTTGGGGGTGCTGTCACCTCCCTGCACCTCATTTACAGCCCCCTTGTCCCCAGCACTTGGTGTTCTCTCACTTAGTCGAGCTATACCAGTACCCTGTACTACTGCAGCAAAGTGCTTGGTGGATGAGGTGGGAGACGGAGAAGCTGTCGAATAGCCTTACTGAGTTATATTTTTTGTCTTTGTCAAACACATTTCACAAGATAATAGTCTATATTATATAATCCCTTAAGTTCTTACATACTTTGGGAGACGTACTGACCAGATTTCAGTTGTTATTAAATGAAGCCTGCAAAGCTTTTGTCATTTGGTTAGGGTGTGAATTCTCCCTGTGCTACACCACAGCCCACCAATCACAGACGAAATGAAGGAAGCACTTGCTGCGTCTGTCCTTACACACACATGAGCAGAGGGAGGAGGAGAAGTGCTCATTGCAGAGGTGTTGTGATTAGCATCTGCATGTCATTAGCCCACACCAAAACACTGCACGCAGATTGTCCTTTTCCCAAATCTAAACAGACTTCTAGCTCCCTGTCAGTTACCGGCGTTCTTGGTACTTTTGTCTTTTTACTTCCTGTCTTGATTATGAAATAAGCCTTTTGATGCTCTTTAGGCTGCTTGTGTGCTGTTTGTCCCTTATAAGAATACTTCCTTTCACCCCAATTTTCTCCTATCTCATTTCCTAAGACAAAGTCCCTTATCCATTAAACGCATGTAAAGTGCTGAGCTCTTGTAATACCAGTATGTCTCTGAATAAATCTGGAAGTAAAGTTCCTTTGACCAGAGCTGAACTGGGTGTGGGGGAGCTTGGGGAAGGGCCCTTCTCAATTCTAGATGGGCGGCAGTGGCCATGCACTTCCCTACCAAGGGCTGGGGAGAAGGCTCAACTCCTACAGGTCGCCTTCTCCAGGAGCAGGAGGGTGGGAATGAAGCTTGAGGCCAGGAATGGGGATGTTTGAAGTCTGCATGTGATCAGGGGCCTCCTTTCCCAGGGAAAGTGGAAGTATCCCCTTACAGGCTGAATGGGACCAAGGAGCTACATTCCATGTTCTCTTAGAGAAGAGAGGAAGGCTCAGTGCTAGCACGTACTGCTGTGCTTCCTAAACGATTTCCTTTAGTAGTAATGACATTTTTAACAAATGCTTTGTTGGAAATACCCTCGCACCTAACCAAGATATAATCAGTTGTTGAACTTTTGCCTCTCGTCGTTATCTCCTTTTCTAGCCCACCCTATGTCACCCATGCCACTGCCCTGTGGGACCTATTGTCGGTCGAAGGCTGAGCCTGCACAGTTATTTTTAATAAACGATATCTTTTCTTTCAGCATGCTTTTCACTTCCACTGCATCTCTCGCTGGCTCAAAACACGACAGGTGTGTCCGTTGGACAACAGAGAGTGGGAATTCCAAAAGTAGGTATCTTTGGTTGTTTTGATGGGGCTTTTTAACTTCCCTCAGGCTGAAAGGAGCATAGTCTTACGGGATGGAGACATGATACATGCCTTACTTTTTTAAACTAGCTTTTGGTTACTTAAGCTAGGACTTATCTATATGGGAAATGCACAAAGGATTAGCCAACATTAGACATTTGCAGCCTAGGATTTCCCAACCTGTTTTTTGTTTTGTTTTTTTTTGAGACGGAGTCTCGCTCTGTTGGCCAGGCTGGAGTGCAGTGGTGCTATCTTGGCTCACTGCAACCTCCACCTCCCAGGTTCAAGTGGTCCTCCCCCCTCAGCCTGTCAAGTAGCTGGGATTATAAGTGTGAGCCACTATGCCCAGGTAATTTTTGTATTTTTAGTAGAGACAGGGTTTCACCATGTTGGTCAGGCTGGTCTTGAACTCCTGACCTCAAGTGATCCACCTGCCTGGATCTCCCAAAGTTCTGGGATTACGGGTGTGAGCCACCATGCCCAGCAGGTTTCACAGCTTTCTAGGGTCTGTGAAAGTAGAAAATGTAATAATCTACAAACTCTTAAATATTTCCAAAATTATATCCCATGCTAATGAGGCTCCATGGACTACCTAATGTCAGGTAGCTTTGGGCTAGACTTGTATCCACCTATCATATTTCAGTGGTTTATCTCACACTGATTAATTCTGATATAGCATTTATGGCTATCCTGATTAGATTTTATTACATAAATACAACATGACCTGGTAAATTTTAAAAAATTTAAATGGTTGAAAGGTTATAGCACAATTCATGAATTTCCCACTGTGGACCCCTGCTCCTGCTTGCTGGAGCTAGCCATGAGCGACAGGACAGCTTCTTAGTAGATTTTCTGACTAACTCTCATATGTGCTGGCATTTATATGGTTGTGTATATATATTTTTGTTGTTGTTGACATAAATGTGAGTATCTATACAGTAATTCACCTTGTTTTTTTTTCATGTTGTAAATTTTGGAGATTTTCCATTTCTACAAATAACAAACTAACTCATTTCTAAAGGTTACAGAGTATTTCTTTATGTAAATGTACCTCTTCTTCTTCTTTTTTTTTTTTTAAGAGACAGAGTTTCACTGTGTTGGCCAGGATAGTCTCGAGCTCCTCACCCACTTTGGCCTTCCAAAGTGCTGGGATTACAGCAGTGAGCCACCATGCCCGGCCATTTGTTTGTTTTTTAATGTATTTTTTATTTTTAAAAGTCAGTCCCAGGCTGGGTGTGGTGGCTAACGCCTGTAATCCCAGTACTTTAGGAGGCCAAGGCAGGCAGATCACATGAGGTCGGGGATTCGAGACCAGCCTGGCAAACATGCGGAAACTCCGTCTCTATTAAAAATACAAAAATTAGCCAGGCGTGGTGGCTGGCACGTATAATCCCCAGCTGCTCAGGAGGCCCAGGCAGAAGAATCGTTTTGAACCCCAGGGGTGGCGGTTGCAGTGAGCCAAGATCACACCACTTCACTCCAGCCTGGGTAACAAAGTGAAACTCCGTGTCAAAAAAAAAAAAAGAGTGTATATTTTTATTTTTGATAAATAGTGTTAGTGTTTCCATTCCTAAGAATGTACACTAATTTACACTCCCTCCAAATAGTGAGCAGAACTCCACTTTCTTCATTTCCTACCAGTGCTCTGTTATAAAATTTTTCCGTTTTAGCCACTCTGATAGGTGACAATCAGTATTTGATTTTCATTTTTGAATTTTCAGTGAGGTTGGGCAAATTTTCATGTTTTTGTATCTCTTAGGTTTTTCTGTGACCTGCCTGTGTGTATCTTCCTGCACATTTTTTCTTTTGAATTATTGGTCATTTTCTTTACTGAATTTTTTATGGGAAAGGAGTTTTTTGACTTAAATGTAAGTCTTTACTAAGCTATTCTTAGGTTTAAACAACAACAACAAAAAAAAAGGATTCTTTTGTTTGTGAAGTGCTTAGAAATCCATTATTAGTGCAGTGATTTTGCCTTTAAATTCAATAATTTATTTTGGTAAAACATTTGGAAGTCTTATCAATGCATATTCAGTTTTTAAGAAACCCGCCAAACACTGAGTATCTGAGTGGTACTATTGGGCTGCCTTCAGCAAAATGTATGCTAAGTACTGTGTAAGGTGTAAAAATGTTTGAGATGGTCCTTGGAGCTTGCATTCTACAGGGGAACCGTGATAGGAATACATGTCAAGGCAGAGCACTTTTCTGAGTTTTCAGGGGGCCTTTGTAATTGGCTCTGCCCTGGAGCAGGCTCAAGGTTCCGTTTTGGACCAAAACTGTCTCGTTTTGCCCATACATGTGCCCAGGGCTAAATCTAAGAATTGGGGGCGGTTATGAAGAATTCTTTATCTGAGGCTTTGACTCTCACTCTGCCTAACTGGTGACTTTCCCAGGTGGTGGTTATCAGTGCATTGGGAAAAGGAATTCTTCAGCATTCTTTAATTTAATAGGATTGTTCTACAGCCCATCTCACATGCTAGAGCCTAACCTATGTGGAATTTGGCACAATAACTTTTTTTAGACAATATTCAAGTAGATTTCTTATGAGAAGCTGTGATCCAGAGTTCCAGTGCCCTAGTTTCTATCCATATAACAAATTATTTTAATCAGGCTAACTGCCTAAAATGATCCAGGACAAAAGATAATAATGAGGGATCTTGTGTTCAGGAAATCTGTTTATATATGGAAGAAATTCCTTGACCTTGTTTATTTTTATTTATTTATTTATTTTTTTTGAGATGGATTCTCGCTCTGTCGCCCAGGCTAGAGTGCAGTGGTGCAATCTTGGTTCACTGTAACCTTTAACTCTCCAGTTAAAGCAATTCTCCTGCCTCGGCCTCCTGAGTAGCTAGGATTACAGGCACCTGTCACCACGTCCGGCTAATTTTTGTATTGTTAGTAGAGTCGGGGTTTCACCATGTTGGCCAGGCTGGTCTTGAACTCCTGACCTCAGGTGATCTGCCCACCTCAGCCTCTCAAAGTGCTGGGATTACAGGGGTGAGTCACCACGCTTGGCCCCTTATTTATTTTTAGAATCTTCTTAGAGCCAAATTTGGGTTTCTGGGGAAAACAAACCCCCCTGAAATCCACGCCTAGCTTCTCTTCTCTTTGTATGGAGCTGAATGTAATGAGAATGTACATTCTCTGAATGTAATTGGAGCTGATGATAGATTTTGAAATTGAAGGCCGATCAATTGCGATTCTCACAATTTGGTTTACCCTAAACATGCCTGAGTCCTGGAGTTGAGGTGAAAATAGGCTGCCATGATCGGGGGAGCCCAAAAGTTTAAACTGTCTGAGCTTGGAGTGAGCAGGTGGAGCTCCCTTTCACAACCACCAATGACTTTCCCCCTCAACTCCCTGATACCACCAGGCAGCTGCTGGCACCCGTCAGGTGGTTATAGGTGAGTCACAGGGAGGGCCTATCACTAAGAGGGGGGGAGTAGGCAAGCAGTTCTGAAAGATGGGGAGGGGAAAGGGAATCACAGTGACAGCCAAGCTAGTGTCATTGTCGTCACCCAGTCTTGGAGCGCACTGTGGTCACTTAGGTTCTAACTAAAGTTGCTCATACATTTAACCAGGTTTTATGTCTCAAACAGGAAATTACCATGGAATTAATCAAAGTAATTTGTCTTTCAGGTATGGGCACTAGGAAAAGACTTCTTCCGTCAAGCTTAATGGTTTTGTTATTCATTCAATGACTTTCCCTGCTGTTACCTAATTATAAATTAGATGGAACTGTGTTTTTCTGCTTTGTTTTTTCAGTTTGCTGTTTCTGTAACCATATTGTATTATGTGTCAAATAAAGTCCAGTTGGATTGCAGAAGGGATGCTCTCTCTTGTGTATATGAACAAAGTGAACATAAATGCAGAGTCTCCTCTTCCAAGGCTGAAAACTTAGCTTTCCAAAGTGAAATGTTTGTTCATCAGGGCCAGAGCAGGTTTGTCGTGTGAGCGAATTACTTAGTCATGAGGAATCCAACAGCTCAAGGCAGAGTGTGGATCGCTGGCCCCCAAAACAGCAGTCAGCCCTGCTTTCTCCTGTGTGACAGCAGCGGGCAGCTGCATGAGAGGAGAACGTGGGATTCAGTCGTCAAAGCCAGTTCTGAGTCCTGGTTCCGCAGCTTGGTTACTGATGGCAGTCTTGGGAAAGTTGCCTCTCTCCTCTGAGCTTTCCTTCTCTGTACTGTGGGCTTCTCAGGACTGAGTGGCATCACATGGGCACAGAGAGAAGCTTTGTAAAATGTAAAACCACTATACAAATGTGAACTTTGGTTGTGTATGACAGCAGTCCCCAACCTTTTTGGCACCAGGGATTGGTTTCATGGAAGACAGTTTTTCCATGGACCGAGGCGCAGGTGTGCTTCCAGATGGTTTTGGAACTGTTCCACCTGAGATCGTCATGCATTAGATGGACCCATGACCTAGATCCCTGACATGCACAGTTCGCCATAGGGTTCAAGCTCCTATGAGAAGCTAATGCTGCCACTGATGTGACAGGCACAGCTCAGGTGGTAATGCTCACTCACCATCCTGCTCACCTCCTGCTGTACATCTGGGTTCCTAGCAGGCCATGGACTGGGATCCACTCCGCAGCCCAAGGGTTAAGGAACCCTGGTGTATGACATTTTGCTATCTCTTCTTAGCTTAGAAAAAGACAGATACAATCTTGGCTGGCAAAAGGACAATTTATGAACTCAAGTTCAAAAATTGATGTCACACAGCCAGGCGTGGTGGGTCACACCTGTAATCCCAGCACTTTGGGAGGCTGAGGCGGGCAGAGCACAAGGTTGGGAGTTAGAGACCAGCTTGGCCAATATGGTGAAACCCCATCTCTACTAAAAAATGCGGAAGTTAGCTGGGTGTGGTAGCAGGTGCCTGTAGTCCTTGCTACTCGGGAGGCTGAAGCAGGAGAATCGCTTGAACTCAAGAGGCAGAGGTTGTAGTGAGCCGAGATCATGCTACTGCACTCCAGCCTGGGTGAAAAAGCGAGACTCTTGTCTTAAAAAAATTGATGTCACAGTGGCTTATGCCTGTAATCTAGTCCTTTGAGAGGCCAAGGTGGGAGGATGGCTTGAGTTTAGAAGTTAAGAGACCAGCCTGGGCAGTATGGTGAAACCCTGTCTCTACAAAAAAAATATAGCCAAGTGTGGTGGTGCACAGCTGCTTGGGGGACCGAGGCAGAAGGATTGCTTGAGCCCAGGAAGTCGAGGCTGCAGTTAGCCAGGGTTGTGCCACTGCACTTCAGCCTGGGTGACTAAAACCCTGTCTCAAAAAAAAAAAAAAAAACATGTCACTTAAAATTGAATTAACAAAAGAGTTCAGGTTTCCCCTCACCCTCACCACCCTTCATACTTTGTTTAAAATATCTTGGGTGGGGGATGGAAGGAAATGTCAGTTCTAATACTAATTCAATAGCTAATAATAAAGGCTTTTTAACTGAGAAGCAATATAGTTTGTTGCAGTAGTTCTCAAAGTATCGTCTGAGGATTCCTGACAAGGGGGTACCTGAAACCCTTTTAGGGGGTTCATGAAGTTCTTCCAACTGTAAGTCTATGTGAAAGCAGTTTTTCTTTATATTCAACCAAAGCAGTGTGTCTAATGAAGAAACCGACTTACAAATCCAACTGTCTTCTATTAAATCAGATGTCAGAGATTAGCAAAAATACAAAATAATGCTAGTCTTCTCATATTTTTTTTGTTTTGAAAAAATAAAAATATGTTCATAAGCGATGGGCTTTTTATTTTCTAGTCATTTTTTAAGTTTCTGGGGTTTTTCTTTGTGGGGCAGGGGGATTTGAGACATGATCTTGCTCTGTCCCCCAAGGCTGGAGTGCAGTGGCACCATCTCAGCTCACTGCACTTCTGCCTTCCTGGTTCAAGCAATTCTCCTGCCTCAGCCTCCAGAGGAGCTGGGATTACAGGAGCCTGCCACCACATCCGGCTAACTTTTGTATTTTTGTAGAGACAAGTTTTCACCATGTTGACCAGGCTAGTCTTATACTCCTGACCTCAATCCGCCCACCTTGGCCTCCTAAAGTGCTGGGATTACAGGTGTGAGCCACCTCGCCCGGCCGCATGACATCAGTTTTTAACTTGGGTTTATAAATTTTTTGTAGAGAGAATCTTGGCCGGGCATGGTAGCTCACACCTGTAATCCCAGCACTTTGGGAGGCCAAGGTGGGCAGATTGCTTGAGTCCAGGAGTTCAAGACCAGCCTGGGCAACATGGTGAAACCTCGTTTCCAAAAAATACAAAAATCAGCTGTGCATGGTGGCACGTACCTGTAGTTGCCGCTGCTTGGGAGGCTGAGGCAGGAGGATTGCTTGAGCCCAGAAGATGGAGGTTGCAGTGAGCCAAGATCGTCTCACTACACTCCAGCCTGAGCAACAGAGGGAGACCCTGTCTCAAAAGAGAGTCTCACTATGTTGCCCAGGCTAATTTCTCAGTTCTGGTTTCCATTATGGTCAATATTTCTAGATGAAAACCACATAAAACTCTTTGGAGTCCTCAGTTTTTAATATCATAGAAGGTTCCTGAGACTAAAATGTTTGAAAACTTTTATTTAGCTTAGTCATTAAGAACTTCAAAGTCTGGCCGGGCGTGGTGGCTCACACCTGTAATCCCAGGACTTTGTGAGGCCGAGGCAAGGCGGATCACCTGAGGTTGGGAATTCAAGACCAGCCTGACCAACATGGAGAAACCCCCATCTCTACTAAAAATACAAAATTAGCTGGACGTGGTGGCACCTGTAATCCCAGCTACTCGGGAGGCTGAGGCAAGAGAATCACTTGAACCCGGGAGGCAGAGATTGTGGTGAGCTGAGATCGCACCATTACACTCCAGCCTGGGTAACAAACAAGAGGGAAACTTTGTCTCAAAAAAAAAAAAACAAAAACAAAATAAAACAAGAACTTCAAAGTCTAACTTGGAACAAAACTGGCTTCCCCACTAAACTACCACAGTACCTAATATGTAGCTAGCTCTCAAATGGAGGCAGCTGCTACTCTTCCTATTTGTATCATTTTGGGACTCCGGTCCTCAGCAGAAATTCCTTCTTTTAAACCCTTTCCAGGCAGCATTCAGACGTATAAATACTTTCATTAATGAAGAACACATTTCTTTTTGCACAGATGACACATTACATATTTCCAGAATTCTGCTTGGGTTTTGATCAGGATTCTTGGTGTAAAGTACAGAAATCCAGCTTCTGCCTGGGCAAAAGGGAAATTTCTTGGATGTCTACAGAGATCTGCAATGGAAAAGAACAAAGGGCTGGAGACACAATTGGATCTAAGAATGAACTGCTTCTCTTTCACAGAGACCAGCTTCACACATGACAGGAAAACTCTGGATGCCAACGACTCTGCCACCTTTCCCGCAGCTTCTGCCACAGGTAAGGGACTAACTCCAAGTTCTTTAAGAAAAAAAAAAAAAATTGGCCAGACACGGTTGCCCATGCTTGTAATCCCAGCACTTTAGGAGACTGAGGCGGATGGATGGATCACGAGGTCAGGAGTTCGAGACCAGCCTGGCCAACACAGTGAAACCCTGTCTCTACTAAAAATACAAAAAGTAGCTGGGCATGGTGGTGGGTGCCTGTAATCCCAGCTATTCAGGAGGCTGAGGCAGAAGAATTGCTTGAACCCAGGAGGCGGAGGTTGCAGTGAGCTGAGATCGTGCCACTGCTCTCCAGCCTGGGCGACAGAGCTAGACTCCGCCTCAAAAAAAAAAAAAAAATGAGCTGGGCGCAGTGGCTCATAACTGTAATCCCAGCACTTTGGGAGGCCAAGGGAGGCGGATCGCAAGGTCAGGAGTTCGAGACCAGCCTGGCCAACATGGAGAAACCGTGTTTCTACTAAAAATACAAAAATATTAGCCAGGTGTGGTGGTGCGTGCCTGTAATCCCAGAGGAGGCTGAGGCAGGAGAATGACTTGAACCTGGGAGGCAGGGGTTGCAGTGAGCCAAGATCACGCCACTGCACTCCAGTCTGGGCAACAGAGGGAAACTCCGTCTCAAAAAAAAAAATTTGTGGGTGCACAATAGGTTTACATATTTATGGGGTACACGAGAAACTTTGATACAAGAATACAATGGATAATAATCACATCACGGGAAATGGGGTATCCATCACCTCAAGCATTTATCCTTTTTGTTACAAATAGTCCTATTATACTCTTTTAGTTATTTTTAGATGCACAATAAAATTGTTACTGACTCTAGTCACCCTGTTGCACTATCAAATACTAGACATTATTCATTCTTTCTAACTAAGTTTTTGGCACCATTAACCATCCCCTCTTCCTGCTTTCCATCACCCCACTACCCTTCCCGGACTCTGGTAACCGTCATTCTACTCTGTCTCCATGAGTTCAATTGTTTTAATTTTTAGCTCCCACAATAAATGAGAATACGTGAGATTTATCTTTCTGTGCTGGGGGTCTGGTCCTCCTTAGGCTCCTCTAAATAAAGACTGGGTGGCCGGGCATGCTGGCTCGTGCCTATAATCCCAGCATGTTGGAAGGCCAAGGTGGGCGGATCACCTGAGGTCAAGAGATTGAGACCATTCTGGCCAACATGGTGAAACCCCATCTCTACTAAAAATACAAAAGTATTAGCTGGACACAGTGGCACATGCCTGTAGTCCTAGCTACTTGGGAGGCCGAGGCAGGAGAATCACTTGAACCCTGGAGGTGGAGGTTGCAGTGAGCCAAGATTGTGCCATTACACTCCAGCCTGGGCGACAAGAGTGAAACTCCATCTCAAAAGAACAAAAAAAAGTGTCATAGACCCAGCTCTATGCTTTCTAAAGATTCCTCCCCGTCAACAAGTTGACGTTGCCTGAGTCCTCTAAGATATAGAATAGGAATTTTTTTTTTTTTTTAGACAGAATCTTACTCTGTCACCCAGGCTGGAGGACACTGGCAAGATCTCAGCTCACTGCAACCTCTGCCTTCCGGGTTCAAGCAATTCTCCTGCCTCAGCCTCCCGAGTAGCTGGGACTACAGGCTCATGCCACCGCACCTGGCTAATTTTTGTATTTTTAGTAGAGATGGGGTTTCACCATATTGGTCAGGCTTGTCTTGAACTCCTGACCTAGTGATCCACAGCCCTCGGCATCCCAAAATGCTGGGATTACAGGTGTGAGCCACCCCACCAAGCCTACTTTGTTTTTTAATAGAAGATCTTACCTACCTTGCAAGATGTCAAGAGAATGAGAGATGAAAGTGAAGTGCCCGCCACAGAGCTGGACACATAGTAGGTGTTTCACAAAAGAGCTCTCCTTAGGAGAAGCTGGTTAGGTGCCTTCAGGTTGAAAGGACCAGAAACCGCCTTGGGTTCCCTCAGGCACACTGGTAGCACAGCTAGCTCACAGGAAATCCTCCGTGTCTACTCAGTCTGGCCTGGGAGACTGGACTGTTGCTCAGGAGGCCGTAGGCCTCCACCTGGTTGTCCCTGCAGAGGTATCCCCCTGCTTCTCAGTACCCACAGGAGATTCCCGTTGCTGCTTCTCTTTTCTTCTAGTGCCACTGTCTAAATTTAGATTCCCCTAAAGAAGAGCCTGAGACGAGAACTTGGTAGCTTATTTTGGGGCTGATTCCAGGAAGCACAGTGTGGGAGAGGGAATGTGAGACAGGGAAGTTGAGGAAAGGCACTGAGCGGGTCACCTCTGTGGACAGTTGGGCTCAGTCCCCACCCGGCTCCTCTGAGGGGTGGTGCAGAGCACACCACAGCACTGCGCTCCCAGGGATGGGAAGCCTGGGTACTGAGCCAGGCTCTGGAGGTTTTAAATCCCTGGCCCTTCTGGGCTCCCCTGCACAAAAGGCTGAGCAAGGGTTCACTGCTCCAGAAAAAAAAAAAAACCTTCAGGCTAAGAAGCAAAGTGACGAGGGTACTGGACTGAAGCTTTGTGTGTGCAGGGAACCACCGCCTACACCTGCAGGTGGACCGAGAAGGCCCAGTGCTGGAGCCAACAGCGCCTGCAACCACCACGCCCCTCCGGCCGCTGCCTCACTCCTACTGGCACAGCTGCATGCGTAAATGCTTAAAGCTTCTACTGCCTCGCCGGGCGAGGTGGCTCAAGCCTGTAATCCCAACACTTTGGGAGACCGAGGCAGGCAGATTACAAACTCAAGAGATCGAGACCAGCCTGGCTAACATGGTGAAACCCCGTCTCTACTTAAAAAAAATATACAAAAATTAGCTGGGTGTGGTGGTGTGTGCCTGTAGTCCCAGATACTCGGGAGGCTGAGGCAGGAGAATTGCTTGAACCTGAGAGGCAGAGGTTGCAGTGAGCTGAGATCGCACCATTGCACTCCAGCCTGGCGCCTGGTGACAGAGCGAGACTCTGTCTCAAAAAAAAAGTTTCTACTGCCTCGGCCGGGCTCGGTGGCTCACATGTGCAATCCTAGCATTTTGGGAGGCCCAGGCAGGCGGATCACGAGTTCAAGAGATCGAGACCAGCCTGGCCACCATTGTGAAACCCCGTCTCTACTAAAAATACAACAATTAGCTGGGCATGGTGGTGCACGCCTGTAGTCCCAGCTACTCGGACGGCTGAGGCAGGAGAATCGCTTGAACCCGGGAGGCGCCTGTGTGACAGGCCTGTCTCAAAAAAAAAAAAAAAAAAAGCTTCTACTGCCTTGACTGGCTGTCATCTCTGTGGATCTCTGGGTTTCTGTGTCAGTCTGTGGCATAAGTCTCCATATAAGCCTTGTATTTCATCTGTTCATGAAAGACAGGTGATTGGGCAGGACTAGTCCAGCTGACAGGGCACTGACCTCCAGAGATGGCTGCCCTTGCCACAGGCACCCGATCCTCTTTCCAGTCCACATTTCTGAAGTTCAAGGAATAGAGCGTAACTTGTTCATAAAAACAATTTCTGGGCTGGGAGCAGTGGCTCCCTCCTATAATCCCAGGACTTTAGGGGGTCGAGATGGGTGGATCATTTGAGGTCAGGAGTTTGAGACCAGCCATCTGTTGCCCAGGCTGGAGTGCAATAGCGTGGTCTCGGCTCACCGCAACCTCTGCCTCCTGGGTTCAAGCGATTCTCCTGCCTCAGCCTCCCTAGTAGCTGGGATTACAGGCGTGTGCCATCACGCCCGGCTAATTTTAGTATTTTTAGTAGAGATAGGGTTTCACCATGTTGGCCAGGCTGGTCTCAAACTCTCGACCTCATGATCTGCCCACCTCAACCTCCCAAAGTGCTGGGAAAACAGGCATGAGCTGGAGGGACTGTGCCTGGAGGCAGATCGGATCTGAGCACAGTCTCCTGACTCCGCATCTCATGTTCTTTCCACTGAATGACTTTACCTCTTAGGCAGGGAACAAACTCTCCAAGTGTTGAGTGTTAGAAAAATGTTCCCATTTAGGGGATGTAGAGGGGTCATCTCCTGAAAGAAAGGAATCTGCCCAGGGAACCTCAGACTTCCCAGGGCTCCGGGTTGCGGGGTGCCAGAGCACCATGGCTGAGATGTGCATTAAAGCCAGAATAAATAACCCTAGACCTCTCCTGTCAGGTTAAACACCACCTTTTATGAGGTGCTAGTGGAGGTAAGTCATAGTAGACATCAAAGAGAGAAAGAGAAGGAAGGAAGGAAGGAAGGGAGGGAGGGAGGGAAAAAGAAAAGAAAGAAAGAAAGAAAGGAAGGAAGGAAGGAAGGAAGAAAGAGGAAGGAAGAGAGAGGGGAGGGAGGGAGGGAACAGAGTTGCAAATAGAAATTGCTAGAGCCCCTCCCTGGGCCTTGGAAGGGGAAGGTGCAAGTGAGATGCCTGCATCTTATGCTTCAGCGACTTCACAGTGAATGACCCTGGGGGAGAGACAGACCAGCTCATGAGCCATTTCCTATCCAAGAATGTCATAGCTTTGTCAGGTTTTCTGCTGTTACAAAAATGCCACGAAGAACATTCTAATATGCAACTCTTTTGTGAACATGTGTAAGTATTTCTCCAGGATAGACAAAGAACCGGGATTGCCAAGCGTAGGACATGAGCCTTTTCATTTTTATCTGATGGTGTCTTGCCAAATTGCCTCCCAAAGGCTGTCACTAAATCCCACTCCCATCAGAGTTGCAGTGAGAGTTTTCTCACATCTTTGCCAGCACAGATATAATAATATTTTTCTTTTTTTTGCCAACCGATGGGAAAAATAAAAGTGATCTCAATGTTGTTTTAATTTGCAGTGTGCATTTTCTAGGGCCGGTATGACAAAGGACCACACACTAGGTGGTTTAAAAACAGAAATGAGGCCAGGTGCGGTAGCTCACGACTGTAATCCTAGCACTTTGGGAGGCCAAGGCGGGCGGATTACAAGGTCAGGAGTTCGAGACCAGCCTGGCCAATATGTGAAACTACAGGCCATGTGCCACCACCCCTAGCTAATCTTCGTATTTTTTGTACAGATGAGGTTGCACCATGTTTCCCAGGCTGGTCTTGAACCCCTGAGCTCCCCACAAAGATGGGATTACAGGTGTGTAATCCCTCGCCCAGCCCTTCCTGCCATTTGCTGAGCTGTCTGATGGTCTCCCAAGTCCCCTTCCTGCACAAGCTAGCCAGTTGGTCTCTCCTATTTGCCACAAGGAACCCAGCTGGTACCCCTAGCTTTCCCCCAGTTCCCAGAAATATGTAAGGGAATACATAGAATCCTCTTCAATCTAATGCTTTTCTCCCACAAATTTTTCTGAAACCTTTGATGTCTACTATGACTTACCTCCACTAGCACCTCATAAAAGGTGGTGTTTAACCTGACAGGAGAGGTCTAGGGTTATTTATTCTGGCTTTAATGCACATCTCAGCCATGGTGCTCTGGCACCCCGCAACCCGGAGCCCTGGGAAGTCTTGAGGTTCCCTGGGCAGATCCCTTTCTTTCAGGAGATGACCCCTCCACATCCCCTAAATGGGAACATTTTCTAACACTAACACTTGGAGAGTTTGTTCCCTGCCTAAGAGGTAAAGTCATTCAGTGGAAAGAACATGAGATGCGGAGTCAGGAGACTGCGCTCAGATCCGATCTGCCTCCAGGCACAGTCCCTCCAGCTCATGCCTGTTTTCCCAGCACTTTGGGAGGTTGAGGTGGGCAGATCATGAGGTCGAGAGTTTGAGACCAGCCTGGCCAACATGGCGAAACACCATCTCTACTAAAAATACAAAAATGAGCTGGGCGTGGTGATGCATGCCTGTGATCCCAGCCACTTGTATGGCTGACGCATGGGAATTGCTTAAACCCGGAAGGTAGAGGTTGCAATGAGCTGAGATTGTGCCACTGTACTCCAGCCTGGGCAACAGAGCGAGACTCCATCTCAAAAAAATAAGTGAATAAATAAATAAATGGAAATGTATTGTCTTACAATTTTGGAGGCTTGAAGTCCAAAATCAGTGTCACTGGGAATGGGGGCTGACGCCTGCAATCCCAGCACTTTGGGAGGCCGAGGCAGGCAGATCATCTGAGGTCAGGAGTTGGAGACCAGCCTGACCAGCATGGTAAAACCCCGTCTGTACCAAAAATATAAAAAATTAGCCGGGTATGGTGGCATGCACCTGTAATCTCAGCTACTCGGGAGGCTGGGGCAGAAGAATTGCTTGAACCCGGGAGGCAGGGATTGTAGTGAGCTGAGATCGTGGCACAGCACTCCAGCCTCGGTGACAGAGGAAGATTCCATCTCAAAAAACAAACAAACAAAAATAAAAATGTGGACAAGACCATACTTATGCTGAAACCTGTAGGGTAGAAGCCTTCCTTGCCCCAGCCCAGCCTCTGATGGTTTGCTGGCAATTTTTAGCGTTCTTTGGTCTGGAGATGCCTCCCTCTGATCTTTCATCTGTGTGTGACCTCCTGCCTGTGTGTGTCCATCTTCACTGGCCAGCTCCTTCTAAGGACGCCATGTTGGACGAGAGCCCACCCTGCTCCAGAACAACCCCATCTTGACCAGTTACCTCTACCATTACCCTGTTTCCACAAAGATCACATTCTGAGGTGGCTGGAGGTTAGGACTAAAACATTTTTTTTTCAGGACACACTTTAGCCCGTCACATTTACACTCCTCTGATTTCTGGAGACAGGGACATCGTTTCCCTAGGTTTACCGGGAATTCGGATCCTTTCTTCTTCAAATCACCTTTCCTATCAGTTGCCCAGTTTCCTGTTGGGTTGCCGTTTTCTTATTTCTTTCAAAATTCTCTCTATTTTTCATTATGAAGCTGTCACACCATGGCAGGCAAAGGTTTCTCCCAGCCAGTCATATGTGTGTTGACTTTGGTGTTTTTTTTTTTTAATTTTATTTATTTTTGAGACAGAGTCTCACTCTGCCACCCAGGCTAGAATGCAGTGGCTCAGTCTCAGCACACTGCAACCTCCAACTTCTGGGTTCAAGCGATCCTCCCACCTCAGACACTCGAGTTAGCTGGGACTGCAGGTGTGCACCACCACACCCGGCTACGTTTTTTTTCTTTTTTTTGAGACGGAGTTTTGCTCTGTCCAGGCTGGAGTGCAATGGCATAATCTCGGCTCACTACAACCTACACCTGCTCGGTTCAAGTGATTCTCCTGTCTCAGCCTCCAGAGTAGCTGGGATTAGAGGCACGCGCCACCATGCCCAGCTAATTTTGTATATTTAGTAGAGATGGGGATTCACCATGTTGGCCAGGCTGGTCTCAAACTCCTGACATCAGGTAATCTGCCTACCTCGGCCTCCCAAAATGCTGGGGTTACAGGCATGAGCCAACATACCCGGCTTTTTTTTTTTTTTGGCATTTTTAATAGAGACAGGGTTCCACCATGTTGGCCAGGGTGGTCTCGAACTCCTAATCTCACGTGATCCTCGCACCTCGGCCTCCCAAAGTGCTGGGATTACAGGCATGAGGCACCTTGCCCAACCCCTGGAGGTCTTTTCACTTGAGGGTTCTTCTCCCTTGAAAGCATGCATCTCAATCATTTTCTTCAGGTATTACATTTCCTTTTCTCAATGACCTTTCTTCTTCCCTAAGCTCAAATTCAGGTAGAGCTCCCCACTCCTACCCATGTTTAGCCCAGTGAACAGTGCACCCAGCCCCTGAACTCCAAAACATACGCAGCCCATGTGTGAGGGGGAAGCTGGGTGCCCCCAGCCTGCTCCATTCCACTTTTCATAGACAATGGAGACTCATGTCAGGGAAGACAGAAAGATGTCCCCCACTTCAGGGTAAGAGCTTGTCCGTTATTGTGCTGAGAGATGCATACTCTCTTGCTGCCTTGCCCAAGCCCTGGTATCAACCAAAAAAGAAAATATTCTGGCTGGGGGTTGTGGCTCACACCTGTAATCTCAGCGCTTTGGGAGGCCAAGGTGGGTGGATCACGGGGTCAAGAGATCGAGACCATTCTGGCTAACACGGTGAAAACCTGTCTCTATTAAAAATACAAAAAAAGGCCGGGCGCGGTGGCTCACGCCTGTAATCCCAGTACTTTGGGAGGCTGAGGCGTGCAGATCACGAGGTCAGGAGTTCAAGACCAGTCTGGCCAATACGGTGAAACCCCATCTCTACTAAAACCACAAAAATTAGCTGGATGTGGTGGAGCATGCCTCTAGTCCCAGCTACTCAGGAGGCTGAGGCAGGAGAAATCATTTGAACCCAGGTGGCGGAGGTTGCAGTGAGCTGAGATCGAGCCAGTGCACTCCAGCCTGGGTGACAGAGTGAAACTCCATCTCAAAAAAAAAAAAAAAATTAGCCAGGTGTGGTGGCATGTGCCTGTAGTCCCAGCTACTTGGGCGGCTGAGGCAAGAGAATCGCTTGAACCCGGGAGGCAGAGGTTGCGGTGAGCCAAGATCACGCCACTGCACTCCAGCCTGGGAGACAAAGCGAGACTCCATCTCAAAAGAGAATATTTCTTGACGTGCTCTTAGCTGCTGCTCCTCTTTGACTACCCGCCTAATACCGAGAATGAATTGCCTTGGGGGAAATTAGAATTGCTAAAGCAGGAATAATAAATTCAGCTTTTGACTTTCAGAACGGGCTCTTGAGGCCCGAATAAAATAAAATAGGCTTCTTTAGTTATCCATTTATTCAACAAATATTTATTACACCCCTGCTATGAGCTGGGCAGGTTCTAGGCATGGGATGCAGCAGTGGAAAAGGTGGTGCTTCACAGGAGAGCCTTGAAAACAAACAAGAAAGACCAGGAGAGGTGGCTCACACCTGTAATCCAGCACTCTGAGAGGCCAAGGAGGGTGGATCACTTGAGGTCAGGAGTTCGAGATCAGCCTGGCCAACATGGTGAAACCCCATCTCTACTAAAATTATAAAAATTAGCCAGGTGTGGTGGCTTACGCCTATAATCCCAGCTACTTAGAAGGCTGATACTGGAGAACTGCTTCAACCTGGGAGGTGAAGGTTGTAGTGAGCTGATATAGAGCCACAGCACTCCAGCAGGGACGACAGGAGACTATCTCAAAAAAAAGAAAAAGAAAAAAGAAAAAGGCGATGTTGTGCCCACATCCTCCATGGAACTTGTCCTGCTGGAGAGAGGAAAATCATCAAATCAACAAGGAAACATCAGTATGTCAGGTGCTATGGATTGATAGAGAATAACAGAGCAGAGCAAGAGGAGCGTGGAGGAGGAACTGATTTGGGGCAGGACCTTCAGGGCCGGGGTGGGCTTCTCAGAGGTGATCGTGGCGGGGGGAGTCAGCGTGGGAAGCAGCCCTCCTGTGGGACCCAGCCATGGACTTGGGAATCTATCCCAAGCCCTTTAGGAAGCCAAAGGAGGGGAGGAGCTGGCTCTGATGTGGGTCTGGGGGAGGTTCACTCTGGCTGCTCGTGCTGGAGGGTGGGGTGGGAAGCTGAGCCTGGGTTGTGTGAGCAGTGGTGGTAGTTCACACGCCTGTAGACCCAGCTACTCGGGAGGCTGAGGCAGGAGAATCGCTTGAGTCTGGGAGGCAGAGGTTGTGGTGAGCCAAGATCATGCTATTGCACTCCAGTCTGGCCTACCTTGTCTGAAAAAAAGAAAAGAGGCCAGGTGCAGTGGCTCACACCTGTAATCCCAGCCATTTGGGAGGCCAAGGCAGGCAGATCACCAGGTCAGAAATTGGAGACCAGCCTGGCCTACATGGTGAAACCCCGTCTCTATTAAAAACACCAAAAAATGGCTGGGCGCGGTGGCTTATACCTGTAATTCCAGCACTTTGGGAGGCTGAGGTGGGCAGATCACGAGGTCAGGAGTTCGAGACCAGCCTGGCCAACGTGGTGAAACCCCATCTCTACTAAAAATAAAAAGCATTAACCTTCAAACATCACCTTCGAACAGAGTATATATAATTTACTCTGATTATGTTTATTGTCTGTTTCCTACCACCAGATTGCAAAGGGTTTTATTGCTGTTTTGTTTTGATTTTGTCCAATTTGTTTACTAATTTGTATTCCTGGCACCAAAAAGGTATCTGATGCTAAAAGAATAATTGCTGAAGGGCCAGGCTTGGTGGCTCATGCTTGTAATCCCAGGACTTTGGGAGGCCAAGCCCACGAGTGCAAGACTATCCTAAGCAATGTAGTGAGATCCCATCGCTATGGAAAAAAAAAAAGAAAGAAAAGGCCAGGCATGGTGGCTCACGACTATAATTCCAGCACTTTGGGAGGCCAAAGTGGGTGGATCACCTGAGGTCGGGAGTTTGAATGGTAGTGATCTCCTGCTAATGTGAAGCTCTGATAGTAGCTTGAAAATTGTTGATGTGTAAAGAGGGGGAGTTACATGTCTCTACTAAAAGTACAAAATTATCTGGGCATGGTGGTGTGCGCCTGTAATCCCAGCTACTCAGAAGGCTGAGGCAGGAGAATTGCTTGAACCCAGAAGGCAGAGGTTGTGGTGAGCCGAGATTGCACCACTGCACTCCAGCCTGAGCAACAAGAGTGAAATTCCGTTTCCAAAAATAAAAAATAAAGAAAATTTTACAAAAGAAGCAAATACGAGCATAGCATTTTGCAGAACACAGACTCAAAAAAAACCTACTGAATTAATATAAAAATATATTTGTAAGATAAATTCCTAGAATGGAATTGCCGGGTCAAAATGTAGGTCTTCCATTTTATTTCGAATTAATCTTTTTTTTTTTTTTTTTTTTTTTTTTTGAGACGGGTTTTCTCTCTGTCCCCCAGGCTGGAGCGCAGTGGCGCAATCACCGATCACCGCAGACTCGACCTCCTGGACTCAAGCAATCCTCCCACCTCAGCTCTCCGGGTAGCTGGGTAGGTGGCGCGCGACACCACGCCCGACTCGTTTTTTGTATTTTTTATAGCCGTGGGGTTTCGTCATGTTGCCCAAGCTGGTCTCCAACTCCTCAGCTCGAGCGCTCTGCCTGCCTTGGCCTTCTGAAGTGCTGGAATTATGGGTGTGAGCCACTGCGCCCCGCCAGGCTTTATTTGTGTAATAATCACATCCTTTAAAGGTTCTTTGTAGCTATGGTTATTTTCTCATTTCATTTCCAATTTTGTTAGAAATGGTCTTTAGAGTCAGGCGCGGTGGCTCATGCCTGTAATCCCAGCCCTTCGGGAGGCCGAGGCGGGCGGATCACGAGGTCAGGAGATTGAGACCCCTGGCTAACACAGTGAAACCCAGTCTCTACTAAAAATACAAAAAATTATTCAGGTGTGGTGGTAGGTGCCTGTAGTACCAGCTACTCAGGAGGCTAAGGCAGGAGAATTGCTTGAACCTGGGAGGTGGAGGTTGCTGTGAGCCAAGATTGCACCACTGCACTCCAGCCTGGGCGACAGAGTGAGACTCCACTCAAAAAAAAAGAAAAAAGAAAAGGTCTTAAGAAAGTATTTTCAATCCGAGTCAAGGCACCAAAAAAAAAAAAAAAGAAAAACAAAAAAAGAAGATATTTTCAATATTTCCAGAAGTCCAAATCCTACAGGCTTGCATTAACTAGCAAAATAAAATGGTCGAAGCTTTCCTGTTTTGAGCTAAAATGCTATCAGCTCAGTGGGGAAATGATAGTGATCTCCTGCTCATATGAAGCTCTGGTAGTAGCTTGAAAATTGTTGATGTGTAAAGAGTGGGGTTACGATTTAGTCACCACTTAAAGGCAGATATTCTCAATAGACATCGCTTTTTAAAACGGGGATCTGTGTTGAAGGTGGTGGTGTTGGGGCGAACAGAGGGGTCCTTGATCAATAACAATGGCCAGTCACCGTAAAGCTGTGTTAGGAAATGTCTTCTAGCTTTTGCTGTTTTGTGTTAACCCTTGTCAGCTTGGACAGAAGAGCCCTAACCTGTTTAGCAAGAAACAAGTCCACTGTTTTTGTCCTGGATTGCCTGCAGCTGTTATTTCTGAAAGTTCTAAAAGTTCAGTTACCATAGACAACTATGTGAAAGCCCCAGAACATCTATTAACTTTGAACAGAGTGAATCTGGATGGAGGTGTGGCAAAGTGGAAGAGCAAAGTGTGACTCATTCATTCATTCTTTCTTTAAATGCCCCCCCCTTTTTTTTTTTTGAGACCGAATCTCGCTCCGTTGCCAGACTGGAGTGCAGTGGTGCAATCACGGCTCACTGCAACCTCTGCCTCTTGCCTCGGCCTCCTGAGTAGCTGGGACTACTGGCGCCTGCCACCACACCCAGCTAATTTTTGTTTGTTTGTTTTCAGACAGGGCTTTGCTTTGGAGCCCAGGCTACAGTGCAGTGGTACAATGAAGGCTCACTACAGCCTCTACGTCCTGGGCTCAGGCCATCCTCCCACCTCAACCTCCCGATATTAAATGAGTTTTGAACACTCCTTAGTACCAGGCATTGGGGATACATAGATGACGAAGAACAGTAGATTGTTGAAAAGTCAAGCAGGCCTATATTTTAATCGTATCTCTGCCTTTTAGTAGCTCTGTGATGTCGGCCAGTCACTAAGGCTCTCTGAATCTCATGAGCAGAATGGGGTTACTAACAGCTCCTTTGCAGGGTGAGGCTTTGGATATAGGGTAGGTGCTACATAGTTGTTAGTTTCCGCCAGGCACGGTGGCTTATGCCTGTAATTCCAGCACTTTGGGAGGCCATGACGGGCGGATCACCTGAGGTCTGGAGTTCGAGACCAGCCTGACCAACATGGAGAAACCCCGTCTCTACTAAAAATACAAAATTAGCGGGTCGTGGGTGGGGACGCACACCTGTAGTCCCAGCTACTTGGGAGGCTGAGGCAGGAGAATCCCTTGAACCCGGGAGGTGGAGGTTGCAGTGAGCCAAGATTGCACCATTGCACTCCAGCCTGGGCAAAGAGTAAAACTCCATCTCAAAAATAAATGTTAGTTTCCTTCCCCGCTAACCCCGGCTCAGCCATTTACTGGCCCTGTGGCCTGGGAGAAGATCTCTAACTTCTTGGAGCTTCCATTTCCTCATAGGTATCTCTAAAGTTGCTTCTACATCGGGGAGCCTTGGGCCCTGATGGGTTAAATATGGAAGCTCTGAGAAGTCAGGTTGGCTGCTCTCGCTCCTTCCTTCCCAACCAAGACAAACCCGGAAGTACAGGCTCTTTCTGACAACAGCAACCCCCAGCCACAGGTTCTCCGGGGCAGGGCGAATTTCAGATGTGAGTCCCGTGCTTGTCAGACCAGATTTCCTGCTTTGGGGCTAGAGAATCCCAGTTGCCTTAAACTGACCTTTCTCTGGGCCCCTCTTCTTGCACCAGGTGGAGAATCTGTAAAAAAAAAAAGCTGGTCAGTCCATAGACCGATGGCCTCTTAGAAGACAGCAGTGGCAGTCACTACGTAGTGCTGAGTCCCAGGAGCCTGGTATTAGGTTTTCCATGGAGCTTTCTGTTTTTCTTTCTTTCTTTTTAGAATTGAGGTGAAATTCACATAACACAAAGTTAATCATTTTTAAGTGTACAGTGGCCAGGTATGGTAGCTCATGCCCTTAATCCCAGCACTTTGGGAGCTTAGCTGAGCTCAGGGTGAGACTCCATCACCATATATATATATTTTTTTAATTTAATTTTTTTTTTTTGAGACGGAGAGTCACTCTGTTGCCCAGGCTGCTGTGCAGTGGCACAGTCTCAGCTCACTGCAACCTCCGCCTCCCAGGTTCAAGTGATCCTCCTGTCTCAGTCTCCCGAGTAGCTGGGATGATAGGGGCTTGCCACCACGCCCAGCTAATTTTTATTGATTGATTGATTGATTGATTGAGCTGAAGCTCTGTTATTGTTGCCCAGGCTGGAGTGCAATGGCAAATATTGGCTCACCACAAGCTCCACCTCCTGGGTTCAAGCGATTCTCCTGCCTCAGCCTCCCGAATAGCTGGGACTACAGGCATGCACCACCATACCCAGCTAATTTTGAATTGTTAGTAGAGACGGGGTTTCTCCGTGTTGGTCAGGCTGGTCTCCAACTGCCGACCTCACGTGATCCACCCACCTGGGCCTCCCAAAGTGCTGGGATTACAGGCATGAGCCACCGTGTGTGGCCTTCCATCACTATTAAAATAAATAAAATAAAGTGTACGGTTCAGAATCCTTTAGTACGTTTACTTTATACCCCATACCTGCTAAGTACTCGCTCTTCATTCCACCTGCTCCCACCCCCCAGGCAACCGCAAATCTGCTTTCTGTCTCTGTGGATTTACCTATTCTGGACACTTCATATGAATGGGATCACACAATATGTGACTTTTTGTGATGTGTCTTTCACTTAGCATAATGGTTTTTTGTTTTTTCTGAGGCAGGGTCTCATTCTGTTGCCCAGGCTAGAGTGTAGTGATGCAATTTCAGCTCACTGCAGCCTCAGCCTCCCAGGTTCAAGTGATCCTCCCACCTCAGCCTCCTAAATAGCTGAGACTTAAGGTATGTGCCACCATGCCCGGCTAATCTTTGCATTTTTTGTAGAGACAAGGTTTCACCTTGTTTTCCAGGCTGGTTTCAAACACCTGAGCTCAAGCCATCCTCCTGCCTCAGCCTCCTGAAGTGCTGGGATTATAGGCATGTGCCACTGTGCCTGGCCAGCATAATGTTTTTGAGGTTCATCTACCCTTTGGCATGGAACAAGCCTTCGTTCCTCTTTATGTCTGAATAATATTCCATTGCATGGGTATACGTCACATTTTATATAGCCCTTCACCAGGTGATGGACATTTGGGTGATTTCCACCTTTGGCTGTCACAAGTAGTGCTGGTATAAACATTTATGTACAAGTATTTGTTTGTTTATTTATTTATTTATTTATTTTTGAGACAGAGTCTGACTCTGTCACCCAGGCTGGTGTGCAGTGGCATGATCTTGGCTCACTACAACCTCCATCCCCCCAGGTTCAAGCAATTCTCCTGCCATCGGCCGGACGTTGTGGCTCATGCCTGTAATCCCAGCACTGTCGGAGGCCAAGGTGGGTGGATCACCTGAGGTCAGAAGTTCGAGACCAGCCTGACCAACATGGTGAATCCTCCGTCTCTACTAAAAATGCAAAATTAGCTGGGCGTGGTGGTGCATGCCTATAATCCTAGCCACTCAGGAGGCTGAGACAGGAGAATCACTTGAACCCAAGAAACAGAGGTTTTGGTGAGCTGAGATCACACCATTGTACTCCAGCCTGGGCAACAAGAGTGAAACTTCGTCTCAAAATGAAATAAAATAAACCATCCAGCCATCTTTGGCTCTCTCTCATACTCCACATCCAACCCCTCAGGAAATAAAGCTGTCTCTCTCTCTCTCTCTGTCTCTCTCTGTCTTTCCAGAATTTAGGAATCTGAGGCAGGAGACTCACTTGAACAGGAGCCTTACTTGACCCAGAAGTTTCAGGTTGCAGTGAGCTATGATTGCACCACTGCACTCTAGCCTGGGTGACAGAGTGAGACCTTGTCTCAAAATATATATCTCCAGAATCCAACCATTTGTCTTTGTCACCACCTCTGCTACACCTCGGCACCTAGTACTGGGTTCTCCCTGCCTCTCTCTCCCTTTGTTCTTTACAGTCTCTGCTCAGCCAGGCAGCTGGGGTTAGCCTTTATTTTAATAATCTGAAGCCAGGTGTGGCAGCTCATGCCTGTAATCCCAGCTCTTTGGGAGGCCAAGGCAGGTGGATTACTTGAGGCCAGGAGTTCGAGACCAGCCCAGCTAACATGGTGAAACCCTGTCTCTCCAAAAAATATAAAAAATTAACCAGGCATGGTGGCCCACTCCTGTAATCCCAGCTACTCAGGAGGCTGAGGCACGAGAATTGCTTGGGCCTGGGAGGCAGAGGTTGCAGTGAGCCGAGATTGCACCACTGCACTCCAGCCTGGGTGACAGAGCAAGACGCCATCTCAAAAAAAAACATTATTTAAATTATTTATTTATTTTTTGACACAAGGTCTCACTCTGTCACCCAGGCTGGAGTACAGTGGTGCAATCATAGCTCACTGCAGCATTAAACTCCTGGACTCAGGTGATCCACCCACCTCAAATTCCCCAAGTAGCTGTGACTGCACATTACCACTCCCACCTACTTAAAAACAATTTTTTTTTTTGTAGAGATGGGGATCTCGCTGTGTTGCCCAGGTTGATCTTGAACTCCTGGCCTCAAGCATTCCTCCTACCTCACCCTCCCAAAGTGTTGGGATTATAGGCATGAGCCACAGTGCTCAGCCCCTGAGTTACATTTTTTTTTGACCTCGTGATTCGCGTGCCTCTGCCTCCCAAAGTGCTGGGATTACAGGCATGAGCCACCATACCCGGTCCCCTGAGTTACATTTTAAAGGCTAACCCAGCCTGGGTGACAAAGCAATACTCTATCTCTGAAAATAATAAAAGAATAATAATCCAAAATATAAGTTGGATCGTGTTGCTTCTATGCTCAAAATCCTGCCGTAGCTTCTCTTGGAGTAAAAGCCAAGCTCACAATGGCTGGTGATGCCCTGTGTGATTTGGCCACCTTACCTCTGACTTCCTCTCGTCACTTTCCCTAGCTCACTGCACTCCCGCCACCCCACCTGGCGAAACTCACACTGGCCCGTTCCTTCCGTCCAAATACTCTTTCCTGAGATCCGGCACAGCTGTCTCCCCTCCCCCTCCAGTCTTTTCATTTTTTTCTTTTTTTTTTTTTTTTTGAGACAGAATCTCGCTCTGTCACCCAGGTTGGAGTGCTGGTGCAATTTCCATTCACTGCAACCTCCCAGGATCAAGCGATTCTCCTGCCTCAGCCTCTCGAGTAGCTGGGACTACAGGTGCGCACCACCACCCCCAGCTAATTTTTGTATTTTTAGTAGAGAAGGGTTTCACTAAACGGGTTTCACTCTGTCACATGTCATGTGTTTATTGTCGCTCTCCTGTGTCTGAACTTAAACCCCACGAGGTAAGGATCTCGGCATGTTTTGTCCAGTGCCTAGAAAGGACCCTGCATATAGTAGGCACTTGCTGCATATTTGTTGAATTAGTAAACAATACTGATAATAATGGTGATGGCCAGTGGCTCACACCTGTAATCCTAGCACTTTGGGAGGCTGAGTGGAGGGATAGATCGCCTGAGGTCAGGAGTTCAAGACAAGCCTTGCCAAAATGGTGAAACCCTGTCTCTACTAAAAATACGAAAGTAGCCAAGCATGGTGGCGCATGCCTGTAATTCTAGCTACTCAGGAGGCAGAGGCAGGAAAATCACATGAACCCGGGAGGCAGAGGTTGCAGTGAGCTTAGATTGCGCCACTGCACTCAAACCTGGGTGGCAGAGCGAGACTCCATCTCAAAAATAAAATAAATAAGAAAAAGTACAACAAAATATTTTTTAATTTTAAAAAATATAAAAATAGGCTGGGCACGGTGTCTCACCCCTATAATCCCAGCACTTTGGGAGGCTGAGGCAGGCAGATCACCTGAGGTCAGGAGTTCAAGACTAGCCTGACGAGCATGGAGAAACCACGTCTCTGATAAAAATACAAAATTAGCTGGACGTGGTGACACATGCCTGTAATCCCAGCTACTCCGGAGGCTGAGGCAGGAGAACTGCTTGAACCTGGGAGGTGGAAGTTGCAGTGAGCCAAGATCGTGCCATTGTACTCCAGCCTGGGTGACAGAGCAAGACTTCGTTTCATAAATAAGTAAATAAATAATGGTGACCATTTATTAAGCCCATTAGCCACATGCTCTACAAGCATTCCATGTAAACCTCATAAGCAAGGTTGCATTTCTTTGCTTCCATTTTACATTTGGGAAACCTGAGGCTGATGGTGTTTTAAGTGACTTGCCCAAATCCGCAGAGCTAGTTCCGTTGCAAGGAAAGGATTTGAGCCAAGTCTTTGCTTGCCTTTGGAACTCTTGCTCTGTTCTACTTTGTTCGGTGTTCACCGTAGCTGTATTTAACATGGCTCACTCATTCATTCACTTGTTCATTTAGTAAATATTTCCCAAGACTCCTCCCTCCGCCACCCAACATGCCAGACCCTGTGGTTCACACTGGGGGACCCACACATCACTGGTCATGGACCTTGCCCCAGAGGAGCTCTGGTCGCACAGCCCGGGCAATAAGTGTCCCTGTGGGCTTCATTTTTGTTTTCTGCTTTTTGTTTGTTTGGTTGGTTTTTGAGACGGAGACAGTATCTGGCTCAGCCACCCAGGGTGGAGTGCAGTGGTGCAATCTTGGCTCACTGCAACCACCGTCTCCCGGGTTCAAGCAATTCTCCTGTCTCAGCCTCCCGAGTAGCTGGGACTACAGGCATCTGCCATCATGCCTGGCTAATTTTTGTATTTTAGTAGAGGCAGGGTTTCACCCATGTTGGCCAGGCTAGTCTTGAACTCCTGACCTCAGATGATCCGCCTGCCTCGACCTCCCAAAGTGCTGGGATTATAGGTGTTAGCCACCGTGCCCGACCTGTTTTCTGTTTTTAAAGAGACAAGGTCTGGCTCTGTTACCCAGGCTGGAGTACAGCGGTGCCATCACAGCTCACTGCAGCCTCAAACTTCTGGGCTCAAGTGGTTCTCCTGCCTCAGCCTCCCAAGTAGCTGAGACTACAGACATGTATCACCACGCCTGGCTGAAGTTTTGTTTTGTTTGAGCCTCTACCCCCAGGCTCAAATAATCTTGCCTATGTTGCTCAGGCTGACCTCAAACTCCTGGGCTCAAGCCATCCTCCCACCTCAGCCTCCCAAAGTGCTAGGATTACACGCATGAGCCATCACATCTGGCCCCCGCTGTGGGTTTTGTAAACTAAACAAAGGGAGCTCCCTTTCCCCAGCAATTTATCGCTGGAGTCCATATGAACCGATGTTCCTCATTTACAGCAGAAAAAAAAGCAGCTTGCCAAGCTCTAATCCTGGCCCCCTCCCCAGCTGAGTGAGGCCGACAGGTGCACACCCTTCAGCATCCTGCACCTCTCCAGGTAAATAGTCCTGAAGGAGGGAGGCGGTGGGTGTGGGCACCAGCCCAGGGCCAAGCTGACCTAGCAAAGGCTGAGGGGTGAGAAGAGCAGGAGGAAGTGTGGGCCGTGGGGAACTGCTGGGTCTGGAGCAACTGCCATTGCCACATGGGAAAGACATCACCCCAGAGGCTCTCCTGGGGCTGAGCAGAGCCCAGCAGTGGGGTAGGAAGGGGCCCACCCTCTCTCCTCCAGCTCCCTTTCCTCCCCCACCTCTCAACCCCAAACTCTGTCCCTCCTCCTCTCCTCACAGCCCTGCTGTCAGGTCACCTTCTTTACCCTTTCCTCCTGTGCCTCCCAAGGAAAAGGGGGAAACTAACAGGCCAACTGATCTGCAACGGCCTTGGGGCTTCATTTCTTAAAAATTCACTAAGGGGAGGGAGGGAGAAAAAAAGGAAAAAAAATTCTCACAAAAAAATAAAGGCCGGGCGTGCTGGCTCAAACCTATAATCTCAGCACTTTGGGAGGCCAAGGCGGGCAGATCACCTGAGGTCAGGAGTTTGAGCCCAGCCTGGTCAACATGGTGAAACCCCGTCTCTACTAAAAATACAAAAATTAGCTGAGTGTGGTGGTGCACACCTGTAACCCTAGCTATTTGGGAAGCTGAGGCAGCAGAATCGCTCGAATCCGGGAGGCAGAGCTTGCAGTGAACTGAGATCTCGCCATTGCACTCCAGCCTGGGCAACAATTGCAAAGCTCTGTCTCAAAAACAAAACAAAACAAAACAAAACTGTAAAACAGAAAAATCTAATGTCATTTACAAGACTATTGGAAATGTGAACACTGACTAGACCATTTGACATCAAGGAATTATTGTATATCTTTTTACTTGTTATAATGGTACTGTAGCTATGTATTTTTTTAGGCGTGAGCTTTAGAGATACACACTGCACACTGAAAGGTTTAAGGAGGAAACATACACACCCACCACTACACTCTAGCCTTGGAGGCAGAGTGAGACCCTGTCTCTAAAAGAAATAAATAGGCTGGGCGCGGTGGCTCACACCTGTAATCCAAGCACTTTGAAGACCAAGGCGGGTGAATCACTTGAGGTCGGGAGTTCAAGGCCAGCCTGACCAACATGGTGAAACCCCATATTTAAAAAAAAAAGAAAAGAAAAGAAATAAGGACCACACTGTGCAATTAGCTGATTTGTCATTTAGGTCTCGTATCTCTACACATCACTTGTTCTATCATATCATACAGTTTGGATTTTGCTGACTGCATCCCTGTGGTACAATTTAACAAGTTTTCTGTCCCTTGCATTTCCTGTAAATTTGTAGTTTCTTATAGAGCCTGATCAGACTCAGGTTAGAGGGTCTGTTGTTGCTGCTGCTGTTTTAGAGACTGGGTCTCACTCCGTGGCCCACGCTGGAGTGCAGTGGTGCGATCATAGCTCACTGCAGCCTCCACCTCCTGGGCTCAGGAGATCCTCCACCTCAGCCTCCCAAGCAGATGGGATACAGGCATGTGCCACCCTGTCCTGCCCAGCTCATAGTAGAGGTGTTTTCTTTTCTTTCTTTCTTTTTTTTTTTTTTTTTGTTGAGATAGAGTCTTGTTCTGTCACCCAGGCTGGAGTGCACTGGTGCAATCTCTGCTCGCTGCAACAACCTCTGACTCCCAGGTTCAAGCAATTCAGATCAGAGGGTATTTTTTTTTTTTTTTTTTTTTTGAGACTGAGTCTCACTCTGTCACCCAGGCTGAAGTGTTATGGCACATCTCAGCTCATTGCAACCTCGCCTCCAGGGTTCAAGCGATTCTCCTGCCTCACCCTCCTGAGTAGCTGGGATTACAGGTGCATGCCACCATGCCAGGCTAATTTTTGTGTTTATAGTAGAGACAGGTTTCACCATGTTGGTCAGGCTGGTCTCAATCTCCTGACCTTGTGATCTGCCCACCTCGGTCTCCCAAAGTGCTGGGATTGTAGGTGTGAGCCACTGCACCCGGCCAGATTAGAGTGTTTGACATGAATAATTCATGGAAAGTACATGATTTAATTGAGAGGCAAATAATGTCTGGTTGTCTTCGTCTGGTGTCACATCAGCAGCCATTGCTGTTCAATGCTCAGATCCCTTAGTTCATGAGAGGTTGCAAGATGACGACAACCTAATGTGGCCGTTCTCGGGCGCTCTTTTTTTTTTTTTTTTTTGAGACAGAGTTTCATTCTTGTTGCCCAGGCTGGAGTGCAATGGCCAATGGCATGATCTCGGCTCACTGCAACTTCCACCTCCCCGGTTCAAGCGATTCTTCTGCCTCAGTCTCCCGAGTAGCTGGGACTATAGGTGAGAGCCACCACACCCGGCTAATTTTTGTATTTTCAGTAGAGACGGGGTTTCACCATATTGGCCAGGCTGGTCTCAAGCTCCTGGCCCCATGATCTGCCCGCCTTGGCCTCCCAAAGTCCTGGGATTACAGGCGTGAGCCAGTTTTGTTTTGTTTTGTTTTGTTTTGTTTTTTAGATCGGGTCTCACTCTGTTACCCAGGCTAGAGTGCCATGGCATGATCACAGCTCACTGTAGCCTCCACCTCCTAGGCTCAGGTGATCTTCCTTCTACCTCAGCTTCCAGAGTAGCTGGGACTACAGGCTTGCACCACTATGCCAGGCTAATTTTGTTTATTTTTTTGTAGAGATGAGGTTTCGCCATGTTACCCAGGCTGGTCTTGAATTCCTGGTTCATGATCCTCCCACCTTGGCCTCCCAAAGTGCTGGGATTACAGGTGTGAGCCACTGAGCCCACCCCCCTGTGAGTCTTTGACAGCTTCTTTTCTCACTGATTTTTCTAGATGTGCCAGACTCTTCCTGTGTTCTGCCCCAGACCTGGAGTCAGTGTTTCTAAGGAGCCTTGGTGCCTTTGAGAAGGAAATGGTATTTAGAGACCACAAGCTGGATGCTAGAGGTATAATCGGCTTTAATTTTTTTTTTTCACTTTTTATTTTGAAATAGTTTTAGACTTACAGAAATGTTGCAAAAATAGCACAGAGTTCCCGTATATCCTCTTACCCAGCTTCCTCTAAGGTTAACATCTGACAGAATAGTGCAGTTATCAAACCAATAAACTCACACTGGCACAACACTATCAGCTGAACTACAGACTTGATTCTGATTTTACCAATTTTTCCACTAATGTCCCATGTTTGGGAGTGCTTGTTTTTCTTTTTTTTTTTTAAAGACGGGGTTTCACCATGTTGGTCAGGCTGGTCTTGAACTCCCGACCTCAGGTGATCCACCCGCCTTGGCCTCCAAAGTGCTTGGATTACAGGCATGAGCCAGCACGCCCGGCCGAGTGTTGGTTTTTCTGTGTGAGGATCCAATCCAGGTTAATCATCATGTCTCTTTACCCTCCTTGTGACGGTCCTCAGTCTTTCCTTACCTATGCCCTTGACACTTCTGAAGAATACTGGTCAGATATTTGGGTGTTTTTTTGTTTGTCTGTTTTGTTTTTGAGACAAAGTCTTACTCTGTCTCGCAGGCTGGAGTGCAGCGGCGCCATCTCGGCTCACTACAACCTCCATCTCCTGGGTTCAAGCAATTTTACCACCTCAGCCTCCTGAGTAGCTGGGATTACAGGTGCATGCCACCAGGCTCAGCTAATTTTTTTATTGTTGTTGTATTTTAGTAGAGATGGGGTTTCACCATGTTGCCCAGGCTGGTCTTGAACTCCTGAGCTCAGGTGATCCGCCCACCTCAGCCTCTGATAGTGCTGGAATTACAGGCATGTTTATTTTTTGAGACAGGGTCTTGCTCTGTCGTCTAGGCTGGAATGCACCGGCACAAACACTTTCCACTGCAGCCTCTACCTCCTGGGTTCATGCGACCCTCCTTCCTCAGCCTCTCGAGTAACTGGGACCACAGGTGCACACTAATTACTTTTTAGTATTTTGTAGAGACGGAGTTTCGCAATGCTGCCCAGGCTGGTCTCAAACTCCTGGGCTAAAGCAATCCCCCCCTCTGGGACTCCCAAAGTGCTGGAATTACAGGTGTGAACCTTGCCTGGCCTGGTCAGGTATTTCATAGAATGTCCTTAAGTCCTTCACTTTTGATTTGTCACTCACTCTTTTTCTTTTCTTTTCTTTCTTTCTTTCCTTTCTCTCTGTCTCTCTTTCTTTCTTTCTTTTTTTTGACGAAGTTTTGCTCTTGTTGCCCAAGCTTCAGTGCGATGGTGTGATCTCAGCTCACTGCAACCTCCGCCTACTGGGTTCAAGTGATTCTCCTGCCTCATCCTCCCAAGAAGCTGGGATTACAGGTGCATGCCGCCATGCCCAGCTAATTTTGTATTTTTAATAGAGATGGGGTTTTGAGATGTTGGCCAGGCTGGTCTTGAACTACTGACCTCAGGTGACCTGCCTGCCTCGGCCTCCCAAAGTTCTGAGATTACAGTGTTGACTGTTTCTTTCTGACTAGATAGAGGTTATGTCTTTTGGGGAAGACAAACAGGAGGAGCGACCCTCTCTTCTCGGTACATCAGGGGTGAACAGTGTTGGCATGTCTTATTCCTGGTGATGTACAAACCATTTGGTTAATCATTTGGTTAAGATGGTATCTGCCAGGTATTATCTGTACAATTATCTTTGTGGTTAATAAACATTTGGGGGGGAGATATTTTGAGATTATGCCAATGTTCTATTTCTCCTTAAAATTTTACCCACAAAGTTGAGCACCCATTAAGGATCTTGTCTGTAACAATTATGGATGTCGTGTTCTAATGTTGGTTTTTTTTTTTTTTTTTGGAGACACAGTCTCACTCTATCGCCCAGGCTAGAGTGCAGTGGCAAGATCTGGGCTCGCTGCAACCTCCACCTCCCAGGTTTAAGCAATTCTCATGCCTCAGCCTCCCGAGGTGGGAGGCTTGGGAGGTGCACGCCACCACACTCAGCTAATTTTTGTACGTTTAGTAGAGACAGGGTTTCCCCATGTTGACTAGGTTGTTCTTGAACTCCTGACCTCAAGTGATCTTCCTACCTTGGCCTCCTAAAGTGCTGGGATTACAGGCATGAGCCACCATCCCCCACCGTAGTTTTATTTTTAGTTTTTGAGACAGTCTTGCTCTGTCACCCATGGTGGAGCACAGTAGCACAGTCTCGGCTCACTGTAACCTCTGTCTCCTGAGTTCAAGCCATCCTCCTGCCTCAGCCTCCCGGGTGGCTGGGATTACAGGTGTGCACCACCACGCCTGACTGATTTGTTGTATTTTTAGTAGACACAAGGTGTCACCATGTTGTCCAGCCTGTTCTCAAACTACTGACCTCAGGTGTCTGCCCACCTCAGTCTCCCAAAGTGCTGGGATTACAGGCATGAGCCACCGAGCCCAGCCTATTGATTGATTTATTTATTTTTATTATTAAGACAGAGTCTCACTCTGTAGCCCAGGCTGGAGTGCAATGGTGCGATCTCAGCTCACTGCAACCTCTGCCTCCCAGGTTGAAGCGATTTTCCTGCCCCAGACTCCTGAGCAGCTGGGACTACAGGCGTGCACCACCATGCCTGGATAAGTTTTGTGTTTTTGTAGAGACATGGTTTCACCAGGGTGGCCAGGTTGTCTCGAACCACTGATCTTAAGTGATCCACCCGCCTCAGCCTCCGAAAGTGCTGGATTGCAGGAATGTGCCACCCTGCCTGGCCCATTTATATTTAATACACCTTTATCAGGACACACCGTATAGGTCAGACAAAGTGTTCCCATGTGCTGGTGGAAGTGACCTTTGCACGGTGCAAATCTGATTGACTGGGGGACACCACGCTACCCTGGGAACCCCTGGGGGGGCTCTCTCAGAGTCTGGCTGGCATCTCTCTCTCCTTAGGACTCAGCCTGCCAGGTCTGGTCCACTGAATGCTGGCTGGTTCCTTTAAGTCAGACCATGTCCCTCTCAAGCCTAAAACCCTGCACAGTCTCCCCCATCTCAGAGTGAAAGCCAAAGTCTATTCACTGGTTTTGAGATCACCATGCTCAGAGGCCCCCTTTTCCCTCCCTGACCTCTTCTTTCTGTCACTTGCTCACCTACCTCCTCCATCAGCTCCTCTCCATCAAGGCAGGGGCTCTGCAAGGCCTGGGTTGTTCTTCCTCTAGATAGCCGGGTGCTCCCCTGGCCCTCAACTCCTCCAGTCTTAGATGTCACCCCAGAGCTGCCACCTCTCCTCCCACAAAAGCTATTCCCAGCTCGGCGCAGTGGCTCACACCTATAATCCCAGCACTTTGGGAGGCCCAGGCAGGCAGATCAGTTGAGGTCAGAAGTTTGAGACCATCCTGGCCAACATGGCAAAACTCCAACTCTATTAAAAATACAAAAATTGGGCTGGGTGCCATGGCTCACGCCTATAATCCCAGCACTTTGGGGGACTGAGGTAGGTGGATCACAAGGTCAGGAGTTCAAGACCAGCCTGGCCAATATGGTGAAACCCCGTCTCTACTAAAAATAAGAAAATTAGCCAGGCGTGGTGGTGGGCACCTGTAATCCCATCTACTGGGGAGGCTGAGGCAGGAGAATCACTTGAACCCAGGAGGCAGAGGTTGCAGTGAGCCGAGATCGCACCACTGCCGTCTATCCTGGGTAATAGAGCGAGACTCTGTCTCAAAAATAAAAAAAGAACTACTCCCTTCCCTCCGTATATGGTTTTTGTTTTTGTTTTTGTTTTTGTTTTGTTTTGTTTCGTTTTGAGACGGAGTCTCACTCTGTCACCCAGGCTGGAGTGCAGTGGTGTGATCTCAGCTCACTGCAACCTCCGCCTCCTGGGTTCAAGCAATTATTTTGCCTCAGCCTCCCGAGTAGCTGGGATTACAGGCATGCCCCACCACAGCCGGCTAATTTTTTTTTTTTTTTTTTTGTATTTTTAGTAGAGATGGGGTTTTACCATATTGGCCAGTCTGGTCTCGAACTCCTGACCCTGTGATCCACTCGCCTCAGCCTCCCAAAGTGCTGGGATTACAGCCGTGAGCCACCGCGCCTGGCAGTGTATGTTTTTCCTTACTTCTTTGTTTGTTTGTTTGTTTTCTTCCTGTTGATTTGCACTTATTTATTTTTTCCATTTCCTGCCTCCTTCGGCGGGAATGTAAGCTCCAGGAGAAGCAGGGGTACTATGGTGTGACAATTGGAGAAGCACAATTACAGTTTGTGTGAAAACCTGGTGGGTGGTCAGAGAGGGCTTCTCAGAAGAGATGGCCTCTATAGCCAGGTGAATTGGGAGCCAGTGTCATGGTGAGGTAAAGTCTCTTGGACAACAGATGAGAGACAGCAGGTCACTCCAGGGGGACTGTGAATGGCTGAGACACAGAACTGCCTCCGCACTTGCCCAGTGTCTGCTAGGTGCCAGGCCCTGGGGGTGACAAACAGAACTGACTGCCCTTCCCCAAGAAGGCAATAAGCAAGTAAAATGCGTGCAGGTCTAATTTCTTACACGGAGTTGGTGTTGGGAAGGGACAGAGAAGGATGCCCTGAGCAAGGTCATCTTTAAGGTGAGCGGCCAGAAAAGGAAGGAGTCAGGTGGCCTCAGGACATGCTGTCTGGGCCAAAGGAATATTCCTGAGCAGCCCTCAGGTGGGAAACACCAGACACCGAAGAGCAGACATCAGGGAGATGGAGGAGGGAGGTGGGGCCAGATTTTGCTGGAGAGCACTGAAGTTGGTCTTTATCCTTAGGATAAGGAGCCACTGAAGGGGTTAGAGGCTGAGGGAATTCTTTTCTTTATTTCTTTTCTTTTTTTTTTTTTTGAGACAGAGTCTTGCTCTGTCGCCAGGCACCAGGCTGGAGTGCAGTGGTGTGATCTCAGCTCACTACAACCTCCACCTTCTGGGTTCAAGCAATTCTCCTGACTCAGCCTCCCAAGTAGCTGGGACTACAGGCACACGCCACCATGCCCAGCTAATTTTTTTTGTATTTTAGTAGAGATGGGGTTTCACCATGTTGTCCAGGATGGTCTCGATCTCTTGACCTCATGATCCGCCTGCCTCGGCCTCCCAAAGTGCTGGGATTACAGGCGTGAGCTAACGAGCCCGGCCTTCTTTTCTTTTTGTGATGGAATCTTGCTCTGTTGCCCAGGCTGGAGTCCAGTGGTGCAGTCTCGGCTCACTGCAACTTCTGTGCCCACCCCCCACCCCCCGGCTTCAAGAGATTCTCCTGCCTCAGCTTCCTGAGTGGCTGGGATTACAGGCACCCACCACCACGTCTGGGTAATTTTTGTATTTTTAGTAGAGATGGGGTTTCACCATGTTGGCCAGGCTGGTCTCAAATTCCTGACCTCAAGTGATCCGCCCACCTCGGCCTTCCAAAGTGCTGGGATTAGAGGCATGAGCCACTGTGCCTGGCCAGCTAAAGGGTTTTAAGCCTAGAAATAGCATGATGGGATTTGTATTTGAGGGGAAGATTCCATCCACTCTTCTGAAGAAGCTGAGACTCCACCCAACAATGTCTAGTTCTCAGCTTTTTTTTTTTTTTTTTTTTTTGAGATGGAGTCTCACTCTGTCTCCCAGGCTTGAGTGGCTCAAGTGCAGTGGCATAATCTGGGCTCACTACAACCTCTGCCTCTTGGGTTCAAGCTATTCTCCTGCCTCAGCCTCCCGAGTAGCTGGGGTTACAGGCACGCGCCACCATACCCAGCTAATTCTTGTATTTTTAGTAGAGACAGGGTTTCACCATGTTGGCCAGGCTGGTCTCAAACTCCTGACCTCATGATCTGCCCCCCTTGGCCTCCCAAAGTGCTGGGATTACAGGCGTGAGCCACCGAGCTTGGCCCTCAGCTTCTTTTAAATAATCTTTTCCTCTCTGGCATCAATACGTTTCCCTAACTCCTGACTATTGAATGTCCAGGGCACAGATTAGATAGCTCCAAATCTCAAACCCCTCTTTGCTTCCTGTCTCTCATCCTTGCCCTTCAGGTCCATTGTTCTTCTTCTTCTTCTTTTTTTTTTTTGGTATATTTCTGCTGTTTAAACATTTTTCTTCTTTGCATTTATCACAATTTATAATTATATAGTTTTGTGAGTATTGTTTACAAGATCTGGGTCACCAAACACTGTGAAGAGTGTGGAGTATATATACTTCCATCCTTTTCCAAAGTAATTTAACATAGATAGTACTAATGCCAGACGGGCGCCATGCCTCACGCCTGTAATCCCAGAACTTTGGGAGGCCGAGGCGGGCGGATCACCTATGGTCAAGAGATTGAGACCATCCTGGCCAGCATGGTGAAACCCTGTCTCTACTAAAAATACACAAATTAGCAGGGCATGATGGTGGGCACCTGTAATCCCAGCTACTCAGGAGGCTGAAGCAGGAGGATCGCTTGAACCCAGGAGGCGGAGGTTACAGTGAGCTGAGATCGCGCCACTGCACTCCAGCCTGGCTACAGAGTGAAACTCCGTCTCAAAAAAAAAAAAAAAAAAAAAATAGTACTAACGCCTAACACTTACTGAGCAATTATCATGTGATGGGCATTTTTCCAAACAGTTTAAGGAGTTTAATCCTTAAAGCTTTTAATCCTCAGAAGGTAGTTGTACTATTTTTACTCTCAATTTATAGACAAAAAAAAAAATGCCAGGCATGGTGGCTCATGGCTGTAATCCCAGCATTTTGGGAGGCTGAGAGGGTAGATCACAATGCCAGGAGTTCAAGACCATCCTGGCTCTGTCGCCCACACTGGAGTGCAGTGGTGTGATCTCAGCTCACTACAACCTCCGCCTCCCGAGTTCAAGCTATTCTCCTGCCTCAGCCTCCTGAGTAGCTGGGACTACAGGCGTGCACCACCACGCCTGGCTAATTTTCTTATTTTTAGTAGAGACCGGGTTTCACTGTGTTGGCCAGAGTGGTCTTGAACTCCTGATCTTGTGATCCGCCTGCCTCAGCCTCCTAAAGTTCCGGGATTACAGGCACAAGCCACTGTGCCCAGCCAGTGGAGATTCTTTACTGTACCTTCAGGTACCTTGGACAAGTTGGGGAAAGGGGGAGGCCTGGGGGAGCCTTTCTCCAGCCTGAGAAAACTTCCTGTGTTGCAAATCTGGCCTTTCCCTATGGTTTAAAATTGTTCCAAAGCTGAAAAGACTATCTCACTCAGTTCTTTTTACAAAGAGGCCAAGGCTGGAGTGTGCTGCGGGTTTGTGTTTAGCCCCATGGTAGCACGGCCAGGTTAGAACTTGGCTAAAGTTCCTCTCTGTTGGGGCAGGGGGCTTGTCACGCATTGCCTCCAGGCTAAGGTATGACATTAGCCCATGCGGTGGTTCACACCTGTAATCTCAGCACTTTGGGAGGCCAAGGTGGGAGGATCACTTGAGCTCAGGTGTTTGAGACCAGCCTGAACAACATAGCAAGACCCTGTGTCTACAAAATTTTTCAAAATAAGCTGGCAGCCAGGTATGGTGGCTCATGCCTACAATCCCAGCACTTTGGGAGCCGAGGCAGGTGGATTATGAGGTCAGGAGTTTGAGACCAGCCTGGCCAACATAGTGACATCCCGTCTCTACTAAAAATACAAAAATTAGGCAGAGATGGTGGCACGCACCTGTAATTCCAGCTACTTGGGAGGCTGAGGCAGGAGAATTGCTTGAACTCGGGAGGCAGAGGTTGTGGTGAGCCAAGATCGTGCCACTGCACTACGGCCTGGGCAACAGAGCAAGATTCCACCTCAAAAAAAAAATTAACTGGGCATGGTGACAACTTGAGGCCAAGGCAGGCGGATCGCTTGAGCCCAGGAGTTTGAGACCAGTCTGGGCAACATGGCAAAACCCTATCTCTACAAAAAAGTACAAAAATTAGCTGGGTGTGGCCGGGCGCAGTGGCTCACGCCTGTAATCCCAGCACTTTGGAAGGCCGAGGCTGGCAGATCATGAGGTCAGGAGTTTGAGACCAGCCTGGTCAACATGGTGAAACCCTGTCTCTACTAAAAATACAAAAATTAGCCAGTTGTGGTGGTGGGCACCTGTAATCCCAGCTACTTGGGATGCTGAGGCAGGAGAATCGCTTGAACCAAGGAGGCAGAGATTGCAGTGAGATGAGATTGCACCACTCTACTCCAGCCTGGGCAACAGAACAAGACTCCATCTCATTTAAAAAAAAAAAATTAGCTGGGCGTGGTGGCAAAAACACGCACAAAAAAAACACACCTCCATGTGTGTACCTATGCAACAATCTTGCATACTCTTCACATGTACCCCAAAACCTAAAATGCAATAAAATATATATATATTAAAAAAAAACAAAAAAAAAAAACCACACCTGACCAGCCCTCAAGCATCTTCTCTCTCTCTGGGTCCCCCACCTGTTCCCTCCTCCAGCTCATCTTTCTTCTTTTGGCAGTTCCCGGATGCCTAAAGCCCTCACGCCCCTTTTCTTTTTTTTTTTTTTTTTTTAGATGGAGTTTTACTCTTGTTGCCCAGGCTGGAGTGCAGTGGTGCAGTCTTGGCTTTCTGTAACCTCTGCCTCCCAGGTTCAAGCGATTCTCCTGCCTCAGCCTCCTGAGTAGCTAGGATTACAGGCACCTGCTACACGCCTGGCTAATTTTTGTTTTTTTAGTCGAGATGAGGTTTCACCATGTTGGCCAGGCTTATTCCAACTCCTGACCTCAGGTGATCTACCCGCCTCAGCCTCCCAAAGTGTTGGGATTACAGGCGTGAGCCACGCACCTGGCCCCCCCAAGTTTTACACTCAACATCCCTGAGTTTTGACAGTTGGCAGTTGGTGCAGGTTTTCTGCTAGCCCGCCAGCTGTAAGAGGCAGGGCAAGGGTCCCTTTGGCTGGTGGTTCAGCCCCCAGCTCCTAGCCCCTGCACTGGGCCATAGCAATGCTTTAATAAATATCTGTTGATCAAATGGATGCCAAAAATGGGAAGATGGTGTGGAGACTGTTGCGGTGGTGAAGGCAAAAATTGAAGTCGACCTGAGCTGGGTCAGGGATGGCGGTGGTAAGTGTGGGAGAGAAATGAGCCAGATGATGAGAGACAATTTACAGAGATAGAATGCAGATTTTCTTTCTTTCTCTTCTTTTCTTTCTTCTTTTTTGGCAGTCTAGCTCTGTCGCCCAGGCTGGAGTGCGGTGGTGTGATCTCAGCTCAGTGTAACCTCCACCTCCCCAGGTTCAACCAATTCTCCTGCCTCAACCTCCCCAGGACCTGGGACTACAGGCACACACCACTATACCTGGCTAATTTCTGTGCGTGTGTGTGTGTGTGTGTGTGTGTGTGTGTTTTGTAAAGACAGGGTTTCGCCATGTTGCCTAGCCTAGTCTCAAACTCCCTGACTCACATGATCCTCCCACCTTGGACTCCCAAAGTGCTGGGATGACAGGTGTTAGCCACTGCGCCCAGCTTTTTTCTTTCTCAGATGTTTATTTTAATGGGGAAAATGAACATTATGGCCGGTCCACACACTATCTGTCCCAAAGGGGTCAGCGTGGCAGATTATCTACAACTACTGAAGCCATTTGAGTAGTAGAGCAGTTGTTCTGTGATGGGCATGGCTCTGCACACTTTGCATTTTGGAAGCTGCCTCAGCCAAAAGGTAACAGGGGCCTGGCCTGGTCTGGAGGAGGGTAAGTGTGGAGGGGTCCTCACCCCTGAATCGCCCCCCACCACACACACTTTATTTTGTTATTATTATTTTTTGAGACGTAGTTTTGCTCTTGTTGCCCAGGCTGGAGTGCAGTGGAGCGATCTCAGCTCACTGAAACCTCTCCCTCCAAGGTTCAAGTGATTCTCTTGCCCCAGCCTCCCAAGTAGCTGGGATAACAAAAGTGTGTCACCACAAGTGGCTAATTTTTGTATTTTTAGTATAGATGGGGTTTCGTCATGTTGTCCAGGCTGGTCTCGAACTCCTGACCTCAGGTGATCCGCCCCCATTGGCCTCCCAAAGTGCTGGGATTACAGACAAGAGCCACCTCGCCCGGCCCCACTGGGCCTTTTAAAAACACGTGAGGTGAGAGGCCCTGTCTCTCAAAAAGCAAAACGAAAGGCCTCGTATCTATTTTCTGGGATTGTAAGAGCTGGCCAGAGATGAGGGACGGGAAGATGGAAATTCTCACACGGGCTTTAGCAGTACCCTCTGTCCAGGCCAGGGACTTCTTGGACTCTTGGGGAAACGGCTTCCACCTGCCTGCTGGTCTCTGGTCTCCTCTGCTGACGCTGGGTGGGCATGCAACCTGATTACGATTATTTGCTTGAGGCGTATCTTTGGAACTCACTGGACCCCTCAGGGATAAGCTGATCCAAATTTTAACCCATTCATTCATTCATTCATTCTCTCACTCCACATAGGCAGTGGTCGACATGAGGCAGTCCGAGTACAGTTAAGACTGACATGCAACCAAGGAGCTCAGTCCTTGCCGAGGAGCCAGGAGAGTGAACAGACCACTGCGATCTGGCAGCATCCAGTCCACACAGTCCTGCCTGGGGAGGCAGATGGGGCACTGGGCACCACAGGTGGATGGCACCACAGCTGCGGTAAGTCAAGGAAGTGAGAACCGTTTTTGCTGCATCTTAAAGTCTGTGGTGGAGTGGATGGAGGAAAGGCTGAAAATGGGGCCCAGGGCCTTGTAAGCCTCCTGAAGGCGTCTGGGTTTATTCAGAAGGCAAATGACATCCCTCACAGAGGTAAGGATGGAATTATTAGTTAGGCATGATGGTGCACACCTGTAGTCCCAGCTAGGACTGTGGAGGCTGAGGTGGGAGGATCACTTGAACCCAGGAGTTAGAGGCTGTAGGAGCTATGATCGTGCCACTGCAGTCCAACCTGGGTGACAGAGCAAGGCCTCATATCTAAGAAAAACAAATGATGGAATTAAAATGTTTAATAAGATTCAGGGTAGGGATGGGTTAAAATGAAGCACTGAGGCCGGACACAGTGGCTCACACGTATAAGCTCAGCACTTTGGGAGGCCAAGGCAGGCGGATCACTTGAGGCCAGGAGTTCGAGACCAACCTGGCCAACATTGTGAAACCCTGTCTGTACTAAAAATACAAATATTAGGCCAGGCATGGTGGCTCACACCTATAATCCCAGCACTTTGAGAGGCCCAGGCGGGTGGATCACCTGAGGTCAGAAGTTTGAGACCAGCCTGACCAACAAGGAGAAACCCTGTCTCTACTAAAAATACAAAATTAGCTGGGCTTGGTGGCACATGCCTGTAATCCCAGCTACTCAGGAGGCTGAGGCAGGAGGATCACTTAAACTCGGGAGGCGGACATTGTGGTGAGCTGAGGTCATGCCATTGCACACCAGCCTGGGCAACAAGAGCGAAACTTCGTCTCAAAAAAAAAAAAAAAATTAGCCAGGCATGGTGGCGTATGCCTGTAATCCTAGGTACTCAGGAGGCTGAGGCAGGAGAATTGCCTGAGCCCAGGGGTCAGAGGTTGCAGTGAGCCCAGATCATGCCACTGCACTCCAGCCTGGGTGACAGAGTGAGACCCTGTCTCAAAAAATATATATATATATGGGTGGTGCACTGGCAGTTGGCAAAGGCTCTGTGTGTTGATGTAGAGACAAGCAGTGAGACCTTGAGGGAACCGAGGGACATTTCAGGGTAGAATCAATGGGAACTGGATTACCTCTAGAGGAGGGTAAGTGTGGAAGGGCCCTCACCCCTTGACCATCCCCCTACATTTGTTATTATTATTTTTTGAGCTCAGGAACTGGACCCTGCCTGAGCTGCTGGTCCTTCAGGCTTCTGGAATGATAGCCCTGTCCCGAGCTGCCTCGGATGCCCGTGCGGGCAGCACTAAGAATACCATCACTGAGACTGCATTCCCAGCAGGGAAGGGTGGAATGCTCGTTACCTGTGTAGTTCACCCAGCACCAGGGCTTGGCTTAACTTCCAACCTGGGCTTCCCTTAACTTCCTGAGTGGCCTGTCTTTGACCTCTCCTACCTCACTCCCCCTCTCTATATATGATGCGTGAATTTAGTACCTGAAGTCGTCCCTGGCACAGCATAGATACTCAGTAAATGGTAGCTGAGTTTTTTTGATTTTTGGTTTTTTTGTAGAGACAGGGTCTCACTGTTCCCCAAGCTGGTCTCAAACTGCTGGTCTCAAACTCCTGGCCTGAAGCGATCCTCCCACTGCTCCCAGCCCGGTAGCTAAGATTATTAATTCCTTATGGCTCAGGGGAACATTCAGAGAGAGACAAAGAACACGTCATCCCGTTACTCACTATTCACCTACTGGACAGCTTTGGTCCCTCCCCACAGCTGGGGGACAAGTCCTGGAGAGAACCAAGTCATACATAGTGCTGAAACTGAAGGAAGATGAAGACATCAGACACTAAGTACTGCAGAACTCAGGTCAGCTAGGGAGAAAGGGAGTACCTGGCCAGGCATGGTGGCTCACACCTGTAATCCTAGCACTTTGGGAGGCGAAGGCAGGAGGATCATTTGAAGTCAGAATTTCGAGATCAGCCTGACCAACATGGGAAACCCCATCTCTACTAAAAAATACAAAAATTAGCCAGGCATGGCTGTACATGGCTGTAATCCCAGCTTCCCAGGAGGCTGAGGCAGGAGAATCACTTAAACCCGGGAGGAAGAGGTTGCAGTGAGCCTAGACTGCCCCTCTGCACTCCAGCCTGGGCAAAAAGAGTGAGACTCCATCTCAAAAAGAAAAAAAAAAAAAAGAAAGAAAAGAAAAGGAGTTCCCAGCCAGGTGTGGTGGCTCACACTTGTAATCCCAGCACTTTGGGAGTCTGAGGTGGGTGGATCACAAGGTCAAGAGATCGAGACCATCCTGGCCAACATGGTGAAACTAAAACTACAAAAATGAGCTGGGCGTGGTGGCGTGAGCCTGTAATCCCAGCTACTCGGGAGGTTGAGGCAGAAGAATCACTAGAACCCAGGAGGTGGAGGTTGCAGTGAGCCAGGATGGTGCCACTGCACTCAAGCCTGGTGACAGAGCAAGACTACGTCTCAAAAAAAAAAAAAAAAAGAAATAGAGTTCCCTTTGGAGCTCATCAAAATTCAGATGTGTCAAGAAAAAGGATCTTCCTCACGGTGGGGCTTCTCTGGTCCACATTGAGCATTTTACTATCATCTGAGAAGAGCACCAGAAGCCATCAGGCCACTGGACCTTTCAAAAACATTAGGCGAGAGAGACCATCTCTAAAAAAACAAAACAAAACAAAAAAAAAACGGATGGCTCACGCCTGTAATCCCAGAATTCTGGGAGGCTGAGGAGGGAGGATTGCTTGAGCCCAGGAGTTTGAGACCAGCCTGGGCAACAGGGCAAAACACTGTCTCTATTCAAAAAAACCAACCACAAGGTCAGGAGTTCGAGACCAGCCTGACCAACACGGTGAAACCCCCTCTCTACTAAAGATACAAAAAATTAGCCAGGCATGGAGGCACAAGCCTGTAGTACCAGCTACTCGGGAGGCTGAGGCAGGAGAATGGCTTGAACTTGGGAGACAAAGGTTGCAGTGAGCCGAGACAGAGCCATTGCCCTCCAGCCTGGATGAAAGGGCAAGACTTCCTCTCAAAAAAATAAAAATTTTAAAACAAAACAAAACAAAAACCTGTTAGAGAGCAAACACTCCCGAGAGCAGCGCAGGATGTGGAGATCCTGGACTCTCACCCTTAGAAGGGCCTGGGGTAGGACAGGGCCCTGGGCTGGCTGGCTCCTGGCATCTTTCAGCGCCCGCTTCTGTGGTGACACCTGACCCCAGGAGAGGAGCCTGCTCTTTAATTGGCTTCACCAGACCTCGCCTGCTGCCTTCATCTCGGCGGCCTCCGCAGGCAAAGGCCTGGCACGGAAGCCTCAGGATATTCGATGGAAGGAAGAATGAAACTGGAGTGACTGGGATTGTCCCACATTGTGCATTACAGCACATTCTCTAGGTTTGTGTGTGCATTTCCTTCAGGAGCAAGGGGGCCCAGGGACTTGGCTCTTCATTTGCTGAGCTCGAGGAGTGCCAAGCACACACATGTCATTTAAAATTGCCGTTCCCATTATAAAGACCGGGAAACTGAGGCTCAGAGAGAAGACTTGATGAGGTCGCACAGATCGTGGGTGGACGAGCTGCCTGTCCCTCAAGCAGTGTCCTGTATACGTTGTCCCTGTGCCTTCGAACTCCTACCCATTATAATGGGAGTCCGGGTGGGGGAGAGGCTCCTCAGTCTGTGCGAGAAGCAGTGAAGGACTCAATAGTCCTGCTCCGCCCCACCCGGCCTCCGGCTGCTCAGGGTTTCCCCTGCCGCAGGCCCCGCTCAACCCCGCCTCTGCCTGCGTCCCCGGCCCTCCTTCGCCGCGCCCAGCTCCGAAATGCGGCGGCGGGGGCTGGGCGGGGGGCGCAGGGCCACAAGCTCCCCGCCCCCAGCACCCACTTCTGTCCCTTCTTCTCTCCAAGCGGGTCCCGAGGGCCACACCTGTCTCCTGATCACGACCTGGCCGGAACCGGGACACGGGCGCCATTTCCGCAGCCCGGGTCGGGTCGCTTAGGTTTTGAAATGAGAGTCTTTTCTCCCGACTCCAAGGGCTTCTGCCCCGCCCAGGGCCGGGCTGGAGGGGGAGGGGGCGGACACCCCGGGGGCGCGCGCCGCTGGGGGGAGGGAGGGGCCCCGAACGTGGAAGAAAGAGAAATCGCACGGGAAAAATCAAACCCAAGTGGTTCTCGTTCAGCCCTGCCTGGGAGACACAAAGGAAGCGCGCGCGGGGCGCGGGGCTCCGGGGCTGGCGACGCCGCGGCTCCTGCGCCCCTGCCGCTTCCGCAGAGGACGGCAATCGGGGCCGCCCGGGCTGGCTTCGTCCGGCCACACCCAGAGGCCGCACCTGGGCCGGCGCCCTCTCTCGGCGCAGCCTCGCGCGCCCGGGTCACCGCCGCGCTAGCGTCCCGGGGGCCGAGTGGGTCCAGATCCCGCGAACCCCAGCCGGGACTCGCCCTCCCAAGCTCCGGGGCCAAGTGGGCCACCTCTCCCTCGGGCTCTCTTCTTCTGATCTTTCCTACGGCCTAAACTCGAGATCTCCCCACCCTAGGACCCTACCCTGCCACCCAAACCGCAGGGCTGAGTCTGGAGGTGGACCCAGAACCTTCCCTGATCCTCTACGACGTCCCGCTGCCGCAGTCCTCCCGAGCCCCAGGGCGGCGGGTCACGTGCCCGCGGTGGGGGGTGGGGGAGGGACGCGCCGCGGAGTCCCCCGGCTGCACGTGCAGGGCCTCGGGGAGGGCGGAGCCCTGCCTGCCGGAGCTGCGCTCGCTCCCGGCTTCCGCCGAGGTGCCGGGGGCGCAGGCCTGGGGCAGGCGGGGATCTGGGTGCTGTGGCTGCGGCTACGAGCGCCACCGAAGAAGCACTGGGTACCTGCCCCGCTGGAGCGCAGGCATTATTACCTATCGGCGCCGCACTTAGCAGTTGTTAATAACAGTAAGCCCTCACTAAATTGTCACTGTTGGCAGATCGCAGTAACTAGGTCTGACCTTAAGCACCCGATAAAAGACTACATGTCCGTAAAGTCAGTTACAGAGGAGTTGGTAATCTCGGGTTTTTATTATGGAGAATTTTGAAGATAAAAGGATGGTAAAGTGAGCCCCTGGTGAGCATCCCTCCACACAGAACGAGCAACTCCTGATCATGTTTTTTCTATCCCCAGCCCCTACCCGCTGTCCCTGCCTATAACTGTGAAACAAATCCCTGACATGGTCTCATATTTCAGCATGTGCCCCCTGAAACAATGGATGAAAGGCCCATTGTTTGTTCGAAAAACTTCTGGAGAGATAAAAATGTTCGTGTAGATAAAGTTGTTCCTAGGAGGTGATGATAAAGGGCATTAAAAAGCAGTTAAAGGAGTGGAAAGACTTACATGGTATCTGTAAGCCGTGCCCATGCTTTCTGGGACATCAGGTGGCCCACGGAGGAGCTTGAGCTGGTTGGAGGCAGCTCAAGCTCTTGAGAAGAGGCTGGTGAGAAGAGGCTGATTCGGGGCACTAATTGGAGGCAGAAGGGACCAGACTGGCTGATGGATTGGACAGGGGGCTTGAGGGAAAGAGAGCTTCAAGAATGAGAAACTGGGTGGTTTGAAGGGTGAATTTGTTTTGGGGGTTTTTTTTGTTTGTTTTTGAGACGGAGTCTGGCTCTGTCCCCCCAGGCTGGAGTGCAGTGGTGATCTCAGCTCACTGCAACCTCCGCCTCCCGGGTTCAAGCGATTCTTCTGCCTCAGCCTCCCGAGTAGCGGGGATGACAGGTGTGCACCACCATGCCTGGCTAATTTTTGTATTTTTAGTAGAGATGGGGTTTCACTATATGGGCCAGTGCTGGGATTACAGGCATGAGCCACCGAGCTTGGCAGTTACTACTATTCCTGGGTGTTTAACCCTCCCAGAGCGGAGACCAAGATTTCCATCAACATGCCACCACATCCCAGAGGGACCAGCTAGCCCCTATTGGTCATTGATTATGCTGGAATCATAAACCTTCCATCAAGGAAGGGACAGCAATTTGCCTTCACTAGAATAAATATGTGTTATGGGTGGGATCGACCTTCCCTGCCTGTTGCTTCTGTCAGTGCCACTGTCTGTGGACTTTTAGAATGCCTTATACACTTTCAAGGTAGTCCACACAACAGTGCTTCTGACCAAAAACATAATTTTGGGCAGGGCGCAGTGGCACACGCCTGTAATCCCAGCACTTTGGGAGGTTGCGGCGGGTGGATCACATGAGATAAGGAGTTCGAGAGCAGCCTGCCCAACACGGTGAAACCTTGTCTCTACTAAAAACACAAAATTAGCTGGGCGTGGTGGTGCGTTTCTTAATCCCAGTTACTCAGGAGGCTGAGGCAGGAGACTCACTTGAACCCAAGAGGCGGAGGTTACAGTGAGCCAAGATCACATCACTGCACTCCAGCCTGGGCAACAGAGTGAGACTCAATCTCAAAAACAAAAACAAAACAAAAAATTTCCTAGGCTGGGCACAGTAGCTCATTCCTGTAATCCCAGTAATTTGGGAGGCCAGGGCGGGAGGATCATGTGAGCCCAGGAGTTCAAGAACAGCCTGGACAACATAGTGAAATGCCATCTCTACAGAAAATTTTAAATTAGCTAGGTGTGGTGGCCCATCTACTTGGGAGGCTGAAGCAGACAGATCACTTGAGCTAGGAGGTTAAGGCTGCAGTGAGCTCTGACAGCATGACTACACTCCAGCCAGGGTGACAGAGTGTGACCCCGTCTCTCAAAAACAAGAGGTCGGGCGAGGTGGCTCACGCCTGTAATCCCAGCACCTTGGGAGGTCGAGGTGGGTGGATCACCTGAGGTCAGGAGTTTGTGACCAGCCTGGCCAACATGGTGAAACCCCTTCTGTACTAAAAATACAGAGATTAGCTGGGCATGGCAGTGGGCGCTTGTAATCCCAGCTATTCAGGAGGCAGAAGCAGGAGAATCACTTGAACCTGGAAGGCGGAGATTGCAGTGAGCTGAGATGGTGACATTGCACTCCAGCCTGGGCAACAAGAGTGAAACTCCGTCTCAGAAACAAAAAAATAAAAAACAACAAAAAAATTCCTAACAGAAGCATAGCCGTGCTGAGCATGTGTGTATATAATTCAGTAATATTACCATGTAGCCCATTGCTCAGAGGCAGCTGGCCTGAAAGAATGCTGGAATGGCCTATTGAAGATTCTGTTCTGGTCCCAGTTGAGAAAAACAGCCCGAAAAGTGTGCGATCTGTTTTACACAATGCAGTATATGCTGTGAACCAGTGGTCAATATATAATGCTATTTGAAGGTCTGGAAATAGGAGTAGCTCCTCTCATTGCTATACCTATTTTTAACTCCTGCTTCCATAGCACTGAGCTCTGATGAAAGGTCTTAGTTCTCAAGAGAGGACTATTTGCTAGCAAGAGGGGATACAAATATGGTTTCCTTGAATTGGAATCTGGACATCAACTGGTAAGAAAGAGGTTACTCTTCTGGCTGGGATGACTCATCCCAATTACCAAACTGAGTTGTTGCTTTACAATGCGGGCAGCAAATCTATGAAACACAGAGGATTCTAAGTGGCACCTCTTAGTAATTCCATGTCCACTAGTAAATATTAATGGGGAATAAACAAGTTAAGGGGAAATTAAAGCAACCCTAACAAAGTAGGAGCACTGATAATTCAAACCCTTTTGAAATGAAGTTTGGATGTCCAGTGCAATCACAGAACAAAAATGAAAGGGGCCAGGTGTGGTGGCTCGTGCCTGTAATCCCAGCACTTTGGGAGGCCGAGGTGGACAGATCACTTGAGGTTAGGAGTTCAAGACCAGCCTGGCCAACATGATGAAACCCCGTCTCTACTAAAAATACAAAAATTAGCCAGGCACGGTGGCAGTGCCTGAAATTCCAGCTACTCGGGGAGCCTGAGGCAGGAGAATTGCTTGAACCCAGGAGGCAGAGACTGCAGTGAGCCAAGATCAAGGTCACACCACTGCACTCCAGCCTGCGCGGCAGAATGAGACTCCATCTCAAAAAATAACAAAATGAAAAAAAAAGAGACAGAGAGGGGAGGGGAGGGAGGGAGGGAGGAACAGGAGGGAGAGAGGAATCAAAGGAGGGAGGGAGGGAAGGAGAGAAGAAGAAAGGAAGAAAGGAAGGAAGGGAGGGGAAAGAAAAAGAAAAAAAAGTGGCCGGGTGTGGTGGCTCACGCCTGTAATCCAAGCACTTTGGAGGCCAAGGCGGGCGGATCACCTGAGGCCGAGAGTTCAAGACCAGCCTGACCAACATGGTGAAACCCCGTCTTAAAAAAAAAAAAGAAGAGAGAAAAGAAAAGAAGTGGCCGGGCACGGTGGCTCACGCCTGTAATCCCAGCAGTTTGGGAGGCTGAGGCAGGCGGATCACCTGAGGTCAGGAGTTCGACGCCAACCTGGTCAACATGGTAAAACCCCGTCTCTACTAAAAATACAAAAATTAGCTGGGCATGGTGGTGGGCGCCTGTAATCCCAGCTACTCGGGAGGCTGAGGCAGGAGAATCGCTTGAACCCAGGAGGCGGAGGTTGCAGTGAGCCGAGATCACATCATTGCACTCTAGCCTGGGCAACAAGAGCAAATCTCCATCTCAAAAAAAAAAAAAAAAAAAAAAATAGAGAAAAATACTGGAAGAGGCAATTTATAAATATTAACCATAGCCTCATGAGCAGTTACAGACCTGATACAGAGGATTGCAGCAGCTATGCACTGCCACGGTGCCCTTTTAGACATCATTCTAACATTCTATCAGACCAGCAGCTTCAAAGTGATGCACTATAAGGTAGGATCAGTGTCAAGCTATTGAGGTTCTTTCAGACTATATTGTGCTGGAAAGCAGGAGAGGTAGCCCTGGGCACCCTGGGAATGTGGCCTGCTATCCGTCACAGTTAAATGCAATTTGCTTTGAGCCTTCTTTCAGGCGGCCATGAAAAGAACGCATTTGCCAGATGGACAGTAGCCTAGGGGTACCAGAGGCTGTGGTGCTCTATAATAGTCAAGATACTACTTCCTCAAGGGAATTAGGCCTCCCCTTTCATTTGATGGGTTTTGGGCATAAGAACCTCTCAAATAGGTAAGGGATTGAGATTTTCCAATTTAATGGCTGACAACAGCCATGTGCCAAGACTGTCGCCACTGATCTGTATGCTAAAGACTTCCTCTTTGCCATTCCAGCGTTGTTGCCCGTTACAGGAATTGAGTCTATCTTGTCTCTGATGATGAAGTGCTAGCATCTGACCTCTGCTGTTTTCAAGTCCTACCATCTGTATTGGCACCAGGGAGTCTGGGTCCATAGCTGATTCTTTTCTGTGAACCCTGGTGCACAGAAGACGGCTACCACTGAGTTCCTCACAGTGTTGCCCCTTCACTGGTGCATTCCGTGTTGCTTTAGTCAAGACGGCATCTTCTAGAGGTCATGGTCAGCTCTCAGGTAATCTGCTTTTACGGAATAAATCCATTCTCACATGGCTGTCTCAGCTTTTTGGTCCCTTCCTCCACACCCTGCGAAGGCAAGTCCAGCATCTTCACCCAGCTTACTGTAGAATATCATTGTTTCCAAGCCTTATAAGTGATGACTCTGGAGGGTATTAGAACTGACCGAAGGCCGGGCGCGGTGGCTCACACCTGTAATCCCAGCACTTTGGGAGGCCAAGATGGGCAGATTACCTGAGGTCAGGAGTTAAGACCAGCCTGGCCAACATGGTGAAGCCTCATCTCTACTAAAATATACAAATATTAGCCAGGCGTGGTGGTGGGCGCCTGTAATCCCAACTACTTGGGAGGCTGAGGTAGGGGGAAATGCTTGAACCCAGGAGGCAGAGGCTGCAGTGAGCGGAGATCGTGCCACTGCACTCCCGCCTGGGTGACAGAGCCAGACTACATCTCAAACAAAAGAACTGACCACAGGAGTCTTTGACAGGATATTAAATCTTGAGTCATGAGAGGGTTCCCTCATATCAGTAAACTCTCCCAAGCCAGCTGTATAATCCACTCTCCCTGGTCCAACACTGTCAAGATTCATTCCTACGCATGTTTTGCTTGCCCCCGCTGGAACACACTAGCCAAGTTCCGAAGCTCTTTTGCTAAGACCTGACCTTAGTTTTTGGTCTAGAAGCCTTGACAGCAAGAAAGGGCACATCTCAAGGAGGGCAACTGTCATTGTGTAAGATATCTGCGTTTCATGAGAACCTTGCATGGTCTCCAGGTAATGAGAATCCCTCTACTATTTTCCCTTAGTACAGAGTTGGGGTCAGTTCTGCTGTCCCAGATGGTTAAAGTGAATCGGAAATTTTAAGGTTCTCAGCTGCATCTATTCAAATGTTGCTTCTAGGTCTCAGAGACCCATTCCCCTCCAGTCCCTAGCACAGTGACTCCATGCTGAGGCTGTGAATTCGACCTCCTTCATAATTCTTCTATTCTTAAAATCTTGGGCCAGATTTTCAGCACTGTGCATCTTCTGGCTACAGGAGAAAAGACTCTCTTTAGGCCAGGCACGGTGGCTCACGCCTGTAATCCCAGCTCTTTGGGAGGCCAAGGTGGGTGGATCACTATGTCAGGAGTTCAAGACCACCCTAGCCAAGATCATGAAACCCTGTCTCTACTAAAAATACAAAAAATAAAATAAAAAAAATAAAAAAAAAAATTAGCCAGGCGTGGTGGCAGGCGCCTGTAATCCCAGCTACTTGGGAGGGTGAGGCAGACAATTACTTGAACCAGGGAGGTTGTAGTGAGCGGAGATCATACCACTGCACTCCAGCCTGGGTGACAGAGTGAGACTCTGTCTCCAAAAAAAGACTCTCTTTATTTATTTATTTTTTTTAAAGACGGGGTTTCACCATTTTGGTCAGGCTGGTCTTGAACTCCTCACCTCAGGTGATCCGCCCGCCTTGGCCTCCAAAGTGCTTGGATTACAGGTGTGAGCCACCACGCCCGGCCTAAAGACTCTCTTTAAAGGCCTCCAGAGAGACTTTCTGACTTTCACAGTGTGCTCTGAGTTGATAGTTGGCTGACTTGAGCCTGTTATTTTGATATTTTTTCCTTGGGCTTTTTTTTTTTTAGGAAAAAAAAAAACGAAAAACAAAACAAACAAACAAAAACCAGGGTCTCACTCTTTTGCCCAGGCTGGAGGGTGGCGGCTTGATCCTGGTTCATTGCAGCCTCAAACTCCTGAGCTCAAGAGATCCTCCTGCCTCAACCTTCCAAGTAGTTAGTACTACAGGTGCATGCCACTACACCCAGCTTATCTCATTTTTTTTTTCTTTTGGGTCAGGGCCTCACTCTGTCGCATAGGCTGGAAGCACGATCACAGCTCACTGGAGCCTCAACCGCCTGGGCTCCAGTGATCCTCCCACCTCAGCACCCTTAGTCGCTGGGACTACATGACAGGCACACACCACACCCGGCTAATTTTTTGTATTTTTAGTAGAGACAGGGTTTTACTATGTTGCCCAGGCTGGTCTCGAACTCCTGGACTCTAGCGATCTACCTTCCTCTGCCTCCCAAAGTGGGCTTTTATAAAGAGTTGGCAGTTAAAACAGCCAATCAGGTCACAATCCTTCCAGTAACTATTACCCTCATATATTTCAGGTGATCGAGCTGTTGGCCTGAGCCAATGTATCTTCTTCCAGCTGTACCCCATCCACATCTACCCAAGATGAGACTCAGTAGCTCTGAGTTGATACTTGGCTGACTTGAGCCTATTATTTTTTTATCTTTTGCCTTGTGTTTTTTTGTTGTGTTTTTTTTTGCCGGTGCCGCATGCTGGGGGTTATCCCCACCCATCTGAATATCAGTAACAGGCTCCTTCTTGCCATCTGGCTGGCTAATGATCCTGTTCCACAACTGCATCCTGAGAGCTTGCTTTCTGGAGCCACTTCCAAAAGGATCCTGTTTTAGATTCCATCAAATGCTGATCCTCAGGCAAGTATTTGAGAGCAGGTAGCTTATTTCAAAAATGATCCCCAGGGCTGGGCACGGTGGCTCATGCCTGTAATCCCAACACTTTGGAAGACCAAGGCAGGTGGATCACCTGAGGCCAGGAGTTTGAGACCAGGCTGGCCAACATGGTGAAACCCATCTCTACTAAAATTACAAAAACCAGCTGGGCGTGGTAGCTCACACCTGTAGTCCCAGCTACTCAGAGGTTGAGGCACGAGAATTGCTTGAACCTGAGAGGCAGAGGGTGTAGTGAGCCGAGATCAGGCCACTGCACTCTATCCTGGGTGACAGAGTGAGACACGGTCTCAAAAAAAAATAATTCCTGGAAACATTAGTTGAGTAGTGGAAAAGTGCACCAGAAATGGTAAGGAAGCTGATATGCTGGGTGTGGTTGATATATTATATTGATTGATTGATTGATTGAGACTGAGTCTCACACTGTCACCCCGACTTAAGTGCAATGGTGTGATCTTGGTTCACTGCAACCTCTGCCTCCCAGGTTTAAGCAATTCTCCTGCCTCAGCCTCCCAAGTAGCTGGGATTACAGACGCTCACCACCACGCCTGGCTCATTTTTGTATTTTTTAGTAGAGACGGGGGTTTCACACTGTTGGCCAGGTTGGTCTTGAACTCGTGACCTCAGGTGATCTCCCACCTCGGCCTCCCAAAGTGCTGGGATTATAGGCATGAGCCACTGCACCTGGCCCAGGTTCCATTAATGAGTGTTACCCTTTTGACAATTAGAGTCCCATCTCAGCTCCCATCTAGGTGGTGTGGAGCACTCCTCAGAGTTGTTCTGTTCTAGGAGTAAGATACTTGACATTATTCACTAACTCCCACCTTTCATTATTTGGGGCTTCTCCTGGGAACATTAACTTTCTGCCACCTCCTTACTGCCCAGGTTCAGGCTGAGCATGTTCCTGTGGCCAGAGAAAGCCCTTCAGGATTCGAGTCTTGGTGCATGCGGCAGGAAGCCTTGGGGTGCACAGGAACGGTGAGTGCTACAAGGACATGGGAGAAGTGACCCAGTGCCTGTCACACACAGTTTTGTCAGAAGTGTAGGTTCCAGCTGCATGGACCTGCTCTTCCAGGCTTTTAGGTTCTGTAACCTCAGCCTCTTCCCTTTGTTTTCCCAGTTCTGTTTTTTTTTTTTTTTTTTGAGACAGAGTTTCACTCTTGTCGCCCAGGCTGGAGTGCAATGGTGTGATCTCAGCTCACTGCAACCTTCGCCTCCCGAGTTCAAGTGATTCTCCTGCCTCAGCCTCCTAAGTAGCTTGGGATTACAGGCGCCTGCCACCATGCCCGGCTAATTTTTTGTATTTTTAGTAGAGACGGTGTTTCGCCATGTTGGCCAGGCTGGTCTTGAACTCCTGACCTCAGGTGATACACCTGTCTTGGCTTCCCAAGGTGCTGAAATTACAGGCATGAGCCACTGTGCCTGGCTGTTTTCCCAGTTCTATGGGTGGTAGCTGCTTTTTGCATCTTGGCCATGCCTGGCATGTGGATGGCTCCTGTTGACACTGGTTTCTTTTCCCTTTTCTTTTTTGAGACAGGGTCTTGCTGTCTTGCCCAGGCTGGAGTGCCATGGCATAATCACAGTTCACTGTAGCCTCAACTTCCAAGGCTCAAGTGATCCTCCCAACTCAGCATTCTGAGTAACTGGGGTTACAGGCATGTGCCACCACACCCCGCTAATTTTTTTCTTTTTCTTTCTTTTTTCTTTTTTTTCTTTCTTTTTTCTTCTTCTTTTTTTTTTTTTTTTTTTAAATAGATAGGATCTCACTATGTTACCCAAGCTGGTCTCAAACCCCTAGGCTCAAGTAATTCTCCCACCTCAGCTTCCCAAAATGCTAGGATTATAGGCATGAGCCATGGCACCCATCCTTTCCCCCTCTGTCTCTGTCTCCATCCTCAGCTTTATTCTGCAAACACTCTACTGACCAGGACAGGCCAGTGCCTGTGCTAGAGTGGGCCATGCTGGGATGTCTGTCCTTTGTTTCAAGAGAACTCTGACCTTGCTGTCTAAACTTTGGGACTGGCTTGAACCTTCATGGGTATAAATTTTAGGAATCTTGGTGTACCTTCTGCTCCACTGATTGAACTTTCGTGTGGCTTCAGACATACCTTGCAGTTCCAAACCTAGGGCCTTTGCTTGTGATCTTCTTTTTCCCAGGAGCATTGTTCCTCCTGTTCCTTCTTATGTGACAAATTCTGCTCCTCTCACAAGACCTAACTGAGGCTGGGCGTGGTGGCTCACGCCTGTAATCCCAGCACTCTGGGAGGCTGAGGCAGGTGGATTACCTGAGTTTAGGAGTTCGAGACCAGCCTGGCCAAGATGAAACCCAATTTCTACTAAAAATACAAAAATTAGCCGAGCATGGTGGCACACACCTGTAATCCCAGCTCCTCAGGAGGCTGAGAGAATCACTTGAACAAGAATCACTTGAATCCAGGAGGTGGAGGTTGCAATGAGCTGAGATAGAAGATTGCCCCACCACACTCCAGCCTACAGGACAAATTGAGACTCTATCTCAAAAAACAACAACAAAAAAGACCTAACAGAACTATCCCCCTCTCCTTTCCTTGACTTTCGTAAACAGGACAGTAACTTCCCCCTTGCAATTTACATACTACAATTTACATATGCATACATACATCTGTTAAGTCCTGTATTACAACCTTTTTTTTTTTTTGAGACAGAGTTTCGCTCTTGCTGCCTAGGCTGGAGTGCAGTGGCACGATCTCACTCACTGCAACCTCCACCTCCCGGGTTCAAGCAATTCTCCTGCCTCAGCCTCCCAGAGTAGCTGGGATTACAGGCGCCCGCCACCACACCTAGCTAATTTTTTGTATTTTTAGTAAAGAGGGTTTCACCAACTTGGCCAGGCTGGTCTTGAACTCCTGACCTCAGGTGATCCACCCACCTTCGTCTCCCAAAGTGCTAGGATTACAGGCATGAACCACCGCACTTGGCCTACAACCTTTTTTTCCAGTCTGGTTTTTTTTTTTCGAGACAAAGTCTCCTGTTGCCCAGATTGGAGTGCAATGTCATGTTCTTGGCTCACTGCAGCCTCCACCTCCTGGGTTCGGGTGATTCTCCCGCCTCAGCCTCCAGAATAGCAGGCATGCACCACCACATCCAGCTATTTTTTGTATTTTTAGTAGAAACAGGTTTTCACCCTGTTGGCCAGGCTGGTCTTGAACTCATAACCTCAGGTGATCCACCTGCCTTGACCTCTCAAAGTGCTGGGATTACAGGCGTGAGCCACCGCTCCCGGCCTTTAGTCTGTTTTTCTCCTTTCCAGAGTATGACCTCCTTTGGGGCCTCATTCATCCCTGTGTCTTCATTCATTCATTCAACAAATCTTTTCTGAGTGCTCGCCTATCCCAGGCGTGGGAGCAGCTCACTCAATGTCTACTGAAGGGATGAATGAATTGGCGAGAGGTTGCTACCCCAGTGGATGCTGTGTTGCTAGGTTACAAACTCTAGTGATGATTGGAGAGGAGGGGGCGTGAATGCTGTTGTGTGAAATGAGAGTGAGCGTCTACACATTTTCCTGCAGGATCAGGGAAACTTTGTGGGTGGAAGTTGCGTACTTCAGTACTGACTGTGGCAGGAGTGAGGTTTGGGCTTCTGAAAGTGATTTTCATTGTGCGTGGGGAAAGGGTGGAAGGAAGCATGGTAGAAGGAGTTGTGTTAGAGTCTTTTCAGTATACAAAAGTAATTTGAAAAATCTTTAAGAGAATATCCTTCCATCATCCCTGAAGTTGAGAATTAGTGAATTAAAAGCTTTCTAAGGTGGGGTACGGTGGCTCCTACCTGTAATTCCAATCCTAAACCTTTGGGAGGCTCAGACGAGAGGATTACTTGAGCCTAAGAGTTTGAGACCAGCCTGGGCAACATAGTGAGACCTCCACCTCTAAAAAAAATAAAATAAAATTAACTGGGTATGGTGGCATGTGCCTGTGGTTTCAGCTACACAGGAGGCTAAGGCAGGAGGATCACTTGAGCCCGGGAGGTCAAGGCTGCAGGTGAGCTACCATGGCACCACTGCACTCCAGGTGGGCAACAGAGCAAGACCTGCTTTCTTAAAAATAAATAAATAGACCGGGCATGGTGGCTCATGCCTGAAACCCAGCACTTTGGGAGGCCAAGGTGGGTGGACCAGGAGTTCGAGACCAGCCTGGCCAACATGGGAAAACCTTGTCTCTACTAAAAATACAAAAATTAGTCAGGTGTGGTGGTGCACGCCTATAGTCCCAGCTACTTGGGAGGCTGAGGCAGGAGAATTGCTTGAACCTGGGAGGCAGAGGTTGCAGTGAGGCAAGATTGCACCATGGCACTCCAGTCTGGATGACACAGGGAGAGTCCATCTCAAAAAATAATAATAATAATGAAGGCTTAGAAAAAAAGCATCTACATAGATGTCTGCCAGGACCAGGCACAAAAATGTAAGTGAAAAGCACTGATTGGTGGAGAATGTGGCTCCTGTCTGGAGGGGGTCATTGCTACTTACCACAGAGAAGAGGCCTCCTGAGGAACTGTGGGCCCAGTGTTGCAAGATCTTCCAATTTTTCCGCAAAGGCTACAATTCCAGGTTTTAATGTGAGATCCTCCCGAGGCACTGCTCCCTGCCGACCCTCTTCCTGGACATGACGTACTCCTCATTCTTACTCTTTCTCTGATGGGCATTCTGCACATGTCTGATAGGCAGGGAGGAAAAGAGAGAGAAAGAATTGGATCTAGAAGGGGAAAGTGTGAATCTCCACAGCCACTGAATGGCCATTTCTACATGCTTTTTGTGGGGGAAGGGAATTTAATGGTACAGAATTTACAAAACACCAAATTCAACCCCAAACTCCTGCCACTGACGCCAGTCTAGGTGGATGGGTGTCAAGAGATTAAACTGCTCCATGGTTGCCTTGGCAACCAAATTTGTTAAAATAACAGGGAGGAAGCTGCAACCTACAACCTAGGTTTATGTAGTAAAACAAAATCCTATGGCCACAGGCTGGGTGCACTGGCTCGCACCTGTAATCCCAGCATCTTGGGAGCCCGAGGCAGGAGGATGGCTTGAGCCCAGGAGTTTGAGACCAACCTGGGCGACATAGTGAGACCCTCGTCTCTCTAAGAAAAAAGAAAAATCTTATAGCCAGGAGCTGTGGCTCACCCTGTAATCCCAGGACTTTGGGAGGTCAAGGTGGGAGGATTGCTGGAACCCAGGAGTTTCAGACCAGTCTGGGCAACATAGGGAGACCTCATCTCTTAAAAAAAAAAGGAATAAAAAAATTAGCCTGGAGTGGTAGGGCGCACCTATGGTCCTAGCTACTCAGGAGGCTGAGGTGGGAGGATCACTTTAGCTTAGGAGGTCAAGGCTGTAGTGAGCTGTGATCATGCTGCTACACTGTAGCCTGGTGACAAAGGGAGACCTTGTGTCAAAAAAAAAAAAAAAAGGAAAGAAAAAGGGGCCAGGCACAGCGGCTTTCGCCTGTAATCTCAGCACTTTGGGAGGCCAAGGCAGGCAGATCACTTGAGGTCAGGAATTCAAGACCAGCCTGGTCAAAATGGCGAAATCCCACCTCTAATAAAAATACAAAAAAAATTAGCCATGCATGGTGGTGTGCACCTGTAATCCCAGCTACTTGGAAGGCTGAGGCAGGAGAATCGCTTGAACCCAGGAGACAGAGGTTGCAGGGAGCCAAGATCACGCCACTGCATTCCTGCACTCCATCCTGGGCGACAGAGTGACACTCCAGCTTAAGAAAAAAATTAAAAAAAAAAGAAAAGAAAAAGAAAGATCTGGGTGTTTGAGGTGAGGCTCTCTGGGAAGAAACAAGGTGATTTCTTTCTTTTTTCCTTTTTCTTTTTTCTTTTCTTTTTTTTTTTTGAGACGAAGTTTCACTCTTATTGCCCAGGCTGGAGTGCAATGGTACCATCTCAGCTCATCGCAACCTCTGCCTCCCGGCTTATAGCAATTCTCCTGCCTCAGCCTCCCAAGTAGCTAGGATTACAGACATGTGCCACCACGCCCAGCTAATTTTGTATTTTTAGTGGAGATGGGGTTTCTCGATGTTGGTTAGGCTGGTCTCAAACTCCCGACCTCAGGTGATCCGCCCCCTCATGTCTCCCAGAGTGCTGGGATTACAAACATGAGCTAATGTATCCGGCCAATTTACTTCAATATTAAGCATCTATTCACGAGTAGAGTGAATAAATCATCCCACATGACTGGAAGCAGCCCTGCTTACAGGGGGCAGTTTGACTCAAGGGTGTTAGGGCTTACAGAGTTTTGTCTGTACTTGGCTGAACCCATCCAGGTGCAGAAGGAAGAGCAGAAGATTGGGGACCTCCCTACACAAAAATCAAGTCATATCACTCTCGTGGGCTTGCCATGTCATAGTGACCAGAACTCCTACTCTTGTTTTTGTTTGCTCGATTTTTTCCGTTTTCTTCCTCAGAATTCTCCCTCCTTCACACTCGGGAACTCTTCATCTCTTCATCGCACAGCTCTCCTCACCTGCCTACTTTTTTTTGTTTTGTTTTGAGACAGAGTCTCGCTCTGTCACCAAGGCTGGAATGCAGTGGCACAATCTCAGCTCACTGCAACCTCCACCTCCTGGGTTCAAGTGATTCTCCTGCCTCAGCCTCCTGAGTAGCTGGGACTACAGGTGCACACCACCAGGCCCGTCTCATTTTTGTATTTTTAGTGGAGACAGGGTTTTACCATGTTGGTCAGGCTGGTCTCAAACTCCTGACCTGGTGATCCACCTGCCTCCACCTTCCAAAGTGCTGGGATTATGCCTGCCTACTTTTTAAATAAAAAAATGAGGCTACAACCTGGGAGTGGGGGAGTTACCTGTAATCACAGCCAGGGGATACAAGGATGTTTCTGTGGGGCTGGTTCCCACTGTTCATGTGATTATCATTTGGATGCCTGCTCCTGCAGTAGATGAGCCTTAACTTGCAACAGGAGAAGCTCATTTCAGATCAGTCCCTGTCCGTATCTGACATCAGCTCACTGCAACCTCTGCCCCCCCGGGCTCAAGCGATCCTCCCACCTCAGCCTCTCGAGTAGCTGAGACTAAGGCACACACCACCACGCTCAGCTAATTTTTGTAGAGATGCGGTCTCACCATGTTGCCCAGGCTGGTCTCAAACTGCTGGACTCAAACAATTCACCTGCCTCGGCCTCTCAAAGTGCTGGGATTACAGGCATGAGCTACCACGCCCAGCCCTTCTCTGTTTTACTGAAGGTGAAAAGACACTGCCTTGGCTGAATGCCGACATTGACAGAACATAGGTGAAGCCAATCAGTTAAGGCTCTATTTCCGAGGGGAGGATGTAGTTTGGGGGAGCCACTGTACATAGTGGGCCCCAGAAATTATTTTCTAATGTTCCAGCCCCCAAATGAGAGTATTATGCAATAACTTCTTTTTCTTTGTAAAACTAGTATTACATTATGGAAAATTTGGTGACATATAACTTGATTTTGTGTATTTCTTTTTAGTCTTCTTATTATTTTATTAAGTGTATTTTAGCTTTTTCTTTTCTTTTTTTTTTTTTGAGACAGAGTCTCACTCTGTCGCCCAGGCTGGCTGGAGTGCAGTGGTGTGATCTTGGCTCACTGCAACCTCCACCTCCCAGGTTCAAGCGATTCTCCTGCCGCAGCCTCCCAAGTAGCCGGGACTACAGGCATGTGTCACCACGCCCAGCTACTTTTTTGTATTTTTAATAGAGATGGGATTTCACCCTGTTAGCCAAGATGGTCTCAATCTCCTGACCTCATGATCTGCACTCCTTGGCCTTCCAAAGTGCTGGGAGTATAGGCGTGAGCCACTGCATGCGGCTGTATTTTATTTTTTTAATATTATTGCAGTCATATTGTATGTGTAATTTTAGATGTCCCTTTCTCAAGTGACATTATATAAAGAGTAAATAATTTGTTAACTTAGAAGAGTAAACAAAATAAGCTTTCACATGCATAAACATACGCAATGGTGGTCACTTCAATTTCATTACCATACATCTGTTTATTTAATTTTTCTTTTTCTTTTTCTTTTTTTTTTTTAGTAATGGGGTCTCACTACGTTGCCCAGGCTGGAGTACAGTGGCTATTCATAGGTGCAATCATAGAACCCTACAACCTCAAACTCCTGGGCTCATGGAACCCACCTGCCTCAACTTCCCAAGTTGTTAGAACTACAGGTGCATGCCACTATGCCTGGCTTTCCCATACTTTTAAAGATAGAATGGGTCAAAAATAATTCTTTCATTACAGTTTTATGCAATGTGAAAGAAAATTGCACTTGCTTTTCATGTTGATGTTGAAGACAACGTTACATCAAAAAGTGTATCTTGATTTTTCTTTTTTTTTTTTTTTTTTTGAGATGGAGTTTTTGCTGTTGTCACCCAGGCTGCAGTACAGTGGCCCAATCTTGGCTCAACACAACTTCCGCCTCCCAGGTTCAAGCTATTCTTCTGCCTCAGTCTCCTGAGTAGCTGGGATTACAGGCATGAGCAACCATGCCCAGCTAATTTTTGTATTTTTAGTAGGGACGGGTTTTCTCTGTATTGGTCAGGCTGGTCTCGAGCTCCCAAGCTCAGGTGATCCACCCCGCCTTCGCCTCCCAAAGTGCTAGGATTACAGGCATGAGCCGCTGTGTTCGGTCTGTCGTTTCCTTCTTTATGTTCATAGGTTCTTATCATTTAGCTCCCAGATATAATTTTGTGTCCACAATTTTAAATTATGTGGGAAAGATTTAAAGAGAGAGAAAGCACTGAACTTAGAAGGAGGAAGTGCGAATCTTCGCAGCCACTGCATGACCATTTCTGTGTACTTTTTGTGGGGAAAGGGAATTCAATGGTATAGAATTTACAAACACCAAATAAAAAGGAACCTTTGAGGCCGGGCGTGGTGGCTCACACCTGTAATCCTAGCAGTTTGAGAGGCTGAGGCAGGTAGATCACCTGAGGTCAGGAGTTTGAGACCTGTCTGGCCAACATGGCGAAACCCTATCTCTACTAAAAAAATACAAAAATTAGCTGGGCACAGTGGCAAGCACCTGTACTCCCAGCTACTTGGGAGGCGGAGGCAGAAGAATCGCTTGAACCCGGGAGGTGAAGGTTGCACTGAGCTGAGATTGTCCCATTGCACTCCAACCTGGGAGACAGAGCAAGACTCCATCTCAGAAAAAAAAAAAAGAAAGAAAGAAAGCTAACAGCAAACAGCTAATTGCTTGATACTATATACGGTATCTCAACAGAACGCTGAGCAGCCATTGCAAATGAGAATCATAAAGACAGTGTCGCAACATGAAAAACCACTCCTGCTATGCGCAAAAGCAGAACTAGAAATTTCATATGCCCTAAGATTATTTAGCCCGATGCCTAGGACACAGGAAGTATTCAATAAATAAGAGATACTATTATGCTATTATTAGTTGCGTAAATACTTAATAAATTAAATATATATGTGTGTGTAAAATATTTTATAAATTAAATATACATTTATGTGTGTATATATATCCCCGAGCTCTGGCAATCTACCCACCTTGGCCTCCCAAAGTGCTAGGATTACAGGCATGAGCCACCACGCCCAGCCCTTTTTTTTTTTTTTTTTTTTTGAGGCAGAGTCTCACTCCGTCACCAGGCGCCAGGCTGGAGTGCAGTGGTGCAACCTCGGCTCACTGCAGCCTCCACCTCCCGGGTTCAAGCAATTGTCCTGCCTCAGCCTCCTGAGTAGCTGGGACTACAGGCATGCACCACCACACCCAGCTAATTTTTTGTATTTTTAGTAGAGACAGGGTTTCACCATGTTGGCCAGGATGTCTCCATCTCTTGACCTTGTGATCTGCCTGCCTCAGCCTTACAAAGTGCTGGGATTACAGGCTTGAGCCACCACGCCCGGCCCCACCTATTTTTAATAAATGTTTAAAATTATATTTTCTAGTGGGCACAGTGGCTCACCCCTATAATCCCAGCACTTTGTGAGACTGAGGTAGGCAGACTGCCTGAGCTCAGGATTTCGAGACAAGCCTAGGCCAACACACCAAAACCCTTAAAAAATACAAACACACAAAATGAGCTCGGCATGGTGGTGCCTGCCTGTAGTCCCAGCCACTTGGGAGGCTAAGGTAGGAGGATCAGTTAAGCCCAGGAGGTAAAAGCTGCAGTGAGCCTTGATCATGCCACTGCAGACCAGTCTGGGTGACAGAGTGAGACCCTGTTTCAAATAATAATAATATTTTGAATTTTATTTTAAAACTTGATAATGTAAAGCCCAGATCATGCAAAATGGTTTCTTTAAAAAAAAACAACAACAAAAAAAACTTGATGATGCAAAATCAGCAACCCAATACAAAAATGCAATTAAAAAAATGAACAAAGGAGTTCTCATTAGTGGAAACACAAATGAGTCAAACAAATGAAAAAACATTCAGGCTCCCTCATAATAGAAGAAAGGTGAGTTATAATTAGTCTGACATGTCACTTTATTTTATTTATTTATTTATTTATTTATTGAGACAGAGTCTCTCTGTGTTCCCCAGGCTGGAGTCCACTGGCACAATCTCAGTTCACCGCAACCTTCGCCTCCCAGGTTCAAGTGATTCTCTTGCCTCAGCCTCCCAAGTAGCTGGGATTACAGGCAAACGCCACCATACCCAGCTAATTTTTGAATTTTTTCAGTAGAATCGGGTTTTTACCATGTTGGCCAGGTTGGTCTCAAACTCCTGACCTCAAGTGATCCACCTGCCTCGGCCTCTCAAAGTCCTGGGATTACAGAAGTGAGCTGCTGCGTCCATCCCTGACGTGTCATTTTAAATCTATCAGACTGGCAAAGTCCAAAGCTTTTGATACCGTTTTGTTACAATAGTGTAGGCAAACAGGTGCTCCCATACCTAGCTTATGAGTCTGTAAAACGGTACTGCTTGTGGGTTGCAATTTGGCAATATTTACTAAATTTAAAATAGGTGTTTCTGTAACTCTAATTCCGCTTCTGAGAAATTACTGTACAATTTCCTTAAATGTGTACAAAATAACATAAAAACGTTTTACCTATGGCAACATTGATGTAATACTGAATGATTAGAAATGATCTATTATAAATGTCCCCTAATAGGGGTTTGTTTCAATAGTCCACACAAAGGAGCATTCTCTAGTCTTTAAAAAGAGCGGGGACAGGAGCTAAGTGCATTGAAATGAACAGTCTTCAGTGTGTTGTAAGTGATTAGCAGCAAGGTGTGTAAAGCGAGTTTCCCTTTGTGTAAATAAGAAACAGGCAAAAAAAGGCTGGTCTGATGATAGAGGGTTATCAGAACTTATTAATATCAGTGTCACTAAAGTTGTTATAAAACTCCCACTGCTAAATTTGACTGGCTTAAAAAAGAAGCATGTTTAGCACACAGACTATCTCTGGCAGGTTGTATAGAAGTCTCTGTGGTGGTTCTTGGGGCAGAGTCACAAAAGAACAATGGTAAGGCGGTTTCTTTCTTTTTTTCTTGAAGACACCCGTACTGGAGTGCAGTGGTGCAATTATAGCTCACTATAACCTCAGTCTCCTCGGCTCAAGTGATCTTCCCAACTCAGCCTCCTGGGACTGCAGGTATGTGCTACCAAGCCTGCCTCAGGGCTTCTTTTTATATACCTTATTTTTTTCTTTTGAGAGGAAGTCTTGCTCTGTCGCCCAGGCCAGAGTGCAGTGGCGTGAACTCGGCTCACTGTAACCTCTGCCTCCTGGGTTCAAGTGATTCTCTTGCTTCAGCTTCCCAAGTAGCTGGGACTACAGGCACATGCCATCACACCCATCTCATGGCTAAGTTTTTGTATTTTTAGTAGAGACAGGTTTCTCCATGTTGGCTAGGCTGGTCTCGAACTCCTGGCCTCAAGTGATCCGCTCATCTCGGCCTCCCAAAGTGCTGGGATTACAGGCGTGAACCACCACGCCCAGCCTTATATACGTTTTTGGTACCTTTCGAATTTTGTAGCTTTCACATGTTACCAATTCAAAAACTAACTGAATAAAATAACATCTCTTTTAATTTAAAAAGATGTGAAAAGGTTCACTCGGATCTGCTGTAAAAAAATTCAAACAAACAAAATAAAGATGCAAAAAGGTAATCACTATTATTTTTAAAATTAGTAAAATCATAGTCCTTTAAAAGGTTTCTTAATTTGATCTCACAGAAATCAGCTGGTTTAACAGGATGGCAACAGGGGAGAGTTTGAAATCTCAGCCCTGGTTCTGCCTCTGAATCAGTGGGTGATAGTGACTGCCTTCTGTCTTTTCTTTTTCCTTTCCTCATTCCTGCCCTTCTTTTTCTTTCTTTCCTACTTCCTTACTTTTTTTCATAAATTGACAAGTTATATTTGTATATATTTATGGGGTACTATGTGATGCTATATGTGTACAATGCCACATGATTAAATCAAGCTGATTAACATATCCATCAGCTCAAATACTTATTTTTTGTGTGATAAGAATACTTGAAATTTACTCCTAGCAATTTGTTGAATTTTTATTTTTATTTTTATTTATTTATTTTTTTTTGAGACAGAGTCTCACTCTTGTTGCCCAGGCTGGAGTGCAGTGGCGTGATCTCAGTTCACTGCAACCTCCACCTCCTTGGTTCAAGCTATTCTCCTGCCCCAGCCTCTCCGAGTAGCTGGGATTACAGGCATCTGCCACCACGCCCAGCTAATTTTTGTATTTTTAGTGAAGGTAGGCTTTCACCATGTTGGCCAGGCTGATCTCAAACTCCTGACCTCAGGTGATCTGCCTGCCTCAGCCTCCCATAGTGCTGGGATTACAGGTGTGAGCCACCTCTCGAGGCCTATTTTTATTTTTTTTGAGACAGGGTATTATTCTGTCCCCTAGGCTGGAGTGCAGTGGTGCAATCTTAGCTCACTACAACCTCTGCCGCCTCGCTCAAGTGATCCTCCCCCCTCAGCCTCCCAAAGTGCTGGGATTGCAGGCATGAGCCACCATGCCTGGCCTCTTTTAGCTATTTCGAAATATACAATGCAGTAACTGGTTTCTCTTGACCCTTCATTTCTTCCTCAGTACAGCGATGGAATTGGATTAGGTAATCCTAAAGTTCCTTTCACCTTTTGAGTTTCTTTGGAAATATTTTAAGTTGTTTACAAAAGAAGGTATCATTCATGGCTGGGCAAGGTGGCTCACATCTGTAATTTCAGCACTTTGGGAGGCTGAGGTGGGGTGGATCACGAGGTCATGTGTTTGAGACCAGCCTGGCCAAGATGCTAAAACTCAGTCTCTACTAAAAATACAAAAATTAGCCAGGCATGGTGGTGAGCACCTGTAATCCCAGCTACTCGGGAGGCTGAGGCAGGAGAATCACTTGAACCTGGGAGGCAGAGGTTGAAGTGAGCCGAGATTGTGCCACTGCATTCTAGCCTGGGTGACAGAGCAAGACTCAGCCTCAAAAAAAACAAAAAAAAACTATATCATTCACAAACATCTGTTGAAGTAAACATTTTATTACAGCGGTAACACAGAATGGTACAAAAATCACAAGTGTTCAACTTGGCAAATCATGTGAACACACCCCTGTAACTCACATCTGGATCCATCCGAATCTCCAAAAACCCTTCCAGTCACCACTACCCCCAGGGCTGCCATTATCCTGACCCCATAGATAAGATTTGCCAAGGACAATTAAAGTCAAATCATCCCAGCATCTCCCAGCATCCTAAAACAACTACATTCCCATTTGCACTTTTCTTTCCAGCCTTTTCAAGATGTAAACATAGGCGCGGTGGCTCATACCTGTAAGTCTAGCATTTTGGGAGGCTGAGGCGGTGAATCACTTGAACTCAGGAGTTCAAGACCAGCCTGGCCAACATGGTGAAACCCAATCTCTACTAAAAATACAAAATTAGCCAGGCGTGGTGGTGCACTCCTATAATCCCAGCTACTCGGGTGGCTGAGGCAAGATAATTGCTTGAACCCAGGAGGTGTAGGCTGCAGTGAGCCAAGATTTCACCACTGCACTCCCGCCTGGGCAACAGAGTAAGACTCTGTTTCAAAAAAAAAAAGAGAGAAAGATGTAAACAGGTGCTGACAGTTGTGAGCAACTAGTTGACATACACTTTTATTTTCACACACACACACACGCATCAATTTTTTTACCTTTACGTACCTAATGACAACATAAGCATTAATGCTATTCCACTTTCTGGTGCCTGTTACGATATTAAAGGGAAAATGCCATTACCGACATTTCTAGGCGAATCGCATAGGAGCAGTAAACACGTGGATGAACTGCCTGGAATCCACTTTCATCAGATAAGAGAAGAATCCAGCTGCCTCCTGCTGCGCCTCAGCTCCCTTTCCCCTCTGGCTGTGTTTCCGATTCCTTTTGGCTCTGCTTTACGGGCCTCTGCCTGGTGGCCAGAGGGCTGCGGGCTGTGGCTGGCTGGGGGCGGGCCCGAGCTTGGAGCCTGTGTTTTGAGCTTTAGTGGGATCTGTCGGATTAGTGCTTCCTGCTCACGCCGATTTCACAGTAAAGGCAGAGGCAAGATGGATGCAGAAGGCACAGGCTTGTCCCCACGATCCTGTAGTGTGGCTACAGTGGCTGTATTTCAGACTTACTTTCTTTTTTTTTTTTTGAGACAGAGTCTTGCTCTTGTCTCCCAGGCTGGAGTGCGGTGGCATGATCTCAGCTCACCACAACCTCTGCCTCCTGGGTTCAAGCAACTCTCCTGCTTCAGCCTCCTGAGTAGCTGGGATTACAGGCACGTGCCACAAGGCCCGGCTAATTTTTTGTATTTTTAGTAGAGATAGGATTTCACCGTGTTAGCCAGAAAGGTCTCAATCTCCTGACCTGGTGATCCGCCTGCCTCATTCGCCCAAAGTTCTGGGATTACAGGTGTGAGCCACCGCACCCAGCCTATTTCAGACTTTCTCTGCCAGTTTCCAACTTGGCTTATGCATGTGTCCGTCCTCTGCAAGTCCACACTGCTGTGGAGTCTACAGACCTCTGGTTATTGAGGGAAGCCTTTGTTCAGTGAGGATTCAAAGCCAGACACAAAGCCACCACTGGCTTGAGTACCATGGGTGGGGGTTATGGGGGACTGAGTTCTGAGCCCTGCCTGCTCCCCCAGCCCACCCCCTCCATGGCAAGGAACAGCCGCTGGCCACAATACCTGTTTAGTGTCACCAGTGATTTATGGCCCAGTGGGGCCCAGCTGTTGGCCGTGGTCACAGCAGCTGCTCAAGGTTAAGCAGGCCCTGTGTGAGGGATGCAAGTCACAGGATGGCCCCAGTGCAGTTGTTCCCTCTCGGGGTCAAGGGGACGATCATGTTGCCAGTCTGGGAACCAATGCAAGCTAAGGAGGGGCTGTCGGTCCCCCTGCAACACATACTCAGTTGCCCCTCCAGCTAAGACCCAAAGCTCTGCTCTGAGTCTGAATCCTCTGCATGGCCATGGGTGCCAGGCTGAGCTGAGCGGTTGTTCAGGAGGGTTTCCCAGCCCTGCAGGAACATGTGGGTTGTCAGAGCTGCTGCTCTGTTGTCCTGTGGCATCACCTGATTGTCACCCAACAAGTGACATGCCTTGGAGTAAGGGCTGAGAGAGGAAGGGAAGAGCCAGCTCTTTATGGAACCCTCACTGTAGGCCAGGCCCTGTCCAGATGCTTTCTTTGGACTTTCACATCTAACCCTTTCAGCAAGTCAGTGGGGTAGACTTTACTACTATTTCCCTAAACCTCCCAAAAATGGAAGTTCAGAAAGGGTGAGGAAACTAACCAAGGTCACACAGCTAGCTGCCTGTCACTGGGGCCAGAACTTTTTTTTTTTTTTTGAGACAGAGTCTCGCTCTGTTGTCCAGGCTGGAGTGCAGTGGTGGGATCTCAGCTCACTGCACTCCAGCCTGGGTTCAAGCAGTTCTCCTGCCTCAGCCGCCCAAGTAGCTGGGATTACAGGCGTCCCTCGCCCCAACCACGCCCGACTAATTTTTGTACTTTTAGTAGAGACTGGGTTTCACCATGTTGGCCAGGCTGGTCTCAAACTCCTGACCTCAAGTGATCTGCCTGCCTCAGCCTCCCAAAGTGCTGGAATTACAGGTGTGAGCCACCACGCCCAGCTAGGAGCCAGAACTTTTAACAGCTAAAGTGCATGCTTCTTGCCAGACAGTTTGCTAAGGCTACAGTATTCAACTCCTAAAGGCCAGGAGGACGATCTCCATTTGGGAGTTGAGGAAGCAGGCAATATGCCCTTCCTTGGGTCACTCAGGCAGAGTGGCACAGCGGGAGATGTCCCTGGTGTGCTTGACACCCCTTGCTGCTGGAGGAGACCTCAATGGGCCCACCATTCACTTTTTGCCCATGGTGCAGGGCAGCCTGGGGTTGGCATTGCTTTCTGCCTGTCCCCCTCCTGGTCACTGACTGGCTTTTGACACACTTGACTCCTCCGCCTTCCTCAAACACGCTCCTGTCTTGGCCTCGGCTAGTCTACATTTTCGTGGGTTTCTCTTGCCCCATTGGCTGCTTCCACTCAGCCTTCTTTCCTGAATTCCGCCTCCCTTCTCCGCCCTCCAATATGGAAAGGCCTCAGGACTTGATCCTGCCTACACCCACCTATCTCCCAGTGCCTCTCCAGTGAGACCTCACTCAACCCCACCTGTGGCCCAATCATTCCCCACTTATTTATCCTCCTGCATCCTCAATTGTGAGGGTGACACACCCAACTGTCTACTCCGCTGGACATTTTTTTAGACAACTTTATTGAGATGTAATTCACATACGATTCATCCCCTTAGAGTGCACTGTTCAGTGGTTTTTAGTATTTACACAAAGCTGTGCAACCATCACCACAGTCAATTTTAGAACATTTTCTTTCTATTTTTCTTTCTTTCTTTCTTTTTTGTTGAGACAGAGTCTAGCTCTGTCACCCACACTGGACAGCAATGGCATGATCCTGGCTTGCTGCAACCTCTGCCTCCCAGGTTCATTCAAGTGATTCTCCCACCTCCGCCTCCTTAGTAGCTGGGGTTACAGGCACCTGCCATCGAGCCCGGCTAATTTTTGTATTTTTGTAGAGATGGGGTTTCACCATGTAGGCCAGGCTAGTCTCAAACTCCTGACCTCAGGTGATCTGCCTGCCTCAGCCTCCCAAAGTGCTGGGATTACAAGTGTGAGCCACTGCACCCAGCCAGTTTTCCTTTTTGTTTTTAAATGGAGTCTCCTGCCTTTGCCCCCCCGAGTAGCTGGGACTATAGAAATAGCTGGGACTATAGGAGTAGCTGGGACTATAGGAGTAGCTGGAGCTATAGGAGCGTGCCACCACACCCTGCTAATTGTTGTATTTTTAGTAGAGACAGTGTTTTGCCATGTTGGCCAGGCTAGTCTCAAACTCCTGACCTGCTCACCTTAGCTTCCCAAAGTGCTGGGATTACAGGCATGAGCCACCATGCTCAGCCTAGCACATTTTCTTTCTCTCTTTGAGATGGAGTCTTGCTCTGTCACCCAGTGCAATGGTGTCATCATGGCTTGCTGCAGCCTCAACCTCCTGGGCTCAAGCAGTCCTCCCACCTCAGCCTCCTAAGTAGCTGGGACCACAGGCATATGCCACCACACCGAGCTAAATTTTTAAATTTTTTTGGAAAGACGAGGTCTCACTATGTTACCCAGGGTGGTCTCCAACTCCTGGTCTCAAGCTACCCTCCTACCTCAGCCTCCCAAAGTGTTGTGATTACAGGCATGAGCCACCACACCCGACCAGCTAATTTTTGGTCTCAAACTCCTGGCCTCAAGTGATCCACCCACCTTGGCCTCCCAAAGTGCTGGGATTATGGGAGTGAACCACTGCACTTAACATTCTTTTCTTTTCTTTTCTTTTCTTTTTTTTTTTTGAGATGGAGTCTTGCTCTTGTCGCCCAGGCTGGAGTGCAGTGATGTGATCTCGGCTCACTGCAATCTCTGCCTTCCAGGTTCAAGCGATTCTCTGAGTAGCTGGGATAACAGGTGCGCACCACCATGCCCGGCTAAGTTTTTGTATTTTTAGTAGAGACGGGGTTCCACCATGTTGGTCAGGCTGGTCTTGAACTCCTGACCTTGTGATCCGCCTCCCTCAGCCTCCCAAAGTGCTGAGATCACAGGCATGAGCCACCATGCCTAGCCCTTTTTTTCTTTTTTTTTAGAGGCAGGGTATTACTATGTTGCCCAGGCTGGAGTGCAGTGGCTAGCTGTTCACAGGTATGATCCCACTACTGATCAGCACAGGCCAAACTTTTTGAGAAACCACAAAACTGTTTTCCACAGTGATGTACCATTTCACATTCCTACCACTAACGTATGAAGGTTGCAATTTCTGCACATGTTCACCAGCGTTTGTGATCGTCTGCCTTTGATTATGGCCATCCTAGTGTGTATGAAGTGGTATCGCACTGTGGTTATGATTTACACTTGGTCTAATGGCTAATGACATTGAGAGTATTTTCATCTACTTATTGTCCATTCATATATATTTTTTCAGAGAAATAACTTTCTCTAAACAATCTTTTTATCTTAAAAATTAAATCCTTTTCTCTAAAAAAAAAATCTTTCTCTAAAAATCAGATCTTTTGCTATTTAAAAAATTAAGTTATTGTGGCTGGGCACAGTGGCTCATGCCTGTAATCCCTGCACTTTGGGAGGCCGAGGTGGGTGGATCACCTGAGCTCAGGAGTTTGAGACCAGCCTGGCCAACCTGATGAAACCTGTCTCTACTAAAAATACAAAAAATTAGCCAGGCGTGGTGGCAGGCATCTGTAATCCCAGCTGTTCAGGAGGCTGAGGCAGGAGAATCGCTTGAACCCAGGAGGCGGAGGTTGCACAAGCCAAGATCGTGTCACTGCATTTCAGCCTGGGCAAGAAGAGTGAAACTTGTCTCAAAAAAAAAAAAAATTAAGTTATTGTCTTAAAAATTGTTTTTTACTAGAATCAGGGTCTCACTGTGTTGCCCAGGCTGGTCTTGAACTCCTGGGCTGAAGCAATCCTTGCCTCAATCTCCCAAAGTGCTGGGATCATAGGTGTGAGCCACCACACTGCACCGCGTCTGTCTTTTTATTATTGAATTATAAATATTCTTTCTGTATACTCTGGATACATGATTTGCAAATACTTTCTCCCATTCTGTGTCCTTCTTTGCTTTCTTGGTAGTGTCCTTTGAAACACAGAAGTTTTCAGTTTTGTTTTGTTTTTTATTGGTTAGAGTCTCACTCTCTCACCCAGGCTAGAGTATAGCAACACCATCTGAGCTCACCGCAGCTTCCACCTCTGGAGTTCAAGCGATTCTCCTGCCTCCACCTCTTGAGTAGCTGGGATTACAAGCGCCTGCTCTCACACCTAGCTAATTTTTGTATTTTTAGTAGAGACAAGGTTTCGCCATGTTGACCAGGCTGGTCTTGAACTCCTGTCCTCAAGTGATCTGCCACCTCCACCTCCCAATGTTCTGGGAACAAAAGCATGAGCCGCTACATTCAGCCTAATGATTTTAAATATGTGTCAGTGGTTCCCAAGACTGCCCTCAGGATGGATGATTTACAAGAAGGACTCAGAGGGCTTAGTATGCAGTCATTTCCACAACTAAGCTTTATTATAGTGAAAAGATACAAAGCAGAATCAGCAAAGGGAAACAGCTCATGGGGCAAAGTCCAGAGAAAACCAGGCACAAACTTCCAGAGTGCTCGTCTAGTGGAGTCAATATATGACACATCTAATTCCTCAGGACACAAGTTATGATAAAATGCTGTCTACCAGAGAATCTCACTTGAGATTCAGTGCTCAAATTGTGAAATTGGGGCTTGTCACGTAAACATGTGTCAGTGGTCCCCAAGACTACCCTCCAAATGCATGATTTACAAGGAGGATTCAAAGGACTTATAACATTTATTATAGTGAAAAGAAGGAAAGCAAATATTTAGCATAAACCACACTGTATAATTTAGGCACAGTGTGCCACTCTTAGAAGTCCTGAAATCCATCTTTCCAGACACTAGCCAAGGATCAGCCTTGAAAGCATGAATTGCTGGCTGGGTGCTGTGGCTCACACCTGTAATCCCAGCACTTTGGGAGGCTGAAGCAGGCAGATCACAAGGTCAGGAGTTTGAGACCAGCCTGACCAACATGGCAAAACCCCCATCTCTACTAAAAATACAAAAATTAGCCAGGCGTGGTGGCAGGCATCTGTAATCCCAGCTGTTCAGGAGGCTGAGGCAGGAGAATCGCTTGAACCCAGGAGGCAGAGGTTGCACTTAGCCTAGAATGCGCCATTGCACTCCAGCCTGGGCAACAGAGTAAGAAAGAAAAAGAAAAAAAAAAAGAAAGCATGAACTTCCAAGGACAGCAGTTTCATGCCCACCATGTTAACTTTTTTTCTGCACAAAATGTTAAACCAGCTTTGCATTACTGGGATAAATTCCTTTGGTCATGGTGTGTAAGGTTTTTTTAAATTTATTTTTTATTTAAGAGACAGGGTTTCATTCTATCAACCAGGCTGGAGTGCAGTGGCAAGATCATAGCTCACTGCAGTCTTGACATCCCAGGCTCATATGATTCTCCCACCTCAGCCTCCTGAGTAGCTGGGGCTACAGGCTCACACCACCATATCCAGCTAATTTTCTGGTATTTTTTGTAAAGACTGAGTCTCTCTATGTTGCCCAGGCTGGTCTCTAATTCCTGGGCTCAAGCGATCCACCCGCCTGAGCCTCCCAAATTGCTGGGATTACAGGCATGAGCCACTGCACCTAGCCTGTAACCCTTTTTATATTTTGTAGGATTCAGTTTCCTAGTATGTATTTTATTCAGGATTTTTGTGTCTAAATTAATAAGAGATAGTGAACTGTGGTTTCCTTTTCTTGTGGGTATTTGTGTTTGGTTTCAGTATCAGAGTAATAGTGGCATCATACAATGACTGGAAAGTCTTCCCCCTCTCCTCTGTTTTTTGTAATAGTTTGTGAAAGATTGGTTTAAGTATACTGATTGGCCCCGTGGGGTGGCTCATGCCTGTAATCCCAGCATTTCAGGATGTCGAGGAGGAAGGATTTCTTTAGCAGGAGTTCAGGACCAACCTGGGCAACAAAGCAAGACCTGGTCTCTTCAAAAAAAATTTTTTTAGTTAAAAAAATAAATAAAAGGCCAGGTGAAGTGGCTCATGCCTGTAATCCCAGCACTTTGGGAGGCCAAAGCGGGTGGATCACCTGAGGTTGGGAGTTCAAGACCAGCCTGACCAACATGGAGAAACCCCGTCTTTACTGAAAATACAAAATTAGCCAGGCGTGGTGGCGCATGCCTATAATCCCAGCTACTTAGGAGGCTGAGGCAGGAGAATCGCTTGAAACCTGGAGACGGAGGTTGTAGTGAGCTGAGATTGTGCCACTGCACTCCAGCATGGGCAACAAGAGCAAAACTCCATCTCAAATAAATAAACACGTACATACATACATACATACATAAAATTGGTCAAGTGCAGTGGCTCATGCCTGTAATCCCAGCACTTTGGGAGGCCGAGGCAGGCAGATCACCTGAGGTCAGGAGTTCAAGACCAGCCTGGCCAACATGGTGAAACCCCGTCTCTACTAAAATTAAAAAAATTTGCTGGGCGTGATGGTACATGCCTGTAGTCCCAGCTACTCGGGAGGCTGAGGCAGGAGAACCACTTGAACCCAGGAGGCAGAGATTGCAGTGAGCCAAGATCACGCCTCTGCACTCCGGCCTGGTGACAGCAAGACTCTGTCTCAAAAAAAAAAAAAAAAAAAATGGATAACGAACACAGGCACTATAATCTCGAGACAATCTGATAACCGAGAAAGCTACTAAGTTACTGCCAGTAGCATCTAAAGCCTGGACACACTGGACAAAGGGATCATTCTCATCCTGGGCAGGACAGAGCGGGATGGCATGAGATTTCATCATATTACACAGAACTGCTCAAAATTTAAAACATGAATTGTTTATTTCTGGAATTTTCCATTTCATATTTGCAGAGGGTAGTTAACCGCAGGTAACCACAGAAATCAAAATTGCTAAGTGGGGTCATCTAGCGTATCGTAACAACACTCTGGCTGGGATTAATAGCAACTTAATTCCAATAATAAATGACTTTACCTCTCTATGACTGTTTTCCTCCTCCCTCCTGCTATTATTGTCACAAGTTACATTGTTTTCTTAGATAACATATCCTTGAAACAAATTACATTTTTATACACTGTGTGCTCATCAACAGATTTATAATTCTTGCTTTATGCAGTTGTCTTTTAAATGACACAGGAGAAAAAGATAAACAAAATGCGTTTATACTTGTCTTTTGTATTTACCTATACGAAAATATGCCTGTTACTGTACTCTGCTGGTAATCCCCAGTTACGTTTGCTCAGGAGTTCTATAATGCAGAGATTTTCAGGGCTGGGGGGGGAAAAAAAGGCATCTGCTTTGGTATTTCAGATCTAAATACTTACAAAGAATGGCTTGGGAGCAGTAGCCTTAGCAAGAGATAAGACTTAACTTCCCCCGAGGGCTATGAACTGAGAGGCAAAACTGGGAGTAAAGATGTTGGCTTCTCAGCCTGTTTTAGAAGGATTGAAGTGGCTTGCCGCCTTCGAGCTCAGCACAGAGGCTCATTTGTAGAAGACCAAAGAACAGTATTGAGGCTTAAAAGATGTGTCTAGGCCAGGCGTGGTAGCTCACCCCTGGAATCCCCCAACACTTTGGGAGGATCCAGGGTGGGCGGATCACCTGAGGTCAGGAGTTCAAGACCAGCCTGGCCAACATGGTAAAACCCTGTCTCTACTAAAAATACAAAAATTAGCCAGTGTGGGTGGCAGGTGCCTGTAATCCCAGCTACTCCGGAGGCTGAGGCATGAGAATTGCTTGAAGCCGGGAGGCAAAGGTTGCAGTGAGCTGAGACCTTGCCACTGTGCTTTAGCCTGGGGGATACAGCAAGACTGTGTCGCCAAAAAAAAAAAAAAAAAATGAAAACAAAAAGCAGAAAAGATGTGTCTAGGTGAGATCTTCAGCTGTAGTCATTAGCACAATTAAACCAATAGTCAGAAACCTGCTAAATGTTTGAAGGAATCATATTACCAAAGAAAATGCTAGCTGACCCACAAAAATTGTAGCTACTCAACCCCTGAAGCCATTCCCAGGCTCCAAAACCTGCACGAACAGGAGGCAGGCTCTGAAAACTGGGCAGCTTACAACAGGCCACATCTCTCCAATGCCCACCTCGCCCGTGTTCATGGCAGATAATGCCAAAGGAAGAACCTCCCAGAAGGCAGAGCTAGGGGCTATCAGATAGTTGCAGCCAAGAACCGATTCTACTGCCATGCAAGAGAACCTTCCCTGTTCCTGCCCAGATACCTTTACGGACTGCAAGGGACCAGCATCTGCAGTGTGTTTCATATCCTCTCATTTTCAGAGTGCTTTTATCTTTTTTCCTTTTGAGACGGGGTCTGGCTCTTGTTGCCTAGGCAAAAGTGCAATAGTACAATCAGAGCTCACTGCAGCCTCAACCTCCTGAACTCAAAGGATACTCCCACCTCTGCCTCCAAGTAGCTGGGACTACAGGTGTGCATGCCTCACTACGCCTGGCTAATTTTTTTATTTTAATTTTTTTTGTAGAGATGAGGGTCTTGCTATGTTGCCCAGGTGGGTCTCAAACTCCTGGGCTCAAACTTCCTCCTGTCTCAGCCTCACAAAGTGCTGGGATTACAGGTATGCGCCACCACATCCAGCCCAGAGTGGTCATTTTTATTGTGATTTTTTTTTCCTGTTCCACTGTTGTATATTGAAAGATAGTTTGTCTTTCAGTTTATAGGTGGTACCTGTATCTAGACCTAATGAATAGTTATGGACTTGAGCTGAACACATTGAGATTTTCTGTTTCTCTACTTGGGAGCAGGTGAGTGCTTTGCATGTGAAGATATATATCTTTCCACTTATATAAAAAATATATATATATAGATATATAGATATGTGTGTGTGTGTATATATATATATATATATATACTGACCGTATAATTTATCAATCTATGATACTTTAAAACGTCTCTTGTTATTTTTTTTTTATTTATTTATTTTGAGACAGGATCTGGCTCTGTCACCCATGCTGGAGTGCAGTGGTGAGATATAGGCTCACTGTAACCTCCACCTCCCCAGCTCAAGCGATCCTCCCACCTCAGCCTCCCCTGTAGCTGGAACACAGGCATGCGCCACCATGCCCAGCTAATTTTTTTATTTGTTTCTTTTTTTATTTTGTTGTTGTTTTGTTTTTTGAGACAGAGTCTCTCTCTGTTGCCCAAGCTGGAGTGCACTGGAGCGATCTCAGATCACTGCAACCTCTGCCTCCCAGGTTCAAGCAATTCTCCTGCCTCAGCCTCCCGAGCAGCTGTGATTACAGGTGCCCACCCCCATACCTGGCTAATTTTTGTATTTTTACTAGAGACAGGGTTTCACCATGTTGGCTGGGCTTCTCAAGCCCTCTACTGACCTCAGGTGATCCACCCGCCTCGGCCTCCCAAAGTGCTGGGATTACAGGTGTGAGCCACGGTGCCCAGTATTTTTTTTTTTTTTTTTTTTGAGACAGGGTCTCACTCTGTTGCCCAGGCTGTAGTGCAGTGGTATAGTCTCGTAGCTCATTACAGCTTCAGACTCCTGAGCTGAAGTAATCCCCCCTACCTCAGAGTCCCAAGGAGCTGAGACTACAGGTGCAAGCCACCATGCCCAGCTAATTTTTGTAGTTTTTGTAGAAATAGGGTTTCACCATGTTGCCCAGGCTTGTCTCAAACTCTTGAGCTCAAATGATCCTGCCACTTCGGCCTCCCAAAGTGCTGGGATTACAGGTATGAGCAACTGTGCTCAGCCTACCTCTGTTCTCAATTCTTTCGGATATATACCATGGAAGTGCTGGATTATAGGGTAATACTGTGTTTAACTTTTTGAAAAGCTACCAAACGATTTTTCTTTTTTCTCCACTTTTGAATAAAAAGGAATACTGTTAATAATTATGCAGGATAACTGTAAACTGGAAAAACAGCTGAACAAAAACGAGGTTCTAGTAGGAGGGAGTTGGAGGGACCATGATTGGAGAAGTCAACCAGCAGTGTCCTCACTGCAGCCTCCACATTTCAAGTGATCCTCCTGCCTCGGCCTCCTAAGTAGCTGGGACACAGGTCTGTGCTACCACATCCAGCTAATTTTTAAATGTTTTGTAGACATGGGGTCTCTCTGTGTTGTCCTGGCTGGTCTTAAACTCCTGGACTCAATCGATCTTCCTGCCTCAGCCTCCCAAGGTGCTGAGGTTACAGGCATGAGCCACTGCTCCCAGCCTGATTCATTTCTCACCTTCCACTGTCTCCATAGGAGGCAGAGACAATAGACCCTGATATCACACTTTACCTAACAACTGCAGAATCTTTTTTTTTTTTTTGAGTCAGAATCTCGCTCTGTTGCCCAGGCTGGAGTGCAGTGGTGCAATCTCGGCTCACTGCAACCTCTGCCTCCTGGGTTCAAGTCATTCTCCTGCCTTAGCCTCCCAAGTAGCTGGGATTACAGGCACATACCACCACGCCCAGCTAATTTTTTTGTATTTTTAGTAATGACGGGGTTTTGCCATGTTGGCCAAGCTGGTCTCGAACTACTGACCTTAGGTGATCCACCCGTCTCGGCCTCCCAAAGTGCTGGGATTACAGGCGTGAACCACTGCACCCAGCTTTATTTATTTATTTATTTTTTGAGACGGAGTCTTGCTCTGTTGCCCAGACTGGAGTGCACTGGTGCGATCTTGGCTCACTGCAACCTCTGCCTCCTGGGTTCAAGCGATTCTCCTGCCTCAGCCTCCCGAGTAGCTGAGATTACAAGAGCCCATCACCATGCCCAGCTAATTTTTGCATTTTTTTTTTTGACGGAGTCTTGCTTTGTTGGCAGGCTGGAGTGCAATGGCGCAATCTCAACTCACTGCAACCTCTGCCTCCCGGGTTCAAGCAATTCTCCTGTCTCAGCCTGCCAAGTAGCTGAGACTACAGGCGCACACCACCACGCTCAGCTGATTTTTGTATTTTTAGTAGAGACGGGGTTTCACCTTGTTGGCCAGGATGGTCTCCATCTCTTGACCTTGTGATCCACCCACCTTGGCCTCCCAAAGTGCTGGGATTACAGGCATGAGCCACCACATCAGCCTATTTTATCTTATTTATTTTTTATTTTTTTGAGACAGAGTCTCACTCTGTCGCTAGGCTGGAGTGCAGTGGTGGGTTCACTGCAACCTCTGCCTCCCGGGTTCAAGCGATTCTTCTACCTCAGCCTCCTGAGTAGCTGGGACTGCAGGTGCGCACCACCACACCCAGCTAATTTTTGTGTTTTTTGTAGAGACAGTGTTTCACCAAGTTGGCAAGGATGATCTCAATCTCTTGACCTCATGATTCCCCCGCCTCGGCCTCCCAAAGTGCTGGGATTACAGGTGTGAGCCACCGCACCCAGCGTATTTTATTTTATTTTTTGGAGACAGGGCTTTGATATGTCGGTCTTGAACTCCTGAGCTCAAGTGAGCTTCCTGCCTTGGCCTCTCAAAGTGCTGGGATTACAGGCGTGAGCCACTGACCCCAGCCTTGAGTTCTACATTTTATTCGTTTTATTTTATTTTGAAATAGGGTCTCATTTTATCACCCAGGTTGGAGTGCAGTGGCTCCTTCAAGGCTCACTGCAGCCTCAACCTGCTGGACTCAAGCAATCCTCCCACCTCAGCCTACCGAGTAGCAAAGACTGCAGGGAGGTACCACCAAGCCCAGCTAAGTTTTGTATTTTTCAGAAACAGGGTTTTGCCATGTTGCCCAGGCTGTTCTCTAACTCCTGGGCTCAAGTAATTTGTCTGCCTCGAATTCTCAAAGTACTGGGATTACAGACGTGAGCCACCGCACCCGGCCAAGCTCAGCATTTTAAAAGCAGGGGAACAGAGCCCAGAAAATGAGATCGAAGAGCAGTGAAGCCTCCCGATTGCCGGCACATGAAAGCTCCCTCGTTCTCCTCTCTCCCCATCCCTCTGGTGTGACAGCAGTCCCAGGTCATTCGCTTCTAATGTCACCTTCCTCCACTTGGAGGTCTACTTGGTTTCTGAGGAAGATGGGGCAGAGAGGGAGTTCTAGACCTCCTAGGGAGCTGTAAAATCTTTGGCATTTCCTCTTCGGTTCAGTCTCTATCATCAGTGGCTGGAGGTGTTTTGTTCCTCAGTTACCAAAGGGCAAAGTCACTTCATCGCCATAGAATTCATTTCTCCCAACCTCATACTGAGCAGTCACATGAAAAGTATAATTTCTTCCTGTTGATAGGATTTTGCCTTGTTCACTTAGAAATGATAAAGATTCCCTGGCCTTTTTGTTCTAACAATTCATTTGCTTTTCCCCTGGGTATTTTTCCATAAAAATGATTAAATGACGGCCGGGCATGGTGACTCACTCCTGCAATCCTAGCACTTTGGGAGACCGGAGGTCAGGAGTTCAAGACCAGTCTGGCCAACATGATGAAACCCGTCTCTACTGAAAATACAAAAAGTTAGGCTAGCATGGTGACAAATCTCTGTAATCCCAGCTACTTGGGAGGCTGAGGCAGGAGAATCGCTTGAACCCAGGAGGTGGAGGTTGCAGTGAGCAGAGATTGTGCCACTGCACTCCAGCCTGGGCAACAGAGCCAGACTCTGTCTCAAAAAAAATAAAAAATCAAAAATAAGATTTACCTCCAGTCACATCTTGTATTAAGAAACCTTCTCCTCAGTTCGGGTTAGATCTCCTCTCCCTGCCCAGTGCTCCGACAGCTCCCTGTGCACACCTACCCTTCTCTTACCATAAGGGTCACTAACGTCACCATTCTTGGCCCTGAAGTTTTATGAGGACACAGACAGGGTTGGGTTTGTCTCTGTGTTCCTTGGACTTGGTGGTCTCTCACTGCACCCTCACCTCCTGGGCTCAAGATCCTCTCACCTCAGTCTCTCAAGTAGCTGGGACCACAGGTGTACACCACCATGACTACTAATTTTCGCATTTTTGTTTTAGAGACAGAGTCTTACTATGTTGCCCAGGCTGGAGTGACTATTCACAGGCATGATCCCACTACTGATCGGCGCAGGAGTTTTGACCTGCTCTGTTTCCAACCTGGGCTGGTTCACCCCTCCTTAGGCAACCTGGTGGTTCCCTGCTCCTGGGAGGTCACCGTATTGATGCCAAACTTAGTGGGGACACCCTATTGGCATAGTGCACTACAGACCAGAACTCCTGGACTCAAGCAGTCCTCCAGCCTCAGCCTCCCGAGTAGCTGGGACTACAGGCACGTGCCACCGCACCCAGCAATTTTTGTATTTTTGGTAGAGATGGGGTTTCGTGATGTTGCCCAGGCTGGTGTCACACACCTGAGCTCAAGCAATCCACCCACCTTGGCCTCCCAAAGTGCTGGGATTACAGGGATGAGCCACCACACCCAGCCTCAATCAAATTTCTTAACCTCCTTCAACTTTTAATCTGTAAACTCTAATTGTGGCAGTACCTACTTCCGTGGTTGCAGAGAAGACTGAGTGACAGAATCACACCAGGTGCTGGACAGGTGCTGCCCACACAGGAAATTCTTACAAAATGTCAGCTTTTATTATCATAAGGATCCTCCATTTCCTTTACTCTGTCATCCAATCACCATGTCTATAGATTCCAAGTTCTCAGGATCTACTGAATCCATCCTGTCCTTTCTGGCCCCACCACACCCCCTTAATCCAGTCTCCTGTCTCCTCTTATCTGATGACTGCAGAAGCTCCTTTTTTTATTTTTGAGACAGAGTCTTGCTCTGTCCTCAGGTGCCAGGTTGGAGTGCAGTGGCACAATCTCGGCTCACGGCAACCTCCGCCTCCTGGGTTCAAGCAATTCTCCTGCCTCAGCCTCACGAGTAACTGGGACTACAGGCACGCGCCACCACACCCAGCTGATTTTTGTATTTTTTTAGTAGAGACGGGGTTTCATCATGTTGGCCAGGATGGTTTCGATCTCTTGACCTCGTGATCTGCCCGCCTCGGCCTCCCAAAGTGCTGGGATTACAGGCGTAAGCCACTGTGCCCGGCGACTGCAGAAGCTTTTTAACCCATTTTCTTCTCTTTCTTTTTTTTTTGAAAAGGAGTCTTGCTCTGTCACCCAGGCTGGAGTGCAGTGGCATAGTCTGAGCTCACCGCAACCTCCACCTCCTGGGTTCAAGTGATTCTCCTGCCTTAGCTTCCCGATTAGCTGAGATTACAGGCACACGCCACCACACCTGGCTAATTTTTTTGAATTTTTGGTAGAGATGGGGTTTCACCACGTTGGCCAGGCTGGTCTTGAACTCCTGACCTCAGGTGATCCGCCCACCTTGGCCTCCCAAAGTACTGGCATTACAAGCGTGAGCCACTGCACCTGGCCTAACCCATCTTCCTGATTCCACTCTTGCCCCTTTCAATCCTTTCTCCACATTTCTATCATGGCTTTTTCTGAAAACCAGTTTGACTCATGTCAGCTTCCGGTTGAGCTGAACTTCTTTCAGTTCCTCAAATTGACAGAGGTTTGCCCTCCTCCTCAAATGCTGTTTTCTCTGCTGGGGGCCTCCTGTCCCTTAAGGCACCTCCATGAACTGGTTCCCTCTTCTTCTGCCCCCCCATGTAAATGTCAGGTTGCCTGCCCATCTCCAAGACTGCTGGATGTCCCTGCTATATGTCACTCTCCTCCGAACTTCCTTGGAGTTGATGTGCCCTGTCACAGCACTCATCACACATCTCTGCAGCACTGGGTTCAGGGAATGTCTCCTGGCACTAGACCGGCAGCTCCCTAACACAAGGTCTCTGCTTCATTTACCACGGTACTGCTAGAAATTAGTACAGGCCTGACATGTTAAAATCACTTGACTTACTTTTTTTTTTCTTTTTTTTTTTTTTTTGAGATGGAGTCTTACTCTGTCCCCCAGAGACAGAGTTTTTCTTGTTGGGCAGGCTGGTCTTGAACTCCTGATCTTAGGTGATCCACCCACCTCGACCTCCCAAAGTGCTGGGATTACAGGTGTGAGCCACTGCGCCCAGCCATTTGACTTACTTCTTATAGGGAATACATGCATATCGTAGAAAATCTGAAAGATGCAAAGTGATGATGTACAGTTAAAAAAAAATTGTCTCTTTTCACCCTGATTCCCCAGTCACCCACTGACTATACCTCTATACCTTTTTTTTTTTTTTTTTTTTTGAGACACAGTTTCATTCTTGTTGCCCAGGCTGGAATGCAATGGCATGAACTTGGCTCACCGCAAGCTCCACCTCTCAGGTTCAAGTGCTTCTTCTGCCTTAACCTCCTGACTAGCTGGGATTACAGGCGCCTGCCACCACACCCGGCTAATTTTTTTTGTGTTTTTAGTAGACACAGTGTTTCACCATTGTTCTTGATCTCCTGACCCCGTGATCTGCCCGCCTTGGCTTCCAAAGTGCTGAGATTACAGGCATGAGCCACCATGCCCAGCCAGGAATTCTTTTTGTTTTGTTTGAAGTGGGGTCTCACTCTGTCACCCAGGCTGGGGTGGCATTGGTGCAATCATGGCTCACTGCAGCCTCAACCTACTGGGATCAAGCAATCCTCCCACCTCAGCCTCGTGAGAAGCTGGTACTACAAATGTGTGCCACCATGCCTAGCTAATTTTTTTTTTTTGTAGAGACAAGGTTTTGTCATGTTGTCCAGGCTGGGTTTTTGAGTTTTGTTTATTTGTTTGTTTTATGAGACAGTTCTGTCACCCAGGCTGGAATTCAGTATCATGATCAGGACTCATGGCAGCCTCAACCTCCTAGACTCAGTTGATCCTCCTGCCTCAGCCTCTGAGTGTCTGGGACTACATGCACATGCCACCATGTTTGGCTAATTTTTGAGTTTTTTTTGTAGAGATGAGGTTTCATCATGTTGCCCAGGCTGGTCTCCAACTCCTGAGCCCAAGGGATCTGCCCACCTTGGCCTCCCAAAGTGCTAGGATCACAGGCCTGAGCCACCTCACCTAGTCAAGCTCTTCTCAGTATTTTGCTACTATAAACAATGTTACCCTGAATATCCTTGAACATGTCATTTCACATGTAAGTGAGTATATCCACAGGACAAATTCTGAGAAGTAAAATGGTTGAGTGAAACTGTACACACACTTTTTTTTTTTTGAGACAGTCTCACGCTGTTGCCCAGGCTGGAGTGTAGTGGCACAATTTTGGCTCACTGCAACCTCTGCCTTCCAGGTTCAAGTGATTCTGCTGCCTCAGCCTCCCAAGTAGCTGGGACTACAGGCATGCACCACCACGCCCAACTAATTTTTGTATTTTTAGTAGAGGTGGGGTTTTATCACGTTGACCAGGCTGGTGTCAAACTCTTGACTTCCAGTGATCCACCAGCCTGTCTCCCAAAGTGCTGGGATTATAGGCCCAGTCTCACATACTTTTGTTTTGTATTTTTGTAGTTTTGTTTTCTTTTTTTTTTGAGACAGAGTCTTGCTCTGTTGCCAGGCTGGAGTGCAGTGGTGCAGTCTCGGCTCACTGCACCCTCCGCCTCCTGGGTTCAAGCGATTCTTCCGACAGGCTCCCGAGTGGCTGGGACTGCAGGCGCATGCCACCACACCTGGCTAATTTTTGTATTTTTGTAGAGACGGGGTTTCATCATGTTGGCCAGGATGGTCTCACTCTCTTGACGTCATGATCTGCCCGCTTCGGCCTCCCAGTGTGCTGGGATTACTGGTGTGAGCCACTGTGCCCAGCTTTCACACACTTTTAATAGTGTGTTAGGTATGCCAAACTGCTTTCCGCTGAAGTGCACCAATTTACACTGTGATCCGTACATTCTTTGCAGGACTGTTGACATGAGATTATTAAACCCTTTGGTTTTTGGCCTGTCATCTAATAGTGACAAAAAGAATATCATTGTGGTTTTGTCGTAACTCTTTTTATAGTTGAAGTTGAGCATCTTATCATATACTTAAGATCCATTAGCAAACTTAAAAGGCAAATGGCAAAGTGGGAAATTACAAATCATATCAATGAGACAAAGACAAATAAACAAAAAATTGAACAAAAACATGAACTGGCCTGTCACAAAGGAGAAATCCAAATGGGCAATAAAGGAACTACCAATTGAAAATTGGAATCAGTCAGGTGCAGTGGCTCACGCCTGTAATCCCAGCACTTTAGGAGGCCGAGGAGGGTAGATCACCTAAGGTTGGGAGCTCAAAACCAGCCTGGCCAACATGGTGAAATGCTGTCTCTAGTTAAAATACAAAAATTAGCCGGGGTGGTGGTACACGCCTGTAATCCCAGCCACTCAGGAGGCTGAGGCAGGAGAATCACTTGAACCTGGGAGGCGGAGGTTGCAGCGCCATTGCACTCCAGTCTGGGCAACAGAGTGAGACTTTGTCTCAGGAAAAAAAGTAAAATCACAATAAGGCACCATTGCATCCTCATCTGAGTGGTTAAAATTAAGGAGTCTGTCAAAACCAAATATCGCTAGTGAAGTGGAGCAGTGGGAACTCTCACACACTTGGGCAGGAGTATAAATTGATAAACTGTGCAGAAAAATGGTTTGGCATTATCCAGAAAATCTGAAGATATGCACACCCTTTATCCCAGCAATTCCACTCCTAGTATACATACTCCTTGAGGAAGACTTTCCTGTGTGTTCCAGGAGTCTTGTAAATTATTGTTCAGAGCAGAAGTATTTCTAATAGAACAAAAATGGAAAACCAAGCTGGGCTTGCTGGCATGCACCTGTGGTCCCAGCTACTCAGGAAGCTGAGGTGGGAGGATTGCTTGAGCCCAGGAGTTTGAGGCTGCAGTGAGCTATGATCTCACTACTGCATTCCAGCCTGAGCAACAAACAGAATGAGACCCTGTCTCTAAAAAAAGAAAGGCGGGGGGACCTAAATGTTTGTTCATAGTAAAGTGGAAAACTAAACTGTGGTATGTTAATACAGTGGAAATCACACGGCAATAAAATGAACACATCACAGTTTATGCAATGTGTGGCTGGATTGCCCAAAGGAACGGGAATAATAGTGACGGAGTCAGTGTAGTTGTTACACCTTCAGAGAGGCAAAGGGTATATGGGAAGGCCACACAGTTGAGAGCTGGTCTGCTAAGATGGGCTATATGTTATTTCATGGCCTGGATAATGGTTAAACAAATGTTGGCTTTATCTTTAAATTGTACTTATTTTATTTCATATATACCCTGTGTATATGATTGCTAGAGTTTGAATGTATATGTCCCTCCAAAAATCATGTTGAAATCTAGTCACCAGCTGGGCATGGTGGCTCACACCTGTAATCTCAGCACTTTGGGAGGCCGAGGCAGGTGGATCACAAGATCAAGAGATCGAGACCATCCTGGCCAACATGGTGAAGCCCCGTCTCTACTAAGAATGCAAAAATTAGCCGGGTGTGGTGGCCCGTGCCTGTAATCCCACCTACTTGGGAGGCTGAGGCAGGAGAATACCTGGGAGGCGGAGGTTGCAGTGACCTGAGATCAGGCCACTGCACTCCAGCCTGGGTGACAGAGCAAGACTCCATCTCAGAAAAAAAAAAAAAAAGGCCAGGCGTGGTGGCTCATGCCTGTAATCCCAGCACGTGGGAGGCTAAGGCGGGTGGACCATTTGACGTCAGGAGTTCAAGACCAGACTGACCAACATGGTGAAATCCCGTCTCAAAAAAAAAAAGAGAAATCTAGTCACCAACATGACGATATTTGGAGGTAGGGATCTGGGAGGTGATCAGGTTAATTAGATCATGAGGGCAGAGCCTTTGCCTTTTTTTTTTTTAAATGTGTGCACTTTTATTCAGCTGGTCTCGAGTCAGTGTACAGGTAAGCCCTGGCTGCCTTCACCCACTCCCAGGGAAACCAAAAGCCTTCATACATCTCAACTTGGGGGGGACAAGAAAAGGGGGCCATGAAGGCTGACTATTCAAAATACAACAAAATAAAAAAATATTAGGGTGACGATTTAAAAACATTTTGCATTACATAATTTACAGGAAAGCAATGCTTACACCTCCCCTGTGTGGACTTGGGAGAGGACTGGGTCATTCTCCTTAGAGAGAAGTGGGGTGGCTTTTAGGAGAGCAAGGAACTTCCTGTAACAATGCATCTCACGATATTTGGAATGACTATTTAAAAAAAAGAACAATGGGCCAGGCGCTGTGGCTCATGCCTATAATCCCAACATTTTGCAAGGCCGAGGCAGGCAGATCACCTGAGATGAAGAGTTCAAGACCAGCCTAACCAACATGGTGAAACCGCCCCTCTACTGAAAATACAAAAATTAGCTGGGCGTGGTGTTGCACGCTTGTAGTCCCAGCTACTGGGGAGGCTGAGGGAGGAGAATCACTTGAACCCGGGAGGCGGAGGTTGCAGTGAGCGGGATGGCGTGGGGGAGGGCATACCCCTTGTCGATGGGCACAGTGTGGGTGATCCCATCACTGGAGTCCATCTCAATGCCAGTAGTATGGACAGAGGCGTACAGGGACAGCATGGCCTGGATGGCCATGTACGTGGCTGGGGTGTTGAAGGTCTCAAACATGATCTGGGTCATCTTTCACAGTTGGTCTTAAGGTTCACGGGGGCCTCAGTCAGCAGCATGGGATGCTCCTCGGGAGCCACATGCAGCTTGCTGTAGAAGGTATGGTGCCCGGTCTTCTCCATGTCGTCCCAGTTGGTGATGGTGCCATGCTCAATGGGGTACTTCAGGGTCGGAATGCCTTGCTTGCTCTGGGCCTCATTGCCCACATTGGATTCCTTCTGACCCATGCCCACCATCATGCCCTGGTGCCTGGGGCACCCCACGATGGAGGGGGAAGACAGCCCTGGGGGACATCGTCACCCTCAAAGCCGGCCTTGCCATGCCAGAGCTGGTTGTCACGATGAGCACAGCGATATCATTATCCATGGTGAGCTGGCTGCGGGGGTGGATGGGCGGTGGAGCAGCGAGGGCCAGGCTCTGTGCTTTCGGGATGGACTCTGTCTCCCTAATTTTTTTGAGACAGAGTTTTACTCTGTCGCGCATACTGGAGTGCGGGGGCACGACATGGCTCCGTGCAGCCTCAACCTCCTGGGCTCAAGCGATCCTCTCACCTCAGTCTCCCTAGCAGCAGGGACCACACATACGTGCCACCATGCCCAGCTAATTTTTTATTTTTTGTAGAGATGGTGGTTGTGGGCAAGTATGGTGGTTCATGCCTGTAATCCCAGCACTTTGGGAGGCTGAGGCAGGCAGGTCACTTTGAGCTCAGAGTTCAAGACAAGCTTGTCCAACATGGCAAAATCCCGTTTCTACAAAAATTAGCTAGGTGTCTGTGGCTCGTGCCTGTAGATGCAGCTACATGGGAGGCTGAGGTTGAAGAACTGCTTGAACCCGGGAGGTAGAGGTTGCAGTCAGCTATATTCACACCACTGCACTCAAGCCTGGGTGACAGAGTGAGACCTTGTCTCAAAAAAAAAAAAAAAAAAGACGAGATGGGGTGGGGGGGGATTCTACTTTGTTGCCCAGGCTGGTCTCAAACTCCTGGGCTCAAGCATCCCAAAGTGTTAGGATTACAGACGTAATAAGCCACTGCGCCGGGGCCTTATCTCACAGTTTCTATGGGTCAGGAGTCCAGGAATAACTTAGCCAGGTCCTCTGCCCAGGGTCTTCCAGGGCTGCAGTCAAGGCATGGACTGGGCTACATTATCATCTGGAGGCTCAAATGGAGAAGAATCTGCTCATGCAGATTTTTGGCAGAATTCATTTCCTTGTGGCTGTGTCGCTGAGGGCCCTGGCTTTTCATTGTTGTCAGAGGCCTGTGGCAGATTCTAGAGGCCGCCCAGCGTTCCTTGCCATGTGGGCTTCATCAACATGTGGGTTATTTCATCAAGTCAGTAAGGAGAATCTACTGGTTCAACCTGCTAACACAGAGTCTTTTTTTTTTTTTTTTTGAGACTGAAGTCCAGCTCTGTCGCCCAGGCTGGAGTGCAGTGGCACGATCTTGGCTCACTGCAACCTCCACCTCCTGGGTTCAGGATATTCTTCTGTCTCAGCCTCCTGAGTACCTGGGATTATAGGTGCATGCCACCATACCCAGCTAATTTTTGTATTTTTAGTAGAGACAGGGTTTCACCATCTTGGCCAGGCTGGTTTGGAACTCCTGACCTTGTGACCCACCCACCTCAGCCTCCCAAAGTGCTGGGATTACAGGCGTGAGCCACCACACCCGGTCCACAGAGTCTTATATTACATGATATAATCTGAAAGTGACAGCCCACCACCTTTGCCATATTTATTATAAGTGGGTCACAGGTTCTGTCCACATGCAAGGCAAGGGGATCACACAAGGATGTGGACACTGGGAGGTGGGAATTATTAGGACTCACCTTAGGGTTAGTCAGCTACAACTGTTTATTGCTTTGGAAGGTGTTGTCTATTTTTTTCCCTTTTTTTTTCTTATCCATTTACAAGACCTCTATAGATTAAATAAATTCACCCTTTGTTTGTCACATAAGGTGCCACTTCAACACTTTTTTTTTGTTTTTGAGACAAAGTCTCACTCTGTTGCCCAGTCTGGAGTGCAGTGGTACAATCACAGCTCATTGCAGCCTCAGCCTTCCTGGGCTCAAGTGATCCTCCCACCTCAACCTCCTGAGTAGCTGGGACTACAGGCACCACCACTCCTGGCTAATTATTTTTATTTTTATTTTTTGTGGAGACAGGGTCTTAGTATGTTGCCCAGGCTGGTCTCAAACTCCTGGGCTCACACAGTCCTCCTGCTTCAGCCTCCCAAAGTGCTGGGTTTACAAGTGTGAGCCACCGTGGCTGGCCTCAATACATTTTTGATAAATAAATAAATCACTTAATGAATCTTCCTACTGGCTTTTTGACACATTTAGCAGCAGCAACAGTGACTTCATCAGCCCTTTCAAGAGTCTGTTTCTCTTACCAAGAAAGCTGAGCTAGGTCAAAGTAGAGAATTTAACTGAGGTTCAAGAATTTAAACCGAGGTGCTGATTTGGATTTGATATGAAATTGCTTTCACTTTGGTTTATGCCAAGATGAATCAAAGTAGTACAGAAGATCAAGTCGCAGCGAGGCTGCAAGGAGGAAGACAAGCCAGGCATTCCTCTCGTGTCTCATGGAGATGTACCTGAAGCACTGTATTCTTGGCAACCCACATGGAACAGGATGTTTCTCAGGTTGGAGGAGCATGGAATGGTGAAGGCTTGCTGCCTTTTTTTTTTATATATATAGCACAGGGCCTAACTATGTCATCTAGGCTATAGGGCAGTGGCGCAATCACAGCTCACAGCAGCCTTGAACTCCTGGGCTCTAATGATCCTCCCTCCTTAGTCTCCCGAGTAGCTGGGACTACTGGTGTGCATTCACCACCAAATCTGGCTAATTTTTAAATTTTTTGTAGAGATGCAGTCCTGTTGTGTTGCCCAGCTAGTCTCAAACTACTGGCCTCAAATGCTCCTCCCACCATGGCCTCCCAAAATGCTGGGACTATAGGCATGAGCCATCATGCTTGGCCAAGGCTTGCTGTCTTGTATGCCTCTAGCAACTGTGATACCCCCAAACGTCTTATATCATCAGGTAGTGCCATACATTCCTCTCTCCAGTAAGCCACATCACCAGTGCCTGCTGTCCAGGTGCTGGGCTTTATAAATTTGCTCTGCCGGCCCTGGCCATGTTCCCCTTACTTGTGCCTCGACTGCAGAACCAGGCAGTTGTCCAATTATTTCACATGGCTTCTTCCTTTTGCCCAGGAAAACCATTCGGAATCATTCAAGATTCAGCTACTTCTGGGCATGGTGGCTCACGCCTGTAATCCCAGCACTTTGGGAGGTGGAGGCGGACAGATCACTTGAGGTCAGGAGTTCAAGACCAGCCTCGGCCGGGCGCTGTGGCTCACACCTGTAATCCCAGCTCTTAAGGAGGCAGAGATGGGAGGATAGCTTGAGCCCAGGAGTTCAAGACCTGTCTGGGCAATATAGTGAGACCCTGTTCTCCACAAAAAGGAAAAAAACAAAAAGACCAAAAAAAAAAAAAAAAACCAGCCTGGCCAACATGGTGAAACCACATCTCTACTTAAAAGTAAAAAAGTTAGCCGGGCGCAGTGGCTCACGCCTGTAATCCCAGCACTTTGGGAGGCCGAGGCGGGCGGATCACGAGGTCAAGAGATCGAGACCGTCCTGGTCAACATGGTGAAACCCCGTCTCTACTAAAAATACAAAAAAATTAGCTGGGCGTGGTGGCGCGCGCCTGTAGTCCCAGCTACTCGGGAGGCTGAGGCAGGAGAATGGCTTGAACCCGGGCGGCGGAGGTTGCAGTGAGCCAAGGTCGCGCCACTGCACTCCAGCCTGGCGCCTGGTGACTGAGTGAGACTCTGTCTCAAAAAAAAAAAAAAAAAAAAAAAAAAAAGTAAAAAAGTTAGCCAGGGGTGGTGGCGGGCACCTGTAATCCTAGCTACTCAGGAGGCTGAGGCAAGAGAATCACTTGAACCTGGGAGGGGGAGGTTGCAGTGAGCTGAGATCACACCACTGTACTCCAGCCTGAGCAACAGAGGGAGACTCTGTCTCAAAAAAAAAACTCAGTTCCTAGGTTTTCTCCTAGAGGAACATCAACATTTCCAGTCTGTGGTTACACTATCATCTTTGTGTGAACCTCTGTGTTAACTTCCACTACAAAGTACTGTCATTGGGCCGGGTGTGGTGGCTCACGCCTGTAATCCCAGCACTTTGGGAGGCCGAGGTGGGCAGACCACGAGGTCAGGAGACCATTCTGGCCAACATGGTGAAACCTCGTGTCTACCAAAAACACAAAAATTAGCCGGGTGTGTTGGCGCATGCCTGTAATCCCAACTACTCAGGAGGCTGAGGCACAAGAATCGCTTGAACCCAGGTGGCGGTGGTTGCAGTGAGCCAAGATCGTGCCACTGCACTCTGGCCTGGCGACAGAGTGAGACTCTGTCTCAAAAAAAAAAAAGTATTGTCATTGATCTACTGTGTTTACACTTCTCTTTCACTAGATAGTAAGATCCTCAAGGACATGGACTGAGTCTGATTTTCCTGTGGACTTGTTGTCCAGATGTCCAGACAGAGTCTTGCTCTGTCACCCCGGATAGAGTGCAGAGGCACGATCTTGGCTCACTGCAACCTCCACCTCCCTGGTTCAAGCATTTCTCTGCCTCAGCCTCCCAAGTAGCTGGGATTACAGGTGTGTGCCACCATGCCAGGCTAGTTTTTGTATTTTTAGTAGAGACGGGGTTTCACCATTTTGGCCAGGCTGGACTGGAACTCCTGACCTCGTGATCCACCTGCCTCAGCCTCCCAAAATGCTGGGATTACAGGTGTGAGCCATCGTGCCCAGCCAAGTTTTATTTTTTTCTTGTATCCCTGCTGCCCAGCACAGTGCCTGCCACAGAGGAGTTAATTCGTGTTTGTTGAACTGAACCAGATATTTGTATCTTCAGGGCCAGTTCCCTAAGAAATGCTCAGGACCTGATTGTTACATTACATTATAGAAAACATGCTTTTCCAAAAGCCTTCTGCCCACCCTCCTTCTCTGGCAGGCTTGGATTAACACTGAGAGCCAATCGTTTGTCACATAGCAACAATAGTAAAGAATGAACTACTGCCGAATAGAGCAGACGCTTGCCTGCTGCAGAGAGCAGAGCAGAGCTATTTTGAGATCTTTTAGGTAGAGTCACAGTCTGATAGGTCCACACATTGTGGCTATAGTTACCACACATGCCATCAGCTTAGAGGGTACAAGGCATCAAAAAAATCTTATTTGCATATCAGTTTCTTTTGCCATCCTTTGGAGAAACATTTTAGAATATAAAGGACCAGGCTGGATGCAGTGGCTCACACCTATAATCCCAGCACTTTGGGAGGCTGAGGTGGGTGGATTACCTGAGGTCAGGAGTTTGAGACCAGCCTGACCAACATGGTGAAACCTTGTCTGTACTAAAAATATAAAAACATTAGCCAGGCATGGTGGCACGTTCTTGTAATCCCAGCTACTCGGCAGGCTGATGCAAGAGAATGGCTTGAACCTGGGAGGCAGGGGTTGCGGCAAGCCGAGACTGCGCCACTGCACTCTAGCCTGGGCAACAAGAGCAAAACTCTGTCTCAGAAAAAAAAAAATATATATATGTATATATAAAGGATCAAATTTTAGATATGATTTTTCTAACTGTGAAGACAATAGGGCTTTTATTTGCAATACTATTAACATATTTTAATATTCCAGTGAATTACTGTACAGATGTGCTAATTGATGGAAAAGATGACCACATATTCTAGGACCGGGCGTGGTGGCTCACGCCTGTATTCCCAGCACTTTGGGAGGCCCAGGTGGGTGGATCACAAGGTCAGGAGTTCAAGACCAGCCTGGCCAATACGGTGAAACCCTGTCTCTACTAAAAATACAAAAATTAGCTGGGTGTGGTGGCACACGGATGTAGTTCCAGCTACTTAGGAGGCTGAGGCAAGAAAATCGTTGAACCCGGGAAGCAGAGGTTGCAGTGAGCCAAGATTCTGCCATTGCACTCCAGCCTGGGCGACAGAGCAAGACTCTGTCTCAAAAAAAAAAAAAAAACAAAACCTAGCTGGGCATGGTGGTGCATGCCTGTAGTCCCAGCTCCTCGGGAGGCTGAGGCACTAGAATTGCTTGAACCCAGGAGGCAGAGATTGCAATGAACCAAGATTGCACTCCTGCAGTTCAGCCTGGGTGACAGAGTGGGACTCTATCTCAAAAAAATAAAAGATGACCACATATTCCAAACAAAAAGCAGGACCCAGGTGTCAGTCCAAACTTCCCAGTGTGGTACCCATGGCCCTTTGTGGTCTGGCTATAGCCACCTTTTCAGCATCCTCTCCTGCCTGGGCATATGCTTTACCCATGGTAAGCAGCATTCAGGTGCCAGTGGGACAGTGCTTACGCTCATGCATTATCCATCCATGTTTGCCTTGAGGGAGCCCCATCTCTCTGGCCAGTAACTATTTATCTCTATGAGCTTCTCTCCGAGAAGGTGGTATGCCACCAAGGCAAGAACAGTTTCTACTCCATCTCTGAATTCCTAGTACCTAGCACAGTGCTGGGCACAGAGAAGAGGCTTATTAAGTGTTGGGTCAAGGTATAAAGAGTACAAGTTCTGGCAAGGCATGGGGGCTCAGGCCTGTAATTCCAGCACTTTGGGAGGCTGAGGCAGGATGATGGCTTGAGCCTAGAAGTTCGAGACCAGCCTGGGTAACACAGCAAGACCCTGTCACTACAAAAAATACAAAAATTTGGCTGGGCGTGGTGGCTCATGCCTGTAATCCCAGCACTTTGGGAGGCCAAGGCAGGTGGATCATGAGGTCAGGAGTTCAAGACCAGCCTGACTAACATGGTGAAACCCTGTCTCTACTAAAAATACAAAAATTAGCTGGGCGTGGTGGCGTGCGCCTATAATCCCAGTTACTTGGGAGGCTGAGGCAGGAGAATCTCTTGAACCTGGGTGGCAGGGGTGCAGTGAGCTGAGATCGCACCACTGCACTCTAGCCTGGATGACAGAGCGAGACTCTATCTCAAAAACAAAAAACAAAAATTTGTCCCGGCACAGTAGCTCACGCCTGTAATCACAGCACTTTGGGAGGCTGAGGTGGGCAGATCGCTTGAGCCCAGGAGCTCGAGACCAGCTTGGGCAATATGGAGCTCTAAAGCAAGTAAAGTGTCCTTCATTAATGCGTAGAAACACTTACTCTCCCTCTGGTTTACAGTCTCTGCTAAAAATAGAAAAATAAGCCAGGCGTAGCGGCGCAGACCTGTAATCCCGGCTACTCGGGAGGCTGAGGTGGGAGGATCACCTGAGCCCGGGACTGGGAGTTTGCAATGAACCAACATCGTGCCACTGCCCTCTTTCTTTCTTTATTCATTTAATAAACATTCATTGGCTATGAATTCTGTCCCAGTTCCTGTCCTAGGTGCTAGAATCTTGAGGAAGCATAATACCTGCCTCCTGTCCAAAGAAAGTAGCGTTCATGAGAAAGAGGCCTGGATATCATGTTGGAAGATTAGCATTCCAACCTTCCTTTTGCTTCAGTTTGGGGTCTCATGAAGGACATTTCACTTCCTTTAGAGCTGGTTTCCCCAGAGTGAACACTTACCCTTCTTCTGGTATAATGATAAAGAATCCAGATGAAGCTATCTGAGATTCCAGAAGAGAGAGGTTGACTGGCACCTTGATGGAAAAGTAACCTGGATCATGTCCTTTTCAGAGCCTCCTTTTTTTTTTTTTTTTTTTTGGAGACAGAGTTTCATTCTCGTTGCCCAGGCTGGGAGTACAATGGCACAATCTCGGCTCACTACAACCCCCGCCTGCCAGGTTGAAGCCATTCTCCTGCCTCAGCCTCCTGAGTAGCTGGGATTAAAGGCATGTGCCACCACACCTGGCTAATTTTGTATTTTTAATAGAGATGGGGTTTCTCCATGTTAGTCAGGCTGGTCTTGAACTCCCAACCTCAGGTAATCCCCGCCTCGGCCTCCCAAAGTGCTGGGATTACAGGCGTAAGAAGGTGGTTTTTTGTTTTGTTTTGTTTTGTTTTTCCCATGAAGTTTCACTCTGTTACCCAGGCTGGAGTGCAGTGCTGCGATCTCAGCTCACTGCAACCTCTGCCTCCTGGGTCCCGGGTTCAACTGATTCTCTTGCTTCAGCCTCCCAAGTAGCTGGGACTACAGGCACACACCATCACGCCCAGCTAATTTTTTTCTATTTTAGTAGAGACAGGGTTTCACCATGTTGCCCAGGCTGGTCTCAAACTCCTGAGCTCAGGCAGTCTACCCGCCTCAGCCTCCCAAAGTGCTGGGATTACAGGCGTGAGCCACCATGCCCGGCCTGAAGGTTTTTAAAAAAAGAATTCTGGACAGTGAGGTGGCTCACACCTGTAATCCAGGACTTTGGGAGGCCAAGGAGGGCAGATCATGAGGTCAGGAGTTCGAGACCATCCTGGCCAACATGATGAAACCCCCGTCTCTACTAAAATTACAAAAATTAGCTGGGTGTGGTGGAACGTGTCTGTAATCTCAGCTACTCAGGAGGCTGAAGCAGGAGAATGGCTTGAAGGGAGGTGGAGGTTGCAGTTAGCCCAGATCACACCACCGCACTCCAGCCTGGCGACAGAGCGAAACTCCCTTTCAAAAAAAAAAAAAAAATCCTTTCTGGTTTTGACTTCAAACATCACAAAAATTTGTAATGCACAATGGACACTCCTCATAACACTTCTCTCACCCAAATACTGTTAGCAGTTTGGTGCATATTCCCTCAGCTTCCAACCCTTTTTTTTTTTTTTTTTTGAGACAGAGTCTCAATCTGTTGCCCAGGCTGGAGTGCAGTGGCATGATCTTGGTTCACCACAGCCTCTGCCTCCTGGGTTCAAGCGATTTTCCTGCCACAGCCTCCCAAATAGCTGGGACTACAGGTGCGTGCCACCACGCCCAGCTAACTTTTGTATTTTTAGTAGAGACAGGGTTTCACCATGTTGGCCAGGATGGTCTTGATCTCTTGACCTCGTGATGCCCCCACCTCGGCCTCCCAAAGTGCTAGAATTACAGGGGTGAGCCACCACACCCAGCCTTCATCAGAATTTATTAAAGTTTTTAAAGTGGTTAAAACGGTAAATTTTATGTTCTTTCTCTCTCTCTCTGTGAATATATATATGTGTGTGTGTTTTATATATATATATACACATATGTGTGTGTGTGTGTATATATATATACATATATATAAAACATATATATGCCAGGCACGGTGGCTCATGCCTGTAATCCCAGCACTTAGGGAGGCTGAGACAGGCAGATCACCTGAGGTCGGGAGTTTGAGACCAGCCTGATCAACATGGAGAAACCCCGTCTCTACTAAAAATACAAAAATTAGCCGGGCATGGTGGTGCACACCTGTAAGCCCAGCTACTTGGGAGACTGAGGCAGGAAAATCACTTGAGCCCGGGAGGCAGAGGTTGCAGTGAGCCGAGATCATACCACTGCACTCCAGCCTGGGCAATAAGAGCAAAACTGCATCTCAAACATACATATATAACATGTATATAACATATATATAACATGTATATATATATAACATATACGCATGTATATATATATATATTTCTTTTTGACACAAAGTCTCTCTCTGTTGCCCAGGCTGGAGTGCAGTGGTGCAGTCTCTACTCACTGCAGCTTCCACCTCCTGGGTTCAAATGATTCTCATGATTCTCGTGCCTCAGTCTCCCAAGTACCTGGGACCACAGGTACTCACCACCACGCCCAGCTAATTTTTCTATTTTTAGTAGAGATAGGGTGTTACCATGTTGACTAGGCTGGTCTCAAACTCCTGACCTCAGGTGATCCACCCTCCCCAGCCTACCAAAATGCTGGAATTATAGGTGTGAGCCACTGCGCCTGGCCTATGTACCATAGATTTTATCACAGCTAGACAATAACAACAAAAACTATGGAACAGTCTTACAATGATGGGATATTATGCAGTCATTTGAAAATTAGTAGGTAGACACATTCTACCATAGAAAGATGTCCATATATTACTAAGGACAAAAGAAAATTGGTGAATAGCAGGTATAGATTGGCTCTATTTTTACAAATGTAATTATTAATAATAATGGGTTAAGCTGGGTGCAGTGGCTCATGCCTGTAATCCCAGCACTTTGGGAGGCCGAGGTGGGCGGATTTTGACATCAGGAATTTGAGACCAGCCTGGCCAACATAGTGAAATCTTGTCTTTGCTAAAAATACAAAAACTAGCTAAGCATGGTGGCATGTGCCTGTAGTCCCAGCTACTTGGGAGGCTCCTGCAGGAGAATCACTTGAACTCAGGGGCAGAGTTTGCAGTGAGCTGAGATCGTGCCACTGCACTCCAGCCTGGCAACAGAGCAAGATTCTGTCTAAATAAATAAATAAATAAATAAATTCTGATGAAATACACATACATAAAATTTATACTCTTAACCTTTTTTTGCTTTTTTTTTTTTTTTGATACAGGGTTTCTCTCTGTCACCCAGGCTGGAGGATAGTAGAGGCATGATCACAGTTCACTGCAGCCTTGACCTGGCTGAAGTGATCCTCTCACCTCAGCCTCCTGAGTAGCTGGGACAACAGGTGTGCACCACCATGCCCGACTAATTCTTTTTTTTTTTTTTAATTTTTGTAGAGACGGAGGTCTCACCATATTGCTCAGGCTGGTCTCGAACTCCTAAACTCAAGGTATCCTCCAGCCTCAGCCTCCCAAAGTGTTGGGATTACAGGCATGAGCCACCACACCTGGTGCCTGCTAACCATTTTTAAGTGCACAGTTGGGTGGCATTAAGTACATACCACCATCCATTTCCAGAACTTTCTCATCTGCTCAGAAACTTTGTACTTATTAAATAGATCTCCCCATCCGTCCCGCCACCAACCCAGTGCCTCACAACCACTGTTCTAGTTCCTATCTCTATAGAATTTGGCTGCTAGAGATAACTCATATGAGGAGAATCATATCCATTGTTTGTTTTTTAGCCAATTCGCCTGCATACAGGCTGTCAGTTTGTTTCCCTTTGTTGGGGAGAGTGGGAGAGGAGGGACTATTACACTGCTGCAAGGAACATTCTCACATCTTGTGCACTTGTAGAATGTGTCCTAGATTCTGGGATTTTCTTTTCTTTTTTTTTTTTTTTTTTGAGACAGAGTCTCACTCTGTCGCCAGGCCCCAGGCTGGAGTGCAGTGGTGTGAGCTCAGCTCACTGCAACTCCGCCTCCTGGGTTCAAGCGATTCTCCTGCCTCAGCCTCCCAAGTAGCTGGGACTACAGGTGTGCGCCACCATGCCCAGATAATTTTTGTATTTTATAGTAGAGATGGAGTTTCACCATGTTGGCCAAGATGGTCTCAATCTCTTGACTTCTCGTGATCTGCCCACCTTGGCCTCCCACAGTGCTGGGCTTACAGGCATGACCCACCGCGCCCAGCCCAATTCTGGGATTATCAAAGGCTATAAACATTCGGGATGAACCTAAAAATTTGTACCATGCTCTATTCCCACTAACAGTATATGAAAGCCCAAATTCTCCACTTCCTTGCCAATACTGGCTATTAAAATATTTTTTATTTTTCTATTCCTTTTTTTTAGTGATCTCCGTACTTTAGGATATTCCTTTTTTTTTTTTTTTTTTTGAAACAATATCTCACTCTGTTACCCAGGCTGGAGTGCAGTGGTGCTATCTTGGCTTACTGCAACCTTCACCTCCTGGGTTTAAGCAATTCTTATACCTTGGCCTCCAGAGTAGCTGGGATTACAGGCGTGAGCCACCATGGCCTGCTAACTCTTTTGTATTTTTAGTAGACATAGGGTTTTGCTGTGTTGGCCAGGCTGGTCTCAAACCCCTGGCCTCCAGTGATCTGCCCACCTCGGCCTCCCAAAGTGCTAGGATTACAGGTGTGAGTCACCATGGCTGGCCTCAATTCTGCTGTTCTGAAGCCATCTTAAGCATCACTTTGATTGCTTTTGTGTGATCCTTATTTTCTTGCCATCAGCCACTTCCAACCTGGACAACTTCAGGTTCAGGGTTCTGGGGAAGAGCCAGAGGAACACATCTCAGGGAGATGCACCAAGTATCAGAGTTCTCCATTTACAGCAGAGCCAGGGGTTGTGGCCTCTGATTTCATTTGGTTGAATCTTCTCATGGGATGTTCCTCATATCTCCTTCAATCCGCTTCTTATATCTAGTTCTACAGTATTTTTGGCCAGGTGGGCAAGATATCTTTGAATGCCGCTTTGATTGAACCTGGATCCTCTGTACAACTAGGCAAATCTTTTTCCTAAAGTCAGGAACTCTTAAAAAAAAAAAAGAGCCAGGCACAGTGGCTCACACCTGTAATCCCAGCACTTTGGGAGGCTGAGGTGGGTGGATCACGAGGTCAGGAGTTTGAGACAAGTCTGGCCAACATGGTGAAACCCTGTCTCTACTAAAGATACAAAAATTTAGCCAGGCATGTTGGTGCACACCTGTAATCTCAGCTACTCAGGAGGTTGAGGCAGAGGAACAGCTTGAACCCGGGAGTTGGAGGTTGCGGTGAGCCGAGATCAAGCCATTGCACTCCAGCCTTGGTGACAGGGCAAGACTCCATTTAAACAAGCAAACAAAAAAGGCCAGGCTCAGTGGCTCTCGTCTGTAATCCCAGCTACTAGGGAGGCCGAGGCAGGAGAATCACTTGAACCTGGGAGGCAGAGGCTGCAGTAAGCCAAGATCGCACAACTGCAATCCAGTCTGGGCAACAGAGTGAGACTCTGTCTCAAAAAGAAGAAGAAAAAAAACTCTTTAAAAGAAAAAAAAAAGCTGGGGCCAGGCACAGTGGCTCACCCCTGTAATCCCAGCACTTTGGGAGGCCTAGACAGGTATATCATCTGAGATGAAGAGTTCAAGACCAGCCTGACAACATGTGAAACCCCATCTTTACTAAAAATACAAAAAATTAGCTGGGTGTGGTGGTGCATGCCTGTAATCCCAGTTAATAGGGAGGCTGAGGCAAAATAATCACTTGAAGCCGGGAGGCAGAGGTCGCAGCAAGCCAAGATTGTGCCACTGAACTCTAGCCTGGGTGACAGAGCAAGACTCCATCTCACACACACACGCACACACAAAAAAAAACTGGGCAAGCAATCTCTCACCAGGAAATTACAGAGCAAGTTTCCAGGTGTCTTCCACATTTCTCATTTCTTTCCTTTGATTTTTAAAATATTTATTTATTTAAAGAGACAGGATCTCTCACTCTATTGCCCAGGCTGGAGTGCAGTGGCATAATCACAGCTCACGGCAGCCTTGACTTCCCAGGCTGAAGTGATTCTCTCATTTCAGTATCCGGAGTAGCTGAGACTACAGATGCTGTGTACACCACCACGCCTAACTATTTTTCTTTTTACTTTTGTAGAGATGGGGACTAAGGCAGGGGGTCTCTCTATGTTTCCTAGGCTGGTCTTAAACTCCTGGGCTCAAGCCATCCTCCCACCCCCCGTCTCCTAAAGCACTGGGATTACAGGTATGAGACACTGTGCCCCGCCAACATTTCTTTCCTTTGTACTCCTTAGTCTGAATGCGGGTATAAACTATTAAAAATAACAAAATTTAGTTCTTGGAACAAAGAAAATAAAAAATTGAAAATAATAAAATATCTCTGAAGGCCGATCTTGATCTTACTCCTACACATTCAATTCATCCTGTAACAACTTTAGGATCAAAAGTTCTGTCCTTTTCAATTTGCCTGCTTTTCTACTGCAGTTGGGGTGATCTAGGCCTGAACATCACAGGACAGAATCCATCCCTGTCAGCAACTTGACTTGCTCCATTAGGATCTTCACTCTTAGGTTCTTATTTATTCATCCCATCATTTTTTTTTCTTATTTTATTTTTATTATTCATCCCATCATTTATTTAGAAAACAGAGAAAAGAAAAAAAAGAACAGAAAACAAACAGAAACAATAACAAAAACCAAAGAAAATCCAACAATTCGCAAATACAAACTACAGAACATGAGATATGAAATAAAAGAAAAAGTTTTTTTTTTCTTCGGAACAGTTTTGCTCTTGTTACCCAGGCTGGAGTACAATGGTGCAGTCTCGTCTCACTGCAAACTCTGCCTCCCGGACTCAAGCGATTCTCCTGCCTCGGCCTCCCAGGTAGCTGTGATTACAGGTGCGCACCACCATATCCCCTAATTTTGGTGTTTTTAGTGGAAACGGGGTTTCACCATGTTGGCCAGGCTGGTCTCGAACTCCCCCTCCTCAGGTGATCCACCCACCTCAGCCTTCCAAAGTGGGATCACAGGCATGAGCCACCGAAAAAAGCCTTTTTTTTTTTTTTTTTTTTTTTTTTTGAGACGGAGTCTTGCTCTGTCGCCCAGGCTGGAGTGCAGTGGCAGTGGCAGGATCTCAGCTCACTGCAACCTCTGCCGTCTGGGTTCAAGCCATTCTCCTGCCTCAGCCTCTAAGTATCTGGTATTACAGGTGTGTGCCACCACACCAGGCTAATTTTTGTGTTTTAGTAGAGATGGCTTTTCAGCATCTTGGCCAGGCTGGTCTTCAACTCCCGACCTCGTGATCCACGCGTCTTGGCCTCCTAAAATTCCTAGGATTACAGGAGTGAGCCACTGGGCCCAGCCTGAGAAAAAGCTTTTTTTTTTTCTTTTTCTTTTATTCTTTCATAGTACCTCCTGAGCAGAGAAAAAGCTTTTAACCGTATCAATAGATACTGGTTTGTGAGTTTCTTTGGTGGTCACTTACACCCATACCACCTCCTCCAGTAACAATTTACACAACGCCAAAACACAGGGTAATGTGTAGAAACCCGAAAGCAGGTCTCCGACCTCAGCTGCAAAACTGCGGAGTACCACACACTGGACGTTCCTCCCGTTACATTTTTGCTTTTTCCATGCTTACCTTTACCATATTTTTCCTTTTTCCCATAATTACATTAGATAAGGCACAGGCTAGACGTGGTCTTTTATTAACTGGATCTATTAGGAGTGGACGGAAAAAAAAGAAAAAAGAACCCTAAAAATGTCTTCAGGTCCCAGGCGTGTTCAGAAAAAAAGACTTCTGTGCTGAGAGTGCTACCTGGTAGGGGCGTGTGGACACACGTGGAGGGCAAGAAATGTTGGGTCTGGTGCCAAACATCTTCCTTCCCCACTGCTGTGATTTTTGTTTTCTGGTCAAAGTAATATATGCTCGTTGTGAAAAAAAAAAGGAAAAGGAAAATTCAGAGAAAATTGAAAACAACTCGTAATCAACGTGCTTTTTGGATGTGAACTGCTCCCTTTGGGAAGGCAATGGAGAAGTGAGGATGCACTGGGTATCCGGCAGTGGGTACACCCTGCCTGATGGATTCGACCCGGGTTTGGGGGACCCGCCACTCAAAGGCCCGGAAGAGGGCCGCCCCAGGGGCGCTCCCCTTGGCCATCTGAGTGGCTACTTGGCGCCTTCCTCGGCGCAGCTCTGGGGTTCCGTCGCCCCGGTTCCCACCGGTCCCCTACACAGAGACCAAAGTCAGGAACCTTCCCTCGTAACTATCTACCGACTGAAAATAGGTTGAGTCCGCCCCACCCTTCCCCCCTTAAAATCCTCCCCCCCCTTAAAATCCTCCCCTTTAAAGGGAGCCACAGGGTGTCGCCGGGGGAGTTTGCGGAAGCGCTAACCGCGTTGGGGCCTAGGGCGGATCCGTGATTGGAACCGGCCCCGCCCCGGCGCCACTTCCCCCATTGTGTGAGCGGCTCGGGCCTAGGCCCCGCCTCCCTTCGGAGGCCCGGCCCCTCCCCTTTCACCCCCCCCCCTTGGCTCATTTCCGGCCGCCGCCGCTACCGCTAGCCTGTAAGGAGGATTCGGCAGAGGGAAGAAAACAACAGCCGCCATCTTGTTTGTGTGCTAGGCTCGGGGGAGAGAGGGCGAGAGGGAGCGGGCGAGAGTGGGCAAACGGGACGCCGGGCTGAGTGCGAACTGCGGGGAGCCAGAGAGTGCGGAGGGGAGCCGGGACGGAGAGAGGCGGCTGGGGCCGAGACAGTGGCAGGGGGCCCGGGGCGCACGGGTTGAGGCGACCCCTAGCCCCCTCCCGTCCGCACACCCCCACCGCGGCCCCGGAGCCGGGCCGGCGTCGACGCCTAGGGGGGACCATTACATAACCCCGCGCCCCGCGGCGCCTTCGCCCGCCGTCGCGGGCGGCCCGAGCGGAGCCCCGGGGGGGGGCGGGCTCTCCCAGCACCTGGCCGCCGGCGGTGGGGACCGTAGCAGCGGCCGTATTTATTTATTTTCCGCGGGAGAGGAGGGCGAAGGAGAGGAACGCGGCGCGAGGAGGGGCCGCCTGCGCCGCCGCCGGAGTGGGGCCTCCTCGGTGGGCTTGGCGTCGGCGCGGGCGGGCGGCGCTGCTCGGCCCGGCCCCCTCGGTCCTCTGGGCCGGCCAGCTCCGCGCCGGCCAGCTCCGCGCCTGGCGTCCTTGCTGCGCCTCCGCCGGCCGCCGCGCGATGTGAGGCGGCGGCGCCAGCCTGGCTCTCGGCTCGGGCGAGCTTTCTGCGGCCATTAGGGGCCGGTGCGGCGTCGGCGGCGCGGAGCGCGGCGGCAGGAGAAGGGTTCGGAGGGTGGGGGCGCAGGCCCGGGAGGGGGCACCGGGAGGAGGTGAGTGTCTCTCGTCGCCCTCCTCCTCTCCCCCTTTTCGCCCCCGCCTCCTTGTGGCGATGAGAAGGAGGAGGACAGCGCCGAAGAGGAAGAGGCTGATGGCGGCGGCGGAGCTCCGAGAGACCTCGGCTGGGCAGGGGCTGGCCGTGGCGGGCCGGGGACTGCGCCTCTAGAGCCGCGAGTTTCTCGGGAATTCGCCGCAGCAGACGCGCTTGGCGGGTTTGTGCTCCTGTGCCCTCCTCCGGGCTTGGGCCCAGGCCCGGCCCCTAGCACTTGCCCCTACCTTTTCTATCGAGTCCGCATCCCTCTCCAGCCACTGCGACCCGGCGAAGAGAAAAAGGAACTTCCCCCACCCCCTCGGGTGCCGTCGGAGCCCCCCAGCCCACCCCCTGGGTGCGGGGGCGGGTACCCCGGACCGAAGAAGAGATTTCCTGAGGATTCTGGTTTTCCTCGCCTGTATCTCCGAAAGAATTAAAAATGGCCGAGAATGTGGTGGAACCGGGGCCGCCTTCAGCCAAGCGGCCTAAACTCTCATCTCCGGCCCTCTCGGCGTCGGCCAGCGATGGCACAGGTTAGTTTCGGCAGCCCCGGCCTTCCACGTTCCTCTTAATCTTTTCTACTCGGTGCGCCTTTATTCTTCCATTTTTTTCTTCCTCTCTCCCTGCCCCTTAATTTTAAAGGTATTTGAATGAGCTGATCGAAGACGTCCAGTAGCCCAACCATTTTCTTTGCCTCTTAATACATTGGTTGCAACACTGTGTCATATCGGAGTGTGTTCTGGAATTAGAGCTCGTAAGTGGGTGCTGTATAGAAATGGCCTGTATTGTTGCTCCCGTGCAGTTTAATTTGGGAAATGCCAGTGCATTTGTGTGTAAGAGCTTCTATGCAATTTAAGTTTTCATTTTTTTGTTCTTGGTAAATGAAGAATTTCGAATCCTTTCTCCTTATTGTACTTACTCTGTTTTGTCTACTTTCCGCCCTTTTCAAGATTTTCTCTCTTTTGCAGAATATTTTCTGTTGAGGAATAGGGTGTAAAAAAATCTTGATTTTGTGTGTGCGAGGTCCAAGATTTCAGGTTAGAGGTGAAGTTAACAATTGTTTTATCTTACCTACCCTTCTTAGCTTTTTTCCCTGCTTTTTCTTATTTGCTGTAAGAATCAATATGGAGTGCAGTTCATCTCACATCTCCCAGTTTTGGTGTGAGACCAAAATGTCTGAAACTCTGGGTTTTCAGGTTGTGAGAACAGGGTCATGTTCTTTGCAGTTTGCAGTCACTTTATCATTTTAGGAGGAAGAAAAAAGATAAACAATTTTGTGGAGTTATGTACCTGGAAATCAAGGTTAGAAGTTGAAAGAATTCCAGTCAGGAATTACAAACATGAACTGATTGTACAAAAGTTTAAAATGTGCATTAGCTTTGGTGTTTTTGTGTTTGTCTTTTTACACTTTTAAACACATTTGGAGATCAAGATTTTCGTTTAAAAGCTTTACGGATTCTTCAGTTCATTCAGTTGTGGACCAGCCCCTTTGTCAGGAGTTCAGGGAGACTTCTTCCATCATCCCTTCATTCTCTTCTTACAGTTAGTTTAATGGTGTTATCCTGATGGGCGAGGACCTTTTCTTTGCTGGAATAATGGAGATGAAGAATGGCTGGCCATCTGACAGTCCACAAGATGTTCCCCTTTACTCTACTGAGCATCTCTTTAACTCCCTGAGAACAAGCTCAACGTCATCCCCTCCATCTGCCAGTGAGAGTGCATAATGGAGTTAAATGTACCCTTTGAGTTTGTAGAGAACTTCGAGAGCATGTTTCTAAATAGGCTTCATTTCAGAGTGAAAATGGGAAGACAGAGCAAATGCTTTGAATTCGTTGCTTTTATAAGAAAGATGTAAAATGAATTTCAGTTACCCTGCAAAAATTGAGAAATAGGAATCTTGCAGAGTTCCTCTACTTAAGGCTTGTAACATTGATTATGCATGAATTTTGATCTGTACCTATTCTATGAAGGTACTGTAGTCTCCAAGGATTTTTTTTAGCTGTTTTTTTCCTTCAAAATTCGCGAACATAGACACACATCATTGTATTCCTTTGCACCTACGAAAGTGCCATTCAGAAGGATTTTTTAGATCATCTTTACACACTTATTCGCCTGTACATTTTTGTGGTGTTCCTTTAGTGTTTGTGTAACGTGGTACTTTTTGCTTTTTAGTTTTGGTGTAATGTGGTAACGGAGTTTACATTGGAGTTAGCCAGAGACTTGGAAAGTAGGGGAAACTTTTTAATATGCTTTACTTTGATGAGTCCTGATTTGAGCAGCTTCATCTTGGAGCTGTATTGTTTTACTGCTTATGTTCAGGTGTGCTACTGCTTTCTCCATATCTGGTCTGCTTTGCTATTTGCAATATGTTTGAATAATTACAAAAGTTCTAAATGTATCAAGTGGGCTTTTGTAGTTTAAAAAAAAAACTCTCAACATTGAGGTTAATTAGTTCATTCATAATACTAAAAGTTTGTCTTATTTACTTTTCTAAATTTTGTAGTGAGGGTTGATTCCCCCCTCCTCCCCCAAATCAAGATTGTACTCCAGGAATTCTTTGGTGTACAGTTTTTAATTGTAACCAGTCTGGGTTTGGGGGAGGGGAGAAATGAGTATAAAGAAAATACTGTCCCTCTGTGAACTTCAAGTTGGGTACCATTATATCTTTTTTATTATTATTTTTTCCCCCAAGACAGAGTCTCGCTCTGTAATCTAGGCTGGAGTGCAGTGGTGGGACCTCACTACAACCTCTGCCTCCGGGGGTTAAAGGGACTACAGGTGCAGGCCACTATGACTGGCTGATTTTTTTTGTATTTTTAGTAGAGACGGAGGTTTCACCATATTGGTCACACTGGTCTCAAACTCCTGCCCCCAAGTGATTCACCTGCCTCGGCCTCCCAAAGTACTGGGATTACAGGCATGAGCCACCGTGCCCGACCAGGTTGACCATTATATCTTGTTTGTTTTGTTTTTGCGTTCAGCAGTTTGTAATATGTTTGCAGGTAACTTTTATTGGAGGCACATCACCTCTTAAAACTTCAAATTTCAAACTTGTAACTTTTGACTTTTGAGTTGTCACTTGGGTATTTTATAAATGTCTAAGGAAATTATTCCTTGATACGATGGTTTTGGTCTAGAACTGATTGAAATAAGCCCAAAATTCTCGATCATAGAAACTTTTTTTAAGAAAGTGATTTAGGCTTCCAAATCTCATGGTGTAAATATATCCACCAAGAGTGTTCTAGTGTCAGCTTTAAAGAAAAGAAAACTGGAATCCAATGGGATGGTATGCTAAAGTGTTCAAGATGAAATTCGTGCTTAAGACTCCACGTCTGAATTTGTGTAATACTCAGATATTCTCCCAATATTTACAGGTTGATTCAAACAACTTAAGTTAAACTCAACTTTTACATGTTGGGATGGGGAAGAGAAGACTTATTTGTAGCGTTTACACCTTTATGTTCCTGTTTCATATTTGCATTTGATCCATCGAAATTTTTATTTCGTTTGGTATGGTTAGGGTAAGACAGATCATTTGAGAAATGACATTTTGTTATACCTCTCTTCCCTCCAAAAAAAAAAAAAAAAAAGATTATAAAAGCCACTCGTAAACTTCTTTTTGTAAAATTACTGACCAAAAGACTAGAAAAGTTAATGTTAGGCAGATCCTGGAAATATTTCATGAAGCTGTTTCTGATCATCTGAGTGATGGAAATGATGAGGGTCATCTGTTGTCTTCATTATTCAGTGAAGATGTTTTGTCACTGCTTTGTAAATGCTTAATGCCATATGCACCTAAAGAGCACCTGGAAAGATAGGATTTTAGGATCTGGCATATAATTAAGTAGGGTAAAGGTCCTTCTGGTCTTGGTACAGTTTTATGGCCCTGGATTTTGTACTTTTTTGTTTCTTGGACTCTTTCCCCCCATTTCAAAGACATACGGCAGGTAGTGTATAAAGTATACCTGTTTTTTGACCAGTAGATTAATGTATGCAGTGGAGAAGTGGTAATTTTGGTTTTTTTCCCGTTTGAAATACACAGAGCAGTTACTGTATAAAGTATACCTCCCTTTTGATCAGTAGGTAAATGTACACAGTGGAGACGTAAAGATTTTTTAAAGTGTCAGCTCAATTTTTTTTTTTCCTTTTTTTGAGACAGTTTCGCTCTTCCTTTTTTTTTTAAGACGAAGTTTCACCATGTTGGTCAGGCTGGTCTTGAACTCCTTACCTCAGGTGATCCAACCAAAGTGCTTGGATTACAGGGGGTGAGCCACTACACCCAGGCTTTTTTTTTCCCCTGCTCTTCTTACCCAGCCTGGAGTGTAGTGGCAAGATCTTGGCTCACTGTAACCTCCAACTCCCGGGTTGAAGTGATTATCCTGCTTCAGCCTTCTGAGTAGCTGGGATTACAGGCGCCCACCACCTTGCCTGGCTTTTTTTTTTTTTTTTTTTTTTTTTGAGGCGGAGTTTCACTCTTGTTGCCCAGGCTGGAGTGCAATGTCGTGATCTTGGCTTACTGCAACTTCTGCCTCCTGGGTTCAAGCGATTCTCCTGCCTCAGTCTTCTGAGTAGCTGCGATTACAGACATGTGCCACCACACCTGGCTAATTTTGTCTTTTTAGCAGTGATGAGGTTTCACCATGTTGGTCAGGCTGATCTCGAACTCCCGACCGCAGGTGATCCGCCCACTTCAGCCTCCCAAAGTGCTGGGATTACAGGTGTGAGCCACCGCGACTGGCCAATTTTTGTGTTTTTTAGTAGAGACAGGGTTTCACCATGTTGGCCAGGCTGGTCTTGAACTCCTGACCTCAGGTGATCCACCCACTTCAGCCTCCCAAAGTGCTGGGATTACAGGTATGAGCCACCGTGCCCGGTTGTCAGCTCTACTTTCTTAAAATGCCATTGTGTGTTAGTGATTTGTCATCCTGATCAAAACATTTTGTTCAAGACCATTTATTTTCCAGCTCTGTAACTTGTGATACACTGTTTTATTTTATTTTACTTTGGCATGAATGTTTACATTAGAGTTTGCTTATGGAGTCTTTCAGATATAGCTTTTTTTGTTTGTTTTTATCAGATATAGCTTTTGATTTAGGGAGGCATTGCTGACTTCAGTGTTAAATTGCAAAACATTTTACTAAACTGCCTTAAATTTTTCTGACAATTACTTATTCTTAAGGCCTTGTAAGTTCATTTATAGGACTTCAAGAAGGTTGTCTCTGGTTGATACTGAGATAAAGTGACTTTGAAGTTGTAAATCTTGTATGCGTTACAGTATGGACGCCTTATTCCAGCAGGGGTTCATCTTCTATTGCAGAGGTAGGAATTGTACTGGCAAGTCCAGTAAATGGATAATAGGAAGGGAGGAAAGGGCTTCTGCCTTGGTGGCCTTTTGGCATTATTTTGTGTTTTTCTTTGCTTTTCTATCTCCTCTTTAGTTTATTTAATAAAAAGGAAAAAGATGGAAACAATTGAAAATTTGTGCAAAGTGGTATTTGTAGAGACATTAAATGGTAAGTAGGAAACAAGAAAAAAGAGTAGGAAGAATATTGCAGATACAAGTGGGAGTGTAAAATGCTTTTTTCTGGTATATTTATAAAAACAATTTGAGTTATTCTGCCAAGTCATATAGCCAGCAATTAATGGAAAAATAAAAGATGCTGCTTTTGTGTTTGTCCAGATTTAAGGATTTCCTCCTTTGAAGATTTCTAAAGTTGAATTTTTTTTTAAGTGAGGCAAGCAGTAAAATTAATGGACAAAAGAAACAAATTATACTAAGTCTAAAAATTTTTTAACATTGAACTTTGCAGGTGATTTTTTTCCCACTTAATAGTAGTTTCATTCTGAAATTGTAATGGAAAATTTTTTATTACTGCTCACTTTCCCAGAAAAGCTTAAGAGGATAAATATTAATTGAGGTGTTAAGCCTCTTCTGAGCAATTTGGATATAATTTGTTTTTAGATATAGATTCCTTTTTATAAATGCTCCAGAGCAATTAGGAGTAATTTTGTTGAGAGAGAAAGTAAAACTAAAACTACTGAAAAGAATATGACAGTAGCTAAGAGAATGAGTATTGGAGTCAGACTGCTGGAGTTCATATCCCAGACTTGTATTTATTTACTGTGAACTTTGGGCCAAATATTTAACCTGGCTCAACCTCCTCACATTTATTCCTCACCACAACCCTATAAGGTGGGTAAGGTGGGTACCCACCTTACAGAAACCCACCTTACCTAGCTTACAGGGTTGTGGTGAGGAATAAATGAGAATTCTCTTTATCAGGTGCTTAGGGCTATGCTTGCTGCTGTGTAGTATGTGTTCATTGTTAACTGTTTTTAACTTTACTGCTAAATATACCAGAAGGAAAGCAGTGGTAGATGGTTTGGTGGTGGTTTTGTTTTTGTTTTTTTTTTAGTGAATATACAGTAGTCCTCCCTTATCTTTGGGGAATGCATTCCAAGATCTCCAGTGGATACCTGAAACCCTGCATAGTAGTGAACATAATTGTCATCAGTCAAAACACATTTCTGTCCATGTCTTCCACACACAAATTTAATGCCTTTTCCATCTTAACTAATCACTTGTCTTGCACTGTGGTGTGATGTTTGCAGTTTGAGGTGCAACAGCAAAACTATCACTAATTTTTTTCCTTCTTCACAATTTCACAGATAGATTTGATGTTTGCAACTTTTGCATACAATTTTTTTTCATTCCTTATTAGTCAAGAACTTTCACCTTTAAGCAGTTTACAGCTTCTCTTTGGCATATCCAAATTGCTGTCATTGCTACTCCTGCACTTAGAGACTGTCATTAAGGAAAGTAAGGGTTACTTAAAACTCAAGCAGTGCCCTACCCCATGGTCAGTTTGACAGTCGATCTGATAATGGAGATGGCTGCTAAGTGACAAGTGGCTGATAGTTTATACAGGTGAATACATTAGACCATGGGGGAGATTCACTGCCTGGTCAGGTGAGATTTTATCAGGCTACCCAGCTCCTAGCACTTTGGGAGACTAAAGCAGGAGGATTGCTTGAGGCCAGGCATTCAAGACCAGCCTAGGCAATGTAGTGAGACCCCCACCATCTGTACAGAAATTTTTAAAAATTAGCAAGGCATGATGGCATGCATCTGTGGTCCTGGCTACTTGGGAGGCTGAGGTGCGAGAATCACTTGAGCCCAGGAGTTAACAGTGAGCTATGATCACACCACTGCACACTCCAGCCTGGGTGACAGAGCAAGACTCTGTTTCTAAAACCACAACAAAAATTAGTGTTTATTTCTGCAATTTTCTTTGTAATACTTTTGAACCACAAGTATCTGAAATGGCAGAAAGCAAAACAGAGGGTAAAAATGAACTACTGTATAGATAGAATGGATAAAGAGACAGTCAGGTACATGATGTTCATAGGGGGAGTCTTAGAGTAAGCCTTATGTCATCCATCCAAAGGTGGTTTTCTAGGAGTATAAGCATATGGGAACAGAGCTTAAAAATAGAAAAATACGGTACAGTTAGCCTTCCATATCTGTGGGTTCCATGTTTGTGGATTCAACCACGGATTGAAAATATTTAGGGGAAAACATGCATGGTTGCATCTGTACTGGACATGTGCAGACTTTTTTTTTACTTATCATTATTCCCTAAGCAATACAGAATAACAGCTATTTATGTTGCATTTACACTACATTAGGCATTGTAAATACTAGAAAGAATTCAAAATATATGGGAGGATGTGTGTAGGTTATACGCAAATACTACGTATCCCCTTTATATCAGGGACTGGGGTATCCTGGTATCTGCGGTGGAGTGGGTTCTGGAACTAATTCCCAACAGATACCAAGGGACACTTATGTCTATATCTATCTGTATAATCACTAAGATGTCTTGTATATGTAAGTAATTGAAATGAAAATCAGCAGGTGTTTAAGGCATAATAAGAAAATGGAAAACATTGTTGTTGTTAGAAATGTTCAAGATAAGAATGGCTTCTTGCTAAAGACCTGTGTAACTGTTAAACATAATTTTTTTTCTTTTTTCTTTCTTTCTTTCTTTTTTTTTTTTTTTTTGAGACAGACTCTCATTCTGTTTCCCGGCCTGGAGTGCAGTGACACAATCTTGGCTCACTGCAACCTCCAGCTCCTGGGTTCAAGTGATTCTCCTACCTCACTCCACTCCTAAGTTGAAGCAATTCTCCTGCCTCAGCCTCCCAAGTAGCTGGGATTACAGGCACCCACCACCACACCTGGCTAATGTTTGTATTTTTAGTAGAGAAAGGGTTTCACCATGTTGGTCAGGCTGGTCTCAAACTCCTGACCTCAGGTGATCCACCTGTCTCGGCCTCCCAAAGTGCTGGTGTTACAGGCAGGAGCCACCATGCTTGACCGATTAAGCATAATTTTTTTCTATTTTTCATTTTCTCACCTGGATCTTAAATAATTTTTTTTTTGAAATGGGGGTTTGCTGTGTTGCCCAGGCTGAAGTTAACCTTCTGCTTCAGGCTCCTCAGTGGCTGGGATTACAGACATGAGTCATTATGCCTGGCTCCAAGAAACTTGCTTATAAAGGAGGAAGAAGAAAAGTAGAAGCAGTGCAGTGCTCCAAATAATTTTTTTTTACTGCACTTGAGGAAGAACTACCTTTTACCTGTAGCACTACAGACTCTGTTTCAAAGAATGAACAAAGATTACTTACACTTATTACTTGTAATGTGCTCAGATATTTTCTGTTGCTTTTTTTTTAGTACTGGTTGCAACCTACTATATTGATTTCATGACCCACTGTTGGCTTGTGAGCCACAATTTGAAGAATACTGGCTTAGAAGAGTTAACAAGATGGTAGTTATTCTGTATTGGGCCAACATTTTCTGTATGCTAGGCACTTACCCTTAGTACATTGTTCCTTCTTTCCTTCCTGGAGTTTATAGATAAGGGGAGAAGACTGGCATTCATTAAATCTGGTATGATCAGCATTGTATTTGTAAAGTACCTGTATAGTGGGAGGAATGGGAGGACCTAACCCCAGTACTTACGGACCCTGGTGGCTGTCTTTGAGGGATTGTTTCTGCTCTTGAGATCTCAAGGCTAGAGATAGGATTAGTAAAAATGAGCCCAGGCTAGAAAGGACACTGTATGAGGCCAGAGTATACCCTGTTCTGGGAACCCGTAAGTACTATCTGACTGGTAGGAAAGCAAAAAACAGGACTGTAGAGGTGAGCAAGGGGCCAATCCTGCAGGTATTATAGGAATTTAGACTTTACATTTTACCCATTAAATGGATAGGACAGAATTGTCCCTTAGGCAGCTCAGTGAAAGTAGAAATGGTTTGGGGAAGAAGCAGGGAAAAATGGGAGGCAGGGAGACCAGTGAAACAGCTGCTTTAGGGTCCCAGCCACTCTTGCCACAGAAGATTTTGGAAAGATGTGGAAAGATTTGAAGGAAGATGGATGATGGACAGAACTTGGTGATTGATTAGAAAGCACTTAAGATGGAAAGAAGTGGGGAAGATTTGAGGGAAGATGGATGGTCAAGAGAGCTTGGTGGTTGATTACAAGTTAGGTAGTGAGATGGAGAAATCAAGGATAATTCCCAAGTTTAAAGTTTGAGCAACTTGAATACCCATCATTTATTTATTTTTGAGAGAGTCTCTCAGTCACCCAGGCTGGAGTGCAGTGGCGTGATCTTGGCTCACTCACTGTAACCTCTGCCTCCCAGGTTCAAGCGATTCTTACGCCTCGGCCTCCAAAGTAGCTGGGACTACAGGCATGCACCACCACGCCCAGCTAATTTTTGTACTTTCAGTTGAGATGGGGGTTTCACCATTTTGGCCAGGCTGGTCTCAAACTCCAGGCCTCAAGAGATCCACCCGCCTTGGCCTCCCAAAGTACTGGGATTACAGTGCCCCGCTGGGTAATGATTTAATAAATTGGGGAACATAGGAAGCATAGTATTTTTTTTTCTTGAGATAGTCTTCCTCTGTTGCCCAGGCTGGAGTGCAGTGGCACGATCTCAGCTAACTGCAACCTCTGCCACCCAGGTTCAGGCAATTCTCCTGCCTCAGCCTCCTGAGTAGCTGGGATTACAGCCATGTACCACCATGCCCGGCTAATTTTTTGTATTTTGGTAGAAACAGGGTTTCACCATGTTGGTCAGGCTGCTCTTGAACTCCTGACCTCCGTGATCCACCTTCCTCGGCCTTTCTAAAAGTGCTGGGATTATAGGCATGAGCCACAGCGCCTGGAAGCATAGTATTTGTGAAGTGGGTGGGCAGGTGTGATGGGGGTAGGGATGTTACATTTGGGGCATTTGGAAGTTGCGTGGTTCTTCTGAGTTGAGTAGTCACTCTTTTCATTTGCTGTACCTTAATCTTATTTCAGCCAACAGACATTGAATACCTACCAAGTCTTAGGCATTTGGAATATAAAGACAATTAAGGTGCCGTTTCTCAAAACCTTTAGAGATACAGTGGGGTTGTTAAACATGTCCACACAATTTTCCCATAAGTTATGCTTTAAAAGGTTTTTTAAATGGTCTATACAAAGGCAAGGGAAAGGGATTGTTTTTGACAATTTTCTTCATGGAAAAAATGTATTATTTGAACAGGGTTTGGTGGGCATTAAAGTAGCGTAGGGAAAGTTGGAAGGGTTTTTCAGATGGAGCTAAAGAGCATGGTTCTGATGTGGCTAGAATACAGGCTGTGTGGTAGGGTTTTTCATGGGAGACAGATGGAAAAGGATGTTGGGGTCCCATTATGGAAGATAAATATGCTAAGGAATTTGCCATTTATCTTAGCATCAGGATAAAAATTTTATGACCAGGGGAGTGACATAGTTGAGGAAATTCTAGTAACACTGTAGAGAGCAGCGGTAGGGAGAATAATGGAGGGAGAGACTAAGAGTATGTTACTTACCTCTTTTGAAATGAGCTTGTCATTTGCCTTGGAAGTTTTTGGTAAATTGTAATTGAGAAAGTGAATTGTTTATTTTGTTCAAGATCTATGTTTGGGTTACCAGTTGTCATAAATGTAAAAAATATGCCAGATACCAACCTGGATACTATTCACTCTCCCCGTTGTTTACAGGTATGCAGGTTTTTTGTTTGTTTCAGTTTTTAAAAGATAGTATGTTAGTTTCTCCATCTAGGATTCCCTTTAGGCGTTCCCTTGTAGCAAATCCCAAGATTTGCCCAAAATCAAGAAACGTTCAGTGACAGTTAAGTTAGCACACAGTTTAGGCATACTATAAAACACGTCCTTGAGTTGATTCTTAAAGTGAAATTTTAATAAATAATAGTGTCCTCATTGTGTAGTTGGGTTTTTTTTGTTTGTTTGTTTGTTTTGGCCACAAGAGTCTTGCTCTGTTGCCGAGTGCAGTGGCGTGATCGCGGCTCACTGCAGCCTCCACCTCCCGGGTTCAAGCAGTTCTCCTGCCTCAGCCTTGCGAGTAGCTGGGATTATAGGCACACTCCACCACACCCAGCTAATTTTCGTATTTTTAGTAGAGACAGGGTTTTGCCAGGTTGGCCAGGCTGGTCTTGAACTCCTGACCTCAGGCCATCTCTGCGCCTCTGCCTCCCAAAGTGCTGGGGTTACAGGTGTAAGCCATAGCGTCTGGCCTTTCTAAACATGACTCCAGGACACATTCTTGATCAATTAAAGCACTTCGTTTCTGTTTAAAATTCAAGACTTAAGCCTGGGCAAGGTGGCTTATACCTGTAATCCCAGCACTTTGGGGGCCAAGGCAGGTGAATTGCCTGAGGTCAGGAGTTTAAGACTAGCCTGACCAACATGGTGAAACTCCGTCTCTACTAAAAATACAAAAATTAGCCGGGCGTGGTGGTTGGTGCCTGTAGTCCCAGCTACTCTGGAGGCTGAGGCAAGGGAATCGCTTGAACCTGGGAGGCGGAGGTTGTAGTGAGCCAAGATCGTGCCATTGCACTCCAGCCTGGGCAACAAGAGCAACACTTCATCTCAAAAAAAATTACATGTATATATATATATACGTATATATATATATATATATATACACACACATATATATATATATACGTATATATATATATACGTATATATATATACACACACACATATATATATACACACACACATATATATATATACACACATACATATATATATGCGTGTGTGTGTGTGTGTATGTATGTGTGTGTGTATATATATATATATATAGTATGTATGATTGAAATGCTTTGGTTGTTTTGTTTTTTTTAAGATGCAGTCTTGTTCTGTCACCCAGGCTAGAGTGTAATGGTACAGTCTTGGCTCACTGCAGCCTCCGCCTCCCGGGTTCAAGCGATTCTCCTGCCTTAGCCTCCTGAGTAGCTGGGACTACGGGCACGTGACACCACCTCCGGCTCATTTTTGTATTTTTAGTAGAGATAGGGTTTCACCATGTTGGCCAGGCTGGTCTCGAGCTCCTGACCTCATGATCCGCCTGCCTCGGCCTCCCAAAGTGCTGGGATTACAGGTGTGAGCCCCCGTGCCCAGCGTGTTGGGGTTTAAGAATAAACTTCAATATAATCTCTTCCCAAAGTAGAGGTATACCTTTTGATGTGATAGCAGGACAGTGTTAAGAGTACATATTTTGAAATTTGCTTGCACTTTTGCCCTTTCACTCTGTTGGATTTCAAAATTCAACAGCTGCCAGCATTTGTAGCTATGTAATGCTATGTAATTACCATCTTTTATCCAAATTTGTATACAATGTACAGGTTTTTCTGATTTTTTTTGGAAGTATTAGAAATCTTGCCTATTGTTCCAGCATGGATATTTCATTTTAATTTTCTTAATGTTCCTTTAAATTATGTAGTTTGAAATGTTTGGACATCTTTATTTGCTTGGTAGCTGAGTTCTTTATATGATTAGATAATTCTGCTTCATCTACGGAGGGTTAAAGTACCTTTTATAATGAAGTACTGAATAGAGGTTGGGAAAGTTGTTAGAACCTGATAAATTTGTAATACATACAAAATTTTCTCATTTTAAAAGCTGTAGTTTTAAAATTTCATGCTTTTTAAGCATCCAATTTAAGGGTAGAAGTGTCCCAAAGCAATAAGAACAAGAAATCTTTGTAAGATCAGTAGTTTCAGTGTTTAGCCAAACCATTATCAGAATTAGAATGACTCATGTTATGTAGATTTGATTTTCAACTCCATTCTTTTTTTTTTTTTTAAATCCCAAATCTGTAACCTGGACTAGGGACTCTGAAGTGTTCTGATCTCTTCTCACCTCATCACTCACTCTCTTCTCCCCACTCTTTCACTTGCTGAACTAACTGGCTGAGCTTTTACTCCTCCCCCACCATAGGTTGTTCCACTCTTTATCTGTCTAGCTCCTAGTCATCCTGTGGACTCACCACTGGATTAGATGAAAGAAATAAAAGGTTGTATTGTCCACTCTTTAAAAATATTAAGCATTTTTTATTGTTTGTTTGAGACAAGGTCTCACTCTGTCTTCTGGGCTGGAGCGCAGGAGGCGCAATCTTGGCTCACAGCAGCCTCGACTTCCCAGGCTAAATGATCCTCCCACCTCAGCCTGTAGCTGCAGCACCATGCCTGGCTAATTTTTAAATTTTTTTGTAGAGACAGGGTCTTGCTCTGTTGCCCAGTATCATCTCAAACTCTTGGGCTCAAGCAATTCACCTGCTTTGGCCTCCCAAAGTGCTGAGATTTCAGGTGTGAGCCACCCACCGGGTCTGGCCTAAAAGCTTTTTTTTTTTTTTAAGCTGGAGTCTTGCTCTGTTGGGCAGGCTGGAGTGTAGTGGCATGATCTCTGCTCACTTCAGCCTCTGCCTTCCAGGTTCAAGTGATTATCGAGCCTCAACCTGCTGAGTAGCTGGGATTACAGGCGTGCACCATCATGCCAGCTCATTTTTGTATTTGTAGTAGAGATGTGGTTTCACCATGTTGGCCACACTGGTCTCAAACTCCTGACCTCAGGTGATCCACCTTCTTCCACCTCCCAAAGTGCTGAGATTACAGGCATGAGCCACCATGCCCAGCCCTAAAAGCATTTTAATGCTACAGAGAAAGCCAGCTAAAGGGAGGAGGAACAGAAGATAGATTCTGTCTTCTAAGTGGGATTTGAGAATTGACTAGATTTAAAATAATTAATAAAGGTATTTTACTTAATGAACACAGTTTAAGAGAACTGAGTTGATAATACTTCATTTTACCTTAAGAACAAAGGTAAGTATGTTTATTCAACAAATAATATGTGACCCTTTTAAGTAAAAAAAAAAGTGTAAATGTGAGAGGTACTAATATAGTAGAATTAGATTTTGAGCTAAAATTATTTTAATTTTAAATTAAATTTGGTGTCATAGTTAAGTAACTAGAAACTTGTCTGATTATGTTTGTAGACAGTGCAGTGTTCAGGATTATGATTTTAATGGCACTAATTTTGAAGGTTATGCTTCAGTTATATATAATATTTCGTTTCTCACATATCATGGAATTGTTTTGATCCTTTGATTTTTGGAAGGGCTAAATGAGCCGCGTTTATTTTTTATTTATTTATTTTTGAGACAGAGTGTTACTCTTGTTACCCAGGCTGAAGTGCAATGGATCCATCTCAGCTCACTTCACCGTCCGCCTCCTGGGTTCAAGCGATTCTCCTACCTCAGCCTCCCGAGTAGCTGGAATTACAGGCATGCATGCGCCACCACACCCAGCTAATACTGTGTGTGTGTGTGTGTTTGTTTTTAAGTAGAGATGGGGTTCTCCATGTTGGTGAGGCAGGTTTCGAACTCCCGACCTCAGGTGATCCACTCTCTTTGACCTCCCAAAGTGCTGGGATTACAGGTGTGAGCCACTATGCCTGCCTGCCAAGTTTATTTTATGAGGGATTATATGGTTAAATCTGTTTCAAGGAGCAGACCACAAACAATATAGAAGACAGCAAGGGTGATCCACAGAATCAGTATGTAATAATGAAAGGATGTTTTGACTCAACACTGGTTACCCACGTGTTTAATCCAAACTCGGTGGTGGTTTAAATTGTCACATTTCTAATACATGGTCCACTGGGTAAATCATGTATTAGGCTAAACCTCTATCTCTCTCTCTCTTTTTTTTTTTTTTTTTTTTGTCAAGACGGGGTCTCATTCTGTCACCCAATCTGGACTGCAGTAGCGTGATCATGGCTCACTGCAACCACACCCTCCTGGGCTCAAGCAATCATCTCATCTCAGCCTCCCAAGTAACTGGGGCTACAGGTGTGCACCACCATGCCTGGCTAATTTTTGGGTTTTGTTGTTGTTGTTGTTGTTGTTGTTGTTGTTGTTGTTGAGACTGGGATCTTTCTACATTCCAGGCTAATGGTCTTGAACTCCTGCACTCAAGCAACCCTCCTGCCTTGGCCTTCCAAAGTGCTAGGATTACAGGTGTTAGCCACGGCACCCAGCCTATGCTAAACTTCTCAAATCAGATTTATAGGTGTCCTGTCAGTCACATTTTACTTCACCATGTTTGGACTGAATGTACACTCAGATGAAGAAACTTAAAAAAAATACTGCTCCTTGGGAAACAGAAGAAATATTTTACTGAGAGTCATTTTTGTGTCTAAGCATCATTAAAGGCATAAAGGAACTTAAGAACAAACTGCTTAGTAGAAGCAGCCTAGTGATTTTGATTGGTTGACACTTTTGTAAGCAGGAAATGTCTTACTGGAGATAGTTTATTCTTTCAGTAGTCATTTGTGATGCTGTTTTTCAATATTTGCCACAGGATAGTTATAAGGTAATGGAACAAACTCAGATTCATAAAATTTTAATTAAATATAAAGGGGGCAAAAGTAGATAAACATCTGAGAGCTCACCTTACTATCTAGAAAAAATACTTGCTGGCCTGGCGCCATGGCACATGTGTAATCCCAGCATGTTGGGAGGCCAAGGTGGGACTTGCTTGAGCCCAGGAGATTCAGACCAGCCTGGACAACATGGTGAGACCCCATCTCAACGAAACTTAAAAAATATTAGTCAGGCGTGGTGATGTGTGCCTTTGGTGGCAGCTACTTGTGAGGCTAAGGAGGATTGCTTGAGCCCAGAGGCCGAGGCTGCAGTGAGCTGTGATTCCCCCCCACTCCACTCCCGGCTGGGCAGGAGAGCAGGAAAGACCCTGTCTCCAAAAAAAAAAAGGAAAAACATGAGACAGCAATCAAATACAATAGATTTGGCTTCAATACAGATTAAATTAAAACCCTTGCTGTAGGCTCTAGAATAATAAAGATTTCTATATTATTAAAGCTGGTTGCTGCTTGATGAACTCTGTACATGTGGCTAGTATGGACTTCTGAGGTTATCGAAATTAATGATCATAATATGTGAGGTGCCAGGAAAAATGCCTGACACATTGAAAGTGCCAGATAAATGCGTGCTGTCATCATTATAAGCTGGCCTATCTCCTAACCTAGTGTAATGAGTCCATTGAATAACAATAGGTAACATGTTTATGGTGTTTAGTGTGTGCCAGGTACTGTTCTAAACACTTTACATTTATTCACTCATTTAATCACAAATAACATGAAGTAGCCACTTTGCTGTTATGCAGAGGTGGAAACAAGGTTATTTCCTGTTTTTTTTGTTTTTTTTTTTTTTTGAGTTGTAGTCTCCTTCTTGTTGCCCAGGCTGGAGTGCAGTGGCGTGATCTCGGCTCACTATAACGTCTGCCTCCTGGGTTCAAGCATTCTCCTGCTTCAGCCTCCTGAGTAGCTGGGATTACAGGAGACTGCCATCATGCCCACCTAATTTTTGTATTTTTAGTAGAGACAGGGTTTTACCATGTTGGCCGGGCTGGTCTCCAACTCCTGACCTCAGGTGATCCACCCGCCTCGTCTTCCCAAAGTGCTGGGATTACAGGCATGAGCCACTCTACCTGGTTCATCCTTTTTTAAAATTACTGAATCGGGGCCTCACTCTCACCCAGACTAGAGTGCAGTGGTGGGATCATAGTGCACTGCTGCCTCAGTCTAGCCCTGTGAGTATAGTAGGTGCATGCCAGCACACCCAGCTAGGTTTTAAAAACTTATTTTTGTAGAGATGAGGTCTTTCTCGCCTTGGCCTTCCAGTGTGCTAGGATTATAGGCATGAGCTACCCTACTGGCTTTCTTTTCCTTTTTATTTTTTCACAATTCCAGTGGTCCTTGGGATTTGTGTATACTTTAGAATCGTTTTGTCCAGTTCCCTGAAAAACTTTTAGAAGTTTGATTGATATTTGCATTGAATCTATAGATCAGTACTGGGGGAGAATTGATGTCTTTAATACTGAGGATTTCTGTCTAGGTGTTTTGAGATACTCTATTTAGGTAGCCTTCACTTTTGAGTTTACACCTGTTTTATACATTGTCAGTTTTTCCCTATGTTATAAATCATTGCTTTTTTTTTTTTTTTGAAAAAGAGTTTCACGGCCGGGCACAGTGGCTCATGCCTGTAATCCCAGCACTTTGGGAAGCCGAGACAGGCGGATCACCTGAGATCAGGAGTTCGAGACCAGCCTGAGCAACATGGAGAAAACGTGTCTCTACTAAAAAATACAAAATTAGTCAGGCATGGTGGTGCATGCCTGTAATCCCAGCTACTCGTGAGGCTGAGGCAGGAGAATCGCTTGATCCCGGGAGGCAGAGGTTGCAGTGAGCCAAGATCGCACCATTGCACTCCAGCCTGGGCAACAAGAGTGATACTCCATTTCAAAAAAAAAAAAAAGAATTTCACTCTGTCATCCAGGCCCAGTGCAGTGGCACAATCTCTGCTCACTGCAACCTCCGCTTCCTGTGTTCAGGTGATTCTCGTGCCTCAGCCTTCCAAGTAGCTAGGACTGCAGGCATGCGCCACCATGCCCGGCTAATTTTAGTGTTCTTAGTAGAGACCAGGTTTCACCACATTGACCAGGCTGGTCTTGAACTACTAACTTCCAGCAGTCCACCCATCTCAGCCTCCCAAAGTGCTAGGATTATAGGTGTGAGCCACCATGACCATCTATACATTGTTTAAAAAAATATTTGTAACCATTTGTTGCTGGCATACAGAAATTGACTTTGATTTGCTTATATTTATGGTATAACCAGTCACCTTGCTAACCTCTCACAATTTCTAGTTGTTTGTATTTCTTTAAAATTGACAATAGTTGTATATATTCATGGGACACAGTGTGATGTTACATATATTTGCTTTGAATTTTCTCTGTCAGCAGTTATATTATCTGTAGACAGTTAAGTTTTTCTTTTTTTTTCTTTTTTTTTTTTTTTGAGACAGAGTTTTGCTCTTGTTGCCCAGGTGGAAGTGCAATGGCACGACCTTGGCTCACCGCAACCTCTGCCTCCCGGGTTCAAGCGATTCTCCTGCCTCAGCCTCCCGAGTAGCTGGGATTGCAGGCATGTGCCACCATGCCCAGCTAATTTTGTATTTTTAGTACAAAGGAGGTTTCACCATTTTGGCCAGGCTGGTCGGCCTCCCAAAGTTTTAAGATTACTGGTGTGGGCCACTGCGCCCGGCCCTTTTTTTTTTTTTTTTTTTTTTTGAGAAGGCGACTCACTGTTGCCCAGGCTGGAGTGCAGTGGTGCGATCTCGGTTCACTGCAACCTCCACCTCCCAGGGTCAAGCAAGTCTCCTGCCTGCCTCAGCCTCCCAAGTGGCTGGGACTACAGGTGTGCGCCACCACACAGCTATTTTTTTTTTTTTGAGTTGTTGTCTTGCTCTGTCGAGGCTCAGTGCAACCTCCGCCTCTCAGGTTCAAGCTATTCTTCTGCCTCAGCCTCCAAAGTAGCTAGGATTACAGGGGCCCGCCGCCCCACCCAGCTAATTTTTATATTTTTAGTAGAGATGGGGTTTCACCATGTTGGCCAGGATGGTCTCAAACTCCTGACCTTGTTATCTACCTGCCTTGGCCTCCCAGAGTGCTGGGCTTACAGGCGTGGCATGAGCCACCGCATCCAGCCAAAAAACTTGTAATCTGTCTTATACTGTTGCTCTAGCTAAGTAGATACTCCAGTACAATGTTGAATAGAAATAGTAATAATAAGTTTTTTTCTTGTTGTGATACTGAAGAGATTACTTTTAATGTTGGTTCATTATGCAGATTTGCTCTTAGTTTTTAGGTTTTGGAAGAAACTCCATGAGTATAAAGCTTCCTTCAGTTTCTAGATGGCTGAAAGTTTTGTTGTTATATTGTGATTGGGTATTGAATTTTATCCAATGCTTTTCTTACAGTCATAAAAATGAATCTTATATTTTCCTTATCCTTTGTTATTATGGCGAGTGACAGTTTATTGATGTTCTCATGTCCCCTAGATTCCTGGGATTATCCCAACTTGATGATAATTTTTTTTTGTGGTTTTTTTTTTTTTGGTATGGAGTCTTACTCTGTTGCCCAGGCTGGCATACAGTGGTGCATTCTTGGCTCACTGCAACCTCTGCCTCCTGGTTTCAAGCGATTCTCCTGCCTCAGCCTCCCGAGTAGCTAGGATTATAGGCACATGCCACCATGCCCGGCTAATTTTTGTATTTTTAGTACAGACAGGGTTTCACCATGTTGGCCAGGCTGGTCTTGAACTCCCGCTTCAAGTGATCCACCTGCCTCAGCCTCCCAAAGTGCTGGGATTATAGGTGTGAGCCACCACACCAAGCCAGGTTGGATGATGATGATGATGATGATGATTATTATTATTAAAGAGGGGGGTTTCACCATGTTGGTCAGGCTAGTCTTGAACTCCCGACCTCAGGTGATCTGCCTGCCTTGGCCTCCAAAGTGCTTGGATTACAGGCGTGAGCCACCACGCTCGGCCCCGGGTTGGATTATTTTTTAAGAGGATGGCAGCTGTGGATTTTTTATTATTGTTAGTAGACAGGGTCTCACTATGTTGCCCAGACTTGATATGAATTCCTGGGCTCAAGCTATCCTCTTGCCCCAGCCTCCTGAGTAGCTGGCACTATAGGTGTGTACCATTGTGCCAGCACCCAGTAATGCCTTTTTAATGTGAAAACTACTTTAGAGAATTAAAAGGAAAGAAAACTTAAATAATTTCTATAATAGGTCAATCAGGAGTAATTTTGTTTCCCCAGGGGACATTTGGTGACATCTGGAGACATTTTTGATTGTCACACTTGGGGTATGGGTGCCACTGGCATATATAAGAAGGACCAGGAGACTCTTGATGGTATTAGAGGGCACAAGACAATCTCCCTCCACCAACAGCAAAGAAAATTGTACAGCTCAAAATGCTAATATTGCCAAGGTTGATTATCCCTGCATTAATTTATAATCAGCACCTGCTTTGTTTGTTCTTATTTGAGACAGGATCTTGTTCTTTCACCCAGGCTGGAGTGTAGTTGTGCAATTAGAGCTCACTACAACCTTAAATTCCTGGACTCAAGTAATTCTCCCAGCTTAGCCTCCTAAGAGGCGAGGACTATAGCCTAGTACCACCACACTCAACTGACTTTATTATTTGTAGAGACAGGGTGTTGCTGTGCTGGCCTCCCAAAGTACTGAGATTACAGGTGTGAGCCACCAGGGCTGGTCTTGCACTCTGTATTTGATAGGGGTGATTTGTATGGTGAAGGAGCCAGAGGCATGTTTTTATACCCTGTTCTGGCTAGATTTTGGTTAAGGAAAAGTATTCTGTAGTTCAAGTTGAAAGCAAATTTACTCAACCTGTTCAGGACCTACTTTGAGGCAGGTACTATATAGGAACTTGGTAAAAATGGTGGATAGCCTCTGCTTAACTGGAGCACACACTGAATGTTCCACAAATGACAGTTCTTTTGTATCAGTTGTCTGTCTTTATGTATTAGAATATTTAAAATCTTTCCTTTCCATCCTGAATTTAGTTTGTGTATAGACAAGTTATTATAACTGTTCTTCTAAGGAACTTGGGAATATTAATACAGCTTAATTGCATTACTTTTTTCCATGACTGTGAATACAAACTTTTAGCAACTCATGTAATAATGGGTGTTCTACATTTTTTTTTTTTTTACTAAAAATAAAATTTTATTTCAAATATCATGTTAATTCTGTGACATTATTTAGAATGTTGGGTTTTTTTTATTTTCTTTTTTTTAATTATACTTTAAGTTCTGGGATACATGTGCAGAACATGCAGGTTTGTTACCTAGGTATACACGTGCCATGGCAGTTTGCTGCACCCATCAATGTGTCATCTACATTAGCTATTTCTCCTAATGCTATCCTTCACTAGCCCCCTACTCTCCCACAGGCTCTGGTGTATGATGTTCCCTTCCCTGTGTCCCATGTGTTCTCACTGTTCAGCTCCCACTTATGAGTGAGAACATGCCCAATCAAAAAAATTATAATCTGTCTTATGAGAACATGCGGTATTTGGTTGTCTGTTCTTGTGTTAGTTTGCTGAGAATGATGGTTTCCAGCTTCATCCATGTCCCTGCAAAGGACATGAACTCATCCTTTTTATGGCTGCATAATAGTCCATGGTGTATATGTGCCACATTTTCTTTATCCGTTGATGGGGTGGGGAGGTTGTACTTTTAATCCTTCTTTCCTTCAGTCTTACTTTAGGTATAGTTCTTAAGTGTTTAAGTCTGTTGATATAACCAAATATCCTCTCGATTTAAATTATCTGTAACATAAAATTGTTTTAGTATGACCTAAAAAACCACAATATGAATAATATATAGGGGTGCATGTGGTGGCTCATGCCTGTAATTCCAGCACTTTGGAGGGCCAACATGGGCAGATAGCTTAACTCAGGAGTTCAAGCCTAGCCAGGTCAGTAAGGTAAACCCCGCCTCTACTAAAAATACAAAATTTAGCTGAGTGTGGTGGCACACACCTGTAGTCGTAGCTATTTGGGAGGCTGAGATGGGAGAATTCACTTAAATCTGTGGGTGGAGGTTACAGTGAGCCAAGATACCTGGCATTACATTCCAGCCTGGGCAACAGATCAAGACCCTGTCTCAAATAAATAGAGAAAGAAAAACGTGGAGTGAGGTTTGGAAATGATGTTTAATGCTTATGAAGAAAGAAAATATAGAGCAGTTTTTTATTTTGGTTTTGTCATTCTTTGACCATTATCTTTTCCCTTTGCTTTTTAGATTTTGGCTCTCTCTTTGACTTGGAGCACGACTTACCAGATGAATTAATCAACTCTACAGAGTTGGGACTAACCAATGGTGGTGATATTAATCAGCTTCAGACAAGTCTTGGCATAGTACAAGATGCAGCTTCTAAACATAAACAGCTATCAGAATTGCTGCGATCTGGTAGTTCACCTAACCTCAATATGGGAGTTGGTGGCCCAGGTCAAGTCATGGCCAGCCAGGCCCAACAGAACAGTCCTGGATTAGGTTTGATAAATAGCATGGTCAAAAGCCCAATGACACAGGCAGGTTTGACTTCTCCCAACATGGGAATGGGCACTAGTGGACCAAATCAGGGTCCTACGCAGTCAACAGGTATGATGAACAGTCCAGTAAATCAGCCTGCCATGGGAATGAACACAGGGATGAATGCTGGCATGAATCCTGGAATGTTGGCTGCAGGCAATGGACAAGGGATAATGCCTAATCAAGTCATGAACGGTTCAATTGGAGCAGGCCGAGGGCGACAGAATATGCAGTACCCAAACCCAGGCATGGGAAGTGCTGGCAACTTACTGACTGAGCCTCTTCAGCAGGGCTCTCCCCAGATGGGAGGACAAACAGGATTGAGAGGCCCCCAGCCTCTTAAGGTAAGTACAGTTTTGGTTTGTGTGCACAGTTGGCACGCATGTGAGTATTCCCATGATGGAGGGAGGGTTTGCCTTACATAGTGTAGCAGTTTCCACATATTACATGCCAGGAATTTACTGTGCTATTGTAAGTTTTAAGAAGTGCCTACATTAAATTTAAGTAAAACGTATATTTTACAACTGATGTTCTGTAACTTCGTATTTCCAAGTGATCGCTGGCTAATGCTGGTTCTCTCTGGCACAAGCATTGGAATGTTTTTATCTCATTTCCAAGTCCAGTTTAGCCTTATAGTAGCCTCATTATAAAAATACAGTTTGGAGGTCAGGCACGGTGACTCATGCCTGTAATCCCAGCACTTGGGGAGGCCGAGGCAGGTGGATCGCGAGGTCAGGAGTTCGAGACCAGCCTGGCCAATGTGGTGAATCCCTGTATCTACTAAAAATACAAAAATTAGCCAGGTGTGGTGGTGCGTGCCTGTAGTCCCAGCTACCTGGGAGGCTGAGGCAGGAGAATCGCTTGAACCTGTGAGGTGGAGGTTGCAGTGAGCCGAGATCATGCCACTTACTCCAGCCTAGGTGACAGAGTGAGACTCTGTCTCAAAAAAAAAAAACAAAAAAAACCAGTTTGGAAATAGCTGGCATTACACTATCTTCAGATGGAGACTTCATTTGTTCCTATTGCTTTGAATGTCCCCTGGTTATCAGGAGATATGTTTATTCTGAGAAATGTATTAACTGTTATTTTTCTTTATTGATGGAAATTAAGCTACGTTTATTTATGTGAAACCTCAGCAGTCTAGATGTTTCAATGAAACCAGATCTTGGCCAGACTTCTGTTAGCTTTATTAACTGGAGAATGCTAAGTATATTATTTAAAATATTTTAAACTGGCTGGGCGTGGTGACTCTCACCTGTAATCCCGGCAGTTTGGGAGGTTGAGGCGGATGGATCACGAGGTCAGGAGATCGAGACCATCCTGACCAACATGTTGAAACCCTGTCTCTGATAAAAACACAAAAATCAGCTAGGCATGGTGTTCGCGCCTGTAGTCCCAGCTACTCAGGAGGCTGAGGCAGGAGAATCACTTGAACCCGAGAGGAGACTGCAGTGAGCCGAGATCATGCTGTTGCACTCCAGCCTGGGCAACAGAGCGAGATTCTCTCAAAGCAAAAAAAAAAAAGTACACTTTTAAATGTGTACCCTATATACACAGATAAGGCATAATTACACATACTTTAGTGTTTATTCCTCCATATATATATATATATATATTTTTTTTTACATATTTTATCTGTTTTTTTTTTTTTTTTTAATGAGGTCACACTATGGTTGCCAGTGCCTGGCATGTAGTTACTTTTTGTTGAATTAGAGATGGCTTCACTTGGAAGATGAAATTGGAGATAGGTACGATTTTCACAAGGAGTCAGAAGAAAGCTTTCTCTGTAAGAGGAATAATTTGAGCAGACATTAGGACTTAAGTGTTCCTGAGAATCTTGGGTACAGTGGCTCATGTCTGTAATCCCAGCACTTTGGGAGGCTGAGGCAGGAGGATCACTTGAGCACAACAGTTAGAGAGCAACCAGGCAACTTCAACCCCATCTCTATTAAAAAACAAAAACGAGAACCTTGATGGTGACAGAATGCAAGTGTGAACTGAAGACAGATGGACAAACTTGTGTTGAGGGGACTGAGGTCACATGTAGGAATTCAAAAGCCTTAAATGTTTTTTTGCTACAAGAATACTGACAAGTTAGGATTCTGTTTTAGCATTAGTGCTTTGTAGATTCTCCCTTTCTGTCCCCCACCCCCACCACTTTTTTTTTTTTTTTTTTTTTAGAGACAGGGTCTTGCTTGGTCGCCCACACTGGAGTGCACCAGCCTAATCATGGGTCACTGCAGACTCAACCTGCCAGGCTTAAAAATCCTCTCGCCTAAGCCTCCTGAGTAGCTGGAACTGAAGGCGTGCGCCATCATGCCTGGCTGGTTTTTTATTTTTTGTAGAGATGGGGTCTCACTAACTATGTTGCTCAGGCTAATCTCAGGCTCCTCCTGCGTTCAAGTGATCCTCTTGACTCAGCCTCCCAAAGTGCTAGGGTTACAGTATGAGCCACTATACCCAGCCTCTTGACACTTTTAGATTGCTGTGTCAGTGTGGTTTACTTTTAATACTTGGAGTGAGAACCAGAAACAACAAGGTAAATTATTAGGTACCTTTTATAGGATCTAGGAACCTAGCTATAAAGAGATAAAGTCCTTGCCACCAGTGTTTATATTTTGCTATGGGGAGGAGGGATGACAGACTTATAATAAACCTTCACTGGTTGACAAAATACTGTAGTGTTAGAGTAGTGAATGAACTTACTTCATGTAACCTGCTTTCTACTATGCATATAAGATATAAATTTAGAGTTTGCCAGGTCAGTGCTATGGAGAAAAATTAAGGCTTATTGACAACTGCTTGGGGGTGTGGCACTGCTCTGGTTATAATCTAAATTTTTTTTTAATTTTTTTTTTTAAAGACGGGGTTTCACCATGTTGGTCAGGCTGGTCTTGAACTCCCGACCTCAGGTGATCCGCCCGCCTTGGCCTCCAAAGTGCTTGGATTACAGGTGTGAGCCACCACGCCCGGCCCTAATCTAAATTTCTTTTAGGAACGGGGTTTATATAGAAGTGAACAAAACAAAAATCCCTGTGCTTGTGGAGCTTTTATTTTGATGTGAAGGAGCAATTCAAATTTTAAACTTCCATTAAATGATATTTTATTTCCTTATTATTTTTATTTTTATCTTGAGACAGAGTCTTGCTCTGTTGCCTATGCTAGAGTGCAGTGGCATGATCTTGCCTCACTGTAACCTCTGCCTCCTGGGTTCAGGTGATTGTCCTGCCTCACTCTCCCAAGTAACTGGGACCACAGGTATGTGCCACCATTCCTGGGTAATTTTTGTTTTTAGTAGAGAAGGGATTTCACCATGTTGCCCAGGCTGGTTGTAAACTGCTCACATCTGCCCACGTTAGCCTCTCAAGTGCTGGGACTATAGGTCTGAGCTACCATGCCTGGGCTTATTTCCTTTTTCTGTACCTTTTTTTTTTCTTTTGTGAGACGGAGTCTCGCTCTGTCGTCCAGACTGGAGTGTAGTGGCGCTATCTCCGCTCACTGCAGCCTCCACCTCCCAGGTTCAAGTGATTTTCCTGCCTCAGCCTCCCGAGTAGCTGGGATTACAGGCACTTGCCTCCATGCCTGGCTAATTTTTGTATTTTTAGTAGAAACAGGGTTTCACCATGTTAGGCTAGTCTTGAACTCCTGACCTCGTGATCCGCTTGCCTGGGCCTCCCAGAGTACTGGGATTACAGCCACCGCACCCAGGTACTTCCTTATTTTAAATGAGCCCACCTATATTGATATTTGTAAAGTACTTAGTGTTTGACAAATTAGGGAACTTTAAATGTTTAATAAATTAAAGAATCTGGGGCCAGGCATGGTGGCTCACACCTGTAATCCCAGCACTTTGGGAGGCCAGGGTGGGCAGATCACGAGGTGAGGAGTTTGAGCCCAGCCTGGCCAACATGGTGAAACCCTGTCTCTACTAAAAATACAAAATTTCCCTCCACATACATGGTTAGGCACTAGGTTTAAAAAAAAAAAAAAAATACAAAAATTAGCTGGGCATGATTGTGTGTGTCTGCAATGCCAGCTACTCATTAGGCTGAGGCAGGAGAATCGCTTGAATCGGAGTCGGAGGTTACAGTGAGCCGAGATCACGCCACTGCACTCCAGCCTGGTGACAGAATGAGACACTGTCTCGGAAAAGAAAAAAAGTTATGGAGGTTTAGGATAAGATACCCATTTAAGGCTGGGTATGGTGGTTCACACCTGTAATCATTCCAGACCAGCCCCAGCAACATAGTGAGGCCCCCATCTCTACCAAAAAAAATTACCCAACTGTCATGGCAAACCCACACCAACAGTTGTCCTTTCACTGTACCAAGTCCTAAAATTATCTTGTAGAGTTAATTATACTCATTATATTTCTTCTAAAACTCCTAAGACTTGTGATATTTAAGAATTAGGATTTAAGGTGTAAGGAAATTTTCAGTGAGATTGGATGACTGGAACCCTGCTTGCGAATGACGTCAGCTTTTGAACGCAGTTCCTTTCATGGACGAATCTGTGGTTCAGGCTGTGCAGGCAGGTGGTGACATTACAAGTACAGGTGTCTTCCAAAAGCCTGACCCATGGTGGTTTATGGGAAGAAATTTGGATCGTATTGCCTTTCACCCCCATCTTTAGAATCAGCATAAACTAATCAAAGCCAAAACGTTTTAAGTTAACTTTTGTTTTTGAGACAGGATCTCTTTCTGTCACCCAGGCTGGAGTGCGGTGGCACATAGCTCACTTGCAGCCTTGATCTCCCAGGCTGAAGCGATCCTCCTGTCTCAGCCTCCTGATAGCTGGTACTACAGGGACTGCCAGTTACTTTTATTTTTGTTGAGACAGGGTCTCACTATGTTGCCCAGGCTGTTCTCAGACTCCTGGCGTCAAGCAATCCACCTGCCTTGGTCTTCCACAGTGCTAGGATTACAGATATGAGCCATTGAGCCTGGCCAGATTTTCAAAAAGAAAATATAGGCATGGCTCAGTGGCTCACATCTGTATTCCTGCCACTTTGGGAGGCTGAGGTGGGAGGATTTCTTGAGGCCAGGAGTTCGAGATGTACCTGGGCAACATAATGAGACCCCATCTCTACTTTTCTTTCTTCTCTCTCTTTTTTCCCCCCCCCCCCAAAAAAGAATAGTTCTCTGCAGGACCCATTTCTTGTAGCTGCCTAGAACTGAGTGTGGCTTCCTCACCCTCTGCCTTTTCGGTTTAGGGTGGTGGGTAGTTGGACATCTGGAGAATATTAGCTATGGAGAAAGAAACAAGATGAAATAACCATAGTATAGTGTAGCAGAAATTAAATACAAAGTATTACTTCCTTATTACATTTAGTGGGGGAGAGTAAATAAAGGGATTCAGGAGATAGAAGGGGCAATGATCTGGAGATTGGTTGTTATTTTATTTTCTAACTCCTCAGCAGATTCTGTAGGAGATGGAAAAACAAAAGCTAGATAAATCTTTTTTGTTGCAGTGACCAAAAATGTCAGGAAGAAATTACTTCGAGCTGATCAGCAGAGTAGTCTGTGTATTTGAGCCCATAGTCTGCCATAGAGGAACTTGGAGTTTCTAGGTAATAATGCATCGTGATTGAGGGAACAAGCAGTGTCAGGAACTGGTCAAAAGTCAGTTGGTCTAGGCAGGCAAGGCCATGCAATCATGAAGGACCACATTGCTTTGGAAAATATTTGAATGAAGACATTACATTTATTAGCAAGAGACAACAAGGCAGCTTCGAACTTCCAGCGTTTTGTTCATTTAGATAATGGTACTCCTGAGGGCATAATTTATTGTCTTAGTCTTTTAAAAAGTCTGTCATGCAGGTTGTGTGATGGAATGGCTTTCATATTATGTCTATCATGAATTTGCATGCTAATAAGAAACAGGTAAAACAACTCCCCCATGTATAGGTATGCATATTATTGGAGCCACATTAGATAAATGCCAGTACTTAAAAAAAATCATAGGTAGCAGCCGCACTTGGAGCCAAATTTGTTACTACCAAAAGTAGCCTGGACTTCATTTAAATCTGTTTCTGGATTCTATTGCCCCCACAATCTTATTGGCCATATTACATAGAATCAGGTTCTTTTTTTTTTTTTTTTTTTTTGAGACAGAGTTTCGCTCTTGTTTCCCAGGCTGGAGTGCAATGGAGCAATCTTGGCTCAACACAGCCTCCGACTCCTGGGTTCAAGTGATTCTACTACCTCAGCCTCCCAAGTAGCTGAAATTACAGGCATGCGCCTCCATGCCTGGCTAATTTTGTGTTTTTAGTAGAGATGGGATTTCTCCATGTTGGTCAGACTGGTCTTGAACTCCTGACCTCAGGTGATCCACCCACCTCGGCCTCCCAAAGTGCTGAGATTACAGGCATGAGCCACCCTGCCCAGCCTAATTTTTGCATTATTAATAGAGAGGGGGTTTCACCATGTTGGCCAGACTGGCCTCAGGTGATCCACCCACCTCAGCCTCTCAACGTGCTGGGATTACAGGTGTGAGCCACTGTGTTGGGCCAAGAAGTTATTTCTCTGAATTTCTCATTTCAGGCCACCCCATTCTTTTATGCTTCCATCAAACAGCCACTTGTAAATTACTTGTAAATAATTATTGTAAATTACTTAACTTAGATTACTTTAGTCTCTAAATTTCATCTGGAAACGAAAATGTCCTTTAACTTTTTTTTTCTTCATTCTTTGGTAATACCATAAAGAAGGAAGATTGCCAGGCGCGGTGGCTCATGCCTGTAATCCCAGCGCTTCGGGAAACTGAGGCAGGTGTATCATGAGGTTAGGAGTTTGAGACCATCCTGACCAACATGGTGAAACCCTGTCCATACTAAAAATACAAAAATTAGCCAGGTGTGGTGGCACGTGCCTGTAATCTCGGCTACTCAGGAGGCTGAGGCAGGAGAATCACTTGAACCTGGGAGTTGGAGGTTGCAGTAAGCCCAGATTGCGCCACTGCACTCCCACCTAGGAGACAGAGTGAGACTCCATCTCAAAAAAAAAATAATAATAATAATTTTTTTAAAATAAAGGCAAACGGCTGAACAGATAAAGATGTCACATTCATATAGGTTTGCAGAGTATAGATACTGCATATGATTTAAGAAACAAATTTTAAGCCAGGCATCGTGGGGAGGTGCCTGTAATACAAGCACTCAGACAGAAGGATCACTTGAGACTAGGAGTTAGTCAATTTTCTACAAAAATAAAAATGAAAATTAGCTGGGCATGGTGGCGTGAGCTTGTAGTCCCAGCTACTTGGGAGGCTGAGGTGAGAGAATTGCTTACCCCAGAGGTTGGGAGTTATAATGAGCTATGGTCATGCCACTGCACTCCAGCCTGGGCAACAGAGTGAGACTCTGTCTTTTTATAGAAAGTTCAGAAGAAAAAGATTTTATCAGAAGTTCTATACTTGTCTAAAACAGATACATGCTTCACAGAGGTAGTAACATTTGATGTATCATAAGGATGAGTAGAATCTGCAGGTGTTTCTTAGGAACCAGACAGAAAATGCCTCTCTGTGAACCTGGTATTTATTTCTAGGGCAGCATTAAGGAGTCAAATAGGAAAGGAAATGTGCCACTGTTAAGTTGCAGGGAAAAGGAAAAGCTTGAGGCAAATGCTGAAGAGGAGTATGGTATTTTCAGATTTTAAGAAATCAGTACAGGAAATAAAAAGATACCTTAGATAGGTAGTCAGATTTCACAAAGGCTTTGGTGTACGTACTGCGGGCTTGTGTGTGTGTGTGTGTTTTTTTTTTATAGAGGCAGGTGAAAACAGATGACAGGCAGACCTTTTGTCTACAATGTACTGGTTTGAATTAAGACAGTCACAGTGGGTAGGAATACATGGGAAGGATTTTAGTGTATATGTGCTTAGAAGTAGAATTGAAGGACCTTTTGATTGGTCTTGGCAGACATAGATAGAAATCTGATATGAATCCTTTAATTGGGCAATAGCTATAGCAATTTTTTTTTTTTTGCCTCAGCCTTTCGAGTAGCTGGTATTACAGGCGCTCACCACCACACCTTGCTAATTTATGTATTTTTAGTAGAGACAGGGTTTTACCATGTTGGCTAGGCTGGTTTTGAACTCCTGACTTCAGATGTGATCCGCCTGCCTCAGTCTTCGAAAGTACTGGCATTACAGGGGTGAGCCACCATGCCCAGCCAGCTATAGCATCTTAAATTATTCTGAGTGCTTGCTGAATGTTTCTTTCTCTCCTTTTTTTTATTTTTTTGAGACTGAGTCTCACTCTGTTGCCCTGGCTGGAGTGCAGTGGCGCGATCTTGGCTCCCTGCAGCCTCCGCCTCCTGGGTTCAAGCGATTCTCCTGTCTCAGTCTCCTGAGTAGTTGGGATTACAGGTGCGCACCACGATGCCCAGTTACATTTTTAGTAGAGACGGGGTTTCGCCATATTGGCCAAGGTGGTCTTGAACTCCCGACTTTGTGATCTACCTGCCTTAGCCTCCCAAAGTGCTAGGATTACAGGCGTGAGCCACCATGCCCAGTCATGCTTGCTGAATGTTTCTAGTAGTGATGTTGACTTACAGTTGGGATCCTATGTGTAATTTGGCAGAAGAGGAGGAGGGTGGCTTCATACTTTATGTTTGGGATATAAAGTTGACTGCAGTTTGAATTATTTAAAATAATTTTTAAACAGTTTGAAAGATTAATGAAAATTCATTTTTATAACTTTCATTATCAGTAAAATGTTTGACTTTTGAATAATAAATGCTGTTTTTCAATTTATTATCCTAGTATGATGGCTCCAAGTGAGCTTAACGTGAATATAGAAAAGAACTACTTTTTAAAGTACATGTGGGGCCAGACACGGTGGCTCATGCCTGTAATGCCAGCACTTCAGGAGGCCGAGGTGGGCAGATAACTTGAGGCCAGGAGTTCCAGACCAGCCTGGCCAACATGGTGAAACCCCATCTCGACTAAAAATCACAAAAATTAGCTGGGTGTGATGGCACACGCCTGTAGTCCCAGCTACTCAAAAGGCTGAGGCAGGAGAATTGCTTGAACCAGGGAGGCAGAGGTTGCAGTGAACTGAGATTGCACCACTGCACTCCAGCCTAGGCAACAGAGTGAGAGACTTCATCTCAAAAAAAAAAAAAAAAAAGAATACATAGGGGTTGCAAAGTCAAATGACTTGAAGGGCCAAACAGATAACTTAGAGCAGGTAGGTTTAAAACAGCAAGGAATGGTGTGAAGTCTGGACTTTTGCATGCTATATCTGAAGGATTCAGAATCAGAAGTTTTAAAAAACTACTCTTATCATAAGTGTCCCTAAACAAAAAAGGACATTCCCAAAACATCCATTTTCTACTTTTTTTTTTTTCCCCCAAGGCAGAGTTTTGCTCTTGTTGCCCAGGCTGGAGTGCAATGGTGTGATCTTGGCTCACCACAACCTCTGAATCCCAGGTTCAAGCGATTCTCTTGCCTCAGCCTTCCAAGTAGCTGGGATTACAAACATGTGCCACCATGCCCAGCTAATTTTGTATTTTTACAAATGACCACCATGTTGGTCAGGCTGGTCTCGATCTCCTGACCTCAGGTGATCCACCCACCATGGCCTCACAAAGTGCTGGGATTACAGGTGTGAGCCACCATGCCCAACCAGGTTGTCTGCTTTTTATATAAGCAAAATATAGGAATAATCATTCAAATGAGGCCCAGCATGGAGCTTACATTTATAGTTCCAGCACTTTGGGAAGCCGAGGGGGAAGGAGTGCTTGAGCCCAGGAGTTTGAGACCAGCTAGGCAACATGGCAAGACCCTGTCTCTCTTTTTAATAGTCAGAAAAAAATAAAAACATTTAAATATTTGAACATGACAAAAGGGTTAGGTGGTTTATTAAGTTCAATTTGCCCTTCAGTATCATGTGTGACTTTTAGTGGATAAGAATGGCAAACCTTGTTTAACAGATAGAATTAAATGAAAATGATTAAAAGCATTTTTAAAACACCTTTATTTCAAATATTTACGAAAATATCCCTGTAAATGTGCCATACCCGAGTCCCCTAAATCTTAATCTTGAAAATGTGTTGTTATTAGCATACTTTATATAGTGGGGTTTTTGGGGTTTGTTTGTTTTGGAGATAGGGTCTCACTGTGTTGCCCAGGCTGGAGTGTAGTGCCCTGATCACGCCTCACTTGCAGCCTCAGCCTCCCTGGCTCAGGTGATTCTCCTGCTTCAGCCTGCTGAGTAGCTGGAACCACAGGCACATGCCACCACACCCGGCTATTTTCTTTCTTTTTTTTTTGTATAGATAGGGTTTCACCATGTTGCCCAGGTTGTTCTCAAACTCCTGGCCTCAAGAAACCCTCCCGCCTTGGCCTCTCAAAGTGGTGGGATTACAGGTATGGGTCACCAGGCCCGGCTAGGCCATTGCAACCATAGCTCCCTGCAACCTCCACCTCCCAGGCTTCAGTGGTCCTCCCACTTTAACCTTCCAATTAGCTGGGACTGTACTCATGCGCCACCATGCCCAGCTGATTTTTGTGTTTTTATTAGAGATGAGGTTTTGCCATGTTGCCCAGGCTGTTGTGTGTTTTCTAATACAAGCTGAGGATTTCCTTTAAAACTTGTCCTTGCGAACGAGGAAGTAAAATCAGAAAGGGAATTATAATGTCTTAAATTTTATTGCTCATTTTGTTTTCTTTCGTTTCTTTCTCTTAGGTGGGAATGATGAACAATCCCAATCCTTATGGTTCACCATATACTCAGAATCCTGGACAGCAGATTGGAGCCAGCGGCCTTGGTCTCCAGATTCAAACAAAGACTGTACTATCAAATAACTTACCTCCATTTGCTATGGACAAAAAGACAGTTCCTGGTGGAGGAATGCCCAACATGGTGAGTACTAATCAATTACAGACTTGTTTTCATACTGGCATTTTGATAAAAGAATTGTGTTAAACTTTCACACCTTCTATTCTATACACTGGGATTTGTATACACTAGAAGCCTAAATCGATAAGTAATTGATGATCCCTGTGAGTCAGAAGACTTGTGCTTCCTTTCCATTTTTCGTAATTATTTTTTCCTTGTGGTTATTGATCAGTGAGCATGTTGATCCAAACAGGAGTAAGTGGACTGCTACAAGTTTTAGGGGCCTGCCATTCAACAGCTTGGTGTTTTGAGCATTTTCATAGGATATAAAAGTGGAACCTTTCTTTAAGGGAAAGGACTCTATGGCAAAGGATCTGAACTCTCAGTGACTGTATCTACTGATACTATTTCATTCTGCTACACAAAAGTAAATTCCATCTCAAAGGTTATGTATTGTTTTAAACAGTGATTTTTGTTACTATTTTTGTACAAACTACTAGTAGTAAATAATGTCGTAGTCTGCATTCATCTTTGGAAAAAATTGTCCTGTAATTTCTCTTTCAGATGTTTTAGTTTTGTCCTTTCCTTTGTGTCATTATGTCCATGGACTGCCTGTATTTCAAATACTCTTCCAAGTACTAGAGCTATACAGATGAATGAAACATGTCATCTCTGTCCTGTGAAATGTTCGCTTTTTTTTTTTTTTTGAGTCGGAGTCTCGCTCTGTCCCCCAGGCTGGAGTGCAGTGGCACGATCCTGGCTCATTGCAACCTCCGCCTCCCGGGTTCAAGCAATTCTCCTGCCTCAGCCTCCCCAGTAGCTGGGACTACAGGCACGTGCCGGCATGCCCGGGTACTTTTTTTGTATTTTTAGGAGAGACAGGGTTTCACCATGTTGCCCAGGCTATGGAACTCCTTAGCTCAGGCGATCCGCCTGCCTGGGCCTCCCAAAGTGCTGGGATAACTGGCATGAGTCACCTGCCCTGCCCTAATGTTCACTTTTTAATTTAAAAAGCTAAATTTCTCCCAGAGCTTAGAAAAACTAATTTTTCACCCACCTGAAAAACCCCTCTGCTCAGTATCCCGAGAAGTTCATTGCTCTGTAAAACCTAATTTGGATATGCTTCTGACTACAGACACCTTCTCTCCTTTCCCTCTCCCACTGGAGTTTACCATGTCCTTCTCTCTGCTTTTGCTCTCTGTATATTATGCACAGTTATATCACTTCGTAATACCTTTTTTGTCTTACTAAATTGAGCTCTTAAAGGTAGAAGCCATGGTTTATGAATTACCTGTGGCAAAAAATGGAGTCTGGCTTATAGTATATCAACCATAAAGGTTTTAATTGAAAATATCCACATCTCTATTTATTAAGAGATAGCACATTATGACTCCTACCGTTAAACATATTGTTATATCTCTCAGGGCCAACAGCCAGCCTCACAGGTCCAGCAGCCAGGCCTCGTGACTCCGGTTGCCCAAGGGATGGGTTCTGGAGCACATACAGCTGATCCAGAGAAGCGCAAGCTCATCCAGCAGCAGCTTGTTCTCCTTTTGCATGCTCACAAGTGCCAGCGCCGAGAGCAAGCCAATGGGGAAGTGAGGCAGTGCAACCTTCCCCCACTGTCGCACAATGAAGAATGTCCTAAACCACATGACACACTGCCAGTCAGGCAAGTCTTGCCAAGGTAAGTGGACCCACAGGGTTACTATACTTAGCAATTAATTTTTACAGTCAGGGAGAAGGAGGAAAATGTGACCAAGTCTATTTTGTGGTGATGGATATGGTTAGTACCTTAATTGTGGTGTATATGGTGTATATGTATGTACAAAGGCATTAAAATAGGCCAGGTGTGGTGGCTCACACTTAAAATCCCAGCACTTTTATAGACCAAATGGGGAGGATTTCTTCAGGCCACGAATTTGAGACCAGCCTGGACAATATAGCGAGACCTCACCGGGCATGGTGGTGCACCTGAAGTCCTAGCTGAGGACTAAGAAGGCTGAGGAAGGAAGATTACTTGAGCCCAGGAAGTCAAGGCTGCAGTGGGCTATGATTGCACCACTGTACTCCAGCCTAGGTGACAGTGCGATACCACGTCTTTTAAAAAAAGTCTGGTCGCAGTGGCTCATGCCTGTCATCCCAGCACTTTGAGAGACTGAGGTGGGCAGATCACATGAGCTCAGGATTCAAGACCAGCCTGGGCAATATGGTGAAACCTCGTCTGTACAAAAATTACAAAAGAAAATCAGCCACATGTCTGGGTGTGTGCCTGTAGTCCCAGCTACTTGGGAGACTGAGGGAGGAGGATGGCTTGAGCCCAGGAGGTTTGGGTTGCTGTGATTCAGCCTCATACCACTGCACTCCAGCCTGGGCAATAGAGCCAAACCCTATTTCAAAAAACAACAACAAAAAAGTATACATAAATATGTGCAATTTTAAAATACTGTTTATACCTCAGAGCATTTTAAAAATTCCATTGTCTAAATGCATCATCACAGTTTACTCGGTAAAGGTCGTCTTGGCTGCGTCCATTCTGTGGCAATTATGGATAAAGCTGCCATAATAAACAAAATCAATTTTGAGACTCCTTTACTAATAGTGTCTAACATTATTTTAGGAAATGATAAAAAACACAGTATCATTTTTGTGAGCAAATATCTAAGAATATGGGAAGAGAAGATATTTAAAAGGTCTTCCCCTGGGGTGATCCTCATAGACTTTGATTTTTATTTGCCCCAGCATAGCATACTTTTAAATGTTATTGAGGGTTTGCTAACTGTCATGTAGGCAAGTGTTCAATTTAATACAATTTACTATAGTCATTTTTAGCCAATCTAATGCAATTTGTGTGGAGTCATTAAAAAGTGTTCTTACAGGTATGTGTGTCATAACATTGGTTTAGAGTGCATTTGCTTAGACTAAAGTAGGTTGTATAGCATGATGGTGAAAAATGAGGGCTCTAGAGCCAGACTGCGTGAGGTTGAATCTCACTTTGAGTACTCTGTGACTTTGTGCAAATTGCTTACCCATTCTTTCGTTTTCTTGACTGTAAATTCTGAGTATTAATAGGAGCTACTTTGTAGGGCTGTTATGAAGATGAAATAAGTTAATGCATTTATAGTACTTACTAAGTGATCAACAAGTTAGCTATTATTAATGTAAAAGCATAACCTGCTCTTGAAAAAAAATTTTCTTCTCTTTAGTGGCACACTGTGCATCTCTCGACAAATCATTCACACTGGAAGAACTGTACAAGACATGATTGTCCTGTGTGTCTCCCCCTCAAAAATGCTGGTGATAAGAGAAATCAGCAGCGTAAGTGATGACGTCTTTGAAGGTTTATATGAAAAGTTTTTAAAGTCTCACCAGTGCCATTTATAGTACTTCTTGATTATGTGAGGGACCTGTGGTGTACTATGTTGAAAAAGTGTTTTTTTTCCCCTTTTAATTTTTCTGTATCCCTCATATTAGTGCATAGAATTGAACTGCTTAGGGAGTTTGAAGCTACAGTGAGCTATGGTTATGCTGCTGCACTCCAGCCTGGGTGATGGAGTGAGACTTTGCCTCAATTTAAAAAAAAAGACCAGTGCAGTGGGTCACACCTGTCATGCAAACAATTTTGGAGGCCAAGGCAAGAGGATTGCTTGAGGCCAGGAGTTCAGCCTAGGCAATTTAGCAAGACCTTGTATCTTCCAAAAAATTTTAAAATTAACTGTGCCTGGTGTATGCCTGAGTGAGATGAGAGGATTGCTTGAACTCAGGAGTTGGAGACTTCGGTGAGCTATGACTATGCCACAGCAGTCCAGCCTGGGTGACACAGTAATACCCTGTTTCAAAAAAAAAGAATTGAACTGCTTAACATCTAAAATAACATCCAAGAACTCTCAATATTCATTCTTTTTCTTTTTTTTTTTTTTTTTTTTTTTTGAGACGGAGTCTTGCTCTTCACCAGGCTAGAGTGCAGTGGCACAATCTCGGCTCACTGCAACCTCCGTCTCCCAGATTCAAGTGATTCCCCTGCCTCAGCCTCCTGAGTAGCTGGGGCTACAGGTGCACACCACCACACCTGGCTAATTTTTTGTATTTTAGTAGAGACGGGGTTCCACCATGGCCAGGATGGTTCTTGATCTCCTGACCTCATGATCCACCCGCCTTGGCCTCCCAAAGTGCTAGGATTACAGGCGTGAGCCACTGCGCCCAGCCTCAATATTCATTCTTTAGACAAACGGCAAATAGGTAAATTTATGTTCCACTTTGAACATATGAAAATTCAAAGAATATTGCTTTGGTATTGGGCAAGTGACTCTTTTATACTTGTGATCTAAACATTCCACCACTAGGAAATTATTTAAAAGGAAAAAATTGGGGATTATTTTTATTTATTTATTTATTTTTAACAAACTCCTCTGAGCTACGGGGGATTATTTTTATAATATTGAGATAAAGAAGAACTTTTTTAAAGAGAAAAGACAAGTAAAAATATTAACATTTTAAAACTGTAGCTACCACATGTCTGTAGCAATAAAACTTTAAACTTTTAGGGTTAAAGGACAAATTTGGGAAGTATATGTACAGCATATGAAAATGGAATTACATTTTGTAACAAAATTGGGAATAGGAAATAGACAATTCAGCAGGGACGAGAGAGAGAGGGGTCTCCCATATAATTCACTATTAAATTAAGAAGAGAAATAGGTACTATTTCTCTTTGTGGTATTGGCAGAAATGATGCTGCCAGGTGTTGGCAGTTGAATGGCTCTAAAGCATTCATACAGTGTTGGTTGGAATATTAATAAAGCCCTTTGGGAAGGCTGTTTGGCGTTAGGAATCGAAAGCCTTTTATTATACCAATGGTCCACTTTTACCAATCAATTCTGCAACTAGAAATTCTCCAAGTAAATAATAGAAGATTCATGTACTAAGATGTTTCATAATCACATAACAATTGTGCGTGTGTGTGTGTGTGTGTGTGTGTGTGTGTGTGTGTGTGTATTTTAACTTACTCAGACATGTTAGTCTTCTTTTCTCACCAACCTTAATGTAATACTGTGTCTTTTGTCTTTTGTAGCAATTTTGACTGGAGCACCTGTTGGACTTGGAAATCCTAGCTCTCTAGGGGTGGGTCAACAGTCTACCCCCAACCTAAGTACTGTTAGTCAGATTGATCCCAGCTCTATAGAAAGAGCCTATGCAGCTCTTGGACTACCCTATCAAGTAAATCAGATGCCAACACAACCCCAGGTGCAAGCAAAGAACCAGCAGAATCAGCAGTCTGGGCAGTCTCCCCAAGGCATGCGGACCATGAGCAACATGAGTAAGTTTGTGTCATCCTTATAACATGGATGGTTTTAGTTGTGTTGGTAAATGACATCTATAAATGGAGGGTTGTTGGCTTCTTACTTTTTCTACTACATAATTAATTTTTTGAAGTAATTTTTTTTTTTTTTTTGAGACTGAGTCTCACTGTATCACCCAGGCTGGAGTGCAGTGGCGCAATCTCAGCTCACTGCAACCTCTGCCTTCCCGGTTCAAGCGATTCTCCTGGCTCAACCTCCTGAGTAGGTGGGTTTACAGGCACCCACCACCATGCCTAGCCAATTTTTTTTTTTTTTCATATTTTTAATAGAGACGGGGTTTCACCATATTGGCCAGGCTGGTCTCGAACTCCTGACCTCAAGTGATCTGCCTGCCTCTACATCCCAAGGTACTGGGATTATAGGCGTGAGCCACTGTGCCTGGCCTGAAGTAATTTTTTAAAGATTACAGTTTAAAAGTTCTCTTAACAATTCATCTACAAGAGGTAACTGCCATTGGTGTGTATCTTCGTTGATCCTTTTTTGCATTATATGAGTTTAGATTTGCAGAAATGAGATCCCATATATTATTACACAACAACTTTCTTTAATGCTGTGTAGACATCCTTCGTAGTCAGCACCCCATGTATCGTTTTAAATGGTTGTATAGTATGTCATTCTATGTAACAGTCTTGGCTTTTGTTTTTTGTTTATTTTTTTATTTTTTTCTCTCTTTTTTATTGCATTTTAGGTTTTGGGGTACATGTGAAGAACATTCAAGATTGTTGCATAGGTACACACATGGCAGTGTGATTTGCTGCCTTCCTCCCCCATCACCTATATCTGGCATTTCTACCCGTGCTATCTTTCCCCAATTCCCCACCCCCCGCTGTCCCTCCCCTATTTCCCCTCAACAGACCCCAGTGTGTGATGCTCCCATCCCTGTGTCCATGTGTTCTCATTGTTCAACACCTGCCTATGAGTGAGAACATGCGGCGTTTGATTTTCTGTTCTTGTGTCAGTTTGCTGAGAATAATGGTTTCCAGGTTCATCCATGTCCCTACAAAGGACACGAACTCATTGTTTTTGATGGCTGCATAGTATTCCATGGTATATATGTGCCACATTTTCCCTGTCCAGTCTATCATTGATGGGCATTTGGGTTGGTTCCAGGTCTTTGCTGTTGTAAACTGTGCTGCAGTGAACATTCGTGTGCATGTGTCCTTATAGTAGAACGATTTATAATCCTTTGGATATATACCCAGTAATGGGATTGCTGGGTCAAATGGAATTTCTATTTCTAGGTCCTTGAGGAATCACCACACTGTCTTCCACAATGGTTGAACTAATTTACACTCCCACCAACAGTGTAAAAGCGTTCCTATTTCTCCACATCCTCTCCAGCATCTGTCTCCAGATTTTTTAATGATTGCCATTCTAACTGGCATGAGATGGTATCTCAATGTAGTTTTGATTTGCATTTCTCTAATGACCGGTGATGAGCATTTTTTCATATGTTTGTTGGCCTGATGTATGTCTTCTTTTGTAAAGTGTCTGTTCATATCCTTCGCCCACTTTTGAATGGGCTTGTTTGTCTTTTTCCTGTAAATCTGTTTTAGTTCTTTGCAGATTCTGGATATCAGCCCTTTGTCAGATGGGTAGACTGCAAAAATTTTTTCCCATTCTATGGTTGCCAGTTCACTCTAATGACTGTTTCTTTTGCCGTGCAGAAGCTGTGGAGTTTGATTAGGTCCCATCTGTCTATTTTGGCTTTTGTTGCCAATGCTTTTGGTGTTTTGGTCATGAAGTCCTTGCCTATGCTTATGTCCTGAATGGTTTTGCCTAGATTTTCTTCTAGGGTTTTTATGGTGTTAGGTTTTATGTTTAAGTCTTTAATCCATCTGGAGTTAATTTTAGTGTAAGGTGTCAGGAAGGGGTCCAGTTTCTGCTTTCTGCACCTGGCTAGCCAGTTTTCCCAACAGCATTTATTAAACAGAGAATCCTTTCCCCATTGCTTGTTTTTGTCCAGTTTGTCAAAGATCAGATGGTTGTAGATGTGTTGTGTTGCCTCCGAGGCCTCTGTTCTGTTCCATTGGTCTGTATCTCTGTTTTGGTACCAGTACCATGCTGTTTTAATTACTGTAGCCTTGTAGTATAGTTTGAAGTCCAGTAGTGTGATGCCTCCCACTTTGTTCTTTTTGCTTAGAATTGACTTGGCTATGTGGGCTCTCTTTTGGTACCATATAAAGTTTAATGTGGTTTTTTCCAGTTCTGTGAAGAAGGTCATTGGTAACTTGATGGGGATAGCGTTGAATCTGTAAATTACTTTGGGCAGTATGGCCATTTTCACGATACTGATTCTTCCTAACCATGAACATGGAATGTTTCTCCATCTGTTTGTGTCCTCTCTTATTTCGTTGAGCAGTGGTTTGTAGTTCTCCTTGAAGAGGTCCTTTACATTCCTTGTTAGTTGTATTCCTAGGTGTTTTATTCTCTTTGCAGCAATTGTGAATGGCAGTTCGTTCTTGATTTGGCTCTCTTAAGTCTGTTATTGGTGTATAGGAATGCTTGTGATTTTTGCACATTGATTTTATATCCTGAGACTTTGCTTAAGTTGCTTATTAGTTTCAGGAGATTTTGGGCTGAGACGATGGGGTCTTCTAGATATACAATCATGTCGTCTGCAAATAGAAGACAATTTGACTTCCTCCTTTCCTATTTGAATACACTTTATTTCTTTTTCTTGCCTGATTGCTCTGGCTAGAACTTCTAGTACTATATTGAATAGGAGTGGTCAGAGAGGGCATCCTTGTCTAGTGCCAGATTTCAAAGGGAGTGCGTCTAGTTTTTGCTCATTCAGTATGATATTGTCTGTTGGTTTGTCGTAAATAGCTTTTATTATTTTGAGATATATTCCGTTGATACCTAGTTTATTGAGGGTTTTTAGCATAAAGGGCTATTGAATTTTGTCAGAGGCCTTCTCTGCATCAATTGAGATCATGTGGTTTTTGTCTTTGGTTCTGTTTATGTGGTGAATTATGTTTGTAGACTTGCGTATGTTGAACCAGCCTTGCATCTCCGGGATGAATCCTACTTGATCATGGTGGATAAGCTTTTTGATGTGCTGTTGCAATCAGTTTGCCAGTATTTTATTGAAGATTTTTGCATCTATGTTCATCATGGATATTGGCCTGAAGTTTTCTTTTCTTGTTGAGTCTCTGCCGGGTTTTGGTATCAGGATGATGTTGGTCTCATAAAATGATTTGAGAAGGATTCCCTCTTTTGGATCGTTCGGTATAGTTTCAGAAGGAATGGTGCCAGCTCCTCTTTGTATGTCTGGTAGAATTCGGCTGTGAACCCATCTGGACCTGGGCTTTTCTTGGGTGGTAGGCTCTTAATTGGTGCCTCAACTTCAGACCTTGTTATTGGTCTATTCAGGGTTTCGACTTCTTCCTGGTTTAGGCTTGGGAGGATGCAAGTGTCCAGGAATGTATCCATTTCTTCCAGGTTTACTAGTTTATATGCATAGAGTTGTTTGTAATAATCTCTGATGATGGTTTGAATTTCTGTGGAATCTGTGGTGATAACCCCTTTATCGTTTTTTTATTGCATCTATTTGATTATTCTCTCTTTTCTTTTTTATTAATCTGGCTAGTGGTCTGTCTGTTTTGTTGATCTTTTGGAAAAACCAGCTTCTGGATTCATTGATTTCTTGAAGGGTTTTTTGTGTCTCTGTCTCCCTCAGTTCTACTCTGATCTTAGTCATTTCTTGTCCTCTGCTAAGTTCTGAGTTTTTTTGATCTTGCTCCTCTAGCTCTCTCAATCTTGACGATACGGTGTCAGTTTTAGATCTTTCCTTGCTTCTCATGTGGGCATTCATTGCTATATATTTTCCTCTAGAGACTGCTTTAAATGTGTTCCAGAGATTCTGGTATGTTGTGTCTTCGTTCTCGTTGGTTTTGAAGAACATCTTTATTTCTGCCTTCATTTCATTGTTTATCCAGTCAACAGATTCTCGCCCTGTTGCCAGGCTGGAGTGCAGTGGCACAATCTCGGCTCACTGCAACCTCCACCTGTCAAGTTCAAGCAATTCTCCTGCCTCAGCCTGCCAAGTAGCTGGGACTGCTGTAACCAGCTACTGTACACAGTACACACACACACACACTCTGTAGTAACCACCGTGCCCAGCTAATTTTTGTGTTTTTAGCAGAGATGGGGTTTCACTATGTTGGCCAGGCTGGTCTCGAACTCCTGACCTGTTGATCCACCTGCCTCTGCCTGCCAGAGTGCTAGGATTACAGGCGTGAGCCATCACACCCGGCCTAACAATCTTTTACAGATGGACATTGAGATCTCCAATTATTTAGCTTTTTTAAACTGTACAATAGAAATTGTGTTTTGACTTGAGGCATTTTGGCTTGAAATGTATAGAAATGAATGTAGTTGTTGGTAATGATTATTTCCATGTATTTGGCAGGAGGAATAGTATGCCTTTTCAAATAGGTGTTTTTTGTTTTTTTGTTTTTTTTCTCTTGAGACGGAGTTTCGCTCTTGTTGCCCAGGCTAGACTGCAATGGTGCGATCTTGGCTCACTGCAACCTCCGCCTCCTGGGTTCAGGCAATTCTCCTGCCTCAGCCTCCCAAGTAGCTTGGGTTTACAGGCATGAGCCACCACGCCCGGCTAATTTTTGTATTTTTAGTAGAGACGGGGTTTCACCATGTTGGCCAGGCTAGTCTCGAACTCCTAACCTCGGCCTGCCTCGGCCTCCCAAAGTACTGGGATTACAGGCATGAGCTACCGCGCTTGGCTCAAATAGTTTTTTTTATGACTTGTTTGCCTCACTTCTTGTATGACTGAGAGAGAAAAACGAGAAGTGTTTCAATATCCTAATTTGGGGATATATGTATGTTTCTCTGATTGCATATGATAAAAGTGGGAGATTTGTTCTTATATCTTAATTTTGGGATATGTATGTTTCTCTAATTGCATATGATAAAATCAGACAGCTTTGTTCTGTGTCTTACCACTCTGCTGTCAAGCAGTTCAAATATCTAAGCTATTTTGTTTGAGTAGTTAGACATCCAGCATTGTAGAGATGAGGTCTTGTCCAGGCTTGTCTTGAACTCCTGGGTTCAACCACTTCTCCTGTCTTGGCCTCCCAAAGTGCTTTGATTATAGGCGTCAGCCACTGCACCTGGCCTAAGATTTTTTTTTTTTTCCCTTGAGACGGAGTCTAACTGTGTCACCCAGGCTGGAGTGCAGTGGCACAATCTTGGCTTACTGCAGCTTCCGCCTCCCAGGTTCAAGCAGTTCTTCCTGCCTCAGCCTCCGAAGTAGCTTGGATTGCAGGTGCCTGCCACCACGCCCAGCTAATTTATTATTTATTTATTATTATTTTTTTTTTTTTGTAGAGACAGGATTTCGCCATATTGGGCAGGCTGGTCTTGATCTCCTGACCTCTGGTGATCCACAGGCCCCCGCCTCGCAAAGTCCTGTGATTACAGGCTTGAACCACCACACCCAGCCCTGCTATGACTATTTTATATAGTCACGCTAATGCTTACTACCAGACCATTTCTACTTTAATATCGCTTATATTCTTCATTCCTGCCCTGTTGTTATTGTTTATTACTTGGTCCGTTTATTTCATTCCTTTTTTTTCTTTTCTTTTCTGATTTCATTCTTGAAAGAAGCATTTTCAAAGAGGATGTTTTTCTTGATTTTTACCTAATCGGGGGACTTAGATAAATTTTCTTAGATAAATTTTGGATAACTAGAAACGTGTGTGCGTGTGTGAGAGAGACAGACAGACTGAGACTGACTGACTGACTGGGTCTTGCTTTGTCACGAAGGCTGGAATGCAGTAACATGATTTTGGCTTACTGCTACCTCTGCCTCCTGGTCCCAAGTGATTTTCCCACCTCAGCCTCCCATAGCCGGGACCACACATGTGCACTGCCACGCCTAGCTAATTTTTGTATGTTTTGTAGAGACAGGATTTCATCATGTTGCCCAGGCTGGTCTTGAACTCCTGAGCTCAAGTGATCCACCTGCCTCGTCCTCCCAAAGTAGTTTGTGTTTTTCATTACTTCCGTGACAATCAGTGCTAACTTGTTAAATTACTGAGTGACCAGTTTTTAAGCAGTAATAGGAAATGGAATGAGGAGCAATCCTGCCTTTTCAGGCCTCCTTTCACCTCTTCTGTATTGAAAGTATATGTACAGTGGTAATGGAAAGTTGGACCTGGAGACGATCATATTTTCCCCTCTTGTTTTGTATCTTTTGTCTTGGAATTAGCATTGCTTTTTTCTCTACCATTCTGTGTTATGCAGAATGCACCTTGCCTTCTTCCTTAATTTTTAGGTTGTTGACCAAGTTTCTTTTTTTTTTAATTTCTTCAGTTAATAATACGTTTGTAGTAATAATTGTCTTTGTGAACAAGAACCTCTAGAATAGACCTAGAGACTTTGGAGAGAATGTGTTGCTGTGTTTTTATGTATCAGCAGATGTCACTAAGATAAGCAAATTCACATACAGAGTAATCAGTCTTTTATTTCATTGCATTAAACAAATTTATGTTAGATATAATTTATCTGCAAATGTGATTTCACACAAGATTTTTACAGTAACACATACATAATTAATGACGTCACAGTTCTAGTTGGAAAAGACCACTTGTAACAGCTAAATTTCAGAGAACTAGCCTCATAATATTAGAAGGAAAATTATGTCCAGGCACAGTAACTCATGCCTGTAATCCTGTCACATGGGAGGCCAAGGTGGGAGGATTACTTGAACCCAGGAGTTTCAGGATGCTCTTGTCATCGTGTGCCTGCATTCCAGCCTGGGTGACAGAGTGAGACTTTGTCTCAAAAACAAAGCAATGAAGGAAAGTTCATCCTAAGCATTTAGGGAGCATGATGAAAGAAGGCAGCAGCATTTCTCTTCATTAAAAATGATTTATAAATTGAGCCAATTATTTTCATTTTAGTGGGAAGTTTTGTTTTTAACTAAAAATATCTTGAGGGGTGTATTAATAGAACTGTATCAAAAGTCTTTTAACTACATGAAAATTTGGTGTGATGTGAGTGTTGCCGTTGGTTGTTTAGTGATTTTTTTTTTAACGTTGAACAACATGGGTTTGGATGTGTGTAGTTTTTCTTTTTTGTTTGTTTGTTTGTTTTGTTTGGTTTATCTCTCCAGTCACTTAGGATGTTTTTAGTGTTTAAAGCAATAGAATTTACAGCCAGGCATGGTGGCTTATGCCCGTAATGCCAACACACTGGGAGGCCAAGACAGGAGGATTGCTTGAGCATAGGCGTTTGAGACCAGCCTGGGCAACATAGTGAGTAGCCCCATCTCTATTTATTTTTTGAAATGGAGTCTCACTCTGTCAGTGCAATGACATGGTCTTGGCTCACTGCAACCTCTACCTCCCAGGTTCAGGCAATTCTCCTGCCTCAGCCTCCCATGTAGCTGGGACCCACAGGCATGTGCCACCACACCCGGCTAATTTTTGTATTTTTAGGAGAGATGGGGATTTACTGTGTTGGCCAGGCTGGTCTCGAACTCCTGACCTCGTGATCTGCCCTACTCAGCCTCCCAAAGGGCTGGGATTACAGGCGTGAGCAACTGTGCCCAGCCCCCATCTCTCTTTTTTTTTTTGAGACAGAATCTCATTCTATCACCCAGGCTGGAGTGCAGTGGGCATAGTCTTGGCTCACTGCAACCCCCACCTCCCGGGTTCAAGTGATTCTCTGCCTCAGCCTCCTGAGTAGCTGGGATTACAGGTGTCCACCACCACACCCAGCTAATTTTTGTATTTTTAGAAGAGATGGGGTTTCACCTTGTTGGTCAGGCTGGTTTCAAACTTCTGACCTCATGCACCACCCACCTCGGCCTCCCAAAGTGCTGGGATTATAGATGTGAGCCACCCAGCCCAGCCTCTATTTTTAAAAAGAAAGAAATTGGATATTCATTAAAGGTGTTAATTGAAGAAGTAATGTATGCACATTAGAGCTATTCAAGCCATTTTGGAGGAGCGTTGGAATATTCGATAAAGTGTCTCTGTTTCACCTGCATACTGCTTTGTCTCTCTCTCTCTCTCTCTAAGGATCGCTATACTTAGGTTCCTATATCCCTACATGCATTTTTGTTGCTTATGGAAGCATCTGCATGTATAGTTCAATTCTCTAAGCAATTTTGGATTGAGGATTCTTTGCATCTTCTATACATACATAACTGTAAGACATCAAAAGTGGAAATTCTAAGAATATATGCATGAATGTTTTTACTTGCCAAATAGCTCTTCCAAGAGATTATCAGTTTATACATCTGTGCATTTTGGTTGAAAATGTATATTTCCACACATCACTCTCAACACTTGGATTTAGAAAACCAACTTCTAAAGGCTTTGAGAATTTCATACATGAAAATATGTTTTAAGTTTAACTGTAAGTGTTGTGCATATTTGCATTTTTTTTTTAAAGTTACTATATTTCGTTTTCTATAATTTACTGTTGGGTGGTTCACCGTTTTCTTACCTGTTTGTAAGGACACTTCAGATCAGCCTTTATATTGCCAATTATTTATTGTATGTGCTGCTAATACTTTTTCTGATTTGTCATTTGTTTGTTGACTTTATGGTGTTTATTGTATGGTGGCTGTTGGATTTATTTCTGTCTTTTGTTATTTCGTTTTGTCTTAGGTGCTAGTCCTATGGGAGTAAATGGAGGTGTAGGAGTTCAAACGCCGAGTCTTCTTTCTGACTCAATGTTGCATTCAGCTATAAATTCTCAAAAGTAAGTCTTACCATGGTTTGTACCCTGGGTCACATTACAAATACTGGTGAACAACTCCTTGTTTGAGTTTTTAACTTAGTTTTCATGGTGTGTGGATGTCTTTGAATATAGACAGATGTTTAAGTCCATTCTTTCTTCTTTCTACAGTCTTATTCGAAGTAGTATTGATTATCTAGTGTAGCCTAGACCTTCCCTAATACAGAAGGATGTTGCATCGTTACAGATCTATTAGAATGAGTTTGCCTTGTCCTGATGTTAAGAATTAGTCCACCAGCCTGGGCAATATGTCAAGACCTCTTCTCTACAAGAAAATACTAAAAAGTTAGCTAGGTGTGGTGGTGTACACCTGTATTCCCAGCTACTGAGGAGGCTGAGTTGGGAGAAGCACTTGAGCTTGGAAGGTCAAGGCTGTGGTGAGTGATGATTACACCACTGCACCCCAGTCTGAGTGACAGCAAGACTCTGTCTGAAAAAATAATACTTTTTTTATTTGAAAAAAAGAATTAGTCCATCATCCAAAGGATTCCCTGAGGTGAGCTGTGTTAAAATGGCAGCTTAGTCTAGTAACACAAGACTTTGAAAACTTACCTCTGGACTGGGCATGGCAGTTCACCTGTAATTCCAGCACTTTGGGAGGCTGAGACGGGTAGACTGCTTGACCTTAGGAGTTCAAGACCAGCGTGGACAACATGGCGAAACCCTGTCTCTGCTAAAAATACAAAAATCAGCCGGGTGTGGTGGCACGCACCTGTAATCCCAGCTACTCAGGATGCTGAGGCAGGAGAATCACTTGAACCCAGGGGCAGAGGTTGCAGTGAGCCAAGATCACGCCACTGCACTCCTGCCTGAGCAACAGGACGAGACTCTGTCTCAAAAAAAAAAAAATAGTACAAAAAATGGCCAGACGCAGTGGCTCACACCTGTAATCCCAGCATTTTGGGAGGCTGAGGCAGGTGGATCACTTGAGGTGAGAGGTTTGAGACCAGCCTAGCCAACATGGTCAAAGCCCGCCTCTACTAAAATAGAAAAATTAGCCGGACGTGGTGGCAGGTGCCTATAATCCCAGCAACTCAAGAGGCTGAGGCAGGAGAATTGCTTGAATCCAGGAGGCGGAGGTTGCAGTGAGCTGGAATTGCCCCACTACACTCCAACCTGCACGACAGAGCAAGACTCCCATCTCAAAAACAAAATACAAAAAATTAGCTGGGCATGATGATGCATGCCTGTAATCCCAGCCACTTGGGAGGCTAAGACACAAGAATTGCCTGAACCTGGGAGGCAGAGGTTGCAGTGAGCTGAGATTGCACCACTGCACTCCAGCCTGGGCGACAGAACAAGACTGTGTCTCAAAAAAAAAAAGCACAACAAAACCCAGAAAATTAAGTCTTATGTTATCATCTTGTGTTAGGACCTCATTCTGCCCTCCAAACAAAGAAATACAACTTTCCCTCACACCGGTATGAACATGCACACTTTAAAATCAGTCTAGTCACATAGTTCTCCCTGCCCATCTCCTTAATGCAAATAAACATGACATAGTGTATTGGTCCCATTACAATAATCAGTATCAGCTTGAATTAAATGAGGTCTTCTTTCTCCTAACCTTCTTCACTAAAACTATTTGGTGACCCCTTTTTGAAGCCCAATGATGAGTGAAAATGCCAGTGTGGCCTCCCTGGGTCCTATGCCAACAGCAGCTCAACCATCCACTACTGGAATTCGAAAACAGTGGCATGAAGATATTACTCAGGATCTTCGAAATCATCTTGTTCACAAACTGTAAGTAAGATTGTGGACACGTCTCATTCATAGATGTCATCCTAACATGCTTTCAATCTCCCGGGCATTTAACCACCAAAGGAGTATTAGCAGTTTTTCTGTAGCCTGGCCAATGATGTTAATACTTCTACTCTTGTGGAATTCTTGCTGCTGCTGCTTTTTTCCTTCTCAACCTTTCTCACCATGTATAATCTTTCAGCTTTAATAGTGTGTGAACTGTTCTGTCTAGTGCCAGTAACTAACATATTAATTAAAAATTTGTTTTTAGTCATTGCCTTTGCAAAACTTATAAGAAAAACTAGGCCTCAGGTCATTAAAATATTGTGATGATGACATCCTTTTCTGTTACTCCTTGTAGAGGGTTTTTTGAGACAGAGTCTCACTCTGTTGCCTAGGCTGGAGTGCCGTGGCTCAATTTCCAGCTCACTGCAGACTCCGCCTCCCGGATTCCAGCGATTGTCGTGCCTCAGCCTCTCGGGTAGCTGGGACTACAGGCATGCACCACCACACCTGGCTAATTTTTGTATTTTTAGTAGAGAGGGGATTTCACCATGTTGGCCAGGCTGGTCACGAACTCCTGACCGCAAGTGACCCGCCCACCTCGGCCTCCCAAAGTGCTAGGATTACAGGCGTGAGCCACTGCGGCCCAGCCTAGTAGAGCTTTTATTATGTTGAAAAGTTGAATCTGATAGGTGGTCTCTGTGGTCTTCTCGTCCTCCAGATGTGCACATGGCAGTTTATTTTTTGAGAAGTAGGTATATTTCATGTACTGTCCCTCACAAACTCCATCTTAATCTAAAAAGTTCTTGTCAGATGAAGGAAGGGGAGGCATATAGAGCAAGGAAATGAAATGTACTCAGCATCTTCTAAAAAGGTTGAGCTTGGACCTCACCAATTACAGAGTTTACCCTTCAAACACCATGCTGCATTTTTTCTTGGAGAAGTCTTTTCATTTCATTCATTTCAGTTCCACTTAATAGCAGGGTATTCTTGACTGTATCCATATTTTTTAATTGATTGGGGAACTATTTATCATCATGTTTTAATTTGTTTTTATGTTACGTCAGATTACCAATTATATGTGTTTCTTTTAGGAATTCTTTTTTTTTTCTTCTCCCAGAAACCCATGCTTGCTAATAATTTGGGATTTTTTTTTTTTTTTGGAAACAGTCTTGCTCTGTTGCCCAGGCTGGAGTGCAGTGGCGCGATCTTGGGTCACTGCAACCTCCATCCTCTGGGTTCAAGTGATTCTCTTGTCTCAACCTCCGAGTAGCTGGGGTTACAGGTATGTGCCACCTCGCCCGGCTAATTTTTGTATTTTTAGTAGAGATGGGGTTTTGCCATGTTGGCCAGTCTGGTCTCGAACTCCTGGCCTCAGATGATTCACCTGCCTTGACCTCCCAAAGTGCTGGGATTACAGGTGTGAGCCACTTTCACCAGCCAGAAATTTTTTATTTTTTATTTTTATTTTTTTTGAGACGGAGTCCTGCTTTTGTTGCCCAGGCTGGAGTGCAGTGGCACGATCTCGGCTCACTGCAGCCTCTGCCTCCTGGATTCAAGAGATTCTCTTGGCCACAGCCTCCTGAGTATCTGGGACTACAGGTGCCTGCCACCACGCCTGGCTAATTTTTTGTATTTTTAATAGACAGGGGTTCACCATGTTAGCCAGGATGGGCTTGATCTCCTGACCTTGTGATCTGCCTGCCTCAGCCTCCCAGAGTGCTGGGATTACAGGCGTGAGCAACTGTGCCCAACCCAGAAATTCTTAAATGGTAGCACTGAGTAATGAAATTTGGCAAGGAAAGAACTCCATCTACAAATTGAATGAAATGATTGCTTTAATAAGGAATAACCAGTCTCTTATTTTGTGACAAACTATTCATGAACTTTTATTTAGTGGGCAGAAATGATTATTTGGGATGATCGTTTGACTTTACATTAAAAGTTTATTAGATGTGCTCAAGTTTTCTACCAACTTGATATTCTTCTGAACTTTCATTTATATCTTCTTGATCTGGTTCCTTCAAGTCCTATGACTATGAAATGTACAAATAAAATTTGTGCCTAAAGATCACATTTATCAATCATAAGAAATGCTAATGCAAAACATTTTGTTAGGGAATTGCTAGAAAGTGAAAAACTGAATCTAGCAGAATCATTATGCATTTCTGCTCCCTCCACTTCAGCTTTTTGGTTTTTGGTTTTTTATAAGCCTTTGTCAGAACACTTCGAGTTTTTGATGTTTTAACATTTTAGAGTGGTTGGTTATTAAGTTTTATATCAATAAGATGAATAATAAACTTAGTAGAAGGAACTCTGAAGGCTTTTGCTACTTGATATTATGACAAGGTTCATTTTCCTTACTGTCTTTAGTATGTAGCTCAAAGTAATATTTTGCCTTACGTCTAGAGTAACAGGGACCAGAGTATTTTTTGTGGAGTCATTTCCTATATTGTGATCGGAAATATAGACAGAAATTCTTTTATTTCTAACTAAAGGACAATTTGATTTCACTAAGTATTATATTTGAATATGTCTCACCTTGTCATTATTTTTTATTTTCCTGTATGTGTTCAGTGTATAAAAATCAGGGGGAAAAAAAACCTAATTAAAAGCTGACATGATATTACAGTGGTGGGATTTTCTTTTCCAGCGTCCAAGCCATATTTCCTACACCGGATCCTGCTGCTTTAAAAGACAGACGGATGGAAAACCTAGTTGCATATGCTCGGAAAGTTGAAGGGGACATGTATGAATCTGCAAACAATCGAGTGAGTGTCTGGTTTTGTTTTGTTTTTTTCTATTAATAGCCAAGATTGGGCCTGTTGTGGTTATTTTTTCCTTTTTGTTTGTTTTTTGTTTTGAGACGGAGTTTGGCTCTTGTTGCCCAGGCTGGAGTGCAGTGGTGTGATCTCAGCTCACTGAAACCTCCGCCTCCCGAGTAGCTGGGATTACAGGCATGCGCCACCACGCCCAACTAATTTTTTTTTTTTATTTTTAGTAGAGACGAGGTTTTAGTAGAGATGGGGTTTGTTCATGTGGACAGGCTGGTCTTGAAATCCCGACCTCAGGTGATCCGCCCGCCTCAGCCTCCCGAAGTGCTCGGATTGCAGGTGTGAGCCATGGTGCCTGGCCAGTTTATTCCTCTTTAGCATGTGCAAGTAGTACGTGTCCTTCAGACGGGGTACACGCTCTAGCTATCCCATCTTATTGTCACCAAGCACAGTTAAGATAACACAGCAATTTCTTAAATGTATGTCATCAAGAATTTTATTTTTTTCCTCCTAATGCAGTGCACTCATGTGGCACTTCATTTGGTTGTTTTGTCAACCTAAAAAGTGTTGAGTTGGCCGAGCACTGTGGCTTGGTGCCTGTAATCCCAGCAGTTTGGAAGTCTCAGGTGGGTGGATCGTTGAGCCTAGGAGTTGGAGACCAGCGTAGGCAACATGGCAAAACCCCATCTCTACAAAGAATACGAGAAATTAGCCGGGCATGATGGCATGTGCCTGTAGTCACAGCTAGTCAAAAGGCTGAGGTGGGGGGAATCACCTGAGCCTTGGAAGTCAAGCTACAGTGATCCATGATTGTGCCACTGGCAACAGAGAGAGACCTTGTCTCTCCCCAAAAAAGGGGTGGTGGTGGTGCTGAGCTGTACCATCTCTGTTCTCTTTTCACTAGAATATGAAAAGTAACTTAATATTGTTCATGGTAGTTCCGTTTCTCTACATAAGTTGAACTTTTTCTAAATTGATATCACTTCTTAATGCAGCATAAAAAATGAAACTAGTATCTGTTCTCAGTTTATTTTTCCTGTTATCTGGTGGTAGTTCCTTTTCCTCATCTCCCTTATTTTACTTCAACAATTCAATAGGCGGAATACTACCACCTTCTAGCTGAGAAAATCTATAAGATCCAGAAAGAACTAGAAGAAAAACGAAGGACTAGACTACAGAAGCAGAACATGCTCCCAAACGCTGCAGGCATGGTTCCGGTTTCCATGAACCCAGGGCCTAACATGGGACAGCCGCAACCAGGAATGACCTCTAGTAAGTGCTTTTGTTATACTTACATTTGAGAGAAATTGATAAACAGATAGTTTCTATCCAAAGTCATTAATTTCTATAAGCTTGTGTAACTATTCTAGAGTTTTTAAATAATGATTTGACTTTGCGAAGAAAATAACTTACAGTAAAAAACAGAAGCAGAACAGTATATGTAAGATGTCTGGGCATGGTACTTAACATACCTTGATAATCTGGCATTGTTTTTAGAGCCCAAAGTAAAGTTCTCTAATGGTGACACCTAGAAGGTGATAGCCTACAGATGTTAACAGATTTCTCTGAGACTGGTTTGTGTTGTAAGTAGCCAGTAGATGTTTGTACGTTGACCAGGTTCAGGACCCCCATAGAGGCTTATACTCTGTAACACACATAATATCATGTTACACTGTCACACTTTCTAATTGACATAAATATTCCAAGACTAGAAGCTCTTTTTGAGACAGAGATGCACTTTGTGTCCCAGACTGGAGTGCAGTGGCATGATCTTGGATCACTGCAGCCTCTGCCTCCCAGGTTCAAGCAGTTCTCTCACCTTGGTGTTCTGAGTAGTTGGAATTACAGGCACATGCCACCATGGCTGGCTAATTTTTGTATTTTTCATAGAAACTGGTTTCGACGTGTTGGCCAGGCTGGTCTGGAACTCCTGGCCTCAAGTGATCCTCCTCCTCCTCCCCCACCCAACCCCCACCCCACCCCACCCCTTGACCTCCCAGAGTACTGAGTACAGGTGTGAGCCACCACCACCCGGCCTAGAAGCATCATTTAAAATGACATTTTGGCAGCTTCAGTTTCTGATTATAGCATCATTGTTGACCTGATGAATTAACCAGATAGCCAAGACTATGAAACATTGTCTTACTCAATCATTGACTTACTGGTAGACTCAAAGTAGTGAAATATGGAGCAGGCACACCATTTTCAGGAATGATACAGACTGTTTAAATGCTGTGGCTTTGATAAGAAAAACCTGCCTTTGCTGAGTTAGGAAATACTAATGACCTATAAGTGCCAACTGAGCCAACAGGTAGCAACCCTCATACCATCAGTAGATTATAGGTGGGCTGAGAAGTTCATCTCCTTCATTTATTGAAGTAATAAATGATTCCCAGTGGCCATTAGCAGCCTCATTTATTAACTTCATTATTAACTAAAGTGTGCCAGATACTGTTTTCTAATTGGGCCAAGATGTGTGAAAAGTTGGGAAGAGCAACATTTCTGGCAGAGGAAATAGTATACATGGAGGCCCAATAGTAAGGAAAAACATTTTTTGTGTAGTTAGGAGAAAACATTTTCAGGAACGAGAAAGTCAAGATTACAGTTGAGAGTGCTTCAGTACATGATTTGAACTTAAGTAGTAACTAAAGATACAAAAACAAATAGACATACATGAGATACTTGGTTTTGGTAGGATTAACTCAAGTTCTGGGTGAAATTTGAGCCAAGTCTAAAGTCTGTGAGATATTAAATTGTATTCTAATGTCGGAGTAAAAACTGTGGTACCGATGAAAGCAGGAGTAAAAGGTAGTGGAACTGAATATCAGCCTTAATTGTTGACCTTTAGCTTGTACTAAATCAGACATCTTGTAAAATGAGATTCTTACCTTAATCTAATACACAGAAAATAATAGAAGCATAAAAGGGGTCGGGCATGGTGACTCACGCCTATAATCCCAGCACTTTGGGAGGTTGAGGCTGCCGATCACTTGAGCTTAGGAGTTCAGGACCAGCCTGGGCAATATGGTGAAACTCCATCTCTAAAAAAGAAATACAAAAATTAGCCAGTCCTGGGAGCATGTGCCTGTAGTCCCAGCTATTCGGGAGGATAAGGCCAGGAACATCACTTGAGAAACAAAACAAGAAAGAATTATTTCTATTTTTGTATTTTAGATGTACAAGATACAGTGTGTTATAATATGCATATTATTTAAAATCAGTATTCACAGTGAGTTTGTATACATAAAAACATTACTATGCTACATAATCAAATTTGGCCACCATTAGACATGATTCATAGCTATTATTCATGGAGATACTCTGTTGCATGCCAGACTCACTTTGTTAAACAATAGCGTATTAAATGGCATAATAGCTTCAATTTTTTTTTTTTTGAGACAGAGTCTTGCTCTGTTGCCCAGGCTAGACTGCAGTGGCATGATCTCAGCTGACTGCAACGTCCACCTCCCGGGTTCAAGCAATTCTCCTGCCTCAGCCTCCCGAGTAGCTGGGATTACAGGTGCCCGCCACCACACTTGGCTAATTTTTTTGTGTTTTTAGTAGAGACAGGATTTCACCATGTTGGCCAGGCTGGTTTTGAACTCCTGACCTCAAGTGATGCACCCACCTCAGCCTCCCAAAGTACCAGGATTACAGGCATAAGCCACTCTGCCTGGCCTATAATAGCTTCAGTTTTTATAAATGTTTTACATTATTTTTCTATCAACATCAAAAGCACCCAGATTCATAAAGGAATACCAACAAATCCACTGGGACACATTTTTCTGTATTCCAGAAATAACATTTTCTTCAAGTTTCTGTCTAGTTCAGAGCTTTATTTTGTGATTCATATCCAATTTTTAAAGGTATTATTAAATATATTTTGTGGGATTTGTGTGAACAGTGAGTTTTTGTTTGGTTGTTTAAGGGCAGATGGTGCAAACATACTTCTTTATTTCTCTTTTTTACTCTAGATGGTCCTCTGCCTGATCCATCTATGATCCGTGGCAGTGTGCCAAACCAGATGATCCCTCGGATAACTCCACAGTCTGGTAAATAGTGAAAAAAATATATTTTAAAAGAATCCCTGGTATACTGCAAGATAATACCTACTATCTGAATACCCACTTTATGTCAACAGCAAGTGTCATGATAACCTGCTTGAGAAATTCAAAAAACCCCTTGGAATTGGAGCCCATAGAGGAAGAGGGGGTGAAGAGCAGGTTGGCTGGCAGATCACTGGGCAGGTGACATTAAATGATGAAGCGTCCATTAAAAAACAAGTGCAGGCTGGGCATGGTGGCTTGCACCTGTAATCCCAGCACTTTGGGAGGCTGAGGCTGGTGTATCACCTGAGGTCAAAGTTCAAGACCAGCCTGGCCAATGTGGCAAAACCCTGTCTCTACTAAAAATACAAAAATTAGCCGAGTGTGGTGGCTTGGGCCTGTAATCCCATCTACTTGGGAGGCTGAGGCAGGAGAATTGCTTGAACCCAGGAGGCGAAGATTACAATGAACTGAGATTATGCCACTGCACTCCAGCCTGGGCAACAGAGCGAGACTCCGTCTCAAAAAAAAAAAAGTACATTTGTAGATTGTAAAATTTAGTTTGGAGATCCTATTAGTTAATGCCTGTATACAACTGCTGCTAATGAGACAGATTTATTTATACATAGAAGATTGAAAGCAGGTTTATTAGTCCTGATAAAATGTTATAGAATCAGACATAAGAATTCTTTTATTCCAATTTCACAAAGGCATTCAGATCTAATATTTTGTACATATTCACAGGTTTGAATCAATTTGGCCAGATGAGCATGGCCCAGCCCCCTATTGTACCCCGGCAAACCCCTCCTCTTCAGCACCATGGACAGTTGGCTCAGCCTGGAGCTCTCAACCCGGTTAGTTTGCCATCTTTGGGTAATCTCTTGGCCTTTACCTGGTACTTGGAAAATCCTGTTTGTTTCTGCTTTGTAAATTCTCACAGTCATTTAAACAGACTATAACTCCTAGTTCTTCTGTAATTCTATAATTTTAATGTATTCAGCCCTACTAGAAAGCTGACCAAAAAAATTAAAACAGCCAGGCCCTTATCCCTGGAGTCTCAATGTTTAGTGGCGTGCATGCATTTTCACAGTCAGTTCTCTTCCCTGATGTCTGTCTGCCCTTCTCCAGGCAGAGAACTGTCTGTCTTTTGCAAGGGTGATGGTGTGTTTGACTCGCTCTTGAGACCAGAGAAGAAACACTAGGCATCTCCTGCTCCTTAGGCGAACTCTTAACCAGTCCATCTCGCCACACTCACCCCCAACCCTCCCGCTGCCCTTTAGAGTTAGCTGGTGTCTCTGATTCTTGAGCCTTTGAGGGTTTCCTGCGCATTACTATTTCTCACTAATCTGCCATTTTCAACAATGAGTTCTGTCCTTCATTTCAACCTGTAAGACAGATGTTCTTAGCTTACGAAGTTTTTGGCTGGCCTTTGGTACTACAGATTTCTTTCTTTAAGGCCTGGATTTGTGTAGGGTAATTTTAGAAGTGTAACAATCCTAGAGCATTTGTGGACTGTGAATGCTACCAGATTGTGCCACAACTTGTAAGATTTTATTTGTTTTTACATATTATGGGTCTTAGAATTTGTGCTATTACTGTATCACTGATGTGAGCTCATGAAATTGTGATTCACTCTCCTCACTTAGAGCATGCAAAGAAAGTTACCTGCTATCCTTGTTAGAGTGCTAGGTATATTTGTGTACCAAGAGAATGTATGTTTGTCCCATCCTTATTATTTCTTGAGAATAGGCCTAGGTAAGCTGTGAGGCTGTTCCTGTTTATCTTGGCACAAGAGTCAGTTGTTCCACAACTTACTTCCTATTCCTCTCCAGCCCTCTTCACCTATACTCCTGTCTTTGACTTTTCTCTGCTTAATAAGCCTGGCATTAGGAGCATTTGATGATTTCAGTTATAGTAGATTGAATAGTTTGGTGCTCTGTGGTTTTTTGCAGCCTATGGGCTATGGGCCTCGTATGCAGCAGCCTTCCAACCAGAGCCAGTTCCTTCCTCAGACTCAGTTCCCATCACAGGGAATGAATGTAACAAATATGCCTTTGGCTCCGTCCAGCGGTCAAGCTCCAGTGTCTCAAGTATGTTTTATAAGTGGATTTTTTTTTTTTTAACTTATTTTTGATTCTTGAAACTTCTCTTGACTTAGGTTTTTATAGGAAAGAGTGGCAGCAAATAATGGGTGAAACATGATTCTTTTAAAAATAACAATTTTGGACTTAGGGCATTCAGAACATGAAGAGATTATTCTGTGACATAGCAATGGTGTTGTTACAAATTAGGAAATAATTTAAATGGATGGTTTTAATTTTTTTAAGTAGTGAACACTTTTAAAGTAAAATCTTAGAATTTGCTACAGCATAGAAGGAACTCTGGCTGAAGAGAGCATAGGCAGGCCCTAGAGCACTATGCACTCAATTCTGCCGTTTTCTGCAGTGGCTGAGGCCATTCTGCTAAATGGTTTGAAGTGTCTTTAGTTAAGTACTCTATTGATGGTGCTGTCCAAAGATATATCCCCAGTAATAGGGTTTTTACGCATTTTGAAATAGACACATTGCTACTGTTTGTTTAATCAGTTTGTGTCCTAAATGCATATAACATGCCTGTGTAAATATTTCCTTCTGTTTTGAATTGCTATCTTGTTATGTTTTTTAACAGGCACAAATGTCTAGTTCTTCCTGCCCAGTGAACTCTCCTATAATGCCTCCAGGGTCTCAGGGGGAGCCACATTCACTGTCCCCAGCTTCCTCAACCAGCTCTGCATCAGAATTCCCCCTCGCCTGTACCTAGTCGTACCCCTACCCCCCACCATACTCCCCCAAGCATAGGGGCTCAGCAGCCACCAGCAACAGCAATTCCAGCCCCTGTTCCTACGCCTCCTGCCATGCCATCTGGGCCACAGTCCCAGGCTTTACATCCCCCTCCAAGGCAGACACCTACACCACCAACACAACTTACCCCACAAGTGCAGTCTTCACTTCCTGCTGCTCCTTCAGCTGACCAGCCCCAGCAGCAGCCTCGCTCACAGCAGAGCACAGCAGCCTCTGTTCCTACCCCAACAGCACCGCTGCTTCCTCCACAGCCTGGAACTCCAGTAAGTAAAGATTTGGATTTAGGCAGAATCATTAGAGTTACACTGTAGTATTATATTACTTTTGGGCCATTTCTATTATTCTCTTTAATTTTATCTCTTACTGTTTTCTCCACAAGTAGAATGTAATCTCTTTTTCATTAGGGACTTTCTTACCCCGTTTTGCCTTCCTGTGATAGGACCTATTATAGCAGGAGCATAAAGATTTTATTTAGATCTGACTTTGACCATTATGTTTCATGTTATACTCTGAGGTCGAAGGTATTAAAGAGGTATGACAGGGGGACACAGCCCTCTTCCTTATTTAGTATATCATTTAGTGCAGTGTATAAATATGACATATATTTAAAGAATTTTTTTCAAACAGTTTGAGCTGTAAAACTTAAGAGACTGAATTTTAAAATTCTAGAGTTGGGCAGGCATGGTGGGTTACACCTATAACCCGAGCACTTTGGGAGGCCACGACGGGCAGATCACTTGAGGTCAGGAGTTCAAGACCAGCCTGGCCAACATGGTGAAACCCCGTCTCTATAAAAAATACAAAATTTAGCCAGACGTGTTAGTGGGTGCCTGTAATCCCAGCTGCTTGGTGGACTAAGGCAGGAGAATTGCTTAAACCTGGGAGGCGTTGGAGGTTGCAGTGATTGAGATGGCACCACTGCACTCCAGCCTAAGCGACAGAGCAAAACTCAGTCTTAAAAAAAAATCGCAGATTTATGAGTCCCTGTGGCCCTATGCAAAATTTAAAAATCATCTAAGATGAGAGAATTACAGACCCAGAACAACCTGTAGCTCACTTGTGAGAAGTTGGTTATGTATATAATAAATCCAAATTTTCATGTAATAGTTGAGTCCTCATTAACAGAACTCTTTTTGTTAAGGGTTTAGCAGCTTCTACTTTTATATTGATAGTAATATATTAGTTCTCAGTAGTTTGAACTGAGAATTCCCATGTGTCACAGCCATTTTATAAAATACTGTAGTTGATGGATAGCTGGTTCATCGTGGCCTCTGATAGACAAGGAAGGACAGAAAGAGGAACCAGTAGATCTGCTTGATTTTATTCTTTATAAAATCAAGGGTAGTTCCAGAAAATACTGACTTCTCATTAAGAGATTTCTTTTTTTTTTTCACATTTAACAATATTCGTCCACTTTAATGCATAAAACCCTTTTAAATCAGTGTCAACCAGGAAAATTCATGTCAGAAAAAATTGGAATGAGAGCTAACATTCTATATTCAGAACATCTGAGAAAACATTTTTGACTATTACAAAAGTTTATTTAACAAAAAGTCTATTATGAAAATGTACATGACCTAATTTTTACATCATAGTAAAACAGGCCCTATGGAGAGAGGACATGGGTTTCTCCTCTGAACGGCCATTATTTATACTCGTTCCAAGGCTTCTAACATGATACTATTTCCTCGTATTACCACCATTCCAATATTGTTGTCTTGTCCGCTAGTCGCCATCTCCACACATTCATCTATCACAAGGTTCGTAAAGGGATCAAATCCCCCGCAGTATTCCTTGGACATGTCTGCCACCATTTAATTTCAATGATAACTTCTTGTCCATAAATTTTTTCAACTCGGGAGGGTGAGCTTTGCTCATGATGGCTACTCCACAGGCTCACAGAGGCCTTGGAACGGAATGCCAAGAGGTTTCTTATGACAAGACTTAGGAAGAAGACAGGGATTGCCAGTTATCTCGTTAGAATCTAGTGATTCAAAACAGCCACTCTGTGGGACATCATTATGTTTATTCTCTTTTCTGTACATTTGAAACTTTATGTAATGAGAAGGTAAAAACAAAAAAGATAGCCAGTTTTGTTATTTTCTTTCATCCCATTTTTGTATAAATGGGAACTCCTCTGAAGCAGACATCTTTGAAACCCCCACACAGCCAGAGAATGATAGTTATCAGTGAAATAGTTGCTGGCTGTTAGATGCACACCCAGCCAGCCAGTATTTACAAGTCTTAATTCTCCTGTTCTTAAGCATAATTAAAGGAGGTGAAATGAGTAGAGCAAATGAAGGCACCATGAATGAATGTAAGCCAAGAAATAGGTGTTTAATTCTGCTGTCCTGTTGCTTACCTTACACTCAGATTGTATCATTGGCAAACTGTGTGTGTGTGTCTCACCCACTCTACTTTTTTTCTGCCTAGCTTTCGCAGCCGGCTGTAAGCATTGAAGGACAGGTATCAAACCCTCCATCTACTAGTAGCACAGAAGTGAATTCTCAGGCCATTCCTGAGAAGCAGCCTTCCCAGGAAGTGAAAATGGAGGCTAAAATGGAGGTGGATCAACCAGAACCAGCAGATACTCAGCCGGAGGATATTACGGAGGTGAGAGGAGGGCAGTTACTGTTTGATGTGGTTAGGACCTCAGTCTGGGAACCCAATTGTTTAAAAATACTGCAGGAGAATATTTTGTTAATTACATCTCATGGCATGAGAAAGGGTGGTGAGATTACATCCATAGGGGAGAGTAAATGATGTAATGAATGATAGTGATCTTATTGATTCCCAAGTAGATATTTTTGGAATACTGAAAACCCTTACCTTTTCTTTTAGTCTAAAGTAGATGACTGTAAAGTGGAAGCTACAGAAACAGAAGAGAGAGGCACTGAATCAAAAACTGAAATAAAAGAGGAGGAAGACCAGCCAAGTACTTCAGCTACCCAGTCATCTCCAGCTCCGGGACAGTCAAAGAAAAAGAGTTGAGTCTCTTAGGCTGTTGGTTCTAGAAGTAGCTGAAGAAACCAAAGACCCAAGGCAGAATTGCGATCATGCCTCTTGGGCCTCAGAAGTTGCCATTAATGTGATTTCATTAACCTTGAAGCCCTGGGCCTGGTCTCTTCATTGTTACTAACATTTTTTCTTTTTCTTTTTTTAGAGTTATATTCACTTGCAGCAACCATTGAGTTAGTCATTTACCTCATTTCTTCAGAGTTTCTTGGTTAGCACCCTCTAAAAATTTTCTCTTTGGCCAGGCATGGTGGCTCGCACCTATAATCCCAGCACTTTGGGAGGCTGAGGTGGGGGTATCACTTGGAGGTCAGGAATTGGAGACCAGCCTGACCAACATGGTGAAACTCTGTCTCTACCAAAAATAGAAAAATTAGCCAGGTGTGGTGACGCGCGTCTGTAATCCCAGCTACACAGGAGACTGACGCACGAGAATCATTTGAACCTGGGAGGCGGAGGTTGCAGTGAGCCGAGATCGCGCCACTGCACTCCAGCCTGAGCAACAGAGTGAGACTTTGTCTCAAAAAAAAAAAAAATTCTCTTTTCTCAAAAGACAAATGTTTGTAAATAGCCTTGACTAAAATACAGGAAAGACTAGCAATAATAATAGCATTTGTCATTTACCTCCTGTGTGCTAAGTACCCACATTTGTCTCATTTAATTTTTTTTTTCTTTTTTTTTGGAGATGAGGTCTCACTGTTTCCCAGGCTGGAGTGTAGTGGCGCAGTCTCAGCTCACTGCAAAATCTGCCTCCCGAGTTCAAACAGTTCTCTTGCCTCGGCCTCCTGAGTAGTTGAGACTAGCGTGCCACCACATCCAACTATATTTTTTTTTTGTATTTTTAGTAGAGACAAGGTTTTACCATGTTGGCCAGGCTGAAACTCCTGTCCTCAAAGTGATCCCGCCACTTCAGCCTGCCAGAGTGCTGGGATTATAGACACAAGCCACCGTTCCTGGCCCCGTGGACTCTTATTTAGCAAAGTCTCTTCATAAATTTTTAGAAGCCTTTGGATTCTGTTTCTAATTGACCAAGTCTGTCTTTGCTGAATTTGTGACTGAAAAGTTAAGCTGAGGGTGAAGGGTGTTTAAAGGTGATAAGGCACACTTTTTAGGAGCTGCCTGAAGCAGAGCAGCACTTAGAATCAGTAATTAAGCCCTTAGTGACATTTCCATGTGGACAGAGTAGTTAATTTTGTGTTTTTGATTCTTGAGATGCTTTTAGAGCTTCAACCTGAATGGTTTTTAAAAGTTCTTTTGATTAATTGATAACTAATTTCAGATACACTTTTTTTTTCCAAGTTTTCAAACCAGAAGAACTACGACAGGCACTGATGCCAACATTGGAGGCACTTTACCGTCAGGATCCAGAATCCCTTCCTTTTCGTCAGCCTGTGGACCCTCAGCTTTTAGGAATCCCTGTAAGTATCTGGTGGTAATTCTTATTTTGTTTTTTAATTTGATAACAGCTTTATTGAGAGATAATTCATATTCCAAATAGTATAGCCACTCATTTCAAATGTATAATTCAGTGATTTTTTTTTTTTTTGGAGACAGTCTTAATCTGGTTGCCCAGGCTGCAGTGCAGTGGCTCGATCTTGGCTCACTACTGCCTCTACCTCTTGGGCTCATATGATTCTCCCACTTTAACCTCCTGAGTAGCTGGGACTACAGGCATGTGCCACCTCACCTGGCTTATTCTTTGCATTTTTTAGTAGAGATGGGGTTTCACCATGTTGGCCAGGCTGGTCTTGAACTCTGGACTCAAGCAGTCGGCCAACCTCAGACTCTCAGAGTGCTGAAATTATAGGCATGAACCGCCAGGCCTGGCCTAATTCAGTGATTCTTAGTATATTCACAGAGTTGTGCATGAGACTTTTATTTTCATCATTCAAAAAAATCCTGTACCATTAACAGTCACTCACCAGTTTCTCCCATAGCACCCCAATCCTAGACCATCACCAAACTGCATTCTGTCTCTGGATTTGTCTGTTCTACACACTTAATTAAATTAAGCATACAATATGTGATACTTTGTGCCAGGACTTTCCTTAGCATAATGTTTTCAAGGTTCATCCATGTTGTAGCATGAATCAGTACCTCATACCTATTTATAGCCAATAATATTCCATTATACACATTTTCTTTACCCATCGATTAGTTGGTAGACATTTGGGTTGTTTACCCTTTTTGACTATTAAGATAGTACTACAGTGAATATTGGTGTACAAGTTTTGTGTAGATTTATGTTTTTATTTTTCTTTGGTATTTACCCAGGAGTGGAATTCCTGGGTAGTATAGTTCATTTACTTTTGTCGCTTTAAGAGCCAATAGATCATAGCAGAAAAATGGACCCCAGTTATCTTTGTTTTTAAAGTTGCCTCCATTTACTAGGCTGCTGGCAGGTGCCATTTGGGGGTTTTAAACTGTTACTGGGCCGGGCCCGGTGTCTCATGCCTGTAATCCCATCACTTTAGGAGGCCAAGGCGGGCGGATCACTTGAGGTCAGGAGTTTGAGACCAGCCTGGCCAAACGTAATGAAACCCCATCTCTACTAAAAATACAAAAATTAGCTGGGCACGGTGGCACATGCCTGTAATCCCAGCTACTTGGGAGACTGAGGCAGGAGAATTGCTTGAACCTGGGAGGCGGAGGTTGCAGTGAGCCAAAATTGCGCCACTGCACTCCAGTCTGGACAACAGACCGAGACTGTCTCAAAAGTCAAGTGCTTCCAGGGGGCAAAAGGTTTTAGGAATTTTCTCCTGCTGTATCTTGCTGTGATTTCAGATGGAACACTAAGTTCTGTAGGCGTAGTTTCCTAATTGTACCCCTCTTCTAGTACTAAAATTTTAAATGTCTTTGACTTTGCTGATCTGACATGTACTTTCATAAAGTACCTGGAGTAGTTTCAGTAAACTGTCAGCCTGATGTCTAGAAAGTCCATTGTAGGTCTGTTTTTCTGCCCTTTGAGTAGGTTAGTATCTCTGTAGACTGATGATTTAAAGAAGTATCGGACATTAGTCACCTCTTGGGGAATATAGACAGGTCAGAAACTAAAACATTGCCTCAAAGATTAACAGTGATAATGGATGATACTCCATCTCCCATAAATATAGTTAGACTTGAGTAATATTTGATGTCACTTGTCTTCTTTCTAGGATTACTTTGATATTGTGAAGAGCCCTATGGATCTTTCTACAATTAAGAGGAAGTTAGACACTGGACAGTATCAGGAGCCCTGGCAATACGTTGATGATATTTGGCTTATGTTCAATAATGCCTGGTTATATAACCGGAAAACATCACGGGTATACAAATACTGCTCCAAACTATCTGAGGTCTTTGAACAGGAAATTGACCCAGTGATGCAAAGCCTTGGATACTGTTGTGGCAGAAAGGTAAGAAATGGGTTTCAAATTTGTAACTTTTTGAGGATACCTAGAATAATATAGTGTTGACTGTGGTAAGAGAATATCTGACTTCTGGCTTTGATATGGCTTGCTTATTCATTCATTCATTCATTCATTCATTCATTCGAGATAGGGTCTTACTCTGTCTCCCAGGCTAGAGTGCAGTGGTGAAGTCATAGCTCACTGCAGTCTCAACCTCCTGGGCTCAAGCAGTTCTCCCACCTCAGCCTCCTGAGCAACTGGGACTACAGGCATGAGCCACCTCTCCCAGCTGACAGTCTTTCTCTTAATGTGTGCCACGGTAGTAATAGCTCTTAATATGAAATGGAATTTCTTTAAAGGCATTTTTTCACGGGGGTCAATTGTATGGAAAAGTTGACCAATTAAATACTGAATCAACAGACTGAGCTCATCTGGAGTAGAGGCATTCTTATGTTCAGCTGTAGGAGCAGATTCCTCAGCATCTGTTGACTTTTCAGTATATACCACTTCACATTATTGGTTTTTTGTTTTTAAAATAAGATTGGGGTCTTGCTGTGTTTCCTAAGCTGGTCTGGAACTCTTGGGCTCATGCAGTCTTCCCACCTTGGCTTCCTGAGCACTGCAGGCAAGCGCCACCATGCCCAGCTATTCCTGTTGGGTTCTTTGATAAAGTGATGGAAGGATATGACTGCTAAGCCTACCTCAGCATTTTGAAATAATGTAGAAGTAAACTGAGAATGATTTTCAGAAACTGAATTACCCCATTATAATGAACATAAACGAGAACTAAGACACCACTGACTTTTGTTTCTGATTTGCCATTCTTACTATTCTAGCTTGTCCTTAAGGCCTCTGTGCTTTTTAACAAATGGTTTCTTTTGCAGTTGGAGTCTCTCCACAGACACTGTGTTGCTACGGCAAACAGTTATGCACAATACCTCGTGATGCCACTTACTACAGTTACCAGAACAGGTAAGCTTGGCCAGGTGTGAACCATGGTCCATGTGTCCACATGTCCAGGGAGTGCCTGCGGATGGACCAGCACCGTACAGTCATGGTTCATGTGTATCTTGCCTGAAGACAGCTGTATAGCACAAGTTCTGTTTTTTGCCTTCTGCCTTTGTTTGCAGAATTAGAAAATTTTCTATCAGAATAGCCTTGCATCAGTTGCCATGGTTTCCTCCCAAGACTCTGAGAAGTTAAGCAACTTTGTGAGTTGTTGACATAGATGGGTCTGTATCCCAGGCCCCACCTCTCTTTCTACTGTGTTTTTAATTGATCACCACAGCCTGAGGCAAAACGGAGATGATTTTCAAACTTCTGAAACTAGCTAGACAGCTTTTTGAAAATGTTTCCCTTTTATATCAGGCCTATCGCTGAGTTGTTCTTGGAATATATGAAAACAGGATTCTGGAGTCTTTTATTTGCCCCATATTAAGCAAATTGAAAGGAAAACCTCAGATAGCTCTGTACCTTACTTTTCCCAACACAGCCTTGCATATGACAGGACATTTTGAGTCTAATAAACTAGGCACCTCTGCCTAATTTTCTCCTACCCAATCAATGGCTGTAATCACATAAATCGCATTCACTAGTCTATCTACTTTTTTATTTTTTTTAAATGGAGTGTCGCTCTGTCACCAGGCTGGAGTGTAGTGGCGAGATCTCGGCTCACTGCAACCTCTGACACTCTGGTTCAAGTGATTCTCCTGACTCAGCCTCCCAAGTAGCTGGGATTACAGGCACGCACCACCACACCCAGCTAATTTTTGTACTTTTAGTAGAGATGAGGTTACACCGTGTTGGCCTGGATGGTCTCAATCTCCTGACCTCGTGGTCCACCCACCTCGGCCTCCCAAAGTGCTGGGATTGCAGGCATGAGCTGTCATGCCAGCTGCATTCACTAGCCTATCTTAACCACAATTTGTCTGCTGTTTTCAGTGATTAGCTTACAGTATAGCTTGCATTGGGTGTTTTTTTGGGGCTCTGATAACAGTAATAACAAGGCTGGATGGTACTAATACTCTTTGTTTGTTAATACCGAATCCATGGTGTTGGTTTTTGCTGAACTTGTGTGATGCAGATGTACTTCTAGCTTTGAAAAGTCACTTAAACTTCTTATTTTATTTACAAAAAGTTAGATGTGCTTCTAATGCTTTGTAGACCTATTGCTTTGATTTTGCAGTGAGTAAAAATCTAGCTTTTTACTCATTTGAAACCTAGAAAAGGTGGGAGTCAAATGTATAAGTACCTTATGTTTGAAAAAGCAAGTAACTTGACATAAACTTTTCTCATGTTTGCTAAAACAGTAGTCTGAAGTGTTTATCTTTGCACCAGGTCACCTTTAATCATGTACCTGCACACATCACTTCCTTTTAAAATGTGTCCACTTGATGGCTAGAGTCAGTATTTAACTGCTTGTGCAGGCTTTTCAGTAACCCATTTTTTTTCTTTGTTTTTTGAGATAGGGTTTCACTCTGTCACCAGGCTAGAGTGTAGTGGCGTGATCTTGTCTCACTGCAGCCTCTGCCTCTTGCTGGCTCAGGTGATCCTCCTAACTCAGTTTCCCAAGTAGCTGAGACTTCAAGCATGTGCCACCACACACACTCAGCTAATTTTTTGTGGAGACGGGGTTTTGACATGTTGCCCAGGCTGGTCTCAAGCTCCTGAGCTCAAGCGTTCTGCCTGCCTCAGCCTCCCAAAGTGCTGATACTACAGATAAGAGCCACCACGCCTGGCCAGAAAGCAGTTTTTTTACTTAAGGCTTCCTTGGGATAAGAAAGAAATTGTGTGTCTTTTAATCCACAGTGTTGTTTTGTTTTGTTTTTCTTTTTTTTGAGGAGTCTCGTTCTGTTACCCAGGCTGGAGTGCAGTGGCATGATCTTGGCTCACTGCAACCTCTGCCTACCAGGTTCAAGTGATTCTCCTGCCTCAGCCTCCCAAGTAGCTGGAAATACAGGCGTGTGCCGCCATGCCCAGCTAATTTTGGTATTTTTAGTAGAGACAGGGTTTTACCATGTTGGGCAGGCTGGTCTCGAACTCCTGACCTCAGGTGATCCACTCACCTTGATTTCCCAAAGTCCTAGGATTACAGGCTTGAGCCACCGCACCTGGCCATGGTTGTTTTTATTGTTTTCTGCAACTGTATCTATAGTGGGCTTTTGGGGTCGGGGGGGAGGGCTGTGGTTTTTTGTTTTGTAAGTGGGAAGAAGTGTGATTCCTGTATTTAGGCAGTGAGTAGCAGCTCTTCTTTCCCTGGTATATTTATCCTTCTTCCTCCTTTTGATTATTTACATCACATAGCATTAATTGCTGAAATGAAAGGATATGGGTCTGTGTAATTGAAACTTTTGCTTTTATTTGCAGTAATCATTTGCTACTTGTGATCCCATTTGAGATATTTAATGCTAATCTGTGCTTTGCCTTGGCTTTCTGCTTTGTGTTGTTCTGTCTTGCTTTTATGTTTTTTGTTGTCTTGCAATCCCTCATTTCTTCGTTTGTTTTGTGTTTTTTTTTTTCTCCCTCATGCTTGTCGTTGTCTGCACTTGGCTTTGATTGCAAAAAAACAAAAAACAAAAAAACAAAAACAAAACAAAAAAAAACAAAACCCAAACTGTGGGGCCCATATATCTGCATCATTGAATGTCCTTGTCGCCGTTGATGACCTGCTCTCTGCTCCCGTCCCCCTCCTTGGCCTGCTGTGATTGGTGGCTTCGTTGCTTGGCTTGGGCTGTGTTGTGTGAACGGAACAGTTCACCCCAGTATGGCCTTCTTGCCGACAGGTATCATTTCTGTGAGAAGTGTTTCAATGAGATCCAAGGGGAGAGCGTTTCCTTGGGGGGATGACCCTTCCCAGCCTCAAACGTAAGTAACCATTATTTTGAAAAGTGCTAATTAGTTGTTGTCACGTGATTACGCACAGGCTTATTTCTAAATGAACTTAAGCTATGCTGTTGAACGTGGTAGCCATTAGCCACGTCTTGCTATTTAAATGCAAATTAAATAAAATTAAAAATCGATGGCTGGGCGCATTGGCTCACGCCTGTAATCCTAGCACTTTGGGAAGCCAAGGTGGGTGGATCACCTGAGGTCAGGAGTTCAGGACCAGCCTCTGGCCATCATGGTGAAACCCCATCTTTAAAAAAAAAAAAATTTTTTTTATCACATGGACTACTCACAGTTAAAGTGTTCAGTAGCTGTCTGTGTCTGGTGGCTACCATATTGGCCAACTCAGAGAATATATCCATCATAGTAGAAAGCTCTATGAGACATCACTGGACTAGGGAATATGTCAGCAGTAGTCAGTCATCTTAGTTATAGTAAAAGTTATTCTGTATAGGAAGCAATGAGTTTCTCTTTGAAAAAGTGAAAGTTTAGTACAAGAAAACTTTATTAACTTTTCTGAGGTTGAGGGTAATTGAAGTGATAAGCACCTTATACCCTTCTCTTGTAGGTTAACAGAAGACCCAGGTCACTATTTTAGTGAATAATAGACTTTAACAACATGCAGGAGTTTAAGAGACTTGCTTGGGCTTTGTAATCTCACAAGCTCTTACCATTTGGTAAATGGCCAAGAAAAAAATTTCAAACATATAGTCTAATAGTAATAGTAGTAATCTCTTAAGATTTAGGCAGTCACTATAATTCAAACTTGGACTGTTGAAGAAGGAAAAATTGCTTCGTGTAATTTTAATATTGCAGGTTCGTGTTTACTTCTGTTTAGGACATTGCACAAAAATATGGAATCGTTTTGTTCCTAGTAAATGGGGCTTCTGAGAAAAGCTGTGTTTAATTTTTCTAAATTGGGTTGTAAAAACAGCAGTATCTGGGTGCCAGCTAGGAGAGTAGATACTGGGAGCCTATGATCCTTGAAACATTTTGACACTTGGTTAAGCCAGGAAGGTCAGCTCTAGTGTAAGTTTCCTTGATTCAGGAAGAGACATAATCCTTCCCATTGAACTCTCTCAAGTGGCTTACCAAATATTCTAAACCTGAAAGCAGTACATCTCTAGCTTTGAAAAGTGTAGGAACAAAACCCCTCCCAATTCTGCAGGTCTATAGTGGACACAAGTGTCTGTTTTTAACAAACTCCGCGATTTCTTCTGGTGCTGCTGGTCTTCAGACTTGTAGCAGCACTTGGAGTAGCAAGACAGGCCATTCAGGAGAATGCTATCAACAGAGACGAAAGAATCTCTAGGCCATAACTAGTATAAGAAACAGTTTTCAGTGTGGACATGTCCTCATTTTTGTAAGAAAGAATAACAGTAGTCCAAGTTGGGCCCCCTAATGTTGATTCTAGTTGGAGAATGGTAAGAACTGTTAGCTTTTGTATGTAGTGAGGCTGTGAGCAGTGTGGTATGCTAGGTTTTAGGATGGGAAGCCATGTGAAATTTTGAAATGTGAAACATGGAACTTTTGTCCTTCAGATTTACCCCAAAACATGTATTCTTAATGTTGAAATTTTCTGTTGATATAAAAAGTCGTTTGACGAGACCCTTCCGAAAACTTTTTATTTAAATAGTGGTTTACTTCCCAGTATACATGCCCTTTTTTGTAGCTCAGTCTAGGAACATTAAACCATAAAAAGATACAAGTACATCACACCAAGAGTAGTAATAGGCAAGATTTTAAAAGGAAAAGAAGGAATAGTTTTTCTAGTTCTTCCTGGGTTCTCCATTTCTGATAAGAGGAAATGTATTTCCTCTTAAGTCCTATAGAATATTCCTTTACATAAACATGCATTTTGTGTGAGCCAAGAATGCATCTATTTAAATGTGTATTCTTAAAAGACCTAAATCCGTTTATAGCGTGAAGTTTGTTCCTTTGGTTAGAACAGCAGTCCGATTGCTCATCTCTATCACTTTTTCTCATTGTGTCCCTTTCTCTCCTTAGTACAATAAATAAAGAACAATTTTCCAAGAGAAAAAATGACACACTGGATCCTGAACTGTAAGTAAGACCCCCTTGAATAGTTAGTACCGCTTTGATTTTTCCTTTTCCCCTTTATTCTCTTGGTTTGCGTGATCCATCAGATGATCCTGTATTCTTGGGCTAAATCTGTATAACATACATCTGATGAGTAGTAAAACCATGGAAAACACTGAAGAACTAAGAAACGTTAGTTTTTAATGTTAAATTTTTTTTTTTTTTGCTTGTGCAGAAGACAGAAGTTTTTAATGTTAATTTTAATATTCTTAATGTTCAATGGAAAACATTAAAGATCTAAACCTCTAGTTTGCAGTGAGGCCTTTAGAGCGTGACGGACTGAAATGTATGTTTTCTAGATGTTCTTAAAATGGATGGGATGGTATCAGATTCATTTGGAATTTTCAGCACCAGTAATCTGTCTCTTAATAATTAGCTGGGCTCAGCCAGGAGCAGTGGCTCACGCCTGTGATCCCAGCACTTTGGGAGGATGAGGTGGGTAGATCACCTGAGGTCAGGAGTTGGAGACCAGCCTGGCCAACTTGGTGAAACCCAAATTAGCTGGGCGTGGTGGTACACACCTGTAATCTCAGCTACTTGGGAGGCTGAGGCAGGAGAATCACTGGAACCCAGGAGGCAGAGGTTTCAGTGAGCTGAGATCATGCCACTACACTCCAGCCTGGGTGACAGAGCGAGATTCCGTCTCAGAAAAATTAGCCAGGCATGATGGTGTGCGCTTGTGGTCCCAGCCAGGTAGCTGAGAGGCCAAGGCAGGAAAATGTCTTGAGCACAGGAGTTCAAGGTTACAGTGAGCTGTGAGCATGCCACCCACTTCAGTCTTTGCAAGAGAATGAGACCCTCTCTCTAAAAAAAAATAAGAACTTTGTTAAAACTGTTCTCAGTTCTTTGATCATGACCTTGGGTATCTTTGTCAGAAATCATGGGAAATATTTGAAATTTTCATTTGGTTATGGTTTGAGGTTAATCTGTCTTGGAATTGGCTCTGCTCTTCCAGGTTTGTTGAATGTACAGAGTGCGGAAGAAAGATGCATCAAATCTGTGTCCTTCACCATGAGATCATCTGGCCCACTGGGTAACGCTCAAGTTGCTTATTTCTCTGGAATTTCTCTTTATCATGAATATTAACGAGTTTTTTATTCTATGCATGCAATGACTCTATTGTATCTTCCAAGTTACTGTCTTTAAGTTTTCTTCTTTGGATTTGGCAACGATAATTACTGTTAACTTTTTAAAAATTAAAGATACATTCTTTTTTAGCCATATACATATATTTTATTCTGCTGGATTTTTTATTAAAACTATATTGTAGTTATTACACATTAAAAATAAATGCTTTTGGCCAGGCAAGGTGGCTCATGCCTGTAATCCCTGCACTTTGGGAGACTGAGGCGAGCGGATCACCTGAGGTCGGGAACTCCAGACCAGCCTGACCAACATGGCAAAACCCCATCTCTACTGAAAATAAAAAAATTAGCCGGGCGTGGTGGCGCGCGCCTGTAATCCCAGCTACTCAGGAGGGAAGCTGAGGCAAGAGAATCACTTGAACCTGGGAGGCGGAGGTTGCATTGAGCTGAGATTGCACCATTGCGCTCCAGACTGGGTGAGAGTGAGACTCTGTCTCAAAAAAAAGAGAAAAAAGTAAATGCTTTTAATAAGGCATCTAGAAACTAGCATCATGCTGTGAATGGCATACCATTGGTCTGGCCCTGGTAAGGATCATCTTTTAGTTAGGGCTGGGGACAGCAAAGTATAAGGCTGTAGTCATGGTTTAATTGCCTAGTGAAAGGGAGAGGCCATCGCTCTGTACAAGAGGAACTAATCTGAGCCATGTTCCAAAGGAAGAGGGTATATGGGCATCAAGTGCCTCTCATTAGGATGGGATCTCCGTGTCTTCTGCTCTGTTCTTGGGCTGATTGTTGCTCCTGATTTGGAGGTTACAAGAAAGGGCAGGCTAGTTAACAAATTTCACTTTTCTTTTTTCACTGTTATTTTCACATAGAAAATAACACTAAGGAAAATTACAATAGGGGATGGTTTGGTGGCTGTTGTATTTTCAGCATGACTTGTCTTTTAAATGTGCCATTTTAATGCTTTCCTTAATCACAGACTTCTTCGTAGAAATGATTGAGACTTTTTATGGTTCTTGCAATTTAGGATCAGTCAGCTGAATGACAATCTCAATGACAATCTCTTTTATTACTGTGTTAAGTTTGCTTTTTCTTAAAATTTGAATAGTATGACCGTTTATAAAGTAAAAATTAACAGTCTCAGCTTCTCCTTTCCCACCCAGATTCCCGACCACAGAAATAACATGGCCAACAGTTTGGAAAGATTCTTTCTACACCCTTTTGTACATACAATCATACTTTGTTAATTTATATGTATTTAATTTTTAACTTTTGTATCTTGTTATAGGTCATAGACTTTTTTTTTTCAGTTGAGTCTCACTTCGTTGCCCAGGCTGGAGTACAGTGGTACGATCTTGGTTCACTGCAACCTCCGCCTCCTGGGTTCAAGAAATTCTCCTGCCTCAGCTTCCTGAGTAGCTGGGATTACAGGCACATACCACCATGCCCAGCTAATTCTCTTGTATTTTTAGTAGAGATGGGGTTTCTTTACATTGGCCAGTGTGGTCTTAAACTCCTGACCTCAAATGATATACCCACCTCAGCCTCCCAAAGTACTGGGATCACAGACTTTTTTTTTATGTCTGCTACATTTTGTTTTGTTTTGTTTTGTTTGTTTTGAGACAGAGTCTGACTCTGTCGCCCAGGCTGGAGTGCAATGGCACAATCTCAGCTCACTGCGATCTCTGCCTCCTGGGTTCAAGCCTCCCGAGTAGCTGGGACTACAGGCATGCGCCACCATGCCCAACTAATTTTTTATATTTTTAGTAGAGACAGGGTTTCACCATGCTGGCCAGGCTGGTCTGGAACTCCTGACCTCAGGATCCGCCCACCTCAGCCTCCCAAAGTGCTGGGATTACAGGCATGAGCCACCTCGCCTGGCCGTCTGCTGCAATTTTAATGGATGCATAATATTCTGTAATGTACTATAATCCATTTATTTACTTGGTTGGTAAACAAGTTTCTGTGGAAACTCTCCTTAGAGACACACATCCAATACATCTTCAGTAACAGTCTATCGGGTCTACTCTCAAAATGTGCATTCCAACTAGTAGCGTATAGGGGGTATCACCACTTAGGATTTTTCTCCCCAATCACATTGGCAAAACTTCTATCTTGATTTGTAATCCTTGATCATCTTTCTATGTGTAAACCAATTTATATGCCCTTCATGTTTTTTCTTGTCTGTTGCCTGTTTTTCAATTATCTTTTTTGTTCTTAGTGATTTATAAAAGCTCTTTGTATATTAGTTTTATTAACTCGTTAGAAATTTAGAAATACTTCTGCCAGATTGTCTTTTGAATTTTAACTTAGACAATAGATTTTGTTACATACTTTAATGGTTTCTTTAAGTTGTGTAAACAAAGTTTTGGTTTACATTTAGATTCATCTGTGATGGCTGTTTAAAGAAAAGTGCACGAACTAGGAAAGAAAATAAATTTTCTGCTAAAAGTAAGTTTTATTCTTAAAAGTAAATTTTGTCCAAACTTACCTGAAGCCTAAACAAGAAGAAACCACCCAAAGTGAATTACTTCTTTCTAATCACTGTAATAATCAAGAGTAAAAATAAAATAATTCGGTACTCTCCTTACAGTTGATCTGTACTTTTTGGTGTGAAATTTATTAGACCAAAGAAAAACTTCCAAGGAACAGATTGTAGAATGTACAAGATGGTGTTTTCCTGTTCCTATATTTTTTCCTATTTGGGGCATTTCATAAAGGAGGAATAAGGTGTGGAAATAATTGGCCAGAATTGCCATCCCTCTGTCTGTTTGTTTGTTTGGAGAGTCTCGCTCTGTCACCCAGGCTAGAGTGCAGTTGCAGGATCTCAGCTCACATCAACCTCCGCCTCCAGGTTCATGTGACTGTCCTGCATCAGCCTCCCAACTAGCTGGGATTACAGGCATCTGCTGCCACGCTAGGCTAATTTTTGTATTCTTAGTAGAGACAGGATTTCATCATCTTGGCCAGGGTGGTCTTGAACTCCTGACCTCGTGGTCTGCTCACCTTGGCCTCCCAAAGTGCTGGAATTACAGGCATGAGCCACCGCACCCGGCCTGTTCTGTATTTTTGTAAACTCTTCCAAAATTGGTCATTTTTCAAAATGAAAAAGTTGGGGAAAATGACATTTAGAAAATATTGAGTACTGTGTCTGCTTTAACAGCACATATGTTAGAATGATATGGAAAAGATTTGCATGGTCCCTGAACTAGTATAACATGCAAATCTGCAAAGTAATGACTACTTTGCTATGATTTTTTAAATTTTACCAGTTTATCCTGTTTGTATTGAAAAAAGTATAAATAAGATTTGAAGTTGAACCTTAAGACTAACAATAGTAAATTTGCACCTCAGTAACTTTTAACTTTTGCATTCCTAGGGTTGCCATCTACCAGACTTGGTACCTTTCTAGAGAATCGTGTGAATGACTTTCTGAGGCGACAGAATCACCCTGAGTCAGGAGAGGTCACTGTTAGAGTAGTTCATGCTTCTGACAAAACCGTGGAAGTAAAACCAGGCATGAAAGCAAGGTATCCAGTCATTTCACTTTTCTTCTCTTGTGGATCCAAAATTGCTCATATGTGGTTACCATTGGTGATTCCAATCTGAATGAGTTATGTTGTGGTCCCCCCACCATCTGAATTGTATAGGTTTGTGGACAGTGGAGAGATGGCAGAATCTTTTCCATACCGAACCAAAGCTCTCTTTGCCTTTGAAGAAATTGATGGTGTTGACCTGTGCTTCTTTGGTATGCACGTTCAAGAGTATGGCTCTGACTGCCCTCCACCCAACCAGAGGTATGACTGGCTGACAGTGGCTACTTCCTGATTTGTGTGGGAGTTCCAAGTTATGATAATAGGTGGAAAAGCATAACAGGCAAGAAAGTGTTTATTATGCTTGGTTTGGAAATGCAAAATCTCAAGTGTCCAGTAATTTTAAAGTGAAACAGATTAAAAAGCAAACCCCCAAACAAAATAACTGCTCAGTACTGCTTTCCTGTGGTCATAGTAATAAAGGATATAAATAGCAACCTGAAATTGGAATTTGGAAACAAAGGTGCTCTACTCTTCAGAAAGTGAGCTTCAATCTGGATAGTTAAGTAGCTCTGTGAAAGTATGTCATACAAATAGGGTGGGAATTTCTTATCTCCAAAAATAGTATAAAGGCAATAATAAGAATGTATAGGGATCAGCAAATACTGATTGATGTGTATGTGCCAGGCACTGCTAGGTACTACAGATAGAAGGAAGCCACTGGCTCACTGAACTTCCCTGAAGGGTTCACAGTCAAGTCACCTACCTGCCTGTGATGGGCTTCACAAATAATAACTAAGTGAGCAAAGAGCTTGGGAGAGTGAGAGGGTGTTATTAGGCACATAAAGAACTCATTATGTAAGACTTGACTTTTTTTTTGTTCTCCCCATTTTGTATAGGAGAGTATACATATCTTACCTCGATAGTGTTCATTTCTTCCGTCCTAAATGCCTGAGGACTGCAGTCTATCATGAAATCCTAATTGGATATTTAGAATATGTAAAGAAATTAGGGTAAGCATATTTTGATAATGGATTTTTTTTTTTAATTAGCATGGCCTTCTGGTAAGACATAGGTTAAATATGCAAATGTATAACTCTTTGCCCTTTTTTTCCCTTATTTTAGTTCTTATGTAACAGTTATTCTCTCAACTTTGTCAGCGCCCCTTTGAAGTTAATGTTGTCAGTAGGAAAGAAATGGTTATGTTGGCCCTAATTTCTCCCATCCAGCATTAGTTTTATTTTGTTCAGCTAAGCCATTGAGTCCAGTTTGCTTTGAAGTTTGATTTTGCCTCTCAATTGAGGGCAGAATTTTAACTTTTACAATCTGGATATCAAGACCAAAAACAAACAGCTCTGGAGATACTTCTTACCTTTAGAGTATGTACGTCATTGGAGACATTCACTCCCTCATCCGGAAGGCTGCTTCTCTGAACACTGTGCCTTTTATTTAGCTTTCTTGTTAAACAGATCCATTTTCCTTTACAATGTAATCTTCATTTGGTCTTAATATGCAAACTTAAGAGTTTTTGGATCCAGGGCTAAATTACCTGCTTTATGGCTGAAATTCACAACATTCTGCCGCCTCCAAAAATAAGTAGGCAGTGTGAGATCCATTGTTTTTACTGTCGGTTATGCCTAGTTATGGCCTCACAATGTTAAATAATCTCATGCTGGGTTATACACTGTGTTATCTTGGGAGGAATCATTGGTATCTATATCAGCTCCATCTTCTGGTTTAAACTACAGCCTTCTAGAATAGATTGTCTTTTTTCCTTAATGTTCTCTTTGTATTGCTAGTTATACAACAGGGCATATTTGGGCATGTCCACCAAGTGAGGGAGATGATTATATCTTCCATTGCCATCCTCCTGACCAGAAGATACCCAAGCCCAAGCGACTGCAGGAATGGTACAAAAAAATGCTTGACAAGGCTGTATCAGAGCGTATTGTCCATGACTACAAGGTCAGTTGGGACATGGGGGCCAGGTGCTGACAGTAGATCCGGAAATGCACTAATGTTGCTGCTCTATATTCTGTCATTTAACTTAAAAAAAAGTCTTGTTTGTTCTGACACTTGCATGTAATTCCTAAAAATGCTAACTTGATTGCTTTTATTTTGTATATTCAGAATTTTTCAATGTAAGGAAAACTTGGTCTTTGAAGAGTGGTAGATCAAGAAATCCCTGTTTTAAACATGTAACCAAAATTTTTGTTGTCGTTGTTTTGGTAGAAATGGGGTATCGCTGTGCTGCCTAGGCTGGACTTGAACTCTTGGCCTCAGGTGATCCAAAGTGCTGGGATTACAGGCGTGAGCTACTGTGCCTGGCCTTAAAATGTATTTTTTTGTTTTGGTTTTTTGTTTGGTTTGGGTTGGTTCAGGTTTTAGGGGTGGGGGTGTTCTGTTTTGTTTTCAGACAGGGTCACACACTGTCACCCAGGCTAGGGTACAGTGGCATTATCTCTGCTTACTACAACCTCTGCCTCCCAGGCTCAAGCCATCTTCCCCACCTCAGCTTCCTGAGTTGCTGGGACTACAGGTGCACACCACCACACCTGGTTAATTGTGTGTTGTTTTTTTGTTTGTTTGTTTTTGTAGAGACAGGATTTCACCATGTTGCCCAAGCTGGCCTCAAACTCCTGAGCTCAAGTGATCCACCCGTCTCAGCCTCCCAAAGTGCTGGGATTACAGGCGTGAGCCACGTCACCCAGCCAAAAATACATTCTTAACAGTATTCATGAATATAGGCTGTCTCATGAGACAAACTTGTCTTCCTCATTTTAGTAGTTCATCAACTGGTTGTTTTCCTAAGCACCCCAGCAAATCATTCTGCAGCAGTTACAATTTCCAATATTTGTAGTTAACGGTCATTTTGAACAAAGCTGTCAGTAAAAGCTGCTGAAATTCCAAGGATGGGTGCGAGGAGAGCATGCTTCACACCACTTATTCTGTGATAAGGAGTGGTAAGGGCCATGGCATACATGATGGTGCTACCACCCTGACATTGATGCTGGCAGGATAATTGCCACTTGGTTGTATAAAGGCCTATAAGTTCCCTGTTTTTATGGGTAGAGGAAATAGGAAACCAGAAATACTGACTTTTGGCCAGGACTTCTCAGTATTTTTCTAAATACCTCCCTGGCTTATGGCTTAGATATAACGTGTCTGCCAACTTTCAAGACATTTTAAGCTTTCGTGTTTCTTGTCCGTTAGCTGTGATTATTCTGTATAATCAGTGCTTTCTCTATAATCAGTGCTTTAAAAGAACATAGAAATTCCTATTTTACGTGCATATTTTTGCAGGATATTTTTAAACAAGCTACTGAAGATAGATTAACAAGTGCAAAGGAATTGCCTTACTTCGAGGGTGATTTCTGGCCCAATGTTCTGGAAGAAAGCATTAAGGAACTGGAACAAGAGGAGGAAGAGAGAAAACGAGAAGAAAACACCAGCAATGAAAGCACAGATGTAAGGACACTGAGTTTCCTTTCAAACCTATATCTTGATTCTAATATTTAATCCAGAAGTATAAACTTTCAGTTTGGTTTTAAAGCTCTCAGGTGTGAAAGAGCTCTTTAAAGTTAGGCAAGAAATGTTGGCTTAGAAAGGTTACTAGGGTTCTGTTTCAGTGGTATTAAGCTTTAAAGCATCAGACCCCCTTTTAAAATGGTATCTCAGACTGAGTAATGTGAAATGATAAAAGAAACTGAAGGATTACTTATCTGAAAGACTAAGTTACAAATACTATAGGCCTGTGGGCCACATAAAATCTCTGGCATATTTTCTCTCTCTTAAAAAAAAATATATATATTTTGAAATTTAAAAACCATTCTTAGCGATACAAAACAGGCCTGAGGCAGAATTTACCTGTTAAATAACTAAGCCTGGCTTAATAACCTCACCAGTTATTTCCCCATAGCATATCTAGAATTTACCTCCATTGAATTTAACTTACAAAAGGCACCCTTTAATACTCTGTTAACAAACTCTTACAGCCTTGTCATTTAGTATTTGTGGGTTCATACCATTTTAGAATATGGGTGGAAGGAGATAAAACCAAGGTCTTCTGGCTCCCCCACTTTCCTGCACTCTTCACTACCCGAAAGTGCCATCCATTCCTTGTTCCCTCGCCCAATCTGGGATACATTCAGTCTGCATACTCTGTGGCCTCTTCTAGGTAAAAAGCTAAAGGGCCACCATTGCCTTAAGGATCACTGGTAAAAAAAATTATGTCAAAATAAGGTCTTTCTAAAGGAGAAAGAATAAATGAAGAGAACAGCTAGTAAAATAATATACAGGCATAAGATTATGATGTCTGGTTTCAAATAAGGGCGATATTCAGTGTTATTCCCACGTCACTTTTTTTTTTTTTTTTTTTTAAGACAAGAGTCTCGCTGTGTCACCAGGCACCAGGCTGGAGTGCAGTGGCGCGATCTCGGCTCATTGCAACCTCCGCTTCCCGGGTTCAAGCAATTCTCTTGTAGCCTCTCGAGTAGCTGGGACCACAGGCATGCGCTATCACGTCCAGCTAATTTTTGTATTTTTTAGTAGAAATGGGATTTCACCATGGTCTCGATCCCTTGACCTCGTGATCCACCTGCCTTGGCCTCCCAAAGTGCTGGGATTACAGACGTGAGCCACTGCGTCCAGCCCCACATCACTTCTTAACAAAAACCTTATTTTCTTGTCTCCTTTCTGCTACTCTGCAGGTGACCAAGGGAGACAGCAAAAATGCTAAAAAGAAGAATAATAAGAAAACCAGCAAAAATAAGAGCAGCCTGAGTAGGGGCAACAAGAAGAAACCTGGGATGCCCAATGTGTCTAACGACCTCTCACAGAAACTGTATGCCACCATGGAGAAGCATAAAGAGGTAAGATGCGTGCAAGGGAAGATGTCTGGCTGAGGTGGGCGGATCACCTAAAATGAAGAGTTTGAGACCAGCCTGACCAACATGGTGAAACCCTGTCTCTACTAAAAATAGAAAAATTAGCCAGGCATGGTGGTGTGGGCCTGTGGTCTCAGCTACTCAGGAGGCCGAGGTGGGGTAATTGCTTGAGCCCAAGAGGCAAAGGCTGTAGTGAGTCGTGGTCACGCCACTCCACTCCAGCCTGGGTGACAGAGTGAGACCCTGTCTCAGAAAAAGAGATTGTCTGTTTTGCAGGTCTTCTTTGTGATCCGCCTCATTGCTGGCCCTGCTGCCAACTCCCTGCCTCCCATTGTTGACCCTGACCCTCTCATCCCCTGCGATCTGATGGATGGTCGGGATGCGTTTCTCACGCTGGCAAGGGACAAGCACCTGGAGTTCTCTTCCCTCCGAAGAGCGCAGTGGTCCACCATGTGCATGCTGGTGGAGCTGCACACGCAGAGCCAGGACCGCTTTGTCTACACCTGCAATGAATGCAAGCACCACGTGGAGACACGCTGGCACTGCACTGTCTGTGAGGTAGGCACCTGGTTGTGGAAGGGAGATGAGCTCTGCAGGGTTCTCATTGTTACGAGGGGCCATGCGGTTATATAGGCCTGTGGGGTGCTAGGGGCCTGGCCTCATGTTTGAGTGGCAGAGCTGAAGAGGCTAGTTTTTGTTCTACAAAATGGGCTTTTCTAGCCCAGACAGAATATCTAAAATACTTTTGAATGACTTAAATCTTGGAGAGTTTACCTGGATCTCCTGTTTTTTTCCCCCAGGATTATGACTTGTGTATCACCTGCTATAACACTAAAAACCATGACCACAAAATGGAGAAACTAGGTCTGGGCTTAGATGATGAGAGCAACAACCAGCAGGCTGCAGCCACCCAGAGTCCAGGCGATTCTCGCCGCCTGAGTATCCAGCGCTGCATCCAGTCTCTGGTCCATGCTTGCCAGTGTCGGAATGCCAATTGCTCCCTACCCTCCTGCCAGAAGATGAAGCGGGTTGTACAGCATACTAAGGGTTGCAAACGGAAAACCAATGGTGGGTGCCCCATCTGCAAGCAGCTCATTGCCCTCTGCTGCTACCATGCCAAGCACTGCCAGGAGAACAAATGCCCGGTGCCATTCTGCCTAAATATCAAACAGAAGCTCCGGCAACAGCAGCTCCAGCACCGACTACAGCAGGCCCAGATGCTTCGCAGGCGGATGGCCAGCATGCAGCGGACTGGTGTGGTTGGGCAGCAGCAGGGCCTGCCTTCCCCCACTCCTGCCACTCCAACAACACCAACCGGCCAACAGCCAACCACCCCACAGACACCCCAGCCCACCTCTCAGCCTCAGCCTACCCCTCCCAATAGCATGCCACCTTACTTGCCCAGGACTCAAGCTCCTGGCCCTGTGTCCCAGGGTAAGGCAGCAGGCCAGGTGACCCCCTCCAACCCCTCCTCAGACTGCTCAGCCACCCCTTCCAGGGCCCCCACCTGCAGCAGTGGAAATGGCAATGCAGATTCAGAGAGCAGCAGAGACACAGCGCCAGATGGCCCATGTGCAGATTTTTCAAAGGCCAATCCAACACCAAATGCCTCCGATGGCTCCCATGGCCCCCATGGGTATGAACCCACCTCCGATGACCAGAGGTCCCAGTGGGCATTTGGAGCCAGGGGATGGGACCAACAGGGATGCAGCAACAGCCACCCTGGGCCCAAGGAGGATTGCCTCAGCCCCAGCAACTACAGTCTGGGATGCCAAGGCCAGCCATGATGTCAGTGGCCCAGCATGGTCAACCCTTGAACATGGCTCCACAACCAGGATTGGGCCAGGTAGGTGTGAGCCCACTCAAACCAGGCACTGTGTCTCAGCAAGCCTTACAAAACCTTCTGCGGACTCTCAGGTCTCCCAGCTCTCCTTTACAGCAGCAACAGGTGCTTAGTATCCTTCACGCCAACCCCCAGCTGTTGGCTGCATTCATCAAGCAGCGGGCTGCCAAGTATGCCAACTCTAATCCGCAATCCCCTCCCTGGGCAGCCTGGCATGCCCCAGGGGCAGCCAGGGCTACAGCCTCCTACCATGCCAGGGCAGCAGGGGGTCCACTCCAATCCAGCCATGCAGAACATGAATCCAATGCAGGCGGGTGTCCAGAGGGCTGGCCTGCCACAGCAGCAACCACAGCAGCAACTCCAGCCACCCATGGGAGGGATGAGCCCCCAGGCTCAGCAGATGAACATGAACCACAACACCATGCCTTCACAGTTCCGAGACATCTTGAGACGACAGCAGATGATGCAGCAACAACAGCAACAGGGAGCAGGGCCAGGAATAGGCCCTGGACTGGCCAACCATAATCAGTTCCAGCAACCGCAAGGAGTTGGCTACTCACCACAGCCGCAGCAGCGGGTGCAGCATCACATGCAACAGATGCAACAAGGAAACATGGGACAGATGGGCCAGCTCCCCCAGGCCTTGGGAGCAGAGGCAGGTGCCAGTCTACAGGCCTATCAGCAGCGACTCCTTCAGCAACAGATGGGGTCCCCTGCTCAGCCCAATCCCATGAGCCCCCAGCAGCATATGCTCCCAAATCAGGCCCAGTCCCCCACACCTACAAGGCCAGCAGATCCCTAATTCTCTCTCCAATCAAGTGCGTTCTCCCCAGCCTGTCCCTTCTCCACGGCCACAGTCCCAGCCCCCCCCACTCCAGCCCTTCCCCAAGGATGCAGCCTCAGCCTTCTCCACACCACGTTTCCCCCACAGACAAGTTCCCCCACATCCTGGACTGGTAGCTGCCCAGGCCAACCCCATGGAACAAGGGCATTTTGCCAGCCCGGAGCAGAATTCAATGCTTTCTCAGCTCACTAGCAATCCAGGCATGGCGAACCTCCATGGTGCAAGCGCCACGGACCTGGGACTCAGCACCGATAACTCAGACTTGAATTCAAACCTCTCACAGAGTACACTAGACATACACTAGAGACACCTTGTAGTATTTTGGGAGCAAAAAAATTATTTTCTCTTAACAAGACTTTTTGTACTGAAAACAATTTTTTTGAATCTTTCGTAGCCTAAAAGACAATTTTCCTTGGAACACATAAGAACTGTGCAGTAGCCGTTTGTGGTTTAAAGCAAACATGCAAGATGAACCTGAGGGATGATAGAATACAAAGAATATATTTTTGTTATGGCTGGTTACCACCAGCTTTTTTCCCCCCTTGTGTGTGTGGTTCAAGTGTGCACTGGGAGGAGGCTGAGGCCTGTGAAGCCAAACAATATGCTCCTGCCTTGCACCTCCAATAGGTTTTATTATTTTTTTTTAAATTAATGAAAGTATGTAATATTAATAGTTATTATTTACTGGTGCAGATGGTTGACATTTTTCCCTATTTTCCTCACTTTATGGAAGAGTTAAAACATTTCTAAAACCAGAGGACAAAAGGGGTTAATGTTACTTTAAAATTACATTCTATATATATATAAATATATATAAATATATATTAAAATACCAATTTTTTTTCTCTGGGTGCAAAGATGTTCATTCTTTTAAAAATGTTTAAAAAAAAAAAAAAAAACTCCCTTTCTTCCCCCTCAAGTCAACTTTTGTGCTCCAGAAAATTTTCTATTCTGTAATAAGTCTGAGCGTAAAACTTCAAGTATTAATTTGTACATGTAGAGAGAAAAATGACTTTTTCAAAAATATACAGGGGCAGCTGCCAAATTGATGTATTATATATTGTGGTTTGTTTCTTGAAAGAATTTTTTTCGTTATTTTTACATCTAACAAACAAAGGAAAAAAATTAAAAGAGGGTAAGAAACGATTCCTGTGGGATGATTTTAACATGCAAAATGTCCCTGGGGGTTTCTTCTTTGCTTGCTTTCTTCCTCCTTACCCTACCCCCAACTCTCTCTCTCTCTCTCTCACACACACACACACACACACACACACACTTTCTATAAAACTTGAAAATAGCAAAAACCCTCAACTGTTGTAAATCATGCAATTAAAGTTGATTACTTATAAATATGAACTTTGGATCACTGTATAGACTGTTAAATTTGATTTCTTATTACCTATTGTTAAATAAACTGTGTGAGACAGACCACCCTGACTTTGTTTCACTTCTTGATATCATATCTGTGTTTTAGAGTACAACAGTTTAAGTGCCTGATGCTTAAGATTGAGAGGAAAAAGTGAAAGCATTAGCTTACAGCCTCATTTAACATACTGCATATGTAGATCTGGGTGAATTTGTCCAAAGTTCTGGGAAAAAGTACTACAAGTACCAGCTAGTAGTCAAGGTTGACGTGATACTATCTATTTACATCTTGATTCAGAACCCCTTCCTTAAGGATGACCTCATGGTCTTCTAATCACCTTCATCTTACATGGGATGAGAAGGACCTAAGACTGTTCATATCTGCCTAAGTCCCAAGTAACTTCTTAAAAAAAAAAAAAAGACTTGCCAGGCGCAGTGGCTCATGCTTGTAATCCCAGCACTTTGGGAGGCCAAGGCGGGCAGATCACAAGATCTGGAGTTCAAGACCAGCCTGGCCAATAAGGTGAAACCCTGTCTGTCTTAAAAATATAAAAATTAGCCAGGTGTGGTAGCAGGTGCCTATAGTCCCAGCTACTCGGGAGGCTGAGACAGGAGAATCACTTGAACTCAGGAGGTGGAGATTGCAGTAAGCCAAGATGGCATCACTGCACTCCAGCCTGGGTGACAGAGCCAGACTCCATCTCAAAAAAGAAACGACATGAAGCTAGGGAACACATTACTTCTGTTTGCTAACTGCTCATCAAGAAGTCAGTTGGAATCAGGTTGAAAGGAAGGAAAATGTGTGGAAATAAAACCTAGAAGGCTGAGAGACATTACAACGTGAGTCCAGTAATATGCTAGGTACTGAAAGAATAGAGGTATTGATCCTCCAACTGAACACTGCGCTGGCTGTGAACAAACTTCAATGTTAGTACACTCAAAAGTCTTCTATTACTGAGCTGCTTTGGTATCAATTCCAGATCTTATTTTTATCACAGATGTACACTAACCATATGTGACTGCTAAAGACATGATTGTCAGATATCTTGAACTGTGAATACTATTTTTACAGTCTGAAAACAACCAGCATCTTTTTTTTTTTCTTTTAAGACAAGTCTGGTAACCCAGGCCAGAATGCAATGGCACAATTGTTGACTGTAGCCTCAAACTCATGGGCTGAAGCAATCCTCTCAATTCAGCCTCCCTAGTAGCTGGGACTTACAGGTGTGCACCATTATGCCTGGCTGACTTTTTAAAATTTTTGTAGAGATCATGTCTAAAACTCCTGGGCTCAAATGATCCTCCCACCTTGGCCTCCCAAAATGCTGGGGTTAGCGGCATGAGCCACCTTGCCCAGCCCCTAAACCAGCATCTTAATGTTAGATGAACTCACTCAGCATTAATCACAGCCAGCCCAGAAAAATGTATCAAGCAACCACCTGCTTCAGCTCAGTAACCCAGCAGATATCCATGGAGCAGCTACATATGCACCAGGCCGGGCATAGCACACATGAACGGCATGCAGCCCTGCCCTCAAGCTAACCAGCTTAAGGTCTATAAAAGAAGATAGCATGACAAAGTACAGAGTACCAAGTGATGTGATGTATGCAAGGAGTGCAAGAAGGAATCCATGAAAGAAAACCTACCTGACGGGAATTGGAGATGTTTCTGGAAAGGGCAGCATGGAAGCTGGATGGTGGAGGGGGAGATGAATGGGAAAAGGAGAGGAGGAGGTGCCCAGAAGAGTGCACCAGATCCTGCTAGGGAGCAGCTCCAGGTCTACTTGGCTGAGACCTGGTAACAGAAAGTAGTGAACACCTGTTCCAGAAAGACTGACTTCCTGCTCCTTAAGACTAGGAGCCCAGGATTCATCTGAATAAACCCTCAAGAGGGAAATGTTTAGAATACAGTAAATTCCCAGTTTTAAAAGCTCTGCCTCTGGCTAAAGACAGCTGGTTGAAATGTTAGACCAGCACATTGTCACTGCAATGTTGAAAGAAGGAAGTAGGGACAGAAGTCGATTAAATAGAAAGGAGGCTGGGCGCAGTGGCTCAGGCCTGTAATCTCAGCACTTTGGGAAGCCGAGGTGGCTGGATTACCTGAGGTCAGGAGTTCAAGACCAGCCTGGCAAACATGTGAAACCCCGTCTCCACTAAAAATACAAAATTATGCGGGGTGCAGTGGCTCATGTCTTTAATCCCAGCACTTTGGGAGGCCCAGGCAGGCAGATCACCTGAGGTCAGGAGTTCAAGACCAGCCTGGCTAACATGGTGAAATGCTGTCTCTACTAAAAATACAAAACTTAGCCAGATGTTGTGGTGGACATCTGTAATCCCAGCTACTCGAAAGGCTGAGGCAGGAGAATCACTTGAACCCAGGAGGCAGAGGTTGCAGTAAGGCCAGATTGCGCCACTGCACTCCAGCCTGGACTCCGTTCAAAAAAAAAAAAAAAAAAAGCCAGGTGCAGTGGTTCACGCCTGTAATCCCAGCACTTTGGGAGGCCAAGGTGGGTGGTTCACCTGACACTGGGAGTTCAAGACCAGCCGACCAACATGGTGAAACCCTGTCTCTACTAAAAATGCAAAAAAGCCAAGCACTATAATCCCAGCTACTCAGAAGGCTGAGGCAGGAGAATCGCTTGAATCCAGGAGGTGGCGGAGGTTGCAGTGAGCTGAGATCAGACCACTGCACTCTAGCCTGGGTGACAAGAGAAAAACTGCCTCTCAAAAAAAAAAAGAAGGGCAGAGGGGAAAGCTGCCCTTGCCCAGATGAGAAATAGTGCAATGGAGGCCGGGCGCGGTGGCTCACGCCTGTAATCCCAGAACTTTGGGAGGCCGAGGCGGGTGGATCACGAGGTCAAGAGATCGAGACCATCCTGGTCAACATGGTGAAACCCCGTCTCTACTAAAAATACAAAAAAATTAGCTGGGTGTGGTGGCGCACGCCTGTAGTCCCAGCTACTCGGGAGGCTGAGGCAGGAGAATTACTTGAACCCGGACGGTGGAGGTTGCAGTGAACAGAGGTCGCGCCACTGCACTCCAGCCTGGCGCCTGGTGACGGAGTGAGACTCTGTCTCAAAAAAAAAAAAAAAAAAGAGAAATAGTGCAATGGTAGAAGATAAGGATTAATCCAGAATCAGCAATACAAGAAGATAATTTCAATGTTGGTGCAGGTTTCCACCTGTAATCCCAGCACTGTGGGAGGCTGAGGGAGGAAGGATTGCTTGAGGCCAGGAGTCGGGAGACCAGCCTAGGTAACAGAGTGAGACCCCCATCTCTACCAAATAAAAAGCAGGCATAGCAGCACACCAGGTACTTGGGAGGCTGAGGCAGGAGGACTGCTTGAGTCTAGGAGGTTGAGGCTGCAGTAAGCCATGATTGTGGCACTGCACCTCTGCTTGGGTGGCCAAGTGAGACCCTCCTGGGCTGTTACTGCCCATCAATCTAGGAAATGGGCCCAGTGGGCTAGCAGTGCTCCAGTTGCCCTCATTCACTGCACTTACTGAACCCTCAATAACAGCCAACTCAACAAATGAAAAACAAGCTCAGGTGAAATAATGTGCTCAAGACCACACAGCCAGTAAAAGGCTTACCAGGACAATAGCCTGTTGGACTCCAAAGCCATTCCTCTCCATGTCCTTTTATCTCCCTTACAGCAGAAAAGCCCCAGTGATAGCTGCAAATTAACCAGCAGATATGTCATGGGGATCCTGTTTCAAGCAAATTCAAAATACAGACTAAAACTGAAAAGTGGAGGGGAGGGGGGACAACTAAGGAATCATAAAAAAGCTCCCCGAGGTTCTCATTTTACAACCAAGGAAACATCTCTAGACAGTTATGTTCATGACAAGGTCATCCTACTTAAAGAGAGAGGACAAAGGCCAGCATCGAAAAGAATAAAATTGGCCGGGCGCGGTGGCTCACACCTGTAATCCCAGCACTTTGGGAGGCTGAGGCAGGCGGATCATGAGGTCAAGAGATTGAGACCATCCTGGTCAACATGGTGAAACCCGTCTCTACTAAAAATACAAACAATAGTGGGGCATGGTGGCACGTGCCTGTAATCCCAGCTATTCGGGAGGGTGAGGCAGGAGAATCTCTTGAACCTGGGAGGCGGAGGTTGCAGTGAGCCAAGACTGCACGACTGCACTCCAGCCTGGGTGACAAGAACGAAACTCCATCTAAGAAAAAAAAAAAGAAAGAAAATATAGGCATAAATTTTCATGACCGTGGAACAGGCAACGGCTTCTTAGATATAACACCTAAAAAGTACAAGAAACCAAAGCAAAAACAAATTAGACCTCAAAACTTTTCTGCATCAGAGGACATGACCAAGAAAGTAAAAAGACATACAGAATGGCAGAATATATTTGCAGATCACATATTTCTGTATTTAGACTGTATTTTAAAATCTTGGCCAGGCACAGTGGCTCACGTCTGTAATCCCAGCACTTTGGGAGGCCGAGGCAGGTGGATCATGAGGTCAGGAGATTGAGACCATCCTGGCCAACATGGTGAAACCCTGTCTCTACTAATAATACAAAAAAATTAGCTGGGCGTGATGGCGCACACCTGTAGTCCCAGCTACTTGGGAGGCTGAGGCAGGAGAACTGCTTGAACCCGGGAGGTGGAGATTGCAGTGAGCACCAAACTACAGCCCGGGCAACACTGCAACACTCAGTCTCAAAAAAAAAAAAAAATTTACCTGCGCATGGTGGCACCTACCTGTAGTCCCAGCTACTCAGGAGGCGGTGGCAAGAGAATGAGTTGAACCCGGGAGGCATGCGGTGAGCCGAGATCATGCCTCTACACTCCAGCCTGGCAACAGAGTGAGATTCTGCCTAAAAAAAAAAAAAAAAAATCTTACCCTCAGCCGGGTACAGTGGTTCACACCTGTAATCCCAGCACTTTGGGAGGCCAAGATGGGCAGATCACCTGAGGTCAGGAGTTTGAGACCAGCCTGACCAACATGGTAAAATTCATCTCTACTAAAAATACAAAAAAAAAAAAAAAAAAATTAGCCAGGTGTGGGGGCAGGCGCCTGTAATCCCAGTTACTTTGGAGGCTGAGGCAGGAGAATCACTTGAACCTGGGAGGCGGAGGTTGCAGTGAACTGAGATTTCGCCACTGCACTCCAGCCTGAGCAACAAGAGCAAGACTCAGCAAAAAGAAAGAGAAAAAAGCTGGGCGTCGTGGCTCATGCCTGTAATCCAGCATTTTGGGAGGCCAAGGCAGACAGATCACGAGGTCAGAAGATTGAGACCAGGCTGGCTAACACAGTGAAACCCCATCTCTACTAAAAATACAAAAAAATTATCTGGGTATGGTGGTAGGCACCCGTAGTGTCAGCTACTCGGGAGGCTGAGGCAGAAGAATCACTTGAGCCTGGGAGGCAGAGGCTGCAGTGAGTCAAGATCATGCCACTGCACTCCAGCTGAGGCGACAGAGCGAGACTCTGACTCAAAAAAAAAAAAAATCTTACCCTTAACAATCAAAAAAGGAGTAAGACAATTTTTTCAATGGGTAAAGGATTTTCATAGATATTTCTCCAAAGATAATACGCAAATGGCCAAAAAGCATACAAAAAACGCTCAAGACCATTAGTCATCAGGGAAATGCAAGTCAAAACCACAGCGAGATGCTGCTTCCAACCCGCTCGCATGGCAGGAGTGCAAAGGACAATAACAAGTGCTGGCTAGAACGGGGAGAAGCCGGAACCCTCATACACTGCTAGCGATTATGGAAGATGGAAGTCTAGCAGGTCCGCTAAAAAGTTAAACAGTTACCACAGGCCGGGCGCGGTGGCTCACGCCTATAATCCTAGCACTTTGGGAGGCCGAGGCGGGAGGATCACAAGGTCAAGAGATCGAGACCATCCTGGCCAACATGGTGAAACCCCGTCTCTAAAAAAAAAAAAAAAAAAACCAGTTACCATAGGACCTAGCAATTCTCCTCCTGAGTATACACCCAAGAGAACTGAAAACAGATGTTCACACAAAGACACACACACAAACATTCACAGCATTTGTGTGCAACTCAAATGTCCATCAAAAGTATAAGCAATTCAAATGCCCAACTGATTAACGGATATCCATACAATGGAGTGTTATTCAGCCACTGAAGAAAGTACTGATTTGTCTATGACGTGGATGAACCTTACGAAAAACCAGACATAGAAGACCACATATTGTATGATTTTATTTACACGAAGTGTCCAAAATCAGCAAATCCACACAGATTAGCAAGGAGCTTAGTGGTTGCCAGGGGCTGCTATGGGGTAGGGATTCGGGTGGGCGGTGGTGAAAACACTGTGGTATTAGGTAACGGTGACGGTTGCACGACTCTGAATATACTAAAGACCACCGATCTGTACACTTCGAAAGGGTGAATTTTGTGATATGTGAAATATATCTCAGTGAAAACACAGGAGGACACAGAGCAGCAGGCTGGCCAGCCAGGAGAGTGCTGGATCTGCAGTTCATCTCACAAGAGCCCCACCTGAAGGTATCGGGATGTGTAGCAGGCAGATGGGAAGACTGGAAATGGGTCTAAAGGACCATTAAGAAGAAGGCTTGCTCTTCGTTGTAAGCTTGAGCAAAATTTGTCCCAGAATAAGTTGCCTTGCGATGTAGTGAGTTTCTGCTTAGAGTGGAACAAAATGAGACCTCTAAGAGAACTCTTGTAACTGAGAGATCGTCAATCTTTTGATAGAAAGATATAAACAGCTGGGTGTGGTGGTATGCACGTGTAGTCCCAGCTACTCTGGAGGCTGAGACTGGAGCATTGTTTGAGCCCAGGAGTTTGAGTTCGTCCTGAGCAACAGAGTGAGACCCTGTCTCTAAAAACAAAGGCCAGCCGTGGTGATTCACGCCTGTAATCCAAGCAGTTTGGGAAGCTGAGGCAGGCAGATCACTTGAGGTCATGAGTTCGAGACCAGCCTGGCCAATATGGTGAAATCCCTGTCTCTACTAAAAATATAAAAATCAGGCCAGGCACGGTGGCTCATGCCTGTAATCCCAGCACTTTGGGAGGCCGAGGGGGGGGATGGATCAGGAGATCAGGAGTTCGAGACCAGCCAGACCAACATGATGAAACCTCATCTCTACTAAAAATACAAAAAAAATTAGCTGGTGGTGCACACCTGTAATCCCAGTTACTCAGGAGGCTGAGGCAGGAGAATCACCTGAACCCAGGAGGCGGAGGCTGCAGTGAGCAGACATTGCGTCGCTGCACTCTATCCTGGCTGACAGAGGGTGAATCCGTCTCAAAAAAAAAAAAAAAAAAAAAAAAATTAGCTGGGCATGATGGCTCACACCCATAGTCCTAGCTACTTGGGAGGCTGAGGTAGAAGAATCACTTGAACCCTGGAGGCAGAGGTTGCAGTGAGCCGAGATCGCACCACTGCACCCCAGCCTGGGCGACAGAGCAAGACTCCATCTCAAAAAAAAAAATTAATTAAAAAAAACAGAAAAATTAGCTGGTCATGGTGGCGCGCAACTATAATCCCAGCTACTCGGGAAGCTGAGGCAGGAGAATCGCTTGAACCCTGGAGGCAGAGGCCGCAGCGAGCCAAGACTGAGCCACTGCACTCCAGCCTGGGCGACAGAGCGAGACTCCATCTGAGGGGCAGCAGGGAGTGGAGGGGGAAGGCTATAAACAGAAAAAAAATGAACTGGATAATTCATTTTACAAATGAATGCTCAGGCCGGGTGTGGTGGCCCATGCCTGTAATCCCAGCACTTTGGGAGGCCAAGACCAGCAGATCACCTGAGGACAAGAGTTCGAGACCATCCTGGCCAACATGGTGAAATCCTGTCTCTACTAAAAAATACAAACATTACAGGACGGTGGCCATGGAAGTCGGAATCTGCTAAGGAGTGTGTAACAACTCACCTGCCGAATCAACTAGCCCTGTATTTTAAAATATTTTTTAAAAAAATACAAAAATTAGCTGGGCATGGTGGCAGGCACCTGTAATCCCAGCTACTGGGAGGCTGAGGCAGGAGAATAGCTTGAACCCGGGGAAAAAAAGGTTGCAGTGAGCCGAGATTGCCCCACTGCACTCCAGCCTGGGAGACAGAGCAAGACTCTGTCTCAAAAAAAAAAAAAAAAAAAAAAAAATGCTCAATAGTGATACAATGATCTCACCCAATAGGCCTGACATTTTTTTGTTTGACTAATGCGTACGAAGAGAACTCAACAGTTCTATGAGCTTGCGCAAGGAACTGACTTCAGTTGAGTTGTCTGTGAAATGAAGATAACACTGTCTGTCTCTACTACCTCACTGGCTGGTTTTAAAGATAAATAAATGTTGGCAAAGATGTAGAGAAATGAGAACTATTGAATATTCCTGGTAGCAAAATGGTTCAGAACCGTGGAAAACAGTATGGTGGTTCCTCGACAAATGGAACGACCATATGATCCAGAATTCCACTTCTGGGTGTATACGCAAAGAATCAAAAGCACAGATTCGAACCTATTTGTACATCCGTGTTCACAGTAGCATTATTCACAATAGCCAAAAAGTACCAAAAGGTGTGGCAAAGTGCTCACGCCTGCAATCCCAACACTTGTTTTCATTTTTTTCGGGTTAGGGGTTGGGAGACAGAGTTTCACTCTTGTTGCCCAGGCTGGAGTGCAGTGATGCCATCTCAGCTCACTGCAACCTCCGCCTCCGGGGTTCAAGAGATTCTCCTGCCTCAGCCTCAGGAGTAGCTGGAATTACAGGCGCCCACCACCACGCCCGGCTAATTTTTATATTTTTAGTAGAGACAGGGTTTCACCATGTTATCCAGGCTGGCCTCAAACGCCCAGCCCAAAATGTTTTTAAAAGCAAAGAAAGGGCCGGGCATGGTGACTCATACCTGTAATCCCAGCACTTTGGGAGGCCACGGTGGGCTGATCACCTGAGGCCAGAAATTCAAGACCTGGCCGACATGGTGAAACCCCGTCTCAAAAATAATAATGATAAAATTAAAAAAAAAAAAAAAAAAGGCTGGGCGCAGCGGCTCATGCCTGTAATCCCAGCACATTGAGAGGCTGAGGCAGGCGGACACAAAATCAGGAGATCAAAACCATCCTGACCAACATGGTGAAACCGGTCTCCACTAAAATACAAAAAATTAGCCGGGCATGGTGGCACACACTTTTAGTCCCAGCTACTCGGGAGGCTGAGCCAGGAGATCACTTGAACCCGGGAAGCGGAGGTTGCAGTGACCCGTCCTTGCACCACTGCACTCCAGCCTGGCGACAGATGAGACTCCATCTCAAAAAAAAAAAAGGCAAAGAAAAAAGTGGCAACAGCCCAAATGTCAATCAACAAATAAACAAAATGTGTTCAAGGTGAGATTTCGGTGAAAAAAAAAAAGAAAAAATAATAAACAAAATGTTGTATATACAAACAATGGAATATATTTAGGCAAAAAAAAAGAACAAATAAATGCTACAACATGGATGAACCTTGAATACACTGTGCTAAGTGAAAGAAGGCAGACACAAGAAAACCAGTAGTGTATGATTCCACCTATATGCAGTATCCAGAGTATTCATATTCAGAGAGAGAGAGACAGCAAATAGAATGGTGGGCCAGGCGTGGTAGCTCACACCTGTAATGCCAGCACTTTAGGAGGCTGCGGCAGGCAGATCACGAGGTCAAGAGATCGAGACCATCCTGGCCAACACAGTGAAACCCTGTCTCTACTAAAAACACAAAAATTAAACAGGCACAGTGGCACGCACCTGTAGTCCCAGCTACACGGGAGGCTGAGGCAGGAGAATAGCTTGAACCCAGGGGCAGAGGCTGAAGTGAGCTGAGATCGCGCCACTCCACTCCAGACTGGTGACAGAGCGAGACTTCGTCAAAAAAAAAAAAAATAGAATGGTGGCCAGGTGTGGTGGCTCACACCTGCAATCCCAGCACTTTGGGAGGCAAAGATGGGAAGAATTGCTTGAGCCCAGCTTGAGCAACATAGCAAGACCCCATCTCTATAAAAAAAAAAAAAAAAAAAAACAAAAAAAAAACGGAAAATAGGGCCGGGCACAGTGGCTCACGCCTATAATCCAAGCACTTTGGGAGGCTGAGGCAGGCAAATTACCTAAGGTGAGGAATTTTCGAGACCAGCCTGACCAACACGGAGAAACCCAATCTCTACTAAAAATACAAAATTAGCCAGGCGTAGTGGCGCATGCCTGTAATCCCAGCTACTAGGGATGCTGAGGCAGGAGAATCACTTGAACAAGGAAGGCGGAGGTTGCAGTGAGCTGAGATCGCACCACTGCACTCCAGCCTGGGCAACAGAGCAAGACTCCAACTCAAAAACAAAAGAAAAAGCAAGTGTAAATTGTATCTAATATTTCTGTAACATATTCTACCATTGTAATGATTTCTATAGTCATAACTTAGTTCTGTGTGCTCTAGAGCGTCATATAAATAGAATCATGAAGTATGTACTCTTGAGTTTTCCTTCAGGCAGCATAATGTTTTTTCAGCTATAGCCATGTCGAGGCACGTATTAGTAGTTATTTATTTTTGTTGCTGTGCAGTATTCCATTATACCAATTTGTTTATTCATTCATCTGTTGATAGACATTTGTTTCCAGTTTTTAGCTACTATGAATAATTCTGCCATAAACATTCTTTTTGTGGACACATATTTTCATTTTCTTGAATGAATACCAGAAGTAGAATTGCTAGGTCGTAGGGAAAATGAATGATTAACTATATAAGAAATGGCCAGGGTTGGTGCGGTGGCTCACACCTGTAATCCCAGCACTTTGGGAGGCTGAGGCGGGCAGATCACCTGAGGTCGGGAGTTCGAGACCAGCCTGACCAATATGGAGAAACCCCATCTCCACTAAAAACACAAAATTAGCCAGGTGTGGTGGTACATGCCTGTAACCCTAGCTACTCGGGAGGCTGAAGCAGGAGAATGTCTTGAACCCTGGAGGCAGAGGTTGTGGTGAGCCAAGTTCACGCCATTGCACTCCAGCCTGGGCAACAAGAACAAGAAAGACTCTGTCTCAAAAAAAAAAAAAAAAAGAAATGGCCAGCAGGCCATGGTGGCTCACACCTATAATCTCAGCACTTTGGGAGGCTGAGGCAGGCAGATCACCTGAGGTCAGGAGTTTGAGACTAGCCTGACCAACATGGTGAAACTCCGTCTCTACTGAAAATACAAAAATTAGCTGGGTATGGTGGCTTGCACCTATAGTCCCGGCTACTAGGGAGGCTGAGTCAGAATTGCTTGAACCTGAGAGGCAGAGGTTGCAATGAGCTGAGATCACGCCACTGTACACTTCAGCCTGGGTGACAGAGCGAGACTCCATCTCAAAGAAATGGCCAAGTCTTTTCCAAGATAGTTTCACTATTTTTACATTCTGCCAGCATTAGATGAGAGTTTCCATTGCTTTCTATCATCACTAACATCTGGTCTTGTCCATCACCTTGTTGTAGCCTTTCTTTGTGAGCATGACTAGCATCTCACGGCGGCATTCAACTTTATCGAGGTGTAATTCATACAGAATAAAACCCATCTGTTTTAAGTCTCTGCTTCAGTGAGTTTTGACAGATGTGCACAGTTGTGAAACCACTACCAACATCACTTCCATCACCCCAAAAACCTCCTTTGTGCCCCTTGCCCTTTCCCAACCATGTCCCCCTCGAAACCACCGCTTTCCTTTGTTGTCTTTCTCGAAATCCGTATGGGATTTAGTCTTTTGCATCTGTTTTTTTCCTTTTTTTGCTAGTTATGATTACTCATTTTATTTTATTTTTGTAGACATGACAGTCTCACTGTGTTGGCCAGGCTGGACTCAAACTCCTGGCCTCAAGTGATCCCCCTACATTGGCCTCCCAAAGTTCTGGGATTACTGGTGTGAGCCACCACACCCAGCAAATGTGGCTCTTTTCATTTAGTGTAACGCTTTCAGATTCATTCATGTTGTGTTTATTTGCTGTTTGTTCTTTTGATTGCTGAGTGATCACATTGTTTGGATATATCGCAATTGTTTACTCATCTAGTAGCTGTTAGATATTGAGGTAGTTTTCATTGTTAGCTGCTGTTATTAATAATACTACCAAATGCTTTCAACATTCACATGAAGGTCTTTGTGTGGACATATGTTTTTATTTCTCATGGGTAAATATCTGCACTCCAGCCTGGGTGATAGAGTGAGACTCCCTCTCAAAAAATAAAAATAAATAAATATATATATACATATCAAAAATTAAAATACATTTAACATATCACTCAGCAATCCCATGTCTAGATATTTACCCATGAGAGGCTGGGCGCTGTGGGTCACACCTGTAATCCCAGCACTTTGGGAGGCCGAGGTGGGCAGATCACAAGGTCGGAAGTTTGAGACCAGCCTGGCCAATATGGTGAAACCCCATCTCTACTAAAAATACAAAAAAATTAGCCAGGTGTGACGGTGCCTTCCTGTAATCCCATCTACTTGGGACGCTAAGGTAGGAGAATTGCTTCAACACTGGGAGGTGGAGGTTGCAGTGAGCTGAGATGGCGCCATTGCACTCCAGCCTGGGCTACAGAGCGAGATTCCATCTCAAAAAAAAAAAAAAAAAAAAAAGATATTTACCCATGAAAAATAAAAACATACGTCCACACAAAGACCTTCATGTGAATGTTGAAAGCATTTGGTAGTATTATTAATAACAGCAGCAGCCGGGTGTGGTGGCTCACGCCTGTAATCCTAGCACTTTGGGAGGCTGAGGTGGGTGGATCACCTGAGATCAGGAGTTCAAGACCAGCCTGGCCATCATGGTGAAACCCCATCTTAAAAAAAAAAAAAAAAAAAAATATATATATATATATATATATATATATAAAATAAAAAATAAAAAAACCAGTAGCAAACAATGGAAACAACCCCAACACCTAACAGCTACTAGATGAGTAAACAATCGTGATATATCCAAACAATGCATTATCACTCAGCAATCAAAAGAACAAACAGCAAATAAACACAACATGAATGAATCTGAAAGCGTTACACTAAATGAAAAGAGCCACATTCGCTGGGTGTGGTGGCTCACACCAGTAATCCCAGAACTTTGGGAGGCCAATGTAGGGGGATCACTTGAGGCCAGGAGTTTGAGTCCAGCCTGGCCAACACAGTGAGACTCTCATGTCTACAAAAATAAAATAAAATAAAACGAGTAATCATAACTAGCAAAAAAAGGAAAAAAGACAGATGCAAAAGACTAAATCCCATACGGATTTCGAGAAAAGACAACAAAGGAAAGCGGTGGTTTCGAGGGGGACATGGTTGGGAAAGGGCAAGGGGCACAAAGGAGGTTTTTGGGGTGATGGAAGTGATGTTGGTAGTGGTTTCACAACTGTGTACATCTGTCAAAACTCACTGAAGCAGAGACTTAAAACGGATGGGTTTTATTCTGTATGAATTATACCTCGATAAAGTTGAATGCCGCCGTGAGATGCTAGTCATGCTCACAAAGAAAGGCTACAACAAGGTGATGGACAAGACCAGATGTTAGTGATGATAGAAAGCAATGGAAACTCTCCATCTAATGCTGGCAGAATGTAAAAATAGTGAAACTATCTTGGAAAAGACTTGGCCATTTCTTTGAGATGGAGTCTCGCTCTGTCACCCAGGCTGAAGTGTACAGTGGCGTGATCTCAGCTCATTGCAACCTCTGCCTCTCAGGTTCAAGCAATTCTGACTCAGCCTCCCTAGTAGCTGGGACTATAGGTGCAAGCCACCATACCCAGCTAATTTTTGTATTTTCAGTAGAGACGGAGTTTCACCATGTTGGTCAGGCTAGTCTCAAACTCCTGACCTCAGGTGATCTGCCCGCCTCAGCCTCCCAAAGTGCTGGGATTACAGGTGTGAGCCACCACACCCACCCTGGCCATTTCTTATATAGTTAATCATTCATTTTCCCCTACAACCCAGCAATTCTACTTCTGGTATTTATTCAAGAAAATGAAAATATGTGTCCACAAAAAAGAATGTTTATGGCAGAATTATTCATAGTAGCTAAAAACTGGAAACAAATGTCCATCAACAGATGAATGAATAAACAAATTGGTATAATGGAATACTGCACAGCAACAAAAATAACTACCTACTAATATGTGCATCAACATGGCTATATCTGAAAAACATGCTGCATGAAAGAAAACTCAAGAGTACATACTTCATGATTCTATTTATATGACGCTCTAGAGCACACAGAACTAAGTTATGACTATAGAAATCATTACAATGGTAGAATATGTTACAGAAATATTAGATACAATTTACACTTGCTTTTTCTTTTGTTTTAGATGGAGTCTTGCTCTGTTGCCCAGGCTGGAGTGCAGTGGTACGATCTTGGCTCACTGAAACCTCCGCTTCCTGAGTTCAAGCAATTCTCCTGCCTCAGCCTCCTGAGTAGCTGGATTACAGGCGTGCGCCACCATATCCAGCTAATTTTTGTATTTTTAGTAAAGATGGGGTTTCACCATGTTGGTCAGGCTGATCTCAAACTCCTGACCTTGTGATCTGCCCACCTCGGCCTCCCAAAGTGCTGGGATTACAGGCGTGAGGCACCACGCCTGGCCTACACTTCTATTTTTTTTCTTTTATTACACTTCTATTTTTTAAAAATTAAGTTGGAAAAGGGATTAAGCTAGTATTCAAAATACATTCCATCAGATCCAGTACACCTGCAAGGGGAGGGTCACAGATTTGACTTTTAGCTTCTTATCCACGGAAGGCAAGTGTTCCAACAATCAGTAACATGACTGTATTCAAAAGACTGGTGGAGAAAGTCAGCCAGTAGCTGGGCGCAGTGGCTCATGCCTGTAATCCCAGCACTCTGCGAGGCTGAAATGGGAGGATCACTTGAGCTCAGAAGGTCAAGACCAGCCTAAGCACATACTGAGACCTGATCCCTACAACAAAATTTTATTTTATTATTTATTTTTTGAGACAGAGTTTCATTCCTTTTGCCCAGGCTGGAGTGCAGTGGCTCAATCTCGGCTCACCTCTGCCTCCCGGGTTCAAGCGATTTTCCTGCCTCAGCCTCCCGAGTAGCTAGGATCACAGGAGACTACCATGTCTGGCTTTTTGTATTTTTAGTAGAGTTGGGGTTTTGCCATGTTGGCCAGGCTGATCTTAAACTCCTGACCTCAGGTGATCTGCCTACCTCGGACTCATAAAGTGCTGGAATTACAGGTGTGAGCCAGGCCAAATAAAAATTTTTTTAAATAGCCTGGCATGGTGGTACAGGCCTGTAGTCCCAGGCACTCAGGAGGGTAAAGCAGGAGGATCCCTTGAGCCCAGGAGGTCAAGCTTGCAGTGAGCTATTATTGCACCACTGTACCCCAACCTGGGCAACAGAGTGAGACCTTGCCTCGGGAAAAAAAAAAAAAAAAAAAAAGGTAAACAAAAATAACAAGTATTTTTCACATTTTGGAACTGAGATATGAGAGAAATTCCCACACTGCACCACAGTTGAGGTAGTGGACCACCAAGTTCAGTCTACACACATTTCACTTGGCTGTTGCTTCAAAGGTCTTGTGATGTAACAACAAAGAAAACTTCGGTTGAAGCAATTTTATGAGAGGCCACAACACATGAATCTGACCCCACCTGAAACCGGTAGTCAGGATAAATGGACATGCTGTTAGGGTACAAGTCAGCCAAAATTTTTCATTAAGGAAAAATAGACATTACTGGCCTAATAACACACCTGATTCTTTGCTTTAGCCTAATAAGGAAAGCAGATTTCAAATCAGTGTGAGGAGCCAGGCGGGGTGGCTCACGCCTATAATCCCAGCACTTTGGGAGGCTGAGGCAGGTGGATCACAAGGTCAGGAGTTCAACACCAGCCTGGCCAACATTGTAAAACCCTGTCTCTATTAAAAGTACAAAAAAAATTAGCTGGGCGTGGTGGTACACACCTGTAATCCCAGCTACTTAGGAGACTGAGGCAGGAGAATCGCTTGAACCCGGGAGGTGGAGTTTGCAGTGAGCTGAGATCGTGCCACTGCACTCCAGCCTGGGCAACAGAGAGAGACTCCATCTCAAAAAAAACAAAAAAAAAACAGTGAGAGGAGTTCCCCTTGGCCAGTGATTTGGGAAACTGTTGGGAGCTGCTATGGTAGTAGCAGAACACAGGAGAAAGCCACTCGGGAGCTGGACAAGGTGGTAGCAGTGGGAATGCAGAAAGTGGACATACTAGAGACATGTTTTATGGTGAGAAGTAGTTCAGATTCACAACTGGCTCACAGATTTGCAAGTGGGAGCAAGTGAAATCAAGGCTAATACTTCCTAGGCTTTGGTTTACAATTTTGTTTTCTCTAGTGACTACATTCTTTCATTTCACAGCTTTGATTGAGAGCCTGCTAAACACCACGTTACATTCAAGGTGCCCAATTACAGAGATGGGGAAGGGAAGGGGCCACTTTTGCGTGAACGCTGAAGCCAGTCTGCAGGATTCCAGTCCCAGCTCTGGGCTGGGCATGCTGGCTCATGCCTGTAATCCCAACACGGTGGGAGGATCACTTGAGCCCAGGAGTTCGAGAGCAACCTGGGCAACACAGTGAGACTCTGTCTCTACAAAAAACAGAAAAAAGAAAAATTAGCTGGGCATGGTGGCACATGCCCATAATCTCAGCTACTCGGGAAGCTAAGGTGGGAGGAAGGCTTGAGCCCAGGAGATCAAGGCTGCAGTGAGCCATGATCATACCACTGCTCTCCAGCCTGGGTGATAGAGTGAGACCCTGCCTCAAAAAATAAAAAATAAGGCCAGGCGTGGTGGCTCATGCCTGTAATCCAAGCACTTTGGAGGCCAAGGCGGGCGGATCACCTGAGGTTGGGAGTTCAAGACCAGCCTGACCAACATGGTGAAACCCCGTCTTTAAAAAAAAATTTTTTTTAAAAAGAAAAAATCCTGGCCGGGCGTGGTGGCTCACACCTGTAATACCAATACTTTGGGAGGCCAAGGCAGGTGGACCATTTGAGGTCAGGAGTTCAAGACCAGACTGACCAACATGGTGAAACCCATCTCTACTATAAATACAAAAAAATCAGCTGGGCATGGTGGCACGTGCCTGTATGTCCCAGGCTGAGGCAAGAGAATTGTTTGAACCCAGGAGACAGGGGTTGCAGTGAGCAGAGATTGCGCCACTGCACTCCAGCCTGGGAGACAGACTGAGACTCCATCTCAAAACAAAAAAAAAAGAAAGAAAAAAAAAATCCCAGCTCTGCCACTAACCCTGTGACCATGGGCAAGTTACTTACTCTATCAAGACTCAGTCTCCTCATCTGTAAAACAGCATAATAAAAGTATCCACCTCCTAGAGTTGTTAAAGGCACTATTCTAAATGCCTAACAAGATTAAACATTAGCCAAGTACGGGCTCATGCCTGTAATCCCAACAATTTAGGAGGCCAAGGCAAAAGGATTACCTGAGCCCAGAACTTTGAGACCAGCCTGCGAAACATGTCAAGTCAAAACCCTCCCTGTCTCTACAAAAAATTAGCCAGGTATGGTGGTGCACACCTGTGGTCCCAGCTACTCAGGAGCCTGAGGTGGGAGGATCACTTGAGCCCGGGAAGTGGAGGTTGACATACTACAGCCTGGGCAATAGAGCAAGACCCTGTCTCAAAAAAAAAAAAAAAAAAAAAGCATATTAAGTTTTAGCTATTACAATTTAAGGAGCTTTCATTCTAGTGGAAGGAAGCAGAAAATAAACTAGCAGTAAATATTACGTTAAAGTTCAATGAGGAACATTTAAAAAGGAGATATCGTAGAGAGCTTCATGAACCACTTTACTTAGGTGCTCAGGAGATGACATTTAATCTGAGACCTAAATGGCAAGGGGCTAGACATGAGAATATCTAGGAAAATAACATTCTAGAAAGAAACAACAAATGCAAACTCCCCCAAGGCAAGGAACAAGATTAGCACATTCCAGGGACAGAAAGAAGGGTAACAGCCGGGCACTGTGGCTCACACCTATAATCCCAGCACTTTGGGAGGCCAAGGAGGGCAGATCACTTGAGGTCAGGAGTTTGAGACCAGCCTGGCCAATGTGGTAAAACCCTGTCTCTACTAAAAATACAAAAAAAAAGGACCGGGTGTGGTGGTGCGTGCCTGTAATCCCAGCTACTCGGGAGGCTGAGGCATGAGAATTAGTTGAACCCAGGAGGTAAAGGATGCAGTGAGCTGAGATTGCGCCACTGCACTCCAGCCTGGGTAGACAGAGTGAAACCCTATCTCAAAAAAGAAAAAAAAAGGGTAACAAAGCTGGAATTCAATGATAGAGGGAGAAAATGATACAAAATGAAGTTGTAAAGCAAGTAGTTGACAAATCACTAAGTCCTGATAGGTCAAGGCAAGGAATTAGATTTTATTTACTTATTATCATTATTTTTGGAGGGAGTTTCACTCTGTCTCCCAGGCTGGAGTGCAGTGGCGAGATAGCTCACTACAACCTCCACCTCCCAGGTTCAAATGATTCTTCTCCCTCAGCCTCTGGAGCAGCTGGGATTACAGGTGTGCACTACCATGCCCAGCTAATTTTTGTATTTTTAGTAGAGATGGTGTTTCGCCATGTTGGCCAAGCTGGTCTTCAACTCCCGACTCAAGCGATCTGCCTGCCTCAGCCTCCCAAAGTGCTAGGATTACAGACGTGAAACACCACCCTCTGCCTTAGATTTTCTCTTAAGTGCAACGAGGACCTAGGGGAGCACTTTAAGAGGAGGGTGGCATGATTTGTCTTACATTTTAAATAGACCAGTCAGGCTGCTGTGTGGAGAACAGGTTTTAGGGTAGCAAGAAAGCTATTACAGGACTGCAGGCAAGAAATGACAGTGATTTCATTTGGGGTAGTCGGTGATAGACAGATCTGGGATAGCCGGAGCACAGTGGCTCACATTTGTAATCTCAGCACTTCGAGAGGTGGAGGCAGGAGGACGGCTCGAGTCCAGGAGTCTGAGACCAGCCTCAGTAGTATGGTGAGACTCTGCATTTCTTAAAAAAAAAAAACACTGCACTCTAGCCCTCTAGCCTGGGCAACAGATCATCTAAATAAATAAATAAATGGCTTACTTCTGCCTTTCAAGTTTGTTGGGAGGATAAACAGAGCTATAGGATAAGAGAAAAACACTTAGTCCAGCACCTGACACATATCATAGACATTAGGGTAACAGCTGGCGCCTCCTCCCTTTCACAGCCCTATGGGGATTTTAAAAAATAGCATCTCATGGTATATTGTCAGTGTTTGTAGTGATGGACTACACCTGAGTAGACCTCTCAGCATGTATTAATAAATCTATTCCTCAAAAATGGACATCTGGGGGTTGGGCACGGTGGCTCACACCTGTAATCCCAGCACTTTAGGAGGCTGAGGTAAGCAGATCACCTGAGTTCAGGAATTCAGTACCAGCCTGGCCAACATAGTGAAAACTGGTCTCTACTAAAAATACAAAAAATGAGTCTGGTGTGGTGGCACGTGCCTGTAATCCCAGCTACTCAGGAGGCTGAGGCAAGAGAATCACTTGAACCTGGGAGGCAAAGGCTGCAGTGAGCTGAGACTGTGCCACCGCACTTCAGCCTGGCCGGCAGAGTGAATGAGATTCTATATCACATACACACACACACACACACACACACACACGGCATTTGATAAGCACTTGCCAATTAACTTTATAAATAACATCACCAAATTAACTACCATTATTCTATACATAAACAATTTGGGTTATTTTAACTGATACTTCAAAATCTCTACTTACTTTTCTCATAGTCCTTGCAATCATTTGCTAGGAGGTGGACCTGTCAACAGGAAGGAAAAAAAATTATTTTCACCAATACTCAAAATGATCATCACCTAGAAAACCCAAAACACTCAGGGAATTTTCAGAATTCAATCAAGCCCATTCTACTACCTCCAAGTTTTGACTCTGACTAAAACACTCCTCCTCACTGTTGGTTTAGCCCAAACCAGTAAGAAACATTTAACAAATAATTAAAAGTGCTGTGCCAGGGTGATTGTGTTGCTGAGATACGGTTGTTGGTGGCTGGGGAGTGGCAGGCAAATCCAGCCAAGAATTGTGCCCTAAACCAGGAGCTCTGATGATGAAATCATAGGATGTTTGAGTTTGGGGGCTTGATGCTCATCCCAGGTGGTTTCCTATCGAGGAAAGCATTTGATGTATAAGAGTTAGGCTCCACTGGGTGCAGTGGCTCATGCCTGTAATCCCAGCACTTTGGGAGGCTGAGGCGGGCAGATCACTTGAGGTCAGGAGTTTGAGACCCGGCCAGCATGGTGAAACCCCATCTCTACTAAAAATACAAAAATTAGCCGGGCATGGTGGCGCATGCCTGTAATCCCAGCTACTCAGGAGGCTGAGGCAAGAGAATCGCTTGAACCCGGGAGGCAGAGGTTGCAGTGAGCTGCGATCCAGCCACTGCACTCTAGCCTGGGCAACAGAGTGAGACTCCATCTCAAAAAAAAAAAAAAAAAAAATACAAAAGTAGGCTGGGCACAGTGGTTCACGCCTGTAATTCCATCACTTTGGGAGGCTGAGATGGGTGGATCATAAGGTCAGGAGTTCGAGACCAGCCTGGCCAATATGGTGAAACCCTGATTCTACTAAAAAATTAGCTTGCCGTGGTGCTATGGGCCTATAGTCCCAGTTACTTGGGAGGATAAGGCAGGAGAATCACTGGAACCCGGGCAGTGGAGGCTGCAGTGAGCGTAGATCATGCCACTACATTCCAGCCTGGGCAACAGAGCAAGACTCCGTCTCAAAAAAAAAAAAAAAAAAAGTAGCTGGGTGTGGTGGCAGGTGCCTGTAATCCCAGCTACTAGGGAGGATAAGGCAGGAAAATTGCTAAAACCTGGGAGAAGGAGGTTGCAAAGAGCCGAGATCGTGCCTTTCCACTCCAGCCAGGGCAACAGCGGCAGACTCCGTCTCAAAAAAAAAAAAAAAAAAAAAAAAAAAGAGTAAGGGTCTATTGCTACTCCCTGATTTAATAAACGACTCTGGGACACAATTTCTTCATCTGTAAAAAAGGCAAATAAAACAACGCTTACTTGGTAAATTCATTGTGAGGGATTATCTATGACACCGGAATGGAAAGAGCTTTACAGATTGCAAAGCACTCCTTACACCTGAGTAATTAGTGTTCACAGGTCCAACCACTTCTGGGGAGGAGGAAAGTGTCGCGTTTTAAGAGGCCAAACGCTTTCCCAAAGTCCTAACAGCCAATGAAGGGCTCCGTGATCACGCATTGAGCTCTGCCCAATTCTCAAAGCCTGGTTCAGATACACTTTTCCCTCAGCCTAAGGCAGAGACCCAAGGGCGAACCGTCCCAGGTTCGTGTCCCACCTCTGCCTCAAAGTTTACACCCTCCTAGGACAGGTGCGTGTCCCCGGTGGCCTAGGCTGCCAGCTCGGGAAAAAGGCGGTGGCAAGCGCACCCGGGCAGCCGAGTGCTAAATAATGGCAGTTGCCCTGTCAGCCCCGTCACCTGTCACTCCCTCCCCAGCTTCTCCCGCACCGTGGCCGCAATCCAGCCTGGGCACTCCGGGGGCTCTCTTGAGCCGGGCACGGTCCTCGCCACTCGGCCGAGTGCAGCCCCCTCACCTCAGTGCGACTGAAACAAAGCAGGGTCCCGCCAGCCCCTGTCCCCTCCCTGAGGTGCGCCCTCAGTTGGGGGAGCCCCTACCTTGGCCAGCCTCCAGCTCAGTGGTCCAGAGGCTCGGCTTCCGCGCCGCCGCCCAGGACCTCCCTCCTCCACAGCCGTCACTGACCGCTCCCCCTCTAGACTGGACCCCGCTGTCCAGCAGTCCCGGCAAGCCCGCGCCGCGCTCCTCCGGTTCTGGCCGTGCTGGAACGGGTAGGGCGCCCGCAGCCCCGCCCCCGCCTAGAGGGCGCCCGGCGGGCACGCGCCGGGGGCGGGGGGAGGCGGGGCGACGCAGCGCGGAGCGGCCGGCGGTTGGTGCTCGCGGCCCATGTGCCCGCCCTCCAGGCCACGTGACCGTTGGGCCCCGCCCAAACCGAGAGTTGCGCGCGGGCTCAGGGTGCGACGCCCCTCCCAACCGAGCGCTGGGGTCGGGGCCTTCCTGGTGACCCTGAGGGGCAGAGAGGGCACCTTCGCATGATCGGCCCGTTGTGCAGAAGAAGCGAACTGAGGCACAGGGGCAGGAGGGGCGTCCAAGCAGTTAGCGCCGCGCCTGGCCGCTCGTCCGCGCGGGAAAGCGTTGTCTCCCTTCCTTTGGATGGAATTGGAACTGCAGCTCCGGGAGCGCCCAAACTGAGCGGTCCTTGAGTTCACTGATGTACTCACAGTGCGCAGAGCACAGTGGCACGCAGTACATTATTTGAATGACTAACTCTCTTATCCCGGCCTTTCTCTCACTTGTTACTCGTCCCCTCCCCAGGAGTCTTATAAAATAACCAGTGGGGCCCGGCGCGGTGGCTCACGCCTGTAATCCCTGCACTTTGGGAGGCCGAGGCGGGCGGATCACGAGGTCAAGAGATGGAGACCATCCTGGTCAGCATGGTGAAACCCCGTCTCTATTAAAAATACAAAAAAATTAGCTGGGCGTGATGGCGCGAGCCTGTAGTCCCAGCTACTCGGGAGGCTGAGGCAGGAGAATTGCTTGAACCCGGGCGGCGGAGGTTGCAGTGAGCCGAGGTCGCGCCACTGCACTCCAGCCTGGCGCCTGGTGACAGAGTGAGACTCTGTCTCAAAAAAAAATAAATAAAATTAAAAATTAAAAAAATAACCAGTGGAAGGGGAGACAAGTGACTTATTTGGGGAAAAAACCCTCCTCCTGCAAATCAGTGACACAAGGGAGTTAGTCCATCCAATGTACAGCTTTAAAAAAAAATTGCTACGTAGGAAAATAATAGGATAGGGTCAGAGGGGAGCTCAGCTAAGCTCTTCACTGGGATCCAGGTTTGATATGATGGTGGTCTGGATTTAAGTGATGACAGTAGGGATAAAAAAAGAAATAAAAATTCCAGCCTGGGCAACATAATGAGATCCTGCCTCTACAAAAAAAAAAATAATAATAATTAATTAATTATCCATGTGCGACGGCTCACTCCTGTAGTCCCAGCTACTGTGGCGGGGGGTTGGGGTTGGCTGAGGTGGGAGGATCGCTTCAGCCCAGGAGATGGAGGCTGCAGTGAGCAGTGATCGCACCACTGCATTCTAGCCTGAACGACAGAGGCAGACCCTGTCTCAAAAAAATAAACAGAAGTAAAAAATATTTGAGGTAGTTTTTGGAGAATAAACGGGATTTGCTGATGGATTGAACAGTGAGGAATGGAGAGGGAGAAATCAAGAGGAAATCCCTGAGTGGTTGGTAGTGCTATGTATTAAAATGAGAAAACTACCAGAAAAATAGGTTTGGGGTAAGGGGATAAAGTGTTCTGTTTGGGTTTATGACACAATGTCAAGTTGTCACCTAGACAAATGGATACATTAGTTTGGAGCCCAGACAGCACACTGCTGGGCTGAAGGTGTGAATTGGGGGCATATAAATGTGTATTTAGACCAGGCTCAGTGGCTCATGCCTGTAATCCCAGCACTTTGGGAGGCTGAGGCAGGCAGATTATAAGGTCAGGAGATCGAGACCATCCTGGCCAACATGATGAAACCCCATCTCTACTAAAAATACAAAAAAAAAAAAAAAAAAAAAAAATAGCTAGGCATGGTGGCATGTGCCTGTAATTCCGGCTACTCAGGAGGCTGAGGCAAGAGAATTGCTTCAACCAGGGAGTCAGAGGTTTCGGTGAGCTGAGATTCACGCCACTGCACTCAAGCCTGGTAACAGAGCAAGACTCCATCTCAAAAAAAAAAAGTGTATTTATAGCACTAAAAATGAAAGACATCACTTAAGGTGAAAAGTAAAGAGAAAAGAAAGGGCCTGTGGCTAGGCGCAGGGGCTCACGCCTGTAATCCCAGCACTTTGGGAGGCCGATGTGGGTGGATCACCTGAGGTCAGGAATTTGAGACCCGACTGACCAATATGGTAAAATCCCGTCTCTACTAAAAATACAAAAATTAGCCGGACATAGTGGCGTGTGTCTGTAATCCCAGCTGCTCAGGAGCTGAGGCAGAAGAATTGCTTGAACCCGGGAGGGAGAGGTTGCAGTGAGCCGAGATCGTGCCACTACACTCCAGCCTGGGCGACAGAGTAAGACTTTCTCAAAAAAAAAAAAAAAAAAAAAAAAAGTTATTTGGGTGAAATAGCACAGTGGCAGGGGATAGAGTAGAGGAGTTGAGTTCAAGGAATTTATTTATATAAATTGGAACAGAAGAGCATGATTGTGTTGCTATTGCGAATGACCCAATAGAGACAGATCAATGATCCCAGACAGAGGGACAGTGATGCCACACTGTTATTGTTCTGGGGGTGGCCACTGTTGCTTAGCAACCTGTGTTTAATGTTTCAACTGAATTCCTAATCAATGGCCATTTCAACTTATGCCAATGGGTCCTAGCACTGGGGTTCCTGCTTTACTTATTTCCAACTCTGAAACCAGACGCTCAGGTTTTTACTTCCTTGTACTGTTGACGATGTATGCGTTTTTTGTTTATTTGTTTGAGACGGAGTCTCACTCCGTCGTCCTGACCTCAGGTGATCCACCCGCCTCAGCCACCCAAAGTGCTGGGCTTACAGGTGTGAACCACCACACCTGGCCTTTTTTTTTTGAGAGGGAGTTTTACTCCTGTTGCCCAGGCTGCAGTACAATGACACATCTCTGCTCTGGGGCCCCCGAAACCTCCACCTCTCAGGTTCAAGCGATTCTCATGCCTCAGCCTCCCGAGTAGATGGGGACTATAGGCACGTGCCACCATGCTGGCTAATTATTATTATTATTTTTTAAACAGAGTTTTGCTCTTGTTGCCCGGGCTGGAGTGCAATGGCTCCATCTCCACTCACTGCAACCTCCACCTCCACCATGCTGGCCAAGATGGTCTCGATCTCCTGAACTTGTGATCTACCCACCTCAGCCTCCCAAAGTGTTGGGATTACAGGCACGAGCCACCACCCTTGGCGTATTTTAGTTTTTTAGAGACGAGGTCTTGCTCTGCTGGAGTGCAGTGGCACAATCATAGCTTGCTGCAGCCTCGAACTCCTGGCTTTAAGCTATCCTCAGCCTCCCAAAGTGCTGGGATTACAGGTATGAGCCACCACATCCAGCCACAAGAAACGTCTTTTTCTTTTTTTTTTTTTTTTTTTTGAGATAGGGTCTTGCTCTGTCACCATTCAGGCTGGAGTGCAGTGGCACGATCTTAGCTCACTGCAGCCCCAACCTCCCAGTGTCAAGCAATCCTCCGATCTCAGCCAACCTCCTGAGTAGTAGGGACCACAGGTGTGCGCCACCAGACATGGCTAATTTTTGTATTTTTTATAGAGAGGGGTTTCTCCATGTTGCCCAAGCTGGTCTTGAACTCCTAGACTCAAGCAATCCTCCCACCTTGTCCTTCCAAAGTGCTGGGATTACAGCTGTGAGCCACAGAGTAGGGCCTCACGGGAATCGAACCTTCTAATCGATCTCCCTGCTTCTCTCTTTTTTTTTTTGAGACAGAGTCTCACTCTGTCACCCAGGCTGCAGTGTAGTGGCGCAATCTCAGCTCATTCCAACTTCGACCCTTGGGGTTCAAGCAATTCTCCTGCCTCAGCCTCCCTAGTAGCTGGAATTACAGGTGTGCAATAGTATGCAAGCTAATTTTTGCATTTTTAGTAGAGATAGGGTTTTGCCTTGTTGGTCAGGCGGTCTCAATTCCTGACCTCAAGTGATCCGCCCTTCTCGGCCTCCCAAAGTGCTGGGATTGATCTACCTCCAATCCATTCTCTACACTGATACTAAATGTAATCCAGACATCAAATCAGTTTACTCTCCTGCTTAAAACCTTCAAAGCTTGACCAGGTGTGGTGGCTCACACCTGTAATCCCAGCACTTTGGGAGGCTGAGGTGGGTGGAAAATGAGGTCAACAGATTGAGACCATCCTGACCAACATGGTGAAACCCCGCCTCTATTAAAAAAAAAAACAACCTCAAAGCTTTTCCATTGTCCCTTGTGCTCTCCTGCTAACTGGAACTTTTCTCCACCTCAGTCCCTATATTCTACGTCTCTGCCTGAAATGCTTCCCCAACAATTCCCTTCCCAGAAATGGCTCATCATCCTGCAAGCCAATGTATACTCCCTACTTAGCAGACCTTTCCCCCTGTTGCCTAGGCTGCATCACAACACCTGCTAAATTCCTCCTCAGTTGGAACTAGATGTTGGTTAAGTCTTCACTATTTCCCTGCAGGAGGTAGGAAGCTCCATGAGGACAGAGAGATTCACCTGTGTTCTCCCAGAGTCCAGCACGGGGCCTGGTGCACAGAAGGCATTAGAGAAATATCTGATAAATAAGACGATTTGTTACTAGCAGATTCTCTGTGAAATGTGTGGCTGTGCTTCTAAAATATTAATAAAAGATTAGGCAACTAATAAAGGTCATTTTTCTCAGCTGGTTGCTGTCATCTCAGTGTCTAATAGGATGATCATAGCTACCATGTACTGTGCCCAGTACTTCACACTTATTATTTTATTTATTTATTTTATAATTTTTTGAGACACAGTCTTGCTCTGTCGCCCAAGCTGGAGTGTAGTGACATGATCTTGGCTCATTGCAACCTCTGCCTTCTGGGTTCAAGCAATTCTCCTGCCTCAGCTTCCCGAGTAGCTGGGACTGCAGCTACCACTATGCCTGGCTAATTTTTGTATTTTTTTTTTTTTTTGAAACAGAGTCTCGTTCTGTTACCCAGGCTGCAGTGCAGTGGCACAATCTTAGCTCACTGCAACCTCTGCCTCCTGGGTTCAGGTAATTCTCCTGCCTCAGCCTCCCGAGTAACTGGGATTACAGGTGCACACCACCACGCCTGGCTCATTTTTATATTTCTAGTAGAGATGGGGTTTCACCATGTTGGTCAGACTGGTCTGTTGGTTAGGCAACTCCTGACCTCATGATTCATCCACCTTGGCCTCCCAAAGTCCTGGGATTAAAGGCCTGAGCCACTGCACCCGGCCTAATTTTTGTATTTTTAGTAGAGACAGGGTTTCACCATATTGGCCAGGCTGGTCTCGAACTCCTCACCTCAGGTTATCCACCCACCTTGGCCTCCCAAAGTGCTGGGATTACAGGCATGAGCCACCTCGCCCGGTCTATTATTCATTTTTTAAAATTTATTTATTTATTTTTTGAGACAGAGTCTTGCTCTGTTACCCAGGCTGGGACCTCTGCCTCTAAGGTTCAAGTGATTCTCCTGCCTCAGCCTCCTGAGTAGCTGGGATTACAGGCTTGAGCCACCACACCTATTTTTTTTTTTTTTTTTTTTTTTTGGTAATTTTAGTAAAGACAGGGTTTTACCATGTTGGTCAGGCCGGTCTCGAACTCCTGACCTCAGGTGATCTGTCCGCCTTGGCCTCCCAAAGTGCTGGGATTACAGGTGTGAGCCACCGTGCCCGGACTATTATTATTATTATTATTAATTTGAGACAGGGTTTCACTCTGTTGCCCAGGTTGGAGTGCAGTGGTGTGATCTTAGCTCACTGCATCCTCTGCCTCCTGGGGCTCAAGTGATCCTCCTGCCTCAGGCCAACAAATAGATGGGAATACAGTGGAGCCACCATGCCAGGCTAATTTTTGTATTTTTTGTAGAGATAGGTTTTCACCATGTTGCCCAGGTTAGTCTTCAACTTCTGAGCTCAAGTGATCCACCTGCCTCAGCCTCCCAAAGTGCTGCGATTACAGGTATGAGCCACCACGCCCAGCTGGTCTATGAGTTTTAAAAATCACCTATGTGGACTAAAGGTGAAGATTTTAAAAGGGTAACCAGTTGAAGGGCTGCTGCAATGGGCTGGTGGCTTGTATTAGAGTGGTAGTTGTGGAGGAACTACAGGATATATTTTGGAGGCAGAAAAACCAGCCAGGTGCGATGGCCCACGCCTGTAACCCCAGCACTTTGGGAGGCCAAGGTGGGCGGATTACGAGGTCAAGAGATCGCGACCCTCCCTGGTCAACATGGTGAAACCCCGTCTCTACTAAAAATACAAAAATTAGCTGGGTGTGGTGGCAGGAGCCTGTAGTCCCAGCTACTCGGGAGGCTGAGACAGGAGAATTGCTTGAATCCAGGAGGCAGAGGTTGCAGTGAGCTGAGATCACACCACTGCACTCCAGCTTGGCAACAGAGTGAGACTCTGTCTCAAAGGGGAAAAAAAAATGTATATATATATATATATATATATATATATATATATATATAAATTTACTGGGCCGTGGTGATGCGCATCTGCAGTCCCAGCTACTAGGGAGGCTGAGGCAGGAGGATCACTTGAGGCAGAGGTTGCAGAGAGCTGAGATCGCACCACTGCACTCCAGCCTGGCGACAGAAGGAGACTCCATCTCAAAAAACAAAAAACGAAAAACCAACACGTGTACAGCATGGATACAGGGGTTTAGGGTGGAAGGAGTTGAAGGAAAGACAGACATCTAGGAAGAGTTTCACATCTCCATGGTGGGCCTCAAATTTAGGCATATATTTTATATGTATTCAGCCTCTACATATTGCATTTAGAGTCTCAATTAATTCATTGGGACATAGCATAGTGTAGGGAAATGAATTGTACTAAATTTGGAATCCCAATCCTATGTGACCTTGGAAAGCGTCTAAACCTGAAGAGCCACCACTCCCTCTTCTTCAAACGGTGATAGGATACGTAAGGGTTTGAGAAGATGTTTGCAAAGATCCATAACAGCGCCTAGAACTCAAGGTGTGTAAGGAGGTGTGGGAAACCCTAATGGGATGAGGCAGAGAGCCTCAGATTCAAGGTTTTTACCCAGGGGAGAGTGGTGAAGGAGGAATGTTGCAAGATTTTGAGCAGGCTGGACATTTATAGTATTGAGCATAAGAATATTCCAGTTTCAGCTGGGCACAGTGGCTCACAACTGGAATCCCAGCACTTTGGGAGGCTGAGGCAGGTGGATTACAAGGTCAGGAGTTCAAGACCAGCCTGGCCAAGATGATGAAACCCTGTCTCTACTAAAAAATACAAAAATTAGTCGGGCGTGGTGGCAGACACCTGTAATCCCAGCTACTTGGGAGGCTGAGGCAGAGAATTACTTGAGCCCGAGAGGCGGAGGTTACAGTGAGTTGAGATCGTGCCACTGCACTCCAGCCAGGACATCACAGCGAGACTCCGTCTCAAAATAAAAATAATACAAATAATTTTTAAAAAGAAAAGAAAAAAAAAAGAATATTACAGTTTCTGGCCGGGCGCGGTGGCTAATGCCTGTAATCCCAGCACTTTGCGAGGCCGAGGTGGGAGATCACCTGAGGTCAGGAGTTTGAGATCAGCCTGGCCAACATGGAGAAACCCCGTCTCTACTAAAAATACAAAATTAGCCGGGAGTAGTGGCACGCTCCTGTAATTCCAGCTACTCGGGAGGCTGAGGCAGGAGAACTACTTGAACCTGGGAGGCGGAGGTTGCCGTGAGCCGAGTTCGCGCCACTGCACTCCAGCCTGGACAAAAAGAGTGAGACTTTGTCTCAAGCACACACACACACACACACACACACACACACACACACACACACACACACACACACATACACAGCATCCCAGTTTCTTTTTTCTTTCTTTCCTTTTCTTTTTTTTTTTTTAAATCTGGAGTAGACCAGTTTCTGCCTGAGTTGGAAATGAATTCCTCTGCTATGCATCCCAGCAAAAGGGCGCCTTAAATGTCTAACCCGGGAGAGTACAAGGTTATTCCTGAAGTCTGGAACAGTGACTATTATAGGTACGCAATAACCGTTTAGTGAAGAATAAACAGGTGAAGTCAAGAGGTTGGCCTAATTGGAACAGTTGGGGTGAGGCGCGCCAGGGCCGGCGCCCCTGATTTCCACGTCGCTACGGTAACTCCCCACCCTGCCCACCCAGTGCGAACTACAATTCCCACAACCGCCCGCGGCTTCCCCCGCCCACAGGGAGGGAAAGGCGCGAGCAGGCACGAACCGGCTTTCTCTCCTTCCTGCAGCGTGATTGGCCCGCGGCTCAGGGAGGCGACCAATGACTGCTCTCATGGAGAGCGACGAGGCCAATATGGCTTCCTGAACTTGGTGACGCTTGGAGAAACTGAATTAGGTCTCATGGAGAAGCCCCCGCGTAATGAGGTGAGAGGGAGAGGACTTAGCGTGACTGGAACAGGGAACCCCGAGAGCCTCGCTCCGTGGACCCTTCTTGAGGCCTTTTAGCGACGCCTGGAGGGTGGAGGGTGGAAGGATGGATAAACTGAGATAGTTAAACTGAGCCAGGGCCAGAGGCGATTGGCTTTACTTTTTGTTCCTTTACTGCTGGGATCAACGTTCGGCATGGCGTTCAGGGAGGAACAGGAGTCCCTGGCCTGGGGGAAGGGGAACTAGGTTTAGGATCTGAGAGCTCCTGAATCTTCTTTGTCCTCCTCTGTCTCGTGGCCGTGTGTTGTTTTTTTTTTTTTTTAATAAATAAGACGGTTTCACTATGTTGGTCAGGCTGGTCTTGAACTCCCAGCCTCAGGTGATCCGCCCGCCTTGGCCTCCAAAGTGCCTGGATTACAGGCGTGAGCCACCACGCCCGGCCGTGGCCGTGTTCTTTAGGGCTTGTGAGCCCTGTTACATGAGGTGGGAAGTGAAGGGAGATTAAAGTTGAGTGAACACTCCTTGTCTATAACGTTCACGTGCATTATCTTCCAGTACACCCACAGCAATCCTGTATTACTCTTTCGTCTTTGTCGTTCAAGCCACTGAGGCTTAGAGGTGGTGTGACGCCCCAGGAGGTTACCCCAGGTGGAAAGTGAAGGAGGTTGGCATTAAGTTGGTCCACCTCCAAAACTTTGCCCCGTTATGCAGTCCCACTGTACTGCAATCTGGACCCCACTCATTTTTTTTTTTTTTTTTTGAATCTCGCTTTGTCACCCCGGCTGGAGTATAGTGGCGTGATGTCGGCTCACTGCAACCTTCATCTCCTGGGTTCAAGCAATTCTCCTGTCTCCGCCTCCCGAGTAGCTGGCATCACAGGGATGCGCCACCACCACACCTGGCTAGTTTTTGTATTTTTAGTAAGGACTAAGTTTCACCATGTTGGTCAGACTGGTCTCAAACTCCTGACCTCAGGTGATCTGCCCACCTGGGCCTCCCAACGTGCTGGGATTACAGGTGTGAGCCACCTCACCCGGCCTCATCCTTTAATCATTTGTCTTCTGGGCACCTTATATTTTTAAGAGACGAGGTGTCCCTGTGTTGCCCTGGCTGGAGTGCAGGGGCTACTTACAGGTGTGATGACAACACATGGCAGCCTCGAACTCTTGGGCTCAAGCAGTCTTCACACCTCAGCCTCCCAAGTAGCTGGGACTGTAGGTGGTCTCTGCCAACCTACCTGACAAGGGTACCTATATTTGAATTATTTCCTTTCTAGCATATTTGCATGTGTAGTTGCAAATATAAAGTGGAATAGCTCAAACATTCTGCAAGGGTAAAGGAGAATAATAATGTGGAGAAGAATAGCAGGTCATACTTTTAAAGCTGTTATTGACTGCTGGAAATAGAACTAGGCTTTACATATCTTATGTCAGTCTTCATAACGATTCTCTAAAGAAAGATTATCTCGTAACCATGAAAAAACTGAGGGGCAGCAAGATAAAAAATGCACAAAATCACACAGTAAGAGGTAGAGCCAGTATTCAAACCCAGGCAAACCAAAGCGTCTATGCTTTCAACCAGCAAGAATTGGCAACCTTTATTGACCACTTACTATATGCAAGTGACTTTTTTTTTTTTTTTTTTTTTTTTTGAGACAGAGTCTTGCTCTGTTACCAAGCTGGAGTGCAGTGGCTCAATCTTGGCTCACTGCAGTCTCTGCCTCCCAAGTTCAAGCCATTCTCCTGCTTCAGCCTCCCAAGTAGCTGGGATTACAGGCTACCACACCGAGCTAGTTTTTGTATTTTTAGTAGAGATGGGGTTTCACCATATTGGCCAGGATGGTCTCCATCTCTTGACCTCGTGATGCACCCGCCTCAGCCTCCCAGCGTACTAGGATTACAGGCGTGAGCCACGCGCCCAACCGCAAGTCACTATTCTGAGTGCCTTGCCAGTATTTTCTCTTCTCCCCTAAATCCTTTTGAGACAGGGTTGCTCTCTGTTACCGAGGCTGGAGTGCAGTGGTACAGTCATAGCTCACTGCAGCCTTGAGCTCCTTGGTTCAAGAGATCCTCCCCCACCTCAGCCTCCCTAACCACCATGCCCAGCTAATTTTTTGCATTTTTTGTGGAGACAGGGTCTCCCTATGTTGCCCAGTCTGGTCTTGAACTCCCATGCTCAAGCAGTCCTCCTGTCTCAGCCTCCCAAAGTGCTGGGTTTATAGGCATGAGCCACCATGGCCAGCCCCTAAATCCTATGAAATAGGTGGTACTATCCTCATTGTACAGATGTGGAAACTGAGGCACTGTAAAATTGACTTGCTGCAGGTCATACAGTGAGAGTAAGCACTGGAAATGGTATTTGAGCCCTGGACCAGAGCCCAAACTTGTCACCTTTGTATTTTTTTTTGAGACGTAGTCTTGCTTTGTCACCCACACTGGAGTGTAGTGATGCGATCTTGGCTCACTGCAACCTCCATCTCCCGGGTTCAAGCGATTTCCCTGCCTCAGCCTCCTGAGTAGCTGGGACTACAGGTGCGCACCACCACGCCTGGCTAATTTTTTGTATTTTTTAGTAGAGATGGGGTTTCACCATGGCCAGGATGATCTCGATCTCCTGACCTCATGATCCACCCACCTGGGCCTCCCAAAGTGCTGGGAATACAGGCGTGAGCCACTACGCCCGGCCATCAACTCTTCACCTTTCTTCACGCCTTTTTTTTTTCCTTTGAGAGGGTGTCTTCCTCTGTCGTCCAGGCTGGAATACAATGGTGTGATCATGACTCAGTGCAGCCTTGACCTCCCAGGCTCAAGGGCAGCCTCCTGAGTAGCTAGAACTACAGGTGCATGCTACCACCACCCGGCTTTTTTTTTTTTTTTAATTTACTTTGTAGAGATGGGGTTTCTCCATGTTGGTCAGGCTGGTCTTGAACTCCCGACCTCAGGTGATCCACCTGCCTCGGTCTCCCAAAGTGCTGGGATTACAGGCGTGAGCCAGTGTGCCCGGCCTCCGGCTTTTTTTTTTGAGACAATATCTCACTCTCTTGGCCAGGCTGGATTGTAGTGGCATGATTATGGCTCACTACAGCCTTGACGTCCCAGGCTCAAGCAATCCTTCCACCTCAGCTCCAAGGAGATGAGACTACAGGCACATGCCACCACACCTAATTTTTTTATCTTTTGTAGAGATGGGGTCTTGTTGTGTTGCCAGGGCTGGTCTTAAACTCCTCAGCTAAAGCAGTCCTCCTGCCCGAGCCTCCCAAAGTGCTGGGATTACAGATGTGAACCACCATACCCAGCCTCTTCACACATTTTCTATTACATTCTAAGTAGATTCATATACAGTATCTCATTTGCATTTCACATGAGTCAAATATTTTTATTTTATAGATGAGAAAATGGAGGCCCGCAGAGGTTAAATGACTTGCCCAAGGCCCCATAGCTAGTTAGGGTCAAAGCTGACTCTAGCGCTGTGGTATACACCAGGATGCCACAGTTATCTGTGTGTCATCTGCCTCTCTGATCCTTTTTGGAGGAGTCTGGGTCCCAAATTAACTTTTCTCTGACTTAAATTGTTTGAGTTGAGATCATTTTGATGTATATTGAACAGGAGGAATTTTTTTTTTTTTGAGACAGGGTCTCGCTCTGTTGGAGTGCAGGCTGGAGTGCTGTGGTGCCATCTCGGCTCACTACAACCTCCACCTCCTGGGTTCAAGCAATTCTTCTGCCTCAGCCTCCCAAGTAGCTGGGATTACAGGCATCTTTGACCACACCAGTCTAATTTTCAGTATTTTTAGTAGACACTGGGCTTCAGCGTGCTGGCCAGGGTGGTCTCAAACTACTGACCTCAGGCAGTCCACCCGCCTCGGCCTCCCAAAGTGCTGGGATTACAGACATCAGCCACTGCACCTGGCCCAGAAGAATTAATTTCTAATATAGATCTTCTACCCCAGAAAATCTTTGTGAAGTACCTTAGGATATTTTTCTTTTTTTTGAGACAAAGTCTTGCTCTGTCGCCCAGGCTGGAGTGCAGTCATGCAATCTCGATTCACTGCAACCTCCTCCTGCTGGGTTCAAGTGATTCTCTACCCCAGCCTCCACCACGCCCAGCTAATTTTTTTTGTATTTTTTAGTGGAGATGGGGTTTCACCATGTTGGCCAGGCTGGTCTCTAACTCCTGACCTCAGGTGATCTTCCCTCCTCAGCCTCCCAAAGTGCTGGGATTACAGGTGTGAGCCACCGCACCCAGCCCACATTATTATACAGTATTCTGTTTGTGAACCATATTAAAGTATCATCATTTATAAATCCACAGAGGAGCCTGGTGACTTCCTAACACATATTTTATGTCTTGTTAAGCTGTTGTATTTAGCCGTGGTAGAGAAATGTGTGAATAGGAGTAGCGCTCCTCGTGTTTATAAAAGGAGTATTTGGAAGATTCCCAAAAGTGCAAGGGGGCTGATAGCAGATCTGCAGCTTCTCCCCTGTGCACTAAAGCCAATCATAATTCTCTCTGGTTTGTGTCATCCTCCACTAGGAGACCCCATCTTCAGAACCAATGGAGGAAGAGGAAGATGATGACCTGGAGCTGTTTGGTGGCTATGATAGTTTCCGCAGTTATAACAGCAGTGTGGGCAGTGAGAGCAGCTCCTATCTGGAGGAGTCAAGTGAAGCAGAAAATGAGGATCGGGGAAGCAGGGGAACTGCCGACCTCCCCCCCTGCATTTGCTCAGCCCTGGGACTCCTCGATCCTTGGATGGCAGTGGTTCTGAGCCAGGTGCCTTCAGAGTGTCCCCTGAGGATAGAGAAGTCAGGAGATGCTAGAGGAAGAGGGGGCTGTAATACAGGCTATATGGTCAGAGCCATGCAGGTGTAAAAGGCTGTTTACTCTGATGTCTAGGGGATCAGATGTCTAAGGATCTGCAAGGGAGACGGAAGCACAAGCAGCCACGTTACTTCCTCTGCTGCAGTCTAATTTTTTTTTTTGGGGGGGGGTGGCTGAGTCTCTCTCTGTCACCCAGGACGGAGGCAGTGGCATTATCTTGGCTCACTGCAATCTCCGCCTCACAAGTTCAAGCGATTCTCGTGCCTCAGACTTCCAAGTAGCTAGGACTACAGGCACCCGCCACGATACCTGGCTAATTTTTGTGTTTTTAGTAGAGACAGAGTTTCACCATGTTGGCCAGGCTAGTCTCAAACTCCTGAACTCAGGCGACTCACTGACCTCAGCCTCCCAAATTGCAGGAATTACAGGAGTGAGCCATTGTGCCCAGCCCCAGTCTAATTTTGAATTGTGATTTCATTCATTCTTTCATACAACTAATGTTGGTTCACCACAGATTAGATGCCAGTGAGTAACATGGTGCTGCTTTTACATTTATTTAAGTATGTCGTGGATTTCCAACTTGGACGTTGAAAAGATAGGAAACCTAAAGTGTTTTGATTACTTTCCGAGAAGGGACAATAGCTTGTGGCTGGGAAGTGAGGGTGGGAGTGGGGGAGGTAATACAGGATACGGTGACCCTGGGTAGAGGATTGGGTTGGGGGTGGGCAGATGAGAATCCCTATGGATCATCTGGAGGCCAATTGCCTTCAGAAATGCGTTGCTTGCACAGCTGCTGAACCCCTGTGTCAGGGCCTCCAATGTGTGGGCTGCCTGTGAAGATACTGCCATCCCTTGGATCCCAAACTCTTTTTTTTGAGACAGGGTCTCACTGTGTCACCCAGGCTGGAGTGCAGTGGCTGCTCACTGCAGCCTTGAGCTCCTGGGCTCAGGCAATCCTTTCACCTCAGCCTCCTGAGTAGCTGTGACTACAGGCATATGCCACCATGCCTGTCTAATTTTTGTATTTTTTTTTTTGTAGAGACAGGGTTTTGCCATGTTGCCCAGGCTGGTCTTAAACTCCCAAGCTCAAGTGATCCACCCACCTCGGCCTCCCAAAGTGCTAGGATTACAGGAGTGAGCCACCGCACCCGGCTCCAAGCTCGTTAGAAGAGCAATCTAATACTCTTTGCAGCTGAATCTTATTTCCTTTCTATTCATCTTGTCTTCTTTTTGTCTCTTGCCTTTTATCTTTCCCCCTTCTATCTTCTTCCAAACCTTCTCTTAGAATCTTAGGATTTAGAACTAGAAGGAACCATTAGAGACCACTTAGACCAGGGCTTCTGCATATTAGAATCGTCTGGGGAGCTTTTAACAAGCTACAGGTGCCAGCATCCTGTCGCAGACAAATTCAGTAATATCTTAGGCTCAGGCTTTTATTTTTTTATTTTTATTTTTATTTTTAGATGGAGTCTCCCTCTTGTTGCCCAGGCTGGAGTGCAATGGTGCAATCTCGGCTCACTGCAAGCTCCGCCTCCCGGGTTCAGGGATTCTCCTGCCTCAGCCTCCTAAGTAGCTGAAATTACAGGCACCGACCACCATGCCCGGCTAATTTTTTGTATTTTTAGTAGAGACAGGGTTTCATCATGTTGGCCAGGCTGGTCTAAAACTCCTGACCTCAGGTAATCCACCTGCCTCCCCTCCCCAAAGTGCCGGGATTACAGGTATGAGCCACTGCCCCCAGCCAGCTGGGGCATTTTGAAAAAGCTCCCCCGGGTGGGTCTAATAGTGAAGTCAGGATGAGAACACTGATCTAGTTCTGTCTCCTTACTATATAGATGAGAAATAGAGCCACAGAGGTTAAGTGACTTTGGCACTTTTTCTTCCTATAAATTTTTTGAGACTGTTTTAACTGTGTTGCCCGGGCTAGAGGTACAGTCGTGTGATCCTCGGCTCACGGCAGCTCTCAGCCCCCTGGGCTCAAGCAATCCTCCTGCTTTAACCTCCCAAGTAGCTGGGACAACAGGCGTGTGCCATCACACCTGGCGGTTTTGTTTTGTTTTTTTTTGCAACAAGATCTTGCTATGTTGCCCATGATGGTCTCGAATTCCTGCCCTCAAGCAACCCTCCCTCCTTGGCCTCCCAAAGTGCTGGGATTACAGACAGGAGCTACCACACCTGGCCTCTCTCACTTTCCTCTCACAAACTTTTCAACACTCACCTGTACCCCAGTCATCCTCTAGGGGATTCCATTAGCCCCTTTGTTGACATATGTAGTCAGAGGGAGGCCAAGCAGCAGCACTTCGTTCAGGTAGATTCAGATGTACACGCCAGTACCGCCCATTCCTCCTCTTATTCCATTAGCCTTTGTTGGTGCAGGGGCTCACCTGGTGAACGCAGCGCCCCAGGTTTCGGAGGGCCCATCATTTTGTTTGCTTTGAGGTGGCTGTATCGGGTGAGTCATGTGCTAAGTTCTCTTCCTAGCTGTCTGTGAGATGTGTGGTATCGTGGGTACAAGGGGAGCTCTTCTTCTCCAAGACCAAGAGGTTCTGCAGTGTCTCCTGCTCCAGAAGCTACTCCTCCAACTCCAAGAAAGCCAGTATCTTGGCCAGATTACAGGTGAGAGGCAGCCATTTGGGTCCTCCCTGGGACCCTCGGTGTGAGACAGGAGCCACCAATTGACTAAAGGCAAGGGCCAGGAAGGTTTGAAAAGCTCCTTGCTTGTGGCCATCTGGTATTTATTATGTTCTCAAACTTCAGAGGACAGAAGAATCCATTTACAGAGCTTGTTAAATTATAGATTCCTGAAGCTACCCCTCCATTCCCTACCCTCATCCCCCAGAGTCTGGGGTATTCAGTACGTTTTAAACAAGAACCCTGGGGGAGTCTGACACCCTTGGTCTTCACCCCACACTTGTATAAATCCTTTGAAAGAAAGCTGGGGAAACAGACCCAAGGTTCACCGGCCATGGTGGCTTCAGGAAGACCATGCCTTATCTGACTCCGTGTCACAGGCAGCTACCTAGAAAGTCCTGCCGATTTTTGAAACATGGAAAGATTACTGAATGTGGTGTTGAACCCACACATTTTATTGATAAATATACTGAAGTCCAAGGAGGTAGAATGACATACCTGGTGTGGCTCTGTAGGAAGAGAGTGGCGGAACTGAGGCTGGAAGCCAACTTCGGGGCCTGGTCTCACGTTGCTTCCCAGTGGCCGTGACCGGCATCCGTGACACTGCTTCCCAAAGTGGCCTGCGTGTTAGGGTCACCTGGAAAGTGTCAATTAAAAAATACTGATGCTTCGGTCCCACTCCCCAAGGTTCTGATTTAATTGGGATGGAGTGTAGCCTGGACAGAGATCAAGAGCGCCCCAGGTGATCTTCCTGTGCAGCAAATCTTGAGGCCCACCAACGTTTATTGGAAATTGCTGTGTGCCAGATCATGCTGCTTCCTGCTTCATACACTGTATTGCCTTTGTGAGACAATTACCACTGTTTCCCCATTTTGTAGATTTTAGTCAAGACACAGATCCCTCTCCTCAAAGATCTAATAATACTGGTAATATTAATAGCTACAGTTTGGGAGTACATGCTAAGGGCTTGACATTCTCAGTCAAATCAATGACCCTAAAAAACTTGATTTTTAAAAAATCTCCTTTGTGTGTTTTTTTTTTTTTTTTTTGAGGCAGAGTCTCACTCACATTGTCACCTGGGCTGGAGTACAATGGCACAGTCTCTGCTCACTGCAACCTTTGCCTCCCAGGTTCAAGTGATCCCCCTGCCTCAGCCTCCCAAGTGGCTGGGATAATAGGTGCCCACCAACATGCCCAGCTAATTTTTGTACTTTTAGTAGAGACGGGGTTTCACCATATTGGTCAGGCTGGTCTCAAACTCCTGACTTTGTGATCCGCCTGCCTTGGCCTCCCAAAGTGCTGGGATTACAGGCTTGAGCCACTGCGCCCGGCCCAAAAAATTCCTTTTTAAAGGCTCAGAAATTTAGTAACTCACTTAAAGGTAAACAACTGAAAATTTTAAAACTGGGATTAGCCCCCAGGTTTGTTGTGGGCTTAAACCTAGATTTCTGCTTCACTGATCTCTTTAGTAAATCCCTGGCCCTCCTGGTCAGTGCTTAAGTTACAAAATACAGACTAGATCAGCGGCCTTTCTGTTTCGGGGAGGACCCCCTTGAGCACCTGATGAAAGCCATGGACCCTCTCCCGAACACTGTCGTATGTATGGAAGGTTGCCTCCCATTCAGAGCGTTTCTGGCCCCCTGTGAAGCCCATTGCTTTCTTAGGATCTGTCTGTAGGGACACTGGAGGAAGATGACTGAGACTTGAATCTGGGAGAGCACGAAGGTTTCAAAGATAGAATATGGGTCCCTCCCTGCCCTGCAGCCCTGCCCAGCACCCCCACCCTTCCCCACAACTACCCGCTGAGCTCAGCATTGCTATTGTCATCACTGTTTCACAAATGAAGAAACTGAAGCCCAAAAGAGGTTAAGTCACTGACGTCAACCCGGGACGTCAACCTGGCAGTCCAAATCCGGAGCCATGGTCCTAGCCGCTGGGCCACACATAGCCTCTCCCCTCTCCCTCCAGGGAAAACCACCGACAAAGAAAGCCAAAGTCCTGCACAAAGCCGCCTGGTCTGCCAAAATCGGAGCCTTCCTGCACTCCCAAGGGACAGGACAGCTGGCAGATGGCACACCAACAGGACAAGACGGTAAGATAGTCGAGGGCTGTGCTTAGGAAGCTGCCATGGCTGAGGAGGGGGGCCAGGCCGGGGGTGGCCTTTCCTCGGAGTGAACACTGGGGAAACTGGCCAGGTAAAAAGTGACCTAGCCAGACTCACGGCGGGATTGCACCTTCCCCATCTGTTAGGTATTGTGGAAATTACCCAGAAAAATCCCTTCAACGTCCCTTAAATTGCCAGGACCCCCTCCCCGTGATAATTCAAAAGCCAAGAATTAGCTGCTTCTGTTACCCTTTGCTTTCATCCCTGTGGTTTCTGTTTCCCTGGGGCAGTGGAGGCCCAGATCTGGTTTGAAGGCCAGTGTGGAGAGGGATGGTGGGATAAGGAATGGAGCCTTTCTCTTTTTTCCTGAGTGTAGCGATTGCTAAGCAAGTTAAATGTATGCATATCATTGGTTTGCATCCTAACTAAAATTGAGCCCAGCAGGCGGCAGCTCAGTTGGAGGGGCCCCGGTGTGCACATACCCTCCCCCCTCCTCTTAGATTGGGTGCGGCCAATCAGGTTGAGGGAGTTGTGAGGAATTTAAGCCCAGGGATATTTGAATTTTCCTCTTTGAGGGAAGAAGGGTGAGAAATTCCCCTTTGAATGTTCCTTTATTCCTGAGAGTCTTGCCACCTTTCAATTCAGTCCTCAGCTGTGGTCTCCATGGCCACTGGTGGAGCAGGTAAGGGAGTGAAGGGCGGTGTTGTGGTCATTGCTGTGAGAGGGGCTGCTGGGAGTGGGGGACCTACCTCTGCAGGTCCCACAGGGCCCTCGAAGTCCAGGCTCCTGGTGTGACTGCTGCTCAGGCTCCCAGTCTTGAATCATCCTCTTTCTGCTCTGCAGCGCTGGTCCTGGGCTTCGACTGGGGGAAGTTCCTGAAGGATCACAGTTACAAGGCTGCTCCTGTCAGCTGTTTCAAGCACGTGAGTGCCCTGGAGCTGAGTGGGGGAGGCCGGGAGTCAGGCATGGAGCTGCTGGCTATGCGGCTCCTTCACCTGCTTCACCAGGGCGGCTTCAGGCTGGACAGTGGCAGTGGGGAGGTCTGGCAGGAGACGGATGGCGTTACCACTCGCTCCACTTCATGTTTATGTCCACTTTAAAAAAAATCCTCCTACGAAGGCTTCTAGCACCTGCCTGACTTCACCTACTGTCTGAAGTCCTTCAGTTTCTTTACATAATGGACCTTGGTGCTAGCTGATGTCGAAGGGTCTTTCCAATTCTGAAACCCTTCTCTCCTTCTCCCCTGTTTTGTAGCATTTTCCCATGGAAAGCATGGTGCTTCTCTAACTGGCCTGGGCCCCTTGGACCCTGAGAGGCAGATATGGATACCTCTTGGAGCCTGCTTCTGTAAAAGCCTCCCTGGTGCATATCATTGAAAAACCAGAATGAAGGGCAAGGCCCTGGGGGCGGGGCTTGAGCTCAGGAACTGAATCTTCAGCAGCTGTAGCACGTGGGAGCCTGCAGGCCAGGAGAGCAGCTCTTAGCAGCACTCTTGATTTGTCTCCGAAGCTCCTTCCTAAGGAAATCCAGGAGGAGGCCTCCTTAGTCTTGAGAGAGTAGGAAGTCTTCCACCCGGAGTAAGCCCATCTTTCAGAACTGCCTCCTTTCAGAACTGCCATTGAACTCTGGGGAGTGCCCTGAAGATGACAGCTGGTTCTTAACTCCGCTGTCACTCCTCTCTGAGTGGCTAATGAAGGTGCACATCCTTCCTCCTGGGGGGGGACCTCTTTTTGCCCTGAATTCTCTAACAGTCTCAGCATTTTCATTCCAGGGGAGTTGCATCCTGCTTGTGTCTAACACAGAATCCAGTTTGCTTTGTAAAAAGCCTGCCCCCGGGTGCCTGGGCTAACACAGCTGTGTCCAGGTTCTGTGATGAACTAAACTCAATGACCAGGGAGATGGAATGGGATACCCCTGTGGGCTGAAGCCAGGGCTGAGAATAAAAAAAGGTGAATTTGGCCCAGCACGGTGGCTCACGCCTGTAATCCCAGCATTTTGGGAGGCTGAGGCAGGCGGATCACCTGAGGTGAGGAGTTCAGGACCAGCCTGGCCAACATGGTGACCCTATCACTACTGAAAATACAAAAATTAGCTGGAAGTGGTAGTGGGCACCTGTAATCCCAGCTACTTGGGAGGCTGAGACAGGAGAATTGCTTGAACCTGGGAGGCGGAGGTCATAGTGAGCTGAGATTGCACAACTGCACTCCAGACTAGGTGATGGAGTGAGACTCTGTCTTAAAAAAAAAAAAAAGGTGAATTTTTCCAAAGGAGAATCAAAAGTAGCATTGGGTAGCATTGGCAGGAAAGTGAGGATTAGGTACTGAGACGGCAGCGAAAACAGTCCCGTGCTGTCCTGGGGCATTTTAATAGGAGGGGAGGTAGAGAGTAAACTTGCAGGTGGATGGCTGTGTGGAAATGAGGGGATCATAGTGCTCACAACTCAGGTTTGAATGATGATTGAAAGAAAGTATATTTGTGCTAAGAACAGTGCCCCACCATTGCACGGGCTGGCACAGGGATGAAGAGATCGAGGCTCACCAAGGCATCATGTGCCCAAAATTATACAGTAAGGAACCAGTCCTATAAAGATTAAGACTCGACTCTGACTTTGTGTCTCTAGCCGTCACCCTGCATCCTGCCACCTCCACTCCCCGGCTCAGCTCTTCAAGGACATGAAACTAAATCTTTTTTTTTTTGAGATGGTATCTTACTCTGTCACCAGGCGGGAATGCAGTGGCACAATCTCAGCTCACTGCAGCCTCCACTTCCTGGGTTCAAGCGATTCTCCTGCCTCATCCTCCCAAGTAGCTGGGCCTACAGGCGCGTGCCACCACGCCCGGCTAATTTTGTATTTTTAGCATAGACACCATGTTGGCTAGGATGGTCTCGATTTCTTGACCTCACGATCTGCCCGTCTCAGCCTCCCAGAGTGCTGGGATTATAGGGGTGAGCCACCACGCCCGGCTGGGGATTTCATCTCTTTATCCCTAGTGGCTAGTTCTGCGCACAGTAGGTGATCCAAAAAGTTGAGGTGCAAAGAAGGACTTGACTGAGGCCATGAGGCAGCCTCTGTCCTGCTGGCCCCATTCTCACTCTCTCGGTAACTCATCGCCACACAGGTCCCCCTCTATGACCAGTGGGAGGATGTGATGAAAGGGATGAAGGTGGAGGTGCTCAACAGTGATGCCGTGCTCCCCAGCCGGGTGTACTGGATCGCCTCTGTCATCCAGACAGCAGGTGGGTGTTTGGCTAGGGCAGGGCCAGGGCTGTGTCTGCAGAGTGACATCTCTAGATGGGTGGACAGTGTCGTAGGCAGGAGTTGGCCTAATAAAAGAAAAATCCCACCCACTGAATTTCTGCCCCACTTCTAAGGATTCTTATACTGGAGAAGGGAACACAGAGCTTGGCAGGCTTAGAAACCCCAATTTATTATTATTATTATTATTATTATTTTGAGAAGGAGTCTTGTTCTGTAACCCAGGCTGGAGTAGAGTGGCGCGATCTCAGCTCACTGCCACTTCCGCCTCCTGGGTTCAGGCCATTCTCCTGCCTCAGCCTCCCAAGTAGCTGGGACTACAGGCGCCCGCCACCATACTTGGCTAATTTTTTGTATTTTTAGTAGAGACGACCCTGTCATCACGTTGGCCAGGTGATCCACGCGCCTCTGCCTCCCACAGTGTTGGGAGTACAGGCGTGAGCCACTGTGCCTGGCTGGAAACCTCAGTTTTTAAAGTGTGTTCCAGGGCCAGGTGTAGTGGCTCATACCTATAATCCCAGCACTTTGGGAGGCCAAGGCAGGAGGATTGCTTGAGCTCAGGAGTTTGAGACCAGCCTGGGCAACAAAGTGAGACCCTGTCTCTACAGAAAATGAAAAAATTTTAAAAAGTAAAATTCATTCCAAGGATGATCAGTGTATAGAAAATTAACTCACAGCACCATGCCATAATGCTTCCCTAACTAGGGGCATGGATTTGTTTGGCTAAGCCTGTTGTGGCCAACAGGAATCCACTCACCTAGAAGAATAGGTGCCAGAAATCCAGCTTAGGGTAGAGAAAGAGAAGGCCTAAGAATATACCTTCCCCAGGTCACCTTCCCTCACAGGTGCCCTTTCCTTTCCTTTAGGGTATCGGGTGCTGCTTCGGTATGAAGGCTTTGAAAGTGATGCCAGCCATGACTTCTGGTGCAACCTGGGGACTGTGGATGTCCACCCCATTGGCTGGTGTGCCATCAACAGCAAGATCCTAGTGCCCCCACGGAGTGAGCTGATGAGAACATTTCCTTTCTTACTCCTGCAGGGCCCTGGTAGAGGGAGAATCCTCTGCTTGTGTTAGGCAGAATGAGAGTCCTCTGCCTTGTTAGACAGAACACAACCCACTTGCTCCTGGCTCCCTGCCCTTCCTGTCCCAGAGGCCCAGGAGCAGATCCAACTGTGGAGTCTGAGGTTCTCAGATGAAGTAATTGCTGGCCTGAAGAGGCAGCGATGTTCAGTCCCCCACTGCTGAGGGGTCCCCACTCTGGGTGGGCGCTAGCACCCCTGTGGGTGAGGGTGTTGTCAGTCTGTGTAACCAGGATTCTGCTGGTGCCTCCACAGCCATCCATGCCAAGTTCACCGACTGGAAGGGCTACCTCATGAAACGGCTGGTGGGCTCCAGGACGCTTCCCGTGGATTTCCACATCAAGGTTGGCAGTGAGCCCTTAACTGATCCATTTTTCTCCATCCTCCATGCTACTCACTGGAGGATGTTATCTAAGATTCCCTTGCCTGACGATCTTTGGCAGCTCCACATTTTGCAAGGCTGGAGACAAATGCTGCTGCCCCATGGTTGCCATCTGCCTTTCTAGCCTGGTGTCAGCCACCACCCCACCCGGACTCTGCTCCTACTGCACCAGTCATGCCGCTTTGTCTGCCTTTTGCTCTTCCTGATCTTTACCTTTGCTCATCGAATTTTTCAGAAGTATTCACTCAATAGATTTTATTACATACTTGTTTTCCTTTTCTTGAGACAGAGTCTCGCTCTGTTGCCCAGGTTGGGGTGCAGTGGTGCGTTCTTGGCTCACTGCAACCTCCGCCTCCTAGGTTCAAGTGATTCTCCTGCCTCAGCCTCCCGAGTAGCTGGGATTACAGGTGCGCACCACCATGCTAGGCTAATTTTTGTATACATATATTTTTAAGAGACGGGGTCTTGCTATGTTGCCCATGCTAGAGTGCAGTGGCTAGTCACACATGTGATTTCACTACTGATCAGCACAGGAGTTTTGACCTGCTTTGTCCGACCTGGGCCAGTTCACCCCTCCTTAGGCAACCTGGTGGTCCCCCGCTCCTGAGAGATCACCATATTGATGCCGAACTTAGTGTGGACACCCGATCGGCATAGCACATTACAGCCCAGAACTCCTGGGCTCAAGCGATCCTCCCACCTCAGCCTCCCGAGTAGCTGGGACTACAGGCACACGCCACCATGCCCAGCTAATTTTTGTATTTTTTAGTCGAGATGGGGTTTCACCATATTGGCCAGGCTGGTCTTGAACTCCTGACCTCAAGTGATCCACCTGGCTCAGCCTCCCAAAGTGCTGGAATTATAGGCATGAGCCACTGCGCCCAGACTTACATACTTGTTTGCAAGGCACTGTGGGAATACAAAGAATACAGACCCTGCCGTCAGAAATTTCGAGTCTGCCAGAGGAAATGAAAGCCATGCACACGAGTAATTCTAATATAGCCTCGGTTTTGAGCCAGGGATGTGCCTGGCACAGATCCCACATAGGAGTCCTAAGCCAGATAGACCCTTTGATCCCGCTCAAGGGCTGGGATGCATCCTGACACCAAGTGCCTGTCCCACATACAGTATCCCAGCAGCTCACTCAGGAGTGAGGAACAGCACAGGGTAAGGCGTGGCCTGAGGCCCCTCTGGGCTGTCTGATTCTATCTGGTTTAGGACTCCTGTGTGGCACAGAATCATCTGTATGGCATTTACGGTGGCTAACGCCTGTAATCCCAGCACTTGGGAGGCCAAGGCGGGCAGATCACCTGAGATCAGGAGTTCAAGACCACCCTCACCAACATGGAGAAACCCTGTCTCTATTAAAAATACAAAATTAGCCAGGTGTGGTGGTGCATGCCTGTAATCTCAGCTACTTGGGAGGCTGAGGCAGGAAAATTGCTTGAACCTGGTGGTGGAGGTTGCCGCAAGCTGAGATCACACCATTGCACTCCAGCCTGGGCAACAAGAGCGAGTCTGTCTCAAAAAAAAAAAAACATTTAGTAAAAGTTAAACATTCACATATGTACATGGTAAAAGTAACTCATACCTGTAATCTCAGCACTTTGGGAGGCCAAGGCAAGAGAATTACTTGAGGCCAGGAATCCAAAACCAGCCTGGGCAACACAGTGAGACTGCCTCTCAAAAAAAAAAAAAAAAAATTAGCTGGGATGGGTGCAGTGGCTTACGCCTGTAATCCAAGCACTTTGGAAGGCCAAGGTGGGCATATCACTTGAGGTCAGGAATTCAAGACCAGGCTGGCTAATGTGGTGAAAACCCATCTGTACTAAAAATAAAAAAAAAATGAGCCGGGTGTGGTGGCGGGCGCCTATAATCCCAGCTAGTAGGGAGGCTGAGGCAGGAGAATTGCCTGAAGGATTCAACCTCCCAGGCAGAGGTTGCGGTGAGCCAAGATCATACCACTGCACTCCCGCCGGGGGAGACAGATCGAGGAGACTCCATTGAAAAAAAAAAAATAATAGCCAGGCATGGTGGCTTGTAATCTCAGCTCTTTGGGAGGCCAAGGGTGGATCATGAGGTCAGGAGTTCGAGACCAGCCTGACCAACATGGTGAAACCCTGTCTCTACTAAAAAAAATACAAAAATGAGCCAGGCATGGTGGCACATGCCTGTAATCCCAGCTAAGGCATGGTGACACGTGCCTGTAATCCCAGCTACTCAGGAGGCTGAGGCAGGAGAATCGCTGAACTCGGGAGGCGGAGGTTTGCAGTGAAATGAGATCACATCATTGCACTCCAGCCTGGGCAACAGGAGCGAAACTGTCTCAAAAAAAAAAAAAAAGAAAAAATAACAATAATAACCAAACAAAAATGGCATTGGATTGTGGGCTGCACTGTGTTGGCGGCTGTAGAGGAAGAGAACGTGGCAGGGAAGGCAGCCCAGAGGGTCCCCCAAGCCAGGCCTTACCCTGTGCTATTTCTCACTCTCCTGAGTGAACCGCTGGGATACCGGATGTGGGACAGGCAGTTGGTGTCCGGACATATCCCAGCCCTTGAGCTGGGCCAGAGGATCTGTCTGGTTTAGGATGCCTGTGTCAGCTTTGTCTGTTGGCTGCTTTGTGACCTCTGAGACGGTTTCCTTCCTGGTATGTTTAGAAATAGCACTGCTTAGTCTGGTCTAGGCCAGTTCTTCCTGACCCAGCAGTGCCCTGGGGCTGGGGAAAAAGCCCTGCACCCTACCTGTTCCCTGCCCCAGGCAGGACAGCAGTGAAGTCACAGTGAACAAAAAGAACCTCCTACCCTGTACCCCAACACCGTGGCTTACTGTAGAGCAGCTCGTGGGCATCTTGGTCAACCTCCCTTAGTAGGTCAGTTGCCACCAAGGCACTGTGAAAGCACCGCAGATCTACAGCCCATCAGGGTCAGAGTTGGACTGGACGTAGGGGACACAGGGAGACGGAGTTCTCTGGACATGAGTCTGTGTGTGCCATGGCAGAGGGCTGGGAGGTGGCAGAGAATGCAGGGTCCTTGGGGATCACAGGGCAGAGCCCATGAAGAGCATGGGCTGCTCACCAGTTTCCAGGCCCAGCTCTGGCACTAATGAGTCTGTGTAACTCTGAGTAAGTGCTTGACCTCTCTGGGTCACTTGAGTTTCCTTAGTCTAAAGTGTGTTTTGGGATTTGCAACAACTCATTGGCATTTTGGTGGCAAGAAGCATCATACCCATTGTCAGCTGTGTGCCTGCCTTCTGTGTCCTCCTAGGGAGTCAGGGCCAAGGTGAGCCTGGCCGAACAGGCAGTCTCATCTGCCACCTCATGACTGAGTATGGGGGATAACACCACGCCTTCCCTGGCCACTCACCGTGAAGAGACAGAGCACACCAGTGGGTGGGAGGAGCCCTCGGCCACAGCAGGCCTGTGTTCTGGCATCATTTCAGATGGTGGAGAGCATGAAGTACCCCTTTAGGCAGGGCATGCGGCTGGAGGTGGTGGACAAGTCCCAGGTGTCACGAACTCGCATGGCTGTGGTGGACACGGTCATCGGGGGTCGCCTACGGCTCCTCTACGAGGATGGTGACAGTGACGACGACTTCTGGTGCCACATGTGGAGCCCCCTGATCCACCCAGTGGGTTGGTCACGACGTGTGGGCCATGGCATCAAGATGTCAGGTTAGCAGAGCCCCTGGCTGGAGGGACTGCAGGCTATGCTTCCCCAGGGATGGGGCAGGGGAGCATGTTCCTAGTCCTCACAGGAGGTGGAGGGTAGCGTGGCCACCCTGTGGTGATGATACTGAGCTCCAGAGAGCTTAACAGAAGTCACTCAGCTCAACTTGTGAGCGGTAAAATCAAGATTTGAACCCAGATGCCACCAGCCCCGATCCTCTCCCATGTCATGTGGGAGCAGTCTGGGTTTCAAGGGCTGAAGAGTCCCTACAGAGAGCTCTTGATGTTTTCTGGACTCAGCCTTTGTGTCTGCTACTCTGGGGTGGGGGCGTCCTGAGATACACAGATACAGCTAAGAGCAAGCGCAGAGCAGCTAGGGAGGTATGGAGATGGCCCGGGAGCCACCTCCAACTCCCTTCTCTTCCTCATTCTCTTTGCCATCTCCAAAGAGAGGCGAAGTGACATGGCCCATCATCCCACCTTCCGCAAGATCTACTGTGATGCCGTTCCTTACCTGTTCAAGAAGGTGAGGCTCAGCCCTTGGGTGCCTTTCCCCCTGGGCCATGGGTGCATTTCAGGCCTGAGGGACCTGGCTCTTCCCTGGGACTGTCTCTTTCCCCTCCTGAGGCCTGCTTCCCTCACCCTTCCTCCCGGCCTGCCCAGGGAGTCCCCAGCTGTCCCATTCCTTTAAGGTACGAGCTGTCTACACAGAAGGTGGTTGGTTTGAGGAAGGGATGAAGCTGGAGGCCATTGACCCCTTGAATCTGGGCAACATCTGTGTGGCAACTGTCTGTAAGGTGAGCCAGGGGCTGGCCCTCCAGCCTCCAGATTTCTTAGGGGACCATGTGGCCCAGAGCTCTAACCCTGCTTACCACTGTCAGGAGCGCTCTGTCCCACCCTCTCTTTACTGGCTGTGCCCAAAGTCCCTGACTTTTGTGGGTGGGGCCTTACCTGCTCCTTGCTCAGAATCTGGTTTCATGTCAGGGTCCAAGGCTCACTGGACAAGTGCTTACTGAACACCTGAGCCTGGTCCTGTGTCAGGTTAGGCCCTTTCCTGTCACCTCACTAAGGCCTTCTTGCAGTATGCCATCTCCTTTGAGCCACAGCCAGGGTCACTTTGCTCCAAACCTCCTTATCGCCTCAGCCTGAGCAGGACCCCCACCCCCGCTTGGCCCTCCTGGAGGAGGCTGCTGACTCTATGCCAGGCACGTGTGCTCACCCCTAGAACACGGTCCAATAGGACGGACATGGCCCCTGCTGGTGTGGTGTTTGCTGTCTAGTGGGAAAGAGAAAGAATCCCACAGGTATGCATCACAGAAATGCTGTGTGCTCGAGAGAGGCTCAGGCATCCTCCAGGAGGGCTATACCCAAATCTGTTTGGATCCCATCTGCCCCGTGTCCCTGTTGGGGTGTGGTGCCAACCCAGGATGGGATGTAGTTCATGACATGATCTGTCTGCCCACTCCCCCGCCCCCCCCCAGGTTCTTCTGGATGGATACCTGATGATCTGTGTGGACGGGGGGCCCTCCACAGATGGCTCAGACTGGTTCTGCTACCACGCCTCTTCCCACGCCATCTTCCCAGCCAACTTCTGTCAGAAGAATGACATTGAGCTCACACCCCCAAAAGGTAAGACTGGAGAGGCCACCCCCTGCTGGCCTTGCCATCAGAAGGGCAGGGGGTGGCCGGGCAGGGTGGCTCACGCCTGTAATCCCAGCACTTTGAGAGGCCGAGGCAGGCAGATGGCCTGAGGTCAGGAGTTCGAGACCAGCCTGGCCAACATGGCTAAACCCTGTCTCTGCTAAAAATACAAAAAATTAGCCAACCATGGTGGCCAGCACCTGTAATCGCAGCCACTCAGGAGGCTGAGGCAGAATTGCTTGAACCCGGGAGGTGGAGGTTGCAGTGAGCCGAGATCATGCCATTGCACTCTAGCCTGGGCGACAGAGTGAGACTCTGTCTCAAAAACAAAACAAAACACAAGGGGCAGGGTGTGGCCACAGGCTCAGACTTCTGGTCAAGTCAGGCCCCAGAAGTATAGCATTTCAGGGTATATGGGAAAGGTGACAGAGCCCACCACCAGCCCTTAACTGCTGGGCTCACCCTGCCCCCATGGCCAGTGTATGGTTGATGAACAGATCTCCCACTTACCCCTTTGGGCAGTGAACAACCTATACAACAGGACTGTGGTGCTAGAGCAGGTACCAGCTTTGAAGGGATGAGAAAGTGGCTGCTGGGGGAGACTCCACGCTGGGTCCTGACCACGCTGCAGAGCTCCTTCGGCCCTGTGTCCTTTCCCCTCTGCCCGCTCTCCTGCTTCCCTCTCTTCCCTCTGCATCTGAGCTTTCTGCTCCTCCAGGTTATGAGGCACAGACTTTCCACTGGGAGAACTACTTGGAGAAGACCAAGTCAAAAGCCGCTCCATCGAGACTCTTTAACATGGTGAGGAGACGAGCGGAGCAAGGGGCCTGCAGTGGCCTCAGGACAGGCCCTGCCTGCTGCTGTCAGTGGTGGCAGTTCCTTCCTTTCCTCTCAAGTCTCTACTGCTGACATCAGCCACTTTCAGGGGGAAGTCCCTGGCCATGGCCTAGGTACTCCTGTCCCTCTTCCATGCAGGGGCCGTGTCGGGAAAGAGGAACCTGCCCAGCAGGCATTCCAGTGCCAGCCCCTCCCCCGCCAGTTCTGCAAGTGCCCCCAGGCCTGGGTGAACCTGCTGGAGCGGGGAGCTGACTGGCTTGGCCACTACCTCCTTTTTTCTGCCCCAGGATTGCCCAAACCATGGCTTCAAGGTGGGTATGAAGCTGGAGGCCGTGGACCTGATGGAGCCCCGGCTCATCTGTGTGGCTACGGTGAAACGGGTGGTGCATCGGCTCCTCAGCATCCACTTTGATGGCTGGGACAGCGAGTATGACCAGTGGGTGGACTGCGAGTCCCCCGGACATCTACCCCGTCGGCTGGTGTGAGCTCACCGGCTACCAGCTCCAGCCTCCTGTGGCCGCAGGTCTGGGCTCTTGTAGCCCTAGAGGCTCTGACTTTCTTTCCTCTTCTTTTCTTCCTCTCCCCCACCCCGTGCCCATCTCAGTTCTTTGGCATGAGATGGAGATGTCTCATGGACCACTCTGAGTAGAGTGAGCCCCATCTCCCAGCCCCTGCTCCCAACTTCTCTGTCTGTCTCTCAATCTGGCCTGCAGAGCTCCTTCCTTCATCTTGCTCACTCTGTCATATGCTCGTGCCCTTGTGCACCCAGGTGAACTACCCAGGTCCCTCTGAGCAGCCCTGGTGACAAGGGTGGGTAGAAGGGACAGCTGTTCTCTAGCCCTTCCCCCAGCCCTGCCCTCTCCTCATTGCCCAGCTTTGGCTACCTGTCTTAGGGTGTCCCATGTGGGAGGGTGGATAGGGTCTCAGGATGCGCCTGCGCCCTGTGTCCTCCTAGGGACCCTCTTCTCATCTCTTTCACCCTTGTCTTTCAACAACAGAACCGGCCACACCTCTGAAAGCCAAAGAGGCCACAAAGAAGAAAAAGAAACAGTTTGGGAAGAAAAGTAAGTGATGCACCAGTGCAGCCAGGCCCGGGAGCGGTGCGCCTGCGGCCCTGGGAGCAGGCAGGGGTCAGTCTCCAGGCACTGGTCCCCCAGGTGCTGTCCCACTGATGTAGCTCTCTTCATGGTCCTGTCCCATCTCTTTTCCCTTGCTCTTCGGCCTATGGGCCTTTCACCCTGTCTCTGAGAACCCAGACCATAAATACAGAGTGTTCAGTCTCTGGCCATGGTCAGGATGCTGAGGAAGAGAGAGAAGAGATTGAGGTTGGGGGATCCCATCCCTGCTGCCCCAGGTTCAGAAAAAACAGCCTGGCCTGGGCAAGCCACAGTTGTTAGGTTCTAAAGGAAAAGCCGCAGGGAGAAATAGAAGCTGTCTCTCCAAGGATGTCATTCTTCCCTTGATTCCTCTTTGAGGGTGAGAGAAAGGCAGGCAGCTTAGTGGCAAGACTCTACCTGGCACTCGGGCTGTGGGGTGTCATTTCCCTTGGTGGGGCCTCACTTACTACAGATTCTGAGCCCAGCTTTGGTTCCACTTGAGCGGCAGAGTGGGAGTGGGCAAAGCCATCCTTTAGAGCCACAGGCGAGGTGGACTCTGTGGTACCATACGGGGGAAGAGGATGTTCTGAAACAGGAACGAGGTCACTGAGGCAGGATTAAGATTGAGTGAGGTGGCCAGACATGGTGGCTCACACCTGTAATCCCAGCACTTTGGGAGGTGGAGGCAGAGGCAGGTGGATCACCTGAGGTCAGGAGTTTGAGACGAGCCTGGCCAACATGGCGAAACCCTGTCGCCACTAAAAATACAAAAAATTGAGGATGTGGCATTTATCCAGCGGGCAGAGGCTGTGTACCATTCAAACAGCAGGACCAGGAATGGTGCATGTTGCAAGAAGAAATCAATGATCAAAAAAAGGGGCCGGCCGGGCGTGATGGCTCACACCTGTAATCCCAACACTTTGGGAGGCTGTGGTGGGAGGATCTCTTGAGCCCAGGAGTTCAAGACTCCTAATTTTTAAAAATGTTTAAATTAGCTGGATGTGGTGGCGCATGCCTGTAGTCCCAGCTACTCAGAAGGCTAAGGTAAGAGGATCATCTGAGCCTGGGAGGTTGAGGCTGCAATGAGCTGTGATCACCCCCACTGTACTCCAGCTTGGGTGACAGAGTGACACCCTCTTCAAAAAAAATTTTTTTTAATTTAAAAAACATTTAAAGGCCAGGCACGGTGGCTCAGGCCTGTAGTCCCAGCACTTTGGGAGGCCAAGGTGGGCAAATCACAAAGTCAGGAGTTTGATACCAGCCTGGCGAACATGGTGAAACCCCGTCTCTACTAAAGATAAAAAACTTAGGTGGGTGTGGTGGACACTTGTAATCCCAGCCACTTGAGAGGCTGAGGCAGGAGAATCGCTTGAACCTGGGAGGCGGAGGTTGCAGTGAGCCAAGATCGCGCCACTGCACTTCAGACTGGGCAACAGAAGGAGACTCCTTCTCAACACACACACACACACAAAAGATTGAAAAAAGCAGCTACAACCACCACTGCCTGGGGCTTGGTTTGCAGGAGGTGGTGGTATTACTTCCCATTGGAGAGAACCTCTCTGAGCTCAGGACACACAGCCAGTGAGAGGTGTTGTCAGAGTTGGAGTCCAGGCTTTCTGTCCCCAGACTGGCACTCTTCCCTCTGCGACACTGCCTGACCATGGGGTGAGACGTAGCCCGTAAAGCCTCACCTAGAGACAACTCTAATGCTGGGTTTGAATCCACTTTTATTCAAAGGGAAAAGAATCCCACCAACCAAGACGCGGCCCCTCAGACAGGGGTCCAAGAAGCCCCTGCTGGAGGACGACCCTCAGGGCACCAGGAAGATCTCATCGGAGCCCACTCCTGGCGAGAGTAAGAGCCACCGGGCTGGGTCGAGGCAGGACCAGCCTGCTGCATGCTCAGAGACGGCCCCTCTCCTTCCCCACCTGGGCACAGAAGAGTAGAGTCAGGTATCTTCAGCATTTTCTGGGCACCAAGCAGTCCTGTACCACTGGGCCCAGAGTGCTTCCCAGGCACCCCCCCGAGATGGTGAATGGAGCAGAGTCCCCCCTCTAGCCAGGCCCCTGGCCCCTGCTGCTCCTCCGTCTCTACCCCTACCTCTAGTGCTTGGCAGGTTGGTGACAGATTGGCACATGCCAGTGTCTCTGGCATAGCCTGCCTGGCTTGGGGCTTGGCTCTTTGCTGCTGAGGCTGCCGTTCCAGAGGGCAAGCAGGAGGGTGAAGGTGTGTCCTAGGTCGCATCTGTAGGGAGCCAGGTCCCTTCCCCAGCTCCTCTACCCCTATCCCCCCTGGAGTTTCTTACTCACCTCCCCCTCCGTCTTTAGTTATTGCTGTGCGTGTGAAGAAGAGCATCTAGATTTGGCCTCGCCCAACAAGGCTTCAAGTCCAGAGCTGCCGGTCCCCGTTGAGAACATCAAGCAGGAAACGGACAACTGAGCCCTCCTGCCGCCAGCCTGGCTCCTAGCTGAAAGCCAGCCCCGGGTTTTCTCCACCACCACCACTGAGCCTCTGTATGTGTAAATTTTGCCTGGTGCTGTGACGGCTGGACAGTGGAGGACCTGCTGGGGTCTCCTGGGACCTGCCTGTTGCCTCTGCGCTCCCCTGTGGAAAGGCCTAGGTGACTGGGGCTGCCTGAGGTCATCTGTGAACCACCTCCAGCCAGAGTTCCCGAAGCTGGAATGCCAGCTGCCCGGGTACCTGCTTTTCCTTAAGATGACCTTCCCACCACAGCCCTTAGTTCCCAGGTTGGGGCCACGCCTGTCACACTGGAAGACAAGACAGTGCACTCTGTGTCTGCCCAAACGACTCATGTAAATTAAGTTCTAGAGCAGCTCTCTGAGCAGGATAAGGTCCCCTGACAGTGAGTCGTGTGATGGGAGCAGCCTCTGCCTCAAAAATTCACCAAGCAGAATGCCTCTCAGCCTCATGTGTTGGTCCTCTGCCCCCTCCAAGCTCCCCAGGGATGTTGGGGACCCAGCTTGGCTGGGCAGCTGAGAAGCAGTGACCAGGATGTGGATTTTGCTGACCCGAGTGGTGGCCTCGAGCTGTTTGCTGTGTTTGCGTGAGCGTGGACTCCCATTTCCTAAAGGAAATGCCCCCAGGAAGGACGGTGGGAGGAAGATGACCTGAGGGTGCCCCTTGGCTCTGCTGCATGCTCCTGGAGCCCTGCTAAAAGTCATTCATCCAAGAGTCCTTTGTAGTTAAAGGATCCAGTTCCAACTGGAGCCTCTGGGAGAGCTGGGCATGTCTGCTGTCTTGGCCTTGTGTTCCTACTGGAATGAAGATGCCATGCCTGCAGGTGCCATGAACACAGGCATGGCATGAACACCCTCAGGACCAGGGTGACAGAGCTGGAGGACACATCTGGCTGCCATCGCATCCTCACTGGGCTCCCCCAGACTTTGTGTATGAAAAATTAAATCCCCTACTTGCCTGAGTCCAGTTTGGTAGATCTCTGTCCTTGCACAGTGTTGTGACCCACCGCCTCATGGTGGTGTGGATTATGAAGGCCACGAGTCAAGACACGAGTGTGGGAGGCCATAAAGAATGTCGGCCAGGCATGGTCGGTGGCTCACGCCTGTAATCCCGGCACTTTGGGAGGACATGGCGGGCGGATCACCTGAGGTCGGGAGTTCGAGACCAGCCTGACCAACATGGAGAAACCCCATCTCTACTAAAAATATAAAAAAATGTAGCAGACATGATGGTGCATGCCTGTAATCCCAGCTACTTGGGAGGCTGAGGCAGGAGAATCGCTTCAACCTGGGAGGCAGAGGTGGCGGTGAACCAAGATTGTGCTACCGCACTCCAGCCTGGGCAGTAAGAGTGAAACTGTCTCAGAAAAGGAAAAAAAATGTTGCCTGTCATCAGCTTGAGTTCCTTGTCCTTATTTACGGTTCTGCCATTCTCCCCAAAGACTGAGTTCCCCAGAGATGGAGGCTTTGTCTGTCTGTCCCTAGTGCCTGGCACTGTGGCATCACGGTGGCCTTGAGTTTTTGTAAAGTGGGAATGTGCACGTGACCATGTGTTGCTGGCACTTAGAGGTCAACTTGATTTGCCAGAGATGGACTATTGATCTCTTGAAAATTTTGCTCAATGCACACAGCAACCTTGTGCCTCAGTTTGCCCTTGGAGGGAAGTAAAATTCTTGGAGTTGCAGCAGTAAGGCTGCTGGCAGGGAGCCATCTTGCAAACTCCTCATCCCTGCTTCTGCCTGAGGACCCACAGGGGCTCCTGGTACAGGTAAGACCAAATCCAGACCCTTTAAGAACCTGCTCTGCACCTCTGGTCCTTTATAGTCAGCCCTCTGCTCCGGGGAAAGGAAAAATAAGGGAGCTCCATTGTACCAAGAGCCCCTACCCAGGTGCCAGGTTAAATACATATCTAGGCTAGGTGTAGTCTCTCATGCCTATAATCCCACCACTTTGGGAGGCCAAGGCAGGCAGATCACCCGAGGTCAGGAGTTGGAGACCAGCCTGGCCAACATGGTGAAACTCCGTCTCGACTAAAAATATAGAAATTAGCCAGGTGTGGTGGCAGGTGCCCGTAATCCCAGCTACTTGGGAGGCTGAGGCACAAGAATTGCTTGAGCCTGGGTGGCGGCGGTTGCAGTGAGCCGAGATCACACCACTGCACTCCAACCTTGGTGACAGAGTGAGACTTTGTCTCTAAATAAATAAACAAGTATCTAAATGGCTCATTTCAGCATCACAGTAACCCTGTGGTACTGATGACAAAAAGGAAGACCCAGCTGGGCGCAGTGGCTCACGCCTGTAATCCCAACACTTTAGGAGACCGAGGCAGGCGGATCACAAGGTCAAGAGATCGAGACCATCCTGGCCAACATGGTAAAACCCTGTCTCTACTAAAATACAAAAATTAGCTGGACGTGGTGGTGGGTGCCTGTAGTCCCAGCTACTTGGGAGGCTGAGGCAGGAGAATTGCTTGAACCTGGGAGGTGGAGGTTGCAGTGAGCCAAGATCACGCCACTGCACTCTAGCCTGGCACCTAGTGACAGAGCAAGACTCTGTCTCAAAAAAAAAAAAAAAAAAAAGGAAGGCTCAGTACAGATAAGTGACTTGGCTGCTTAAATTTATACCTGTTAAGGATGGCAGTGGGGTTGAACCCAGGTTTGTCTGCCAGATGACCTAGTGGTGAGTCAGTCATCCAGCCTTCCTGAGCATCTTCTGGGTGCCAGGCACCAAGCTAGACATGGGCATTGAGGGAGACTGTGGCAGATGTCTAGCCTCGTGCCTTCAGCAGGCGAGCAGCTCCAGCCCGGAACACTGCCAGCGCTTGAGCCTCAAGATAAGAGCCCTCTGCTGCCGGCAGTGGTGGCTCACGCCTGTGATGCCAGCACTTTGGGAGGCCAAAGTGGGCGGATCACAAGGTCAGGAGATTGAGACCATCCTGGCTAACATGGTGAAACCCTGTCTCTACTAAAAATACAAGTTAGTTGGGCGTGGTGGTGGGTGCCTGCAGTCCCACCTACTCAGGAGGCTGAGGCAGGAGAATTGCTTGAACCTGGGAGGCAGAGGTTGCAGTGAGCTGAGATCTCACCCCTGCACTTCAGCCTGGGCAACAGAGCAAGACTCCATCTTAAAAAAATAAAAGCCTTCTGCCTTGAGTTCCTTTGTATTCCTGCGAGGAAACGGTTACTTTCATCAAAATAACCCACAATACTGAGAGGAAGCCAGGCTCAGTGGCTCACACCTGTAACCCCGGCACTTTGGGAGGCCGAGGCAGGCAGATCACCTGAGGTCAGGAGTTTGAGACCAGCCTGACCAACATGGTGAAACCCCGTCTCTACTAAAAATACAAAAATCAGCCAGGCGTGGTGGCACTTGCCTATAATCTTAGCTACTTGGGAGGCTGAGGTAGGAAAATTGGCTTGAACCCCGACGGGAGAGGTTCCAGTGAGCCGAGATCGTACCACTTCACTCCAGCCTGGGCAACAGAGCGAGACTCCATCTCAAAAAAAAAAAAAAAAAACTAAAAGCAGTATCTCCGTGTCAGAAGGGGTGGCTAGGTCAAATGGCCTGAGGTCCTGATTCCAAAGCCACTATACCGTGTGTGGGGGTGGGGACCTGGGTGTCTTCCCCTTTTAACCGAAGCCCTGACCTGGAAGTAGACTCGGAGCTTCCACTCCTGAGCCCAGCTCAGGTTCCACATGCGCGTCCCCGGGGCTGCCGCAGGGAGAAAGCGCTGCTGCCGTTCCCTATACACGCCACGTGACTGCCAACAGATTAGCGCTGCTGTCATCAACGCTAGTTCTGGGTCTGGCTTCTAAGGCAGAACTGGCTCACCTTCAGCTTGGGGTGTTCCTAGGGGTGTTTCTAGGGGTTCCTTCCCAGCCCCCAGCCAGGGATCAGGAACACTTTATGAACTAAATTGTGCCCATCCCAGAAAGACAGGTTGAAGCCCTAACCCCAGTACCTCCGAGTATGTATGACCTTACTTGGATATAGATTTCTTCTAGAATATAAACACCACTAATGGCCCCAGGGCCCCCAGATCTTCAAAATGCGGGTCCAGAGGAGGCAGAGCCCTCCCCCCACCTTCCCAGGCCCCATGCTATTCTCATTTTCCCTTGAAGGAGGCAGAGACGGTGATGCACCTGCGCTTCTACGCTCCTGGCCCTGGGGTCCTGAGCTGAGGGAGGCCGCTTAGGTCAGGCTGGGACATAAGGTTGAGTCAAGTGATCTGGCAAATATGGAAACAGCAGGACTGATTTTAGGGACACATCTGGACCAGCACACTGTGGCTTATAGGAAAGGCCACTGTCTCACAGCAGGAGCAAATGGTCATTTCCTTGCAAACCCATCCTGGTGGGGGTGGGGAAGACGGGAGGGTGGACGTTATTGAACTCAAGCAACCAGGTCATTGCCCAGCTCTGGAACATGAATTAGGACCAAGCCAAGTCAGGCTCCTGCTTCCTGGGGACTTTGGAACCTGGCCCACCACCCACCGAAGCCTCACCCCCTCCTGCCCCATGGCCAACCTTATCTGCTCCCCCACTGTCTTCCTTTGGTGGGGGTTCTCCTGGCGCTGGGCCTAGAGGCTGGTGTCCGCTTGGCCTTCCTGGCAGCCCAACCCGGGCAGGCTTCAAAGACAGCAGCTGCAGCCTTCACCCTCTGGCCACGGGCACTGGGAGGGGTGGCACAGGTGGCCCCCACCCGCAGGTTCAACCCAGTGAGCCACCTGAAGAGAAGAGAGAGCTGGGGAGCTGGCTGTGCTGACTCTACCAAGAGCTTTCCTGAGGAGGTGAAGGAGGCCACCAGGAATTCGGGAGCAGTAGGTCCTATGGGTGACAGCAGCCTCTGCTGAAAATCTTGGTGGCTCACCAATTATGTGACCTATAAGTCACTTCAAGCCTCCGATCCCTTCTTTGTAAAAAGGGGGTAATAGACTGGGCGTGGTGGCTCACATCTGTAATCCCAGCACTTTGGGAGGCTGAGGCAGGCAGATCACGAGGTCAAGAGAGGGAAACCATCCTGGCCAACACAGTGAAACCCCATCTCTACTAAAAATACAGAAATTAGCTGGGCATGGTGGCAAGCACCTGTAGTCCCAGCTACTCGGGAGGGTGAAGCAGGAGAATTGCTTGAACCTGGGAGGTGAAGGTTGCAGTGAGCTGAGATCAGGCCACTGAACTCCCACCTGGTGAGAGAATGAGACGCCATCTCAAAAAAAAAAAAAAAGCTGCGCGGGTGGGATAATAATAGCAATAATAAACAGAGGGCTTACGACGTACCAGAGACTGTTCAAATCAACTTATGTATGCTAATTTGATTCTTACAACAACCATCATGAGGTTAGATACTACATCCGCCTTTTACAGATGGGCACCTTTTTACAGATGGTTATATAGCTTGTAGAGTTAGTTGGTAAAATGGCAGAGCCAGGACTGGAGCCCAGGTCTGCAGGACTCCAGGCTTCTTGTGACTTTCTTTTTATTTATTTATTTTTGGGATGGGAATCTCACTCTGTCACGCAGGCTGGAGTGAAGTAGCACGACCTCGGCTCACTGTGACCTCCCACCTCCCAGGTTCAAGCAATTCTCCTGCCTCAGTCTCCCAAGTAGCTGGGATTACAGGCATGCACCACCACACCCAGCTAATTTTTGGTTTTTTGGCAGAGACAGAGTTTCACCATGTTGGCCAGGCTGGTCTCCAACTCCTGACCTCAGGTGATCCACCCACTTCCACCTCCCAAAGTGCTGGGATTACAGGCATGAACCACCACGCCTGGCCTCTTGTGACTTTCTTATATAATTATGTAAAGTGGCCTCACCTATGTATTAGATCCCAGCCCACTAGGCGGAGCAGATACCATGCCTACTTTATGGATGATGGAATCAACGCTCAGAGAATTCCAACCCCAACCTCCCCCTGGAAAGGTAACTGACCCTGGAAACAGTTCATACGTGCCTGGCTCTGGCAGGACCTGCCCCCTCCCCCCCAAGCTGCTCGGCTGGGCATGGACATGATGTGCCCAGGGAGATGATGGGGACTTGACTGAGAGCAGCTAGGTGGTCTTTGGCTGGGGGTCTAGGTTGGGGTGCTCACCTGTGCAGCGGGAGCAGCTGGCAGTCACAGTGGAAGGGATTGCCGCTGAGGTCGATGAGTTCCAGCTGGCTGAGACTGGGCAAGGCAGGCAGGGTCTGAAGCTGGTTCTTCTGCAGGTGCAGGCTCTGGAGCCCAGGCCCTAGGCCTGAAAAGGCCCCAGGAGAAATCTGCAAGGAGTTGTCAGGACCAGGTGTGAGCTCCTGGCAGACCTGTCCCACCTCCAGGTCTGGGAGGGAGCTCCATCTTCCCTCAGCAGAAGAGAAGTTGGGGAGCCCAGGGTGATCCAACCAGGAAGTGCAGTGCGGGGCCAAAGCTCAGGCTGGTCTGATGTCAAAGCACTTGCTCTGTCCAAGTCACCCAGCTGCCCAGTTCATGGTCCACCCCACCACCCAACAATGACAAATCCTCCTGGGGGCTCTCAATATGTACAAACAGTAGATGACCCCATGGTCCCAAATTCCTCCCTCCTCTATGCTCCAGCAATGCCCTCCTGTGCAGGCACCATGTGTGGCCTGGACTGTCACTCACAGTGGCAGGGGCAGTCCTGGTTTATCTCAGGGTCCCCGTGCCCAGCCTGAGACCTGGTACCAAGGAGCTGGCAAATGCCTGTTGAGCCAATGCATGATGCCTATGGCCTTGTGCTGCCTCCTGCACCAACCCTGCCACACACCCAGTGCCCACCTGCTCCAGGCCACTGTTGTTCAGGAAGAGGTGCTGCAGCGACCTGCCCACAGGCTGGAAGGCCCCGTTGCGCAAGGCCCTGAGTGGGTTGCCCAGAGCTGCAGCTCCAGGAGGCCAGGCAGCCCCCTCCAAGGCCCCAGTGGGCACCTCTCCGCAGCTGATTCCTGTCCAGGTGCAGCTTCTCCAGCTCCCAGCTGGGCCCAGCGCCCCGGGAGACACTTCGGTGATGCGGTTTCCACTCAGGTAGAGCCAGCGCAAGGCCCGTGCTCCCCCCAGGTCCCCAGGTGCCAAGCGGTCCACAGCGTTGTCCTGCAGGTGCAGGGAGAAGAGACTGGGCAGGGCACGCAGGGCAGCCCCTGGCACCTGCAGGAAGTGGTTGCGCTCCAGGTACAGGTAGCCAAGGTGGGGGGCCCCTTCGAGGGCAGCAGCGCTGAGGCCTGCGAGCTGGTTGTCGGAGAGGTACAGATATATTAGGCGGCCCAGCCCCGCCAGGGCGCCCGCCTCCAGCTCCGCGATGCCGCAGTGCTGCAGGTGCAGCGACACCAGGTGGCCCAGGCCGGAGAAGGCCTCTCGGGCACTGAGGGAAGTGGTTCCGCCTCAGGTCCAGGAGCTGGGTGTTGTTGGGGGAAGCCGCGGGGCACCGCCTGCAGGCCGCAGCCCTCGCAGCTGCTATGCCGGGACTCGGGGGGCGCACACGCAGGCGCCAGGGCAGGGCACAACCGCCTGCTCCTCCTTCCCCAGGGCCGCGCGGAAGGGCGCGCGGAGGGGCGCGGGGTCCGGTCCCAGCCCGCTCCTCCCGCTCTTCCTCTTCCTGCGCCGCGTCTCCCGGGCAGCGCAGGTCCCAGGGCCGCAGGGCGTCCAGAGCCTCGCCCCGCAGGCGCTGCGGCCCCCGGCACTCGCCGTCTGAGCGCACGCGCGCCCGCACCAGCCACTCGAGTAGGGGCCGCGCCTGGCAGCCGCACCACAGCGGGTTCCCCTGCAGTCTCAGCCGGCGCAGCTGGCCCGGGCCCTGCAGCGGGGGCAGGGTGTCCAGCTGGTTCCCGCGGAGGTCGACGGTGTGCAGGCGCGGGCAGTGCGCGAAGGCCCTGGACCCAGGGCCTGCAGGGCTCCGCCGTCCAGCAGCAGCTCCCGCAGGCCAGGTAGCGCCAGCCCGTCCTCCTCGCCCACGTAGGTGAGCGGGTTGTAGCCCAGCTCCAGACGGGCCAGGCCGCGGGCCTGGGATAAGGCGGGCCCTGGGCAGGGCCTGGAGCTCGTTGTGGTGCAGGCTGAGCCGGCGCAGGGTGGACAGGCCAGCCAGGGCCTCGGGGGCCAGCACGCTGAGCGCATTGTGCGACAGCCGCAGCCAGCGGACGCGTAGCAGCCCCTGGAATGACATGGCGGGCAGATAGACCAGGGCGTTGTGGGCCAGGTTCAGCGTGGCCAGAGCGCCCAGCGCCCCGAATGTCCCCGGCCGCAGCTCCTCCAGCGCGTTCCCCTCCAGCTCCAACGCCGCAGCGAGCCCAGCCCGTCCAGCGCCTCCTGGGGCAGTGCGCGCAGGCGGTTGGAGGCCAGGTTGAGCAGGAGCAGGCGGCCCAGGCCACGGAAGGCGCCCCTCGGCCACCAGCTCCACCTGGCAGTGACGAAGGTCCAGGTGTGTGAGGTGGGGCAGGCCCTGGAAGGCGGCTGCGGGGATCACCTTCAGCAAGTTGCCCTGCAGGTCCAGCCGCTGGGTCAGCTGGGCGGCGAGGGGAAAGCGGGGCTGAGCCGGCCAGGGACCTTGCCTTTGCAAGTGCTGCCCCTTCCCCAACACTCTTCTCTCCCATCACCTTTCTCATATTTCTCGTCATCCGACCCCTACACCTCCTCTAGGAAGCCTTCCTCTCCAGTGCCCTGGGCATCCCCCACTGTGGCACTTTTCACACTGTGCTGTCACTGCCTCCTTGCTCTTTCTCCTCACTAGCTGCACGACTCCGCAGGGCAGAGACCACACCTCACCCTGCCACAGCCCTGTCTCTCCACCACAGGGTCTGCAGTGAATTCAGGATCGATCTATGGGTCACCTACTTATTCCATTCACACAGTAGGGATTTTAAATAGATCATATCCATTACTGTTTTTATTATTCCCATTTTACAGATGTGTAAACTGAGGCTCAAAGAGAGCTTGCCAAGGTTTCCTGGCCAGGCAATGGCAGATCAGCTGGTGCCCAGCGCAGGCTCCTCCCTCTGCCCCACTGCCACTCTGTGCCTGTGCTCCCGCCTGCTGACCTCAGGGATGGTGTCTGGCACCTCGGTGAGGTTCTGGTGCCGACAGGCAACGTGCCGCCTGGAGTTGTCACAGATGCAGGCCTGTGGGCAACGCTGGGCGGCTGCCTGCCTAGCTGGGCCCAGCAACAGCAGTACCAGCAGCAGCAGCACCAAGGAGACATCGGTGGAGCTCCGGGCCCTGGGAGGGGGAGGGAGAGCCTGTTGTACGCAGAAGCAGGGGCCACATGCTGTCCCTCACTTAGTCCCAGCCCCGAGCAGCTCCTGCCCTGAAAACCCCTCAGAGCCTCCTCTTTTGGGTCCAGGAAAATGCCCATTGCCCTGAGCCTCCCTGCCCCCACCCCCTCACACAGTGGAGGTCCTATGATTAGTCCTGTTTTACATGGAGGAAACTGAAACCGAGGCTCAGAAAAGTGACCTAGTGAGTCCCTTTGCCTCTCTACCCAATGGCTCAGTGAGGATTCACTGACTGTGACAATGACTCCACTTCAGAGCCTGCTCTGGGGCTGTGGTGAGGCTCCAGTCCAGGGTAGGCTCAGAAGCAGCCTGTCCGCAGACTGATACGATGCCAGCTCCCAGGGAGCAGGAGCATAATGGTCCCCACCAGAGGGGAGGGAGGCATCCAGCCCAGTCCTTGAGCCTGAGCCTTTTTTTGTTTTTGAAAAAGAGACAAGCCTTGCTCTGTTGCCCAGGCTGGAGTCTGGAGTGCAGGGGAATTATGGCTCACTGCAGCCTTGGCCTCCTGGGCTAAAGCGATCCTCTCGCCTCAGCCTCTAGAGTAGCTGGGATTACAGGCCCATACTACCACGCCCAGCTAATTTTTAAATTTAGTTTTAGTAGAGACAGGCTCTCGCTATGTTGCCCAGCTGGTCTTGAACTCCTGGCCTCAAGTGATTGTCCCACCTTGGCCTCCCAAAGCGCTAGGATGATAGGCTCACCTCACCCACCCAGCTCACACCCAGCTCACACCCAGCTCATCCCTCACCTCACCCACCCAGCTCACACCCAGCTCGTCCCTCACCTCGCCCACCCAGCTTGCCCCGTCTCTTCTCAGCCTGTGTCAGGCACATCCTCTCCCCATCCCTGGGCTGGTCCCTGGCCCCCAGGAGCCTCCCTCTCTCTGTTCACTGGACTGTTGCTGTCTGCTTTTGAGTCTCCATTGGGTACCAGGCTCCAGCCCCTGCTTTGGAGTTGGCGGCTTCTCCAGAGCCTGTGGTGAAGGCTGTGCCCCAGGGTAGGTCACAGAGGGGACCCATGGGGACAATCCCTGAAGGGACAAGCATCCAGGATGCAGGGGCCGCTGCTGGGCTCTCAGACAAGCCCCGGAGGACCAGTCTCCGGCAGCAGCCACATTCCCACGTGTCTCAGAACCCACCTTGGGAGACCCCTAGAGAATCCCAGGAAGTCCCCAGAGCCCCTGTCTGCCAGCCTCTCAAGGCCCAGAGAGGGGCAGAGACTCACCTGAAGCCGCTCAGCTGCCCTGAACCCCCCTTGCACCCTTGGGCCCAAAGACTTACCCCTCCATGCCGCTTAGAACTGCCGGTCCAGCCTGGAGGCGCAGCGCAGGGAAAGGCCGTCCCTGCCTGGCAGGAACCCCCCTCTGCAGCCCGAAGGCCTGGCAGCTGGGACAGGGCTGAATGGGAGGCATTGTTGGCGGCCCAGGCGAGCCCGGGCTTCCCCAGGCTGAGGTGAAGGAGGGGCGGGTGGCGGGCGGGAGCAGCGGCTGGAATTACAGGGTCTCCTGCCTGCCCCAGCCCAGGATGGAGGCCCAGGCCTGAGTCCTTGGGCCTGCCCAACAGGGAGGGGACACGGGCAGCTGGCCGAGGAGTAAGCAGTCCTGGGCTCCCTCCTGCCATGTGGGCTGCCCTCCCAGAGGCTGTTTCCTAGTCTCTGAAAAACACATCCTATTAATAAGTAGCTCTAGGGTCACAGTGGGGGTTGAGGCCTGCACCTGGCACACAGGGAATGCTTAAGGACAGGTGACCCTTTCCTTCCATCTGTTTGTGCTTATGTATTTACATACATTGTTTAATACTGGACATACAGGATTCTAGAAATCCATTTATTTTTACATTTTTTTTATTAGACAGAGTCTTGCTGGCATGATCTCGGCTCACTGCAACCTCCACCTCCTGGGTTCAAGCAATTCTCCCGCCTCAGCCTCCCGAGTAGCTGGGATTACAGGTGTGTGTGTGCCACCACACCCAGCTAATTTTTGTATTTTTAGTAGAGACAGGGTTTCACCATGTTGGTCAGGCTGGTCTCGAACTCCTGACCTTGTGATCCACCCGCCTCGGGCTTGCAAAGTGCTGGGATTACAGGCGTGAGCCACTGAGCCCAGCCGATTTTATTTATTTTTTGAGATGTAGTTTTGCTCTTGTTGCCCAGGCTGGAGTGCAATGGCGCAATCTCAGCTCACCACAACCTCCACTTCCTGAGTTCAAACGATTCTCCTGCCTCAGCCTCCTGAGTAGCTATGATTACAGGCGTGCACCACCATGCCTGACTAATGTTTTTGGTATTTTTAGTAGAGACAGGGTATCTCCATGTTGGTCAGGCTGGTCTTGAACTCCTGACCTCAGGTGATCCGCCCACCTCGGCCTCCCAAAGTTCTGGGATTACAGGCATGAGCCACCGCCCGGCCAACATTCATTTTTTTTCACTTAACCTCAGATTACTGGGTGTTATCCAAATTGATTCTTCTGAATCTCATTTATTCTGTGGTATAGTATTCCACTGTATAAATGTATCACATTTCACTTATCCATTCCTCTTGGACATTGGCTACCTCTGATTTTTTGCTATTTACAACGATATTGCAAAGAATATCGAAATACGAATCTTCTCAGGCATATGTTTGTTTTTTAAATAATACATCCAGCCTGTGGCGAATGTTTACGTATCTTACCATTTTTCAAATCCCTGTTTCTGATGGAATTGCATTCTCCATTACTGTTTCCTTTAATTGCAAATAGGGGCCAGGCACGGGTGGCCACCGCACCCGATCTCATCTGTTAAAAATGGTTTTATTTTTATTACTATTATTTTTTTAAAGATGGGGTTTCACCATGATGGCCAGGCTGGTTTTGAACTCCTGACTTCAGGTGATCCACTCACCTCGGCCTCCCAAAGTGCTAGGATTACAGGCGTGAGCCACCATGCCCAGCCCAAAAATGGTTTCATTTTTTTAAAATATAGCATTCCAGCCTTCCATCCTATAAATATATGACAACAATGGCATGGGGCAGGGGCAGGAGGCTATCTGCCCACGATGCAGGCAATAAATGGGTATGCTCTCAATGGAGAAGTGAAAACATAACAGAACCAACTTAAAGTCAGTCTGTTTTTTATTATCATGTGCTGGCAAGTCTAAACAATGTCAATGCTAAAATATTTCTTCTTGGGCAGACCATTCCCACCTTCTTGGTACCTCACAATACCACAAGTAGTTTACCCATTCCACTAGTGGGCACTTGGGTTGTTTCCAGCATGGGTTTATTAGGAAGAGCACTGTAGTTGGGCATGGTGGTTCATGCCTGATAAGTGAGCTGAGCGGGGGAGGATCACTTGAACCCAAGAGTTTGAGACCAGCCTAGGCAAAACACAGTGAGACCCTGTCTATAAAAAAAAAGAAAAAGAAAAAAAAAAGCAGAACATGGTGGTGTATGAGATGGTCCCAGCTACTCAGGAGGTTGAGGCAGGAGGACTGGGTGCCCGGGAGTTTGAGGTGGCAGTGAGCTGTGCTTGTACCACAGCACTCCAGCCTGGGTGACACAGCAAGACCCTGTCTCAAAAAGTTGTACCAATTTATAATCCACCAGCCATTCCAGTTGCCCCAAATCCTCACCGAGCTTGGTACTTGTCTTTTGGATTTTAGCCATTCTACTGAGGTTAGAAGACACTGTGACTGTAATGTTTCTCTGAAGACTAAATTAAGCACCTTTTCACATGCTTTTTGTAAAGTGCCCATTTGAGCTTTTTGCTTTTTCCTATTGCCTTTTATTTATAGAAATTTTCCCAGCCTGGGCAACATGGCAACACTCCATCTCTACTAAAAATACAAACCATTAGCCAGGTGTGGTGGCGCGTGCCTATAGTCCCAGCTCCTTGGGAGGCTGGGGTGGGAGGATCACCTGAGCCAGGGAGATACAGGCTGCAGTGAGACAGAAGCTAGACAAGAGACCCTGTATAAAAAAAAAAATTAAAATTATCCCCCCCCACCTCTCTCTCTATTCCTCCCTGTCTGTAAGTTGTCTTTGTACTCCTTAAGGATGTGTTTTGATAAACAGAAACATTCTCACTGCTACATCGTTTCCATTGTGTGAACAGCCCACAGTAACAGCAAACAAAGGAGGTTAAATACAGCTTAATTTATTATCTTTTCCTTACTCCTAAAGCCTTGAAGATACTCACCTACATTATCTGCTACAAACTCTTTCTGTATCTTTTGAGACAGGGGATCACTCTGTCACTCATGCTGGAGTGCAGCCGCACAATCACGGCTTGCTGCAGCCTCGACTTCCTGGGCTCAGGTGATCCTCCCACCTCAGCCTCCCAAGTAGCTGGGAATATGGGCCTGCATCACCACACCCGGCTGAAGCTCTATAATTTTGCTTAATTTTTTTTAACTGAGGTAAAATATATTAATACATAAAACTTATCATTTTAATCATTTTTTTTTTTTTTTGAGACGGAGTTTAGCTCGTTACTCAGGCTGGAGTGCAATGGCACGATCTCAGCTCACCGCAACCTCCGCCTCCGGGTTCAAGCAATTCTCCTGCCTCAGCCTCCCCGAGTAGCTGGGACTACAGGCATGCGCCACCATGCCTATGTAATTTTTGTATTTTTAGTAGAGACGGGGTTTCACCATGTTGACCAGGATGGTCTTTTTTTTTTTCTTTTCTTTTTTTTATTTTTTAAGACAGGGTTTCACCATGTTGGTCAGGCTGGTCTTGAACTCCTGACCTCAGGTGATCCACCCGCCTTGGCCTTCCAAAGTGCTTGGATTACAGGCGTGAGCCACCACGCCTGGCCCTGGTCTCAATCTCTTAACCTCGTGATCCACCCGCCTTGGCCTCCAAAGTGCTTGGATTATAGGCATGAGCCACTGCACCTGGCCGATTTTAACCATTTTTATGTGTACAATTCAGTGGGATTAAGTTCATTCACAATGTTATGCAACCATCACCACTCTCCGTTTCCAGAACATTTTCATCATCCCAGAGAATCTGTCCTCAGCATCACTCCCCTGTTCCACCCTCCCCTAGCTCTGGCAACCTCTATCTTCTTGTCTCTGAATCTGCTTATTCTAGATGCTTCATCTAAATGGAACCATATTTGTCCTTTTTGTGCCTAGCTTTTAGACGGAGTCTCGCTCTGTCGCAAGGCTGGAGGCCAGTGGTGCAATCTCGGCTCACTGCTACCTCTACCTCCCTGGTTCAAGAAATTCTCCTGCCTCAGCCTCCCAAGTAGCTGAGACTACAGGCAAGTGCCACCACGCCCAGTTAACTTTTGTATTTTAAGTAGAGACGGGGTTTCACCATGTTGGCCAGGATGGTCGCAATCTCTTGACCTCGTGATCTGCCTGCCTCGCCCTTCCAAAGTGCTGGGAATACATGAGCCACCAGCAACACATTAACATAATGTTTTCAAAGTTCATCTATGTTGTAGCATATGTCAGAACTTAGGCCAGCTCTGCACCCACCTCCTACTGTATCAACTCACATGAAGGGCAGGGGGCAGGGCCAGGCCTATCCCCTGCTACCTGGTCACCTAAGTGGTCCACTGCCAATGAGAAAATATTGCCCCCCAGCCTGGTGAGGGAGGCTGAGGCAGGCGGATCACGAAGTCAAGAGATGAAGACCATCCTGGCCAACATGGTGAAACCCCATCTCTACTAAAAATAAAAACAATTAGCTGGGCATGGTGGTGCGAGCCTATAGTCTCAGCTACTCAGGAGGCTGAGGCAGGAGAACAGCTTGTATCCCAGGAGTCAGAAGTTGCAGTGAGCTGAGATTGTGCCACTGCACCCCAGCCTGGTGACAGAGCGAGAGTCCATCTAAAAAAAATATATCCTCCTAAGAAACTTTGGAGGGACCTCTTCTTGGAGGCTGTTTGTGGGGGACATGGGCTCCCCAAGTGCGCACATGGTGTAGGGCAGGAGGTAAGAAAGGTTGGGGCTGTCCTCACATATGTGGCAGTGAAGCAAAGGACCCCAAGGGAGGTGGCTTCCCATCGTGAAGGAGCAACACAGGAGCCAAGGGAGCTGCAGCCCAATGGCAGGGTGCTGGATGAGGTGTGGCCAGGCAGAAAAACAGGCCCCCACTCAGGACCGCCACTACCCAGGTGGTGATCTGAGGCCGGGGCCGGGACTTTCTGCAGGGCTGGCTGACCCATGGACTGCTGCAGAGCCGTGGGCTCTGCCAAGCTGGCACTCCACGTATAGTGCCCTGGAGACTATCCTGCTTTAGGTGAGAGTTTCCGAGTCTCTGCAGCTGCCACATGTGACTTTATTTGTGAAGCCCCTGGGCACAGCCCAGACAGACACAGAGCACAAAGGGGAAAGCATGGGGCGGTCATGGGCGCTCAGGGAGGTTGCAGGGCATCTGCCCAGTCCAGTCCCCCACCGCTCCCCTGCCCATGAGGTCCTCTAAGAGCAGCGTCCAGATGCAGCTTGGGCATTGGGGGCCCTGCCCCTCCCTCCCCAGACTGAAGAACAGCTTTGGATTGCCAACGTGTCCCTTCCAGCTCGGCCCCCCGGCCAGTCACAGACGACATCTCAGCAGCCAGGAGAGTGCCCACTAGGTCCGGGGCCAGCTCAGTCCCAGCAGCTTCTGCTTCTGGACAATGTGGTGTCTGCCTGTCCACACAGCGTGGGGCCCAGGATTGCCCTCTGCCAACAACCGCATGGTCCCACCCCCACAGTCCCACCCATGGCATTGTCCACTCTTTAGGCTGAGCGGTCAGCACAGTGGCACAGATGGTAGGGATGGCAGCTGCCGCAGGACCAGGGTTTGGTGACGAGAAGCAGCCCCAGGCAGTGCAGGAAACAGCCCAATCATAACACAGAGGGGAAGGACAGCACGGGGGCAACTCCCTGGGCTCTGCCTCCACCAGGGAGCTGGGGCCCGGAAGGCAGGTGGGTGGGGCAGCCATCAGGGCCCAGGAGGAGATCAGCATAGCGCCCTCAGGTGGCGATGAGTTTAATGGCAGAGCAGCTCACAGCCCTTTCCCCTGGGGGCCAACTCCCTGCAGCAGAGCAGGGCAGGGCCAGCAGGCAGAGGTTAAAACCCAAATCCCGACAGGAGGCACAGACCTGCACACGCACCACACCCACACACATACTCAGGGGACTGACAGGACACCAGGGACACAGACCCGCCCCTGCCTCCGGCCAGAGTCCTGTCCAAGGGGGATGGTGTGGACTGCACCTCAGTTCATCCGACTCCCTCCCCAGGTCACTGGTCCAAGCCAAAGGATGGGAGAGGCTTTGAGTCTAGACCTTGTACAGCGTCTGCAGCAGACTGTGGCGGGCAAAGGAGCAGGATTCCAGGGCGCTGTTGGGCCTGTGGGGGAAGAAGGGTCAGCAGGTGGGGCAGACGCCTCTGGGCCTGTCTCCCAAGTATTTGGTGCCAGACTCACTTTTGTTAATTTGCACAAAGACTCAGCAAGGGAGACATTAGCCCCCTGCCTTCTGCATACTGTGGGTGGGGGTGGGAGGTGCAAGAGGCTCAGAGAGGCAGGCACCCAAGGCCACACAGCCGAGAACTGGCCACAACGCAGGCCAGCTCAGCCAGGCTCTCCAAGGTCCCTTCCAGCAGATACAGGCCAGGGAATCCTCACTGGCTGCCATGGCCACGTAAGACTGGCCCACTAGAGTCCCATCTGGGTCATAAGTAAATGGCTAGCCATTGTGTTCTGGTTTTTGGCTTTTCCTGAGACAGGGTCTCACTCTGCAGCCCAGGCTGGAGCGGAGTCCTGCGGCTGCGGCGCCCTGCATCCTCAACTTCCCAGGATCAGGAGGTCCTCCTGCATCAGCCTCCCAAGTAGCTGGGACCACAGGTGCACACCACCAAACTGGACTAAATTTTTTTTTTTTTTTTTTTTTTTTGGCAGAGACAGGGTTTCACCAGCGTTTCCCAGGCTGGGCTCGAACTCCTGGGCTCAAGTGACCCAGTTGCCTCAGCCTCCCGAGGTGCTGGGATTACAGGTGGGAGCCACTGCGCCTGAGCTGTCTGTTGTTGCTCTCAGTATCATTAGTCTCACTGCAAAGGAAGAAACTGAGGCAAGACACCAGGGCGCTGGGTAAGTGTGGGATGCAGCCAGGACAAGGTCTGGCAACACCTCTGGCCTGTGGCCAACGAACAGGCCAGGATCTGCGCTAGGCCTGGGATCCCAGACCATTTGGCTGGGAGCTGAGAGAAGAGGGGCCGTGCATGTCACTACACAGTTAATCAATCACCTCAGACAAGACCTAGGGGGCAGACTGAGGCCTGTGCTGGAGGTCGGGCAACAAGCTGGGAAAGGCATTCTGCTCTAACCAACAGAGCAAGGGGCTCATGCCCAGGCCTAGGACAGCACAGGGGCTGCCAGGGATGCAGAGGGAACCACTCTGACCAGCGGTCGGGAAGGACAAAAAGGACTCGGGTGCAGGTGCAGGTAGGGGCAGGGGCAGGGGCCACTGGCCAGACATGCTCTGGACAGCGAGAGCAAAGCCTGGCACCGCAGCAGTGCCACTGCGGTGGGAAGGGGCTCAGGGACAGCGTACTGGACTGGGGTGGAGTAGGGGTGAGGCTGGGCCAGCCACGAGATCCACGGTGAGCCTGCGGGCTCAACCTGGCCCCTGGCAGAGGAGGGGGACAGTGAGATCTGCCATTCACCAAGGCCAGTCCAGCTGCAGCCCAAGGAGTGGTCTGGGTGGGGGGCACATGGCTAGGAGGTAAGGGCTGGCTAAGGAGGCGGCACTGGCCGGGTGTGGTGGCTCACGCCTGTAATCCCAGCACTTTAGGAGGCTCAGGAGGGTGAATCACGAGGTTAGGAATTTGAGAGCAGCCTGGCTGACATGGTGAAACCCTCTCTACTAAAAATAAAACAAATTAGCTGGATGTACTGGTGGGTGTCTATAATCCCAGCTACTTGGGAGGCTGAGGCAGGAGAAGCACTTGAGCCCAGGAGGCGGAGGTTGCAGTGAGCCGAGATCATGCCACGGCACTCCATCCCTGGCAACAGAGTGAGACTCCGTCTCAAAAAAAAAAAAAAAAGGAGGCAGCACCATGCAGACAGACCCTCCAGATGCTGGGGTGGACGGGGGCTGCTGCAGTACCAGCTGGGTGCTGGAGGCCAGTGGGGGCCGCTCACACTCTGCCAGCTGCACCTCCCCCACACGTGCCAAGCATCCTGCCTCAGTGGGTGGGCCCAGAGCCCACAATGGCATAGGGACTTCCTTGCTTCTCTGCCTGCCCTGCTTCCCCGGATGGCACCGACTGACTAAAAGTGTGGCTGGTCAAGGTGCTCACAGACAATCTCACCTAACCCCTCGGTTGGGCAAATGGGGAGACAGGCCTGACGAAGGCCACAGCTTGGCCAGGGGCCACACAGGGCCTCAGTAAAGATACAGGGAAAAAACTTCCTGACCTCTCCCTGGTGAGGCCTCGGGTTTGTTACCTGACTGTGCCCATCACCCCACCAGTGCCCCAGGACACCCAAGGACCCTCCAAAACAAGGCCAAGGTTCACACATTGCTGGGCAGTTCCCATGACAATGTGTTCCCAAGAGAGGGCCTGCGCTGCTGTGAGCGTGGACAAAAAGCCACTTCCAGAGATGTCTCCAAGTGCAGCACCTTGTGCAGCCAACATGGGTCTGGACACTGGCCTGGCCTCTTGCTAGTGTGTGAACGAGGAAACTTCTTACCAACCCCGTGCTCCTTTCCTCAACTGCAAAATGGGGGCATTACATGTCTCCTCTCTCTCACTGTCTGTGAGCCCACTGTCCTCAGCTGGGCAGAGGGAAGTGGGCCTCCCAGGGGTGGTGAGACTATAACACAGATGCTGAGAGCCCAGGAGGCGCGATGGCCTCTTGTGCATCGGGCTGGGCCTCCTGGGACTGGGCACCTCCGGACCTGGCCAGGGAAGCCTGAGAGGGCAGGCACCAGAACAATGACAACAAGGCCACACTCACTTGGTCATGAACGCCAGCAGCAGGGGTACAAGGGCCTTGGGGAAATAGTCCTGCTGTACCATGTGGTTCAGCGCCATCAGGGGGCCATACAGGTTGGCAATGGCCTTGACCTTGTCTTCACTCTGTGAGGGGAACACAGCGAAACGTGGGATAAGCTTCCAAGTCACCTGGGGGGGGGGCCCCTGGACTCCGCCATCCAGACCCTGCTAACAGTGCCCCCAACTGAGTCCAGTCAGAATCTAATCGTGAAGACCGAGGCTGCTGGGGAGGACCCAGGCCTTGGGGCCCAGCGCGGGGATGGCTCAGGACTCGAAGTGAGGGAGGCTGGCGGGCATGGCTGGGGCAGCTTCTGTGCGCACCCCACCCACCACCCTCCTGGGCCTGCTGTTCCTTGCAGCCTCACCTTGAGCAAACCCATGTGCACGAGGAGCCTGGTGAGGAAGGTGTTGGAGTTGAAAGACGAGGAACTGAAGGCCTTCTTCATCAGGGCATCTGTAGGGCAGAAGCAGCAGGGGCAGGCTGCTGGCTATGGCAGACGGCTGCACCCAGGGCTCCCCCAACACTATGCACACACAGGCTCGCCTGCCTCCTTGGCTTGACCAAGAGGTGAACACGAGAGGGACACCAGGGACACAGGAACCAGGGGGAGGGGCAGTTGGCATCAAGGGATGAGCTCAGTCCATCTACCAGCTGTGACACTCTGGCCCTTCCCCATACTGGCCTCAGGTGTAAAATGGGCGTGGAGATGACACCCACTGTGCCCACCTCATACTGTGGGAGTGGAGATTTCTTGAGGCAGGCCACCCCTGGGGGAGGATTTTGGTTATTTTAGCAAGGTGAGGGGACCTGCAAGGACTGTGCTAGACTTCCTGGAAAACAGAACTAGGGCAACTTGTTCCACAAATGCCCACGGGTGAGCCCTTAGGGAGCAGGCTTGTGTCTGGCCCCGACCTCCTTCCCAGCTCACTTCCCACTGAGCTGCCCCGCCTCAACACCACCCATAGAAGCCGGGAAGAGGCACCCACGTGCTTCCACCCCCTTCTATCCTTTTCTATGAGCCGCACCCCTCGCCTCAAGGCCCTTCCTCCCCCTCTGCCTAACCAGATCTGGCCCATGTCTGGTTAGATGCAGAGGCTCAGTCAAGCACACGAGACAGGGTGGAAGGTGACAGGTGCTGGACTGGAAGAAACAGAACAGGGTGGGAAGGGGGTTGAGACAGGGCTGGAGGGACGTGGCTGGAGCTCTGAGGAAGCCCCCATCATGTCACGGGGAAAGGTGTCTGTGCAGGGAACCTCCAGGTAGAGTGAACGTGAGAGCAGAAGCTCCGAGCTGTGGACAAGGGCTCAGCTCTCATGACCCCTCCTCCCAACAGAACTGCGTCCATCGGGCTTTCGGATGTGACTGTCTGGCCTTCCTAGAGTAGGCTCTGGGTTCTAGCTGTATATGGCTGTGTGGATTTGGGAAAGTTTCTCAGGGGTGAAAAACAAGGAGAAGAGCACCCAGCCAGCTCCACGGCAGGACCAAGGCAGGACCCTGACAGACGAACAGCTCAGAGTGGTTGAAGAGCAGTTCCCACGGGAAGTGCTGGGGCTGAGGAGTTTCGGCAACCACAAAGGGCACCTGGGGCCCAGGAGCATGAAGGGACAGTGGGCACTCAGGTCTCACCCAGCACATTACCTACTGCATCCTGCACTGCCGTCCTCACAGTGGCTTCGTCCTTGAACACAGATGACACCTTTAGGAAGGCAGAGACCACCTTCTCGGGGTCAGATGTGTCAGTCTGAGGACATAAGAGACAGTGGTTGGCCTGCGCCACACGGTGGAGACGTGCCTGGGCTCTGTCACTAGCTTGGGAGAGGCCTGGGCAGTACGCAGGCCCCTGCCTGCAATGGCAGGTCCTGCCTTACTCCATGCTGCCCCTTCACAGTCTGCCCTAGACTTGCCAGCAGCAAGCGAATATGCAGTATAGAGAGCGAATGAACCAGGATGAAAAGTCATCCCAGCCGGGCGCGGTGGCTCTTGCCTGCAACCCCAGCACTTTGGGAGGCTGAGGCAGGTGGATCACCTGAGGTCAGGAGTTTGAGACCAGACTGGCCAACATGGTGAAACCCCATCTCTACTAAAAATATAAAAAAAAAATTAGGTGGGCATGGTGGCAGGTGCCTGTAATCCCAGCTACTCGAGAGGCTGAGGCAGGAGAATCACTTGAACCCGGGAGCTGAGATCACGCCATTGCACTCTAGCCTGGGGACAAGAGCGAGACTTTGTCTCAAAAAAAAAAAAAAAAAATCATGCCCAAATACAGTGCCTGACAGAAAACAGATACCCCAGTGATCATCTCTGAGTAAGCCAACCAACAAGTGAAGCTAGAGTGAGGGCGGCCATCCTGTAACAGGCACGTCACCTCCAAAGGGGCCCTGGGCAATAGGCTAGGTCTCGAAGCAGCTGGGCTGACAGAACATGCGGCAAGAAGCCAAGGAGCGGGTGTGGTGTGCACATGCAACAGTCTTGAGGAAATTCACTAGCCCCAGTCGGCACTGGGAACTCGTGGGCTGCACTTTCTGTAGGCGGAATGGGGAGGGAAGATCTGCAACCCCCAGAGGCTTATGAATACACTGGACATCTGCACGTGTTCTAACAGTGGCATGCCAAGTCCCCCTGCCCCAAGCCGACAGCGTTGCACCCCCAGGTCCCTGAGCTGTTCGTCCCTTTTCTCTAGCAGCTCCAGAAGCCACGGCACGTATAGGGTGGGGGTCGAGGTGCGGTTGTTACCTGCTGAGCTATCAGCACAGAGCTCTTGGGCCCCAGACGCAGCAGCTTCTCTGGAGATGGAAAAGCCAGGAAGGTGGAGACGTCTGCAGGAGGTGGGGAGGACAGCACGGGAGCTGGCTCCTGGGAAGTGGGGGCACAGAGGTTCTGTAGAATTCCAGGCCCCAGACTCCCCGACACAGCTGTGCCCATCCCCCACACCCAGCACATCCACCCCTTACTCTAGCCCATCTAGGCGCAAAGTCTAGAATTCTTCCTCCCTTCCCATCTATTAACATCACCCAGAGATGCTGGCCCTGGCTGGCTCCTGGTCCAGGAGCCTTTGGAGTCAGGGGGGAAGCCACCTACCTGGGACTCAAAAAATCTGCTACAGCCAAGTAGATCCTCGTCATAATATGCAGTACCCAGAAATGACTAAAGAGGCACATGGGGTCTAAAGTGGGTCCCCCGTAGAACTACAGTCCAGCCTGGGTAAGCCCTGCTAGCACCAAAGGTGGCCAGAGAAAAACCTGAACTGGGGCGCACCTATTAGCCAGGCGTGGTGGTGGACACCTATAATCCCAGCTACTTGGGAGGCCAAGGCAGGAGAATCACTTGAACCCGGGAGGCAGAAGTTGTAAATATGAGCCAAGATCACACCACTGCACTCCAGCCTGGGTGACAAGAGAGACTCTGCCTCAAAAAAAAAAAAAAAAAAAAAGAAAAAGAAAGAAATATAGGTAACTATCATTACACTGGGACCATTTTCAAGTCAGTATCGTGTAATCAAAAAAAATGTCTGTGGCTACTGTGCTTAGGGGAGACACCCCTACCCCACTGTGAAGGCGCCTCAAGCTTTCACCTTCTCAGGACCAGGGCTCTGATCATGGCGACGACAGAAACTCACCCCGGTGTTAGGGTCCAGACTCTTCCGTGAGGGCGTGGCTGACTTCTCTCCCTGCACTTGATGCTGAGGCTCTTCCTCTTCCTCCTCCTCCTCCTCATCTTCCTCCTCCTCCTCTTCCGCTTCCTCTTCTTCCTCTTCTCCTTCCTCCTCATCCTCGTCCTCGTCATCACTGCAGAAAGAGCTGGCTGAAGCAGATCCTCTCTACCCAGTAGCCCAGGTTGGCTCCAAGGCCTGGCTCCATCAGCCCAGAGACCTCACCTCGGCCAGGTGGGAGGGAGCTTAGTGGGGTGGAGCACTTGCTCCCAGGACAGGGGCAGGTAGATCACCAGGAAAGTCCATGCTATGGACACAAAAGAGTCAGATCTTGTCCCTGTCCTCAAGGAGCCCCAGGGGAGACAAAAAACAGACATTTGTTTTTGTTTCTGTCATACCCAGAGCCCAGGGCTTGGCAGGAACACTCCCCAGGTTGAGATGCCAGGGCAGGGGCGCCCACATCCACATGACTTCAGGAAGTTACAGGTGTGGGGGAGGAAGAAGAGTAGGGGTGTCCTTGCCCCACAGGAAGGTTAGTCCATTTCCCAGGGACCGTGGGACCTGTGAAGTCCAGCCCACCTCCAAGTCTCCAGTTCCCAGCCTCAGCTCAGGGCCTAGCACTGAGGAGACACGACTGAGTATCTGACCCACGAACGAGGCTGATTTGGAGATGAGAGGGGCACGGGGAGCCAGGTGCTGATGGCCCAACCGGACTTGGGTCCAGAGGCGGCGGCAGCTCCCCTACCGCACCTTCGCCTCTAGATGGGCTCCCCCAGGCCTCAGAATCTCTTCCTTTCTAGAGTCAGCGTCTTAAGAACAATCCTGAACGCAGCCCCTTCTGGCAGCCCCCACCTCCCACTCTTATCACTGCCCAGGCCCCACCACATCAGGATGAGATCTGGCCTCACCTCTTCAGAGGCCTCCCAATTCCCCCTGCTCTAGAGGGTGGCTCCGCTCAGCCCGTATGAGCTCCTCTGTTGAATGGACAACTCATTCTATCTCTTCCCCATGAGTCAGAAACCCTGACCGTCCTACCCTTACAGACTTGATGCCTAGTGTATGACCTGGTACACAATAGGAGTGCAACCAATGTTTCTGAATAAATACAAGTAGAAACAAATAAAGGGGCCAGGCATGGTGGTAGGCACCTATAATCCCAGCTACTTGGGAGGCTGAGGCAGCAGAATCGCTTGAACCTGGGAGGTGGAGGTTGCAGTGAGCAGAAATCGTGCCACTGCACTCCAGCCTGGGCAACAGGGCAAGACTCCATCTCAAGAAAACAAAAAAGAACAAAGGAATGGCCTAACCCTGACCTCTGGGGCCGCCTACCCTAGTTCCCTACCTGAGGGACGCCAGCACCTTGGCCATGTTGAGGCCGTCCAGCACCTCCTGTAGCTGCTCACAGCCTTCTTCTCCCAGGGTGTTGCCTGCTCAAGGGGAGGGAAGAGCAGTCAGCCCGGGGTGCCAGGGCCAGCCTGCCAGACCTGTGCAGAGGACTCCCCCATCCGACTACCGTTCAGGTCCAGCTTCTCCAGCTCAGCTTTGTCTGCCATGGCCTCAGCAACAGCCAGGGCAGCGTCCCTCTTGATTTCACAGAATGACAAGTTCAGCTCCTGAAAATAAGAGGAAGGGTTGGAGGGAGGCAGAAACCTGGGCCAGGATACCAGGTCCTACTGTAAGCCTCAGTTTCCCCCCAAGTGAGGATATGACATACTCTGTCCTCCAGTGCTGTTTCCTAAGGCACTGGGCAAAGTGGGCAAGAAGAATAACCCAGCAGCCAACGATGTGCCACGTAGAGTGTGTTTACTCAACTATACCACAGTGATGCACACCACTCCCTGCCTACTTTATAAATGAAAAACCATGGCTCAGAGTGGCGTGGAGCTCACACAGCATCACAGGGCCTGAAGTGGAGGAGCTGGGATATGGACGCAGACCCACCTACCTTCAGACCAGACCCCTGCTCCCCCAGTCACCCCACCACCCACAGACCCAGGAGGACGTCAGGGTCCAGGTTGGCACCTTCAGCTTGGGCAGGCCGCCACGGATGGCATCTGCAATGGCAACGGCACCCTTGGAGCGTACCAGGCAGTCCCCAAAATTGATCACCTCTATCTGCCGCAAGGTCTTCAAGGTCTGCGAGGGGGAAGCAAGGGTCCAGAGTGAGGGTGCAGGCCACATCCCAGCCCTCAGAAAGCACCATGGGGCCCCACACAGTCACATCCCACACCAGCTACCACACACTTTCCTCCTCCCCAAGTCACCAACTTTGCCGTCTTCTCCTTGTTGGCCTCTGGGTCTCCGGCTAAACTCCCTTGACCCCCACTCCCCCAAGTTACGGCCACAACTCTTCCTGAGACCAGTCGAGCAACGCTCCTGCCCAAGTCTCTGGGCCTTCCACACATAAGCTAATCCCTCTGCCTGAAACACCCACCCCCCACCTTCTGCCCAGAGAAAGACCACTTGTACTATACAACTTAGCCAAAATGTGATCTCTTCCAGGAAGCCTGCCCTAAGTCTGATTTGAACTTCCTTCTGACGTGTTCCCCAGCACCTGCACACATCTCTGCTAACACATAAGCAGCCAGACTAGCCTTCTGTGGGGCCACAGGGTCCTGGCAGCCAAGTAGCCGCTGCGTTTAGAACCTGGCACTGTCTCCGCCAGCAGCCTCCTTCCTCCTTGAGCTAGGGTCTCCTTGAAGGTGGGGTCTTTGGCTCAACCCTGCATGGCTTGCACTTGCTTGGTACAAAGCCAAGCACTAAATGAGGGATCAAAAACAGCTGCTGGGTCAGGCACAGTGGCATGCACTTATAATTTCAGGCTGCTCAGAAGGCTGATGTGGGAGGATCACTTGACCCCAGAGTTCAAGGCCAGCCTGGCCAACAGTAAGACTCCCATCTCAGAAAGTGATAATAAAGAACAAAACAAACAACAGCTGCTGAACAAATCAACCAGGAAAACAGAGATGGGAAGCAGCCTGCTCCTGTGCAGCCTGAGAACAAAACCAGCGCCAGCCGCTGGGGGCCGCAGAGGCAGCTCAGGAGGAAGGCAGCATGAACACTCAGAGCTGCATGGGTTACTTGTGACCAGCAACCCTGTTCAAGACATGTTCAAAGAGCTGGACCCATGGGGCACACACCCAGGGGACAGAGCACAGTCCCTGCTACATGGAGCCCCAGCTTCCCTGCAAAGGCAGCAGCAGCCTCTGTCTGGCGAGGCCCGACCTGGCTCTGCCACACTTGCCTCACCTCAGCCATGGCCACGGCGCCCTTCTCAGTGAAGGTGTTGTCATTCAGGTTGATGACCCGCAGCAGAGGGTTGACGGCAAAAGCCTGGGCCAGGGCAGTGACACCAGGGTGGTTGATCCCATCTGTGGCATGTGGACCTCCTCCAGGGTCCCAACGACCTGTGAAGAGGAGGCAGAGCATGGAGGGGGCCCCAAGTCCCAGGTGACATCCAGCAGGCAAGGAGAGCAATTCTGCACAGCAGGCACAGGAACAGGCTGCCACCAGCACAGGGCAGGGGCTCGTCTGTGGGATTCTGGGGCATGGCTGCATCTGACTTTCCTTAACCTCCTGAGGGAGGCCTACTGCCTGGGATTGGATCCCCGCCAAAGAAAAGACTAGGGATCAAAGAGGTGCAGTGACTTGCCCAGGGTCACACAGCTCTAGATCCAGCAGGTTGATTTCTTGTTTTCACTCTGGGGTCCGCTGCACGGCAGGGACCATGGTTCTGGTAGGCAGTCACTCATGGCCCTCTTGGGATGACACAGCTCCAAGTGACCTTTCTTTCTTGGGGCCCTCCTACCCCACCCACCTACACAACATAATGCCTTCGACATGCCGTGTCCTTCTCTGGGGATGGTAGGGTCTTCCCCTGGCCCATGCAGCCCTATCTCATCCTGACCTTTTGACACACATTCTCTCCACCTGGAACACTCTATCTCCTTATTTGTCAGCATTTTTTCTTACTTTTTTTTGAGACAGAGTCTCACTCTGTCACCCAGACTGGAGTGCGGTGGCATAATCTCAGCTCACTGCAACCTCCGCCTTCCAGGTTCAAGTGATTCTCCTGCCTCAGCCTCCCGAGTAGCTGGGATTACAGGCACACGCCACCACACCTGATTAGTTTCGTATTTTTAGTAGAGATGGGGTTTCACCATGTTGGTCAGGCTGGTCTTGAACTCCTGACCTCAGGTGATCCAGCTCACTTGGCCTCCCAAAGTGCTGGGATTACAGGTGTGAGCCACCACGCCTGGCCAATCAGTATTTCCTTTTTCTTTTTTTTTTTTTTTTTTGCAACTGTGTATTTCAGGAAAGCATTTTCTTGACAGGCTAATTCACAGGCATTCTATGGCTCTCATTTTAGTCACCTTCTCCCCCCAGGAAGGCTTCCTGGATTCCCCCAGCCAGGGTCCAGTGCTTTTCCTCTGTGCCTCCGAAGCACCTGTTCCCCTCCTCTACCACAGTAGTCCTCACCCTGCCTACATTCAAAGTGTATATTCCTGTCTGTACCCCATTGCTCCCTGAGCTTTGGAGGAGAGGGCCATGTCCGAGTCTCCACTGTGACCCAGGACTGAAGACAGACCTGGCATAACTGTGCCAAGGCACCTTCTGCTGTCCTCCAGTGCTCACTACAGCATGGGGTAAGCGAAGGAGCAGGTGGTTCACAAATAAATACAGGAAGACCAACTGAGGCACATTCCAGGTCAGGCCTTCTGAATATTTTCTGTGCCATGAACCTTTCAGGCAGTCTGGTGAGACCCCTGGGTCCCCTCCTCAAAAAAAAAAATTTTTTTTTTAAGAAAAATTATACAGAACTACAAAGGAAATCAACTCAATTGGAACAATTATTAAAACATTTAGGAAAAAACTCCAAATGCATGCTGTACTAATATACGAACTTCTTGTTAACGCACTAAATAACAAGATCTAGGGGTGGGTCCACTATTACTGCAATTTTGATGTAGTGAGAAATATTTCTATATATCAGAAAAAACTTAACTTGAGATGAAATATCTGTGATTTCCACTAGGGATAGTCACAAGATTTTCTTTTTATTAAAAAATTATTTGGCGGGGCGCGGTGGCTCACGCCTGTAATTCCAACACTTTGGGAGGCCGAGGCAGATGGATCACAAGGTCAGAGATGAAGACCATCCTGGTCAACATGGTGAAACCCTGTCTCTACTAAAAATACAAAAAATTAGCCGGGTGTGGTGGCACATGCCTGTAATCCCAGCTACTTGGGAGGCTGAGATAGGAGAATCGCTTGAACCCAAGAGGCCGAGGTTGCTGTGAGCCGAGAATGCGCCATTGCATTCCAGCCTGGGCAACAAGAATGAAACTCCATCTCAAAAAAAAAAAAAAATTATTTTAGGCTGGGTACAGTGGCTCACGCCTGTAATCCCAGCACTTCAGGAGGCCAAGGCAGGTGGATCACCTGAGATCAGGAGTTTGAGACCAGCCTGGCTAACACAGTGAAACCCTGTCTCTACTAAAATACAAAAAATAGTTGGGTGGGCATGGTGGCGTGCGCCTGTTGTCCCAGCTAATCGACAGGCTGAGATGGGAAGATCACGTGAGCCTGGGAAGCTGAAGCTGCACTGGGCTGAGACTGCACTCCAGCCTGGGCAACAAAGTGAGGCACTGTCTCAATAAAAAAAATATTTTTAAATTCAAGGGCCACATGGGCTTATGTGTTATGTGGGTAGTCACAAGTCTTTCTAATGCTGTGAGGTTTATTGCCTACATTCATAATCAAAGGTCACACTATACATTTTAGCTACATTAGGGATAAATAATTATGCTATTTTTTCTCATCCATGTTCACAGACCCCTGAATTCTATCCACAGACTGGAGGGGATTAAGAAACCCCATTCTGGCTGGGTGCAGTGGCTCATGCCTGTAATCCCAGCATTTTGGGAGGCCGAGGCAGGCGGATCGCAAGGTCAGGAGATTAAGGCCATGATTGAGACCATCCTGGCTAACATGGTGAAACCCTGTCTCTACCAAAAATACAAAGAATTGGCCGGGCACAGTGGTTCACGCCTGTAATCCCAGCACTTTGGGAGGCTGAGGCAGGTGGATCACTTGAGGATGGGAGTTCAAGACCAGTCTGACCAACATGGAGAAACCCCGTCTCTACTCCTAAAAATACAAAATTATCCGGGCATGGTGGCACATGCCTGTAAGCCCAGCTACTCAGGAGGCTGAGGCAGGAGAATCGCCTGAACCAGGGAGGTAGAGGTTGCGGTGAGCCTAGATCGCGCCATTGCACTCCAGCCTGGGCAACAAGAGTGAAACTCTGTCTCAAAAAAACAAAATAAAACATACAAAAAGTTAGCTGGGCATGGTGGTGGGTGCCTGTAGTCCCAGCTACTTGGAAGGCTGAGGCAGGAGAATCACGTGAGCCAGAGAAGCAGAGGTTGCAGTCAGACAAGATTGTGCTACTGCACTCCAGCCTGGGTGACAGAGCGAGACTCCATCTAAAAAAACAACCCATTTTAAGCCCACCAGAGGACACCTTATGAAGGCTCAGCACAACCACAGCATCCCCCCCCCATTCCCCAGTGCACAGACGACAGCAAGCTGAGGGCAGGGAGGGATCCAAGGATGGCAGCGAGGCCCCTCCAGCTCTTGAGGAGGCAGCAGGAGCTCCCCTGCAGCCAGGGGTGCAGGGAGACACGAGGCAGACCTCTGTGCTGTCCGCTTGGCACTGAAGTAGGCAAGGAGTGTCTACAGACAACCTCTGTGGGCAGGCAGGACAGGGTGCCCATCCAGCCCGGTATGAGCAATGCTCCTAGGATACTGTTTGCTGAAAAAAACATTTAAATTCAGAGAAGAGCGGCTGGGCACAGTGGCTCACATCTATAATCCCAGCACTTTGGGAAGCCCAGGTGGGAAGGCCATTTGAGGTCAGGAGTTCGAGACCACCAGTCCAACATGGTAAAACTCTGTCTCTAACAAAAAATATAAAAATTAGGCAGGTGCAGTGGCTCATGCCTGTAATCCCAGCACTCTGGGAGGCCGAGGCGGGTGGATAACGAGGTCAGGAGATCAAGACTATCCTGGCCAACACAGTGAAACCCCAACTCTACTAAAATACAAAAAACTAGCCGGGCATGGTAGCACGTGCCTATAGTCCCAGCTACTTCGGAGGCTGAGGCAGGAGAATCTCTTGAACCCGGCAAGTGGAGGTTGCAGTGAGCCGAGATCACACCGCTGCACGCTATCCTGGCGACAGAGCCACACTCCATCTCAAAAAAAACCAGAAAAACAAAAACAAAAATTACCCAGGTGTAGTGGTGGGCGCCTGTAATTCTACTAATTACAGCTACTTGGGAGGCTGAAGCAGGAGAATTGCTTGAACCTGGGAGACAGATGTTGCAGTGAGCCAAGATTGTGCCACTACACTCCAGCATAGGTGACACAGTGAGACTCTGTCCCAGAAAAACAAAAAGAGAAGAGGGAGACAGACTCCAAAGTTTTCAGTCCTGTTATGGGCAAGTGTGACCTTCTCCTGGCACTCATGGTCGGAGACTCAACAATGTCCTAGAGAGATGGGGAGAAGGGGAGAGGGAGAGAGGAGGAGAGTGGAAGAGGAGTGGGGACAAGGACACCTAAGAGCACCTCATCTGGCACCTAAGCCCTGTGGCTGCCCCTGCCTGTCTCCCTGTCTTGGGAAGTCTTGTATGTTACTTCTCTGTGCCCCACACCAGGGGCTGGGAGCACTCATCACTCATGCCATCTCGCTCCACCACTTTTTTTTTTTCCCCGAGACAGAGTTTTGCTCTGTCACCAGGCTGGAATGCAGTGGCGAGATCTCCACTCACCACAACCTCTGACTCCCTGATTCAAGCCATTCTCCTGCCTCAGCCACCTGAGTAGCAGAGATTACAGGCACGTGCCACCATGCCCAGCTAATTTTTGTATTTTTGTTTTGTTTTGAGACAGAGTCTTGCTCTGTCACCCAGGCTGGAATGCAGTGGCGCAATCTTGGCTCATTGCAACCTCCACCTCCTGGGTTCAAGCAATTTTCCTGGCTCTGCCTTCCGAGTAGCTAGGACTACAGGCGCCCACCACCATGCCCGGCTAATTTTTGTATTTTTAGTAGAGATGGGGTTTCACCATGTTGGCCAGGATGGTCTTGATCTCTTGAACTTGTGATCTGCCCACCTTGGCCTCCTGAAATATTGGGATTGCAGGCGTCAGCCACCGCGCCTGGCATCTTGCTCCACCAATTCTGGTCCTGGCAGATGACACTCCCTGGTCAGAGTGGCCTGAAGTCTCACAGGGGGCTGCTGCTGGCTCACCTTTGGGAGCAGTCACACACCTTTCCAGAAATGCATGACAGGAATCCTGGCCCACTTTCGACTGGGCTAACAGGCTTGAAGAGGGCATGTGACGCTCCAGGTCTCTCGGCTGAGTGCCTGCCCTGGGATTCACATCCAGGACTGTCAGCTTACTGTGCCGAGTGAACCTCAGGGCTGCGGGGGCAGGATGGACAGAAACCACTCACCCTAAAAGCTTCTGCCAAAGCAGTGGCGCCATCGTTCTCCAGACGGTTTCTGCCAGCTACAAAGACCTTCAGGGCCAGAGGCTTGCCTTGGGCACTGGATTTCCGGTGACACTCGGTCAGAGCTGCAGCCAGGATCTGTGGGAAAAGGCAAGGGGCCCAGGCCATGGGCAGGAGCCCTAGCGGGGTGGCCACTGCCGCTGAACTACTCTTCCACATCCCACGCATTCAGGCAAAGCACTGACAAACGGAGACTGACTGATGGGAATCAGAGCCCATGGTCAATGAGACACGAGCGAGTGTACCAGGAGAGAAGTGATGTTTGCAGAACACCTGATATTTGCAGAGCACCTGCTAGGGCCTGGGCACCCTCAGCAAGGTATGTGCATACTTTCTCACTTCGACCTCAACACCAGCCTGGGAGACAGGTGGGACTGGTCATACTTTACAGATGAGGAAGCTGAGGCTCTGAGAGGTGAGTGAATCGGCAAAGATCACCTGGCAAATACTCAGCAAAGCTGCACATGGTGGGTATGTTGGCCTAACTCCTGGCATGAGACTCACACAGCTGTCCTTGAGGAACAGAAGGGCCAGCATCTGCCTGATTTCATGGTGGCAATGCTGGATCATGCACACACTCAAGATAGAGATATCAAACTTCTGCCATAGACCAGCCTCTCAGGAAGCTACTCAGCAGCAGCAGCTGACTGCTAGGTCTCCTCCCCCGATTCCCTGGAGGCCACACGGGGAGGGCCTTAGCTCCTGCAGGAGTCCAACTTGGGTCTGGATAGTTCCCAAGCACAGGGGCACACCTCTTGCCCTGCCAACTCCTCTGGGCCCTCCTATTCTCATGGTGCACGGCGCAGAGACTGCACTAAACACATACTACCCAGAAGAAAAAGATTCCAAAGGACCAAAGGACCTACAGGCCTTGGTTAGACACCCCAACCACGGTGTCTGAGCTCCCAAGAGGCACAGATCAGCAAGGCCAGGACCCAGAGACCCAATCAAATCAGTGGTCAGGGAGGCTCAGAGAATCATCTATCAAACTCTAGGATGAGTCTGTCTGCCTGTGAGGCCCTCTGGCCCTGGGATTCAAACTCATTCTCCAACTCATCACACTGCAAGTATAGGACAGGCTAGACAAGTCCTGGATAGTAGGAAAGTCCCCTGAGCCTCAGTTTCCAGGCACTGCTGGGTGGGACAAGGGAAGTAATGGAAGGAAAACCAAAGCATTTGGCTGGAGTCTCCAGCTCTCCCAGCATATCCTACTCATTCTAGGTTGCGCTGCACCTGCTTTCTGTGCTGATGCAAACATTTTTAGATTTTTTTTTTTTTTTTTTGAGACGGAGTTTTGCTCTTGTTGCCCAGGCTGGAGTGCAGTGACGCCATCTCGGCTCACCGCAACCTCTGCCTTGCAGGTTCAAGCAATTCTCCCGCCTCAGCCTCCCAAGTAGCTGGGATTATAGGTGCCCACCACCATGCCCAGCTAATTTTTGTATTTTTAGTAGAGATGGGATTTTACCATGTTGGCCAGGCTGGTCTCAAACTCCTGACCTCAGGTGATCCAACTGCCTTGGCCTCCCAAAGTGCTGGGATTACAGGCGTGAGCCACTGCACTTGGCCCATTTTTATATCTTAAAAATGGACTTGGGGGAGGGCTGGCTAAGACAAGCACAGAGCCTGTCCTTACTCACCCTCACATCAGGCAGAGGGCCATAGGCACCCTCTGCAGGGTAGGCCACTCCAGCTCCTCAGCCTGGGCTCCACAGGCCCCACAGCACCAGCTATGTGATCCACCCCACCCCACCTCTCTAAGCCTATGCTGAGTTATGTGGAAAAATGGGGATGGTACCACCCCCCTTTCAGTGGGGATGGGAAAGTTAAGGTACTGCATATTCAAATAAGATGTCCCCAGCTGCTGTTAGCTCCATGTCCCCAGCCCTATCCTCCCTTTGGTCAGAAAGTGTGTGTAGGGGTTGCAGCCTGGCACTCATTGTTCTCCAACCCTGGGTCTAAAGGCACCAGGATGGAGCTGGAAGAGAAGAACAGGGCAGGCCACTCTCAATGCACGTTCTGGGAAGAAAGAAGCTCCACCCTACACTGACCAGCCCAACTTGAAGCTCTACACTGACCTTGCCTGGAGACAGCCCCAGGCAAGGCCCTGTCCAGCAATAAAGGTGAGCTCTGACTGTTCCTCCATGAGCAGACACTCTTTTCAGGCTTCTTTCTCAACCTGTGTGCCAGGCTCTGCCGGCTGCTCTGAGGGTACAGTGAGTGTAGGGATGCTCCAAGACCTGAGTTTTGCAGAGCCAGAAGGTATGCAGCAGCACTCCCTCTGCATTGCCAAGCCAACCCAAGAAGTTGGTTACAGACGCCTCTACCCTCTGGCCATAGGCTGCTGCCTTTGAGGCCTTTTTCTTTTGAAAACAACAGCTGACCATCCCAGATGGTGGTGGCCAAGGGCCAGGGCACATAGGTCAGATGGATGTGGATGGAGCAGGGGACTCTGCTGGGAGGGGCCGCCATACCCACCTTGCCGCCACCAATGCCCATGCCACAGTTGTTAAGCTTGAGTTCACGCAGGGTGAAACAGGCTGAGCTCTTGAGCAGGGCTTCGAAGCCTTGCACGCCGTCGGGCCCGAATGCGTTGTCACTTAAGTCCAGTTCCACCAGCTGGGCCCCAGCTGTGATGAGTCCTTCCCCCAGTGAGATCTGGGCACAGAAGAAGCTCGTGTCAGTTTCATAGAGCACCCAGCAGGTGCTGCTTCTATGCCAGGCCCAGCTCTGCCTTCCGAGGACACCCCGGCTAATAGAGAACTGGCATGGACACGAATCATTTTGGTATTCTCAAGACTAGAAATCCTGCAAAGCGCTCCTAATAGATGGAGAGTGGGGCGTGTGTATGCATGGGGTGGCCTGGGAAAGTTCCTTGTAAGAAGTGGCATTTGAGCTTAATCTGGAGAGAATTAGCTAGTCAACATGAAAAGATTCCAGGCAGCTGAAAAAACAGGAGCAGAGACATAAGCATGAAGCAGCAGGCTGTGAAACTGGGGGCAAGCTGTAGGAGGGCTCTAGAAGAGGCCATGGCGTGGGCTTTGGATGGAAGGGAAGTGAGGGGGTCAGATCAGAAACGAGTCTTGAATGCCAGGCCAAGGACTGTGAACCTCAGCCTGAGAGCACTAGGTTTTGAAGTGGCTGAGGGATGCGGAAGAAACATCCTCAGACCTGAGGAGAGCACATGGACAGGTGGGGGGCTGGAGTGCCCACCTGGGAGTGTGAGGCAGTGACACTGGCAACAGAGAGGGGACCTGCAGGCCGGTGTGACAAGTGCAGGAGAGGAGCTGCCTGTTCACGGAGCAGGGGACATGCAGAAGCTGGTGGTTCCCTGGATGTGCAGGAAGACGGAGGGAGGAACCACAAATGCCTCCAGGGTTTCTGATGGTGACTGGCAGATGGAGGTGGCCATCTCCAAGCCACGGCCAGGGACCAGCTTTGGCAGGCAGATTCGGAGCTCTTCTGAAACCTCTTGGGCTACACTCCCTCACCCCCCAGGAGAAATGGTCAGAGGAGAGGAGGCCCTGTCAGAGATTTGGGGCAGAAATGGGGCTGGGCAGGTGGTCCATGGCGGCAGGAGATGAGGAAGGGAGACTCTCTGCCCTCACCCTGGCCACAGGTATGGCAGCTGAGGCACTTTCTACCATCCTCCCACCACTCAGCAAGCGAAAGGCAGTGCGTCCACTGGTTGCCCGGCCCACAGAAGGCCTAGCCCCTGGCGATCTGGCCCCAACTGACCTCCAGCCCTGAAGAGGCAGAGCTGCTCAAATACCCTGTGCCTACTCCACTTCATGCCATCTTCTGACCCCAAAGTCTCTTGTCCCCCTCTTAAGATTTGTTTTTATCACTGGAAACATAGAGATAAGAATACTTTCTTTCCTCATTCCTGTAGGGTCAAGTAAAAGAAAACACAAACCAAAGATACCTTCTGAAAGCTCAGGAAAATTAAATGCTAAAATGTAGGCAAGACCTGCACAACAAGAATTCCACAGTGAGTATGCAAAGAGAGTTTTCTCCACCATCTTTTCTGACTTGAAATTCTTTTCTTTTTTTTTTTTTTGAGAGTCTTTCTCTCTCTCACCTAGGCTGGAGTGCAGTGGCACGATCTCAGCTGACTGCAACCTCTGCCTAAGTGATTCTTCTGCCTCAGCCTCCCGAGTAGATGGGATTACAGGCACCCACCATCATGTCTGGCTAATTTTTGTACTTTTGTACAGACAGGGTTTCACCATGTTGACCAGGCTGGTCTTGGAGTCCTGACCTCAGGGGATCTGCCTGCCTCAGCTTCCCAAAGTGCTGGGATTACAGGCTACCAGGCGCAGTGGCACACACTATAATCCCAGCTGCTTGGGAGGCTGATGTGGGAGGGCTATTTGAGCCCAGGAGCTCAAGACCATCCTTGCCAACATAGTGAGACCCTGTCTTAAAAAAAAAAAAAAAAAAAAAAAAAAAAAGGGCCAGGTGCAGTGGCTCATGCCTGTAATCCCAGCACTTTGGGAGGCTGAGGCGGGTGGACCACCTGAAGTCAGGAGTTCAAGACCAGCCTAGCCAACACTGGCAAAACTCTGTCTCTACTAAAAATACAAAATTAGCCGGGCGTGGTAGTGAGCGCCTGTAATCCCAACTATTCGGGAGGTTGAGGCAGGAGAATCACTTGAACCTAGAAGGTTGAGGTTGCAGTGAGCTGAGACTGCACTCCAGCCTCGGCGACAGAGTGAGACTCTGTCTCAAAAATAAATAAATAAATAAAATAAAGTAAAAGGAGGCCACGTGCGACCAGGCTGAGGGCTTAGTAACATCGGTGTGCACACTCATCACTGACCAGAAACCTGCACCCTCAGGGCCTGCCGTGTGCAGCCCCATGCTAGGAGGACACACTGAGAGGCTGCCGACAGCCAGACCTGCCCTCTTCCTTTGGCCAGGGAAGCCTTCCTGTGTTCTGTGAGGCCCCTTTCTATTTCCTTCCATGCACACGCGCACACACACTGTTCCAGGAAGACTGGGAACTTGACGCAAGCTGGTCTGAGCCCGGGAGTGAAGAAATGGGAAGTCAGCCATGATGGGCGCAAACCAGAGCAGAGAGTGGCACGGAGAAAGGGAGGAGCCAGAGAAAGACTGGGACAGGCTTGTGGGCTGTGCGCAGAGAAGTCACGAAGGAGCAGGACTGTGAGGTGCAGGGAGAGGGTGCCAGGAAAGCTGAGGCAACCGTGTTGGGGTGAAATCCAGTGAGCCAAACCTCACAGCTCAGGAGGACCTAGGAGTGTGTGGTCTCAGCTATCCCGCCTCCCTGGAGTCCTCGCCCTCGGGCTTCCTCCCCTGCCAGCTCCTGTGTTCCCACCCGCCCCTCCTGTCAGGACACAGGGCGCATGCTGGGCTTCCATTTCAGCAGCTCAATCACCCAATCACCCACAGGGCTTATCTTAGGCTCCAGAAAGAATAAGGTGTGAGAAAAGCCCTGGGAGTTGCCAAAGAGGGCCCTGTGCCTGGAGGGGAAGCACAGCCTGTTCGCTTACCAGGGCTGGTGGGATCTTCGGACCGCAGCCTCCCTGTGAACATGTCGCTCCAGTGGCAGCGCTGTGGCAGAAAGAAGAGAAGAGTTAGCGGGAGAGAGAACCCTGAAGGCCTACAGTGAAGCCTCATCCTGGGGGGACCTGAACTACCCGAGCATTGCAAGACTTAATTTGAGCTTCGTTTGTGAAAAGCGTGACCTATTCTGGCTGAAGCTGGTGGGACCTGTCTTCAAGTCAAGAAGGCCTCCAAGGGTTATGTGGGGCTCAGAACTGTCAGGAATGGCATTGGAACAGAACCATTTTCTGAGTAAAAATAAAAAAGGAAAAACAAAAATTAAAACAGAAGTGTCAGGAAAATCCCTGACTTGTACAACCCTCTAGGTGGATGTGTGACATGGTTATGGATGACAGAGAAACATGAACGTAAACAACAGAGAATTCAATGTTGAGGGCTGGTGGCTCACGCCCGTAATCCCAACACTTTTGGAGGCCGAGGCGGGCAGGTCACTTGAGGTCAGGAGTTCCAGATCAGCCTGGCCAACATGGCAAAACCCCAACTCTACTAAAAATACAAAAATTGGCCGGATGTGGTGGCATACGTCTGTAATTCCAGTTACTGGGGAGGCTGAGGTAGGAGAATCACTTGAACCTGGGGAGGCAGAAGTTGCACTGAGCCAAGGTTGCACCACGGCACTCCAGCCTGCGTGAGAATAAGACTGTCTCAAAAAAAAAAAAAAAAACAATTCAGAGTTGAGGAAGTTTTTTTCCAGTGTCTTTTCAACCCTTCAGACCATCTCTGAAGTTGGCCTTGGCATGAGGCTGCTGGGTCTTGCCCACCTCTCTACTCCTTGCCTTTTTAACAAAGGGAGAGTAGGCCTCAGGCTCAGAGATGTTAAAAAGCAACAGCGTCAAATAATAATTCAGTAACACTATTTTCTTTCCTTTCTTGTAAGGAATGCCAGCTTTCTACTCATAGAAGTACTCTGAAAGTACATGAAAGTTAGCTGTTTTTTGTTTTTTTTTAGAGATGGTTTCTCACTCTGTGCCTAGGCTGGACTCCAGTGACACTGTAACCTTGAACTCCTGGCCTCAAGCGATCCTCCCACCTTAGCCTCCAGAGTACCTGCAATTACAGGCATGTGACACCACTCCCGGTATGATTTAAAGAAAGTATTAGGCAATTAGGCCGGGGGCAGTAGCTCATACCTGTAATTCCAGCACTCTGGGAGGCCAAGGCGGGCAGATCACCTGAGGTCGGGAGTTCAAGACCAGCCTGACCAACATGGAGAAATCCCGTCTCTACTAAAAATACAAAAAATTGGCCAGGTGTGATGGCACATGCCAGTAATCCCAGCTACTCAGGAGGCTGAGGCAGGAGAATCGCTTGAACTTGGGAGGTGGAGGTTGCGGTGAGCCGAGATCATGCTATTGCACTCCAGCCTGGACAACAAAAGAAACTCCATCTCAAAAAAAAAAAGAAAGAAAGAATTAAGCAATTTATGAAGATAGTAGATTGGTAGTTACCAGAGGCCTGGAAAGTTAGAGGGAAGGGAGGCTAAAAAAAGCTTAATTAATGGAGACAAGGATAAAGTTAGAAGAAATAAGACCTGGTGTTTGGCCAGGCACGGTGGCTCACACACGTAACCCTAGCATTTTGGGAGGCCAAGCCAGGTGGATCACCTGAGGTCAAGAGTTTGAGACCAGCCTGGCCAACATGAAATCCCATCCTTATTAAAAATAACAAAAATTAGCTGGGCGTGGTGGTGGGTGCCTGTAATCCCAGTGATTTGGAGGCTGAGCCAGGAGAATCACTTGAACCCAGGAGACAGAGGTTGCAGTGAGCCAAGATTGCCATTGCACTCCAGCCTAGGCGAAAAAAAAAAAAAACCAACCTAGTGTTCAATAGATCAATGGGGTAACTATTGTTTAAGGTTAATCTGTTATGCATTTCAAAATAGCTAAAAGAGACTGAGCGCAGTGGCTCATACCTATAATCCCAGCACTTTGGGAGGCAGAGCCAGGCAGATCCCCTGAGGTCAGGGGTTCGAGAGTAGCCTGGCCAACATGGCGAAACCTGGTCTCTACTAAAAGCATAAAATTAGCCGGGCGTGGTGGCATGCGCCTGTAGTACCAGCTATTCAAGATGCTGAGGCATGAGAATCGCTGGAACCCAGGAGGCAGAGGTTGTGCTGAGCCCAAATTATGCCACTGCATTCCAGCCTGGGCGACAGAGCAAGACTCTGTCTCAAAAAACAAAACAAAACGAACAAAAAAAACTACAATCTAGCTGGAAGAGAATAATCTGAATGTTCCTAAGATAAATACTAAAGATAAATATTTAAGGTAATGGACACCTCAATTATTCTTATTTTGTTTTATTTATTTATTTATTTTTGAGATGGAGTCACGTTCGGTTGCGCCCAGGCTGGAGTGCAGTGGTGCCATCTCAGCTCACTGCAACCTCCCCCTCCTGGGTTCAAGCGATTCTCCTGCTTCAGTTTCCCAAGCAGCTGGGATTACAGGCGCCCGCCACCATGCCAGGCTAATTTTTTTCTATTTTTAGTAGAGACAAGGTTTCACCGTATTGACCAGGCTGGTCTCGAACTCTTGACCTCAGGTGATCTGTCCACCTTATCCTCCCAAAGTGCTGGGATTACAGACGTGAGCCACTGCGCCCAGCCTTCCTTCCTTCCTTATTTATTGAGATGGAGTTTGACTCTTGTCACCCAGGCTGGAGTGCAATGGCCATAATCTTGGCTCCCTGCAACCTCTACCTCCCGGGTTCAAGAAATTCTCCTGTCTCAGTCTCCCGAGTAGCTGGGATTGCAGGCAACCACCACCACACCCAGCTAATTTTTATAATTTTTTAGTAGAGACAGAGTTTCACCATATTGGCCAGGCTAGTCTCAAACTCTTGACCTCAGGTGATCCACCTACCTTGGCCTCCCAAAGTGCTGAGATTACAAGCATGAGCCACTGTGCCCAGGCCTCCCTTATTTTATTTTCAGACAGGGTCTCACTTTGTCGCCCGGCCAGAGCATAGCCGTGCAAACACAGCTCACTGCAGCCTCAACTTCCCAGGCTCAAGCTGTCCTCCCATCTCAACCTCCCAAGTAGCTCGGACTACAGGTATGCAACACCACACCCAGCTAATTTTTGTATCTTTTGTAGAGTTGGGGGATCTCCCTATGTTGTCCAGGCTGAGGTCTCAAACTCCTGGGATCAAATGATCCCCTCCCACCTTACAGATGAAGGAAGCTGGTTTTCGTAGAAAAATCCACATATCTACCAATAAGGCAGATCATGAACACACCTGGGGCCTCAGCTGGCTGCTCTATACCAGATCTGCTTAGTAGTTATACCTGCACGCAGGTCTGCAGGGCCAGGAACAGGTGGCCAGAGCCCAAGCACCACAGTCCCTCACAACAGATACTGGCATGTCACTCTGAACGAAGCTCCCAAACCTAACTCTGATGAGCTGAATGGTCAACATGGGGATCCAGGGCACATGGCCTGGGTTGTACTCCTGATTTAGCTGTCCTCAGCCATCAACACCCCCTACAGCCTCTGGTATCCTATCTCTGCAATGAGGTTTTAGGTCCCAATGACGATGCCTATAATCCTAGCACTTTGGAAGGCCTAAGTGGGAAGCCTGCTTGAGCCTAGGAGATCAAGATCAGACTGGGCAATATAGCAAGACCCCATCATTACAAAAGAAAAAAAAAGAATGAAAAAATTAGCTGGGCATTGTGGCACATACCTGTGGTCCCAGCTAGTTAGGGGGCTGAGGTGGAAGACCACTTGAGCCTGGGAGTTCAAGGCTGCAGTGAGCTATGATCACGCCACTGCACTACAGCCTGGGCAATGGTGTGAAACTCCATCTCTCAAAAAAAAAAAAAAAAAAAACAGGACTTGGGCTGACACCTGGACTCCACCTCGGCCTACCCCTAGTTGTGTGACTCTGGGCTATACTTCTCTCACCCATCAAGACCTCACTTGCACACTGCTGCAGCAGAGGAGAGAACACCTCTTGCATTAGCACTGGGCCATCAAGGGCCGCTCCCACCCTGCCCCCCATCCTGGGCTGCTTCGTGCACAGAGGAAGGGCTGAGAGGTGGGGTGCAGAGAATCACTCAAGCCACTGCATCTGCAGCAGGCGGGAAAACACATGCGGCACTCCCCACAGGCCAAGCTCTCCCCCGAGGACAGCCTCTGGGGAAGGAAGAGGGCTCTACCGTAAGAGCCCAACCTCAGAGCTCCACGCAGGGCAAGGCCACATAAGGCAAACAAGGCAGTGCTGTTAGGGCTTGAACCCACGTGCCCAACTGTGGCCTTCAGGCCCATGGCTCCTCCTTTCCTATTCTTCACAGGTCTCGGGGAAAGCCGAATTCTGAGTTCTTTGGTTGGAAAATATCCCAGCTTAAGCTCAGGGAAAGTACAAGCCCCAGGCAGAAGAGCGGAACAATCACTGTCTTGATGGTTAACCTGACCATGACCTTCCTAAGGAAACAAATATGCAGTGCCACTTTGTAAACTAGCGTGCAGGCCCTTCCGGGGCAAATCCTCTCATGGCTCCCAGCCCTGTATTCCTCCTCCTACAGAAAGTGGTGCCACAGAAAGAAGACTGGACTCAGGAATGTGACATGTGGCTTGGCCACATCCCTGCTATTTTTTTTTTTTTTTTTTAGAGGCAGGGTCTTGCTCTGCCACTCAGGCTGGAGTGTAGTGGTACAATCTTGATTCACTGCAACCACTGCCTCCCGGGTTCAACCGATTCTCCCATCTCAGCCTCCAGAGTAGCTGGGACCACAGGTGCATACCACCATGCCGGGCTAATTTTTGTACTTTTTGTCAAGATGGGGTTTCACCATGTTGTCCAAGCTGGTCTCAAACTCCTAGGCTCCAGCGATCTGCCAGCCCTGGCCTCCCAAAGTGCTGAAATTACAGCTGCGAGCCATCATGCCTGGCTGATCCTGGCTATTTAATGACCCCCTCTGAGCTGCAGTTCCCTTGACTTACAAATGGAGACTCAACCCAGTCTCTTCCCTGGTTGCTGAAAGCAGGCAATGACGCAGAGAAGCCAACCCGAGCCTAGCCCTGCACGTATGAAGAGACAATGCTATTCTGGAACTTGAATTCCAATGACAGGGGACTATCTGGTGACAGCCCCGAACACTTTGAACACATGATACTCTTGCTTCTCTCACAGAGCGTATTAAAGACCGGTGTTCAGTGGAACCCACGTGGGGAATACTGCGCTAGAATAATCTGACTTGCCCTTTGTGTTGGTCAAGGAGGGCACCACTTGGATCTAACCTTCAAGAGAACTTGCCGGCCAGGTGCAGTGACTCATGCCTGTAATCCCAGCACTTTGGGAGGTCGAGGCAGGCAAACTGCAAGGTCAGGAGTTCGAGATCAGCCTGGCCAACATAGTGAAACCCCGTCTCTACTAAAAATACAAAAAAAATTATCTGGGCATGGTGGTGGGTGCCTGTAATCCCAGCTACATGGGAGGCCGAGGCAGGAGAATCGCTTAAACCCAGGAGGTGGAGGTTGCAGTGAGCCGAGATCACGCCACTGCACTTTAGTCTGGGCAACAGAGTGAGAATCCGTCTCAAAAAAAAAAAAAAAAAAAAAAAAAAAGGGCCAAGCACAGTGGCTCACGCCTGTAATCCCAGCACTTTGGGAGGCCGGGCGGGGTGGTGGGGGGAAGATCATGAGGTCAGGAGTTCAATACCAGCCTGGCCAAGACAGTGAAACCCTGTCTGTACTAAAAATACAAAAATTAGCTAGGTGTGGTGGCGGGAGCCCATAATCCCAGCTCCTTGGGAGGCTGAGGCAGGAGAATCACCCGAACCCAGGAGGCGGAGGTTGCAGTGAGCCAAGATTGCGCCACTGCACCACTCCAGCCTGGGCAACAGAGCGAGACTCTGTCTGAAAAAGAAAAAAAAAAAAAAAGAACCTGCCTCTGTTGGAGGAGTAAAAAGAGCTGGCAGTCTCCAGCCATAGCACCTTCACATTGCTGCAGCATTTGAGCTGAGGCCTGGCCACTTCTGCCCAACACGAGACTCCTTTCGATGGACAATCTTTGCTCTGGAACTCCGAGAGGGTGGGTCTGCCAGAGCAGCCTCACAGTCCTAGGCTCCTGCTGGTTATTTCTGTAACCTTCCCACCTTATAGGTGACGGCTCTGCATCGTGAGCAGAAGGCTCTCCCTACTTTATCTTTCACAGGTGTCATTCCAATAATCCTCCTGCACCCCTACCACCCTCTCAGGGTCTGCTGACTACAGGATCCCTAGCCAGTTCTGTGTGCCCTGGGGGAGGCCAGAGGAGGAGGAGCTATTTATGGGACAGCCACCCAGGCAGGGGTGTAGAAGGGACTGGACACAGGCAGGGGCTGTGGGAGTGTGAACAGGGGCTTATTCAAACCAGCCTGGGCTTGCTGGCCCCACAGAGCTCACCTTCAACTCTGACTTCTTCTCTCTAAGGCCTTGGCGATGACCCTGGCTGCTTCTACGCCCACCGTGTTGCCTTCTAGACGCAGAGCCTCCAAGTTGTCAAAGTCTTCGATCTCTTTAATCACATCTTTAGCTGCCAGGGACCGAAGAGCAGAACCTTAGGCTTTTGGAATCACAAACAGCTAAAGCAGGAGAGCCTGCCACCCGCCTTGTCACTCAACAGTTTACAGTGCCACCTACCATGCAATGAGCCCTGGCTTACAAAGGAGAATCAGGCTGGGCACCATGGCTCACGCCTGTAATCCCAGCACTTTGGGAGGCCGAGGTGGGTGGAACACAAGGTCAGGAGTACGAGACCAGCCTGGCCAACGTGGTGAAACCTCGTCTCCACTAAAAACACAAAAATTAGCTGGGCATGGTGTGGCGCACCTGTAATCCCAGCTACTCAGGAGGCCGAAGCAGGAGAATCACTTCAACCCGGGAGCCAGAGGTTACAGTGAGCCAAGATCACACTACTGCACTCCAGCCTGGGCGACAGAGCAAAACTAACAAACAAACAAACAAAACAAAGGAAAATCAGACAGGCTCCTGGTCTAGTGTACAGAGCTTTGCAGATGGTTCCTCTGTAATGAGTGCTAAAACCAGGCATGCAGAGAGGCTTGGGAGCCGAGGCAAAGAGCCACTGGGTGCTCACAGCAAAGAAGACTTTGCCAAGTGGGTGGTGTCTGTGGAGCCTCTGAAGATGAGCAGTGTACCAAGCCAAGCAGAGAAATGGCACCCAAGACAGAGGGCCAGCAGGCACGATGGCAGAAAGGCCTTCACCGTTAAGTGCTTCATGTGGCGGGTGTTGTCCACTACTGTGCGATTTTATTACGATAAAACATTCCAAACCACCTAAATATCCGTCAAGAGAAGACAGAAGACTCAGCGCCATGGCTCAGCGGTAATCCCAGTACTTTGCGAGGCTGAGGCAGGTAGACTGCTTGAGCCCAGGTACATTATACAATTAGTTACACCAGCACTGCTATGAAAGATGACACAGGTGTTTTTGACTTGAAAAAATATATATGTTATAGTAGTGATAAGTGAAAAAATAGGTTACTTGATCACTCTTTAAAAATATATGTATTCACACACAAACACATGTACACAAGTGCATAAAACGAGGTTCAGAAACACAGAAACCAAATGTTATAGTAGTTCTCTAGCTGATAGGATTATGGGTGATGGTGTGTTTTTACACTACCTGTAGTAAGAAGTTCTCAATATATCGGGTTATACAGCAGCTTTTAAAGGATCTATAATATAATCCCAATTAAAAAAAAAATGAACTCAGCTATGTTCAGGGAAAAAAAAGACTATGCACTAGAAATAAAATGCCCTGAAATAAACAGTAGTTATATCCCTGGGGCTATATGAAAGTGAGGATGTATTTTTTTCCTATTCCTTGAATGTTTCTGTATTCTATAATAAACCTGCATTAATTGTATAATCTGAACAAAACCAAAACTTAAATGAAACAAAAAGTTGAGTCTGGCTGATTCAGGATGGAGTAGGATGACATGTGTGAGGGAACAGACAGAGATGTGTATGGGAGATAAAGTTTGAACTTGACCTCTGGTCAAGAAGGGTCTTAAGAAAGGACTTACAACCTATTAGGTGCTCCCTAAGTAGCTGTCCAAGGTGGGTCCAAGTTTCCCTGATTGAGCCAGAATCCCAGGATGCCTCACTGATGCTGATGCCAGTACTTTCACTTCCAGATGCCAGGGAATTCAGGGTTGGTCAGTCCCAGCCACGCCTTGCCAAGGGATGAAAGACTTCTGGGTGCTTTTTTTTTTGAGATGGAGTCTTGCTCTGTCACCCAGGCTGGAGTGCGGTGGCGTGATCTCAGCTCACCACAATCTCCGCCTCCTGGGTTCAAGCGAGTCTCCTGCCTCAGTCTCCCGAGTAGCTGGGATTACAAGCATACACCACCATGCCTGGCTAATTTTTGTTTTTGTTTTTTTTTTTTTTTAAGTAGAGATGGGGTTTCGCCATGTTGGCCAGGCTGGTCTCCAACTGCCGACCTCAGGTGATCTGCCCACCTCAGCCTCCCAAAGTGCTGGGATTACAGGCATAAGCCAACACGCCCCGCCTGCTCTTAAAAGTAAAAGTGAGCCCTCTCCCTGCCTTACTTCTCAGAGCCTTCTATTCACTTGTTTTCATAGAGTATATTCACATTTTGCCTTTAATTAGTTACCTGGGTACATCATTCCTATTCCAGATTTGCTGCTTCTTAGGGATTGGGTCAGCTGGGCACCCCTGGTAAACTTACAAAATGAGAGAAACCATATCTAGCCTGTACTGAGAGACGAAAGAAGTTACCTGCACGGATTTCGCAGCCAGCCAAAGTTGACCTCTTCTTTTTTTGAGACAGAGTCTCATTCTGTCACCCAGGCTAGATAGAGTGCAGTGGCACGATCTCAGCTCACTGCAACCTCTGCCTCCTGGGTTCAGGCGATTATCCTGCCTCAGCCTCCCGAGAGTAGCTGGGATTACAGGTGTCCACCACCATGTCCAGCTAATTTTTGTATTTTTAGTAGAGATAGGGTTTCTCCATGTTGGCCAGGCTAGTCTGGAACTCCTAACCTCAGCTGATCTGCCCGCCTCGGCCCCCCCAAAGTGCTGGGATTACAGATGTGAGCCACCACACCCAGCCAAAACTTGAGTTCTAATCCCAGCTCCTGGTCAAGGTGTGGTGGCTCACACCTATAATCCCAGCACTTTGGGAGGTCCAGGTGGGTGGATCACGAGGTCAGGAGTTCAAGACCAGACTGGTCAAGATGGTGAAACCCCATCTCTACTAAAAATACAAAAAAATTCAAGATCAGCCTGGCCAAAATAATGAAAACCTGTCTCTACTAAAAATACAAAAATTGGCCAGGTGCGGTGGCTCATGCCTGTAATCCCAGCACTTTGGGAGGCCGAGGCAGGTGGATCACGAGGTCAAGAGATCAAGACCATCCTGAAACCCTGTATCTACTAAAAATACAAAAGCTAGCTGGGCATGGTGGCACACACCTGTAGTCCCAGTTACTTGGGAGGCTGAGGCAGGCAGATCACGTGGTCAAGAGATCAAGACCATCCTGACCAACATGTGAAACCCCATCTCTACTAAAAATACAAAAAAAAGTCAAGACCAGCCTGGCCAAGATAACGAAATCCTGTCTCTACTAAAAATACAAAAATTGGCAAGGCGCGGTGGCTCATGCCTGTAATCCCAGCACTTTGGGAGGCCAAGGCAGGTGGATCATGAGGTCAAGAGATCAAGACCATCCTGAAACCCCGTCTCTACGAAAAAAAAAAACAAAAGTTAGCTGGGCGTGGTGGCGCATACCTGTAGTCTCAGTTACTCAGGAGGCTGAGGCAGGCAGATCACAAGGTCAAGAGATCAAGACCCTCCTGACTAACATGTGAAACCCCGTCTCTACTAAAAATACAAAAGTTAGCTGGGTGTGGTGGCGCACACCTGTAGGCCCAGTTACTCGGGAGGCTGAGGCAGAAGGATCGCTTGAACCCGGGAGGCAGGGGTTACAAAAAAAAAGAAAATTAAAGCTGTGCCTTTAGGCATGTCATACCGCCTCTCTAAACCTCAGTTTTCCAATCTGCAAATGGAAATCCAATTTATCTCACAGGATTTTGTGAAGATAAACTGAGATACTATTTACCTGGCACTTAATACCCTTGTCTGACACAGTGTTCAATAAGTTGCATTTAGTATCAAATCCATGTTTCCTAAACTGAGCTCAATGTTCTAACTGAAGCACAGGAATAGGGATTTCACTGGACCTCTGTGAAAATCCTAGCTCTGCTATTTATCAAATGTATGACCGTGGGCAAGTTACTTAAGTCTCCTAAATCCTTTTTTCTCTTTATAAAACAGCAACATTCCCATCTATCTCCCACAAGGGTGATGCAAGCAACAAAAGTGATAAGTGAGGTCGAATGGGGCAGATCACCTGAGGTCAAGAGTTCAAGACCAGCCTGGCCAGCACAGTGAAACCCCATCTCTACTAAAAATACAAAAATGAGCTGAAGACTGGGTGAGGTGGCTCATGCCTGGCCTTTGGGAGGCCGAGGCAGGTGAATCACCTGAGGTCAGGAGTTCAAGACCAGCCTATCCAACATGGTGAAACCCTGTCTCTATTAAAATACAAAAAAAAAAAAAAAAATTAGCTGGGCGTGGTGGTACACGCCTGTAGTCCCAGTCACCCAAGAGGCTGAGGCACAAAAACTGCTAAAACCCAAGAGGTGGAGGTTAAAGTGAGCCGAGATCGTACCACCGCACGCCAACCTGGGCGACCGAGCAAGACTGTCTCAAAAAAAAAAAGTTAGCCGGGTGTGGTGGTGTGCGCCTGTAGTCCAAGCTACTTGGGAGGCTGAAGCCAGAGAATCACTTGAACCAAGGACGCAGAGGTTGCAATTAGCCAAGACTGTGCCACTGCACTTCAACCTGGGTGACGGAGTGAGATTCATCTCAAAAAAAAAAAAAAAAAAAAAAAAACCACACAGGAAGGAAGTCTTGTAAACATTAAGGCCCTATGGAAATGTTAGGAATGTGGGTCACCACGCTCCCAGCTACCCAAGGACTCAAGCAACCTCTGACCTGGGGGAGGGGGAACAAGGCTGCCTACACAACGTGACAACCAGGCATGTCCAGACCAGTTCCCCTGGTGGGGCCAGAACCCCAGGAGCCCTCACTGATACAGGTGACTTCACTTGCAGATGCCAGGGGGATTCAAGGTTGGTGAGTGGCAGCCAAGCGTTGACGAACGATGAAAAGACAGGGTCTGCTTTCTGGTTCCCTAATTTTCTGTGGTTGCAGTGCCTGTATACACACAGACAGCCATCCCTCTCCCAGGGGAATCTGGCTTCATGGACCAGCATCTCCCAAGAGGACTTGGATTGTTTTAATGCAGCTCCACCAGAGCCTCAGGGCTGGGGAAGGCAGCAGCATGGGGGTGAAGGCAGGGATGGGGAGAACACCAGATCTGAAGTCAGAGTCAGAGGCTGTATCTTGGGACTGGTGCTAACTGTGGCCCCTCATTATCCATCATCCCCTCTTAAGAAAGGGCAGGGCACAGATGCCCACTGCAAACATGCAGAGCACTCATGGGGCAAATGACCTCTGAGCCTCATTGTTAGAACAGGCCCAATGATACCTCACAGAGCTGCTAGGACAAATAATGAAGACAATGTAGCAGAAAGAGCCTAACAACCAGTAAGAGTTCAGCACACTCCCTTTCCTCCCCTAGACAAAGCAGCGCAGAACTTCCAGAAACTCACCATCTTCCGCAGTGTTGAGTTTGAGGCTCTTGCCCTTGAAACTCAGCTGTCCCCCAGCCACCTGAGTCTTGGCCAGTGTCTCTGCCAGCTTGGCAATGTCTTCTGAGGCCATGTTGGCCAGGCTGGTGGGCTCCCCTGGAGATCTGCAGACTGAGAAGGCCAACGTTACATTAAGAAAAGGAGTCTCCGGAGGCCCCTGGTTGCGGGGCAGGGTAGGACATCAGCCATCTCAGGAGTCTGACCCTACTTCCCCTGCTGTGGAGACCCTAGAACTAAACCACTGGATGGAAGGAAAACAGCATCAGAGAAGAACAGTTCCAGAAGGTGCAGGAGATAGTAAAGAGCAGAAAAAATCATGTTTTAGTCTATAAGGAGCTACCATCTCATTATAAGTCCTCGTCTGCCAAACTGCCACAGCTGGGACACCCAGCAACACCATGTGAGCTGCCCATTTCCTGGGTCCCTTCAGTGAATGGAAGTCAAGTCCCAAAACAAAGACTGCACAGTCTGGCCCAAGCACACACCTGCTTGAGCATCTTGGCTGTTCTCTGTTTGAGGGTCCCATTCCTAAACAGGACACAGATGGCTATGGGATCCAGATCATCCATCCCAGAGAATGCCCCACCACCCACACTGGCATGACTCTGGGGTGGATCACAGGGGTCAGCCCCACTGCACGCCTGCTTTCAACCCTGGCCGGGAGACTGGGCAGGCCATGGTGGCCCCTGAAGGGTTCCTAGGAGACCAGAGATCACCACATCATAACAGCTACCATCATAATAGGCCAGGGACAGGGTTGTCACCCATGAAGCCCTACTGTACCCAAGTTTACCAGATGTGGGTAGAAATGGGGTTGATGAGCCTCATTGTTTATAAAATCAGGAGTGCTGATAAAACAAAGTAAAGCTGGCCAGGTGCAGTAGCTCACATCTATAATCCCAGTGTGGGAAGCTGCGATGGGAGGATCCCTTGAGCCCAGCAGTTCAAAACCAGTGTGAACAACATGGCAAAATCCCATCTCTAAAAAAAAAAAAATTAAGGCTGGGCACGGTGGCTCATGCCTGTAATCCCAGCACTTTGGGAAGCCGAGGTAGGTGGATCACGAGGTCAGGAGTTCGAGACCAGCGTGGCTAAAATAGTGAAACCTCATCTCTAAAAAAAAAAAAAAAAAAAAAAAAAGATATATATATATATATATATCTTTCAAAAAGAAAAAAAAAGCAACGTATGGTGGTGTGCGCCTGTAGTCCCAGCTCCTGGGAGACTGACGTGGGAGGATTGCTTGAGCCTAAGAGACAACGGCTACAGTGAGCCATGATCTCACCACTGCATTCCAGCTTGGGTGACAGAGTAAGATCGTATCTCAATAAATAAATAAATAAAAGTAAAAATGAGCTGGGTGTCGTGGCACATGCCTGTGGTCAGTCTCAGCTACTGGAGAGGCTGAGGCAGGAGGATCACTTGAGCCCAGAAGTTCAAAGCTGCAGTAAGCTATGATTGTGCCGCTGCACTACAGCCTGGGGGACTGCAGGAGATCCTATCTCTAAAACTAAGTAAATAAATACATGAAGAATTTTAAAACAAGTAAAGCTTTGAAAACTCCTGCACCTGCTCGTGGTTATCGCTAACCAGCTTTATTGGAGTACACGTGAGATGAAACACCTCACATGTGGTGCCTGTAAATTTAAGCCAGCTATATTAGATAGGAACGTGGAACATCACTACAGACTTGTATAGTGTTTACTTTGTGACATGAATACATGTATCTGTGAGATGCTCCAAAAAAAAGAGGAGAAACAGCAAGTACTCAGGAGACCAAGGAAGCAGATATGAGGGGGCAGAACTAGGGGGTGCTATCCAAAAGGCCTCCGCCCACAACCTCATTCTCAGACACAGTTGTGATACCCTGAATCCTCCCACCCCTAGGCTTCCTCTGGGTTCAAACTTATCACCCTGGTTTGTCTATGTCTGTCTTTACCAATAAGCATGAATTATTATTCTGGGTAAGGTGTCCACTCATTCATTCAACAAAACATTGATTGAGTACTACTGTGTGCTGGACATTGTGCCAGAACAGGAGTATAGTAGTAAAGGAAACATAAACCCTGACCTCTTGAAGCATGTGTTCTAAATGACACATATAGTATGTGATTTTAAAAAATGGGGGGGGTGGCCTGGGAGCAGTGGCTCACGTCTGTAATCCCAGCACTTTGCGAGGCTGAGGCAGGTGGACCACAAGGTCAGGAGCTCGAGACCAGCCTGGCCAACATGGTGAAACCCTGTCTCTACTAAAAATACAAAAATTAGCCGGGCATGGTGGCGTGTACCTACAGTCCCAGCTATTTAGGAGGCTGAGGCAGGAGAATTGCTTGAACTGGAGAAGTAGAGGTTGTAATGAGCCAAGATGTTGCCAGTGCACTCCAGCCTGGGGAACAGAGCAAGACATTGTCGGGGAGGGAAAAAAAAAACAGAGAAGGGGTCAGGATTTTTTCTGGGGGAGGAGTTGCAATTTAATGTAGAATGATTTAAAAAGGCATTATTAGGCCGCGCGCGGTGGCTCACGCCTGTAATCCCAGCACTTTGGGAGGCCGAGGCAGATGGATCACCTGAGGTCAGGAGTTCAAGACCAGCCTGACCAACATGGTGAAACACTGTCTCTACTAAAAAATACAAAAATTAGCCAGGCAAGGTGGTGGGTGCCTGTAATCCCAGCTACTCGAGAGACTGAGGCAGGAGAATCGCTTGAACTTGGTAGATGGAGATTGCAGTAAGCCGAGATGGTGGCATTGCACTCCAACCTGGGACACAGAGCAAGACCGCCGTCAAAAAAAAAAAAAAAAAAAAGGGCATTATTAGGATATAATTAAATAAAGATGTCAGGGACTGGGCCACGCAGACATCTGGGGAACAGGATTCCTGCAAAGGGGAAAAGCAAATGCAATGGCTCTTGTTGGGGAAGAAGGTTGGAGGAACTGCAAGAGGGCCAGTGAGGCTGAAGCACAGACAGAGAGAGAAAAAAGGAGGTAAGAGATGAGAGTTAACAAGAGGCCCAAATCATAAAGGCCATTTGAAGAACAGTGGCTTTGACTATGAGTGACGAGAAAAGCACTGAAGGGTTTCTAGCAGAAGACAGATGTCATTTGACCTATGTTTTGACAGGATCACTCTACTTGCCACACAGGGCCTGGCATATAGAAGGTGCTCAAGAAATGACCCGTTGAAACTGCATAAAAATTAACCAGAGGCCAGGCGCTGTGGCTCACGCCTGTAATCCTAGCACTACGGAAGGCCGAGGTGGGTGCATCACCTGAGGTCAGGAGTTCAAGACCAGCCTGGCCATCATGGTGAAACTCCATCTTTTAAAAAAACAAAAACAAAAACAAAAACAAAATTAACCAGAGTCGGGTGCAATGGCTCACTCCTGTAATCCCAGCATTTCAGGAGGCTGAGGTGGGCGGATTGCTTGAGCCCAGAAGTTAGAAACCAGCCTGGGCAATAAGCCGAAACTAAAAATACAAAAATTAGCCGGGTGTGGTATCGTGTGCCTGCAGTCCCAACTACTCGAGAGGCAAGGAGGGAGAATCACTTGAGTCCTGGAGGTGGAGGCTGCAGTGAGCTGAGATCTTGCCACTGTGCTCCAGCCTGGGCAACAGGAGACCCTGTTTCAAAAAAATAGTAATAATAATAATCAGAGCCCAGGCACGGTGGCTCACGCCTGTAATCCCAGCACTTTGGGAGGCCAAGGAGGGTGGATCATGAGGTTACGAGTTCGAGACCAGCCTGGCCAATATAGTGAAACCCTGTCTCTACAAAAAAATAAAATAAAATAAAATAAAAATTAGCCAGGCATGGTGGCAAGCGCCTGTAGTTCCAGCTGCTCGGGAGGCTGAGGCAGGAGAATCACTTGAACCCAGAAAGCTAAGGTTACTGTGAGCCGAGATTGTGCCACTGCACTCCAGCCTGGGCGACAGAGCAAGACTCCATCTCAAAGGAAAAAAAAAAATCTAACCAGAAACCAGCCCAGTGCAGTGGCTCACGCCTGTAATTCCAACATTTTGGGAGGCTAGGTGGGAAGATCACTTTAGACCAGGAGTTTGAGACAAGCCTGGGCAACATAATGAGACCGTGTCTCCACAGAAAAATTTAAAAATTAGCCAGGTGCGGTGGCACCTGTAGTCCCCACAACTTGGGAGGCTGAGGTGGGAGGATCGCTTGAGCCCTGGAAGCCGAGGCTGCAGTTGAGCGGTGATCGTCCCACGACGCTCCAGCCTGGATGACAGAAGCAGACCCTGTCTCTAAAAAGATAAAAAATAAAAAAAAACAAACCAACAAAAAACAACCTGAGACCCCAGCATCTCTTGCAGTTCTGCGATGGGACAATTTGAGGGTAGAAGGTGACGGTGGAAGCCTCCAGATAGAATAGGGACAGAACTTCTCCAGCTGAAAAGGGCCCATTCCTCAGTCCAGGAGAGAGACAAAGAGATGCACCCCTCCACATACACTTTATAGACTAAGAAACTGGAGCACAGAAAAGTGGATTGATTTGTCCAAGGTCAGCAAAGGGTGAGCGGCAGAGCAAAGGCAAAGGGTTAATAGAAAAACGTCCTCTCCAGGCTCGCAGCAGTGTCGGGAGACTTTTCTGAGGTGAGATGCATGCTCCTGCGAAGCGTCAGCAGTGACTCACATCGATCCCAGGGACAGCGCGCCAGCCATGGCCCCCGCGGGCGTGGGTCTCGCTGGGAGGCGGCGCCGTGGGAGCGACGCGCAAATACAGGCCGCAAATGACAGGCGGGCAGCGCGGGAGCAGCATCTGGAATCCTCAGAGGACTCGCACCGCCTTCGGTTGACAACGAGGCTAATATGAGACGCCACTGCTAGCAGCTGCAGGCTGGGCGGCTCCGGAAAGTCAGACGCCCTTTAAGCCTCAGTTTCCCCCATTTGTGAAACGAGCCAGCGCCGCCCAACACACCCACTCCCACAGCCATCCCTTGAGCGCTCGGCTGTCGAAGGCAAAGCGGAGAAAGCCGAGGGACAGGCAGAAGGCGCACAGGGGAGCCACGCCTCCTCGCCCCGCACTCCCGTCCCAGGCAGGTGACGGGGGAAAGAAAAGGGACCCTGACTGTACCGTAAACAGGCGGCACCGCCGCGTGGAGGGAACAGAGTACGCGCGTCCACCCAACGGGACGGGAACAGTTTACGGTCCGGGTCAGGCCGGGGTCGCCACTTCGGGGTCCAGGGGTCCCGATGTCCAGCCCGCTTGTCTGTCCGGTCTCTCTCGGGCTCCCGGCCTCACGCGCTTCCTAAACCACCTGCTCTCCGCACCGCGGCGGATGATGGCGGAGGAGGAGGATTTTGAAAGCCGGCAGTTTCTTTGCTTCGATTTGATTTGTTCGAGGCCCAGGCAGGCTGGCCCTCGCCCGGCACGCGCGGTCTCTCGGGTAGGGTAGTCTCCTTCCCCCGCGCGGGGCGCGGCGGGGCGCGCGCCGCGAACTACCCATCCCATGGTGCACCTCGCGGAGCTCCCCTGCCGCCCTCCTCTTCGCCCTCCCGTGGCGGCTTCTGGCTCTTTCTCGCGGAGATGCAGGGCGGTGTTCAGCAGGGAGCGCCTACAGACTACAATTTCCAGAATGCGTTGCGCCCGGGCCCCTCGGCTTTTCCGGAAAGGTTTTGTTCGCGTAACTTTGGTGACGCAGGCATTGCCAGCTGCTGGGTCTCTTCCGCAAGACACAGGTATCCATTTCCCGAAAGAAAAGACTCCCTTCCGTCCCATGAAACTGAAAGGGCATTCGAAGGCTTCCACATAAATATGCATAAATTACTTGATAATTAAAAAGGGGAAATAGTAACTATCGTAGAGAAGCTCTACAGACACCACTTGAACGGCCATGTTAACATCAACAGGACAAGCTGACATTCATCGCACGCTTTCTGTGTGATGCAGTGACGCCCGGTCTGCAATGCATGATCTTAGTCTAATCACGAGAAACCCAAGCTGAGGGACATTATAACTTGGTCTGTACCCTTCCGGAAATGTCTGTATTACGTAAGAAAAAGAAAAACGGGGGGGTGGGGAGTTGGGGAGAGATAGCATGGGGAGAAATGCCAGATATAGCTAATGGGGAGGAAGGCAGCAAATCACACTGCCAGGTGTGTACCTATGCAACAATTTTGCATGTTCTTCACATGTACCCCAAAACCTAAAATGCAATTTTAAAAAAAGAAACTGAGTAACTGTTGCCGATTACAGGAAACGAAAAAGACAACTGAATGCAATACATGGTCCTGGATCGGATCCTGGGTGGGGATTGCTTAAGACGATATTGAGACAGCAAAATTTGACTGTGTATTAGATAATAGTATTGTATCAGTGTTAAATGTATTAATTTTGATTATAGTACAGGGTTTTGTAAGAGACTGCCCTTGTTCTTGGAAAAAAATGCTGAAATAGGAACAAAAGGACATGATTTTTGCAACTTAAATGGTTAAAAGAAATGTACCTATACATGTACATAGAGAAGCAGGGGCACAGATGTGACAAAATGTTTATCAGTGAATCTAGTTGAAGGATATGGGAGTTCTTTGAATATTTTTGCAACTTTTCTGTAGGTGTGAATTTAAGAATAGAAACACAAACAGCTTTTTTTTTTTTTTTTTTTTTTTTGAGACAGAGTTTTGCTCTCGTTGCCCAGGCTGGAGTGCAATGGCACAGTCTTGGCTCACTGCAACCTCCGCCAGTTCAAGCAATTCTCTTGAGTAGCTGTGATTACAGGCACCTGTGACCATGCGCGGCCCTCGTGATCCACTCACCTAGGCCTCCCAAAGTGCTGGGATTACAGGCGTAAACCACCGCGGGAAGCCAATTTTTGTATTTTTAGTAGAGATGGGGTTTCACCATGTTGGCCACGCTGGTCTCGAACTCCTGACCTCAGGTGATCTGCCCATCTTGGCTTCAAAGTGCTGGGATTACAGGCATGAGCCACTGCACGTGGCCTTCTTTTTTAAACGAAAAAGCAACCTAGGGTCTCACTATGTTGCCCAGGCTGGATTTGAATTTCCGGGCTCAAGTGAGCCTACAGCCTCTGCCTCTCAAGCAGCTGGGACTATGGGTGTGTACTGTCTCTCCTGGGTTTTTTTGTTGGTTTGTTTTAACAAAGAGCTTTTTATTTTATTTATTTTTAAGATAGTATCTTCCTTGGTCACCCAGGCTGGAGTGTGGTAGTCCGGTAATTTTTTTTATTTTTTGCATATACAGGGTCTCATGTTGCCCGAGCTGCTAGCTTTTTAACCATTATGGAAAAACGTGTAATTTATAAACACTTCAATCAATATACAACAGGATAAAGAGAAAAGTAAACATCATCCTAAACTCTAGCACTCAGAGATAATCACTGTCAAGATATATAGCCTTCTTTCTCTTTTTCCTTTTCCTTTCACCTTTTGCTTTACCTGCAATTCAAAGTTAATTGGCCAGGTGCGGTGGGTCATGCCTGTAATCCCAGCACTTTGGGAGGCCGAGGCATGTGGATCATTTAAGGTCAGGAGTTCCAGACCAGCCTGGCAAACATGGTGAAACCCTGTCTCTACTAAAAGTGCAAAAAATTAGTCAGGCGTTGTGGTGCACGCCTGCAGTCCCAGCTGCTCACGAGGCTGAGGCAGGGGGAATCGCTTGAACCAGGGAGGCGGAGATTGCAGTGAGCTGAGATTGCATCACTGCACTCCAGCCTGGCGAGAGAGCAAAACTCCATCTCAAAAACAAAACAAAACCAAGCAACCCAACAAAGTTAAACAGATCATGGGGTGGGTGCAGTGCCTTACACCTGTCATCTCAGCACTTTGTAGGATCGAGGCAGGCAGATCACTTGAGCCCAGGAGTTCGAGACCAGCCTGGCCAACATGGTGAAACCCCATCTCTACTAAAAATGAAAAAAATTAGCCGGGCATGGTGGCGTGTGCCTGGAAACCCAGTTACTCAGGAGGCTGAGGCAGGAGAATCACTTGAACCCGGAATGCGGAGATTGCAGTGAGCTGAGATTGCACCACTGCACTCCAAACTGGGTGACAGAGTGAGACTCTGTCTCACAAAGCCAAGCAAATCATGGGCTGGGTGCAGTGGCTCACCCCTGTAATCCCAGCACTTTGGAGAGTCAAGGCAGGCAGATCACTTGAGCCCAGGAGTTCGAGACCAGCCTGGGCAACAGGGTCAAATCCCGTCTCAACAAAAAATACAAAAATTAGTTGGACGTGTTGGTGCACACCTGTAGTCACAGCTAAGGGACAGAGGCAGGAGGATCTCGAGCCTGGGAGCTTGAGGCTGTAGTGAGCCATGATCATACCACTGCATTTCAGTGACAGAAGAAGACCTTGTCTCAAAAATTAAAAAGAAAAAAAAAGTTAGATCAGGCATGATGGCTAGCAGTTTGGGAGGCTGAGGTGGACGAATCATAAAATCAATAGATCGAGACCATCCTGGCCAACATGGTGAAACCCGTCTCTACTAAAAATACAAAAATTAGCTGGGGGTGGTGGCGCATGCCTGTAGTCCCAAGCTACTCAGGAGGCTGAGGCTGAGGCAGGAGAATGAATCACATGAATCCGGGAGGCGTAGGTTGCAGTGAGCTGAGATCACGCCACTGCACTCCAGCCTGGTGACAGAACAAGACTCCATCTCAAAAAAAAAAAAAAAAAAAAATTCACAACCAAAGGGAAGTGAACACCATTACCCACTTCCCAGCACAGAGATGAGAAAACTGAAGATCTAGACAGAGTGCAGCTCTCCCAGTTGGCAAAGCTCCTGAGATGTGGGTCCTCTTTCCCACCCTCCCGCTCCTTTTTACCTACAAGGCCCATGTCAAATGCTGCTTCATGGGTCTCACCCTCCTGCAAGGTGCCCACAACAAGATGCCAAGCCCCAGAGCAGTTGGCCTGGGGCTCTGGGGCTCTTGACAGAGTTAACTCTGTTCTTGGCAGTTTCCTCCTCTCAGCATGGGTGGGTCTCTGAAGCAGGCGCTGTATCCATCTGGGCAGTATCTTCTCTGGGCCTGGTCTGTCATAGGTGCTTCAGGTTTCCTCAGGTTGAACCGGATACCAGTCGGGCTACCGGATGTTTGCTTAAAATGAGTCATCATAGGACTCATGCTATTCCTGTGCTGCTTCCAGCTAGGACCGATTAAATCAGTCTGGATCTTCCTCAGGGTGATCCGCAAGATTCCTTTTCCAATTTCTACTTTTTGAGACTTTCCTTGGCCCTTGCACAGAAGCTCAAGCTCCACTGCCCACCTCCCCCAAGGGAAGAGGAAGGTGGGCAGTGGAACATCTTAGCTGATCGTCCCCATCCCCATCCAGCTGATGGGTCATGGGATTTTCGGAACTGGAAGGGAATTCTTAGGCAACAAAAATTCAGTGGCCTTCAAGGACCCAGAATGTAACAGGAAGTCATGGGGCTTGGCGGAGGGGGTTTGGAGGATTGGGAGGACTCATGGGGAGTTGGAGAGTGGATATTTTGTCTGAAGGTGTTCACGTCCGGGCTGGTCGCTGGTAGCTCATGCCTGTAATCCCAGCACTTTGGGAGGTCGAGGCAGGTGGATCACTAGGTCGGAAGTTCGAGACCAGCCTGACCAACATGGTGAAACCGCGACTCTACTAAAAATACAAAAAGTTAGCCGGACATGGTGGCGCAGACCTGTAATCCCAGCTACTCAGGAGGCTGAGGCAGGAGAATCACTTGGACCTGGAAGGCAGAGGTTGCAGTGAACCAAGATTGCACCACTGCACTCCAGCCTGGGTGACAGAGCGAGACGCTGTCTCAGGAAAAAAAAATAAAAAAATAAAAAAGGAAGGTGTTCACGTCCTAAGGCTAAAAATCACAAACTTAGCCTGATAGCACTGCCTAGCAATCTGGATTATATCACTTCTATAGCCTGATTCTGCCTTTTTTTTTTTTTTTTTTTTTTTCTGAGACGCAGTCCTGTCTCTGTCACCCAGGCTGGAGTGCAGTGGGGCCATCTTGGCCCAATCAACCAATCTTTCCGCCTCAACCTCCTGAGTAGTTGGGACTGCAGGTGAGCACCACCATGCCCAGCTAATTTTTGTATTTTTAGTAGGGGGCGAGTTTCACCATATTGGCCAGGCTGGTCTCGAGCTGCTGAGCTTGTGATCCTCCTGCCTCTGCCTTCCAAAGTGCTGTGATTGCAGGCGTGAGCCACCGCGCCCAGGCTCCTGATTCTAGATCTAAACCTCTGGAGACTGGGGTTTGAAAGGAACAGGGGGTTTGCCCAAGGGTGCACAGTGAGTCAGAAGAATTCAAGAATCATCACTCTTTCTGGCTGGGTATGGTGGCTCACGCCTGTAATCCCAGCACATTGGGAGGCCAAGGCGGGTGGATAACCTTAGGTAGGAGTTCGAGACCGGCCTGGCAACATGGTGAAACCCCGTCTCTACTAAAAATACAAAAAATTAGTCAGACATGGTGGCAGATGCCTGTAATCCCAGCTACCCAGGAGGCTGGGGCAGGAGAATCGCTTGAACCTGGGACAGAGGTTGCAGTGAGACAAGATCACACCACTGCACTCCAGCCTGGGCAACGAGAGCGAAACTCTATCTCAAAAAAAAAGAGAATCATCACGGTTTCCAAGCAACATACTTACCTTTTCCTCTTTCTCCTTCGGCCTCTTCTCCGAGCTCTCTCTCTTCAAGTTTTCACTTGAGAACTAGTCTCCTGGCCCAAGAAGTATAATCGTAGCCTTTGACAGATGGATACTGTCATCCAAAACTATCACCTGTTGGCTGAGCACAGTGGCTCAGACCTGCACTCCCTGCACTTTGGGAGGCCGAGGGGGCAGATCACGAAGTCAGGAGATCGAGACCATCCTGGCCAACATGGCGAAACCCCGTCTCTATTAAAAATACAAAAAAAAATTTAGCTGAGTGTGGTGGTGCACACCTGTAGTCCCAGCTACTCAGGAGGCTGAGGCAGGAGAATCACTTGAACCCTGCAGGCAGAGGTTGCAGTGAGCCAAGATTGCACCACTGCACTCCAGCCTAGTGACAGAGTGAGACTCCATCTCAAAAAAAAAAAAAAAAAAAAAAAAATGCTGAACTCTGTTCCTCATTTCAACAAGTGAGCACTGAGGCCCAAGTTACAGTGTGACTTAGATGTGAGACAAGGCTGGGCATGGTGGCTCACCCACCAACTGTACTCCAAGCACTTTGGGAGGCCAAGGTGGGAGATTGCTACAGCCCGTGGAATTTGAGATCAGCCTGGGCAACAGAGTGAGACCCTGTTTCTACTAAAAACAATTAGCTAGACGTGGCAGTGCATACTTGGAGTCCCAGCTACTGAAGAGGCTGATGCAGGAGGATCCTTGGGCCCAGAAGGTGGAGGTTGCAGTGAACCATGGTCAGGCCACTGCACTCCAGCCCAAGCGATAGAACAAGACCTTGTCTCAAAAAAAAAAAGAAAAAAAAAAAAAAAAGGCTGGACACAGAGGCTCATGCCTGTAATCCCAGTACTTTGGGAGGCTGAGGCGAGTGATCACAAGGTCAAGAGATCAAGACCATCTTGGCCAACATGATAAAATCTCGTCTCTGCTAAAAATACAAAAATTAGCTGGGTGTGGTGGTGCACACCTGTACTCCTGGCTACTCAGGAGGGCTGAGGCAGGAGAATCACTTGAACCCAGGAGGCAGAGGTTGCAGTGAGCCAAGATTGCACTATTGCACTCCAGTCTGGTGACAGAGACAGAATAGAAGCCAGGTCTCTAGGGTCCTTTTCTATGTTTATTATTATTATTATTATTTTTTGAGACAGCGTCTTGCTCTTGTCACCCAGGCTGGAGTGCAAATGGCACTATCTCAGCTCACTGCAACCTCCACCTCCTGGGTTCAAGCGATTCTCCTGCCGCAGCCTTCCAAGTAGCTGGGATTACAGGTGCATGCCACTACACCCAGCTAATTTTTGTATTTTTAGTAGAGACAGGGTTTCACCATGTTGGCCAGGCTAGTCTCGAACTCTTGACCTCAGGTGATCCACCCACCTCGGCCTCCCAAAGTGCTGAGATTACAGGTGTGAGCCATATCAGGCCTTCTACAGGGTTGTTTTCAACAAACACACTTCACTTTGTGAGTGCCAGGTGAGTATAAGGGGTAATCAGGAGAAGCGAAGAGTGTTGTGCAGCCTTTTTTGTTTTTGTTTTTGTAAAGAATGTTTGGAAGACAAAAGCAGGCTGCCTCTGATTAGTCTGGTTTACTTAACTGAGTGTTTTAAATTCCATTCTGGTGCCTGAAAACAAACTTAATTGCCAATTGTAAATGGAATAAATAACAATATTTATGTTGAATTCCTGAAAACAGACCAAGGCTGCTGACTTGCCATTTAGTCAGATTAAAAACAAATGGCTAAAGTACGCCAGACATGTGAGGAATGTGGAGAGAAAATTCCAACATGCAGTGGTGGGTGCTCGCCTGCAGCCCCTGGAGAGAGATGGGCCAGCCCACCTCCAGGGCAAGGCAGCCTCCCCCACGGTCCCCTCCCCCCAGTGGGAGTGGGTTGGCTGCATCATCTGTGAAGGACACTTAAACCACATCCTCCTCAGGGCTCAAGCCAAGGGCTTCCCATTAAACTTTTTTTTTTTTTTAATTTTTTTTTTTTTGAGACGGAGTTTCCCTCTTGTTGCCCAGGAGTGCAATGGCACGATCTCGGCTCACCGCAACCTCCGTCTCCTGGGTTCAAGCAACTCTCCTGCCTCAGCCTCCTGAGCAGCTGGGATTACAAGTGAGCACCACCATGCCCAGCTAATTTTTTGTATTTTTAGTAGAGACGGGGTTTCACCATGTTGACGAGGATGGTCTCGATCTCTTGACCTCGTGATCCACCCGCCTCGGCCTCCCAAAGTGCTGGGATTACAGGCGTGAGCCACCGAGCCCGGCTATTAAACTATTTTTTTAACCTTGATAAATAACCATCATTAAAATAAATCATTGGTTCCACAAATAGTTATCAAAGATCTATGTTCCAACAGGTATTGTGCCAGCTCCTGAAAATCCAGTGATGAAGAAACTGAAAAGGACGATGTCTATGGAGGAGCTTAAATTCTGCTCTAACTAATGTTTATGGAGGGTTTTCCAGCACCAAATCTTTTTTGGTAGATTATGTTCTCTTTTAATAATGCTTTCTTTTCTTTTTCTTCTTCTTCTTTTTTTTAAGTGGAGTCTCAGTCTGCTGCCCAGGCTGGTGTGCAGTGGTGCAGTCTGGGCTCACTGCAACCTCTGTCTCCCGGTTCAAGCGATTCTCACTTGAGGTGTCTTCACCTCCCAAGTAGCTGGGATTACAGGCACCTGCCACCACGCCCAGCTAATTTTTGTATTTTAATTTTATTTATTTATTTATTTATTTATGCTACGGAGTCTTGCTCTGTCACCCAGGCTAGAGTGCAATGGCGCAATCTCGGCTCACTGCAACCTCCATCTCCCGGGTTCAAGCAATTCTCCTGCCTCAGCCTCCAGAGTAGGTGGGTTTACAGGCGCCCACCACCATGCCCAGCTAATTTTTGGTATTTTTAGTAGAGACGAGGTTTCACCATGTTGACCAGGCTGGTCTCAAACTCCCGACCGCAGATGATTCGCCCACCTCGGCTTCCCAAAGTGCTGGGATTACAGGTGTGAGCCACTGTGCCCAGGCTTCATCTTCTCTTTTAATAATCCTCTGGTTCCAAAATGGAAATTTTTTTTTTTTAATTAAAACTGAGCTGGGTGCAGTGGCTCACACCTGTACTCCCAACACCTTGGAAGGCCAAGGTGGGAGGATTGCTTGAGCCCAGGAGTTCCAGACCATCCTGGGCAACGTATCAAGACCCTGTCTCTACAAAAAAAATTGTTTAAAAAATTAGCCAACAGGGTGATCTACATCTGTAATCCCAGCTACTCAGGAGGCTGAGCGGATAGGACTGCTTGAGCCCAAGAATCGAAGGCTGCAGTGAGCAGTGATCACGCCGCTGTGCTCCAGCCTGGGCAAAGAGGGAGACCCTGACTCAAAAATAAATAAATAAATAAAATGAAAACTGTCAATAAGCTGTTTCGATTAGTATAAATACAAAAGAGCATGACAAAATAATTTTTAAATTACTTGTTTTTTTTAAAAGAAAAATTGTTTTGACCTTGTTGGCCAGGCTGGTCTCAAACTCCTGACCTCACGTGATCCACCCACCTCCATTTTCATGACCTAATTATCTCCCAAAGGCTCTACTTCCTAATACCATTAAATCAGGGATTACAGAGTCAACATAGGATTTTTTTTTTTTTTGAGACAGAATCTCGCTCTGTCGCCCAGGCTGGAGTGCAGTGGCACGATCTTGGTTCACTGCAACCTTATACTTCCCAAGTTCAAGCGATTCTCCTGCCTCAGCCTCCTGAGTAGCTGGGACTACAGGCATGTGCCACCATGCCCAGCTAATTTTTGTATTTTCAGTAGAGATGGCGTTTCACCATGTTGGCCAGGCTAGTCTCAAACTCCTGACCTCAGGTTACTGCCCACCTTGGCCTCCCAAAGTACTGGGATTACAGGCACGTGCCACCATGCTGGGCTAATTTTTGTATTTTTAGTAGAGAGGGGGGTTTCACCATGTTGGCCACGCTGGTCTTGAACTCCTGACCTCAGGTGATCTGCCTGCCTTGGCCTCCTAAAGTTCTGGGATTATAGGCATGAGCTACCTCACCCAGCCCAACATATGAATTTTGATGAACACAGACCTTCAGTCTGTAGCACGCCCAATTTACAATGAGGAAAAGGGAACCTGAGCCTAAAGTTGTTTGTACATTTTCAGAGCCCTTCCCTAAACCCCAAGTTAAGATCCCTGCCTGGAGGGCTAGAACCTGGGGACCATGCTGGAGCTGTGGAGACCTGGGGCCTGGGAGTGAATGTTTGTTGAGTGAATGAATGGGCCCTGCACACGGTTGCAACCAAGGATGCCTTGCACTCAGGCTATCCCAGGAGACAAGCCTGGTACAAAATATGCTCACTGAGGAAGGGATGAAGAAATTATGTACGTACCTATCAGTTCTTCAGTTAGGAGCATGAGCCCCTACTCCCTTCTCCAGTGAGGCACTCACATGACAAGCCCTTGGGGGTAGCTAGTGACAGATCTGGAATTAAGATGTCCATGCCATGGTGCTGTGGTCATGCTTTATTTTTTATTTTTATTTTTATTTTTTTTTGAGACGGAGTCTTGATCTGTCGCCAGGTGCCAGGCTGGAGTGCAGTGGCGAGATCTCGGCTCACTGCAACCTCCACCTCCCTGGTACAAGCAATTCTCCTGACTCAGCCTCCCAAGTAGCTGGGACTATAGGCATGCGCCACCACGCCCTGCTAATTTTTGTATTTTTAGTAGAGATGGGGTTTCACCATGTTGGCCAGGATGGTCTGGATCTCTTCACCTCGTGATCCACCTGCCTCAGCCTCCCAAAGTGCTGGGATTACAGGTGTGAGCCACCTCGCCTGGCTGACATTTATCTTTATTTGGTCTTCACTACATGCTTTACACACATTATTCATTATAATCCCTTTTTTTTTTTAAGATGGAGTCTTGCTCTATCACCCAGACTGGAGTGCAGTGGTGCAGTCTTGGCTCACTGCAACCTCCTCTACCTGGGTTCAAGGGATTCTCCTGCCTCAGCCTCCCAAATAGCTGGGACTACAGGTACACATCATACCTGGCTAATTTTCTTATTTTTAGTATAGACATGTTGGCCGGTAGACACCATGTTGGCCAGGCTGGTCTCAAATTCCTGACTCAAGCAAGCCTCTCACCTTAGCCTCCCAAAGTTCTGGAATTACAGTTGTGAGCCACCGCGCCCCTATTTCATTATAATCCTTAAATCAAACTTTATGTTGATTCCGTTTCCTTATCCTTATCTTACAAATGAAGGAATTGATGCTGCTAGATTGCCCAAGGTCACATAGCCAGAGAGTGGTAGGGCTGGGGACCTTGGTCCTCCTTATGTCACCTCAGTGACATAAGCACCACACCATCCAGCCTCCCTAAATCACCAGGCGCAGCCTCTCACTGCCTCTAGCTCATGATCTAGAGTCTATCCCAGGTCGATTTCCCGTTGAACAGCAGAAATGTCCGATGGCCACTGAACTCTGCTTTCAGATGTGGACAAAGCCTCTACCTTCTTCATGCCAGAAGCTTTTTTCGCCCTTTTTTTTTTTTTTTTTTTTTTTTTTGAGGCCAGGTCTTCCTCTGTTATCCAGGTGGGAGTGTAGTGGCACAGTCACAGCTCACTGTAGCCTCAGTCTCCTGGGCTCCAGCAAACCTCCCACCTCAGCCTCCCAAGTAGCTGGGACCACACACATGTGTCACCACACCTCACTAATTTTTTTTTTTTTTTTTGAGATGGAGTCTTGCTCTGTCGCCCAGGCTGGAGTGCAGTGGCCCTATCTTGGCTCACTGCAACCTCTACCTCCCGGATTCAAGTCATTCTCCTGCCTCAGCCTCCCAAGTAGCTGGAACTACAAGCGCGTACCACCATGCCCAGCTAATTTTTGTATTTTTTAGTAGAGACAGGGTTTCTCCATATTTGCCAGGCTGGTCTCGAACTCCTTACCTCGTGATCTGCCTGCCTCGGCTTCCCAAAGTGTTGGGATTACAGGCGTGAGCCACCGAGCTGACTCATACCTCACTAATTTTTTGATTTTTTGTAGAGATAGGATCTCACAGGCTGGGCGAGGTGGCTCATGCCTGTAATCCTAGCACTTTAGGAGGCTAAGGTAGGCGGATAACTTGAGGCAGGGAGTTTGAGACCAGCCTGATTGACATTGCAAAACCCCGTCTCTATTTTTAAAAATACAAAAAAATTAGCTTGGCAGGGTGGCACATTCCTGTAATCCCAGCTATTCAGGAGGCTGAGGCATGAGAATCGCTTGACCCGGGAGGCAGAGGTTGCAGTGAGCCAGGATTGCGCCACTGCACTCCAGCCTGGGTGACAGAGCGAGACCTGGTCTCAAAAAAAAAAAAGAAAAAAAGGGGCCAGGTGTGGTGGCTCACGCCTGTAATCCCAGCACTTTGGGAGGCCGAGATGGGCAGATCATGAGGTCAGGAGTTTGAGACCAGCCTGGCCAACATCGTGAAATCCCGTCTCTACTAAAAATACAAATATTAACCAGGCGTGGTGGTGGGCACCTGTAATCCCAGCTACTCAGGAGGCTGAGGCAGGAGAATCACTTGAACCAGGGAGGCAGAGGTTGCAGTGAGCCGAGATTGCACCATTGCACTCAAGATTGGGCAACAGAGTGAGACTCCATCTCAAAAAAAAAAAAAAAAAGAGATGGAATCTTACTGTGTTGCCAAGGCTGGTCTAGAACTCTTGAGCTCAGGAATCCTCCCACCGCAGCCTCCCGAAGTGCTGCGATTATAGCTGTCAGATATCACACAGAACTGAGGCTGTCTTTTTTTTTGAGACGGAGTTTCACTCTTGTTGCCCAGGTTGGACTGCAATGGTGCGATCTCAGTTCACCGAAGCCTCCTTCTCCTGGGTTCAAGCCATTCTCCTGCCTCAGCATCCTGAGTAGCTGTGATTACAGGCGCATACCACCATATCTGACTAATTTTGTGTTTTTAGTAGAGACGGGATTTCTCCATGTTGGTCACGCTGGTCTTGAACTCCCGACCTCAGGTGATCTGCCTGCCTCAGCCTCCCAAAGTGTTGGGATTACAGGCGTGAGCCACCATGCCCGGCTGAGGCTGTCTTTTTGTTTGTGGCTCTCAGAATAGCGAGGAGGGAGAAGGCACCGAAGAGGGAAGAGTCTGAGAGCTTCTGCAGGTGCAGGTGCATTTTGTTCCCCTTTAAAGTCTGCCTTAAAGCAGAGACAGAGGAAAGCGTAGGAGGCCATGTAAACCACACAGACTCTGGAGCCAGAACTGCTACCCTGGGCAAGTCACTTCATTCTGAGCTTCAGTTTCTCATCTGAAAATGGGCATGATGAAACCAATCTTCCAGTATTACTGTGAGAATTAAATAGATAAACACAGATTGTGTGCAGCGGCTCACACCTATAATCCCAGCATTTTAGGAGGCTGAGGCAGGAGGATCACTTGAGTCCAGGAGTTCGAGACCAGCCTGGACAACATGTGACCCCCCCCATCTCTACAAAAAATTTTAAAAATTAGTCAGAAGTAGGGGTGCATACCTGTGATCTCAGCTACTTGGGGGGCTGAGGCAGGAGGATCATGTGAGCCCGGGAGCTGGAGGCTGCAGTGAGCCGTGATCACACTACTATCCTCCAGCCTGTGCGAGACAGTCAGATCCTATCTCAAAAAAAAAAAAAAAAAAAAAAAAAAGTAAACACAGCTCCAGGTTCTTGTCTCTCCTAGAACTTATCATGGTGCATTAAAATTTTAAAATTTGTCTCACTGCTATATCCCCCAGTTCCTAAGATTGAGTCTGGCACAAATGTTTCTGGAAGAGATAACATTTGTAAAGATAAAGTCTACCAGGCTTACAGCTGATCTGAAATAAATTAAAAATATATTGCCTGTATTCCCAGCGCTTTGGGAGGGTGAGGTGGGTGGATCACAAGGTCAAGAGATGGAGACCATCCTGGCCAACATGGTGAAACCCTGTCTCTACTAAAAAAAAAAAGAAAAAAAAATACAAAAATTAGCTAGGCATGGTGGCGTGCACCTATAGTCCCAGCTACTCGGGAGGCTGAGGCAGGAGAATTGCTTGAACCTGGGAGGTGGAGGTTGCAGTGAGCCGAGATCGCACCACTGCACTCCAGCCTGGCACCTGGCAACAGAGCCAGACTGTGTCACACACACACACACACACACACAAAATTTATATATATATATGTATATATATATACACAAATGTGTGTGTATGTGCATGTGTGTAAAGTGAAGAGGATCAAGAAGGAAATCAGAGAACTCTTGAGAGTCCTCCAGGAATCAGTGAGGCAGGTAGTGTATGAACACTCTCTGGATCGTGAGCTGTGGATTCAAATGTAGCCTCTTCACTACTGAGGCAGTGTCATCAAAATGTATACCTGGTCTGTCTGGTTAATCTCCTCTTACCTAGTAGGTTTTCTAAGCAGCCTCAAATCCTTTCTAGAAAGATCCTTGGCAAGGATTCTCTCCTTGACTAAACTCTATTTAGGCTCCCCTGAACTTTTCAGCTAGGTCTTGACTTTTTGACTTCTGTGTTAATCTTTACATTATCCAGTTCTGTTTTGTTTTTAGGGACAGGGCCTTGCTCTGTCACCCAGGCTGGAGGGCAGATAGCAAGATCAGAGCTCACTGCAGCCTCAAACTCCTGGCCTCAAGTGATCCTCCTGCCTCAGCCTCCAGAGTAGCTGTGACTACAGGAGCATGCCACCACACCAGCGAATTCTTTTAATTTTTTGTAGAGAAGGGGGTCTTACTATGTTGCCCAAGCTGGTCTTGAACTCCTGACCTCAGGTGATCCACCCGTCTCAGCCTCCCAAAGTGCTGAGATGACAGGCGTGAACCACTGCACCCAGCCCTGATTGTCAATATCTAATCAGGTTCCTCATTCTCCACCGTTCCCCAGGTGATGTCTGATCACCTTGGTCTGCCTTCACAAGAATCTTGTTAGGTGTGTTTAAGCCCGAATCCTCCCTTATCTCTGAGGTAATTTCCTATCCACCTACCCTCAATCAGTGGATCCTTGCTCCTTCCCTATAAATTCCCAATTGCCCATGCTGAATTCTGAATTGAGCCCAAATATTCTCCCGCCCTGCCAAACCCACTGCAGTGGTCCCTACACCCATCACGATGCTCCTCCCCCTAATAAAGTGGCCTTATAGTCTTTAACAAATGTCATTTAATATATATATATTTAACATTCTGTGCATAAAACTCCAGCCAAGTGAGGTCCTGATTCCTCTCTGTGTCTCCCAGTTCCCATCAGTGACGAGAGCACAACGCAACCAGGGTTTTGGGGAGCCTTCCATGAAAGCACCTGGAAGCCTGGGGGCTTTTGACACAGATGGGGAGGGGCGGAGGCAGTGGGTCTGAGCAGCATCAGCCTAGAAATGCAGAACTGCCAAAAGAAACCCCCCCCTAAAAGTCAGGACACTTAAAATAAAGGTGAATTCCAGGGGGAAGTGGGGCTTCCCCGACTCGCGGCTTTCCGGACTTGCCCACCCCCCCCACGCCCCTTCTCCCCAGGTGCGCAGCCCGCGCCGCCCACCCTGGGCGCGCCGAGGCGGCGGGAGCCGCGCTCTCTAGGACCCGAGGAGGAAGCGTTGCAGGGAGACGGTGCCTCCAGCGGGTGCTGCCGCGAGCGGCCGGCCGAGGGGCTGGAAATGAAAGTAAAGCGCTCCGGAGCCACATGGACGGAGCTGCCGGGGCGGCGGCGCCGGGAGCAGGATGCGGCCGCCCGTAATTAAATAGCATTTACTCTTATTATTACTAATAATAATAATAATAACGTAATCATACCTCTAGTCATAGCATACCATTTATCGGGCTCGGCGCAGACCCGCGGGAAGCGCAGCCCGGCGGAGGTGAGTGCTTGGCGCGGCCGGAGCCCCGCGGGGCAGAGGCCGGGGCCACTGCGTCCCCGGCCGCCCGCGCGCGACGGTTTGGGGACGCCCGGGCCGGCCGGACCGGGGGGAGGCGCCCAGAGCCCTGTCCAGGCCGGGGCCGCGCCGGGCCACCTGGAAAGTGGGATTTTGCAAAAAATAAATTGTCTCTAAACCCCCATTTCCTCCTTTTTTGGGGATCCCGGTCCCGGTGCCCTGCCCCCAAAGTTTCTAAGTTACGGTGCGGCCGGGGGCACCTGCCCTGGGGAGACTTGGCCGCCCGTGCCGCCCCCGGGAGCTGTGTTGGAATTTTCGTGGGGCCTTGCCGGCGTCCGGAGCTTCTGGGGTCCCTGGATGCTCTGCCAACCCCCCGCCCAGGGGGTCTCGGGGACCGGCAGGGGGAGTCGCTGGCAGGGCCCCCCTTCCTTTTGTGTTCGCCTTGGCTTCGCAGCACCCGGAGTTGGAGGGGCAGCGGGCGAGGGTAGGGGAGCGCGGCCGCCAGACGGGCCATCCTGTCGGCTGCGGCGGCCACGCGAGCCCGGGGATCCGGGGCCTGCAGCCGGGCCCGCTGGAAGGGGTCGACAGGAAAGGGGGTGCGGTCTGGGCCTGCTGGTCAGGGGGGCGTTTCCCGGTCGCCGGATCAGTTTCTGGGCTCTGAGGCCTGTGGGAGGCCCGTGGCCGTCTAGGGAGTGAGTGCTAGGGGGCTTCGGCTCTGGCGCCTGAGGGAGGGTGCCTGATGGGGCTGGGGGCCTTGGAGCCGCGGACCCCGGCCTCATATCCCCATCCTGCCCGCAGCGAGCCTGGGGGCCTCACTCCGGGATTACTCCCTCCTCTTTCCCCTCCTTTCTCCTTAAAACTGTGTCTGATTTGGGTGTTTATAAGGCGCCTGGTTGGGGGGGTCTTTCACAGACAAAGCCGTTTTCCCAGGAAAAGAAATGATCATGTGAAAAACAGCTCCCCTCTGATAGAACCTGATGTCTGTGTTGCCGACAGAGCATTGATGGGGAAGACTAGGGGGATAGGGCCCTGCGTGGGGAGTCTGGGGGCTCGAAAAGGGGGCTGGGCCTGAGTGGCGAGGGAGCTGGTGATCAGCGGTTTTGTTTCTCGGGTTGCTAGCTTTGGCATCAGACTTTGAACCCCAACTTCTTGCCATATTCCTCAGCATCTGCAGTTCAGCCTGATGAAAATAGCAGAATGCAGATCCTTGAATTGTCACACAAATGAGATAATTATAGTACATGTAGCAACCGTGTTGGACACAGAGTGCTGGCGGAATCTTTAGTTCTACTACCAATACTCCCCCCTACACACACATACACCCATCCCCCCTCCGTGGGGGTCTCCTTTCCCCACGTTCACCTCCCATGGAAGTTGGACTGCCATAGAAGGTAGAAATGACACCTGGTCGACACTCGGATGGAGCATATTTGAGAAGTGGAGAGCTTTAAGGTGGGAAGAAGAAACCTGTGTCCAGGAGGGATGAGATCTGAGGATGGGAGAGAGACTTTGTTGTCCCTGAGTTGGGATAAAGTTTCTGTTCTGCGGATGCTGGGAGTTCTTAGCTGCTGGCTTTTGTATAGGTTACACAGGAATGTGGATTTTGGTAGATTATTGTGAGGCTAAGAAGCTTGGTGGGGATGCGCTGATCTCTCGAGTCTTAGGTGTAGGAAAGCTGAGATGTCGGTTGAGACATGGGTAGAGAATCTGAAAATTATAACCCCTCAATCTGAAAGTCATAATCCTTAAAATATCACTTTTTAGTTTACAACAAAAGGGTGGCTTGGCGTGGTGACTCACGCCTGGAATCCCAGCACTTTGGGAGGCCGAGGTGGGTGGATCACCCGAGGTCAGGAGTTTGAGACTAGCCTGGCCAACATGGTGAAACCCAGTCTACTAAAAATACAAAAATTAGCTGGATGTGGTGGCGGATACCTATAATCCCAGCTACTTGGGAGGCTGAGGCAGGAGAATCGCTTGAACCTGGGAGATGGAGGTTACAGTGAGCCAAAGATGGTACCATTGCACTCTAGCCTGGCAGACAAGCGCAAGACTGAGTCTTAAAAATAAAAATAAAAAAAAAACCAAAAAGGCTTTCACATATGTTGGCTCATCCGTCCTCCTTAGTAATTGTGTCAGGTAGACATTTTCCAGATGAGAAACCTTAGGCCGAATTGTGAGTCTTGCTGGAAAGTCAGACAGCAGAGGTAGGATTCCCCACACAGTTTTCTGGCTCTGAATCGTCACCCTTTCCCAGGGTCCTAGGCTACCTTAGCAAGTGACTTTTCTTTTTCTTTTTTATTTTGAGACAAGGTCTCACTCTGTCACCCAGGCTGGAGTACATTAGTACAATCGTAGTTCAATCTGCCCGGCCCAAGCAATCTTCCTACCCTGGCCTCCCAAAGGGACTGGGTTACAGGCATGAGCCACCAAGCCTGGCTCAAGTTTCTTTTCTTTCTTCTCTTTCTTCTCCTTCCCACTTTCTCTCTTTCTCTCTTTTATTTGACAGAGTCTCACTCTATTGCTCAGGCTGGGGTGCAGTGGCTCCATCTCGGCTCACCGCAACCTCCGCATCCTGGGTTCAAGCGATTCTCCTGCCTCAGCCTCCTGAGTAGCTGGATTACAGGCATGTGCCACCACACCTGGCTAATTCTTATATTTTTAGTGGAGACGGGGTTTCACCTTGTTGGTCAGGCTAGTCTCGAACTCTGTCCTCATGATCTGCCTGCCTTGGCCTCCCAAAGTGCTGGGATTAGAGGCGTGAGCCACCGCGCCTGGCCAGCTCTTTCTTTCTTTGACAGAGTTTCTCTCTGTCACCCAGGCCAGAGTGCAGTGGCACGATCTTGGCTCACTGCAGCCTCCCAGGTTCAAGCAATTCTCATGTCTCAGCCTCCTAAATAGCTGGGACTACAAGCACCCACCACCACACCTGGCTAATCTTTGTATTTTTAGTAGAGACAGGGTCTCGCCACGTTGCTCAGGCTGGTCTTGAACTCCTGGTCTCAACATATCTGCGCATCTCAGCCTCCCAAAGTGCTGGGGTTACGGGCTTGAGGACCTCATGCCTGTCTGCAAGTTACTTTGCAAGTGCCTCTTGTGTGATGCTGTGGGGGGAGGTTTGCAATTGAGTTTGTCATTTATTATCTGGCTGGAAAGAGAAAGTTCACTGTAGTGAACCAATGAGAACACAAGAATTCTGGGGTCAATGCAGTGGGAGTAGAGAGAAGAGAGCTCAAGGTTATCTGGAAAAGTTGGAGAAGGCTTCTTCCAGGAAGTAGAATTTGAACTTGAAAAAATGGGGAGGCCTGTTAGGGTGGAGAAGAAGGGAATTTCTGGGTTAGCCACAAGTGCTTCTGTGCTGGGGAGGTTGACTTACATTATCTCTAATTGTTATAGTAGCTCCATGAGGGATGGGCATTGTAATCTCCATTTCTCAGATGAAGAAATTGAGGGCCAGGCGTGGTGGCTCATGCCTGTAATCCTAGCACTTTGGGAGGCCAAGGTGGGTGGATCACTTGAGGTCAGGAGTTCAAACCAGCCTGGCCAACATGGCGAAACCCTGTCTCTACTAAAAATATAAAAATTAGCTGGGCGTTGTGGCACATGCCTGTATTCCCAGATACAGGGATTTGGGAGGCTGAGGCAGGAGAATTGCTTGAACCCAGGAGGTGAAGGTTGCAGTGAGCTGAGTTTGTGCCACTGTACTCCCACCTGGGCAACAGAGAGAGACTCTGGCTAAAAAAAAAAAAGAAAAAAAAAGAAATTGAGGAACACAGGATTTGTGTGCCCAGCCCAAGGTCAACCTGAAGGATTTGAATCCAGGCCTTCTTGACTCTCAAGTGTGCTCTGCCCTCTGCAGCCACCTTCCTCTCAGATACTTAAGCAAGAACAGGGACCAGTCTGTAATCTCAGCACTTTGGGAGGCCAAGGCGAGCTGATCACTTGAGGTCAGGAGTTCGAGACCAGCCTGGCCAACGTGTTGAAACCCCATCTCCACGAAAAACACAAAAATTAGCCCGGCCTGGTGGTGGGCGCCTGTGAGCCCAGCTACTAGGGAGGCTGAGGCAGGAGAATCACTTGAACCTGCAGGGTAGAGGTTGTGGTGAGCCAGGATTGTGCCACTGTACTCCAGCCTGGACGACAGAGTGAAACTCCATCTCAAAAAAAGAAAAAAAAGAAAAAAAAAACCCAGAGATCAGATGGTCTAAATTAGCAACTGCAACCAGGGGAAGGGGCTCGGGCTGAATAGTCAGCAAGCTCCCCAAGACCAAGGAGTTCTCCTGAACTGGCTGTGTCCCAGGGACCCGCAGGACTGGCCCAGTGAAAGCACTCTCAGTAGGTTTCTAACTTGAGAAGGCAGGATGGCAGTAGGAGGAGGACTGGTCCCTGAGCGTGTTCAGACTGGATCTGAGCAGGTTCGGTTCCTCAGTGCCTGCTGAGTGCAAACTCAGCACCCTGGAGGAGCTCGGAGCTTGGGATGAGATAGATATGGACCATTAATCTGAGCTTCCCAAGGACAGGAACTGGGTCTGATTCACCCTCTGTGCCTCCAGCCCCAGAGGCAGTGCCAGGATGACACACTCAGCCATTGTGTTGTCAAATTGAATTATGCCCCAGTGTAGAGGAGGAAGGTTTATTTTGCTCAAGAGTGGAAGGTCTTCCTAGAATTGCCATTTGAACATTTGAAAGATAGGTTGAAAAGCCAGAGAAAGGTGTTCTAAGCAGAGGCACTGACATGGACAAAGCCGGGGGACCATACAGCCACAGTCTAGACTGGCTTTTCAACCTGACTTTGGGTTCAAGTCAGGCTCTGCCGTCGTGATCCCTTCGATTATCTGGGCCTCACTTTCCCCTTCGGGAAAGGAGCCCTGAGAGATTTGATGATATTTAATGATAACCCGTGTCTGGGGGTCAGGATAAGAAACTCAGATGAAAGGAGCTAGAGATATTTTTAAATGTTTATTAATTTAGCAATCACCAGTCCAGCAATTCTTTAGGCCCTGTTGTTGTGAGTGCTTTTTCCTAAGTTAGCTTATTTCTTTTTTTTTTCTTTTTTTGAGATGGAGTTACACTCTTATCACCAGACTGGAGTGCAGTGGTGGGACCTCGACTCACTGCATCCTCCGCCTCCCTGGTTCAAGTGATTATCCTGTCTCCGCCTCACGAGTAGCTGGGATTACAGGTGTGCACCACCACGCCCAGCGAATTTTTGTATTTTTAGTAGAGACAGGATTTCAGCATGTTGGCCAGGCTGGTCTTGAACTCCAGACCCACCCACCTCAGCCTCCCACAGCGCTGGGATTGCAGGCATGAGCCACTGCGCCCAGCCTTTATTTAATTCTTATAACAGCCCTAGAGGGAGGCACTATAAATATCCCCATTTTACAGGTGAAGAAACTGGCATAGAGAGGTTCAGTGAAGCGCAGAAGGGGCAAAGCTACAGAGCCAACCCGGGATGTCTGGCTCTGGAGTTGTCCTGGTGTGGGCCTGGGAAGGGGCCTCTGGGGAGACCTGAGGTTGTTCAGATAAGGGGAGTGCGGGTGGAGGGGGGTGGTGGGTGGAGGTGCTACAGCCGGAAGCTGGAGGCTCAGCCTGGGCTGATGAAGTGAGTACTGTGTCAGCTCCCAGGAGCCTCCACAGAAGCCAGCTCCTTTCATCACATTTCATGGTCCCTGGAAAACAAGGTTTTCCTTTCTGTTTCCTTTCTCTGTCAGCACCAGCTACAGACTCCTTCCCACCGAATTCACTCGCCGCAGGAGACTGTTTCTTTGCAGGCATGTTGGCTGTATTGGTGCCATCTCCCCCACCAGGCTATGAAGGCCCAGAGGGAGGAACATTCCTGCATTCAGAACCCTGTCCCTTGAGAAACATCTGGTAACTTCAGTTCTGCAGCATCAGAGTGTCTCAGCATCAGAGGATGAGACAAGAGCTTGGTGGTGATCGTGGTGATACCGTAGCAGCCCCCATGTTAGTTAACACCACTGTATACCAGCATCGTGCTTGGCATTTCCTATGCCTTCTCTCATGAATGCACTTAACAGCTCTTTGAGGCAGGAGCAATCATTAGCAGCCCCATCTTGTAGTTGAAGAGCCTGAGGCTCAGAGAGACTAAGTAACACTGCCGAGATCACACAGCTGACATAGAGAAGGGAGTCAGATGAAGCCATTTGACGTCTCAGGTCTTAGCTACCATGCAGGAGACAGCCTTCAAGTTACTTCCAGTTTCCTCGAAGCTCTTTTCTTTTTTTTTTTTTCTAGGTAGAGTTTCGCTTTTGTTGCCCAGGCTGGAGTGCAGTGGTGCAATCTCGTCTCACTGCAACCTGCGCCTCCCAGGTTCAAGTGATTCTCCTGCCTCACCCTCCCGAGTAGCTGGGACTATAGGCGCATGCCACCATGCCCAGCTACTTTTTGTATTTTTAGTAGAGACAGGGTTTTTCCTTATTGGTCAGGCCAGTCTCAAACTCCCGACCTCAGGTGATCTGCCTGCCTCGTCCTCCCAAAGTGCTGGGATTACCGGCGTGAGCCACCGCGCCCGGCAGAAGCTCTTTTCTTATCAGTCTGGAAATCCTAACTGCCACCAACATGTGTGTCCTGTTGTGTCTAAAGTCTCTCATTAATTGTCATGACCATCTTTCGAGGTAAAGTAAGAGGTGTCCCTATTTTTCAGAAGAAAAAGACTGAGGCATCACCCACCTGCTGGCCCTTCCCTACCCAGTCCATGCTGTGACTGGGGAGGGGAAACAGGGTACTGAATTCTCTGAGATCAAGAACCGTGTCTTCCAGTTGCTTTGTGTTTCTGAAGTGCCAGGGCCTGCCGACGATCATTCCTTGACCACTTCTATGAGCGCTGTGGGGGAAGGTGGGGGCTCTGGCCCTCCTGGGGTTTTCAGAGGTCGCCCTGGTTCAGCTATGCTCTTGCTCCCTGAGCTTCCCTCTGTCATGCCCTCTCCCTCCACAGGCCGAGGAACACAGGGCGGGGAGCCCAAAGTCCCGAGTTTCATTCCCAACTCCTGCACATGCTGGCTGCATCATGGGGGCACGATTTTTTGTCATTCTTGGCTTCCGTCTCCTTTTCTGTGAAATGGCCCTACTGATCCAATCGAATCTGCGTCAGGGGTTGTAGTTGTCGTGATAATTTAATAGCCTTCAGAATATTCCTGAATCTTCTTCACTGTCTGCCTTGATCCAGGCTTGGACTACTGCAGTAGCCTCCTAACCAATCTCCCAGCATCCTCTCGTCATCCGTCCTCCCTGCAGTAACCAAAGGGATCGTCTTGCAAAATCAATGAGCTCCTGTCAGCCAGGCACGGTGGCTCACGCCTATAATCCCAGCACTTTGGGAGACCGAGGCAGGCGGATCACGAGGTCAGGAGTTCCAGACCATCCTGGCCAACATGGTGAAACCCTGTCTCCACTAAAAATAGAAAAATTAGCTGGGCATGGTGGTAGGTGCCTGCTGTAATCCAGCTACTCAGGGGGGGTGGTACGGCAGGAGAATCATTTGAAACCGGAAGGTGGAGGTTGCAGTGAGCCAAGATTGTGCCACTGCACTCCAGCCTGAGCAACAAGAGTAAAACTCCGTCTCAAAAAAATAAATATAAATAAATAAATAAATAAATAAATAAGCAAGCTCCTGTCACTCTGGTGCTGAAAACTCTCCCACAGTTTCCTGTCTCACGCAAAACACAGCCCTGGTTCCTGGCATGGCCTGTGAGTGGCTCTGGGACCAGCCTCACCTGCCCCTTGCACTTTGTCTCCCACGTGGCTTGCCCTTGCTCGGGTGCTGCAGCCATGCTGGCCTTCTGAGTTTTCCTGAAACATTATCACCTTGTTCCCACCTCAGGGCCATTGCCTGTACCCTGCTCCCTGCTGGGTAGGTGCCCTCTTACCCCACCTCCCATCTTCCATGACTGACTCTTTGTCTGTCTTAAATGCCAGCTTCCTCCTCAGGGCCTGCCCTAAACTCCCAGTCTGCTTTCTTTTTTTTTTTCTTTTTTTGAGATAAAGTCTCGCTCTGTCGCCCAGACTAGAGTGCAGTAGTGCAATCTCGGCTCACTACAACCTTGACCTCCTGCGTTCAAGTAATTCTCCTGCCTCAGCCTCCTGAGTAGCTAGGATTACAGGTGCCCACCACCACGCCCGGCCTAATTTTTGTATTTTTTAGTAGAGATGGGGTTTCATCATGTTGGCCAGGCTGGTCTTGAACTCCTGGCCTCAAGTGATCGCCCACCTTGGCCTCCCAAAGTGCTGGGATTACAGGGATGAGCCACTGCGCCTGGCCCTATTGTACTTTCCATCACTCCATGCCATGTTTCCTGCTTCAGCTTTCTTGTGACTCTGATCTCTATTTTTACTTGTCATGTGCATTTCACGCTGGTTTATTTGTCTTCCCACCCAAGGATGACAAGCTCCCCCAGGCCAGGGACTTTATTAATCGTGTTCCCTTAGCACCTGGTAGGGCCCGTTGCTCTAAAGGTGCTTCATGGTTATTTGCTGAATAAATGAATAACAGGTTAGCCACAGAATAGCCCTTGCCAAACAGCCCAGGACTGGGCAGAGAAACTGCAAAGAAATCGGCGTTGACTGAGTGAAAACTTATAGGATAATTATGTCCATCGTGAGCTGGGCACCATGGCTCACACCTGTGATCCCAGCAGTTTGGGAGGCCAAGATGGGCGATCACCTGAGGTTGAGAGTTCGAGACCAACCCTACCAACATGGAGAAACCCCGTCTCACCGGGTGCGGTGGCTCACGCCTGTAATCCTAGCACTTTGGGAGGCTGAGGCGGGCGGATCTTCTGAAGTCAGGACTTCGAGACTAGCCTGGCCATCATGGTGAAACCCCATCTTAAAAAAAAGAAAAAAGAAAAAGAAACCCTGTCTCGACTAAAAATACAAAAATTCTCTGGGCATGGTGGCGCATGCCTGTAATCCCAGCTACTTGGGAGGCTGAGGCAGGAGAATCGCTTGAACCCAGGAGGCGGAGATTGCTGTGAGCCGAGATGGCACCATTGCACTCTAGCCTGGGTAACAAGAGTGAGACTCTGTCTCAAAAAAAAAAAATTATAGACATTATGTCTATAATTTTTTTTTTTCCGGCAAGCAGAGCAGTGCTGGAAGCTCTTTTGATGCCACGGGTGCACCACAAGGATTTCAAGCTCCCTGGGAGCAGGAGCAGTGACTAATCAGCTTCTCAAGGGGAACAAAGTACACCACAGTGTTAGGCAGTCACTCTGAGCTATGGGCCTCTGGGTGACTCTGGTTTATTTTTTAATACTTGCCTGTAACTTCCAAAGCTTTTACAATGACCTTCTGTTACTTATTTTTTTTTTGAGATGGAGTTTTGCTCTTGTTGCCCAGACTGGAGTGCAGTGGTGTGATCTCGGCTCACCACAGCCTCCGCCTCCAGTTTCGAGTGATTCTCCTGCCTCAGCCTCCCAAGTAGCTGGAATTACAGGTATGAGCCACCATGCCTGGCCAATGACCTTCTGTTACTTTCTGTTTTGAAAAGGGAGTTAGTTTTTTTCTTTTTCTTCTTTTTTTTTTTTTTATTTTTTTTCCTTGTGAGACTCATTCACCAGGGAGTTACTATTTTTTAAGTGTCTTACTTTAAGCACCACATCTGGTGGGTCTTGATGAAGAAGTTGGAGCAGGGCCGGATGCAGTGGCTCACGCCTGTAATCCCAGTACTTTGGGAGGTCAAGGCGCGCAGATCACTTGAGGTCAGGAGTTCGAGACCAGCCTGGCCAACATGGTGAAACCCCATCTCTACTAAAAATACAAAAAAAAAAAAAAAAAAAAAATAGCTGAGTGTGGTGATGCATGCCTGTAGTCCTAGTTATTCGGAGGCCGAGGCAGGAGAATTGCTTGAACCTGGGAGGTGGAAGTTGCAGTGAGCCGAGATCAAGCCACTGCACTCTAGCCTGGGTGACAGAGCGAGACTCTGTCTCAAAAAAAAAAAAAAAAGCTGTAGCCCAGTCTTCTGGAGACAGGGATGTGGGTTTCAACTATTCCTGCTCTTGGCCCCAGGTTGTCAGGAGGGTAACACAAGATTATGAAAGTAGAAGCCCTTTGTAAGCAGAATGCTGCTGGAGGGAAAAGGAGTATGCTTTGCTACTGACTCTTAGTTTAGTTTATGGGGTAGGGACCAGGGAGTGGGGAGGTCTGGAGAAGTTTCCGCACTTTGGTTTCTGTTCAAGGTGGCCAGTTGACAAGAATACAAGCTGCAGGCTGCCATTCCACATTCATTCCTGGAGCCAGGGGCCCTGCCAGTAGCTCCGCTTTCTTCCTCAGCAGCAGTGTGGCCTTGGAGAGTCACAGATCCCCTCTGTGAAAAGTGGGCTAATTAACACCTACCTTTGAGATAACTGTGTGGATAAATAATATAATTCCTTAAAATAGGGCTTCTAAATCTTTTCAGATCTTTCTCTTTTTTTTTGAGACCTGTCATGTTTTCATGTTTTCTTTTTTTTTCTTTTTTATTTTATTTTATTTATTTATTTTTTGAGATGGAGTCTCACTTTGTTGCCGAGGCTGGAGTGCAGTGGCACGATCTTGGCTCACTGCAACCTCTGCCTCCTGGGTTCAAGCAATTCTCCTGCCTCAGCCTCCCGAGTAGCTGGGAATACAAGCGTACGCTACCACACCTGGCTGATTTTCATATTTTTAGTAGAGATGGGGTTTCACTGTATTGGTCAGGCTGGTCTTGAACTCCTGACCTCGTGATCCGCCCGCCTCGGCCTCCCAAAGTGCTGGGATTACAGGCGTGAGCCACCATACCTGGCCAACCTGTCATGTTTTTAAATGTATAAAGTGCCAGCCTAGGCGACATGGCAAAACCCTGTCTCTACAAAACTTACAAAAAGTTATCCAGGCATGGTGTTGCCTGGTGTAGCCTGTGGTCCCAGCTATTCAGGAAGCTGAAGGTGAGAGGATCGCTAGACACCAGGAGGCAGAGGTTGCAGTGAGCTGAGATCATGCTGCTGCAGTCCTGCCTAGATGGCAGAGCAGGACCCTGTCTCAAAAACAAAAGTATAGGCCGGGCGCAGTGGCTCACGCCTGTAATCCCAGCACTTCAGAAGGCCGATGCGGGAGGTCACGAGGTCAGGGGTTTGAGACCAGCCTGGCCAACAAAGTGAAACCCCGTCTCTACTAAAAAGATACAAAAAACTATCTGGGTGTTGTGGCGGGTGCCTGTAATCCCAGCTACTTGGGAGGCTGAGGCCGGAGAGTCACTTGAACTCGGGGCGGAGGTTGCAGTGAGCCGAGATCACGCCACTGCACTCCAGTCTGGGCGACAGTGCAAGACCCTGACTCAAACAAACAAACAAACAAAAACTATAAAGTGAAATACACAGGATTACAAAGGAAAACAGTTATCTTGGATTATAGGATCAATTAAAAAACCAGATCTAGCAGTCTAATGTAGCTACTCTAATTTCAAAGGTGATAAGGGTGAACATTTCGTTATATCTGCAGTAACTGAAACGCAACAGGAAAAGATTCTGGCGGTGACTGGGTCACAGGTGGCTTAAAGATATTCCTGCCATGTGTTGCCTACATTCATAATTGGAAGGAGTGCTAAACATCAGGGGAGGCATTAGTGAAAGACAGGTTGTAAACGTTTTCCTTGAGTTCTCTCCATTTAGAATCCCTGCCATAGAAGATACTTGACATATTGCAGGTAACCACCAGAAGTGAGGTATGACTCCTCCCTGACCACCTTGGAGCAGAGGGTCCTCAGGGTGGGCACACATGCCATGTGAGGAACGTGGGGAAGGGCTATCTGCAGGCCTGGAATGCTGACTAATAGAGTTAAGGATGGCAAAATTAGACCTTTCCTGGTCTCTCCGAGGAAGCCATCAAGAGCCCAGTGAGTCAGGAAAAGTGCCGGGTGTCTTTAGAGATGACATAACCTCACAGTGTTCATGTGCTGTGTGCTGTGTCTGCAGTCTGGACTGACTGCCGCTCTTTCATTAAACCTGGGAAAGTGAGTGCAAAGAGGTGGGGCGTGCCTGTAGGCAACCTGGTGTAGGGGTAGGGGTGGGGTGGAATGGGGGAAGTGTGGGGATGGGGGAGAGGAGGACTGTCAGGTAGACAGGTGACAGAGTGTGGCTCTAGAGGCCAACTGCCAGGTCAAATCCCAGCTCCATCATCACTTACCAGCTGTGTAACCCTGGCAGGTTGTTCCGTCTCCTTGTGCCTTAGTTTCCTCATCGTAAGATGGGGAAGTAATGGTACTTTCTTATGGGATGTTGTTATATTTAAAGCTTTTAGAGCAGTTTCTGGTAGGAGAAAGAACTTAACAAATGATGACTGAGGCTGGGTGTAGTGGCTCACGCCTGTCATCCTAGTACGTTGGAAGGCCTAGTTGGGAAGATCGCTTGAACAGAGGAGTTCAAGGCCAGCCTAGCAACAAAGTGAGACACTGTCTCTACTAAAAATTAAAAATTAACCAGGTACAGTGGCTTGTGCTCCAGCTATTCTGGGGACTGAGGCAGGAGAATCACTTGAGCCAGGAGGTTGAAGCTGCAGTGAGCTATGATGGTGCCATTGCACTCCAGCCTGGATGACAGAGTGAGACCCTGTCTCTTTAAAAAAAAAAAAGAAAAAAAGAAATGGGCCAGGCATGGTGGCTCATGCCTGTAATCCCAGCACTTTGGATCACTTGAGGTCAGGAGTTTGAGAGCAGCCTGACCAACCTTGTGAAACCCAGTCTCTACCAAAAATACAGAATTAGCCAGGTGTGGTGGCGCAGGCCTGTAATTCCAGCTACTCAGGAGGCTGAGGCAGGAGAATTGCTTGAACCCAGGAGGCGGAGGTTGTGGTGAGCCAAGATGTGCTATTGCGCTCCAGCCTGGGCAAGAGGAGCAGAACTCCATTAAAAAAAAAAAAAACATGACTGATAGCATCCTCACTGTTTTTCTAAGATCCATGAGCACGACCTACTCAAAATAGGTTTCCCGAAGTTTCTTCTTTTGAGATGGAGTTTCGCTCTGTCGCCCAGGTTGGAATGCAGTGGTGTGATCTCAGCATCCATCGCCCTGGTTCAAGTGATTCACTCACCTCAGCTTCCCGAGTAGCTGGAATTATAGGCACCCACCACCACGCCCAGATAATTTTTTGTACTTTTAGTAGAGACGGGGTTTCACCACAATTGGCCAACCTAGTCTTGAACTCCTGACCTCAAGTGATCTGTGCACCTCGGCTTCCCAAAGTGCTGGAATTACAGGCGCATGAGCCACTGCACCCAGTCCCCGAACAGTTTCTTTGGGCTGCTTAAAGATGAATCAGATACAGTGTCTGCCTTTAAGGAGCTCATAGTTTAGGGAGAGATGGTGACATAGCACATAGTTTCAGTTATTGAGGATGAGCACAGTGGTTGCAGTGAGCTTGGGGTACTGCGTGCAGTAGTGGTTGGGGGAAAGAAGCCTTCCTGGCAGAGGAGCCACCTTGGCTGAGCTTTAGAGAAGTGGTGGGCATGAAGCCAGGGTGGGAAGCAGTGAGCGTGGAGGATGCCGCACTCAGCTGGCAGCTTGGACAGGAAGCCGGATGGTCCATTGTTGCAGGAGTATGACTTTCCAGGCGGGCTGTGGGGCAGAAGAGGCCAGACATGCCCTGCAGTACTGCATGAACCAGGATGAGGAGCTCGGACTTTGTTCTAGTAGTGTTGTCATGGAAAGTTCTGTTTGTTTTTTAACTTTTTATTCACAAGAAGTTACAAAAATAGCACAAAGAATTCCCTTTACCTAGCTTCCCTGAATAGTGATATCCTATATGGCCCAGAAAATTGGAATTGGTACATTACTAGGCTACCGTGCTTATTTAGTTTTCACCTTTTTTTTTTTTTTTTTTTTGAGATGGAGTCTTGCTCTGTCGCCCAGGCTAAAGTGCAGTGGCACGATCTCAGCTCACTACAACCTCCGCCTCCTGGGTTTAAATAATTCTCCTGCCTCAGCCTCCCGAGTAGCTGGGATTACAGGCACATGCCTCCATGCCTGACTAATTTTTGTATTTTTGGTAGAGACAGGGTTTCACCATGTGTCCAGGGTGGTCTTGAACTCTTGACCTCAAGTGATCTGCTCGCCTTGGCCTCCCGAAGTGCTGGGATTACAGGCATGAGCCACCGCGCCTGGCCTACCCTTTTTTTTTTCCCTGAGACAGTGTCTTGCTCTGTCATCCAGGCTGGAGCGCAGTGACAATTAGGGCTCACTGCAGCCTCAACCTCCTGGACTCAAGTGATCTTCTTACCTTAGCCTCCCAAGTAGCCGGAACCATAGGTGTGCACCACCATCCCTGGCTCTGAGGAGGGAGAGCATCACTGTCTTCACTGACCTGAAGTCATTTGTTCCAGGCATGGCCCCCACCTGCTACCTGCAGGCTTTGTGACCTCTCTGAGCCTCATTTTCCTCATCTCTCAAATGTGGTCTCATTGCGGCCCAGCCCTCAGGGTCATCAGTTGGGACTGGACGAAATGCAGGGGGATGATAGTGATTTCATAAACTGTCACATGTAGACTTCCAGAAGGCTTCCCCACCCTGACACCAGTAAACCAACTCCTATTCATCCCTTGGGCTCAATAAATGTTGCCCTCTTTGAGGAGCTTCCACTTTCGTTGTGCCTCCGCCCAGCCTGTGTTTACTACAGAAGTCTGGTTTGGGATGGAGCTATCGGAATATCCGTCCATGTCTCTGACTAGATTGTGAGGTCTGGCCAGGAGAGAGGAAGCCCAACTTTCTCATCTGCGTGTAGTGGGCATATAGCAAATGTCAGATCGAATGTCCAGCATGGGGGAATCTGAGGTACTAATAGCCACCGTTTATTAAGTGCCTGCTGTGTCCCAGGCCCTGAAATGAGCGCCTCCTATGTGTTCATCCTGGCCGAGGGTACCGTGTGTCCTCCCTGTGTTGCAGAGCAGGAAACTCACTTAGAGAGACAGAGGAACGTGTGGAGGGTCATCCAGCCAGTCAGCTGGGGGATCAGAGAGGTGAATAAAAGGCCACGCTTGTGAGAAGCATTCGCGCCATCAGGAGCAGCGAACGTTTATTCCCTGGCACGGGATTCAGGCCTTGTGGACTTTACTGCTCAGAGTGGCTATGGCAATACTGGGAACTTTTTTTTTTTTTTTGAGACAGAGTCTCACTCTGTCACCCAGGCTGGAGTGCAGTGGCACAATCTTGGCTCACTGCACCCTCCGCCTCCCGGGTTCAAGCAATTCCTGCCTCAGCCTCCTGAGTAGCTGAGATTACAGGCACGCGCCACCATGCCTGACTAATGTTTTTTTGTATTTTTAGTAGAGACAGGGTTTCACCATCTTAGCCAGGCTGGTCTTGAATCCCTGACCTTGAATTCCTGACCTTGTGATCCACTCGCCTCGGCCTCCCAAAGTGCTGGGATTACGGGCTTGAGCCACCGTGCCCGGCCCAGTGTTGGTAACTGTTAAGTCTTCTCAGACTCTAGGGCTGGAGGACAGATGCGCAGCGTTTCTCTCTGACCACTGTGGATTTATGGGAGAGCCATGGGGCTGAGCAGGGCCTGAGAGGGTAATGGGGCCATTGCTCCCTGTGGCATAAGCCGCTGTGGGTGCCAGCAGAGATTCGGGTGAAGTGAATCATCAGAGGCTCTGGGCAGCAGAGTTTTGTGAGACCTCCATGCTGTACTTGAGGTTGGCAGGGCTGTGAGGAGTCTGGTCCAGTCGTCTGGGATAGGCAGCCACCGCAGGTGGTGGTAGGGGGTGTGGGATTGTGACCCAGGTCAACGTGGGGAGGGTTTGGTGGCCACTGGCTATGGCTGTGCGCTGTGGTGCTGGCGGTTAGGTGCACAGGGGCCTTCTCCCCCTCCCGCCACTTCCCCAGTTGGTGCCGGGCTGTGCTGTGTGGTAACTGGGTGCATCCTCGCCTCCCCTGTGAGATCAGTGCTCTTCCAGGGCAAGGACTGACCATTGCCCCCACCCCGTGGCTCCCCCAGCTCCCAGTAAACATTGGATGAATGAGTGTCCCATGGGTTCAGTTAATGGGATCAGGAGAGAGTGGGTGCAAGAGTTAGGCTCTGCAGGGTGGTGGGATTTCACTCAAAGGGTGGAGCGGAGCCTGCTGCATTGCTGGAAGGAACAATGAGAGCGAAGGCCAGGAGGCAGGAAGACCACCAGCAGCCTGTTGGAACCTGGGCCTGGAGTCTGTTATGGGGAAGATGAGGGCTAGTTTCACAGACAGGGGAGCCGAGGACAGAGAGACCAACCCAGAGGCCTGCTGGGCAGGGGACGGGCAGCCAAGGGCCACAACTGTCAGCCTCCTGTACTAGGATGGGGTCACAGTAGTCATGTCCATCCCAGGGAACGCTTACAGAGCTTTTTCTAAGGGGCAGAGCAGTGTTTGATGACACATTTTCCTGTGACCGTGGGACTGTTGATCTGTGCCAGGCACCCTGTCCAAGGTGGCTCCTGAACCCTCACCATGGCTGATGTGGCAAGAGCTGCCATTAACCTTACTTTCCATGTAGGAGACAGAGGCCCAAAGTCACACCATGAGTGTGAGCACTCGGCTTCACACCCAGGCCTGCCTGGGTCCAGAGCCCTGACCCAAGGCCTTCCAAGGCCAACAGATGTGTGGCGGGCACGTGTCAAGGACTGACCAATGCAAGGGCTGCTTTATCTATTGGACTAAAAGCTCCCTTCACGCAGCGACTATGTCAGAATCACCTCTGGCATCCCCAAAACCAGTCCAGCCCAGGCCCCTTGTGGACTGAATGGCAAGGACTGACCAGCCAGAAGGTGGGCTGTGGAAAGAGGGAGGAAGCTGAGATGGCCCCCAGGTCTAGAGGCCTTCTCTGGGCCAGGCTTCCCGTTCTGCCTGAGTGCAGGTGACATGTGCACCGTGGCATCTGCTGTGTGGCATTCTTCCCTACAGACATCGCCAGGGGCCATCAGCTGAAAGGTCCAGCCTTACAGGGTCCTTTGAGCCCCTCTCTGCTGGTGTGGAGATGAGAAACTGTAGAAATAAGACACAAGACACAGATAGAGAAAGGAGAGTTTGGGCCCAGGCGTCCACTGCTAACCAAAGCACGGAGTCCAGCAGTGGCCCCGAGTGTCCACACACTGACTTTTATTGAGTACAAAGCTGGGGCAGGGTAGGTAGGGCGTGGTGTTGGTGGTCAGTGATAGGGTCAAGTACATCACGTGTCATATAGGTAGGGGCCCAAGGCTTTCTAGTAGCCAAGATGAGGTAAGGAGCATAATGCATCAGCACTTTCCCATACTTGTCAAGAAAGAACAAAGACATGAAGATTTATATTACTGTTACTGATTATCTCTTCTAAGAAGAAAGGAACCAGGTGCAGAAGCAGAACATGAGAGTGGACATGGAACGTGACTGCTGAAGCCCAGCATCACATAGAGACAATTAAGCCCCCAGATGTCTGTGGGGTGCCTCACAGCCGTCAGGCCTACCGCAAGAGCTTGGAGGAGCGGAGTTTTCTCCTAACTCCTCCATCCTCTGGGGAAGGAGACCTCTCTGACATCTCCTTCTGCAGCTCGCTAAATGGCGCTGCAGCATAGGCGCCATCCAGCACCGCCCTCCAGCAGTTCTTACACAGGCGTGACAGAGGGCTTAAAGCATCTTGCCTTAGGGTCATTCCTTTCACAATCTCACCCCAGGTTCACACTTCCAGACCTGAGAGGCATCCGTAAAAGAACTAAGATCACCTATAAATAACTAAGATCATATATGAATAAGATCACATATGAATAACTAAGATCACCTATGAATAACTAGTATGGTTATATCTCTAGTTATTTTCTTCTTCATTATTTATATGGGAATAGGCTGAGACTTCTGACTCCTGCCTCGGCACTTATGGGGTCTCCCCCCAACAATCAGCCATGCACAGAGGGGCTGCCAGTGCATGTAAAAGGAAGCATGTCTTGGGATTCAAATCCTGCCTCCGCCACATGCCAGCTCATGGCCGGGGTTCCCTAGCTTGTTTCCTCCTTGGTTAAAAAAAAAAAAAAAAAAAAAATTAGCCAGGCATGATGCTGGTGGTGTAATCCCAGCTACTCGGGAGGCTGAGGCAGGAGGATCACTTGAACCCAGGAAACGGAGGTTGCAGTGAGCCAAGATCACACCACTGGCCACTGCACTCCAGCCTGGGTTAAAAAAAAGTTTTTCCTTGAACTTGAGGGTGTCCCGTGCGGTATTGTAGCTCAATCCTGTGTGGGAAAGGGCAGGTGGCCTCTATGCCCCTTGTTCCTTGAGGGCCCCACTCAATCTCAGAGTCCAGGGGGCCGTGGGTATGGAGGATAGTGCCCTCAGGGTAATCGTTGCCCTCAGGGTGATCGTTGCCCTCAGGGTGGTTGTCGCCCTCAGGGACTCCTTTCCCAACCTGGGAAAGGGAATGAGAGTGGGAGTGAGACCACCCAATCACAGGCCCCATAAAGTTGGGGTGGCGGATGGCAACCCCGCTCTTGCTGACCGAGTGATGGACTGTGCTCTTTCCCCCCCAGAGACTGATGGAGAGGCAGAAACGGAAGGCAGACATCGAGAAGGGGCTGCAGTTCATTCAGTAAGCCTGCACGCGGTCCGGGCTGGGCAGGCTGGGAGGGCAGGGGTGGGTTCTCTGAAAGCCACGCCCTCCCAACGCTCCCTTTTCTTGCTGCTGAATCTTTACTGCCAAGGCTCCTGTGTGTGCTGGGGTGTGGGGGAGGTGGGAGGAGCCAGGACGGGGCTGGTGTGGTCGGGGCGTGAACTCTACATATACACGCGGTCTCTGGCCCTGGTTACCCTTTGGTCTTGTCCAGTAGATAATTCTACCCTCACCCTTCACATTTGCACTCTCTGTTAATTCTCATCAATAGTCCCTGCTATGGAGCACTTACAATCTCAGTCTCCGTGCTGAGACCTTCACATCTGTGTCTTCTTTGAGACGGAGTCTCTCCTTGTTGCCCCAGTTGGAGTGCAGTGGTGCTTCTGACCTCCTGGGCTCAAGCAGTCCTCTTGCCTCCACCTTTCTTATAGTTGAGACCATAGTTGCACACCACCACACCCAGCTAATTTTTTTGTTTTTTGAGACAGGGTCTTGTTCTGTCACCCAGGCTGGAGTGCAGTGGCATGATCTCGGCTCACTGTAACCTCTGCCTCCCAGGTTCAAGCAATTCTCCTGCCTCAGCCTCTCAAGTACGTTGGGATTACAGGCATGTGCCACCATTCCAGGCTAATTTTTGTAGTTTTAGTAGAGATAGGATTTCCCCATGTTGGCCAGGCTGACTCGACCTCCTGGCCTTGTGATCTGCCTGCCTCGGCCTCCCAAAGTGCTGGGATTATAGGCGTGAGCCACTGTACCAGGCCAATTTTTTAATTTTTTTTTTTAGAGAGAGGGTCTTGCTGTGCTGCCCAGGCTGGTCTCAAACTCCTGGGCTCAGGTGATCCTCCTGCCTCAGCCTCCCAAAGTGCTAGGATTACAGACATAAGCCACTGTGCCCAGCCAATCCATCATCTATTTAATCTTCACAACAGCCCAGTAAAGTAGGTAGCCTTACTTCCATTTTGCAGCTGAGGGTCAGAGAGGTTAAGCAACTTGTTTAAAGTCACGGAGCTATTGAGGAATAGTATTCTAGCCCAGGCCTGGTTGACTCCAAAACTCACATTTTTTTTGTTTTTTTTTTTGAGATGGAGTCTTGCCCTGTCACCCAAGCTGGAGTGCAGTGGCACAATCTCGGCTCATTGCAGCCTCCGTCACCTGGGTTCAAGTAATTCTCTTACCTCATCCTCCTGACTAGCTAGGACTACAGGCGTGTGCTCCCACGCCCGGCTAATTTTTTGTATTTTTAGTAGAGATGGGGTTTCACCATATTGGCCAGGCTGGTATTGAACTCCTGACCTCAAGCAATCTGCCTACCTCAGCCTCCCAAAGTGCTGGGATTACAAAGTGCTAGGATTATAGGCGTGAGCTGCTGCCCGTGGCCCACATTCTTTCCATTGTATGCCTCTGGGCGCCACATGCTACATTTGTTTTTTTGTTGTTGTTTCTCTTTTTTACACACAAAATATTTTGAGTAACCTTTTTTCTTTTTTTTTTTTTTTGAGATAGAATCTTGCTCTGTCGCCAGGGTGGAGTGCAATGGCGCAATCTCGGCTCACTGCAACCTCCGTCTCCTGGGTTCAAGTGATTCTTCTGCCTCAGCCTCCCGAGTAGCTGGGACCACAGGCACGTGCCACCATGCCCGGCTATTTTTTGTATTTTTAGTAGAGACAGGTTTTCACTATGTTGGCTAGGATAGTCTCGATCTCTTTACCTCGTGATCCGCCCGCCTCGGCCTCCCAAAGTGCTGGGATTACAGGCGTCCACACCTGGCAAATTTTTGTATTTTTAAGTAAGAGACGGGGTTTCACCATGTTGGTCAGGCTGGTCTCGAACCCCTGACCTCGTGATCTGCCCGCCTCAGCCTCTCAAAGTGTTGGGATTACAGGTGTGAGCCACGGCACCTGGCTACTCCTTGTCTTTTCTTTTCTTTGTGATAGAGTGTCCCTATGTTGCCCAGGCAGGTCTCAAACTCCTGGGCTCAAGCAGTTTTTCCTACCCCAGCCTCCCACATAGTGGGATTGCAGGTGCGTGCAGTTGTGCCCAGCGTACCCCCTTGCCTTTTCTCACCCACGTCACCGCAGACTGGATCCCTTTTCACATGCCCTTGGTATCCATGCTGCTCTCACAGAGTGAGTGTTCATATTGACACAACACGCTTTCCTTCCTCAGCCCACAATGCAGTCACTTTTCCTGGCTGCTTCCAGAGGGTGTCCTGTGCTGGGCTGATGTGATTAGGTGATCGGGGGAGCACCTCGAGCATGGCCCCAGGTGTAGCACCCCTTCCCTGGGCTGTTGGCCAACCCCACCTTGCTGCCATGGCTGGGAGTTTGCAAATCCTCCTCAGACTTGGTCATCAGAACTGCTGCCAGCTCATCTCTCTTCATGGGCTGCTGGTCCTCTCACATTTTGGGGAATGAGGGTTTGATTTGGGGGAAGGGTTCAAGTTTATCAGGGGCCAGTCTGGTGAACAAGGTGACTCCAACCACTGCTATCTTCTTTTCTTTTTTTTTTTTTAAAATGGGGTTTCACCATGATGGCCAGGCTGGTCTTGAACTCCTGACCTCAGGTGATCCACCCACCTTGGCCTCCCAAAGTGCTAGGATTACAGGCGTGAGCTACCGCGCCCGGCCCACTGCTATCTTCCGTAAGAAGAGTTCTGTGTCCCCAGCTCAGTCACTGATGTCTGTGGAGCTGGGTCCCCAGCTCAGTTCTCCCACTTTCCCTACAGGGTCATTGTGAGGGTTAAGGGGCCAGGTGGTACTTGGGGTAAATGTTCGCTCTCGTCACCTCCTCCTTTCCAAAGGGGAGTTCTAAGAAGGCCCAGCAACAGGACAGCTTCCCGAACTCATCCGTTGGCCTCCTAAGACTTTGCAGGAAGCACATTGGGACTTGCCGCTTTTCACATCAGTCCCGCTATTTTGGCCCCACTCCTTCTACACTATGTTGGTACATGTGTGCGTCATGTGCTTAGCACAGCACACTCTGAGAGCGTAAGTGAATTGGGACAGGTGGGTTGGTCCCAGCTTGCAGAGGACCTTAAGATGTCTTAGGACCAGGCATGACTTATTAAATGTGGAGCCAATGCTGGAAGAGGGGGAGGCTGAAGGTAGGAGGCCAGGAGGGCAGTGATGGGGGTCCCCGGTGGGGGCAGAAGAGGGGATGGACACTGCAGTAGTAGGGAGGGAGGGCAGGGCCAGGGTCCAGCCATGGAGAGGCAAGTGAGAGGCGGGCTGGTGAGCCCCGATGTCACAACTGGGGACGCCTTCCACACGCATGTGCACACACAGACCTCCCGGCATCACGCCTCTGCCCACCTCTCGGGCACTAGCCTAGGCCGCTCTTTCCTGCCCAGGTGTTGGCAGCATCTCCAGACAATGGAAAGATACCCCCCAGCTCTGCCTCCGATGCCTTCCTGCTGAGTGGCCTTGGGCCTGTGCCACTCTGGGTGTCTTCTTCCTCTGTGGAATGAGGGGCCGAGAGACAAAGCCCAGCTTCCCTTCCAGCCTGGCCATTGAGCCCATTGGAGAGATGAACCTCAGTTTTCCTGACTGACACCCTATTTCACACCTAGAATGATTCGTTGAGTCCAGCATGAGGGGCTGACAGGCTCACTGAAGACCTAGCATTGGCTGGGGCGTGTGTGTTATGTGGGAGTGGACAGGGGGAGGGGCCTGAGGTAGACTCCCCATGCCTCAGTGTCTGTGGGCCTGTGGTCTTGGGTTAGGTTTGATGGGGCGTGGTCCTTCACAAGGCCTATGCTAGATGTTGATTCCCTGGCAACACTCATGCTTCCTGCCTTTTCCTGCCTGCTCCTGTCCCTGCCACTCCTGCTACAGCAGCTCCTGCGCCATCCTCTCCCTCCTGGCCTTGAGCTGCAACTGAAGTCTTCCCCTGCCCTGCCTGGGCCAGAGTCAGATTTTCCTCTTCTTGTCCTTTTCTAGTCCTGGGGGCCTCCTAGACCCTAGTGTGTCTCCTCCATCCTTCCCTCATCTAACTGAGAAAGGGCTTGGAATGCCTGCTCTTCTTTAGGAGAGAGCTGGTTTTTTCATCAGAGGATAGCCAGCAGGGGGCTGGGTCTGGGGCTGGGGCTGGGGCTGAGGCTGGGGCTGGGAGTGGGTCCAGGGCCAGAGATAGAGCTGGAACTGGGCTGGCCTAGGGCTGGCTTGGGGCTGGGACTGGTTGGGTTGGGGTTGGAGCTGGGGCCAGTCTGGAGCTGGGGCTGGGGTTGGTCTGTTCTTCCTCAGCACCTGTACCTGGGAAAGCCTGGCTCTCTGGCCCCAAGGAAAATGAAGGTCCTTCCATCAGAACTGGAAGGCCTGCATGGTAATGATTTAGGGGGAAGAAAACCACTGTCTGTTCACCCTAGTCCGTAAGGTGATGGCTGAGGTCTGAGTTGGAGGAGTAGCTCTGGATCTCCATGAAGCTGGGACCACCGGGCTCACCCAGACCTTGTGTTCTCTTTTCCTGCTAGGTCAACACTACCCCTAAAGCAAGAAGAATATGAGGTGAGTGTCAGCTGCCAGGCTGAGCAAAGGCGAAGGACAGAGATGTCCGGGGGAGAGGCTTGGGGCTGGGTGCCAGGGCTGGGGCCAGAGCTCATGAGGCCCTGAGCCTACACACCTTGCCCCCAACAGGCCTTTCTGCTCAAGCTGGTGCAGAATCTGTTTGCTGAGGGCAATGATCTGTTCCGGGAGAAGGACTATAAGCAGGCCCTGGTGCAGTACATGGAAGGGCTGAACGTGGCCGACTACGCTGCCTCCGACCAGGTGGCCCTGCCCCGGGAGCTGCTGTGCAAGCTGCATGTCAATAGGGCTGCCTGCTACTTCACCATGGTGAGCCTGGCACCCTCCTTCCTTTCCTCCTCTGCTGCCCTGATCACTATATCCCCGGATGCCCAGTTGAGCCAGGCCCCTACCCCAGTGAGCCTATAAACAGGGCAAGCCTCCTCCAGCCTCCTGTCGGAATCTCACTATCTGTTACCGGGACTCTCAATCTCAACTGTACGACACACTCAGCTGGAGAGCTTTTAAAAATACAGATGCATAGACCGGGCACAGTGGCTCATGCCTGTAGTCCAAGCATTTTGGGAGGCCAAGGTGGGTGGATCACAAGGTCAGGAGATCAAAACCGTCCTGGCTAACATGGTGAAACCCCATCTCGACTAAAAATACAAAAAATTAGCCAGGCGTGGTAGCAAGCACCTGTAATCCCAGCTACCCGGGAGGCTGAGGCAGGAGAATCGCTTGAACCTGGGAGGTGGAGGTTGCAGTGAGTCCAGATTGCACCACTGCACTCCAGCCTGGCCACAGTGTGAGACTCCGACTCAAAAAAAAAATACGGATGCCTAATAAAAAGTTTTTTTTAAAAAATGATACTGGCTTGGTGTGATGGCTCATGCCTGTAATCCTAGCACCTTGGGAGGCTGAGGTGGGTGGATTACCTAAGGTTGGGAGTTTGAGACCAGCCTGACCAACATGGAGAAACCCTGTCGCTACTGAAAATACAAAATTAGTGGTGGTGCATGCCTATAATCCCAGCTACTCAGGAGGCTGAGGCAGGAGAATTGCTTGAACCTGGGAGACAGAGGTTGCGGTGAGCCGAGATGGTGCCATTGCACTCCAGCCTTGGCAACAAGTGTGAAACTGCATCTCAAAAAAAAAAAAAAAAAAAAAAAAAAGATACTGATGCCCTAGCCCTACCCCAGATGAAGTAAGTTAGAATCTTGAGGTGACCCGGGGCCTTGGTGGAGTCTGACTTCTCCTGCTCCTCCCTCCTGGCCCCCGCTTCCTTCTCATAGCCTCAGCCTCCTCACTCTTTCTTTGCAGACTTCATTGCCTTCCTCCTCCCCTGCCTCCTCTCCTCCTTAGAGTTGCAGTGTCCTCCTCTTCCCTGTCCTGTGCACCCACTGACTCAGGTTCATGAGATCCTATGGGAGGCTCTGCTGCAGGCTCTCTAGAGGACCCCGTGACACCTCTGCCATCCAGTGGACTCTTTTGGATAAATGGCTCCCTTATGCCTCAGGGTTAACCCTTCATACTCTGCACACAGAGCTGCCTTCATGGTTTCACTGCCTCTTAGAGACACCATTGTTACTCTCAGCCCATCATATTCTGAACCAAAGGCGGAGATGGAAATAGGTGTGTTTGAGTGACCAGGCTTGTGGTTGTCCATCTTGAGGCCCCCTCTCTGCCGTGTCCTGCCTATGCCCACTGCAGCCCCATCAGCTGGACACAGGGATACCCTTGATCAGAGGCTGGACACCAGAGCACTTCCTTCTTCCTGGGGCCTCGAGCCCTGTCCCTGACCCAAGACTTCAGCTCCTCTGTCTCTGCCAGGAAGGGAAGCTGGTGTTCATTGCTAGGCAGGGGCAGGAGGCCTGGGGGAGGGAGGGTAAGAGGTGTTGACCAGTGACCGCCTGCTCCCCTCCGGCAGGGCCTGTATGAGAAGGCGCTGGAGGACAGCGAGAAGGCTCTGGGCCTGGACAGCGAGATATCCGGGCTCTGTTCCGCAAGGCGCGTGCTCTCAATGAACTGGGACGCCACAAGGAGGCTTACGAGTGCAGTAGCCGGTGTTCCCTCGCCCTGCCCCACGTGAGTGTGGCTCTGTAGCCACGCCAGTGCCTGCTCAGAGGCCAGGCGTCTAACCCTTCTGGCCCTCACTTGGGCCCAGCCATCGCATCCTTCTGTGTCTCAGCTTCCTCCTCTGTGAAATGGAATTGCAGATCCTGATGTTAACACTAACTCCCCTTCTCTGAGCTCTGACTGGGTGCCAGGCACTGCTGGGATGCACTGTGTGTATTAACTCACCTAATCCTGGCAATAACCCTAAGAAGTAGATGCTGTGATTATCCTGATTTTAAAGATGATGGGGCTGGGCACAGTGGCTCACGCCTGTAATCTCAGCACTTTGGGAGGCTGAGGCAGGCAGATCACGAGGTCAAGAGATCAAGACCATCCTGGCCAACAGAGTGAAACCTGTTTCTACTAAAAATATAAAAATTAGCTGGATGTGGTTGTGCGTGCCTGTAGTCCCAGCTACTCGGGAGGCTAAGGCAGGAGAATCGCTTGAGCCCGTGAAGCGGAGGTTGCAGTGAACCAAGATCATGCCATTGTACTCCAGTGTGGGCAACAGAGCAAGACTTCATCTCAAAAAAAAAAAAAAATTAGCTTGGCGTGGTGGTGCACGCCTGTAGTCCCATTTACTTGTGAGGCTGAGCCAGGAGAATTGCTTGAACACAGGAGGTGTAGGTTGCAGTGAGCTGAGATCATGCCACTGCACTCCAGCATAGGCAACAGAGCGAGACTGTATCAAAAAATAAATTAATTAAAAATAAATTAATATGAATGTATAACTAGACAGAAAATAAATAAATAAAAGGGCCAGGTGCGGTGGCTCACTCGTATAATCCCAGCACTTTGGGAGGCCGAGGCTGGCCAGTCACAAGGTCAAGGAATCGAGAACATCCTGGCCAACGTGGTGAAACCCCGGCTCTACTAAAAATACAAAAATTAGCTGGGTGTGTGGCGCACGCCTGTGGTCCCAGCTATTCAGGAGGCTGAGGCAAGAGAATCGTTTGAACCTGGGAGGCAGAGGTTGCAGTGAGCCGAGATCACCTCACTGTACTCCAGCCTGGCAACAAAGCAAGACTCCGTCTCAAAAATAAATAAATTAATTAATAAATTAATTAAAGAAAGGGTGACTTCTATTCCAAGGTCTTGCTGCCGTGGCTGTCAGTCGGTGGGGAAGAAACAATGAGAAGTGATGAATAGAGAGCCTGTGAGGCAGCCCCGGACTCCTGGCAGCCGGACACATCCCCTCTCCCCATTTACTCATCCACATAGCAAATATTTATTGAGGGCCCCTGTGGGACGCAGATGTGTGCCCCACAGGGTCCCACAGCCCACTGGAGACAAATGAAAGCAGCTGGGGTCTACACCTGGCCCCACCCGTGCCTCCCAGCATGAGTGTGAAGAAGCACTTCCCATCTCTGCACATGAGTTCCACATCTGTAAGATGCCCTTCCTACTTTATCCCTGAAATAATGGTTGTAAAAGAAGGTGGGGAAAGGTAAATGCTGCCCAGGAAGGGTGGAGAGGAGAGGAGTGGTCAGAACTCTTGAAGGCTCCCTGGGGGGGGGGGGGGGGGCGGGGCTTGAGTAGGGCAGAAAGAGGCAAGGAGGATTTGGGTGGGCAGAGCAGAGGACAGGCAGTGTGCACAGTGGTCAAGGACATTGGTGCTAGAGAGCTGGCCTGGGTTTGGGTTCTAATCTTGGGTCTGCTATCTACTAGCTATATGACCTTGGCCATGAGCCTTGGTTTGCACCCCTGTAAAATGGGGTGATAACCGGGCATCCTAGGGCTGTGCCAAGGATAGAATCCAAAAATCATACAGGGCAGTTAGCACGATGGCCAGACACAGTAAATGTTCAGAACGCATTTACGTTGTTATTACTTACTATTCTTGTTTCCCTAATTCTGTTTAGTTCATAATTAAGAAATTTTCTTGGCCAGCACAGTGGCTTATGCCTGTAATCCCAGCACTGTGGGAGGCCAAGGTAGGAGGATCACTTGAGCTCAGGAGTTTGCAACCAGCCTGAGCAACATAGCAAGACCCTGTTTCTAGAAAAAAAATAGCTGGGCCGATGGCACACGCCTGAGAGCCCAGCTACTCAGGAGGCTGAGGTGGGAGAATCGCTTGAGCCCAGGCAGTGGAGGTTGCAGTGAGCTGTGATTGCGCCATTGCACTTCAGTCTGGGTTTGACAAAACAAGAGCTTGTCTATTAAAAAGAAAAGAAAAGAAAGAAAGAAAAAAAAAGAACCTTTCTTTATGATCATAGTCCCCTGACCCATATAGCATTTTACAGTGTCCACAGCAGATCACACCCAGGTCTCACTGGTACTTACTCATGAGGAGGACAGAGCAGCTTTCATCCCCCACCACAGGGGATAGAAAGGAGCCGGGACCCAGTTAGGGTTAGTAAATGGCCAGACAAAAGTAACTAAACTCAGGGCTCCTGGCTCTGCTTTAGGAAACTCTCTTTTTCCCAATCTTTGTTGGGCAAATACTGACCAAGCTCCTGTTCCATGCTGGGCACTGGGGACCAGTGATGACTCAGACCCAGGCCCTGGCCTCCAGGAGCTTGTCAGTGAGGTAGGAGGTATCACAGTGTCTTCCTTGCCCGTTTGTGCCTGGACCCCAGTTGGTAGCCTAGCCACCTGTTTCTTTGTTCACTGATTGATCTCCCCCTCCAGATTGGAATCTCCATGGGGCCTGGGCCCATCTGCCCTGTTCGCTGGGGTATCCTTTGCCTCTCACTCATGCTTGGCGTGTAGTGCATGTTCTGTAATACAGCCTTGGAAGGGAAGGAAGGATGGTTGCTGTTTTTCTCCCTCCTTCCTTCCTTCCTTCCTTCCTTCATTGATTGATTGAGACAGAGTCTCCTTCTATTGCCCAGGCTGGAGTGCAGTGGCACAATCTTGGCTCTCTGCAACCTCCACCTCCTGGGTTCAAGCAATTCTCCTGCCTCAGCCTCCCGAGTAGGTGGGACTACAGGCATGAACCACCACGCCTGGCTAGTTTTGTATTTTTAGTAGAGTCAGGGTTTCACCAGATTGGCCAGGCTGGTCTTGAACTCGTGGCCTCATGATCCGCCTGCCTTGGCCTCCCAAAGTGCTGGGATTACAGGCGTGAGCCCCTGCACCGGGCCGGATGGTTGCTGCTTAGCGGTCACTAACTGTGGTCCAGGCACCGTTCAAAGCTTTCCGCGCCCTGGCTCCTTTGGGCCTTAGAACCCTGTGCCTGATCTGTGGGTCCTCACTCGCTGGGGGCTGCAGGATGTTGTTTGGTGACAGAAGCAAGTTGTAGAACTGTAGGTCTAATATGACCCCATTCCTGTTAAAAAAGAAGAGACAATCCCCACAAAACAAAACTAAGCAGTTGTTTTTTTGTTTTTGTTTTTGTTTTGACAGGCTCTTGTTCTCGCCCAGGCTGGAGTGCAGTGGCACAATCTCGGCTCACTGCAACCACTGCTTCCTGAGTTCAAGCAATTCTCCTGCCTCTGCCTCCCAAGTAGCTGGGATTATAGGCACCAGCCAACACGCCTGGCTAATTTTTATATTTTTAGTAGAGACGAGGTTTCATCATGTTGGCCAGGCTGGTCTTGAACTCCTGACCTCAGGTGATCTGCCCACCTTGGCCTCCCAAAGTGCTGGGATTACAGGCATGAGCCACCGTGCCCGACCAGAACTAAGCATTCTTTATAGGTCTGCATGCATGCATTCCTAGAAAAGAGCCCTAAGGAAACACATCAGCCCAACAGACTGTGATTCCCCCACTGGAGAAGCCTAGAGTGAGGGGGAGACCCAGGAAGCACTTGCTCTCCCTATAACGTTCCTCCCTTCTACAGTGACACTGTCACTTGCTGAATTTTAGAAATATGAAGATAATATTAAAATAAAAACAGGTGAGCCGGGCGCAGTGGCTCACGCCTGTAATCCCAGCACTTCGGGAGGCCAAGGTGGGCTGATCATGAGGTCAGGAGATCGAGACCATCCTGGCCATGGTGAAACCCCATCTCTACTAAAAAACAAAAAAAAATTAGCCAGGCATGGTAGCGTGTGCCTGTAGTCCCAGCTACTCAGGAGGCTGAGGCAGGGGAATTGCTTGAATCCGGGAGACGGAGGTTGCAGTAAGCTAAGACTGTGCCACTGCACTCCAGCCTGACAAAAAGAGTAAGACTCCGTCTCAATAAATAAATAAATAAATAAAAATAAAACAGGCAAGGAGCAGTGGCTCACACCTGTAATCCCAGCACTTCAGGAGGCCCAGGTGGGTGGATCACGAGATCAAGAGATCAAGACCATCCTGGCCAAGATGGTAAAACCCATCTCTACTAAAAATACAAACATTAGCCAGGCGTGGTGGCTGGCGCCTGTAATCCGAGCTACTCAGGAGACTCAGGCAGGAGAATCGCTTGAATCCAGGAAGCAGAGGTTGCAGTGAGCTGAGATCACACCTCTGCACTCCAGCCTGTGACAGAGTGAGACTCTGTCTCATTAAATAAATAAATAACAAAATGATTCCTTTCCCCCCCTCCCCCAAATAAAAGGAAAAACATAAGCATATTTTGGTGGTCCTGGTGACCATGACCTCCCCCTGGCAGGGCTGCACAGGTGTCCAGGAGCACAGCTTTGTGAGCCCAGGCAGACTGACCCACCGCCCTGTGTCTTGTCCCTGCAGGATGAAAGCGTCACTCAGCTTGGTCAGGAGCTGGCCCAGAAACTGGGGCTCCGAGTCGCAAGGCATATAAGAGGCCCCAGGTAGGTGACTCAGGACCCTGGACGGTCAGTGTGGATGTGAGGAGGTCTGAAGGGAGGGACCAGGCACTGTGGGGAAGGTGGGTGAGGGTGGCCAGGGCTCGGTTAGGACAGACGGGAGTGACAGCAGGTGACCTTCCTTGTCTGTTGGCTGAAAGCCCTGGAACCTTTTGGAAAGGGGAGAGCAGCTACCACTTTTAGTTCACCTGAGACTCCAGCTGTTGAAAACCATTCCCTCCCCTGTGCTGGCTGACTTGAATCACCTGGAGGTGGCCTGAGTTGACACTGGCTTCCTTCAGCATTATGTTCTCAACCCCCATATGGTGCAAATTTGAAGTGTCGGTATCTGTTTGGCTGGTTCAGATCCACGTAGATTCATTTGGCACCTGCCGAGGGCCAGGAAGCTGCACGTGGGAAAGCTCGTGACTCTAGAGTCTCTGCTGTGACCTTGAGCAAGTTAGTTCATCTCTCTCCACCTTGGTCTCCTCATCCAGAAGATGAAGATAATTTATGCCCAACCCAGAGGGCTCATGGGAGGATTAAAAAGAGGGAATGGTGGCACGAAGTAGTCATGAAAGAAAAAGAAAAAGAAAAAAAAGAGAATGGATGGGCCGGGCGCGGTGGCTCATGCCTGTAATCCCAGCACTTTGGGAGGCTGAGGTGGGTGGATCACCTGAGGTCGGGAGTTTGAGACCAGCCTGACCAACATGGAAAAACCCTGCCTCTACTAAAAATACAAAAATTAGCTGGGCGTGGTGGTGCATGCCTGTAATCCCAGCTACTCGGGAGGCTCAGGCAGGAGAATTGCTTGAACCCAGGAGGTGAAGCTTGTGGTGAGCAGTGATCGAACCATTGCACTCCAGCCTGGGTGATGAGTGAAACTCCATCTCAAAAAAAAAAAAAAAAAACCAATAAAGTATGGGTTGGGCTCATGCCTCTAATCCTAACACTTTGAGAGGCCAAGGCTGCCAGGTTGCTTGAGCTCAGGAGGTCGAGACCAGCCTGGACAACATGGCGAAACCGTATCTCTACAAAAAAAAAAAAAATACAAAAATTAGCCTGATGTGGTGGTGTGCACCTGTAGTCCCAGCTACGTGGGAGGCTAAGGTAGGAGGATCACATGAACCCCAGAGGTCAAGGCTGCAGTGAGCCAAGATTGCACCCCTGCACTCCAGCCTGGGGGACAAAGTGAGACCCTGTCTTAGAAAAATTTTAAAAATTAATAAATATATAAAAGAATGTTTGAGATGGCACCTAGCACGATGCCTACACACAGTAGAGGTGTGCAGGGAATTCCTCTGCCCAGGTCAAGGTTGGAGGAAGAAAACCCCAGAATCTGACCCAGAGAGACAGAGCAGGTGATTCCTGGCAGGCCTGGGGACAGGGACTCTTGGGGGCACTGCAGGGCCCAGCTGCCTGTGTCAGGGCCTCTCTGCTGCCCCGGCTAAGGGGACCTTCAGCATCTTTTCAGAATCTTTACCTCTGCCTACATCTCTTCACTCTCTGGCAGGAATTGGAAACCTTTTCTCTGCTCAGTAATGGCACTGCAGCTGGCGCAGCAGATCAGGTAGGATGGGGCTGAACCAACCTGTCTTGTTTCATGTATCCTGAGAGGTTTGGATTCACTCTCTCTGGGTATCAGTGACCTCAGGCAGCAGGTCCAGGGGCCTCCGCCTCCCAGGAGCTACCTCCTGTGACCACAGGGGCAGGATGTGGGGACAGGCCATGGCTCCTGTTGGCAGAAGTGGTTATTGCAGGGGAGCCATCGGGGGCAGCCTCACTCATGGACCCAGCCAGCACAAGCTCTGGACAGCCTGATCCCCACGTACCTTCCTTCTTTCTCCCCACCCCACATTTCCTGCCGTGTCGCCTTTTTTCTCATCAGCCTTTCTGCAGGTTCAGGCCCCTGGGCCTCAAATATCTTCCTCTTCCCCACCCTGCCTTTCTCTGTCTCTTCGTGTTTCAAAGCCCAGGTTAAGTGCATGACCCTACTAAGATCTTTCCTGCTCTCCCTGGCCCAGTGACTCTGCTGAAGAGGGGCAGCTGAGACTGAGGACTCTGACAAGGAAGAGCCCAAGTGGGCCCTGCAGCCTTGGGCAGGTCCTTCAATGTCTGCATTCTGCAATGGGGGTGTTCCATCCCTCAATGGGAACAAGGGAGGAAAGTGCTTGATAGCCCAGGACTGGGGACCCAGCAGGAAATGCAGGGGCAGTAACTGCTGAGAGCTGCTGTGCTGTCCCGAGTCAGGGACTCCTCCCAAAGGCCAAGAGCCTTGTGAACCCCAGTCAGGCCTGGCTCATTCTGGGGGTTGGGCAGGGCCCGGCACACGACTCAGACCCCTGCCCCCCCACTCACCACACAGGAGCTGCTCAGGTAGACTTTGAGGCTTTCTGGAAAGTGAGCTATGGGCTATAAAAGCACTGATGGAGCTGGAGTTCCTGCCAACTTGTAAAGGGAAACTGAGGCACAGGGTGAAGAGGGGACGTGGCCAGCATCACACAGCGAGGCAGCAGCAGGCTTCCCCTGCCCCAGAGCTTTGCAGCACTTTCATTCATTCCACAAGGAGGCCAACAAAACGCTCTTGGCCCTGGGCCTGAGATAGCTGCGTCCTTGCCCTCAGGGACCTCCCAGCCTGCAAAGGAGGCAGGTGATGATCTGCCTTTATAACACTCGTGGTTGATAACCAGAAATTATAGGCCGGGCATGGTGCCTATCGCCTGTAATCCCAGCACTTTGGGAGGCTGAGGTGGGCAGATCACGAGGTCAAGAGATCAAGACCATCCTGGCCAACATGGTGAAACCCTGTCTACTAAAAATACAAAAATTAGCTGGGCGTGGTGGCGCGCACCTGTAGTCCTAGCTATTTGGGAGGCTGAGGCACAAGAAATCGCTTGAACCCAAGAGGTGGAGGTTGCAGTGAACTGAGATCGCACCACTGCTCTCCAGCTTGGCAACAGAGTGAGACTCCGTCTTAAGAGGTGCAGGCGAGGGTGTTCAGGACAGGGAAGAATGCGCCATGGCCTGGAGGTCAGAGTGTAGGAGCTGGTGAATGAAACACCAGCTCTCCCAGGCCAACTTCCTGATAGCTGGGACTCAGAAACTTATGCCATGCATGTAATAAACACAGGCCAGGCATGGTGTCTCATGCCTGTAATCCCAGCACATTGGGAGGCCAAGGCGGGCAGATCATTTGAAGTCAGGAGTTTGAGAGCAGCCTGGCCAACATAGTGAAACCCCATCTCTACTAAAAAATACAAAAATTAGCTGGGTGTGGTGGCATGCAAATGTAATCCCAGCTACTCGGGAGCCCAAGACTGGAGAATCGCTTGAACGTGGCAAGTGGAGATTGTAGTGAACTGAGATCAAGCCGCTGCACTCCAGCCTGGGCAACAGAGCAAGACTTGGTCTCAAAAAAAAAAACACACATACACCAAAAACACTTACAAAGCAGTTCCCATGTGCCAGGCCCCGTTCTAAGCTTTTCACACAAAGCAAGTCATTTCTTCCTGAAAGCCTTCCCCAGCGGTGAGTGAAGCAGGCCCAAAGTGGATGGGGAACTTGGCCCAAGCTGCAGAGCCTGCTGAGGCCCAGCTTCCCTCCAGTGGGAAGGCAGTGGGATCCCACCTGGGCTACGTCCCCTTCTCTGCTTCCTGGGTGGCCTGGGGCTATCATGGGAGAGGAGAGTCTGGGGACTTAGGGAGGGGGCACTTTTGTCTTTGAGCTGCAAGCCATCCATGGTACTGCATGGGGGGCTTGGTAAGACCCTTGCCACCCTCACCAGGGTGAGGACCCTGCCCCATGGTGGGTGGAAGCCAAGGCTCACGGGTTCTCTCCCTTCCCTTCAGCACCCCTCCCTAGAGGGGCAGCTGTGGGGTTCCTCAGAGCCCATGCCCCCCCTCCTGGTCCAGCCCCTTGCTGGGCACCATAGGGGTGAAGATCCAGCACATGTGAGGGCTTTTTCTTTTGAGCAGGAGTCTTGCTCTGTTTCCCAGGCTGGAATGCAGTGGCATGATCTCAGCTCACTGCAACCTCTGCCTCCAGGGTTCAAGCCATCCTTCTGCCTCAGCCTTCCCAAGTAGCTGGGATTACAGGTGCCCACCACTGCACCTGGCTAATTTTTGTACTTTTACCAAAGACAAGGTTTCACCATCTTGGCCAGGCTAGTTTCGAACTTCTGACCTCGGGTGATCCTCCAGCCTCGGCCTCCCAAGGTGCTGGGATTACAGGAGTGAGTAACCTCACCCAGCCACGTGTGAGGGCTTTAATCTCCCCTGGTGCTCTAAGTGCTCCTAGGTGCCGGGTCAACAGCGTAACCCTGGGAGGGGCTAGGGCCTGGGTGCTGGGATCGGGGTCTTCCCAGCCATGTCTGCCTGAGCCATTGTGGCCCTCTCCCCCACAGGGAACTTCTAATGGATTGGGGTCCATAGATGATATCGAAACAGGTAACGTCCCAGTACGAGGGAACAGGTAGAAACTGGGGCCCCGGGTGAGGGGGTGCTCAGTCCCTCACCCCCGATGTCCCTGAGAGGACAGGGGGAGTCAAGCCCCTCCCCCATCCCAGCCCTGTAGATGGGGGGCCCCTAAGGGATTCCCCATCCCGGGACTCCCTGGGACATGAGAGAAAACAGTGGGTTGAGAGCCACAGACCCGCTCAGGGAGGGGGAGGGCATCCCTAACCTGGTGGAGGGGGGTGCTGCCTCACAGCTGGGTGCAACAGTCCCATGGCCTTCACTCCAGGGTACCTGCACCCCCCCCACGTCTTCCAAAACCCTTTCCCTTCCTCTTCCTCATTGGCTTCCAAGAAAGATTGCCTTTTAAGAGTGTCCCCTGGAAAGGGCATTGCTTACTCTAGAGGAAGGAGGCAGCGATGATAGACATTCAGGCATTGAGCCTGGACCAAGGGTTGACATCTTAGGACTCAGGGCTCCTCCCCGCTCTGGGGCTATGGCCTTCCTTGACCACCCCTGAGCATCTGCCAGTGGAGTCAGCCCATGGGGAAGGCAGGGCTCCTGGCAAGAGCTGGGAGAAGAAGGAAAGGTGTTGGATGAGCATCCCCAGGCCTGGGACGCCTCCTCTACCCCTACCAAGCAGTGTTCCCCTTTGACTCCTGCCCACCTTATCTGCAGACTGCTACGTGGACCCTCGAGGCTCCCCCGGCCCTCCTCCCCTCCACTCCCACAATGCCCCTGTTCCCTCATGTTCTGGACCTGCTGGCCCCCCTGGACAGCAGCAGGACCCTCCCCAGCACCGAGAGCCTAGATGACTTCTCAGACGGGGGATGTCTTTGGCCCAGAGCTGGACACCCTCCTGGACTCACTGGTGAGCCACACTACCCTCCTTGTGCTCCCCTGAGCCCTTCTCCCACCTCAGCCCCCATTGTCCCAGAGGTGGAGGGAAGGCCCCCATGCTTATATCATGTGTCTCAGGAGGAGGCCTCAGCAGGGACTTGCTTGGGACAGAAATGAAGCTGCAGACTGGGTGCAGTGGCTCACACCTGTAATCCCAGCACTTTGGGAAGCCAAGGCAGGCAGATCACTTGAGGTCAGGGGTTCAAGACCAGCCTGGCCAACATTGTGAAACCCCATCTCTGCTAAAAATACAAAAATTAGCTGGACATGGTGGCACGCGCCTGTAATCCCAGCTACTTGGGAGGCTGAGGCAGGAGAATCACTTGAACTTGGGAGGCGGAGGTTGCAGTGAGCCGAGATTGAGCTATTGCACTCCAGCCTGGGCCACAGAGCAAGACTTCTCTCTCAAAAAAAAAAAAGCTGCAGAATGTCCGGCCAGAAGGGACCATAGTGAGCCCTGCTCCCCCATGGGACAGGCTGAAGCTGGGGAGCAGGGTGCAGGTCTCCTTGCTTCCCCCAACTGCCTGATGCTGCCCAGGCCCGAGCAGTCCTGTTCTCCTCTGACCCCTCCCTCTGTCCCTGCCTCGTAGTCTCTGGTCCAGGGTGGCCTGTCTGGCAGCGGCGTGCCTAGTGAGTTGCCCCAGCTGATACCCGTGTTCCCCGGTGGGACCCCGCTGCTACCACCTGTGGTGGGTGGCTCCATCCCTGTCTCCAGCCCACTGCCTCCCGCCTCCTTCGGCTTGGTCATGGACCCCTCCAAGAAGCTGGCCGCCTCTGTGCTGGATGCCCTCGATCCCCCGGGCCCCACACTGGACCCACTGGACCTGCTGCCCTACTCAGAGACCCGGCTGGATGCACTTGACAGCTTTGGGTCAACGCGAGGCTCCCTGGACAAGCCTGACTCCTTCATGGGTAAGGCCATGGGTGGGCATGTTCAGCCCTCACTCCCTTGACAGGTTGCACAGTGTTCTGGCCTCTCTGGTCTCTGGAGAATGGAGTGAGTTTCAGATCTGTTTGTCCCCCATCACCCCTTCGTAATCCAGGGCCATGTCTGTGTATTGCTGTCTCTGCAGTGCTCAGCACAGTGTGGAGCTAGGGCCTGAGGGGTGGGTGTCTTGTTCAAGATCAAGTAGAGCAGAGTTGCCACAGCCCAGGCATCTAGACTCCCAGTCTGGTGCTCCCTGCCCAGCCTCCCTGTCGCCAAGCTGGTGAAACCTCATGGGATGATCCTGAGGCTGGAGCTGGGACACAAGGTATGGGCTCCCACAATACCACTCTGGGCTGGGTGCCAGGGACCCAGGGAAGAAGCTGGCTTGTCTGGGCCCTGGTGGGGCTAGCTTTCAGCAGTCAGACACAGCCCAGGGCACTCACCACTGAGAGGACTTAACAGGACTATGAGGGCAAGAGGGGACTTCACTCAGCCTCGGGGCCAAAGAGGCTTCCTGAAGGAAGTGATGACTCTGTGGGGTCTTGAAGGAAGAGTTCACCTGCCAGGCAGAGGAAGCAGAGGCACTAGCCTGGCACGGTGCAGGGCTGGCTGATGAGCAGAGCAGCTGGGTGGGGACCTTGGTCTCCAAGGACCTGGGAGCAAGCCAAGGAGTTTGGGCTTTCTCCTAGGGGCAGCAGGAAGCCCTGAAGGTTTAAGCAAGGGGTGGACATGCTCAGGCTGGGAGGCATTTTTGCCCCAGGGGAGTGGAGAGGAGAGGATAGAGTCAGGGGTTCAGCCGAAGTAGGAGAGGACGTGTGGCCTGGGGGCTTCTCTGAGTCAGCAACACATAAGGCGAAGTCCTAGGAAGGCCCCTCACACTCTCAGAGCCAGAGCCACTGACCCCTATGTCTTCTCCTGCCTAGAGGAGACCAGCTCACAGGACCATCGCCCCCCAGCGGTGCTCAGAAACCAGCCCCCTCGGTGAGTGACTCGAGTGGGGGATCCAGGCCCCCTCATTCCCTTCTGGGGATTGTGGGTTCTAGATTGGGGAATGAGCCCTCTGCATGGGGCAGAGTGCTGCATCCCCCAACGGCGGGGCACCGCAGAGTGGATGGATCAGAGATGATCGCCTCGTGCCCTTCCTCACCAAGCCATGTGCTGGGTGGGCACACAGAGGGCACCACTGCCCTTGTCTGATGGAAGAATTCAAGTCTCAGAGGGTGAAGTGACTTCCCCCGGATTAGTAGCATCCCTGGTCTCCAGACTCAGCCAGGTCCTGAGTTTAAAAGACCATCTGGGCCGGACACAGTGGCTCACGCCTGTAATCCCAGCACTTTGGGAGGCCGAGGCAGGCGGATTACCTGAGGTCGGGAGTGGAGTTTGAGACCAGCCTGACCAACATGGTGAAACCCCGTCTCTACCAAAAATACAAAATTCACCAGGCATGGTGGTATATGCCTGTAATCCCAGTTACTCTGGGAGGCTGAGGCAGGAGAATCGCTTGAACCCGGGAGGCAGAGGTGGCAGTGAGTCGAGATCATGCCATTGCACTCCAGCCTGGGCAATAAGAGCGAAACTCTTGTCTCAAAAAAAAAAGAGCATCTGATGAGGATGCTGCACTCTGACCTACACTGACTATGTGGTCCTGCGGAAGTCACCTGACCTCTCTGAGTCTTGCTTTCCTTCCCATCTGGCTTGAGGAATTGGGGGAGGGCATGAGCATAGGCTGCAATCAGGGCCACTCCCATTTCTGTGCTTTCAGATTCAGCTTGCCTTCAAAGAAAGGCTCAGAGCCAAGACCCAGGTCACCCACTAGCCTGCGGGCTTCCCATGGCCCGTCTGGTCCTGATACTCTAGATTGTTGGACCATATTACAAAGAGCTCCCCTAGCTGGGAGGGTGGAAGAAAGGAAGGGTCCTAGGCTGTGGTTTTGCTCTTGGGTACTCCCCACTTCTGGTGCCCAGGCTGGCCCCAGTGGCCTCAGCCATCTTCCTGTACCCACAATGGCCTCCTTCCTCCTGTCACAGCCAGAGCCCTGCATGCCCAACACTGCCTTGCTCATCAAGAACCCCTTGGCTGCCACCCACGAGTTCAAGCAGGCCTGCCAGCTCTGCTACCCTAAGACAGGTAACCTTTCACCTACAGACTCTACCCCCTCTGCCCCAGAGAGCTGGGAATCTCAGGAACATGGGATCCCAGGTGGAAAGAATCCCAGTGTCTCGGTTGGAGATAAGTGCCAGAAAACAGAAGCCCTTCTGGGGCAGAAAGGAAAAGGGCAGGCACTTGGGGCCTGTCTCTGCCAGGCACCGTCTTCACGTTTCTTTCTAGAGAAACACCAACATGGTCAGACTCATTAGAGAGTGAGGGCGGTGGTGGAAAGGAGATGGGTGGGCCTGGCGCGGTGGCTCATGCCTGTAATCCCAGCACTGTGGGAGGTCAAGGTGGGCGGATCACTTGAGGTCAGGAGTTTGAGATCAGCCTAGCCAACATGGTAAAACCCTGTCTCTACTAAAAATACAAAAAACGAGCCAGGTATGGCGGCTCATACCTATAATCCCAGCACTTTGGGAGTCCAAGGTGGGCGGATCACGAGGTCAGGAGATCGAGACCATCCTGGCTAACACGGTGAAACCTGGTCTCTACTAAAAATACACAAAAAAAATTAGCCTGCTGTGGTGACACACCCTGCTTGAACCCAGGAGACGAAGGTTGCAGTGAGCTGAGATCGCATCACTGCACTCCAGCCTGGATGACAGAGTGAGACTCCATCTCAAAAAAATAAAAAAATAAAAAATTAGCCAAGCATGGTGGCGCATGCCTGTAGTCCCAGCTACTCGAAGGCTGAGGCAGGAGAGTCGCCTGAGCCTGAGAGGCGGAGTTTGCAGTGAGCCAAGATCGTACCACTGCACTCCAGCCTGGGTGACTGAGGGAGGCTTTGTCTCAAAAAAAAAAAAAAAAAGGTCCAGGAGATGGGTGCCAAGAATGGGCACGTTGGAGGAGCTTCCCCCAGCACGGCCCCCAGTCTCCAGGGAGCAAGTAGCCAGGGAGTGGTGGGAGCTGGCGGGAGGTCCTGAGAGGAGAGGTAGCTATATAAGCAGGGGACAGATTCTACCCACCACATGGGCCTGCCAGCCATCACCCTTCACTTCTGCTTCCGGAATTGTCATCTGTGTCCACCCTGCCCATAGGCCCCCGGGCTGGTGACTACACGTACCGTGAGGGCCTTGAGCACAAGTGCAAGCGGGACATCCTGCTCGGCCGGCTCCGGAGCTCCGAGGACCAGACCTGGAAGCGGATCCGTCCCAGGCCCACCAAGACCAGCTTCGTGGGCTCCTACTACCTGTGCAAAGGTGGGTGGGCTGCAGCGAGACGGGCAGCACAGCTCAGGCCCAGCCCCTTCCCCCTTAGCCGCCGCTCTGCTCCCCCATCACAGGTAGACAGAGCAAGGGTGGGCCTCATGGCCACATGGGACATAAGAAAGCTGGGGCTCAGGCTCCTGGGGCCCATCTGGGATACATTCCATATCTGAATGAGTGTCACCTGCCCTGAACAGCTCCAGAGCCAGGCAGAACACATTTGTGACGTTCAGCCAGAGCCGGAGCCCCTCACTGGCCTGTGCTCTGGAGTGTCAGGGGCCTACACGAGTCATAGGGAGCTGGCTTCTGTTACCCCTGTAGGGCCCCAAGGGCCTGTGGGGTGGTGTGCCCAGCAGTCGCATGAAGCATGTAGGACTGGCGCATGGTGAGGGCTCCATCCACCTGGGCTCTCTGTCTCTCTTCTGTTGTCACTGTCCTCATTTCTGGCTCATGTCAGCTTGGTTGGTATTTAATGGACATCCATTGTGTCCCTGACTTGCTTCTTTCTGGTCCCAGCCAAGCACCTTCGTCCTGCTGTATGGCGATGCGTGAATAGACATGAATCGTTAGGCCTTCCCAGTGTAGCCCTTTCATCCTCACCAGCATGCAGCCTCACAGCTCTGGAGGAGGAAATGGGGACTTTGAGAGTGCGCCCCGGGCTCTGCCTCTTTCCCCCGACCCGGCCCCTAGCAGTGGCCCGCCCAGGCCTCCTGCACTTGTTCTTTGTCCTCCCGCCAGCCTGGCTGGTCTAAGGACATGTCACTCTTGGGTCGGAGGCCTCCATCAACCACTGCCTATGGCCCGTGGGATGAAGTCCAGATTCTGCAACAAGGCCCACGCATGCCCGCATCCACCCCTCACCTCCTGCCCTAACCATTCCCCAAATGCACTGAGCCCCCCACCCCCGATTCTGTCATACGCGCTGTGCCCTTTGAGCCAAGTCGCCCTCTGCTCCTCCTTCAAGCACTGCCTGGATCTTGGGAAGCCCTTCTCTGCGGTTCTTCCCCTTGCAGCCACCCCCCACTCCCACCCAGGGATCTGCCCCACTCCTCCAGGTCTGTGGCCTGCTTGTCCTTGTGTGCCAAGAGCCTGGCAGAGAGATGGGACAAGGCAGACTTAGAGTGGGAGGAGGGAAAGAAAAGCAGGTCCCACCCCCAGGAAATGGCAGATCTCCAGGTTCTAGGCCTTCCTCTCTCTAGACAGCCCAGCCCCCAGAAATTTTGTTCTGTTTTGTTTTGTTTTGTTTTTCCTAGGTGGAGGTGAAATGGTATGGATCGTTTTTGTTTTATGAGACAGGGTCTTGCTCTGTTGCCCAGGCTGGAGTGAGTGGCGCTATCATAGCTCACTGCAGCTTCAACCTCCTGGGCGTAAGCCATCCTCCCACCTCAGCCTCCTGAGTAGCTGAGAGTACAGGCACATGCTACCACACCCAGCTTATTCTTTAATTTTTAATTTTTTTGTATAGATGAGGTCTCGATTTGTTGTCCAGACTGGTCTTGAACTCCTTGCCTCAAGCAGTTCTCCTGCCTCAGCCTCCCAGAGTCTTGGGATTACAGGCATGAGCCACCATGCCCAGCGCCCCCTGCCAGGATCTTTATTATCTCACTTGATTCCAACAACCCAGTCTCCTCCATTCATAGAAAAGATAGCTGAGGCTCGGGGAGTAATGAGGAATCCTAGCCCAATTCTGTCTGACGCCAGAGTACATGCTCTTAACCATGTGGTGTTATTTTCTTGGTGAATAATTGTTTTTAAACCCCTTATATTTACTTAGAGACTTGTATAGTTCTACAAAAGCAGTCCTGTGGCGTGACTGGGGCAGGAGTGATTACCGTGCTCTGCAGGTGCAGAGTGCAGAAGGGGACCTGGTGTTTGGAAAGGACTTTCCAGCTCTGCCATGTCCTGGCAGGGGGTGCAGCAGCCTCTGCCTCACCTGTGTTGGGGCGGAGCCAAGCCCTGCCCGGCTCATGGGGCCAAAGCCCCACAGGCCGCAGCGGGGTGGTGAGGGTGCTGCGGGCTGCCGTCCCCGCCTGGCGGAACATGTCCTGTTGCCTCTTTGCAGACATGATTAACAAGCAGGACTGTAAGTACGGGGATAACTGCACCTTCGCCTACCATCAGGAGGAGATCGACGTGTGGACCGAGGAGCGGAAGGGCACCCTCAACCGCGACCTGCTCTTCGACCCGCTGGGGGGTGTTAAGCGTGGCAGCCTCACCATCGCCAAGCTCCTGAAGGAGCACCAAGGCATCTTCACCTTCCTCTGTGAGGTACTGCCCGCCTACCCGCTGCCACCCCATAGGCCACGGCACAGACAGGGCTGGGGATGCACCCTGGCATGGACCACTGTGGGAGGTCAGCCCTGGAACCTGTGGGCTGTGGAGGCCTGGCCTTAGAACCAGTAGGTCCTGGACAGTCAGTAAGTCAGGGCCCTGGGATCCTATCTTGCTAAAGGCCAAATCCGATCCAGCCCCCTGATTTTGCAGAGGTAGAAACTGAGGCTGGAAAGAGAAATCATAACCCGCACTCCTGCTCTTTCCTAGCAGCCGGTCTTAGGCCGGGCTTGCCACGTGGTTTTTGTTTCTCATTCCCAGCCTGGCACAGTGGCTCACGCCTGTAATCTCAGTACTTTGGGAGGCTGAGGCAGGCAGATCACTTGAAGTCAGGAGTTTGAGACCAGCTTGGCCAACATGGTGAAATCACGTCTCTACTAAAAATGCAAAAATTAGCTGGGTGTAAAAATACAAAAATTAGTTGTGGTGCACATCTCTACTAAAAATGCAAAAATTAGCTGGGTGTAAAAATACAAAAATTAGTTGTGGTGTATACTTGTAGTCCCAGCTACTTGGGAGGCTGAGGCAGGAGAATCTCTTGAACCTGGGAGGCGAAGGTTGCAGTGAGCTGAGATTTCGCAACTGCACTTGAGACTCCATCTCAAAAAAAAATTAAAAATTAGCTGGACTTGGTGGCATGCACCTGTGGTCCCAGTTACTTAGGAGGCTAAGGTGGGAGGATCGCTTGAGTCCAGGAGGTAGAGGCTGCAATGAGCCGAGATCGAGGCACTGCACTCCAGCGTGGGTGACAGAGTGAGACTCAATTAAAAAAAAAAAAGATGTCATTTCCATTGTCATGGCAGTGCTGGCAGGCAGATATCCCCATTTTACAGATTTGAAGCTGAGATTCAGGGCGGTGAGGAGCTGCCCTCAGCCACACAGACAGCACAGTGCAGAGCTGAGCTTCAAACCCAGGCAGTCTGTCCCTGGAGCCATGCCCACCTCCCAGCACCAGCTGCCACTTGTGGTCCCCACAGCCAGGCCCCGAGAACACAGGCAAATTAGGGGCCTGTCTAGGGCCTCCCCCCGCATCCCGTGTGGGTATCTGGTGCTGCTCAGCCGTCCCAGGCGCCATGTCCACGGCCTCACATCTCAGGCCTCCCCCACATGTCTTCCCTCGGCCCTGCTGGCTTCAGTGGCCATTGCACTTCCCTGCCTGTGGCTGGCCTTGCCCTCCCCCACGCGGCGCTGTTCTGCGTCTCTGAGCTTGGAACCTCTCAGCTCAACTCTGATCCCAGCAGCCCCACTGAGCTGTTATTAATTCCCTCCCCCAAAGCTGTCCCTGAAGACCCCGCTTGGCCTCTGGAGTGAACTTGGCACCTGCCTCCCCCACCCAGTTATAGCATGTTGAGGGCAGGGGCAGTGTCACATCTGTGTCTGTAGAGCAAGGGCTCCAGGTCCAGGTCACTGGCAGGGTTTGGTGTGGCTCAGTCCAACCCTTATCACTGGCATCACCAGCCCTTCCCCCAACTCTTCCAGGTCGGGACTGTGCCAACCCCCTGCAGGGAGCATTGGCCTGGGAATCATAGTTCACAGACAGCCTATCATTCATAAAACACTTGCCATTTCTTTTTTTCTTTTTTGACATGAAGTAACCCCCTGCCCCAGGCATTGGGAGTGGTGGGATCAGAGGGAGGGAGGAGGGGCGAGGAAGGGAGCCAAGGCCAGGTCACCTGTGAGCTGGAACCAGAGACACAGGGCCACAGACCCTGGGACTCCCTTCCTCACTTCTCTGACCCAGGGTAGGGCTTGCAGGGACCCAGCTGTCCTTCCCCAAGTAGCCGTGCAGGGTCCCAGCTCACCCCTTTCCCAGGTGGCCATGCAGGGTCCCAGCCCTTCCCCCTCCCTGGGCAGATCTGCTTTGACAGTAAACCCCGGATCATCAGCAAAGGCACCAAGGACTCTCCGTCTGTCTGCTCCAACCTGGCTGCCAAGCACAGCTTCTACAACAACAAGTGAGTGGGACCTGCAGCTCAGCCTGGGGCCTGGGGGCCAGTGGAGAGTCTACTTTTCCTCAGAGGCTGAGGAAAGGCCTAGCTGAAAGGGTGGACCTAGGGTGCAAGGAAAGGGGCAGAATTTGGGAATGAAATCCAGCCTCCACCTGGAAAGGATGGGCATCACGTTTATTGAACACCTACTATATTCCAAGCATCTTCTTGGGCATGTTAATTACCTTAGCAATCCCTTGAGGGAGGAGTTACTGGCCCTGTTGTACAGAAGAAAAAAGCTGAGGCTTGGAAGTCACTTACTTAGCTTACTCAGCAGACAGCAAGCCGGGGGGCCCAGTCTCTGACTCTAGCCCAGCACCCTCCAATCTTATGACATCAGCATCAGGCAGTGAGGGGGAGGCCTGGTCAGGTCTGGCGCCACCCCTTTCTCCCCTCTGGCTCCCCTTGGTTCTGCCGCAGTGTGACTATGAAGCCCAGGCCCTGCAGTCAGACAGACCAGGTCCAATTCCTGGGCCAGTTCTGTCTTAGTCCAAGCCTGGGTTTCCTCATCTGTAAAACTGATGATGTTCCGGTGGCTGCAGTGAGGGTCATTAAGACTCCCGGCCTGGGGGGACATGCTTGGTTAGTGTTCCTCAGGGTGCAGGACTGGCTCTGCAGAATCAAGCTGGAAACCTGAGGGCAGGGCCCTCTGCTTGCTGGCAGCTCCATCTTTGAATCCTGAGGGAAAGGGCAGGAGTAAAGCAGCGCTGGGACCCAGGCCCAGGGCTGCCTGAGTGTAGGAGCCCCGTTTCTGCCCTCCTGTGTCATCCATGGCCTGGACTTGGTTCATAGATCAGGGGGTGCCCAGGGAGAGCCTGGCATGGAGAAGGTGGCCCTGCCAGGAGAGAAGTTCAGCAGGGCTGCGGACTGCATCATGCCCCTCCCACCTGCCCACCAGGTGCCTGGTGCACATCGTCCGCTCCACCTCTCTCAAGTACTCCAAGACTCCGCCAGTTCCAGGAGCACTTCCAGTTCGACGTGTGCCGCCACGAGGTGCGCTACGGCTGCCTACGGGAGGACAGCTGCCACTTTGCCCACAGCTTCATCGAGCTCAAGGTCTGGCTGCTGCAGCAGTACTCAGGTGAGGGCTGGGCGGTGCAGGTGAAGGGTGCTGCAGGACTCACTGGGGGGGTGACAGCCCAGGACCCCGTGGTCGCTGCAGGGGACTTCGGGAGAGTTCAGAGGAGGTGGCTGTGGGGTGTGTTCTCTGGAGAAGCAAGTGTGTCCCAGGCACCACAGAGGACAGAAGCTCTGCTCTCAGGGCGTTTCCAAGCTCGGAGATCCTAGTTTTTCCTCTCCCAGGCACTGTCCAGGGAGCAGGAAGAGGGGGAGACCGAGTCAGCCGGGCTCCTGCGGCAGCACCTCTGCTTGCTCCAGGGTGGCTGGCAGCAAGTCCCCCACTCGTCACTGAGCCTCCAGTGCTCATGGGGGAAATGGGGGAGCCCCATCTCTAGATCGCAGAGCTGCTGCAGGGATTTGAGGGTGTTCTTCCACTTACCCACCAGGGATTTCCTGAGCACCTTCTCTTGCCAGGGCATTCAGCCATGGTCTAGTCAAGGCCCTTACTTTCAAAGAACCTACATTTATAAGTGGTGGCCAGACAGACAGTATATAAACAGGTGAATCACTCCTGTATTGCATTTGTTCTAGGGTGCACGTATCCCTGTCATCATTTAATTAGCAACACTTTGTGGGGTGGGGTATAAAATGTGGTGCATATAACACCCAGTGTCTGCTTAGAGTTGATGAAACACAGTGGTAGAATTTCAGGTGCGCCTCAGGATTATGAGGAAGATAAAGCTGAGCAGTGGGGCAGAGAGAGACTCAGGGGTGGGAGCATTTTTGGTAAGATGGCTGGGAAGGGCTCTCTGAGGAGATGACTTTTGAGCAGAGAAGGGCAGGGAGTGCATTCCAGGAAGAGGGACCAGGCTGAAGGCTTGGAGGCAGGGGCAAGCTCCACACAGAAAGGACCTGGGCCCTGGGGTAGAGCAGCTTAGTGGAGGGGGAATGAGGCCTTAGAGTCTGGAGGGGACTGAGCATGTAAGAGTCTCTAGGCCTTAAGAACAACTGGGGTTGTTCCAGATATGATTACAGTGTCTGGAGGAGGGTTTAAGTGGGTGGAGTCTATGATCTGATCAATACTTGGCAAAAGTTGCTCTGGCTGCTGGGTGGAGACCGAGGAGTGAGGGCAGAAGATGGGAGACCTTGAAGTATGAAAGAAAATGCTGAAGTCTTAATATTAAGAATTAAAAAAAAAAAAAAGCTGGGAGACCAGGGAGGGTGGCTCAGGCCAGGGTGGTGGTGCTGGAGGTGGGAGAAGTGGTTAGACTCTGGGTGTATTTTGATGGTGGAGCCAACAAGATTTGTTAATGGACCAGATATGAGTATGAGACAAAGTGTCAAGGTCGACTCCAAGATCAAAGCAACAGGAAGAATGGGGCTACCATGTTCTAAGAGGGGGGAAGGGTGGCCGGGCGCAGTGGCTCACGCCTGTAATCCCAACACTTCGGGAGGCCGAGGTGGGCGATCACGTGAGGTTACGAGTTCAAGATCAGCCTGACTAATGTGGTGAAACCCTGTCTCTATTAAAAATGCAAAAGTTAACTGGGCATGGTGGCAGGCGCCTGTAATCCCAGCTACTTGGAAGGCTGAGGTAGGAGAATTGCTTGACCCCAGGAGACGGAGGTTGCAGTGAGCCAAGATTGCACCACTGTACTCCAACCTGGGCAACAGTGAGACTATCTCAAAAAAAAGGGGCTGGGGGAAGACTGTAAGAGGAGCCGCGGGATGTGGGAAGTCTGAGCTGCCTGGTGGAATTCACATGGAGATGTTGGAGGCAGCGGATGTGGGGGGTTTGGAAGTTCACAGGAAAGATCTGGCCTGTGGTCAGACTTGCAGGTCATCTGCAAGAAACTGGAGGTCCAGTGCAGTATCTAGCCCCAAGTAAGCACCAGTGGTGACTGGCTGTCATAGAGCAGTAGCCATAGGTCAGGGTGGAAGGCCACCTCAGTCGTGTGAAAGATGTGAGAAGGATGGAGAGGGCTGAGAAGAGGGCAGGCTTCACGGAAGCGTTGTGAGCTGCATCTCCAAGGTCAGGCTCAGTGGCAACAGTCTGAGGCTGGCGGGGGGAGACAGACTGGGGGGGGTCCATGCCACCAGGCTGGGGTATTTGCCCTTTGGGGGCTGGCAGTAAAGAGCCACGGTACCATGGCAAGCTGGTGAGCCAGGCTGTGCGGGCATGGAGCCCTAAGTGCCGGTGAGGCCAGAGGCTGCCATACAGGTACCAGGTTGCAGCCCCGCTGAGGGAGATGGGGGTCAGGAAAGGGTGCTGGGTCACTGGCCCAAGAGACAGGGCCACTGGCATGGGAGAAGGGGACTCCCCACCATGGTACAGAGCCAGTATCTTTGTACTGCATTTTCCCCACTCTTGGCTGCATTTAATTCTTCCACTCCCAGTGAGGTCGGAGCAGGTCTCTGTTCCCATTTTGCAGATGGACAGAGTGTTTCCCTTGCACCCCATGTCTTACTGTGGCTGGGCTAACCTGGAGTAGGGCTTCTCCAGCTGGGCCTTGGGGGGCACTGGCACCTCGTGGACCCCCTGCCTCCCTCCTTGCTGAGCACCTTGAAGGATGCCTGTGTCTTGCCCCCCCCATCCTCCCCAGGCATGACCCACGAAGACATTGTTCAGGAGTCTAAGAAGTACTGGCAGCAGATGGAGGCGCACGCGGGGAAGGCCAGCAGCAGCATGGTAAGACCTTCTGATGCCATGCCACTATTCAGATTTCATGACTTGTCCCCAAACCCAGGGTAGTATACCACATTCAGCTGTTCTGTCTCTTTTGATTTGATTTTATTTATTTTGAGACAGGGTCTTGCTCTGTCACCCCGCCTGGAGTACAGTGGTGTGATGATGGCTCACTGCAGCCTCCATCTCCTGGTCTCAGGTGATCCTCCTGCCTCAGCCTCCTGAGTAGCTGGGATTACAGGCATGCACCACCACACCCAGCTGATTTTTATATTTCTTAAGACCGTGGGGCTGGGGATGTGGGGCTTTCCATCTTGCCCAGGCTGATCTGAAACTCCAGGGCTCAAGCAATCCTCCCACCTTTGCCTCCCAAAGTGCTGGGATTACAGGCGTGAGGCACCACGACCAGCCTTGCTGTGTCTCTTTTTCATCTCCTTTAATGAAAAACAGTTCTTTAGTCTTTGCCTTGTGTTGCACAGATATTTTTGAAGAGCTGGATGTTTTGTAAAAGGTCCCTCCCTCTGGGCTCCTGTCAGTTTCCGCATTCCGCAGAGGCGATGTCGTGTTCTTGGCTCACACATTAGGGGATGCATCATCTCAGTGTGTCCCTTCACTGGTGACAGTCTGATTAAACTTCACTCAAGTTGCCTCCATTGTAAATGTTTCTCTATTATAGAATTAGATCTTTCCTCTTTGAAAGTATAAGACTATACTTTCAGGGATCGTTTCTATAGTTTTTAATTAATAAATGTCTTCGGGAGGCCGGGTGTGGTGGCTCACACCTATAATCCCAGCACTTTGGGAGGCCGAGATGGATGAGACCAGTCTGGCCAAAATGACAAAAACTTGTCTGTACTAAAAATATGAACAAAATTAGCCAGGCATGGTGGTGGGCGCCTGTAATCCCAGCTACTTGAGAGGCTGAGTCAGGAGAATTGCTTCAACCTGAGAGGCACAGGTTGCAGTGAGATGAGATTGCACTGCATTGCAGTCTGCCCTGGGCGACAGAGCGAGCTCTGTCTTAAAAAAAAAAAAAAAAAAAAAAAAAAGTCCAGGCGCAGTGGCTCACACTTGTAATCCCAGCATTTTGAGACGCTAAGGTGGGTGGATCACCTGAGGTCAGGAGTTTGAGACCAGCCTGGCCAACATGTTAAAACCCTGTCTGTACTAAAAATACAAAAATTAGCTGAGTGTGGTTGCAGGCACCTGTAGTCCCAGCTACTCGGAAGGCTGAAGCAGGAGAATCACTTGAACCTGGGAGGCGGAGCCAAGATCACCCCACTGCACTCCAGCCTGGGCGACAAGTGAGACTCTGTCTCAAAACAAACAAAAAATCTTCAGGACAAATACGTTGAGACCTTGTAAATATCCTAGTACTGCTTGGACTGACACCACTGACTGTAGTATCCTCTCCCATCCCTCCTGATCTTCGCCGTGGTCCTAAAGATGGGAGCCATGGGATTGTGGCATTTGCTGATGGGGAAGCTAAGGCTGAGAGACTTTAGTGACTTGCTCAGGGGCACACTGAGTAGGGCAAATCCCAGGTTCTCTGACATCCTGTCCCAGGCTCGCTCTGCTCCCTCCCCCACCTGCGGCATTCTTGTCTATCACCTCCAGGTGGGGATCGTAACCCTGGCTGCAGGTGGGAAGCAGTGAGGGGCCGATGGGGACACAGGAGTAGGCCACAGCTCCTGAGGGGGAAGCTGCTATGGCAGGAGGATCACACCTGGCAGTCTGGAAGAGCAAGGGCCTGGCGTGGTGGCTCACACCTCTAATCCCAGCACTTTGGGAGGCCGAGGCGGGCAGATCACGAGATCGAGACCATCCTGGCCAACATGGTGAAACCCCGTCTCTCCTTAAAAAAAAAATACAAAAATTAGCTGGGCGTGGTGGTGTGCACCTGTAGTCCCAGCTACTTGGGAGGCTGAGGCAGGAGAATCGCTTGAACCCTGGAGGTGGAGGTTGCAGTGAGCTAAGACTGTGCCACTGCAGTCCAGCCTGGTGACAAAGTGAGACTCCATCTCAAAAAAAAAAGAGCACAGGGTGACCCTACACCAGAGGCTCCTGGGAAGACAGGAGGCTCAAGGTTACATGAGTGAGCAGGGACAGCTGGTGCATTTGCAGAGCAGCAGGTTGGCTAACGTAGCCAGATGAGGGGGTTCAAGGTGGCAAGAGACAAGCCTGATTGAGCACTTTTCCCACCTCTGGCTCCCAACCCTGTCCCAAAGGTGCAAAGAGCAGGCCAAAGGCCGGGGCATAGGACAGGGAAGGAACATGGCAGGTGGAGCCTTAGAGACCAGCAAGGCCTTGCCCTGGAGGGAGGGCCAGAGACCAGGGCTGCCCAGATGCCTGTCCCCCCACCCAAGGCTGATGCCAGCCACCGCCACCCCACCCCCCACTGGGGTGGCTTCCCATCTCCTGTACCCCCCCACTCGCCACAGGCTTGGCACTCATAACCAGGTGAGTTGGTCAACATAAGGCAGTGTAGAGACTGTGGGAGCTCACAGAATGGACAACTGCAGCTTAGGAGAGCCCCAGGGCAGGTTTCCCACAGGAGATGCGCTTGAGCTGAGTTTTGATAGATAGTTTCTAGAACAAGCTGGATGAAGAGTGGAGGAAGGGCAGCCGGAACAGCCTGTGCAAAGCCAGGGAGGTGTGGCGGAGCGGAGCTTTGCCCTGGGAAATGCAACATCCACAGAGCAGGCCTCCCAGGGAGTCTGGCGAGGCAGGGACCAGCCACAGGGTGGAAGAGGGGCCCTGTTCCAGTCCTGGCTCCCCTGAGAAGCCCTTGGGCCTACAGTTGAGAGGTCACTGCCTGCCAGGAGGACCTGGGAGAAGACAAGCTTATTCCAAGGTTATCCCAGAGGCCACCTGTGTGGAGACCCCGGGGCCTCAGGCCTGGTGCCTGCAGCTTCACCAATCCCCCTTTCTTGCCCCGACAGGGTACCCCAAGGACACATGGGCCCAGCACTTTCGATCTGCAGATGAAGTTTGTCTGTGGCCAGTGCTGGAGGAACGGGCAGGTGGTGGAGCCTGACAAGGACCTCAAGTACTGCAGTGCCAAGGCCCGGCACTGGTGAGTGGGGTGCCAGTTTGGGGCTTTGGTGGGATCGGGCCCACCCGACCACCACAGGTGTGGAGACCAACTCAGAGAGGCCAGGGCTTTCCATGGAGGTCACACAGCACACAGGCTCGGCCCTGACCTCTCCCCAATCCTGCTCTATCCTGCAGCTGGACCAAGGAGCGGCGGGTCCTCTGGTGATGTCCAAGGCCAAGAGGAAATGGGTGTCAGTGAGGCCACTGCCATCCATTCGCAACTTCCCACAGCAATACGACGTGAGCGCTGGGACGGGGGGCTAGGGGACCCCCAAGGAGGCAGTGATGCTTTCCAGCGGGACTCAGAGACTCTCCCCATGCCCACTCCACAGCTCTGCATCCACGCACAGAACGGCCGCAAGTGCCAGTACGTGGGGAACTGCTCCTTCGCACACAGCCCGGAGGAGAGGGACATGTGGACCTTCATGAAGGAGAACAAGAGTGAGTGGGCAGGAGGGGGCAGGCAGGCCTCTCCTGGGGTCTCCTTATCACTGAATATCTCAACTCACCGGCGGGCCCAGCTGGCCGGGCACGGTGGCTCACACCTGTAATCCCAGCACTTTAGGAGGCAGGTGGATCACGTGAGGTCAGGAGTTCGAGACCAGCCTGACCAATATGGTGAAACCCCATCTTAAAAAAAAAAAATCAACTCACCGGCAGGCCCGAGAGCGCCTGCTATACCCCCTTTTGCTGCCTGAGCCCTGCTCCACCCACCCCAGGCCAGGCCCATCAGCCCATCAGCCTATCAGCAGGGCTTGGGACGCCCACAGCTCCCAAATAAAGCAGGGACCATGGGGCAGAATGGATGGGGAAGCCCCTCAGCAGGTTCCCTGTCCCCTGTCCCCTGCCCAGTCCTGGACATGCAGCAGACCTATGACATGTGGCTGAAAAAACACAACCCAGGGAAGCCTGGAGAAGGGACCCCCATCAGTTCTCGGGAAGGGGAGAAGCAGATCCAGATGCCCACGGACTACGCGGACATCATGGTAACACCCCTCTCCCCCGAATGCTCGGGGCTGTGGTCTGAGCCTGACCTGGGAGGGGCAGCCTGGAGGGCCCAGCTGGCGGACACTCAGCGTCTCTGAGGGAGGTGGTCCAGGCAGAGGTGTAGGGGACCTGGCACCCATGGTGGCTGTACCCCCAGATGGGCTACCACTGCTGGCTCTGCGGCAAGAACAGCAACAGCAAGAAGCAGTGGCAGCAGCACATCCAGTCCGAGAAGCACAAGGAGAAGGTCTTCACGTCTGACAGTGACGCCAGTGGCTGGGCCTTCCGCTTCCCCATGGGCGAGTTCCGGCTCTGTGACAGGTGCTCTTGGGAGGGCAGGGCCTGGAGGGACATGGGGTATGGCCCGAGGAGATGGAGTCTGTGGCCAGCTCTGACCCCTCTTGGTGTGGAGGTGGTGTGCAGACGGTGGTGAGGCTTGGCTGTGAGTGCAGCCATGGGGGTAGGAAAGGGTGAGATTGGAGGACTGGACTCAGACCTATCCAGACCCCTAATTTGCAGGCATGGAGCAGATCCTAGAGAGGGTCAGGACACCCAGGTTTTCCCTGAGCTGGGACCCAGCTGCCCGGGGGAGAGGCTTGTCTTGCCCAGGGGGAGGGCAAGTGGCCAGCCCAAGATTCACAGCCTGGGGTGGGAATGGCCCAGAGCTCAGGCAGTGAGCCTCCTGCCACCCACAGGCTCCAAAAGGGCAAAGCCTGCCCGGATGGGGACAAGTGCCGCTGCGCCCACGGACAGGAGGAGCTCAACGAGTGGCTGGACCGGCGCGAGGTGCTGAAGCAGAAGCTGGCCAAGGCTCGCAAGGACATGCTGCTGTGTCCACGGGACGACGACTTTGGCAAATACAACTTCCTGCTGCAAGAGGACATGGACCCTGCCGGTGCCACCCCAGAAGGCCCTGCTGCTGCTGCTGCCACCACCGGGGAGTAGGGCCAGGTGTCGGCCATGGGCAAAGTCCTGGGGCCAGCGGGTGGGGTGGGGATAGAAGGCCTGATAGAAGGGTCAGGACTGGCCAGTGGGGGGGGTTGGAGGCCGCCCTTATCAGGCAACCCCCAGCCCCCTGGGGACCCGTCCATCTTTTCCCCACCACCGCCCCGGGTGTGCGTACCCAGGTGCACATGCTGCAGCCCCTGGAGGCCCCAGGGTCCTCATCCCACTGAAACCTGGGCAGCCCCTCCCCTACCCCCATGGCTCTCCTGGTTGAGGAGGGAGGGGCCTGGCCAACCCTCCAGCTTCAGCCTCCAGCTTTAACTTCTGTCTGCTCCTAATGGGGCCCAAAGCTCAGGGCTGGGGAGCCTGGGGTCCCCCACTTGAATCTGCAACAGTAGGGTCCTTCTCCCTGCCCCATCCTTACTCCACCCCCTCCCCCTGGGGGCAAATCAGGACATAACAGAGGGCAGAGGCCCCATTAGCTTTAAAATGTAGCCCCAGGAAGAAGCTGGGAACACTGTACTGGTCACTTACCCTCTGGAGCCTCAGCTTCCCCTCTGGAAGGATGGGAGGAGCTGGTCTAGATGATCTTTGGAGCCTAAGGAGTCTCGGCCCTTTGAGGCCACCACCTGAACCCTGCTCCCTCATGGGCCAGTGAATATAGATTGTAGGTCCTCAGAGCCTTCAGAGATGATCCAGCCCAAACCCCATTTTGCAGAGAGGAAAACTGAGGCCCAGAAGGGAGGAGTGGTCTGCCCAGGTTCCCAGCACAAGGCAGAGCTGGGATGAAAACAGGGCTCAAAAGATTCAGGGCCAATTATTGGCTGAGCCCACGGTCCCCTCAGCAGGGATGTGACGGTCTCTGAATCAGTGTGCAGCTGGGGTCCCAGGCAGCGCTGCCTGGGGGCTGGGGGAAGGGAGGCCCAGAGGAGGGCTGGCCATGTGAGCACCCCATGAAGGGACTGCCCCCTCCCAAGGATGGTCTCTTCGGGTACAGCAGAGGTCGCCTCCCCACGTGCACTCTGGGAAAGGTGGCAGAGGGCAGGACATCATGAGCTCAAGATCTGCGTGAGACATGGGAGGTGGGAAGGGTGAGGGTCTAGGGGATGTGGAGAAAAGGGAGGCTTGACCTCGGGCACCATGGGCCACTCCAGGATGGGACACACCCCTCTTTCTTGGGGACCAGGCATGTCCTCTCCTCTAGACCCAGACACACAGTTATAACCGTCTGTCCTAGCCCCTCCCTGATCCCTGGCCCTACCAGCTGCCTAGGACTCCAGTGGACCCCCAGCCCCTGCCCCAACCTAAGGCCTCTCTCGTCCCTCTTGTCTGACATGTCTGTGTGCACCCCATCCTCTCCACCCCACCCTCCATGGGCAGATCCAGCCTCCCCTGGTTCCCCAGACATTCCAGAATGCCCCACACCATTGGCACAGGAGTGGGGCAGCCCCGGAAGGAACCAGTGATTGGGCTTTGTGGGGGGTGAGAAGGAGAAAGGGACCATCCCATTCTTAAGCAAGGATTGCCAGTGCGCACTGACACAGTGATGGGCTACCCAGGGCTGGAGGGGATGCTGTCCTCCCACCGCCTCTGCCCGACCTTTCCCGATAATCGTAGCATGCACCCTTTCCTCTTCCCTGCCCCGCCCCCTACCCCAGCAGACCACTGCAGTTTGGGTGCTGGTGGTGTGGCTGGAGGAGAGGGGGAGACCACACCCAAGGTGGGGGCCGTGGCTGTGATGTCTATGATACTCGTTTTCCCTGATCCGTGGTGTTGCAGTCTGTCGTCACCAGCCTTGTTTCTAGTGTGTATATATGTCGCCCCCGTGATGCATATATACACAGGTATTAAATATATCGCTCTATATAATATTATATATGTGTGTGGTATCCAAGGAATCGCTTTGCTGAGGGCTAAAGATAAAGAATTTGGCCAGAAAATGCAGCCATCCTTGTGTGATTAGGAGGGTTTTGGGGGTCGTCTGACTATTTGCAAGGCGACAGGGACTGGAGCCATGGCTCAGAAGTGATTCGGGCAGCCAGGGGAAGGGGCCAACCTCCCCAGGCCCAACTCTGCCAGCTTCCCAGACCACCCCCATCGAGTGCGGAGAGAGTGGGAGTGCTCAGGGAAAGAAAGTGATTTGTATTTGTCTCCCCCGCCGAAAGGAACAGGATTCAAGTCCAGAGTTTTAATCTCCAGCCTGTGATCTGTCCAGGGACCCTTGGGATCTGGGGCTCCCTGGCCTGGCCAGAGCTGAAGCCCCCACAGGGTAAGGAAGGGAGAGTGGGAGGCAGAGTATGATATGCGGGGGTGGGGGGAGCAGACAAGAAGATACTTTAATGATGAGGGTAACTATTTCAGTTGTGAGCCTTCTAGGGCCCCTGGCTGGGAGGCTCAGAGGGCGGAATCCAGGACCTGTGTTTACCCCTAGCAGGCAGGGACAAGATGGCATGGCAAGCATGGGGCCGGGGGTGGGTGGGGAGGGATGCTGCATTTCTCAGCCGGGCAGTAATCGATTTAATGGTCCTTTAAAATGTCTGTGTATTAAAAATTTAAGAATACCACACTTTAATATTAAATATTCATAAGGTCTAGTATCTTGATAATAATGTAGATGTTTTAATAACAATTTTTGTCCTTCTTAAAATAAAATGAAAGAAACTTGCTTCTTTAGCCTTTGTTCTAGGAAGTAAACTTGTGCACTTTGACCTCTGTCCCCAAGGTGTCGCTCCTGTTCCTCCCCCATCTGGCACTTGTATCCAGGGGCCTGAGCTGCTCTGTCCTCTTGGGACACACCTGGCCAGTGCTAGCTATTCTGAGGAATGTTAGGCATGCCAAGGGGTAAGGGGCAGATCTGTGTCCCTGTGTACACATGGAGGCCAGCTGACCCCGGCTCCGGCAGCATCTCACTGGCAGCGACAAGCGGAGCTCTATACAAGTGGCCCAGCAGCCACCCTTCCCTGGCTCATTTGCAGCTTGCCTGCTCTCAGTCTTCCACGTGGGGCTGCCAGTGGTGCCCACACTTCCCTGCACTTACGCTGCAGTGTGTGCCCAGCTGGGTTCCAAGGCCTGCCTTTGCCCTTTCTGGAGGGGGCTCTTCCAGGAAGGCAGGGGGCCATGCCTCCCCTATGATCTTGAGTGTGATCCCAACTGCAACCCTGGCACCAGTGAACCCAAGGGAGACTGAAGTCACATGGGTCCAGTTTTCTCATCTTTAAAAGGAACTGGTGGGGTCTGGTGGCTCACACCTGTAATCCCAGTACTTTGGGAGGCCAAGGTGGGTGGATCACCTGAGGTCAGGAGTTCAAGACCAGCCTGGCCAACATGGTGAAACCCTGTCTCTACTAAAAATAGAAAAATTAGCCGGGCATGGTGATGGGCGAGTGTAATCCCAGTTACTTGGGAGGCTGAGGCAGGAGAATTGCTTGAACTTGCCAGGCAAGGTTGCAGTGATTCAAAATCGCACCATTGCACTCCAACCGGTGACAGAGCAAGATGCCATCTCAGAAAATAAATAAAAGGAACTGATATATTAGATCTGGAGTTCTAAGTCAGGGACACCTGTATCTGCTGGGGTGGGAGGTACTTTGTCAAATCTTTTGGACTGTGCATGGCTGTAGGTGATAGAGGGGTCCCGCAGGGAGGGACCGTTCATGTCCAAGAATAAGCTTTCACCAGACAGCCTTTTTTTTTCTTTTTCCCTTTTTTTTTGAGACGTAGTCTTACTCTATGGCCAGGCTGGAGTACAGTGGCACAATCTTGGCTCACTGCAACTTCCGCCTCCTGGGTTCAAGCAATTCTTCTGCCTCAGCCTCCTGAGTAGCTGGGACTACAGGCACCCGCCACCACACCTGGCTAATTTTTGTATTTTTGGTAGAGACAGGGTTTCACCATGTTGGCCAGGCTGGTCTCAAACTCCTGACCTTAAGTGGTCCGCCTGCCTTGGCCTCCCAAAGTGCTGGGATTACAGGCGTGGGCCACTGCTCCCAGCTTACCCAGATAGCTTTAAACTGCAGTGTGGAGTGGACTAGGACCGAGGTTCAGGACCAGAAAATTGCCGGAAGACAGGGAGTCATTTGGGCCAGGTATGCAGTAGGCGCTCAGATGCTTGATAAATGATGTAAGGAACAAAATCAGCCAGGTTTTTTTTTTTTTTTTTGAGATGGAGTCGCCCAGGCTGGAGTGCAATGGTGCAATCTCTGCTCACTGCAACCTCCGCCTCCCACGTTCAAGCGATACTCCTGTCTTAGCCTCCCAAGTAGTTGGGATTACAGGTGTGTACCACCACACCCAGCTAATTTTTGTATTTTTAATAGAGATGGGGTTTCCCCATGTTGGTCAGGCTAGTCTCGAATTCCTGACTTCAAGTTATCTACCCTCTTCAGCCCCCTAAAGTGCTGGGATCACAGGCGTGAGCCACCGCACCTGGCCAGCAGCCAGCTTTATTGAGCATCTTGTTTGCGGCAGCTACTGTGCAGATAGTACATCCGTCCCCCACAACAACCCTGGAAGTGTGCTGTCCACGTTTATAGCCCAGAGAGTTACAGGGAAGGTTCCAAGGACCCTCAGGAAGGAGGCAGAAAAAGATCGAGAACCACTGGGAACTGGGTATCGGCAAATATCTCTTCGGCTTTGACATTCTGGAATTCACAGCACCTCTGGATGCACTGTGAAAAATCAAAGTGGCGTGGCAAGGCAGAGCTCCCACAAGAAAAATACAGACTCATCCTTAGGCTGGAGAGATCATGTGCCTGCATTAAAACTTTCCCTGGGTGGCTCACTTCCGCAATCCTGCTTTGGGAAATCAAAGCAGAAGAATCATTTGAGGCCAGGAACTTCAGACCAGCCTGGGCAATGGTAAAACTGCATCTCTACCAAAAAAAGAAAAAGTAAAATTAGCTGGACATGGTGATGCACACCTATGGTCCTAGCTACTTGGGAGGCTGAGGTGGAAGGATGGCTTGAGCCTAGGAGGTTGAGGCTGCAATGAGTCATCATACCACTGCACTCCAGCCTGGGAGACAGCAAGACCCTGTCTGAAAAAATCAAAACAATTTTAAAAAGCAAAGAGTAACATAAGCAAGACTTCAGTAAACCTAGTGGAATAAATTCATAAATTCTGGTCAATTCCCTTAAATTCTCTTCTGGTCCTCACATGGCTCGGATTGGTAAACATCAGCTCAGTACCCACTCCATCCCAGATCCTGGGGGATACACGATTGCCGCAGAAACTGCTTTCCCTTCAGTTCAGTGCTAAAGGGGACCAACCTAAAAGAAGATTGTAGAACGATGTGATGGGGGGTGAGCAGGGGAGACACTCAGGTTGCCAGGGGGAGGCACCTCATCCAGGCTCGGGAGCCAGGGAGGGCTTCCTGGAGGAGGTGAAACTGGAATTGAAGCTTCAGAAAGATTCATCATTGTAATCCATGTTACTTACTGTTCTGCATCTTTCTCTTGATTTTTGTTTCACACGTGCAGCTCCATGCACCCGTGTCACCTGGATATTTATGGTCAGTGGCTGATACTCGTCCTATCAATGAGTCAGAGCTGGCTTCAGCAGCTCCCAGTTACTGAACACGGGCCCGTGTCGGGTCTTCAGCCCTGTGAGTAGGGGGCCTCAGTGAGCACAACCAACACAGCGCACCAGCTGCTTCAGCTCTGCACCGCTCTAGAGAAAGCCCTTGGGAGTTCTGCAAAGCACTGCATCCATCTATCCCCCTCACCTGGGAGCCCTTTACAACCTCCCTGCGAAATATCCCCAGGTCCTCAGGAAAAGGCAGCCAGAGCCACTGGACCTGCTCAACTGATGATCAGTAAGATTATGTCAGCCTCTTCTGGCACTTTCATTTCAGGCCTAGAAGTGAATATGCGCTGCTGGTCAAAAGAGGACGAGGCACAGGGAACTTTTTTTTTTTTGAGACGAAGTCTTGCTCTTGTCTCCCAGTCTGGAGTGCAATGGCACGATCTCAGCTCACTGCAACCTCCGCCTCCCAGGTTCAAGTGAGGCCTCAACCTCCTGAGTAGCTGAGATTACAGGCACCTGCCACCACATTAAGTTAATTTTCGTCTTTTTAGTAGAGACAGGTTTTCACTAAGTTGGCCAGGCTGGTCTCGAATTCCTGACCTCAGGTGATCCGCCCACCTCGGCCTCCTAAAGTGCTCGGATTATAGGTGTGAGCGACCATGCCTGGCAAAGAATGTATTCTTCTTTTTTTTTGAGACGGAGTCTCACTCTGTCGCCCACGCTGAAGTGCAGTGGCGCAGTCTCAGCTCACTGCAACCTCCACCTCCCGGGTTCAAACGATTCTCCTGCCTCAGCCTCCCGAGTAGCTGGCACTACAGGCAAGTGCCACCATGCCCAGCTAATTTTTTGCATTTTTAGTAGAGATGGGGTTTCACTGTGTTGGCCAGGATGGTCTCAATCTCCTGACCTCGTGATCCGCCCACCTTGGCCTCCCAAAGTGCTGGGATGACAGGCGTGAGCCACCGGACCCAGCAAGAACGTATTCTTTATCAAGTTCTCCCTCAGCCCGGGCCTCTCAGCTGTACAAGGCATTAAATGTTCTTATGGGGCCATTGTGACTCTGACTCAGACTCCTGTCTGGGATCACAGCTCTCTTACAAGGAGACATAGCTATAGGCACATAGAAGTCTCCATATTCCTAATGAATTGGAGGTAAATACAATCGATGAAAACTCAAGCGTAGGGGATGGGGATGGGCTCAGTGGCATTGATAAGGACACCAACAGACCTCAGGTCATCTGCAGTGGACATCAGACCCCTGAGCTAGGAAGTCCAAGAAGTGCAGACAATCCCAACAGATCCGGCACTGGCCCCCCCGGTCTCTAGGTATGTATATGTACCTAGGTATGTACATCCCCTTCCCACTACCTCTGGCCTCCCTGGCTGCCTGGCCCAGCAGCCCACTGGTGTGGTCCCTGTCTGACCTAGGTGATGCTGCCAGCTGGACACCGTGAGTGCCAACTGGGGACTCCCAGTGGTGTGAAAGTTCTCTAAGGATAGGGAGTTGCCTGGCCGGGTATGTTATTTAACTTTGAATTCCTCACAGGGTTTAGGCTGGTGCCAGGTATGTGGCAAGCATTCATTCATGGTCTCAGAGGCTTAGGACATTTGCACATTAAAAGGAGCCTGCAGATAGCTCACAGGAATGAATCTCCATGAATGAAATGTCTTACAGCAGGTGGGTATGTCTGAGACACACAGGGTGCTTCCTATTGCTTTTGAGGTCATACCCAATGGGCACCTGCCCACTCCACCTTTGTGAAAAGCGGTCTTGCACTCAAGAGAACTCCTGGGCCGAGGAATGGTGAATTCGGCAGCCCAGCCTCAGTCAGCCCCTGCCTGCAAGTCACAGGTCAGCTGGGGGCCTGCACACCAGGCCCACTCTCACCCTTACCCTCATCCCCAGGGTCACAGAGCAGAGGGCAGTGGCCAGGGCTCTGGCTGGAAACAGAGCAGTAAGGGGGTGTCTCCTTTGTAGTTACAAAACACTCTCAACTGGTCAATACATACAACTCTGCAAAATTAAAAGTTTTGTGCGTGCCTGTGTCATACATATATACATATATATGCTTACTTTTGCAAAAAGAAACATTGGAAGGATAAATAAAAAACTCATGGTCGGGTGCAGTGGCTCACCTGTAATCCCAGCACTTTGGGAGGCCGAGTAGGGTGGACCACTTGAGGTCAGGAGTTCGAGACCAGCCTGGCCAACATGGCGAAACCCCACCTCTACTAATAATACAAATATTAGCCAGGCGTAGTGGCATGTGCCTGTAATCCCAGCTACATGGGAGACTGAGGCATGAGCCTGGTAGGCAGAGGTTGCAGTGTGCCAAGATTGCACTATTGTACTCCAGCCTGGGCGACAGAGTGAAACCGTGTCTCAAAATAAGTAAACAAACGAACCTTATTGGAGGTGTTGAGCTTTGAGCCATGTACTGTTTTTTGTATTCAAAAATTAAAAGTAAGTTTTAACTTTGGAAAGAGCATAATTTGGGAAGGTTGTTAGGGAGGGAAGCAGGGTAATTAGAAGATAGGGTCACTGGGAAAGGAAGAAGCCAGAAGGGGCTCCTGGAGTATTTTTGATTCTTTACAAAATGGAATTTTGGAAAACAACAAAGGACTGCTTAGAAACCAGCTACAGGGCAGGGGCAGTGTTCACGCTTGTAATCCCAGGACTTTAGGAGGCCAAGACCGGAGGATGGCTTGAGCCCAGGAGTTTGAGACCAGCCTGGGCAACAGAGAGACCCTGTCTTTACAAAAAAAAAAAGCCCTGTGTGATGGCATGCACCTATGGTCCCAGCTACTTGCAAGGATGAGGCAGCGAGCCATGGTCCCACCACTGCACTTCAGCCTGAGCAACAGAGCAAGACCTTAAGTCTCAAAAAAAAAAAAATCAGCTACCATGCAGAAAACTGAATGTTTATTGCGGCCCACCTGGAACTTCAGAGCCATAGAACTAGAGCTGAAAGGCTCCTCAGAGGTCACTGCATTTGGTGATTCTGGAACTGAGACCCAGAGCTGCTACCAAGCTTTCTCAAGATCCCACAGCAATGTACAGCAGCATCGAGAACCTGACACCCCCTGGCAAGTCTGGCTTTGCTCTGATGTTGGTCTGAGGTGCATGGTGACACCTAGAACCACGGCTTTGCCCACACATTCAAGTAACCCGAGGACCACAGGGGGCAACCATCCTGGTGGGAGGGTATGAGAGGGGACTACAGCCAATAGCCAATTGGCACCTTAGGTCCCCAGGATGACTGGGAAGCGGGGATTCCTCATCCAGGACAAGCCTAAACCAGGCTGGCAGAGCTGCCCCCTTTCGGTGGGGCCTGGTTTCCTGGCACTTCTCTGCTAGGCCCCTGCCCTTTCTCCCTCTCCCCTGAAGACCAAAGAACCTCAGGCGGCAGGTTTTGTTGCTTCCTTTTGGGGAACAGGCTTCAGGCTGTGCAGATGGTATAAAGCCCCAATTATGCATGCCACATGTATGCTGGCATGCCTTGTAGGGTACGTGTGCGTGGCATAAACACAGCATCAAAACATGCCACAAGCCCTTGAGGCTCACAAGCTTACAGGTGAAGGCACGATGCCCACCTGTGTCCCAGCATCTGCCAGCACAGGGGATCTTGTGCTGGGCTGCCTGAGATGCTGTCCTTGCCTGTCATCCTCCTTTTCTCAGAGCCTGGGGTCCCAGCCTGGGATGGTTTCCACTGCACACCTGGGCCTCCAGGGCTCTCCATGCCAATGCATGCTTGCTGTGGGCGTGGAGCTTACCATTCTCACCTGGCAGCCCTGGTTATGGTTCCCAGCCTGGGGGAGAACTTCCCTTTCCAAAGTTAGATAACAGGCTGGGCTCTCTGTCAGAGGATTGGCGCGACAGCTCCACGTGCTGCAGCTGGCGCAGGGCCAGGCCCGCCCTGCCAAGCAGCGGGAAGGGAAGGCCTGGCTGCAGCCGGAGCTGGCAGGTGGCCGAGCTGGGGGTGGACGGGCGGGCCGGGACTGGTGCTGGCCATTGGCTGCCTCAAGGCTCCCACCCCGCCTGCCTCCCTAGCCTGCGGCTTTGGCCGGCCCCTGCCTCTCCAGCTGCTTCTGAACTCCCTGGAGCAAGCACCTCCTGCTGGGCTGTGTGAGCTGCAACTGTTCCAGTGGCCCCTGCCATGGACATGCCTGAGGTCCTCAAGTCCCTGCTGGAGCACTCTCTGCCTTGGCCGGAGAAGAGAACAAGTAGGAGCGCAGGTGACCTGCGCAGGTGCCCAAGGGGGGCGAGGGGGCAGCCACAGGCACAGTGGCAGGACAGGCATCTCCAAGCCAGGGAGGATCCCAGTAGTGGTGTGCCCTTGGTCTCGGGGTGCAGAGTGCAGAGAGGGGTTTGAGGAGGCCTGTGTCACACTGGCCCTGGGCCTGTCTCCTAGGCCTGCTGGATTTGGGGAAGCCATGGCCAGCGTGTGACCATTGACAGGTGCCGTGCTCATGTGCGACCAGGACAGGACAGGGGCCCCGTTGAAAGAATCCGGCTGGATGCTGACTGCTTATGAAGCTCCCTTCCCCTGTATGCTGGGGGTGGCAGAGGAGTGGCAGGGACTGTGGATTTGGGCAGCAGGATCCTGGGTCTGGAGCAGAGGCTTTCCTTGGTGCGCCTTCTGCAGCTCCCGCTTGCCGGAGGGCTGAACTCATGGATGGGATGGAAGCTGTTATGTAACAGGACCACAAGGCTCGAAGCCCTGCGTTCCTAGGATACCACAGGCAAAACACGCATGAGGGAAGAGGGAGGAGGACGTGGACCAAGGGGTAGACCTGGTGGCCAGCACCAGGTGTCTCCCAAGTCCTGCCTGGGAATCCCACAGCTGGGTTAGTTTGGGGGGAGAATCCTGATAAATATCTCTCCAAATCTCTTCTGTTCCCAGACATCGGGGAGTCACCTTTAGGTTCCCAGGGCTCCAACTCCTCCTTGTCTTTAGAGGGGCCCAGCTGGCCTCTGCTGCCTGAGTCTGACTTGGGCACTTGGCATGTCTTCTCAGGGGACCCTTCTCAGGCCTCCCCCTCATCCTGCTGTGCCAGCACCTGCTACCCAGCATCACCAGGTGGCCCTGGTTGTTCCTGCAGGACTTCCTTCCACAGGATGCTCTTAGCCCACTCCCAAACTGGGGCCAGGAGACAGACTCCACAGTCCCCGGCCTCCCTGCACCCCTCGGGAACTGGGTGTGGGTTTGCTTGTGCTAAGCCAGGAAAGGAGGGGCAGCAGGTTCTGTTCCTAGTGAAACATTGCCCGAACGGGGAAGGGGGTTCCAGGAGCACAGGACAGGGGCTCCCAAGCTCTCCCACATGTAGCTCTGGGCTCAGGCCCCTCAGACCACACCCCATGCTGTCAAATGCTGGGAAAGTCCAGGCCACCTTCTGAAATGAGTGTCACAGAGGGCACTCCTGTGGCCTCCTAGCATGGGGGACACCAGTTGCTCACCAGGACAAGCGCACCCCCTCAGGGAAGCCCTCTGCATTCGGCCAGAGGGATCTGCCCCCAGTTGGAGTCCACACCCACAAACAAGCCACAGCTGAGTTTTGGCATCTCTGAGCGGCCTGTGTCGGTGAACAGAGCTTTCCAAAAGCTAAGGTAGAGGGTCACCTCCTTGGTCCAGGAACCCAGGAAGGGTGGTGCAGCCCCTCCTGGCTCCCCCCAGGTGTCCCAGGATGCCCCCTAGCATGGCGTGGCTGCCAGCAGGGCAGGAAGGGCTCTCAGGGGGTGACTCGGGGCACTGCTCCTCGGATGAGGATAACAAGGCCTTTGAAGTGTGGCAGCAGCTGCTGGTCTCTGGCTCCCAGCTGGTCTGCAGAGCCCTCCAACAGCCGAAAAGTCCCCCTCCCCTCACTGTGGGTGAATGAAGTCAAGGCCGGGCACATAGGGACCGCCCAGGATTTCAGGCAGAGCTTTGCCGAGCACTGGGAAACCATGGCTGAGGATTAGTTAGTCCAGCATGGCTGGGCAGGTCCAAGGGGTGTAGGCCAGTCTTGGGTTACCTCCTGTCACTTCATGTGGCATCTCACTGAGGGTGAGAAGCAGGAGGTCCCATGGGACTGACAGATGCCTGCAGCCAACTGCTAGGCAAAATGGGGGGGGAAGAGGGTTGAAGAGCCGCAGGAGTCACAGCGAGTGCAGCACGTGACTGTCCCCTCATCTGCAATCAGTTTCCCAAAGCTGCCCGAATCTCCAGACCATTTATAAACAGAAATGTCTACCCGAAAAGCAATAGACCTCGGTGAAAGACACACAGAACTGTTACGGAATTACTTGTGATCAGGGACCATGTACTGAAGTTGGTGTTGAAGCGGCTTCTCTCCCGTCTCACACTATTCTGACTTGGGGTTTGAATGGGAGAAAAAACCACAGAGGCCAGGTGCTCCAGAAAACGGGGATGCTCTCAGGCCCACGTGCCCTTGCTTTGGTGAACTTTCTGCTGCTCCCGTCCAGTGGAAGGGAGCAGCTAACTCTTTGGAGGACTGTTTACAAACTCCCCATTTTCTCTTTTCTCCTGCCCAATGGCTGTGCTTCAGCACACGTTTAGGTCACATGCAGAGCATATCTCGCCCCCAGTGGGAGGGAACTACAGAGGAAAGCCCTGTGGAGTGTGAGAAACTCCAGGTGTGCTCTCCTCACACTCTCCTCTCCACACAGCCTCTCACTCCTTTTTTTTTTTTTTTTTTTTTTTCTGAAGCAATGTCTCACTGTCGCCCAGGCTGGAGTGCAGTGGTACAATCTCAGCTCACTGCAACCTCCACCTCTCGGGTTCAAGCAATTCTCCTGCCTCAGCCTCCTGGATAGCTGGGATTACAGGCGCCCACCACCACACCCAGCTCATGTTTGTATTTTTAGTAGAGACGGGTTTCACCATGTGGGCCGGGCTGTTCTCGAACTCCTCACCTCCAGTGATCCACCTGCCTCAGTCTCCAAAAGTGCTGGGATTACAGGGGGTGAGCACCGCGCCCAGCCTCATTTTGCTTTCTAATTGAATGACAGCCCCTGAAACCTGGACTTGGGGCCCCTCTCCCTCATGCTGCCCCTGGGCCTCCCAGCCCAGCCCGTGTAGACCTTGCCTCTTTCTTATCCCTGGATAAACAGACTCTCTCCACCAGAGCTGATCAGCTTCCAGACTCCCTTGGCTTACAGCAACAATGGCCTCTTGGTGGCCTTCACTCAGGGCCTTGAGTTCAAACAACTTCCCTTTTGGCAGAGAACTCCATTTCCAGCAAAAGGCTGGGTCTGTAGCCCAAGCCCTGACTCCATTTCCCCTCTATGTCCTTGGGCCCTAAATCTTGAAAACCACTCTTCCTGTCTTCAATCCCACCCTATCTCCCAAGGATCCTCTTCCAAGAGTTGATTCTGTTCCAGACTGCTCACGCCAGCTCTCATGTCTTTCTCTACCAGCTTCTGGAAAGACCCTGTGTCTCTAAATCATACTATTAGCATTTTATACGCTATCCTTCCCTCCTCCATGGGGCCTTGGCTGTGCTTAGAGACATCCACTCCCATCTTCCTGCCATCTCTGGTCACTCAGGCCTCCCTTTCAGGGAGTTGTGAACCCTGAACAAGGCCTTTGCTTTGGGTTGGGCAGGCAACATCCCCACCTAGGGGCACTCCTGATCTAGAATCCTTTCTGGGCAAGGCAGCATGGCTCCGGGAAGAGAGGAGGGGGCTTACAATCAGAGTCAGGACACGAATCGTAATTCTATAACCCACTGGTTGGGACTTGCCCTCCTCTTTCTCCATCTCCAGACTGTAAAGAGCGGAAAGAATATGTGTCATGAGCTCGTTGCCAGGATTAAGTGAGTTATCCCATGTGAAAGTGTCTGCAAACTGTGAGCTTCCGTGCTGATTTTTTCTATGAAAGGCAAACAGCAACGTGGCCTAGCATCATGCGCCTTCCACCTACATCCCATTTGCAACCTGACCCTCATTCCGTTCTCTCTAGCTTCCTTTGAAGAACTGGATGTTACAAGTTGGTGTGTAAACACACACACACACACACACACACACACACACACGGCTGTCTCCTTGGAAACACGTGCTGAGGCTTCTAGAGGCATGGTGCCGTCTGCCCTGCACAGCCCAGTTTCCTGATAACAGGCAGGATGTCGGCAGGACTTGCTGGGGTAGAGGCAGAGGCACAGGAGGAGGGCCTTGGTGTCATCCTCTTGGTGGATCGAGGGAAATGAGCTGAGAGGGTGGACTCGGTGCAGCCTGGGCTCTCCTGAGCTTGGCTTGAGTAAGGGCGGTGTTTACCTCCATGCACAGCCTGGGTACCAGAGCAAAACTGAGAAATTGAGGAGTTTGCTTTCAGGGAAGAGGATAGGGGAAAGGGCCTTCTATGTGCTGGACATGCTAGCTCATTTAATCCTCACTACCTCCTTTTCGTTTATTTTTTTGAGACAGAGTCTTACTCTGTCGCCCAAGCTGGAGTATAGTGGCACCATGTTGGCTCACTGCAACCTCCGTTTCCTGGGTTGAAGCAATTCTTTTTCCTCAGCCTCTTGAGCAGCTGGGATTACAGGTACCCAGCAAATTTTTGTATTTTTTAGTAGAGACAGGGTTTCACCATGTTGGCCAGGCTGGTCTTGAATTCCTGACCTCAGGTGATTTGCCCACCTCAGCCTCCCAAAGTGCTGGGATTACAGCTGTGAGCCCCCCACACCCGGCTCCTCACCACCTCCTTCTAAATGGTACATTCCTCCTGTCCTTCTGGTGAGAAAATGAACTCAGAGACACTGGCTACCCTCAGGGCCAGTACAGGGGCCAGCCTCTCTTTCTTCCTTCCTACCCTAGGATCCCAGAGCCTTCTTCTCTACCTGCCCCCCACCCTACCCCTTCAGAGAAATGTGAGAAATTCATTCTCACCAAGTGCCAGGCATTGACGGCGGTGTTGAGGAGTGCCCCTTCCAGGTGGCTAGGCTGCTACAGGATGCACTCTTGACTCGACAGCCACCTTCTCCTGAGCGTGTGCCAGGACTATGTTGCGTGCTCCTACGTCGCTATCTGTGCAATGGCCCTGCAAGGGAGACATGATCATCCATGCACTTTGTGAATGACGACACTGATGCTCAGAGAGGGAAGGCCATACAGTTGTTGAAGTATCTGATACTAGGCTCGTGCCTACCCATAGGGCTCCCTGGGCTCTGAAACTGTCTCAGGCAGTAGCTCTTGGTCACCTAGACATTCATCATGTGCTTCCAGAGTATTTGCTATGCTTGGGGAGCCCTGGGTAAAGGAAACCGACACTACTCTTACCCCTGGTGTTTGCATTCCAGTGGGGAGAGAAAATCAGTTGTGTGTAGGTGGGCCAGGGTGAGGGGGTCAGAATCAGCCTCTCCCAGGGAGAGGCATTTGAACTGAGGCCTGGAGGCCTGGAGAGTGAGGAAAAGTCAGCTATCTGAGGAACTTTCAGGCTGTGGGGGACAGCACCTGCAAAGGCCCTTCCTGGGGCAGGAAAGACAAAATGGGTCTGAGGAATAAGAGGCCACCGTGGCTGCAGAAGGCAAGCAAGGGGGAGAGGAGTCAGAGGCGAGGCTGGAGAGACCTGAAGGGCGAGCGCCTGCAGAGGCTTGACGGTCATGAAGAAGAGTGACGCTGTCATCTCCCTGTCTGTAAGGACCCCCGACACCCACTATTCTTGAGGAAGTGGCCGGTAGGGAGAAACGAGGTATCCCCAGAACAACCCAAGCAGGAATTACAGTAGAGATAACTTGAACCGAGCATATGGTATGAGCCAGGTGGTGTTCTGGCACTGTGCCAGAATGCATTCCTTCACTTTGGACACTCAGGCATAGAGAGGGTCAATCATTTGCCCAAGCTCGCAAGAAATACAGTTAACCGGCCGGGCGCAGTGGCTCACGCCTGTAATCCAAGCACTTTGGAGGCCAAGGCGGGTGGATCACCTGAGGTCGGGAGTTCAAGACCAGCCTGACCAACATGGTGAAACCCTGTCTTTTAAAAAAATAAATAAATAAATAAATAAATAAATAAAAGAAATACAGTTAACCCTTAAATACCATGGGGATTAGGGATGCTGCCCCCGTGCAGTAGAAAATCTGCATATAATTTTTTTTTTTTTTTTTTGAGACAGAGTCTCGCTTTGTCGCCAGGCTGGAGTGCAGTGGCACGTTCTCGGCTCATTGCAACCTCCGCCTCCCAGGTTCAAGCAATTCTCCTGCCTCAGCCTCCTGAGTAGCTGGGATTACAGGCACACGCCACCACACCCAGCTAATTTTTTTGTATTTTTAGTAGAGACAGGGTTTCACCATGTTGGCTAGGATGGTCTTGATCTCCTGACCTCGTGATCCACCTGCCTTGGCCTCCCAAAGTGCTGGGGTTACAGGAGTGAGCCACCGCGCCCGACCTATAATTTTTGACTCCCCAAAAGCTTAACCACTAATAGCCTATTGTTGACTGGAAGCCTTACAAATAACATCAACAGTTGATGAACAAATATTTTGTATGCTGTATGTATTATATACTATATTCCTTTTATTTTTTGAGACAGAATCTCACTCTGTCACCCAGGCTGGAGTGCAATGGCGTGGCCTCAGCCCACTGCAACCTCTGCCTCCCGGGTTCAAGCAATTCTCCTGCCTCAGCCTCCCGAGTAGCTGGGACTGCAGGCACATGCCACCATACTCAGCTAATTTTTGTATTTTTAGTAGAGATGGGGTTTCACTGTGTTGGCCAGGCTGGTCTCGAACTCCTGACCTCGTGATCCACCCACCTTGGCCTCCCAAAATGCTGGGATTACAGGCGTGAGCCACTGCATCCAGCCTAAATACTGTATTCTTACAACAAAGTAAGCTAGAGAAAAGAAAATGTTATTAAGAAAATCATGGTGGCCGGGCACGGTGGCTCATGCCTATAATTGCAGCACTTTGGGAAGCCAAGGCAAGCAGATCATGAGGTCAGGAGTCTGATACCAGCCTGACCAACAAGATGAAACCCTGTCTCTACTAAAAACATAAAAATTAGCTGGGCCTGGTGGCAGACGTCTATAATCCCAGCTACTCGGGAGGCTGAGGCAGAAGAATTGCTTGAACCTGGGAGGTAGAGGTTGCAGTGAGCCAAGATCACGCCACTGCACTCCAGCCTGGACAACAGAGTGGGACTCCGTCTAAAAAAAAAAAAAAGAAAATCATGGCTGGGTACAGTGGCTCACACTTGTAATCCCAGCACTTCGGGAGGCTGAAGTGGGAGAAGTGCTTAAGCCCAGGAGTTTGAGACCAGCATAAGCAACATAGTGAGACCCCATCTCTACAAAAAAATTAAAAATTAGCCAGACATGGTAGTGCACACCTGAAATCCAAGCTACTCCAGAGGCTGGGGCAGGAGGATCGCTTGAGGTAAGCAGTTCAGGGCTGCAGTGAGCTATGACAGTACCACTGCACTCCAGCGTGGGTGACAGCAAGATTCTTGTCTCAAAAAAAAAAGAAAAGCAAAAGAAAATCATAAAAGAATACACACTTACTCTTAACTAAGTTGAAGTGAATCATTATAAAGGTCTTCATCCTTGTCTCCATATTGAGTAGGTGAGGAAGAGGAGGAGGTGGAGGAAGAAGGGCTGATCTTGTTGTTTCAGGGGTAGCAGAAGTGGAAGGGGAGGCAGGAGAGGCAGGCAATCTTAGTGTAACTTTTGTTGAAAAAAAATCCACGTGTAAGTGGACGCATGCAGTTCAAACCCTTGTTGTTCAAGGGCCGACTAAAGTGGAAGCAGGAATCAGCCCCAGGTGGTCTTGCTCCAGAGCCCCACCACTTTCCCCCACAGCATGGCTTCGACTGGAGAAATCGTGGCTATCGGGTAGTGGCTTTTGAGTCGTCACAGAGGGCAGAGGTGAGGACTTTTCTCCGGAAAGGGCACTCTTAGAGCAGCTCTCCATTTGCAGACCAAACCCTAGGAACAGACAGAATGCAAGACAAACAGGAAACGAGTACTTTTGAGAGTACTGGCAAGGAGGGCAAGAATCAGTAAAGAGCCTCCACCCACCACTTCTCCCCTGGAACACACTGAGACCCAGGTACAAACCGCAGAGCCCGGGCACAGGTACGTGGGCTAGGAAGGAGAGCTGCTGGCAAGGCTTGTGCGGACAGACTTCCCAAAGGATGGCTCATGTTTGCTCTTTCAGGTTCAATTGTGAATCAGACACAATGACTGTTATTTAACGTTACTAATGCTCCAAATGCGTATGACTTAGCTCTGAAAGGTTCGGTTAAACCGTCCTACTGGCACTAAGAACAAAGCAAACCAACAAATATTTACTGAAGGGATGGGAGTTTTTAAAAAAAGAAAAAAAAGTATATTTTTGCTGAGTTACCACCCTGAGGAAAGCATTGTGCTCTCCTGCATTTGATTTGGGCAAAGGACACAGATAACCGGGCTTTCTGAGAGCTCAGTGGAAGAAGCCTTATCACCCTTCTGCTCTCACACATCCGAGGCCCATGTCCCATTTTCAGTAAGTCAGAAGACAGAGCGAGGCTGTTCTAGCTGGCGCTGAATACGTGGCCAAAAAGATCATTATAGGGTATCTGGTCAAAGGCTCCTATGCTGGAGTTTTAGCTCCTCCAAACTTCAAGTTTAAGTAAAAATAATCCAAACCGGCAAAATGGCTTAATGAAAATCATTTGTTCTGCATATGGGCAACTGAACAAAGTTTTTGTTTTTGTTTTGAGACAGAGTCATTCTGTGGCCCAGGCCGGAGTGCAGTGGTGCAATCTTGGCTCCCTGCAACTTCTGCCTCCTGGGTTCAAGTGATTCTCCTGTCTAACCCTCCAAAGTAGCTGGGATTACAGGCGCCCGCCACGATGCCCAGCTAGTTTTTATATTTTTCAGAGACAGGGTTTTGCCATGTTGGCCAAGTTGGTCTTAAACTGCTGGCCTTAAGTGATCCCCCCGCCTCAGCCTTCCAAAGTGCTGGGATTATAGGAGTGAACCAGCATGCCTTGCCTGAACAAAGTTCGTTCGTTTTTGTTTTTTCTTTTTTGAGATGGAGTTTCGCTCTTGTTGCTCAGGCTGGAGTGCAATGGTGTGATCTTGGCTTACCGCAACTTCTGCCTCCCAGGTTCAAGGGATTCTCCTGCCTCAGCCTCCCAAGTAGCTGGGATTACAGGCAAGCGTCACCACCCAGCTAATTTTTGTATTTTTAGTAGAGAGAGGATTTCACCATGTTGGTCAGGCTGGTCTCGAACTTCTAACCTCGTGATCAGTCTGCCTCAGCCTCCCAAAGTGCTGGGATTACAGGAGTGAGCCACCGTGCCCGGCCCTGAACAAAGTTTTTAACTTGGGCTGATTAGCAGGTTTCTGAAACAGTCATAAATAGAATGTCAAGCCAGTCCAATTCTGGAAAATGGACATTTCACATCCTATCTTGTCTGTAGCTTAGACTCTAAACCCGCCCTCAGGCCCACAGCCTTGTCCTCACACCCAGAATAATTCTACTCCTGACCCAACACAGCTTCAACGAAAAGGGAGGGGGTGGGCACCTGCCTACTCCACACTACAGCATGCCAGGCGGGCACCTGGCATCGCTCATCACAGGTAATCCTCACAACTGTTCTGTGAAGCAGGCATATCCATCTCTGTTTCCAAGAGGAAAATAACCGAGGCTTAGACAGAAGTCACTTGCCCATGTCCATGTGGCTTGTTCAGCAACTAAGGAGGGACTCCCCCAGGTCTGCCTCCCTTGCTCACAAAGTCACTGCTGCCGCATGACCCCCACTTCCCTAAAGAAACCACGGTGGTTTTGTTTGTTTTTTGCTTCTTTTTGAGACAGGGTCTCTCTCTGTCACCCAGGCTGGAGTGCAATGGCTCAATCTCGGCTCACTGCAACCTCCACCCGGGTTCCAGCAATTCTTCTGCCTCAGCCTCCCAAGTAGCTGGGATTACAGGCGCCTGCCATCACACCTGACTAAGTTTTGTATATATATATTTTTAAGACAGAGTCTCGCTCTGTTGCCGGGCTGGAGTGCAGTGGCACAATCTAGGCTCACTGCAACCTCCGCCTCCTGGGTTCAGTGATATTTCTTCTGCGTCAGCCTCCCGAGTAGCTGGGACTACAGGTGCGCACCACCACGCGTGGTCAATTTTTGTATTTTTAGTAGAGATGGGGTTTCACCATATTGGCCAGGATGTTCTCAAGCTCCTGACCGTGTGATCCGCCCACCTTGCCTCCCAAAGTGCTGGGATTACAGGTGTGAGACACTGAGCCCAGCCTTAGTAAAGAAGGGGTTTCACCATCTTGGCCAGGCTGGTCTTGAACTCCTGACCTTGTGATCCACCCACCTCAGCCTACCAAAGTGCTTGGATTACAAGCGTGAACCGTTGCACCCAGCCTAATTTTTCTTTGAAAAAAATGGAACACTTCATGAATTTGCATGTCATCCTTGCACAGGGGCGGTGCAAATTCTTTCCATATCATTCCAATGTTAGTATTTGTGTGCTGCTGAAGAGAACACAACAGGCTAATTTTTCAGAGTTTGTAGAGATGAGGTCTCACTCTGTTGCCCAGCCTAGGCCGCTGTTCCACATCATACTTTTATTTTTTCTCTCTTTTTTCCTCCTGAAAAGCCTCTCTGATATCTCAGCCTTTGAAGTCTTCACCGTGTAGTAACATGTTCTTCTTATGGGGTTTACTTCTTTGTAGGGCTCACAAACTATGGAAATGAGCTAACTACTTCTCCCAGCATTTATTCCTCCACTAAGAGACTGGGCAAGGTCACACCATTATTCCCACTTTGGTGATAGCAGACAAAGGTCAAGAGGCTGCTGTGGTGGAGAATGAAGAGGAGAACATAATGGCTCCCACCTCCAGGACGGCACTGTTTAATGCTGCAAGCTGGCAATGTAGCTAACCTCACAGCTTGCAATTAAGCACGATAGAGAACATGTTTGCAATGCTCCTGAGGTATTTGTGACACATCATTTACCCTCTGGTTATCCAGGGGGAAAAACCCTCTCTGGGGAGTGTCAGCACACGAACACCAAGTTCTGGAGGCTTAACCTGCTGGTCTCACTTCTTACCAGCGTCACTTGCCTGTTAGGGTAGTTGCTCCAGGCTAGGAGATGAGTGGAGTAGGCATTATTCATTTAGGATAACGATAGCTAAAAAAAGAAAAGCTAAATCTTTACTTCCTCTTACTACAGCCCATCTTTCTCATAAACACATGTTATAACCTTCCACTGTTATCATTAATCATCATCTAATACTTTGAGAATGGGTTTTTCTTCCCAGCAATAATGTCATATTAGCCATGAGACTACATACACATGACTCTAAGCCATCAAATCTCCCCATGGCCAAATTAGCAGGTTTTTAAGAAAGCTTCATATATATATATATATATACACACACACACACACATATATATATATACACACACACATATATATACACACACACATATATATATACACACATATATATATATACACACACATATATATATATACACACACATATATATATATATATTTGTGGGTATATGTGTGTGTGTGTGTGTCTGTGTGTGTGTGACAGAGTCTTGCTCTGTTGCCCAGGCTGGAGTGTAGTGGCATGATCTCGGCTCACTGCAACCTCCTCCTCCTGGGCCAATAGATTCTCCTGCCTCAGCCTCCCAAGTAGCCGGGGTTACAGGCACTTGCCACCATACCCACTAATTTTTGTATTCTTAGTAGAGACAGGGTATCACCATGTTGGCCAGGCTGGTCACGAACTCCTGACCTCAGGTGATCTGCCTGCCTTGGCCTCCCAAAGTGTTGGGATTACAGGCGTGAGCCACCGCGCCCAACCCCTGTATTGCTTTAATCAATTTCCTTGGAATGCCCTTTATCTAGGTTAGCTTCCCCTGAAGATGTTTAAGTTTAGCCACACACAATTCTCACTAACAATTCTACAACACAACAGATTTTCTGTATGCGATTACTTATTTTCACTACAGAGTGACACAAGCACCATACTAGCCTCTGGGATAATAGATATGCCAACCAGTTTTAGTAAAATTATGAAAACTACATTTGTTGAAGGTTTGCAACTGTGCATCTATACAAATTGGCTCACAGAAACCTCATAAAGTAGGCCAGTAGCGGTGGCTCATGCCTGTAATCGCAGCACTTTGGTAGGCTGAGGTGCGTTGATCACCCGAGGTGAGGAGTTTGAGACCAGCCTGGCCATCATGGTGAATGAAACCCCATCTCTACTAAAAATACAAAAAAATTAGCAGGGTGTGGTGGTGCACGCCTGTAATCCCAGCTGCTCAGGAGGCTGAGGCAGGAGAATCGCTTGAACCCGGGAGGTAGAGGTTGCAGTAAGTGGAGATCGAGCCATTGCACTCCAGCCTGGTCAACAAGAGGGAAACTCCGTTCACCCGCCCCCCCCCCCAAAAAAAGAAAAAGAAAACCCATAAGATAGAGCCTGCCCTAACTCCATTTGACATAAAAGGAAAAGGAGGCCTGAAGATGTAAAGCAATTGAGGCATCAGATTCAGAAAATGACTGAGATTCAATTAGACTAGCAGTGAGAACTTGAATTGTGGAATCAGACTCATCATCCTGTCCCTACCATCACTCAAAGTCCTTCAAATCTCTTGCTTTCCAGGCCTACTCAGCTACCCAACTTCTTTTTCCTCCTCAACGCCCAGCAAAATTATTTTATTTATTTTTTTATTAAAACTTTTTTTTTTTTTTTTTAGAGACGGGGTATCACCATGTTGGCCAGGATGGTCTCGATCTCTTGACCTCGTGATCCACCCGCCTCAGCCGCCCAACGTGCTGGGATTACAGGCGTGCGCCACTGCGCCTGGCCTTTATTTATTATTTATTTATTTATTTATTTATTTGCGATGGAGTCGCCCTCTGTCGCCCAGGCTTGAGTGCGGTGGCGCTATCTCGGCTCACTGCAACCTCCACCTCTTGGGTTCAAACTATTCTCCTGCCTCAGCTTCCCGAATAGCTGGGATTACAGGCACCTCCACCAATTAGCCGCCCAGCTAATTTCTTTTTGTACTTATAGTAGTGTTTGCCCTATTGGCCAGGCTGGTCTCGAACTCCTGACCTCAGGTGATCCGCCTGTCTCGGCCTCCCAAAGTGCTGGGATTACAGGCGTTAAATTGCCGCGCCCAGCCCTAGCAAAATTCTGATTGCATCAGCTTGACAAGTTTTAGCTGGCTGTGGGTATCTGGATCATCCATCTACCGCCTGAACCAAGGACTATCACTCTGCCATCCCCCAACCCCTCCTGCTAGAAGGGCTGGGCCGCTGCTGGGATGCTGGATTAAGCCAAACTCTCTGCCTTCCGGGAGTTAAACCGGGAGTCTAGTGTTGTCTCGGTTTGCAGCAGAGTCTGATTTGTATTATAAAGAGGTACAAAGTTCTGAGCGCTGTTTAGGAACAACTTTGCATTTGTGTACCGCTCCACATATTACATTTTTACAGATTCCTACGGAACTCCTGAAGAGCATTTATATTTTAAGACAGGCGGTGGTTCTCCCACAAAATGTGGGAAAAGTACCTGGTGTTAAGGAGGTTTTTGTTTTCCAGGTAAAGCAAGGGAGAGTCCTAGAAAGGAACAGAATTTCACAGCTGTTTGAGACTGCAGAGATTCTGTAGCCCAACCTCTTAATTTTATGGCCTAGGAAACAAGCACCAGTGAAGCAACCGGACTTTCCCAAGGTCACAAGCTAGTAAGTGGGAGGGCGGAAGCACGTACCCGGGCCCTGGCTCAGGATGGGGCCTCAGGAATGCTCCCTCCAAGCTAGTGTTTATCTGGCAGTCACGCCCGCCCGCCCGCACCGAAACCCACGAGCCTCGGGCAACCCGACACCCAGCTCTCAGACGGCCAAGCCTGCTCGGGCCATCCCTACATCTCGGCAGATCGCGGTCCCCGGTCCTGCCCTCAGGAAACCTCTGGGTCGCCTGGGAGCAGAAGTGCGGGCTGGGCTCTGCGTCCCAGTCCCGCAACCCTGGCCAGAGTCCCCAGAACAAAACGCCCGCCCTCCCTTCCCCTCCCGCCCCGCCGCAGCCCCGCACGTGCGGCGCCTCGTGCACTGACCCGGGCCCCGCCCCCGCCCCGCCCTCCATTGGCTGTTCCCGCGCCTGCCTTCTTTGCCCCCTCCCCACGCGACCAGACTCGGCTGCGGCTCCACGTGACCCGCGAGGGACGTCCACGCCGAGCCAGCGGAAGCTCGGATAGGTCCATCTGGCCGGCCGCCGCTCCAAGCCCTGCCCCGCTTCGGTAGCGCGTCGGGAAGATTGGGAGACAGGGACGAGAGGGAGAGGCTGCGGTGGTCGGGAAGGGCAGAGGTTAGGAAGAGAGCGGTGAAGCGGGGACACTAATAGGAAGGAAGGGACCTCGCCGAGGAAGGCCGACGACAGACTCCACCAGGCGCCAATCAAGGGCACAGGGGCGGCGGGGCGGGGCCTCCGCGGGGGTCCTCACCTGGCCCCGCACGTGTCTAGCTTATCTGGGCTGGCCCGACCAATCACGGCCCGAGGAGCTGCGGCTGCCCCTCTCGCATGCTGGGCCAATCCAGAGCCGCGATCCCGGGAAGCTGGTCTGGCCTCATGAATAATTAATCTATCAGAGCTGGTCCGCAGGCGGGGTAGCGATGGAGGGAGGCGGGGGCGCCGTTGGGCGCCTGCGCAGTAGCTGCCCGGGTCGGCAGCTGCGGCGGGTCGCACGGCTCCGGCCCATCTCGGGGGCGGGCGGGGGAAGCGAGGCGCGCGAGCCGAGTCGGGGGCACGATGTCCGACGCGGGCGGCGGAAAGAAGCCGCCTGTGGAGCCGCAGGCAGGGCCCGGCCCGGGGCCGGGGCGCGCAGCTGGGGAAAGGGGCCTGTCGGGCTCCTTCCCCCTGGTCCTGAAGAAGCTGATGGAGAACCCCCCGCGCGAGTCGCGCCTCGGTGAGGGCGGGGGGGTGGGTCCTCGCGGGGCTGGGGGCGGGGCTTCTGTAGGGGCGGGGCCTCGTGAGGGCGGGGCCGGGTGGCTGGGGGTCAGGGAGCAGTGGTCCAGCGGAGGGGGATGGGGCCGGGATGACGAGAAGCCTGGAGGACGAGGCCAGGGGGCTGGGGACAGAGGGTCAAGGGTGAGGTGAAACCGTAGGTCTGGCGGGAGAGGGTGGGTGGTGGTGTTTGAGGAGGCGGAAGGGGATCGGGAGCAATCACTTAAATGACGCTCCAGGGCCCCTCCCCCCGGGGCTGCCTGCATCGGAGTCACTCGGGATGCCTGTTTAAAATGCCGGTTCCTGGGCCCCACCCAATCTGCCGGGACAGGGGTCTTGCATGTTAAGGAGCAACCCACCACACCTCCATTATTTTCTAAGTACATCAAAGTTTAGGAAGCACAGGTCTACGGTAGCGGATTGTCATCGTACATGGGCTTTCCCACGGGGGGACCTGGTTTCCTTCCTGGGTGTGTGTTTCCCCAGCTGCTAGGTCCGTGCGGGAGGCTTTCTTTCGAGGGGGGGCTGCTGCTGAGTGGGTGGGGGAGGGGTGTGGGCGAGGTGCGCGAGGCGCCTTGGGAGGGGAGTTTTGGGCCAAACAGGAAGGGATGAGGGTCAGATGAGGCCACTGAGGCCCTTCGCCTGGTTGATTGGAGCTGACCCTAGACTCTGCGGCCACAGTGGCAGGACTGAGCTTCATCTTGCCTAGGCCACGAAGGTCCCTGGGGCGTATGTGGAAAGCAGGTCTGGCCTTGTTTTTCGCCCTGGGCGATGGGGTTCACGGAGTGGCAGGAGGGCCGCCTGTGGTGGGGTTGTGGGTACACCGAGGTATACCTTGAGTGTGAGACCTTTGCATTTCCCAGAGCCATCAGGTAATTCAGAGTTTGGGAAAGGGATAGGTGTTCAAGAGTTATCTGGCTTGGGGAATGGATTTTCCTTTTTAAAATGCCATTTCTCTTCTTTTCCTGGGTGTGTTCTGACGCTCCCATCCCTGTGGCTGTCACTGTTGAGTTATAAATAGCTTCAGCACATCAGGTGAGGCCAGCCTTTCTTCTCCTGCTTTGGGACCTCATGTGCACAAACCCTTTTGTTTGTTTTTGAAACGATGCTTTGTTCCAAATCTGGGGCTAGACAGGCTGCAGGGGACAGGTGCACACATCTGGCAGTTTCTTGTTTGAGATGACCAGGTAATAACCATACATAACAAGAATTCTACCCGACATTCGCAGAGTGCTCACGAAGCATGTTGACATCATCTTATTTCATGAACAGTCCTAGAGGGTATTCTCCCCCACTTCCCAGATGAGGAAAATTGAGGCTCAGGGAGGTGCTGCCTCAAAGTCACAAAGCTAGACCTTATGACTCTCAGTTTGGTGCCCTTTCTACTGTATCACACTGGCAGCCACTGTTGTGTGACGTGAGTGATGGACTACTCCTTTATCTCCTACAATTTAAAATTCCACCTTACAAAAACAGATTTAAAATATTCTTCATTGCTTAGGCCAGGCAAAACCTGCAGCTTACTGATGCCTGCCCTTCAGTGTGGCTTCTTTTCTATCTTCTGCCTTCTCCTGTCTCCTTTGATCCCAAATGACCCCACCCGACATGGGTCACAGTCATTTCTGAACAGAATGGGAGTCCAGATATTAGGGGAGGAGAGCAGGAAGGCCATCTGGCCCACCCAGCCCACCAAGGCTTGACTCTCTTACTTCCCAGTTGGTTTGAAACCAAAGCCTGGTATAGAAGGCAGTTGCAGGCATTCAGATTAATTTGTATTAGAAAGCCATGACCAAGTCGTTTGTCAAAACGTCCACCTTCTTAACTCAGTGGGTGTGTTCATTTTTATTGGACCAACAAGCTGCTGTTTGGTCTGGGAGTCCATGCATGACTGGTTTATTTCCAACTTAATCATATTTGATTTCTCCTTTTCACTTATAAATCCAGAGTTCAAAATTGTCTCCCTCAAGTTTGAAGACCCATTATGAACTTGTCATGATTTTATCTCCCACTTCCCTGATTAGCCTTCCTGTCACTTTGATTTCCTTCCAACCCTGTCACATTTCTCTCTTTTCTTTTTTTAATTGCCCTCTCTTGGATATCCACACAGGTAACTTTGTGACTGAGACAATGAGGCACATCTAGTCCCCACTAATTGATTAGTTTTGCTTTAAATAGGAGCAGTCTTTTTCAGATCCACCCCTCTCCTTCCTCCCAGAAAACCTGCCTTCATTCTTTCCTGCTTATTCAGGGATAAAGGTCTCTTGAAATGGTTGCTCTGAAAGGGTCCTGAAAAGACAGCTCCAGGCCCTTTCTAATAAACCCAATCTGAATCTGTTTGCAAATTCAGTATTCTGTAGTTATTATATATATTTTTCCATACTCCACTGTCTGCCTACCCCTTGGTGGGCCCTTAAAATCTAGAAATAAATCAGTCCCTACCCTCAGTGAGCCCACAGTGACAGTGAATGCCTGCTATGTGCCAGGAACTCTGTAGGCACCTTTTTTTTTTTTTTTTTGAGATGGAGTTTTGCTCTTGTTGCCCAAGCTGGAGTGCAGTGGCACAGTCTCGGTTCACTGCAACCTCTGCCTCCAAGGTTCAAGTGATTCTCCTTCCTCAGCCTTCCAAGTGGCTGGGATTACAAGCACACACCACTATGCCTGGCTAATTTTTTGTTTTTTTAGTAGATACAGCGTTTCACCATGTTTGTCAGGCTGGTCTCAAACTCCTGACCTCAGGTGATTTGCCTGCCTTGGCCTCCCAAAGTGCTGGCATTACAGGCGTGAGCCCGCTACACCTGGCTGTAAAGACACTTTCAAATGTTACCTCGAATCTTCACCAAACAGCTTTATTCTATGTACAGTGGAAGACACCAAGGTTCAGAGAGGTGAAGTAACATGGCTAAGGTCCCACATCACACAGCAAGTGGGTGGCAAAGCTGGGACTCCTCCCTGGGCTGGGTTCCTATGGAGAAGCATAACTGGAGGGGAAGAGGACAGGGGGAACACGACAGTTCTTGGCTAGAAGATCTCAGCCTTTTCTAAGCTAAGCTATCAGGAAAGGTCAGAGAATCCATTTCCCTCCTTGTAGTCTCTCTCCTGCAGATGATAATCCTACAGCCTATTCTGTTTCTTTTTTTTTTTTGTTTCTTTTTTTGAGATGAAGTTTCACTCTTTGTTGCTCAGGCTGGAGGGCAGTGGTGCGATCTGCAACCTTGGCCTCCCGTGTTCAAGCGATTCTCTTGTCTCAGCCTCCCGAATAGCTGGGATTACAGGCACACTCCATCACACCCAGCTAATTTTTGTTTTTTTTGTGTGTTTGAGATGGAGTCTCGCTCTGTCCCCAGGCTGGAGTGCAATGGCACGATCTCTGCTCACTCCAACCTCAGCTTCTTGGGTTCTAGCAATTCTCTTGCCTCAGCCTCCCAAGTAGCTGGGATTACAGGCGCCCACCACCACATCCGGCTAATTTTGTATTTTTAGTAGAGATGGGGTTTCACCATGTTGGTCAGGCTGGTCTCAAACTCATGACCTCAGGTGATCCACCCGCCTCAGCCTCCCAAAGTGCTGTAATTATAGGCATGAGCCACTGCGCCTGTCCTCTTTCTTTCTTTCTTTCTTTTTTTTTTTTTTTAAGGCGGAGTTTCGTTTTTGTCACCCAGGCTGGATTGCAATGGTGTGATCTCTGCTCACTGCAACCTCTGACTTTCAGAGTTCAGGCAGTTCTCCTGCCACAGCCTCCTGGGATTACAGGCATCCGCCACCACACCTGGCTAATTTTTGTATTTTTAGTAGAAATAGCATTTCACCATGTTGGCCAGGCTGGTCTCGAACTCCTGACCTCAGGTGATCCACTCGCCTCAGCCTCCCAAAGTGCTGGGATTGCAAGCCTGCGCCACTGCGCCCAGCCAGTGCTACAGACTATTCTGAATTACTCTGTGGCCAGGTGTGGTGGCTCACACCTGTAACCCCAGCACTTTGGGAGGCCAAGAAGGGTGGACTACCTGAGGTCAGAAGTTCAAGATCAGCCTGACCAACATGGTGAAACCAGGAGGCAGAGGTTGCGGTGAGCCGAGATTGTGGCATTGCACTCCAACCTGGGCAACAGAGTGAAACCCCATCTCAAAAATAAAGTAAAATAGGCTGGGCACAGTGGCTCACCCCTGTAATCCCAGCACTTTGGGAGGCGGCTGTAGGTGGATCACCTGAGGTCAGGTGTTTGAGACCAGCCTGGCTAACATGGCGAATCTCCATCTCCACTAAATTAATAAATACAAAAAATTAGCCAGGTATGGTGGCAGGCGCCTATAATTTCAGCTACTCGGGAGGCTGAAGCAGGAGAATGGCTTGAACTCAGGAGGCAGAGGTTGAAGTGAGCTGAGATGGCACCATTGCGCTCCAGCCTAAGCAACAAGAGTGAAACTCTGTCTCAAAATAAATTAAAAAATAGGCCAGGCACTGTGGCTCATGCCTGTAATCCCAGCACTTTTGAGGCTAAGGCGGGTGGATCACCTGAAGTCAAGAGTTCGAGACCAGCCTGGGCAACATAGTGAAACCCTGTCTCTACTAAAAATATAAAAAATAGCTGGGTGTAGTGGTGGGCACCTGTAATCCTGCTACTCGGGAGGCTGAGGCAGGAGAATCACTTGAACCTGGGGGCGGAGGTTGCACTGAGCCAAAATTGGACCATTGCACTCCAACCTGGGTGACAAGAGTGAAACTCTGTCTCAAAAAAAATAAAAAATTAAATAAATAACAAATTAACCCTATGACCACTTAAGACCTCAGAGCACGTGGTGAGCATTCTGGGAAGGCCCCGCATGGATGAGGATGGAATACCATGTCTAAAGGAGAATAGCTGGGCCTGGTTCAAGTGCTAGATTCTAACTGGAGAACAGAGCAGCCTCTTAAAATGCATGGGTTGGAATTAGGACTGCGAGAAGGATGGGCCAGGCCTGTGAGGCTCACTGCCCACTACGTGGGATCGAGTTTGGCCTAGAAGGATGGGACCTTCTAGGCCAAAACGTTACAGGATAGAAATCTACTGTGTGGTATCTCATCACAGATGTTGTGTCTGCAGATAAGGAAAGGGGGAAGGAAAAGCTGGAGGAGGACGAGGCAGCAGCCGCCAGCACCATGGCCGTCTCAGCCTCCCTCATGCCACCCATCTGGGACAAGACCATCCCATATGACGGCGAATCTTTCCACCTGGAGTACATGGACCTGGATGAGTTCCTGCTGGAGAATGGCATCCCTGCCAGCCCCACCCACCTGGCCCACAACCTGCTGCTGCCTGTAGCCGAGCTAGAAGGGAAGGAGTCTGCCAGCTCTTCCACAGCGTCCCCACCATCCTCCTCCACTGCCATCTTTCAGCCCTCCGAAACCGTGTCCAGCACAGGTTGGTGATGGGCCATCTGGCAGGGCCACCTGTCCCATCCAAAGAAGTCCATTTCCCACTGCGGGCTGCCTGTGTCCATGCACCCAGTGAGCCCCTTCTCTGAGGGGGAGGCCCTGGTGAGGCTGCAGTGTGGAGGAATCCTCCACTCCACACCCTTCTACACAGTTCCCCGAAGCTAAAGATAAAAACAGTGGTCATAGGGCCAGGCACCGTGGCTCACACCTAAAATCCCAGCAAATATTAGCTGGGCATGGTGGCGCGCACCTGTAGTCGCAGCTACTCGGAGGCTGAGGTGGGAGAATCACTTGAACCTGGGAGGCTGAAGTTGCAGTGAGCCGAGATTGCGCTACTGCACTTCAGCCTGGACAACAGAGCAAGACTCCGTCTCAAAAAACAAAAAATAGTGATGATGTCAGCAGCAGTTGCAACCTTTCTATTGGTTGGTGTGCTGCAGACAGCCAGGATGGGACCTTCTAGGCCAAAGTGTTACGGGATAGAAATCCCATTCTGGGCGCAGTGGCTCACGCCTGTAATCCCAGCACTTTGGGAGGCCAAGGCAGGTGGATCACAAGGTCAGGAGTTGGAGACCAGCTTGGCCAACGTGGTGAAACCCCATCTCTAAAGATACAAAAAATTAGCTGGGTGTGGTGGTGGGTGCCTGTAATCCCAGCTACTTGGGAGGCTGAGGCAGGAGAATCGCTTGAACCCGGGAGGTGGAGGTTGCAGTGAGCCAAGATTGTGCCATTGCACTCCAGCCTGGGCGACAGGGTGAGACTCCATCTCAAAAAAAAAAAAATCCCATTCTAAATTTCCTCAATGCTGCTCATTTACCCGGATGTGTACTTTGCCAGAGATTATCAGGAAGCTCAGGCAATGATACTAATACCAGCGAACAGTCATTTAGCACTTGCTCTGTGCTAGGCATTAACATGTAATCCTCACAAGAATCTTACGAGATTAGTACTATTATCCCTGTTTCACAGGTAAGGAAACCGAGGCACAGAGAAGTTAGGTAACTTGCTCAAGGTCACACAGCTTGTAGGTAATGGAGGTAGCACTTGAATACTGCTTATGCCCTGGCACAAAGAAACCATTCCCCACTTTGGGAGGCCGAGGCAGGTGGATCACCTGAGGTCAGGAGTTTGAGACCAGCCTGACAAATATGGTGAAATCCCATCTCTACTAAAAATACAGAAATTAAGGCTGGGCGTGGTAGCTCACACCTATAATCCTAGCACTTTGGGAGACCGAGGCGGGCAGATTGCCTGAGGTCAGGAGTTTGAGACCAGTTTAACATGGTAAAATCCTGTCTCTACTAAAAATACAGCAGTTAGCCGGGCATGGTGGTACACGCCAGTAGTCTTAGCTACTCAGGAGGCTGAGGCAGGAGAATTGCTTGAGCCCAGGAGGCGGAGGTTGCAGTGAGCCAAGATTGCACCACCGCACTCCAGCCTGGATGACAGAGTAAAACTATGTCTAAAAAAAAAAACAACAACAACAAAATAAAATTAGAATTTCTCCTTTTAATTTTTCAATTCCTCTATAGAAACAAACATCAGTAGGGCCAAGCACGGTGGCTCACGCCTGTAATCCCAGCACTTTGGGAGGCTAAGGTGAGCGGATCACGAGATCAGGAGTTCAAGACCAGCCTGACCAACACAGTGAAACCCCGTCTCTACTAACAATACAAAAATTAGCCAGGTGTGATGGCGCGTGCCTATAATCCCAGCTACTCAGGAAGCTGAGGCAGGAGAATTGCTTGAACCCAGGAGGCGGAGGTTGCAGTGAGCTGAGATCACATCATTGTGGAAAAAATAAAAAAAGATACATATGTACACTATTGATGTATTTTCTTTTCTTTTCTTTTTCTTTTTTTTTGAGATGGAGTCTTGCCCTGTCGCCCAGGCTGGAGTGCAGTGGCGCGATCTCCACTCACTGCAACCTCCGCCTCCCAGGTTCAAGCGATTTTCCTGCCTCAGCCTCTAAGTTGCTGGGATTATAAGCATGTGCCACCATGCCTGGCTAATTTTGTATTTTTAGTAGCGATGGGGTTCTCCATGTTAGTCAGGCTGGTCTCCAACTCCCAACCTCCCGCCCTCCTCAGCCTCCCAAAGTGCTGGGATTACAGGCGTGAGCCACTGCGCCCAGCCTATCTATATTTTCTATTTGGAGACAGCATCTCACTGTGGCCCAGGCTGGACCACAGTGCAGTAGTGTGATCATAGCTCATTATCACCTCAAACTCCTGGGCTCAGGCAGTCCTCCCGCCTCAGCCTCCTAAGTAGCTGAGACTACAGGCACACAGCCCCACACCAGCTGATTTTAAAAGGGTTGTTTTGTTTGTTTTTGTAGAGTCAGTTTATAACTATGTTGCCCTGGCTGGTTTCGAATTCCTGGCCTCAAGCAGTCCTCCCACCTGGGCCTCCCAAAGTGTTGATCGAGATTACAGGCATGAGCCCCTACACCCAGCCACTCTGTTATGTTTCATTGCTGAATAGTAGTCTAATGTATTCACATACCACAGTTTATCCATTATACGGTTGAAGGACGTCTGGGGTATCTCTAGTTTTGGTTATGAGTAGTGCTGGCATCATCAACATTCACGTGCAGGCCGTTTTGTTTTGTTTTGTTTTTGGAGACAGTTTTGTTCTTATCACCCAGGCTGGAGTGCAGTGGTGCAATCTCAGCTCACTGTAACCTCTGCCTCCTGGGTTCAAGTGATTCTCCTGCCTCAGCCTCTTAAGCAACTGGGATAACAGACGTGTGCCACCATGCCTGGCTAATTTTTGTATTTTCGTGGAAATGGGGTTTCACCATGTTGTCCAGGCTGGTCTCTAACTCCTGACCTCAGGCGATCCACCCACCTCGGCCTCCCAAAGTGCTGGGATTACAGGCATGAGCCACCATGCCTGGCCCGTGTGCATGTCTTTTGGTATGCATTTCTCTTGGGCATTTGCCTAGGAAGAGAATGGCTAGGTCATTGGGCATGCCTGTGTTCAGCTTGTGTAGACAGTGCCTGATAGTGTACGAAGTGGTTATATCCATTTGTACTCCACCAGCAGGGCACTGGAGTTTCAGTGTCAGCCTTTGATTTTAATTTTAACATCTTTTGTAATGATGGACCTATGAGGGAATTATGTTTCAGGCAAGTTACCTATTCCCTTTCTGTCTAGCAAAGTCATTTTAAGGTCTCATTGTTATTTTCTAGAATTTGTTCACAGAGGGATCCACTGGGAAATGAGGATTCCTCAAAATCTTGTCCCCAGGTCTCTTTGCAAAATTTCCCCTTTTGTTTCCTGCGGCTTTCTCTTATCCTGTCTCTGAAACTTAACCACATCTTGCCATTTGGTTGTTGCTGAAGGGCACCCAGGCATCGTGTCACTTTGAACAGCATTCTTATGTGATAGGTACCTGAGCTGCTTGTCTTGCAGGTACTAGGTTCGGCAGCCCCTGTATGCCTGCAGTTACCACGTGGGTCCCCAGTCATTCATCCCTCTGACACTCAGACGTCTCTGTAATTATCCCTGTCTAATAGGGTACAGTGAATGTATGTGCATAATCCAATTAAAACTTAAGTCTGATCATGGCACATGGCACACCTTTGCCCGGAGCCCTCCAGGTGTTCCATCTCAGGATAAAAGTCAGAATCGGCAGCACCATTGACATTTAGACCAGATGACTTTTTGTTAGGGTTGGAGGAGCGACTGAGCTGTGCATTGTAGGATCTTTTTTTTTTGAGACAGAGTCTCACTCTGTTGCCCAGGCCTGAGTGCAGTGGTGCGATCTCAGCTCACTGCAACCTCTGTCTCCCAGATTCAAGTGATTCTCCTGCTTTAGTTCCCCGAGTAGCTGGGACTACAGGCACGCGCTACCATGCCCAGCTAATTTTTGTGTTTTTAGTAGAGACATGGTTTCACCATGTTGGCCAAGCTGGTCTTGAACTCCTGACCTCAAGTGATCTGCCCATCTTGGCCTCCCAAAGTGCTGGGATTACAGTCCTGAGCCACCACACACCTGGCCCAGGATCTTTTTTTTTTCTTTTTTTTTTTTGAGTCGGAGTCTTGCTCTGTCTCCCAGGCTGTAGTGCAGTGGCACAATCTTGGCTCACTGCAACCTCCGCCTCCTGGTTGAAGCGATGCTGCTGCCTCTGCCTCCTGAGTAGCTGGGATTATAGGCGCATGCCACCACGCCCAGCTAATTTTTGTGTTTTTTGGTAGAGACGGCTTTGCCATGTTGACCAGGCTGGTCTCGAACTCCTGACCTCAGGTGATCCACTCGCCTTGGCCTCCCAAAGTGCTGGGATCACAGGTGTGAGCCACCGCCCCCAGCCACACTGTAGGACCTTTAGCAGCATCCCTGGCTTCTGCCCACTAGATGCCAGCAGCACAGTCCCGACATGGCCAAGTGTACCCTACAAGGCAAAATTAACTCCTGTTGAGAACTACTGCTTTATTAGCATTAAAGGCTCAATATTTTTTGTTTCAGACCCATCCTTTTACTCTCCCCCACTCATTCATTCCCTCCAGCCACATTGGCCTTCCTGCTGTCTTTGAACTCACCAACCAAGCACCTACCTCAGGGCCTTTGCACTTAATGTTTACTCTAAAATGTTGTCCAGGATACCCACATGGCATCCGGTGTTTCTATAGATCGTTTTCTTATTTATCTTGTGTACACATGCAGCTTTCCCCCACTAGAACAGGGATTTTTACCTGTTTTTTAACTGTTTTGTCTTTGCCAAGACAGTACCTGGCCTATAGCAGGTGTTCAATAAGTATCTGTTGACTGAATAATTATTTTGTGTACTCCTATAAGTAGCGTTGAAAGAGCTGACCAAAGGTGTCGTTTTTCTGTCTTTTCCCGAGACAGAGTCTTGCTCAGTCTCCTAGGCTGGAGTACAAACAACGGCACAATCTTGGCTCACTGCAACCCCCACCTGCCAGCTTCAAGCAGTTCTCCTGCCTCAGCCTCCCGAGTAGCTAGGATTACAGATGCCTACCACAGCACCCAGCTAATTTTTGCATTTTTTTTTTAGCAGAGACGGCCGGGCACAGTGGCTCACATTTGTAATCCCAGCTCTTAGGGAGGCAGAAGCAGGAGGATAGCTTGAGCCCAGGAGTTCGAGACCTGCCTGGGGAATATATCAAGACCCCGTTTTTCACAAAAAGGGAAAAAAAAAGACAAAAAAAAAAGCGTAATAGAGACGGGGTTTCACTGTGTTGGCCAGGCTGGTCTCAAACTCCGGACCTCAGTTGATCCACCCACATGGTGGTATGTCCCTGTAGTCTCCACTACTTCGAAGGCTGAGTCAGGAGAATCACTTGAACCCAGGAAGCAGAGGGCTGCAGAGAGTCAAGATTGCATTGCTGCACTCCACCCTGAGCAACAGAGCAAGACTCAGTCTCAAATAAAAAAGAAAAAAACAACCCTGGTGGCCAGGTGCAGTGGCTCACACCTGTAATCCCAGCACTTTCAGAGGCTGAGGCAGGAAGATCATGTGACTCTAGGAGTTTGAGACCAGTCCTGGCAACATAGTGAAACCCCATCTCTACAAAAATTTTTAAAAAAAATTAGCCAGGTGTGTTGTGTACCTACAGTCCCAGCTACTCAGGAGGCTGAGGCAAGAGGATCACTTTAGCCCAGGAGGTCGAGGCTGCAGTGAGCCATGATAATGCCTCTGCACTCCAGCTTGGGTGACAGAGTGAGACCCTATCTCCAAAAAAAAAAAAAAAAAAAAAATGGAACCCATTTCCGTTACTCAGTCTGTGTCCCTAACCCATTGGAGTGATAGAGAGATGCAGCTGTTTCTCATTACTGGAGATCTTGCAATCACAGGAAGTTAAAGGAGTATAAAAATTTAATGTTTTGCTTAACATTTCTGGCTGAGGGGTGGGGGGAACAATTGGAAAATCCTGTCTTTTTCTAGGGCTTCTGTTTCCTTTTGAGCATTCTGTTCCTGAAGGAAAGAATTCTTTCTATGTGTGTGTTGTGGAATTGAACCATGTGTGTCAGTCTGGCTTAGGGGCTGGTGCTGTTGGCATTTTCTTCTCCCCAAGTGGCAGTGGCTTATGCAGCCTCAAGGTTCAAGCAAGTGTCTAGGTGTGTGACGTGAGTTTTCCCCGTCCAGTGGGCCACTTCGGGACCACCTGTCTCTATGTCTTTCAGAATCTTCCCTGGAGAAGAGAGGGAGACTCCCAGTCCCATCGACCCCAACTGTGTGGAGGTGGATGTGAACTTCAATCCGGACCCCGCTGACCTGGTGCTCTCCAGTGTGCCAGGCGGGGAGCTCTTCAACCCTCGGAAGCACAAGTTTGCCGAGGAGGACCTGAAACCCCAGCCCATGATCAAAAAGGCCAAGAAGGTCTTTGTCCCCGATGAGCAGAAGGTAACCTGGTATTCCTTATAAGTAAAGGTGCAGCATTGGTTCAGGGGCCTAGGGGCTATGGGTCCTGGCATTTGATTTTATCTGGAGAGCCCTCCCTCCTTGTGATACCATTTAGAAAGACATGAATTCAGTGCTTAAAGCCATGTCCTGCAGCAGTTTGATAGAAAGAAAGGGCATTTGGCCCCAGTGTGACTCTTAGTTTCCCCTCTCCTTCCCCTGCCCATCGGCTGTGTTGATGTTCCTGCCTCCCTGGCTGTAGCCTAGCCACTGGGCAAGAGCTCACTAGGCCACAGGAACTGGAGTTGAAAAAGTCCTTGCTTGGAAGGACAAAGGGTTGCTTGTATGTTGCCATCCCCAGGGATGAGCAAGCAGCTTTCAAGCTGATGGTGCTTTTAGGAAGAGGGAATTTTGCAGTTTTCCATCCTTTCCTTTGAAAAACTTAACAGGAAAGATTTTTTCATCCAACTCTTTGGAGTCAGGCAGACCTGGATTTAACTCCATGTTGCCACCTGTGATCTAGCTGTGCCTCAAGTTCCTCATCTATAAAACAGAACAACTGGGCCGGGCGCAGTGGCTCACGCCTGTAATCCCAGCACTTTGGGAGGCCGAGGTGGGCGGATCACGAGGTCAGGAGTTCAAGACCAACCTGACCAACATGGTGAAACCCTGTCTCTATGGAAAAAAAAAATACAAAAATTAGCCAGGCGTGGTGGTACACGCCTGTAATCCCAGCTACTCAGGAGGCTGAGGCAGGAGAATTGCTGAACCTGGGAGGCAGATGTTTGCGATGAGCTGAGATTGCATCATTGCGCTCCAGCCTGGGCAACAAGAACGAAACTCTGTCTCAAAAAAAAAAAAAAAGGAGGCCGGGCGTGGTGGCTCACGCCTGTAATCCAAGCACTTTGGGAGGCCAAGGTGGGCGGATCACCTGAAGTCGGGAGTTCAAGACCAGCCTGACCAACATGGTGAAACCCTGTCTTAAAAAAAAAAAAAAAAAAAAGGGAACAACTGAACCTGCCTCCCAAGGAGGTTTCTGAGACTTTAATAATAATGTGATGATTACGGTAAATATTTAGATGGTACTTACTGTAGGCCAGACACTGTTTTTTTTGTTTTGTTTTGTTTTTTTGAGACAGAGTTTCGCTCTGTTGCTCAGATTGGAGTACAGTGGCATGATCCCAGCTCACTGCAACCTCCGCCTCCAGAGTTCAAGTGATTCTTGTCCCTCAGCTTCCTGAGTAGCTGAGATTACAGGCATGCATCACCACACCTGGCTAATTTTCGTGTTTTTAATAGAGACGGGTTTCACCATGTTGCCCAGGCTGGTCTCGAACTCCTGAGTGCAAGCATCTGCCTGCCTCAGCTCCGAAAGTGCTGGGATTACAGGTGTGAGCCACCACGCCCGGCCTATTATTTCTCATTGTAAAAATAAGGGACCTGTGATACTGAGAGGTTAAAGTACTCGCACAGTCTCACTGCCAGTAATCTTGCGGAGCCAAGATCCGATCTCAGGGAACTAGGCCCTTACCCACAACCAAAACGCCTAAGTGAAGCAAGGGTGTGGACAGTGCAGTGCTTAATGCTGGAGCGGCAGGTAGCAGGCCTCCAGGAGATGGATCTCCCTCTACCATGTAACCTACCAAATCACTGTCTCTTCTCCTCCTCCCACGGTAAGGGCAGCGCCGTCAATGTGCCTTGGTTTGTGCTGCTCCCTCCCTGGTATCCCCGCTTTAGTCCTGGCCACACCAGATGAGTTAAGGGAATCCAGGTGGTGGGAGGGGAAAGATTGGGTTCTCTCGTGGGGAAAGACGAGAGACCCACAGAGGGCACTTCCCCCACAGGATGAAAAGTACTGGACAAGACGCAAGAAGAAAACGTGGCGGCTAAACGGTCGCGGGATGCCCGGCGCCTGAAAGAGAATCAGATCACCATCCGGGCAGCCTTCCTGGAGAAGGAGAACACAGCCCTGCGGACGGAGGTGGCCGAGCTGCGCAAGGAGGTGGGCAAGTGCAAGACCATCGTGTCCAAGTATGAGACCAAATATGGGCCCTTGTAACCCGTGCCCCCTGCCCGGGCGGGGCACTGCCTGCACCTCAGACCTCTGCCTGGGGGCTCCCTGAAACCCCTCACATGCGTGGAGACTTATGACTCATCGTGGGCGCATGGCGGTGCACCCGCTGCGGGAGTGGCCACGTCTCAGCTTCATTATACCACAGCCCACGCACGTGGCGACGTCCCCCGGGGCCAGTCTCCTCACTGGTGGGGAACGCAAGAGAATCTGCGTAGACCGGTGGCTCGGCCTTAGTTTCTATTCTTGGATGTCCCAGTTGAATCGGAAGGGACCTCTGGAGTACACACCTCTCCTTTCATGGGCGCTCGGGCTCCCGGGACTCTCAGTCTCCAGCCTGAGCTGCCAAGGGCTGTCTCTGCAGAATGAGTTGTGATCATTGTCACCCATATGCTTCTCAGGTAGCAGGGCGCATTTCCACTCAAGGTGTGTCTGTCATGCACCTCATCCTCCCCTGAAAATCTTTGAGTAGCATCTGTTCCCATCTTCCTTGGAGGCAGAAGGACACACCAGCTCCTCTGTCAGTGTCTACATGGGTGGCCAGCCACAGGAGTGGGGTCTCTGCACAGCCTGGGATGGGGCTTGGGGCTGGGGCCTGCAGCAGAAGTGTGCCCAGCCTTTATTCAGCCCCCGTACCCCCTTTTCCCTTATGACTCTGAGGTATGAGGTCTGGAAGCCAGGGAGGGGCTTTGGCCATCAGCTCTCTCTGCATTTCACTGGCTGTGGAGGAGAGACTCCGAGGGTGGCTGCTCTCTGAGCCCAGAGTGCTAGGGCCTAGGGACGCCTTTTCATTTCCTCTCCAGGCTACTCAGAGGCCACCTGAAGCTCGTTTATCCCGCTAGCCCAGGCCTCTGGGCCTGCTGTCCCTTCCACCCAGTGTCCAGTCTTGGATCATGGATTTCAAAGGAAAACCCCTCTTTATCTAGGAGGCTTTAACTTCCTGGACCCCAGGATTCACCTTCCTAGAGGTGTTTAGAAAACGCCTCCACAGCCCCCTTCTACCATGGGCATGAGAGCTGGAGCGTGTTTCTTAGAAGCTCCCATTTTTTCTTGCTCTGCTCACCAGTGTGGCCCAGGCCAGAGTGCACTCTCCCCTGGAGGCAGCAAGGGCTTTGCAGTTCTTGCTTCGGGATCCCTCCCGTGTGAGCTGCCAGGAGGGTGTCAGCAGGGCAGGACACCTAGTCTACAGTCACCAAGGTCACAGTGCCACTCTTATGGGATAGCAGGCCCTTGGGACGTTTACATAGGCCTAGGGTCCCCTCAATCTTGGTCCTAGGAGATGGGAGCCACCCATGAGGCTGGCCGTGCTGTGGCTTCTCAGCAGTGGCTTCGCCTGCCCCACAAATACTCCTTTCTCTTGTGTGGCTGGACTCACCCTTTTTCTGTGCTCTGAAGATGAACCGAGGAAATTCATGGAAGCCTCTGCTCATTTGGGTCACTGGGGCACCCCTGAGATGGGTGTGTTGATTTGCTCAGGGTGGGCAACCTGTGGTGAAGAGGAGACAGAGGCGATGGGCATGCTTCGTCCTCCATAACAGTGGCTTTATTTACTGTGGTGGTTCAGAGTCCCAGGCCCCGACCTCTAAAGACTTTTCATCACAGATGTTATGACCAAGCCGTGGACCTTACCCAGGGGAATGCCACGGCCCTCCAGGAACCTGCACACCCACCTCTCCGGGGCACTTGACGAGGGGCCCTGAGGCCAAGGGAGGTCACTTCTCCCTCCAGGCCCCTGACTTTTACTTTGTGGTTCTTTAAAAACCATGTATACACTTTCACGATATTGTAACCACACAGGGCAGGCACATCCAGCATGTCAGTGTCCTGCCCCGGGCAGCTCTCCCTCACAGGCACGCTCCCTCTGGCCTGGTGGATCACCAAGAGGGCGGTTCTCATTTTGATATTAGTGGAAGAGCCTCGAGCTTAAAAGCTCTTCGTTTTCTTTGGCTGGAAAGTCTATGGTTTGTGTTTTGCAGTTTTATTTTTTTAAGGATGGACACTAAATCTCTGGCGCCCACGTTCCGAGCCCGGTGGCTGGGATGGTGGCCCGACTCAATGTCTCTCCTCTTTGTCCTGCCCTCTGCCTGTTTGGTGCCCTTCCTCTTTCCCCCAGGCAGTGGGTATCGGGTTCTTTCCCAAAGTGCTTACTTGGAAAGAGTGCGGCTGCTGGACTCTTTCCAAATGCCCCTCTGAGTCATGAGCCTGGTGGGGACAAGACAGAGGATGTCCGCAGAGGCTGACCTTTTGGGGGGAAAGAAGTGCTCAGGTAAGGTTGTCTCCTCTCCTGTCCTAAGAATCCGTGCTTGCAGGAGAGGGTTGGTGCCTGCTCGGTTTCCGTCGGGGAAATGGGAGTCTCCTTGGCTCCTTCCTGGGGCCCTCTGCTTCTTGGAGGCTGATCGCTGGAGACTCAGGCTCCTGTGCCTGGATCTTTGACATCTGTAAATCACTGGAGGCTTGAGAAGCTGATTTGACCTTGGCTTTCTGTGGGTTCTGATGGGCTTGGAAGTACATCTACTTCCCAAGCGTCCCGTCTCAAGCTTTGTAGCAGCCTCAGCGCAACCTCAGAACAGACAAGTTGTAAATGAGCTGGAATGTTGCAAGGATATCCATATTTTAAATGTCTAATCCAGATGGAGGAACATGCATTTAGAGAGATGGAGAGTTTTCAAGGTTTACGGCAGCTTTGTGGAGGACTTGGGTAACTCATCCTTGGCTAAGGGAAGAGGTTTGTCTGTCTGGCTTCTGAGGTTGGAGGGGCATTTAGCAGTGAATGTTAAGTCTGGGTACATGTCACCAGAGGGGCTGTGCAGGCCGCTCCTGTGGTCCTCTGGCCTCAGGCAGGGCGGCAGTCACACGAGCCAGTGGGGGAAAGCCCCTTTGAAGCTGGGCAGCCCCCGACCCAGGCCCCGGGAGCCGTGTTCCTTGGAACGCAAAGGGCCGAGGTTTTCAAGGCAAAGCTCTACCCCAGAGCTCCTTTAACATCTGCTAATTAAGTGCAATAAATTTTTCTAGAAAATGGCAAAGATGACTTCCAGGTGGATAATGCTCTCTTACGGTGTTGGGGATGCCGGAACACCACTTGGTTTTATTTTTCTAAATGCATGTGATGTGATAGAGTGTGTGGGGCTCTGTGTCCTCCCCTGGGAGCTGGCATTCCAGTGGGCCCCTCTCTTCACCTTTGTTGGGGGAAGGAGGCAAGAAAAAATTCCTCTTCCCAGCTGGAGAGGGCAGAAGCAGACCGTAGCCCATTGGCCTTATGTGCGTGTGTGCGTGCGAGTGTGTCACTGCTGGTAGGCCGGAGTGATGTGGTGGGGAGGGAAGCCGGGAATGTATCCTTTTCAGACAAAATTAAATATTTTGAAATGAGAATGTTGGGACTGTCTTTTCTGTCCTTCTCCCCCACCCCACCCCGAGTTTCCTTTCCTGAGTGTTAGCCTAGGAGCTGGAGAGTGAAACTGGAAAACTTAACTAATTAGAATCCATCCCAGATACCCCCTTCATCACAGTCCAGACACTCCTCGCATCTGACCCCAACCACTTTGCCTCAGTTTCCTCATCTATCAGATGGAAGTGATCTTGCCCTGCTTATATTGAGGAGGGACAAATAGCAGACCAAAAGCAGTCTGAACAGATGAAAGTGCTACACAACTAGAAGACAGGGAACTGCTCATGAAAAGTGTTCTCGAACAGGGAATGCATGATGGCAGCTCTGTAATGAAAAGAAGAAAGGATGGGCACAGTGGCTCACAACTGTAATCCCAGCTCTTCAGGAGGCTGAGGCGGGCAGATCACTTGAGGTAAGGAGTTTGAGTCCAGCCTGGCCAACAGAGTGAAACTCCATCTCTACTAAAAAACATGTATACGTGTGTGTGTGTGTGTGTGTGTGTGTATACATATGTGTATGTGTATATATATATGTATGTATATATATGTGTGTGTATACTAAAAAATCTAAAAATCTTGTATATGTGTGTATATATATATGTATGTATATATATGTGTACGTATATATACTAAAAAACTAAAAATCTTGTATATGTGTGTGTGTGTGTATATATATATATATAAATTAGCTAGGCGTGGTGGCACAGGAGGCCAAGGAGGAGAATTGCTTGAACCTGGGAGGCTGAAGATGCAGTGAGCCGAGATCACACCACTGCACTCCAGTCTGGGTTACAGAATGATACTGCCTTGGGAAAAAAAAAAAATGCTGGCAGCATGGTGGCTCACGCCCATAATCCCAGCACTTCGAGGGGCTGATGTGGGCGGATCACAAGGTCAGGAGTTTGAGACCAGCCTGACCAACATGGTGAAAGCCTGTCTCTACTAAAAATACAAAAGTTAGCTGGACGTGGTGGTGCGTGCCTGTCATCCCAGCTACTCAGGAGGCTGTGGGCAGAAGAACTGCTTGAACCTGGGAGGTGGAGGTTGCGGTGAGTCAAGATCGCGCCACTGCACTCTAGCCTGGGCAACAGAGAAAGACTGTGTCTCAAAAAAAAAAAAAAGACTGGAAAAGTTGGATCCTCACAGTGGGACTCCAAGGGTTTTCCTTTCTTCTTTGCCAAATGTTGTGTCTGTGGCCATGAGATGTTCGTAACTAAAAGACAAGTTTGGCCAGGTGAAGTAGCTCACACCTGTAATCCCAATACTTTGGGAGGCTGAAGTGGGCAGATCACCTGAGGTCAGGAGTTTGAGACCAGTCTGGGCCACAAAGTGAAACACCATCTCTACAGAAAAAAATATTAGCCAGATCTGGTGATGGCATCTGTAGTCCCAACTATATGGGAGGCTGAGGCGGGAGGATCACTTGAACCCAAGAGATAGAGGCTGCAGTGAGTTACGATTGTGCCACTGCATTCCAGCTTAGGCAACAAAGTGAGACCTTGTCTGAAAAAGAAAAAGACAAATTTATACACAAGAGTGCAGTGTCTGAGAAGGCACCAGAACTGTCATTGCCCAGTCACTCCACATTGGTGTCCCGTGGTCCCCTGCTCAGTCTGGCCTGAGTTCCCCAGGAGCTTTCATCCAGTGGGTAGGGGGGAAGTGGGGTGTACCACCCTTGGCAGTGCCCGTTGCAGATCCCTCTCCTTCTGCCTGGGCTCCAGCCTTCTCCCCACCCCTTCTCCCTCTACTTCCTCCAGTGTGCAGAGCTGGTGGCACCTGCTTCCTCAGCAAGGCTTGGGGCTGCTCTTTTTTTTTTTTTGAGACAGTGTTTCGCTCTTGTCCAGGCTGGAGTGCAATGGTGGAATTTTGGCTCACCACAATCTCCGCTTCCCAGTTCAAGCGATTCTCCTGCCTCAGCCTCCCAAGTAGTTGTTATTACAGGCATGTGCCACCATGCCCAGCTGATTTTTGTATATTTAGTAGAGATGGGCGTTCACCATGTTGGTCAGGCTGGTCTTGAACTCCTGACCTCAGGTGATCCACCCGCCTTGGCCTCCCAAAGTGCTGGGATTACAGGCGTGAGTCACCGCACCTGGCCTTGGGGCTGCTCTTTTACAACCAGGACTGTCCCTTCCGGGCCTCCCCCACATTGCATGGCATTAATACTCAGGGTCCCTGTGGGTTGAGGGACCAGGAGCCATCTATAATTTTGTTTCTCAGGGAAAAGGGGCTTGAACTTTGGAGACGTGGGCTGGCAAGGGGGACTCTGAAGCAGTCCTCTTACAAATTAAACGATGAAGCTCAGAAGGGCAAAGTGGCATGCCCCCAAATCATAGTGGCAGAGCTTGCATTTGAACGCAGAGTGGGGTGTGGGGTGACAGATCCCTTGAACAGCAGCTGGGCAGGGGCCTGTTCGCTGCCCTGGGATCAGGGCAGACTCCCATATTCAGCTTTGGGGCTGACTGCAGCCTTAGGTCTGCCAGCCTCCTTAAACCCTCTGAGCTTCTCACCCTCAGCCCAGCTGCAGGGCTGTGAGCGCTCCTGCCACATCTCAGGCCTGCTGGGGCTGGGAGGCACTATCTTATATCAATTTCACAGAGGGAATGAAACCAAAATTTAGATAAATTATTATTTTTTGAGACGGAGTCTTGCTCTGTCACCCAGGCTGGAGTGCAATGGCACAATCTCAGTTCACTGCAACCTCCACTCCCGGGTTCAAGCTATTCTCCTGTCTCAGCCTCCCAAGCAGCTGGGATTACAGGCGCACATCACCTCGCCTAGCTGATCTTTGTATTTTTAGTAGAGACAGGGTTTCACCATGTTGTCCAGGCTGGTCTTGAACTCCTGACCTCAGGTGATCCGCCCTCCTCAGCCTCCCAAAGTGCTGGGATTACAGGCGTGAGCCACTGTGCCCGGCTTAGTTTAGAGGAATTCTATTCAGCAAATATTTTTGTTTGTTTGTTTGTTTTGAGATGCTGTTTCACTCTGTCGCCCAGGCTGGAGTGCAGTGGTGTGATCTCGACTCACTACAACCTCCACCTCCTGCGTTCAGGCAATCCTCCCACCTCAGCCTCCCAAGCAGCTGGAATTACAGGCATGCGCCACCACACCTGCATAATTTTTGTAGTTTCAGTAGAGACAGGGTTTCACCATGTTGGCCAGGCTGATCTCAAACTCCTGACCTCAGGTGATCCACCCATCTCAGCCTCCCAAAAGCAAGTTTTTTTTTTTTTTCTGATGCCACCATGGTTTGTTCAGTAGCAAGTATTTCTTAAATGTCTGTTTCATATCACCCCTGCCTCCTGCCCTCACAGTCTGCTAGGGAAGACAAACAGATGGAAAAACATAGATGATGGCAGGCAGAGGTAAGGGTGTGGCTGATGAGACTGGGGAGCTGGGAGAGAGACTAACCATACTGGAGGGGTTAGGGAAGGTGCTCTGGGTGGCATTTAAGTGGAGACCAGGAGGATGAATGGCTGTGACTTGTCCCCAAGGTTCACATACAAGTTGGGGGCAGAGCCAAGAGGCCTGCAGGTAGCTTCTGATCCCAATCACACACCTCACTACCCCCTGCAGACACAGCTCAGCCAGATGGCCAAGAGATACAGCACAGAGAAAGCAGCTTGGAGAGGATCTGGGAGGAAAACTGGAACGCTGACACCTCTGCCTCTTGTCCCTGAAGCTGAGAATAGAACTCCAAGAAGCCAGGTGAAAAAGCAAAACCCACAGGGCAAGGTGGCTCACACCTGTAATCCCAGCACTTTGGAAGGCCGAGGTGGGTGGATCACAAGGTCAGGAGTTCAAGACCAGCTTGCTCAACATTGTGGAAACCCCATCTCTACTAAAAATACAAAAATTAGCCAGGCATGGTGGCGCTAACCTGTAATCCCTGTTACTCAAAAGAGAATCCCTTGAACCCAGGGGGCAGAGGTTGTGATAAGCCAAGATTGAGCCATTGCATATCAGCCTGGGTAACAGAGGGAGACTCCATCTCAAAAAAGGCCGGGTGTGGTGGTGGCTCATGCCTGTAATCTAAGCACTTTGGAGGCCAAGGTGGGCGGATCACCTGAGGTTGGGAGTTCAAGACCAGCCTGACCAACATGGTGAAACCCTGTCTTTAAAAAAAAAAAAAAAAAAAAAAAGTGGCTGGGAGCGGTGGCTCATGCCTGTAATCCCAGCACTTTGGGAGGCTGAGGCGATTGGATCACGAGGTCAGGAGTTTGAGACCAGCCTGGCCAACATGCTGAAACCCCATCTCTACTAAAGACACTAAAAATTAGCCAGGCCTGGTGGCACATGCCTGTAATCCCAGGTACTCAGGAGGCTGAGGCAAGAGAATCACTTGAACCCAGGAGGCAGAGGTTGCAGTGAGCTGAGATTGCACCACTGCACTCCAGCCTGGGCAATAGAGCAAGACTCTGTCTCAAAAAAAATAAATAAATAAATAAATAAGAAAAAGAAGGTAAAAGCAAAACCTTTGGCCCCAAGGGCCAAATTTTTAGGCAAAGGCTTTACCCAAGGCTTTGCTCACCCCCCAAATCCAACCCGGTGGTCTACCTGGCCCTAGCCCTGGGCACGATTGTTCTAGGAGTGAGCATATGACCCAGTGGGGCCTAAGGATGTCTTTCCTGAGACTGGTCAACCTGAGGTCTGTTCTCTCCAGGGATGACCTGTTTAACCCCCTGCATTTTTCGTTTGTTTGTTTTTGAGGTGATGTCTCACTCTGTTGCCCAGGCTGGAGCGCAATGGCTCGGTCTTGGCTCACTACAACCTCCACCTTTTGGATTCAAGCAATTCTCCTGCCTCAGCCTCCCGAGTAGCTGTGATTACAGGTGCACACCACCATTCCTGGCTGTTTTGTATTTTTAGTACAAATGGGGTTTCACCATGTTGGTCAGGCTGGTCTTGAACTCCTAACCTCAAATGATTGCCTGCCACAGCCTCCCAAAGTGCTGGGATTACAGGTGTGAGCCACTGCACCTGGCCCCCTCTGTGTTTTCTACTCTGCATGCAAATGCGTTGACTCAAAGCGGAGATCTGTGCAGCCTCGGGAAGCCCAGAGGCATGGGCTTGAAACATGTCAAAGCTGTGAAATCTCTGTATGTATGGCAGAGCACTGGGTTTGGACTCTGACGATCCTAGAATCAAACCCTGCCTCTATCACCAGTTTGGGGTATGATCATGGGCAAGTCACTTCCCTTCTCTGGGCTTCCAGTTTCTCAGCTGTAGCATGGAATACCAGCTTCATAAGACACTTGTCCCATGAAGATTCCTGCAGCAGGGCAAAAACACAGTAGCCACCATGCTGGCGACAGGCAGGAAGGCACGGACCTACACGGAGACCATCACCTCCAATCCTAGCAGCTGTTGCCCATCAGGTGGTGTCCACCAGCTGGTGTGGGATGCAGCCAGAGTCAGCCCAGCTGTGTGGCCTTGGACAAGTTATCCATTTCCCTGAGCTGTTTCTGTCTCTGTACAATGGGGATGCGCTACACAGGTCACATGTGCGTGCCTGACAGCACATCTCGACCCTTCTCCTTCACAACCCCCAGCTCCCCTCGAGGACAAATTTCCAAAGCTGGACACATGCCCCCTTCCTTGACTGCACCCTGTTACCAGATAGCCCTTCACAGACTGCCCCGTGGCTGTGCCAGGCTGGCCCAGCTGGCAGCTCCTGACGTCAGCAGCTAATCCGGGAAAGCTGCCAGCCACACATAGGGGTGAGCAGCAAAGGAAATCAGAAACAGGTTTTTTTTTTCTTTTTGAGACGGAGTCTTGCTCTGTGGCCCAGGCTGGAGTGCAATGGCACGATCTCAGCTCACTGCAACCTCTGCCTCCTGGGTTCAAGTGATTCTCCTGCCTCAGCCTTTCGGGTAGCTGGGATTACAGGCATGCACCACCATGCCAGGCTAATTTTTTGTATTTTTAGTGTAGACGGGGTTTCACCATGTTGGTCAGCCTGGTCTCAAACTCCTGACCTCGTGATCCGCCCACTTTGGCCTCCCGAAGTACTGACTGGGATTACAGAGGTGAGCCACCGTGCCCGGCCCTAGAAACAGGTTTTTAGATGGGTGCCCCAGTCCCCCAGTCCCCCAACCAGCCAGCCAGCCCTCCAGGAGCTCTCATCAGCATCTCACTTCAGCAAATCCTCCCAACCATGCGTCCTGATGCCCGGTCCCTTCAGGATTAAGTAAGGGCTGAGCAGGAGGCTTTTATTTTAAGCTGCAGCTCTGTCAGCAGGAGCTGGGCACACAGCAAGCCACTGCTTAGCTGTCCTGCAGGTTTCTCCAAACAGAGTAGTGGGCGTCCACTCAGGTCTGGATTCCAGGCCAACTCCAGGAAATCCAGATTTCAGGGAGGTGGGGGGGGGGACAGCCCAAGGGTCAACAGGACCTCAATCTGTTTCTCCAGCTGGCTCTCCCTCTTAAGGCACGAGGCCAGGTGCACCATTCCTCATTGTTCTTATGTCTTCCCAACATACAGCACCCAGGATGGTGCTGTGGTTTGAATGTGTGCCCCAGAACATGTGTGTTGGAACCTTAATCCCCAGAGCAATAGTGTTGGGAGGTGGGGCTTAATGGAAGGTGTTTAGTTCACGAAGCCTCTACCCTCACGAATGAATATAAAAGAGCTTGAGGCTGCAAGTTCGAGTTCTTGCTCCCTTCACCATGGGATGCCTTCTGCCACGTTATGACACAGCAAGAGGGTCCTCACCAGATGCAGCCCCCAAGCTTGGGCTTCCCAGCTTTCCCAAGCTGTGAGAAATAAATCTCTGTTCTTACAAATTACCCAGTCTCACAGGGCATGGTGGCTCATGCCTGTAATCCCAGCACTTTGGGAGGCCAAGGCAGGTGTATCACCTGAGGTTGGGAGTTTGAGACCAGCCTGGCCAACATGGTGAAACCCCATCTCTACTAAAAATACCAAAATTAGCCAGGCGCGGTGGCTCACGCCTGTAATCCCAGCTCTTCGGGAGGCTGAGGCAGGCGGATCACCTGAGGTCAGGAGTTCAAGACCAGTCTGACCAATATGGTGAAACCCCGTCTTAAAAAAAAAAAAAAATACAAAAATTAGCTTGACATAGTGGTGTGCACCTGTAGTTTCAGCTACTCAGGAGGCTGAGGCACAAGAACTGCTTGAACCCAGGTGGCAGAGGTGGCAGTGAGCCAAGATCACACCACTGCACTCCAGCCTGGGTTGCAGAAAGAAAAAAAAAAGTACTCAGTCTCAAATATTCTGCCGTAGCAGCACAAAATGGGATTGGGCATGGTGGCTCACAGAAAGAAAAAGAAAAAGAAACAAAAGAAAGAAAGAAGGAAAGAAAGAGAAAGAGGGAAAGAGAGAGAAGAGGAAGGAAGGAAAGGAAGAAAGAGAAAGAGGGAAAGAAGGGAAAGAGAAAAAGAGAAGGAAGGAAAGGAATAAAGAAAGAAAGAAAAAGAAGAGGTCGGGCATGGTGGCTCACACCTGTAAGCCAAGCACTTTGGAGGCCAAGGCGGGCGGATCACCTGAAGTCAGGAGTTCAAGACCAGCCTGACCAACATGGTGAAACCCCGTCTTTATAAAAAAATAAAAATAAAAAATAAAAGAAAAAGAAAGAAGGAATGAAAGAAAATACATTTATTTTCTGTAGAGAGATGGTCTTGCTATATTGCCCAGGCTGGCCTCAAACTCTTGGCCTCAAGTGATCCTCCCACCTTGGCCTCCCAAAGTCCTGAGATTACAGATGTGAGCCACTGAACCTTGCCTTTCTTCCTCTCTACCCTTTGCACCCAAGTCTAGTTTTTTAACCCATTTGCTCCTCCTGGGTCTCCCCCAACTCCTTCGCCTCTCAGAGCCGTTGCATTTGCTGTCCCACCTGCCTGGAGTGTGCGCCCCCCACATCTCCTCAGCTTCTCTCTGTTCTCAGTGCCTGGCCTGCCCATGCATAGCACGCAGTAGCTGCTCCCCCAAATATCTGCTGACCCAGCTTCAGGGAGGATGACAGCACCAGAGCCAATGTGGCAGGGGTGCTGTGTCACCACCAGGTGGCGTTGCAGACACGTCCTGGGCAGTGACCTCGAGTCCAGCCTCCAGATCTGTCCTCTCAGCAAAGCCTCCAGGGCCCTCCGTGCCAGGCAGTGCTGTGGACACCAGCTGACTCGGCCGCCGCCCCCTCCTGCCGTCCAATGGCCACTGGCGGCCGTGGTCCAGGAGCATGCACAGAAGCCTGGGGGGAAGAGAGGGCTGGCTGCTACCCAGAGCCTGTGCTTCTAGGCTCTTTCTGGGGAGGGAGGGGACGTGCAGGGAGTTGGGTGGGGACCAGAGCTTGGCCAGAGCCAGGCATCAGGGATGAGGGGTTCTGCAGAGGCCTGGGACTTGGAGTCTATCTGCTGCCTGGATTTGTAACCCACCACCCCCAGCCTCCGTATGCCTTCGACAAGCCTGGCTGTGAGCCTCAATTTCCCCATCTGTCAAAAAGAGAGAATAGGCTAGGCATGATGGCTCATACCTGTAATCCCAGTGATTCGGGAGGCTGAGGTGAGCAGATCACTTGAGGTCAGGAACTTGAGACCATCCTGGCCAACACGGTGAAACCCTGTCTCTACTAAAAATACAAAAAAATTAGCTGGGCATGGTGGCAGACCTGTAATCCCAGCTACGTGGGAGACTGAGTCAGGAGAATCGCTTGAACCCAGGAGGCAGAGGCTGCAGTGAGCAGAGATCCCACCACTGCACTCCACCCTGGGCAACAGAACGAGATTCTGGCTCAAAAAAAAAAAAAAAATTTAAAAAGGGAATAAATGTAGGCAAGAACTGGAACCCCACAGGGTGCATGGAGCAGGCCTGCCGTATCAGGATGAAGCCAAGGAAGGGGCTTTTTCAGGGGCCTCCTCGAGTGGGGGTGCTGTGTGCAGGTACCCGTGTGTGTGGGTTTGGGAAAGGCAGGTGGACAGGAAACCAGGAGCCCCTGGGGCCTCAGCACTGCCTTTTCAAGTGGGGGCAAGGCCTCTGGAGCCTCCCCTGCCCTAAGGCTGAGCCTGAGTTGCCCGAGTGCCTGTGTCTGAGTGTGTGTACTGTTGGGTCTATGTGTGTCTGTGGCTGTTCCTGGGTATATGTGTATGTCCAACTATGTCTGGCGGGTTTAGGGTATGTGTGTGTCTGTGCAAATGGGTTTGTGTGTGTCCACACCAGGGACCCTCTCACTGGGCACAAGAGCTTTCATATCCATGCCAGGAGGGGCCCACAGGGACTGGGGCAGCTGCTCAATTGGCAGCTGGGGCAGTGCCCTGTGAAGACTCTGGGGCACTCTGCTTCTCTTCTAGTCCCCTCACCTCCATCCCGAGTCCTTGGTAACTGGATCTTCTCTCTCCATCTCTCCCCCAGGAAGGACCCAGTGCTTCCTGATTTGCATGAGATTTACATACATTTGGATTTAGATCCCTGCTTCCCTGAGGCACACAGCATTGTTCTCACTCCTGCCACAGTAGTCAAGCAGGCTGTGGACTTCCTCAGCATAAGGGGGTCCAGGGATTAAGCTGGAGGGGCCCAATCTCCAGGCTCCCTCTTCCCCATGCAGATTCAGCCTGGTTCTTTTCCTGCTCAAGAGATGTAATTATTTAATTAATTTATTTATTTATTTTTTGAGACTGCTTTTCACTCTGTCACCCAGGCTGGAGTGCAGTGGCGTGATCTTGGCTCATTGCAACCTCCACCTCCTGGGTTCAAGTGATTCTCCTCCCTCAGTCGCCCGAATAGCTGGGATTACAGGTAACCACCATCACACCTGGCTAATTTTTGTATTTTTAGTAGAGACAGGGTTTTATCATGTTGGCCAGGCTGGTCTCAACTCCTGACCTCAAGCAATCCACCCGCTTTGGCCTCTCAAAGTGCTGGGATTACAGGTGTGAGCCACCACACCGGGCCAGATTTTTTTTTTTTTAATTGAGATGGTGGTCTCCCTATGTTGCCCAGGCTGGTCTCAAACTCCTGGGCTCAAGCCATCTTCCTGCCTCAGCCTCCCAAAGTGCTGGGATTACAGGTATGAGCCACCCGCCGGGGCAGCAGATGCTTTCTATACCCATTCATTTTATCCTCACAACAATCCTTTTCGCTATCTTTATACTCATTTTACAGATAAGAAAACTGAGGTTGAGAGCAGTTGACTTGGCTGAGACCACACAGTTAAGTAGGATTTGAACCCAGCTCTGGTGAACTTTCTGCTGACACGGCTGGAGTGTGGGCATAGGAAGGGGGCCTAGGCACCTTTTTTCTTGGCTCCTGCCCTCGAGTAACAAACCTGCCTCTTGCTCTTTTGGATCCAGGGTCACTACGTCCCCTGGGGGAGATAAGGGTGGTGGTGGTAGCAGGCTTTTTTTTTTTGGATTTTTAGTAGAGATGAGGTTTCACCACGTTGGCCAGGCTGGTCTCGAATTCCTGATCTTGTGATTAGCCTCAGCCTCCCAAAGGGCTGGGATTATAGGTGTGAGCCACCACCCCTGGTCTGTTAAGTGCTTTTCAAGCATTTTCTCTAACAGTCTTTCTCACAATCCTTTATGAGTTACACCCTATTATAAACCTCATTTTACAGGTGAGAAAACTGGGGGCACGGAGAGCTGAAGTGACTAGCCCAAGATCACACAGCTAAGAAATGTTACAGGCAGGACTCAAACTGAGATCTATCTGGGTCCAGAGTCTGTGCTTTTATTATCTGTGTTGCACTGAACTGAATTATCAAGAAATGGAGATTTTAGCCAGGCATGGTGGCTCATACCTGTAATCCTAGCACTTTGGAAGGCTGAGGTGGGTGAATTGCCTGAGCTCAAGAGTTTGAGACCACCCTGGACAACGTGGTGAAACCCTGTCTCTGCTAAAACACAAAAAATTAGCCAGGCGTGGTGGTGGGCACCTGTAGTCTCACCTACTCAGGAGGCTGAGGCAGGAGAATCACTTGGGCTCAGGAAGTGGAGGTTGCAGTGAGCTGAGATCGCATCACTGCACTCTAGCCTGGGCGACAGAGCAAGACTCTGTCTCAAAAAAAAAAGATTGCCAACTCTGGCTGACTGGGCTGGGCAATCTCACCTCTCTGGGAGTGGAGGACAGACACACCCTGTATTCTATCGACTGCCACTGCCTGGGTCACTCCTCCCCTTTGAGCCTTAGTTTCCCAATTTATTAAAGAGGATTCGGAGCTGGGAGTGGTGGCTCACACCTGTAATCCCAGCACTTTGGGAGACTGAGGCAGGTGGATCACCTGAGTTCAGGAATTTGAGACAGCCCTGGCCAACAAGAGCAACAAGTAATCCCAGCTACGTGGAAGGCTGAGGCAGAGGAGCCCATGAGATGGAGGCTGCAAGGAGCCAAGACTGCACCATTGCACTCCAGCCTGGGCAACAAGAGCAAAACTCCATCTAAAAAAAAAAACGAGGATTCTGGTCCTTGCCCAGCTTCCCAGGACAGCTATGAGGATAGAAGAGTTGAGGCTGCCATTTTCAAATGGTTTTTTGAAGTAGAATGTCATTTTCACCCATAATCTTATCCGGAAGGCCAACATATGAAACAGGTAAGTGGGTGTTTCGTCAGCATAAATTCCTAAGCTCAAGATGGGGACAGATCCTTAGTCTAAAGTCACTCCAGAGGGTAAGTGTGTGACATTTGTGATGGACATACACCCTGCTCAGGGTGTGGGCGAGGCCAGGGTGCTGCTGGGAGCTACCCCAGCACCCAACCTGAGCTTCACATCATCAAGAAAGACTTGAAGCTTGCAGACAAAAAGCTGTTTTTAAAAAATGAATTCAAAGCCAGCTTGGTGACAGCTCTAAGGCCCAGGCAGGGGCTCCAAGTGTTCACACTTCCCATTTGATGATCCTCAGCCCCCTGCCATCTGGGCTTCAGGCTCCCTCTTGGGGGCCCAAGGAAGCTGGGGTCCACCTCCAGGCACCGCCCATCTGTTTACTTCTGCAGGTCTGAATCCAATGGCCAAGATCAGTTGGCGAGTAACCTGGCTCCCCACAACCTCTCAGAAGCCTGAGGGCTGCAGATTGGGCAACAAGCTGTGTGGAGAAGCTTTCAAGGACCAGCCTGCAGCTCGGCTGGGATGTGGGAAGCAGGGCAGGTAGGGTGAGATAGGGTAGGATGGGTGGGGGGTAGGGAGCTGGCCAAGGCCTGTGTGTTTAAAAATAAATCCTGTCGGCCTGGTGACATCACTGGAGCACAGGATGTCCCTGGCAGGGGCTGGGGGTGGCAGAGGGGACATGGCAGGGGGTAGAACAGAGAGGGTCCTGATCTGCCAGCTCTGTTTCTGGAAGCCGTGTGTGTGTGTGTGTGTGTGTGTGTGTGTGTGTGTGTGTGTCGCGTGCGCACACGCGTGTTTGAGACAGAGTCTTGTCCTGTTGCCCAGGCTTGAGTGCAGTGGTGCAAACGTGGCTCACTACAATCTCTGTCTCCTGGGTTCAAGCCATTCTCGTGCCTCAGCCTCCGAGTAGCTGGGATTACAGGTGCACGCCACTATGCCCGGCTAATTTTTGTACTTTTAGCAGAGATGGGGTTTCGCTGTGTTGGCCAGGCTGATCTCGAACTCCTGGCCTCAAGTGATCTGCACGCCTCAGTCTCCCAATGTGCTGGCATTACAGGCGTGAGCCACCGTGACTGGCCCCCTTTGTGTGTGAGAGATAGCCGGCCTGGGTTGTCCTGGGGCAAAGGGGCTGCCAGAGCCCCCTCTCCACTAGACACTCCGGAGCATTCCATATTGCATCTGTGAAAACTGAGGCCCAGAGAGCATGTGACTTTCCTGAGGCTCCCCTTTGAGTGAGCTGGCAGCTTCAGGACTCCAGTCAGCGCTGCTGGCTTCTCCTGAAGTCTGGTGGGCACAGTTGGGAGGAGCACTGGGGAGAAGGCTCACCCAGATGGGGGTTGGGGGATGCACCAATTGAGTCAATGCCTAGTAAGGTGCTGACAGGGGCTGTGCATCAGACAAGCCCCTCCCGCCTGGCCATTGCCTCTGCGCCTCACTCACCCCGCAGAGGGACTAGGCAGGGATTAGTACTGCCCCCATTTTACAGAAGAGAAAACCGAGACCCAAAGGGACAAAGTGGTCTGCTCCAGGCCACACAGGAAGCACATCATGCCCAGCTAGAACGGGGTCTGGTCTCTCCTGACAGTCCCCAGCTTAACTGCTGACAGAGAGCCAGGTCCACAGCTGAGGTGCAGTCAGGGTGGGGGGAAGAGGGGTTGCCATGGAGATACAGGGAAGGGGTGGGAGGGAGCCCTGTGCCTCTGCTCTTCTGGCCTCCTTCAGGTCCCTCCTACTTCTCACCCCTCTTCCATAGGGCTTGCACTCTTACTGCACGCAGGACAAAGTCCAGCCTCCTTGCCAGGCCAAGGCTCTCCAGGCACCTCAAGCCTCATCTCGCACCAAACCAATGCACTCTAAGCTCAGTCTCACCAAAGACCTCACAGTTCCCTACAGCGATTGCTATTTCAGGCCTCTGAGCGGCGGAACAAGCTGTTCCCTCTGCCTGGGATGCCCCTCCCGAATCTTCTGGGATAACTCCTCTTCATCCTTCAAAATTCAGCTCTGAGCCCTCACTGGTCCACCAGACCTCCACCATGATTGTGATTGCGATTGTGATATGTTTGCTGCCTGCCTTTCGTCCTATACCAACAACTCTTTTAGGGGAGGAAGTGTGTTTTATTCATCTTTCCATGCCTCGTGTCTAGCTAGGGCCTGCATAAAGGAATTAAACTGAGTCCTGATTCTTCTGTACCCTCCTCACTAGGGACTTTGTCCAAGTCACATCCCTTCTCTGAGCCTTGATTTTTATTTATTTATTTATTATTATTATTTTGGGACAGGGTCTCACTCTGGTTTTCCAGGCTGGAGTGCGATAGTGCAATCTCAGCTCATTGCAGCCTTCACCTCCCGGGTTCAGGCGATTCTCCTGTCTCAGTCTCTCGAGCAGCTGGGACTACAGGCACGTACCACCATGCCCGGCTAATTTTTTGTATTTTTAGTAAAGGCGGGGTTTTGCTAAATTGGCCATGCCTGTAATCCCAGCTACTCTGGAGGCTAAGGCAGGAGAATGGCTTGAAACTGAGAGGCAGAAGTTGCTCTCAGCTGAGATCACGGCATTGCACTCCAGCCTGGGCAACAAGAGCGAAACTCTGTCTCAAAAGAAAAAACTTATAAATAAATAACATCCAGCTTCGCGGAGCGAGGTTGGCGAGAGAAGCGGCGGGGGCCGCCTTGGGGCCTCAGGGGCGGAAGAGGCGCCGCGGCCGGGCCCTGGGGCGGAAGTCCCTGGCGGAGGTGAAGTCCGCGAAGGAGGAGGAGGGGGGCTCAGAAACCTCAAGGCTGAGGCCCGGGAGGGGCGGAAGGTGTGAAGATACTAGGCCCCCGAGGAGGGCAAAGGTCGTGCGGGGCGCGAGGGGCCGCCGAGGGGTCGTGGCCACCCACCCCGCGGGCTCCTCTCCACTCCCGGCACTGCCTTGGGAGTCCGCCCCGGTCTCGCTCCCCGCAGGTGTCCTCCCCACCCTCAGTCCCGGCGGACTCAGCGGCCCGCACGGTAGGAGGCCGCGCTGGTGTCACGAGGACGGAACAGCCGTGCTATTCACGGGAGGGGGCGCCCCGGAGCTCCCCCACGCAGTCCCTGACGACGACGCCCCGCCCCTCGCGCTGCTCGTTACGTAATCCCTCTTCCCCTCCCCCGCCTTCCCCCGCGGGCGGGACACCTCTTTCGGCACCGCCTTGCCCGCCTCAGAGCCGTCGAGTTACGCTTTGCGCCAAAGAAAAATTGAGGCACCTCTCCAGCAGGGCACGGCGGGTGGTGCCCGCGGCGGTGGCTGTGGCCGCCCTCGCTAGGATCCTTGGGTCCCTAGGGGAGCCCAGACTGCGGGGAAGTCCCAGCTCCGCCAGGGGGCCTCGGCTTCTTCCTTTGTACGGCACTCTCCCTCCCTGGCCTGGACTCTGGGGGCTCTGGAGCCTTCTGAGGCCTGCTCCACCCACGACATTTGTACCTGGGCCACCATGTGCCTTAAATTCTAAAGTCGGACGGTGACGCTAAGTAGGGACTGGTTTCTCCACCTTCCTCTGGGTGACCTTGGGCAGATTTTGCCTCTCCGAGCCTCATTGTTTCCACCTGTCTAAAATGGCCCCTTCCTTCTAGTGTGGTGGGGAAGAACAGCATGTCGGCACCCGGTGAGTACTTAGCCAGGTAGCTGTGAACTCTCCTTATCCACCCCTCCCCCGCCGGAGACCTGCCACAGTGCCAGACCTGGACCTGGTTAGGTGGTGCCCAGCTGGGCCAGTCAGCTCCCCTGTGGACCTTGGCCTTTGCCCTGGGAGCACGCGGTCCACGCCTGCCCTGTGGCCCAGCAGCTGCAGGCGGGGCTGGTGCTGTGTGGCCTGGAGCTGGTGGGGGGTGGGTGCTTCCCAGTCACCCTCCTCATAAGACCCTGGGAGCACCTGAGGGTCTCTTGCAGTCCCATTCATGGCCTTAACTTACCGAGGTAGCTCACCCAAAGCCTGTTTTGAGCACCTAGGAAGAGCAAGCTTTAGGATGAGGAAGGTATCTGCCCAGGCCTTCTCTGAGCTGCTCAGACACTGGGAACCTCAGTGTCTTCACCTCTTCCTTGGGCACAGATATCATACCTCCTTCCCTTCCCTCCTGCTTGGCCCCTGCCAGTAGGAGATGAAATTCCACTCTCCCTGCTCCCACAGATTAGCCTGGACATGAGCCCAGGGCTTTATGCTCATTTTACCTTTTTTTTTTTCTTTTTTTCTTTTTTTTTTTTGAGACAGAGTCTGCTCTGTCGCCCAGGCTGGAGTGCAGTGGCATGACCTCGGTTCATTACAACCTCTGCCTCCCGGGTCCAAGCATTTCTGCTTCAGCCTCCCGAGTAGCTAGGACTATAGGTATGCACCACCATGCCTGGCTAATTTTTGTATTTTTAGTAGACGTGGGGTTTCACCATGTTGGCCAAGCTCGTTTTGAACTCTTGACCTCAAGTGATCCTCCTGCCTCAGCCACCCCAAGTGCTGGGATTATGGGCATGAGCCACCACGCCCGGCCTCATTTTACCTTAGAGCAAACGTATCCAGGCCACACACGACCAGCCCCGCCTTTGACAATTGAGGAAACCAAGAGGTGGAATCGCTTCTCCAGGCAGGGTGACCAGTCATCCTGATTTGCTGGAAACTGAGGGGACTCTGGGCTTTTGTGGGAAAACTGGGAGTTACCCTATCTCCAGGCTACACATCTGGCAAGTGACAGTGTCCATGTTCAAGTCTAGCTGCAGAGCCTGTGTGGCAGCACCAAACTATATTGCCTTCAAGTTTTTGTTTGCCGAATTAATGAATGCAAATGAATGAATGAATGAATCATTCCCTCTCACTGCCCCACTCAGCCCTCCCTGAGCACCTTGGCTCATGTGCCTTCATCTGAGTCTGGACTCTGCCAGCAGCATCCTGTGGGAGGCTAGATGGCTGGTTCCGCTGCTGAATCCCAAGGAACCCCTTGGCCCCTGCTTGGTTCAGCCTCAGCCTTCAGGAACCCATCAGGTCCACCCAACAGGCTCTTACCCTCTGCCTATAGGGGAGGCTGGCTTCCCAGCTGGGGAGCCACTCAGTCCCGTAATATCGGTGGCTTGCCTTTAGACTTGTCATTTTGCTTCTTGGAGCTCAATTTCCTCACCTATAATATCACAGTGTTGGTTGAGCACGGTGGCTCACGCCTGTAATCCCAGCACTTTGGGAGGCCAAGGCCTGCAGATCACCTGAGCTCAGGAGTTCGAGTCCAGCCTGGCCAACATGGTGAAACCCTGTCTTTACTAAAAATACAAAAATTAGCTGGGCGTGGTGATGTGCACCTGTAATCCCAGCTCTTCAGGAGGCTGAGGTATGAGAATCGCTTCAACCCAGGAGGTGGAGGTTGCGGTGAGACGAGATCGCACCATTGCACTCCAGCCTGGGTGACAGAGTGAGACTCCATCTCAAAAAAAAAAAAATAAAATAATAAAAATAAAAAATCACAGTGTTGACCAGGCATGGTGGCTCATACCTGTAATCCCAGCACTTTGGGAGACCGAGGCAGGCAGAAGCTTGAGCCCAGGAGTTTTGAGACCAGGCTGGACAACATAGGGAAACGCCTCCCTCTACCAAAAATAAAAAAATCAGCCGGGCATGATGGTGCACGCCTGTGGCCCTAGCTACTTGGGAGGTTGAGGTAGGAGGATTGCTTGAACCCAGGAAGCCAAGACTGCAGTGAGCCATGATTGTGCCATTGCACTCTAGCCTAGGTGACAGAGCAAGACCCTGACTGAAAATAATTAAATAAAAATAAAGTAAGGGTGTTAATACCTGTCTACCAGGTTGCTGCCAGGATTTGGGACGATACAGATGAAGCTGTTGGCACACAGGATACCCTTAATAAATAAATGTAATGATTGCTTATTAATGTGAATGTGGCAGTACTAGCATACTTTACTCCATGAAGCACTTTCTCTGTGAGTTACTGTCCTAAATGCCATCTATGCATTCATGCCCAGGGAAGATCTGCGTTTCAGAATGGCGCCCGGCCAAGGTCACACAGTCAGCAAGGTGCTAAGCCAGCATTTGTGGGGTTCTGCATTCCTGTAGAACTTAGCTCAGATGATGGCAGTTGTTCGTGATCTGGGGAAACTAAGGCAAGAGGAAGAGAGCAACTGCTGAGGTTCCCCTGCTTCCAGAAAGCTGGCCCTCTCCTTGACCAAGGTGGCAGGACAGGTTGTAAGAACAAGCCCTTTGCTCAAGCTGGGCCGCCTGCCTCCAGTCGGCTGGCTGCCTGTGTCCTCTGCCAGCCACTGTTCCCTGTTGGCCAGCCAAGCTGTAGAGCAGTCCAGGACATTGTGTCCAGAGAGAGGGCCAAGCAGGCCCACCCCCAACCGTGGCGCTCACCTCCCTCCCTGCCCCTCTGGGCCTTGGGCCAACTTGGCCTGTCCCCAGCCCTGGTATGAGCAGGACAGAGCTGCCCTCACAGAGACAGCTCTGAGGGCAGTGCCTCAGCTCCTCCCACCTCACTTTGAGCCCTGCTTAGGAGGGGTGCCCCACTCCAAGCCCTGCTGTCTCTCCAGAAGATATCCCTAGTCCCAGGGGACAGACTCCCCCAGGGTGCCCCTCAGGACAAGCCAGCTGGGCTCCTGAGATGCCTGTTTTTCTGCCCTTGGCATTTTGCTGTGCATGTCCCGAAAATGCCAGCTGAGCCAAGGGGAAAGGCCCCCTTCACAGAGCGTCAGCTGTATGGGAGCCCAGTGCCCAGGTGAGCTGGACACAGCCTTGTGTCCCATCTTTATCGATGAGAAAACTGAACTGTGAAAGAGAGTGGGATTCACACAAAGCCACACAGCCATGAGCTGAGCCTACAGGAAGGGGCTGAGTAGCGGAAACAAGTGAGGGTGGGGGAGCAGTCTCAGGGGAAGGGGCCGTAGCTCATGCCTGTGATCCTAGTACTTTGGGAGACCAGGATCTCTTGAACCCAGGAGTTTGAGACCTGCCTGGACAACATGGTGAAACCCCGTCTCTATAAAAAATACAAAAAGCTGGTGTGGTGGCATATACCTGTAATCCCACCTACTCAGAAGGCTGAAGTGGGAGGATCACCTGAGTCTGGGAAGTCGAGGCTGCTGTGAGCTGTGATCCCACCACTGCACTCCAGCCTGGGGGACAGAGCCAGATCCTATCTCTGTATAAATAAATAAATAAGGCCGGGTTTGGAGGCTCATGCCTGTAATCCCAGCACTTTGGGAGGCCAAGGCGGGTTAATCACCTGAGGTCAGAAGTTCGAGACCAGCCTGACCAACATGATGAAACCCTGCCTCTACTAAAAATACAAAAATTATCCAGGCATGGTGGTGTGCCCCTGTAGTCCCAGCTACTCTGGAATCTGAGGCAGGAGAATCACTTGAACCTGGGAGGTGGACGTTGCAGTGAGCTGAGATTATGCCACTGCACTCCAGCCTGGGCAACAGAGTAAGATTCCGTCTCAAAAAAAAAAATGTTTTTTTACGGCCGGGCCTGGTGGCTCATGCCTGTAATCCAAGCACTTTGGAGGCCAAGGCGGGCGGATCACCTGAGGTCAGGAGTTCAAGACCAGCCTGACTAACATGGTGAAACCCCGTCTTAAAAAAAAAAAAAAATGTTTTTTTAAAGGTGTGGCTTTGACTCAGCGTTATCGTTTTGAGAATCAGCCATGTTGTGTGTGTCAGTAGTTCATTTAATTTCATTTCTTTTTCTTTTCTTTTTTTTTGAGACAGAGTTTTGCTCTTGTTGCCCAGACTGGAGTGCAATGGCACAATCTTGGCTCACTGCAACCTCTGCCTCCCGGGTTCAAGTGATTCTCCTGCCTCAGCCTCCCAAGTAGCTGGGATTACAGGCATGAGCCACCGTGCCTGCCTAAGTTTGTATTTTTAGTAGAGACCGGGTTTCTTCATGTTGGTCTGGCTGGTCTCGAACTCCTGACCTCAGGTGATCCGCCCATCTTGACCTCCCAAAGTGCTGGGATTACAGGTGTGAGCCACTGCGCCTGGTTGTCAGTAGTTCATTTCTTTTCATCACCAGTACTATTCCATAGTATAGATGTGCCAGCATTGCTTCCACCGTTCACGCATTGAAGAACATGTGGGTGTTTCCAGTTTGGGCCTATAACAAATAAAGCTGGTATGAGCGTTTGCATATAAGTCATTTTATTTTTCTTTGAGACAGGGTCTCACACTGTTGCCCAGGGTGGAGTGCAGTGGTACAATCACAGCTCACTGCACCCTCAGTCTTCTGGGCTCAAGTGATTCTCCCCACTCAGACTTCCAAGTGTCTAGGACTACAGGTAGGCACCACCGTACCTGGCTAAATTTTTAAAAAATTTTTTGTGGAGAGAGGGTCTTGCTATGTTGCTCAAGCTGGTCTCAAACTCCTGGACCCAAGTGATCCTCCTACCTCAGCCTCCCAAGATTTGGGATTATAGGCATGAGCCACTGCACCTTGCAAAGACTTTCATGCACCTGGCCTTGCATGCAAGTCTTCATAAGGACATACATTTATTCCCTTTTCTTTTCTCTTTCTTTTCTTCCCTCCCTCCCTTCCTTCCTCCTCCCACCCCTCTTTCTTTTCTTGACCTGACCTTGCATGCTAGTCTTTATAAGGACATACATTTATTCCCTTTCTTCCCTTCCTTTCCCTCCTCTTCCTTCCCTTCCTTCCTCGCCTGCCTCCCCCTCTCATTCCCTCCCCTCCCCTCTCCTTTTCTTTTCTTTCTTTCATTACAGAGTCTCACTCTGTCACCCAGGCTGGAATGCAGTGGCATGATCTCGGCTCACTGCAACCTCCGCCTCCCGTGTTCAAGCAGTTCTCCTGCCTTAGCCTCCTGAGTAGCTGGGATTACAGGTGTGTGCCCACCACGCCTGGCTAATTTATTTTTTGTGTTTTTTTGTATTTTTAGTAGAGACAGGGTTTCACCATGTTGGTCAGGCTGGAACTCCTTACCTTGTGATCCATCCGTCTCGGCCTCCCAAAGTGCTGGGATTACAGGCATGAGCCACTGTGCCTGGCCTTTTTTTATTTTTATTTTTTGAGACCAAGTCTCATTCTTGTTGCCCAGGCTGGAGTACAGTGATACTATCTTAGCTCACTGCAACCTCTGCCTCCCAGGTTCAAGTGATTCTCCTTCCTCAGCCTCCCAAGTAGCTGGGATTACAGGTGCCTGCCACCACGCCTGGATAGTTTTTATATTTTTAGTAGAGACAGGGTTTCACCATGTTGGCCAGGCTGGTCTCAAACTCCTGACCTCAGGTGATCCACCCACCTCAGCCGCCCAAAGTGCTGGAATTACAGGCGTGAGCCACTGCACTCAGCCTTATTTTCTTCTGTTTTTTTTGAGACCAAGTCTCGTTCTTGTTGCCCAGGCTGGAGTGCAGTGGTACTATCTCGGCTCACTGCACCTCTGTCTCCCGGGTTCAAGCGATTCTCCTGCCTCAGCTTCCCAAGTAGCTGGGACTACAGGTGTGCACCACCATGTCTGGCTAATTTTTGTATTTTTAGTAGAAATGGGGTTTCACCATGTTGGCCAGGATGGTCTCGAACTCCTGACCTCAGGTGATGTGCCCACCTGGGCCTCCCAAAGTGCTGGGATTACAGGTGTGAGCCATTATGCCTTTCCTTTTCTTATGAGGAGATAGGAATGGAATGGCTGAATCACGTGGTAGATGATATATAACTTTTTACTGAGCCCGGGTCTTACTCTCTCACCCAGGCTGGAGTGCAGTGGCCCACTGCAGCCTTAACATCCCAGTGTCAAGCAATTCTCTCACCTCAGCCTCCCAAGCAGCTGGAACCACAGGTGCGAGCCATCGTACCTCACTAATTTTTTTTTTTTTTTTTTTTGAGACAGAATCTCGCTCTGTTGTCCAGGCTGGAGTGCAGTGGGGTGATCTCAGCTCACTGCAACCTCCACCTCCCGGGTTCAGGGACTACAGGCGATGCCACCAGCCTCCCAAGTAGCTGGGACTATAGGCACATGCCATCACACCCGGTTAATTTTTGTATTTTTAGTAGAAATGGGCTTTCACCATGTGGGCTAGGCTGGTCTCGAACTCCTGACCTTATGATCCATCTTGGCCTCCCAAAGTGCTGGGATTACAGGCATAAGCCACCACGCCCAGCTCACTGATTTTTTAAGTTTTTTGTAGAGATGGGGTCTTGCCCTGTTGCCCAGGCTGGTCTTGAACTCCTGGGCTTAAGTGATTCTTCTACCTCAGCCTCCCAAAGTGGCAGCATTACAGGTGTTAGCCACCATGCCTGACCATTTTTAATTTTTTGTAGAGATGAGGTCTCACTGTGTTGCTCAGGCTGGTCTTGAACTCCTTGGGCTCAAACAATCCTTCTGCCTTGGCCTCCAAAAGTACTGAGATTACCGACGTGAGCCACCGTGTCTGGCTATATGTTTAACTTTTTAAGAAGCTTCCCTTCCACATTATTTTCCACAGTGGTTCTACCATTTTACATTCCCATCAGCAGTATATAAAGTTACTAATTCCTGCACATCTTCATCAGCATTTGGTGTGGACAGTTTCCTTCATTTTAACTGTTTTTCGGTTTTTGGGTTTTTTTTTTTTTTTTTTTGTGAGATGGAGTCTCGCACTGTCACCCAGGCTGTAGTGCAGTGGTGCGATCTCAGCTCACTGCAATCTCTGCCTCCTGGCTTCAAGCAGTTCTCCTGCCTCAGCCTCCCAAGTAGCTGGGACTAAAGGTGTGTGCCACCATGACCAGCTAGTTTTTTTGTATTTTTAATAGAGACGGGGTTTCACCATGTTGGTGAGGATGGTCTCAATCTCCTGACCTCATGATCCACCTGCCTCAGCCTCCCAAAGTGCTGGGATTACAGGCATGAGCCACTGTGCCAGGCTGCGTTTTAGCTGTTTTAATAGGTATGTTCCTTGTGGTTTTAGGCGGGGTGTGGCGGCTCAAGCCTGTAATCTCAGCACTTTGCGGGGGGTTTACATTTCTGCCTTCTGGGTATCTCTGTGGCTTGTTGAAAGAGTCAGTTACACTTGCTATGCCCTTGGCTTCACCCTTCACTCTTGTGCCCCACTGACTCCCTAAGGCCCCCTCAACTGTCTTGCTAAAGACAAGCAGCCTCCCACCTTGGCAGCCAAGTCCAGGTGTCTTGTTACCCTGCAGCTCACCCTGCAGCACTTGGCATAAGTGCTATTCCCCTTTCTTCAAATTCTTCACCCACTAGCTTCTGTCAACCCTCTGAAAAACCTTCCAGGGCCATGTGGGAGCCTCCTCTGGGTGCATATAGCTCCCTGGGCCTCTTGCCATAGACCTGATGGGGTGTCGAAGTCATGATGGCCTGGGTTTGCCTTCCCCCAACTCTTCTACTAGTAGAAGTCCCCTCCAAGGGCAAGGCCTGGGTCTGCTCCTGCAGTGGTCCTTGCTCTGGGCCTGGCATAAAGGAAGGCTCCAGGAGGGTTTGCAGTTGAATATATGAGAGAAAGCTCTCTTGCTATCTCTGCCTCTAGCTACAGATGAGGCAACCATGGGACAAGAAACTTACTGCATATTGAAGAGAAAATCCCAGCTCCCCATCCAGGCTTCAGACAGGGCCCATGCTGTGGCCTGGCGCCCCCTTTGATCTCCTCTGTGCCACTTGCCTCTTGCTTGCCGCTGGCCTTTTCTTCCCTGAGCCCACCATGCTGTTCCTGCCTCTTGCCCTTAGAAGTGTCTGGTCCTGCTGCTGTTTTCCCTGTTAAGCATGTGACAAGGGATTGTATACTTCAGGTCAGCTCACAGGTTGAAAGCCTCCTTCTTGGGAAGACCTGCCTTGTCTTGTCCATCCAATCTAAGTGTCCACTTGGTCACTAGCCACTGTCACTCGTTGTGATTGTCTTACCATCTGCCATTTTCTCATTTGTTTGCTTTCAGTTAATAGAACATTGCTTCAGGAGAGCAAGGATTTTTGTCTGTAGTTGCCCCTTATTTCTTCATCCTAGCACAGTGTCCAGTGCTTATGGAGGCCCCATGTTGAATGCAGAATTTGGGGGGTTTTTTTGAGACAGGGTCTCATTCTTGTTGCCCAGGCTGGAGTGCGGTGGCATGATCACATCTCACTGCAGCTTTGACCTCTTGGGCTCAAATGATCCTCCCACTTCAGCCTCCTGAGTAGCTGGGACTGCAGGTATATGTCACCATGGCTGGCTAATTTTTAAATTTTTTGTAGAGACAGAGGTCTCACCATGTTCCCCAGGATGCTCTCGAACTCCTGGGCTCATGCAATCCTGCCTTCACCTCTCTTAGTGCTAGGATTACAAGCATGAACCATCCCCCTCAGCTGAATACTGAATGTTTAATATAGTGAATCAGGCCAGGCACAGTGGCTCGTGCCTGTAATCCCAGCACTTTGGGAGGCCCAGGTGGGTGGATATCCTTAGGTCAGGAGTTCTAGACCAGCCTGGCCAACATCGTGAAACCCTGTCTCTACTGAAAATACAAAAATTAGCTGGGCATGGTGGCATGCACCTATAATCCTAGCTACTTGGGAGGCGGAGGCAGGAGAATCATTTGAACCTGGGAGGCAGAGGTTGTAGTGAGCCAAGATCATGCCACTGCACTCTGGCCTGGGTGACAGAGCAAGACTCCATCTCAAAAATAAAAATAACAATAAAAATAGTATAATGAATCAGGCTGGGCGAGGTGGCTCACACCTGTAATCCCAGCACTTTAGGAGGCCTGAGGATCACTTGAGCCCAAGAGTTTGAAACCAGCCTGGGCAACATAGTGAGACCCCGCCTCTACAAAAATCAAAAGTAAAAAATTAACTGGGTGTCATGGCTTGAACCTGTAGTCCTAGCTACTTGGGAGACTGAGGCAGGAGGATTGCTTGAGCCTGGGAGGTCAAGACTGCAGTGAGCCATGATGATATCACTGCACTCCAGCCTGGGTGACAGATGAAGACCTGTCTCAAAAGAAAAAAAAAGGAATATAGTGAATCAGGGCAGAGCTGAAAAGAGTCCAGATGTCTGAGCCTCTGGGCCGAGACTCTTCTCCTGTCTGGACTTCCCAGCCCTGCCACAGCCCAGCAATAGTTTGAGTAGGTTCTTGTGTCTTGGGTTGGGGGGAGTCCCACCTGATGACATATGGTTCTGTCCAGGGCTCAATATATCATTCTTTCCCCCCATCTCTGGAAAAAGTGCCACCATACAGGGTCCACCTAGGGCCCTCCCCAGGGCTCAGGAGCCAGCCTGGACAACATGGTGAGACCCCCGTCTCTACAAAAAAATTAAAAGTAAAAAATTGGGTGTCATGGCTTGAACCTGTAGTCCTAGCTACTTGGGAGACTGAGGCAGGAGGATTGCTTGAGGCTGGGAGGTCAAGACTGTAGTGAGTCATGATCATGTCACTGCACTCCTGCCTGGGTGACAGAAGAGGTGCTGGCACAGGGACCATCCTGAATGGCCTAGCTGGATACAGGCCTAGCCCCACTGTCCCCTCTTGTACAAATGGTACAGATGTCAGGAGGGTTCAGAGTTACACAGGGAATTGGCATCTTTGAGGACCTAGAACCCACTTCTCTTTCTGATAGTAATATTCCCCAAATTAAAAATCAGAGAATCAAAAAGAAAATCAGAGAATCAGCTGGGCACAGTGGCTCACGCCTGTAATTCCAGCACTTTGGGAGGTGGAGGCGAGCGGATCATGAGGTCAGGAGATCAAGACCATCCTGGCTAACATGGTGAAACCCAATCTCTACTAAAAACACAAAACATTAGCCGGGCGTGGTGACACGCGCCTCTGATTTCAGCTATTCGGGAGGCTGAGGCAGGAGAATTGCTTGAACGTGGGAGGCGAAGTTTGGAGTGAGCCGAGATCCTGCCACTGCACTTCAGCCTGGGCAACAGAGCAAGACTCCGTCTCAAAGAATCGGGCCAGGAATGGTGGCTCATGCCTGTAATCCCAGCACTTTGGGAGACCAAGGTGGGTGGATCACCTGAGGTCAAGAGTTTGAGACCAGCCTAGCCAACATGGCAAAACCCTGTCTCTACTAAAAGTACAAAAATTGGCCAGGCACAGTGGTTTATGCCTGTAATCCTAGCACTTTGGGAGGCTGAGGCAGTCACAAGGTCAGGAGTTTGAGAGCAGCCTGGCCAACATGGTGAAACCCTGTCTCTACTAAAAATACAGAAAATTAGCTGACGTGGTGGCGTGCAGCTGTAATTCCAGCTACTTGGGAGGCTGAGGGAGGAGAATTGCTTGAACCCGGCAGGTGAAGGTTGCAGTAAGCTGAGATTGTGCCACTGCACTCCAGCCCAGGCAACAATGTGAGACTCCATCTCAAAAAAAAAAAAGTACTTTGGTGACAACCCAAATTGGAAAAAAAAGTACCAAAATTAGCCTGGTGTGGTGGCACATGCCTATAATCCCAGCTACTTGGGAGGCTGAGGCAAGAGAATTGCTTGAGTCCAGGAGGCAGAGGCTGCAGTGAGCCGAGATTGTGCCACTGCACTCCAGCCTGGACAGCAGAGCAAAACTCCATCTCAAGAAAAAAAAAAAAAACATAGAATCATCTTTCTTCTTTGTCTAGAGGCTTGGAGACCTCTGACTGGTCCCAGTCTACTCATAGGCCCTGTCCAGGCAAAACTTGGCCAAGCTGGCCTGGCCCAGAGAAAGGAGGAGGCATACCCCCTCCACCCCAACTCACTTAGGAGGGAGGTGGTCGTGGTAGGGACCAGAAAGTGGCATCCCATTGGCCTAGGGGCACTGAGTCAGGCAATGATGAAGGGAACAGAGTCTCTCGCCACCATGACTCACCCCATCCTGCCCACCTGTCTGACTCTCTAGGGAGAAATTCCCAGGTTTTGGGATACACACCGAGAGTCACATTTCATCCTGAGGCAGAAGGCCAGGGCCCTGGAGAGAAGGAGTGGAATTGAGTGTGCTTCACAGGACACTGTCTTGCTAAAAGACAAGCAGCCTCCCACCTTGGCAGAGGGCAGGCCTGGGGCAGCCCAGGCTTTGCTCAGAGGACACAGTTTTCTTTTCTTCCCCAGCCTGGTCCTGCCAGCAGGCTCGGGTTTCGGTCTGTATGCTGATGCAAGGAGCATACTGGCCCGGGTTGGCTGGTGGCATTTAAGGATGGACAATAATGGCCATGATGATGAAAATGATACTCGCTATTCACCAAGTTGTTTACTTCAGGCCAGCCACTGTTCTCTGCACTTTCCACCCATTATTTCATTTAATTTTCACACGTAGGTACAGTTATCATCCCAATTTTCTTCCTTTATTTTTTGGTCTTTTTTCCCCCCTTTTTCGTTTTTTTCTCTTTTTGAGATGGAGTTTCACTTGCCACCTAGGCTGGAGTACAGTAGTGCAATCTCGGCTCACTGCAGCCTCTGCCTCCTGGGTTCAAGTGATACTCTTGCCTCAGCCTCCCTAGTAGCTGGGATTACAGGCACCTGCCACGGCTAATATTTGTGGGGGTTTTTTTGTTTGTTTCTTTGAGATGGAGCCTTGCTCTGTCTCACAGGCTGAAGTGCAGTGGTGGGATCTTGGCTCACTGCAACCTCTGCCTCCCAGATTCAAGTGATTGTCCTGCCTCAGCCTCCCAAGTAGCTGGGATTACAGGTGTGTGCCACCACACCTAGCTAATTTTTGTATATATATATATTTTTTATTGCATTTTAGGTTTGGGGGTACATGTGAAGAACACGGAAGACTGTTGCATAGGTACACACATGGCAGTGTGATTTGCTGCCTTCCTCCCCTAATTTTTGTATTTTTAGTAGAGATGGGTTTTTGCCATGTTGGCCAGCCAAGCTGGTCTCGAACTGCTGACCTCAGGTGATCCACCAGCCTCGGCCTCCCAAAGTGCTGGGATTACAAGCGTGAGCCACCGTGTGGGGCTCTTTTCCACTTTTATGTTTTGTTTTTGATTTCCATTTTCAAGATGAGGGAAGTGAGGTGCCAAGGTAGGTAGAGTGGTTTGTTGGAGGTCGCCCAGCAAGAGTGGCAAGGGTGGAATTAGAACCTGCACTTCTGGTCGGGCGCGGTGGCTCACGCCTGTAATCCAAGCACTTTGGAGGCCAAGGCGGGTGGATCACCTGAGGTCGGGAGTTCAAGACCAGCCTGACCAACATGGTGAAACCCCGTCTTTAAAAAAAAAAAAGAAAGAAAGAACCTGCACTTCTAAGGGAGCAGAGTCCAGCCTCTTCCCTGACTCTGATGTGTGCCCTCCTGACGGGGCTCCCTGGGGAGTGGAGGGGCCTTGCTTTGCTTCTTCTTGACTGACTTGTACTTTATTTATTTATGCAACAGTGTCTCACTGTCGCCCAGGCTGGAGTGCAGTGGAGTGACTACAGCTTACTGCAGCCTCGACCTCCCAGACTCAAAGTGATCCTCCCACCTCAGCCTCCAGAGTAGCTGGGACACAGGTATGCGCCACCACACCTGATGAATATTTTTATTTTTTGTAGAGATGGGATCTCCCTCTATTGCCCAGGGCTAATGTTGGTTTCCTGGGCTCAAGTGATCCTCTTGCCTTGGCCTCCCCAAGTGTTGGGATTACAGGCGTGAGCCACCCTGCCTGGCCTGTACTCTTTCTTCACCTCTTCCCGGAAGCCTTCCTCAGTCTCTGTCTCTCAGGTTGCCTGTGCATACTTGTCCTGAAGCTGCTTTCCCACCTATGTTCCCAGGGCAGAGAGTGGATGCCCATGGATGGTTTGTCAAGGGAGTAAATTAACCTTTTTCTGAGGAACTGAATCTACCAGAATGTTCTTCTTCCCTTGCTGCAGGGCAGGGGCCCCTACATCCCTTTACCCCTCCAAGTCTCCCCCTCTACCTCTTCAGAGCCAGTGAGCGTTTGCTGAATAAATGGAGGCATGAATGTCTGAACGAGTGATTTCTGTTTATGCCATGGAGAATTGGGGGTTTGTTCAAATATGTAGTGTCTATACTTTCAGAGGGATGGGCCAGGCCAGGAAGGTGAGTCTCGGTTTCTGAGCTGGGTCTTGCCCAGGACCTTCCAATGATGGCATGACAGGAAGTGGGAGCAGGTACCTGCCATGTCAGGACCTGTGTCTACATTAAACAGGAATGAGCAGGTGAGGGCCATCCTGCCACTGCCATGGAACCCAAGGGTGGGTGGTCAGCCCATATACAGGGATACAGAGACAGGGTGGGCCTCTCCCAGGCAGGAAGAAGAAAGTGAAACCCCTGCCAATAGCCTTGTGTCTGGCAGGCCAGGGCTTTGTTATCCTGGATGGAGGCCTTCCTCTGCTCAGTAGGCTCTGTGAAGGGGAAGTGGCCCATGGAGGGGCTGGGCATCAGGCCTTCTGCGACCTGTCCAGAGGTTGGATGTTTGTCCTGGCAGCTTCTAGTTCACAAACTTGGTTGGGGAGTGCTCAGTGTTGCCCGTTTGGGGATTGAGGGGCCTGAGGAGACCCCCTACCCCACTGATACCCCAGAACTGTTTGCCCCTTACCCCAGTCCAGTGGTGGCAGTGGAGGTGGCAAGGTCATCCCCTGCCACCCTTAACCCGAGTCATTCTTCTATAGCAGTTATAATTGTATCAAATGTGTGTGAGACGTCAGCTCTGGGAAGGCAAGCACTGTGATTTATTCTCCAGTGGACAAGGGCTGACACTGCTCAGTATCACTTGGATTTATAAATGGAAAAATCAGACACAAGTCAAAATCTTTACAGCTTACTAGTTTTGTGAATCTAAGGTAACCTAAGTTAGACCCTATTTCTTTTTTGTTTCTTTGAGACGAAGTCTCGCTCTGTCCCCCCAGGCTGGAGTGCAATGGCATGATCTTGGCTCACTGCAACCTTCACCCCCTGGGTTCAAGCAGTTCTAGTGCCTCAGCTTCCTAAGTAGCTGGGATTATAGGCACCTGCCACCAGACCTGGCTAATTTTTGTACTTTTTGAGTAGGGACGGGTTTTCTCATGTCGGCTGGGTTTATCTCGAACTCCTGACCTCGAGTGATCTGGCTGCCTTGGCCTCTCAAAGTGCTGGGATTACAGATGTGAGCCACCGCACGCAGCCTATTTCTTAAATGCAAAATGGACACAATACCTCTGAGGATGAAATGAAAGATTCAACAGGATGGGGAACGGTGGCTCACATCTGTAATCCCAGCGCTTTGAGAGGGAGGCTGAGGTGGGAGGATTGCTTGAGCCCAGGAGTTCAAGACCCTGTCCAATTAAAAAAAAAAATGAAGTAACTTCACGAATATTCTGAGCTCACTTCAGCCCAGAGGTCTTGGCAGTGCAGTGCACACTGGTGGGAGATGGTATACAGAGATGTTTCCCTCCTAGATGGGCAGCATTAATGGGCACAGGCCCTGGGAAGGGGAAAATATGGCCTGGGACACTGGGAGATGGGCTGGACTGTCTTACTCTAGAAGCAGCTCTGAAATTGTCTAGCCAAAGAAAAGGGCCAAGAATCCAAGCACCAGGCTTTTGGATGGATCCTGGCTTATGTGAGCTGTTCTCATCCTTGCCTACATCTAAGGTTCTGGTACTGAGGATTACGTGCTAGATGTGAAGCAGGCTGGAAGCTGCCCCTCATCTCTCCCCAGGAATAGGCAGTTCCTAAAGAGCCATGAAGAGGTACCCCGTTCTCCAGGCTCTGCTCCCAGCCCTGGCGTCACCACCAACTGGCTGAGGGAACTGGAGCAGTTCCTAACTTCGTGGAACCTGTTTCCAGTGTAGAAAAGCATCTGGGGTGGCAGGCACACTGAAGTATCCTGTGTTGATGGGATGGATAGGTGGTCAAAGAGAGGCACCAGGACAGTTATGTACATCCCGGGCTGACTCACTGTAAGGAGGACCAATCATTTCTTGGAGCCTATAAGGGCTATGCCAATCCCATTCTCTCCCAAAAGGGACCCCAGAAACGAAGAAAACCAACAGCAGGCAGAAGGCTATTATATATCATGCTTTTAATACAAACTTAAAAAAATCTGGAACAATAGAAACTGTACAGATTTGATCTTTTTGTTTTGTTTTTAAACTAAAATCTCTAAACACACCAACGTCCCATTCCAAAATATTGCACAACATTCTGAATACAAAACCCTTGATTGTATTCCTCCTTCACTAAAGAAAAGTTCATGACCCTGCTCCCCGGGCTCCTCTCCAGGCGTGCCTCAATGCCCCCTTCCCATCCCTAGGGAGAAAACTAGAGAATCTATAACTCACTGCATTGAGAAAAAGACATCATTCTGGACTAACAGTTTCCATTCTTCATGAGATAATCCACCTTTTGATTTGTTCCTGGGAAAGAGGGATAGATAGAGGATGGGGAAAGGGGAGAAAAGGTTTTATTCTCCTCTTTTTTTAAAAGTTTGTTTTTCCTAAAAAATATGTTTCTCTCATCTTTTTAAGAAAAAATCTTGAAAAGAAAAAAATTATGTTTTTTACGTTAGAAATATACATATATTATATATACCTCTTACATTTTACAAATGTAGCAAATTATTCAATACAAACGGACACCAAAAAATGTAAAAAATAAAAAAAAAAGTTTTCCTACGAAACCAGGTAAATTAGTGCAGATTTCTGTTTTTGTTTTCTTAAAAAAAATAAAATTGAAGCAAAAATGCCTAGATTTGAGACAAGACAGACTGAACTGGGCCCAAGAGCCCAGCACTGGAGTCATGCTCCTAAACACACATTTTTCTCCATATTTCAAAAGACACAAAGGGGTTGGCCTCCCCCTCTCCCTACATGTGAGCAACAAGCTGACCTGGTGCGGGTGGGCGCCTGTGTGTGTGGATGGGAGGAGGGCTAGAAGGGACGTAAGGCAGCATCCAACCTTTCCCAGAGAGAAGCTATCTGCTGGGCCTGTCACCTGTGTGGGAGCCGAGGACAAGGGAAAGGGTGGCCAAGACTGGGCTGGCCCCTGAGAAGTCTAGGGGAACAGATGGTGCTGGGCTGAGAAGCCAGGGGAGGTAGAGCTGGTGCCTACTGCAGGGAGAGGAGGCTGGCAGTGCCGGCCTGGGGTGGACCCACTGCCATAGCAATTGCCTACTTGGGGTCCCTGGGTAGGATGGAGTGAGTGTGGTGCCAGGGGCTTTAGTGATGAGACCCTGATGCCAAGTGCCCCACTTTGCAAAAAGAAAAAGTTCATGACCCTGCTCCCTTGGCTCCTGTCCATGCTTGCCTGGCCTCCTAGGGTGTGAGGAACAAGCCCTTTCCTGGCAGCGGCCAGCGGCAGAAGAGCAAGCGCTCTCCTATGATCCAATGCATCACCCGGGAGTGCTGAGTCCCTGTCAGGACACCACTCCTCACAGCATCAAGGTTGGGGTTGGGTCAGGGCTGTGAGAGGGGACGGCAAGAGGTACCAAGAAACCCTCAACCTGGCAGGAGCACAAATCCACTCAAATTTAACACCTCCAACCAAGAGACCCAAAGTCTCAACTCCAGGCTCAGGGCTGCCCCCCCAGGGCACTAGTGAACGCCCAAATCCCACCCTGCCTCCCTGCCCACCCCTAAGGGTGCTCAGGTGAGCAGCTCTCACTGGGCTAAGGTCACAAAACAGGAGGGTTGAAGTCCAGGGACTTCTCATAGGCATCAAGGGCTTGGGTATTCCCTCTGCCCTTCAGAGCTAACCTTTTTTTTTTTGGTCAAAAACAAAAGTGCAGATCCCTCTGCAGTCTGCAAACCAGTTCCTTCTGCAGTGCTTTCTATGGGAGTGTCTCGGGCTCAGCCACAGTGGTGTCATCCCACCACGCACACTGCCCTGCAAAAGGACTGCCAATACCCCCAGCCTATTCCCCAGCCTCACACATAAAGAAGCACTTGTTGCAACCCAGAATCACATGCAGAAGGGAAGTTTCACATGGCTTGGAATCCTTTAAAAAAGGACAGCAAACCAAATATATACACACACACACCTCCCTACCCACAACCTCTGGCCTGGGGAAGAAGGGGCCACATGAGGGAAAGAAAGGCCACATGCATCAATGGCCAGGAGGCCAGGGCCATGGTGATGGTCTGGGACTGGAGGGAATGGAGGGGTGGGGCCACAGGACAGAGATGAAAGGAGTTCCACTAGACAAATGCTAACCTCCCTGTAGTCACAGATATCAGCTCTAAGGGGAGGGTGTCAAGTGGCCAGCTGGTAGCTCCCTGTGGCCCAGCATGAAAGGGAGTGGGGACTGGGGTCGGACCTATTCAGGTGGCAGGGCCCGAGAAGGCCTGCTGAGGTTGGATGGCTTTGAGTGCGAGGATAGCTGGGTGACAGAGGCAGTGACACGAGCTAGCCTCTCCCTGTTTTAGGGAGGATTAGGCTTCAGCTGCAGCTCTTCCTTCCCTGTGAGCTTGGACACACCAATCCTAAACCAGGAGTGTGAAGGAGGAAGGGAGGAGCAGGGAGCAGCAATTCACATCTGGACCATTCTTAGCACAGGAAGCCACTCATTAAAGATGTTATAGAAAACTACATGTAAGAAGAAAAAAAAAAGAAATATAAAACCCAAACCAACCAAATAAATCACAGGCCGGTGGGCAAGCGGTAGGGGGTGAGTGAAACACACTTCGGTGCTTTGTGGGGCCCTCCCATCCGTGCCTGGGCTGCATCTTTTTTCTAGAAGTGAGAGTGAGAAGATCGAAAATCTTTTTGTACATTTTTCTTTTCCTTTTTTTGGCCTTTCCTTTCCTTTCTCTTTTCGGTGGTCTTGGGTGCTCCTGGCCCTAGGGGCAGGTAGATGGTCAGTTGGCCAGCACCACGGGCTGGAACGGCTGGCTGGGATACTGCATGGTGTTCAGGTTGTAGCTGAGGCCTTCCACGAAGGGCGTCTTCTCCAGGAAGAGGCTGTTGGCACCACCTCCAAATACCTGGGCCATGTCAAAGCTGCTGCTGCTGTTGCAGGTGCCAGCCCCACTGCCTCCAAAAGGGCCTGGGGTGCCACTGCCCTGGCCATCGGCCCCATCAAAGAACAGGCTGGGTGAGCCACCACCGTTGTACACAAACTCCTTGGCATTGGGCGAGAGCTGGGATTGAGGGGCTGGGTTGGCTGTGATGAAGTTCAGTGAATGCATAGACAGAGAGAGGCTCTTGTGCTTCAGCAGGCTGTTGGTGGGTGAGCGAGCTATGCGAGGCTGCTGTGGTGGCTGCTGGCCACCCACCCCACTGCTGGCTACACCCCCACCACTTGCTGCCCCGCCCCCCTTCTTCATCTTAGTGGAGCCAAATTTAGTGGCAGCGAAGGAGGCGGTGGTGAAGGTGATGGGCTGGGCGGAGCGGGGAATGAAGGTGGGGGCTGGGTGACTGGCCAAAGGATGGTGATGGGGAGTTGGACAGGGAGCTGTCCTGGCTGCCGATGGGCACGAACACCTGGGCATCAGGGTTGAAGCTGCTCTTGATCTCCTTGTCCAGCTCTGGGGCACCACAGCCCTCACTGTCATCCAGGTACAGCACTTTCACAGCTCCCTTCTCGCCAATCTGGTAGGACACTTCAAAGGGATCAATCCAGACGCTCAGCTCCTCAGGCACATTGGCCCGCACATCTTCTACTGCTAGGCCACTCCGCTTAGCGGCCAGCTCTACCACGGGGTCCACCATCTCCCCAATGTGAACACAGCGGAAGCCAGAGCCCTTCAGCGGCTTCTCCGGGTACCAGTGGCCTTCATATTTCTTTTTCAAAAGCCGCTCTAGCTCTTCCCCAAACAGGTCTGCCCGGCGCCGGGGCAGCTTGTTGTACAAATAGGAGATGATGAAGTTCAGGGCCACTTTGATTTCTAGCTGCATGGTCCTTTCCTAGGCAGAGAATCAGCACAGGGCACGTACACAGCCTTGGGCTCCAGACGGCTCTGGGAAATGAGGATAGGCACCGTGAGAAGATATGCAGAAAGCTGGTGGTAACCAACAGCTAAGGATAGACAGAAAAGCACCAACTTTGGATCACACAGACCCAGAAGCTTATTTCTGCCCCACCAGTGACTGTGGGCCCTAGTTTCCTCATTAGTAACATGAGGCGATCATGAAGTTAAGTTAGTTCAAGATATAAACTGCCTCACAATGTACCTGGCAATTAAAAGGTAATTGATAAAGTTAGCTACTATTTTTAAGTAATTCTAAAGAAATAGGGAAGCTGTGTTTTCCACCATCTTGAGAATTTAGGTCACTGTATAAATGACACTAAAAAAATCAAGTCCCTAATCAGGTGGAAAAGAGAAGGCTCTTGCTGTCTCCACAATATCTTGGGAAAGTCGTGCTCCCAAACTGTCAGACTAAGATGTAAGTTTAAAATCTTTGGTTGTGCTCCTTAAATGAAAAGGGATACAGGTCACTGTACAGAAAGGAGCACTGCCAATTTTTCACTGGGGGCCTGGACTCCAGTCACATCCATCTGTCATCATGGGCCCCATGGGTGTGTATGCTGTCTGGCTCAGTCCGGGTTTGCAGAACTGATTTAAGAACTCCACAGAATGGGCCGGGCGCCGTGGCTCATGCCTGTAATCCCAACACTCTGGGAGGCTGAGGCAGGTGAATTGCCTGAGGTCAGGAGTTGAGGACCAGCCAGGCTAACATGGTGAAACCCTGTAAACTGGCTGGGAGCAGTGGCTCACGCTTGCAGTCCCAGCACTTTGGGAGGCCGAGGTGGGTGGATCACCTGAGGTCAGGAGTTCAAGGCCAGCCTGGCAAACATGGTGAAACCCATCTCTACTAAAAATACAAAAAAAAATTAGCTGGGCATGGTAGCAGATGCCTGTAATCCTAGCTACTCAGGAGGCTGAGGCAGGAGAATCACCTGAACCCTCCGGGAGGTGGAGATTGCACCACTGCACTCCAGGCTGGGCAACAGGGTGAGACTCTGTCTCGAAAAAAAAAAAAAAATTAGCTGGGCGTGGTGGTGGGCACCTGTAATCCCAGCTACTCGGGAGGCTGAGACAGGAGAATTGCTTGAACCCGGGAGGCAGAGGTTGTAGTGAGCCGAGATCATGCCATTGCACTCCAGCCTGGGCAACAAGAGCGAAACTCTGTCTCAAAAAAAAAAAAAAAAAAAAAGAAAAAGAAAAGTAAAAACAAGAAAAGAGCATGAGCCCCAGGAAAAAGGCAAGACCTGTCACAACCAGAGATGTGGACCAACAAGGGAACTGCTGACTGGGGGCTGCCCCAGGGAAGCAGAAGAAAGGAGAGGGAATCTCTGTAGTTTCTGGTGAGAGTGTAAGTGATGAGGGTGGCAGAGGAAAGAAATTTTCCATCACCCTGCAGCTTCCAGCAGGGACCCATCATCACTCAGTCTCCCAGGGACTGTCTGACCACCTGTCCTCGGCACCAGATCAGATTTATCAAGTGTTTGGAGATGCTTGGAGAAAGGCAGCCCAAGATAAACACCAGATTGTTATTTTGGGATTCTCTCACAGCCTGATCCCACTGAGGTCAAAAAGGTTTACTCCCTCAGCCTGGGCCAGCCTCATGTCTCAGGAAGATGATCTGTGAGGTCCTGTGAGCCTGTGATCCTAATCTCATTTTCTCCTAAAGGGCAGCTCCAGGGTTCATGCTGGGGGGAGAAACTGAACTGAAAGAACTGGCTCTGAGGGGAGGCAGAGCCAGAACATGCTCCTAGCCAGACCTCTGGGCAACGCTGTGCTGCTGAGCTAAGCACAGAGACATGACTGCTCCATGATCTGTCAAGGGCATCTTCTGTCCTGTTAAAGATTCCAGGCTGGATCTTGATTCAAATCCTTTCTGGATCCAGTTTGAAGTATCCAAGTGCTAATTTCAGGCTTGGGATTTTGAGTTTTCTAAACATCTGCCCCAACACATTTCCCTGTAATTCTCAGGCCTGGGCCCATGGCTCTTAAGGGGCATTTTAATTTAATTTATTTATCTATTTATTTATTTTTGAGACTGAGTCTCAGTCTATCGCTCAGGCTGGAGTGCAGTGGCACGATCTCAGCTCACTGCAACCTCCGCATCCTGGATTCAAGTGATTCTCCCACCTCAGCCTCCCGAGTAGCTGGGATTACAGGCACATGCTACCATATCTGGCTAATTTTTGTATTTTCAGTAGAGACGGGGTTTCACCATGTTGGGCAGGCTGATCTCCAACTCCTGGTCTCAGGTGATCCACTTGCTTCAGCCTCCCAAAGTGCTGGGATTACAGGTGTGAGCCACCAGGCCTGGCCCAATTTTTTTTTTTTTTTTTTTTTTTTTTGTATTTTTATGTAGAGATGGGGTTTGGCCATGTTGCCCAGGCTGTTCTTGAAATAACATGTTCAAGCCATCCATATGCCTCAGCCTCAAATGTCTATTCATGATCAACACAGATCAACTTCAGGGCTTTTTTGGGTTTAAAAAGTAAGAATAATAAAAAGAATAAAGGGTTTTCTGTTTATGAGGATCAGGCTCATCAGCAGATACAAAGGTAGCCATCAGAACCACAGGCCTCCTCTCAGGAATGGAAGTCTGAAAGGGCCACGTGGTCCATAGATGTGTGAAACACGAAGCAGACTAAAAAGTTGTGAAGAGACAGGCGTGGTGGCTCACACCTGTAATCCCAGCAATTTGGGAGGCCAAGGAGAGTGGATCACTTGAGGTCAGGAATTCAAGAACAGCCTAGCCAACATGGCGAAATCCCATCTCTACTAAAAACACAAAAATTAGCCAGGCGTGTACCTGTAATCCCACTACTCGGGAGGCTGAGGCAGGAGAATCACTTGAACCTGCGAGGCAGAGGTTGCAGTAAGCTGAGGTTGCGCCACTGCACTCTAGCGTGGGTGACGGTGAGATTCTGCCTCCCAACCCAGAAAAAAAAGCTGTGAGGAAAGTTGATACTGGTTGTCTAGAATGGAACCTGGTGTTAAAGACAGTATTTCCAAATACTGTCTAAAAGTATTTGATTCTAAATACTGTTTGAAATCTAAAACAGACTGAAGTCAACCTACGATATCTCTCTCCCAAGGCACCATGTGGCCTCTTAAAATGCACTTCCTCTTGGTATTCCACTGACAGCAAAGGGCTTCTACACCTTTCTAGGCCTCCTCAAACCTGGCTGAATAATTGCCTTCCAAGTTAACCACCCTGAACAGTTCAGCCTCAAAATGGGAGCATTTTAAATGCAGGACAAAGTCATTGAGAAATAAGCCTCCCACCCCAAAATACAATAGAACCACTGTCATCAGCCCTGCCTAGCTAACCATTTTCTGCAGCATAAGCAACTAAAGCTGCACACCAATTTATACCTCAGTGATGTTGCCGCACAAATAAGGAAGTATATAATGCCACCTTTGCCTCTTTAATTAGAGAACAGGCCAGACCAGATGGCTGTGGGGTGGAACCTTACAAAAATGATGGACAACCAGAATGAGATTTTCTGCTCTATCAGCTCAGGCTCTAATTTTGACTGCAAGAAGCTTATGGAGCAGAGGATTAAAGCACTGGTGCTGGCTTGTCTTTAGCTAAAGAGAGGAGTGGCCATTCAGAGGAGTTTGTTCATTTTTTTAAAAAGCTATGAACAAATTCTAGAGCTTACATATAAAATATTTATGGAAGTATAGTAAGATTAGAAAGCTTAGAAATAACTACCTGTCAATAAAGGGAACAAGTAAAGGGATTCATTAAGTAACTGCAGAGGACACTAAGATCTTTTCCAACCCCAATGTAGGCACAAACGGCCAAAAAAGGGAGCAAAAGAATAAAAATAATGAGGTTTTTAATAACAGCAAAATCTCCCTTTTGTCAGCCTATTAAAAAAAGCAAATATGGGCCAGGCACGGTGGCTCACAGCCGTAATCCCAGCACTTTAGGAGGCCAAGGTGGATGGATCACCTGAGGTCAGGAGTTCGAGGCCAGCCTGGCCAACATGGTGAAACCCTGTCTCTACTAAAAATACAAAATTAGCTGGGCGTGGTGGCAGGCGCCTGTACTCCCAGTTACTTAGGAGGTTGAGGCAGAAAAAGTGCTTGAACCCGGGAGGTGGAGGTTACAGTGAGCCAAGATTGTGCCACTGCACTCCAGCCTGGGTGACAAGACCCAGAGTTCATTTCAAAAAAAAAAAAAAGGCAAATATGAGAGCAAAATTCTGTCCAATTTCACTAAGTATCTTATCCTCACTTGATATAAGAGAGAACTTCTAACAAAAATGTGAGGAAGGTGTCTACGGCCATACCCCCCTGAACGCGCCTGATCTCGGAAGCTCAGCAGGGTAGGGCCTGGTTAGTAGTTGGATGGGAGACCGCCTGGGAATACCGAGTGCTGTAGGCTTTTGGCTCTTAAAAAAAAAAATGTGAGGAAGGGGTGTGTGTGTGGGTGTGTGTGGGTGTGTGTGTGTGTGTGTGCGTGCGCGCGCGTGCTCTAATGTCAGAGTAAAGGAAGTTCCTCCTACCCCCACCCCGAGACGGAGTCTTGCTCTGTTGCCCAGAGCTGGTTCAAGGGATTCTCCTATCTCAGCCTCCCGAGTAGCTGAGGTTACAGGCGCGTGCCACTATGCCCAGCTTATTTTTGTATTTTTAGTACAGCAGGGTGGTTTCACCATGTTGGCCAGACTGGTCTCGAACTCCCAACCTCGTGATCAACCTGCCTCGGCTTCCCAAAGTGCTGCAATTACAGGTGTGAGCCACCGCTCGCAGCCGGAAGATTTTTTAAAAGAAAATTGTGTTTCAAAGAAGGAACGGAGGAATAACGCTGATGTAATCCACTGAGCCCCAAACCCAAAAAGATAGTCAGACACCTCTAAGCCTTAACACGCAAACTGTCCTACAATGAAGGACTACGGGACTCAACTGAGTGTGGAGGGGCCAGTAGGTGTCACAGACCGGGTGGATGCGAGTGCCCTGGCGCTACCCGGGAAGTGAGAGCCAAACGCAGGCAGTTCCTCTCTTTAGTGAGACCTGGGATCCGCCCCAACTCGCTGGTCCCAAGGGCAGCGGCCCAGACGGCTGGGTGTGGGTTGAAAGGCTTCCAGGACTGGTGCCGACTGACTACACCACCACGCCCAGTCTCACATCATCTCCCCTAAACATAGACTGGTCAACCCTAGGTCTGACTATAAGGCCCCTTTTGGATAAGAAGATCCTTTCTAGGGCACTCCATGTTCCTCAGGAGCCAGGAAAACTCCACTCAACCCCAAAGTAGGTGGGGGAGGCCGGCGGCGAGGGCGCGCTCTGCACTCTGGGAGTTGTAGTCCTCGAACGCCTCCGGAGCGGGCGGCAGCGAGTGACCTACTTTCTCTGCACACTACACTTCCCTGAGTACTTAGTGAAGGCCTAACTGGCTGCACTACGCATGCCCGGTAAGGGGAGCTGACCGAGGGTCGGACAGCCCAGGAAAAGTTTCCGATGCACATGCGCGCTGTGGCTGCTGGCGCCCCCCCCCCCCTCCCATCGCCTAATACATTTCATATAGATTCTACTCAGAAGGCCTACTCCCCGTATTGTATGGCCCCACCACATCCTCTAGGCTTTACGAGAGCCTAACTTTCCCACCTTTCCCTTCATCGCCTCCCATCACTGTTGAAACTAGGATCTGCTTCTAAAGAGTTTTTTCTGGGTGAAGGGAGCGGGCTGGCTTAGAAAAGGTCACGACCCCCTCCCCCCACCACCTTAACCTGAATTCCAGGGCCTGGACGGTCCGCCTGGGGTTGCTGGATGGACGGTGGATTCAAAGGGAAACAAGCCCTTTCACTTAATGCCTAGCGGACTGGGCTCCAACACCCCAACAGCCAGGAAAGGAAAGGCAGGAATCAAACCCAGTTCTCCCGTCCTCTCGGCCAAAGAAATTTCCAGTCAAGCTGTGGGGGAGGCGCCGGGCCAAGGCCAGCAGGGACCAAGCCTCACCCCATTTCTAATCCAACTCCGAGTAACCAGATCCGGGAGAGGGAAATAGGAAAAGGTTCCCAGGTAGAGAAGAAAAAAACTGTACACCTGACACCTGAGCATCTTCTCATACTAAAATTCTGTGTGTCTCCTCCCATGGCAAGGTCTGCTCTACGACCAGACTTACCAGATCCTCAGCAAGCTCCACTACTGGGTGTTAAACCTCCTTAATCCTTCCTCCCACACAAGCTTCTTTCCCCCTGTGCTTCGCGGAGGGATGGGGGCAGACGCCCAAGAAAGCAATAGGGTTGTTTTTCTGCTGGAAAATCAGAGATGAGGGACCCATTCCCAGGGTACCGTGGGTGAGAAGGAGAAAAAGACCGTTTAGATATGGAGCAGCACCAGAGACCTGGCCTCTGCCGGTACCGAAGTTGAAGCGTGCTGTGTGTGGGGTTCTGGTTTCTCCTGGGGGAGGGAGAAGGCCTGCAGGCAGTGCCACCTCTCTGCATCCTTCTTCCCCCTCCAGATTTTTGCTGGTCAAGGGCACAGTTCATCCTCCGGACAGGAGGGGGAAGGAGTTTGGGGGTAGGGCTCCCACCTCACAGGCACCTTACCAAGATAAACAGAATCCACTCACTGGCACTGGTCTAAGGGGACTTTTTTTCTGCCCAGTTTTCCCTTAAAACACTGAAGAGTATAAAGAGTTCAAGCCGAAATGGTGAACTCTGGCTCAGTGGCCCAAGGACAGTCTCCACTGACCTGTCCTGTCGCCAAAGGGGGTGTCCCACCTCCACCCTTCAGGCTTCACAGAGCCAGAAATAGAGCCTATTAACAATTACCACCCCCCTTCCCTGCACACGGGAAAAGAAGCAGAAAAACAAGGCCTGGATCCCTTTCCTTCCTCGGATTTATTTAACGGTGGGGGGGAGTTAACGTTTCTTTGGAGAACAAGGAAGATCCAGCGAGTAGCTGGGATATAAAGAACTGGGGGAGGCGGGGAAGGGAGGAATGCACCCCACCCAAGAGAGGGCCACTCTTGGAACTGGGAGAAAGGGGAGCTCTTGGGCACCCCAGGAGCAGAGATCGCCTGAGGAGAGGAGCAGGGAAAAGGGGGGGTCTAGAGGGGGAGCTGGAGGGGGAAAGAAAATGCTGGCCAGGCGGGGGAGGGGGCGGCAGCAACGTGGAGAGTCCAGCAAAGCAGGAGTGGCGCGGGGTGGGAGAGGCGGTCAGGCCGGCTGGGTCTCGGGGCGGGCCCCCCGCCCGCACGCCCCCCCCCACTCACTCACTCGAGTCTCCGCGGCGGCGGGGCGCTCTGCCGGCCTCGGGGCGGATTCTCCCTCCAGGGTGGTCCTGAGCGCGGGGCAGGTGTCTCTCTCCCTTCCTTCCCGGGTGCCGGCGGGTCGGGGACCGAAGTCCTTTTCGTCGTTGAGGGTTGGGGGACGAAACAGGGGGCTATGGGCTAGGACTCTCAAGAATTTCTTTCAGCTCTTAGGAGGTCGGGCTCGGCGGGGTGGGGACGGAGAGCAGGCGGACGGACCAGCGGCGACGGCGCGGGGATGGCGGACTGGAGGGTGGTTCGTGTCGCGGAACGGAAGACGGTCTGGGCTGTCGCCGGAGGGCGGGCCTGCCCTTCTGGCCCCGCGACGCCCGAGCCACTGGCTTGTCTCCGCTGACAACCCACACCTTCCCGCGCCCCGGCCCGAAGTGAGCAAAGTCAATGAAAAGTTTCACCCTTAGCAACCCTGCGCACGGATCCGGCTTCCCCACCCCTGCGTGATGCGTCCCTCCGCCCTGCAGGGGCGGGGCCGGAGCCCGGCCGGGACTACTTCCCAGCCCGCCGAGCGCCTCAGCTCGCTGGTACCGCGCGGGGCCATTCCTCGGCCCCTCGGTGCACGCGGAGCCTTCCTGCTCTCGGCTCTCGCCTTTCCCTCCCCCGTCACAGCGACGCGCCGCACTCCTTTTCTTCATTTCCACACCACTCTCTGAACTCGTGCGCGTCGTGTGAGGTGTTCTCCCTGAGGACAGGCGCTCCGAGAGGGCCGAGGGCGGCCTGAGGCCAGGTTGCTCACGGGCAGGACACAGTGCTCTCTTTAGTTGTGTTTGAGGAACGAGTGTCGCGGGGCAAGGAATGGAGTCACCAGGCCCTCCCGTGACTTCCCCGCTGACTCCTCCGCCCTGCCCCTGCCTCAGCATACACGGTTCGGACCTTTGCCCGAGCCATTTCCCGGGGCCTTCCTCCAGCTCCGGGTGTCTGGCCCTGCCCGCGGCGCTCGCATCGCCCCAGTTAAACGGCCTCCGCGGAGGGGGGAGCGGAGGGGACGGCGCGGGCTCTGGAAACGAGGCGGACCCGTTTCAGGCAGGCCTGAGTCTTCCGAGTGCCTCGTGCCTACTCGGGGTACTCCACGTCGAAAAAAGGGCGAGGGGGGGACTCTGGGGCCCGAGCCACGCTGTGCGGGAGGAAGAGGCGAGGACTAGGCCGATGGCTGGGAAAACGAGCTGAGCGATACGATAGACCTACCCCTTACCGCCTCTGGCGCTGCTTTACTCGCAGCGGGGAGGGCCGGCGCCGGCTTTGCGCAGGCGCGCTGCTGCAGCCCCTCTCTAGACTCGGGTTTGCTCTCCGTGGCTAGCGACCCCAGTGTGGGGCACGCGGGAGAGCCACATTTCTTCTAGTCAGTCTCGGCTGCGTGGAGTAGCCCCTGACCATGCAAGGGGTGCCGGGCTCGCAGCCACTACGGCCCCTCGGGCGGCGGAGCGAGGCTCTGCGAACTCCGGACTGGGCGCAGCAGCCCCGCGTGCTGAGGCCCCCCGTCCTGCCTCTGGCCACGCGGGCTGCTCTGCCTCTTTGTGACTGTGCGGGACACAGAGCCAGAGAGAGAGAGGGCTGTGTTCTGCGGTCACAGGCAGACAGGACTGCCGGAAGATGCAGTCCGGAGCCCCCGGGGAACTGTGCGTGGGGTGTTCGCCCCAGTCCCTCCTTAGATGACCTATTTCCCAGTTCTCCCCTCCCCGCCCCCACTTTTTTTGTCATTCCAGACGGTTCCGGCCCAGCAGCAGCCGCCAAGCCCACGTTGGGTGGCGACATCCGAAAGTTTCCAGCTACGAACAGTTTGTATTTTTTTTTACTTGATCGCTTTTTTTGGCTAGGGCAGAGAGCACCGGTAGCGTGGGGGTTTAAATGCGCTTTCCCTGAATGCAGCAGAAAAATGCCGGGCTAGAGGGCAAACTCCACCGAGACTGGGAGGCGGGAGGGAGCCTGAGCGTCCCCCATCCCCCACACTCTGAGCGCCGCAATCCCGGGGGCACCTCCAGGGACTACTTGCGTTGTGCGTCAGCGAGTGACAGCGTCACACACACACGCCCCCTCCCGCACAGCCCCGCTGCACCCTTCCCTTCCTCATCCCCTCCCCTCCCCTCCCATTCTCTCTTCTCCCTTAGCTCTTTCCACCAGGCAGGGAGGCTCAGCCGACCCACACGCTCCCAGATCCCCGAAAGCTAAAAATATAGCCGGTGTGTTAGCAACAGCTTTTCCATTGGTCGGGGGACAGAGAGAGGCGGTATCTGATTGGGTTTAGGATCCTGCGTTAACACTGAGCCCTTGGGAGTGTGCGTTTGCACCAGCGGGCATGGCAAGGGATGCTGGTATTTGTAGTCATTGATTAAAGCAGCCATAGAAATAGGTGGACTTATATCCCAGTTGTGCTACCTACTGTGTGATCTTAATTTAATGCAGCAAAACTCTCGACATCACCAAACCTCAGTTTCCTCATCTATAAAATGTAGCTTGTGTGGGGGGATTAAGTACGATGCTATATGTAAAGCCTGGCTCAAATCATTGCTATTCTTAAAGATAAGTGTTTGGGCCAAATTGCATCATATCATGCATATCCAGTGCTCAGTATGGTGTGCACTCTCCAGTGTGAAACCTCTGACAATGGTGAAGGTGAGCTGAGGCGAGTTGTCCTAGGGTACCTCAGGAAGGACAGCTGGAGTACATATAAGCAGTTAAAGAGTAGACGTCTTCTACCACTCTGGACAGGCTGAGGGAGGGCAAACTGAATCCTTAGAAGGAAGGCCATGAATTTCTGCGTGTTTGTGCGTTTAATCGAATCTCCTCTGCAACACTGGAAAGATACGAGCCCTCAGCAGCATTATTAGAATGAAATGATAAATCCAGCCTCCTTGGTGGGAGCTCTGGGTAAAAGGTTAGCATGTAAGTAAGAAAAGATAAAATAGGGGGGGGGAGGAAAAGGTAACCACCCTTCTTAACTGCTGATGTTTCCATTTATGGTGTGGTGAGGAGGAAGTTTTTTTCCTCCCGACTTGTACCCAGTGTGTGATTACATCTTGCCAGGGTGTAATTGTGAGCTAAATGCCTACTCAGGCATTCCAGATTCCCCTCCCATTTTGAATAATCATGTGTTGAAAGGCATGCACCATGCTTGCAAGATGGTGAGCTCCATGAGGAAGCAGGTGAGGCAGGGAGAAGGTGGGGGACACATCCCCTGTCTGAGAGTAAGCAAGATGTGGTACCATAACAAATCAGGCTGGTCATAATTGGCCTTAGTTAACTCTCAGAGATGAGTCACCCTTTCATACATACTCCAGGGCAAGAAATTTTGTATTGTTTCTTTGAAGTTATTTAAGAGAATAGTTCCTCAATTTGATTTCTTCAGCAGGTGCAAAAGAAATTGGCTTTGGGGAACTGTGGTTGGCTGCTGAAGAAAAATCATTTTTAAATTGTTTAAAAATTTATTTATTATTTATTTTGAGACAGAGTCTTGCTCTGTTGCCCAGGCTAGAGTGCAGTGGCACAATCTTGGCTCACTGCAACCTCCACCTCCCAGGTTCAAGTGATTGTCCTGCCTCTAGAGCAGCTGGGATTACAGGCAGACACCACCACACTTGGGTAATTTTTGTATTTTTAGTAGAGTTGGTGTTCCATCATGTTGGTCAGGCTGGTCTTGAACTCCTAACCTCAAGTGATCAGCCTGCCTTGGCCTCCAAAAGTGCTGGGATTACAGGCATGAGCCACCATGCCCAGCTGACAAATGATTTTTATATAGAATTCACCAAGACTGTGAATTCTGGTAAACAGGTAAGTGAACAAATCTGTCTTGCTAAGATGCTAAAATGCAGTGTTCAAAGAAAGTAACATTTTAGCCTTGGTGGTATCAACAGGTCACTTGGGACAGAGCTGGTAAGGAACTGAGTGGCTGGGAACAGGCAGAAATAATCAGAGTCTTTTAAAACAGGAAAATTCCAAGCAAGGAAAAGAATCTTTTCCTTCTATGTCTTTGCTTCAAACTACAATAAAAAAGCTACAGGTCAGAATAGAGTGACACATAGTCTCTCTGAAATTTGGTCAGTTCGGTTTGGTTCCTTGGGAATTTAATTTTAATTTAGAAGTTGCTAATTGGCAGACCAAGGTCCACATCTGGCAGATGTATTTTCTTGGCACAACTGACAAATTACGGTTTTAAAAGTGAGTTGCCAATACTGAAAATGTGAGATATTGTACAAAAATAGCTTAAGTTGCCACTTGTCCTAAATTCAAAATATCTGGCAACACTGGGCATTAAACTGGCAGCAATTGTCTGGAGTTGAATAGCAGCTGTCTCTTTTAGATAGGGCTTGTGTTCTCTGGTTGCCTAAGGTCCCCCACCACTCCCCTATTGTGTCCCAGACACAGAGGCTGAAGGTCACATACCATTTATCATCACACTTGGGCTATTCTTATACCCCCTCCCTTTTCAATTAATGATATTACTCACCCAGACTCCCGAGTTTGTGACCCCTTTTTCGGTTTAATTTAGCAAGTAATTGTTGGAGTGATGGCCTATTGTATGCCCTGGGTGGAAGGAGAGGCAAAAGGAACGCAAGGATTTTATTTATGATCTAGTTAGTTGTTGAATAGAGACAGGGTCTTGCTAGGTTTGTTGGCCGGGTTGGTCTTGAACTCTTGGCTTGAATCCTCCCGCCTCCCAAAGTGCTAGGATTATAGACATAAGCCACTGCACCTGGCCTAGTCATTGATATTTTTATTCCCCCTACTTCATACCCACCCAGCCCCTCTTCTAGTTAATTTTTTTTTTTTTTTTTTGAGACAGAGTCTTCCTCTGTTGCCAGGCTAGAGTGCAGTGGTGCGATCTCAGCTCACTGCTGCAACCTCTGCCTCCCAGGTTCAAGTTATTCTCCTGCCTCAGCCTCCCAAGTAGCTGGGACTACAGGCACGCATCACCACGCCCAGCTAATTTTTGTATTTTTAGTAGAGACAGGGTTTCACCATGTTGTCCAGGCTGGTCTCGATTTCCTGACTTCGTGATCCGCCCGCCTTGGCCTCCCAAAGTGCTAGGATTAAAGGCATGAGCCACCACACCCAACCTAGTTAATTGTTTTTAAACTTGAGGTTGTCATCCCTTAGTCAGGGACATAAAATTACCTGGTTTAGGCCAGGCACAGTGGCTCATGCCTATAATCCCAGCACTTTGGGAGGCCAAGGCAGGCAGATCATGAGGTCAGGAGTTCGAGACCAGCCTGGACAATATGGTGAAACCCTCTCTCTACTAAAAATACCAAGAATTAGCCAGGCGTGGTGGAGGTTGCAGTGAGCCAAGATCGAGCCACTGCACTTCAGCCTAGGCGAAAGATCGAAATTTTGTCTAAAAAAGAAAAAACAACAAAAAACCTGGCTTAATGGATTTCAGCCAGGAATATTAGAATAGAATGGAAGAAAATGAAAATATCAGATTATAGCATTCACAGTAATATTGTCTCATGAAACTTTTGTTTCTGTCGTATGTAGGTACTAGACATGAAAATAGAAAATAATGCAAATGACAGAAATTTTGGGGTATAGTGCTTCTGGAAGCTTTCATGGGATGTCAAGGACTTGAAGAGGTATCCATTTGGCCAGTTGATGGGAAGATGGAAGGTTATTTCAAACAAAGGAAACAGACAGTCATGGAAAAGGCGGGGAGTATTCAGGGGATGTCCCTTCAACTGCCTGATGGAGTGAGGAGCACAGATGGAAGTTAAGTCAGGGCCGAGCATGGTGGCTTACACCTGTAATCCCAGCACTTTGGGAGGCTGATGTGGGTGGATCACGAGGTCAGAAGATTGAGATCATCCTGGCTAACACGGTTAAACCCCGTCTCTACTAAGAATACAAAAAAAAATAAGCCAGGCATGGTGGCATGAGGCTGTAGTCCTAGCTACTAGGGAGGCTGAGGCAGGAGAATAGCTTGAACCCAGGAGGCAGAGGTTGTGGTGAGCTGAGATCTTGCCACTGCACTCCAGCCTGGGCAGCCAGACTCTGTCTCAAAAAAAAAAAAGTAAGGAGACTGGGTGTGGTAGCTTATGTGTGTAATTCCAGCACTTTGGGAGGCTGAGGCAGGTGGATCACCTGAGGTGAGGGGTTTGAGACCAGCCTGGCCAACATGGTGAAACCCCATCTCTACTAAAAATATAAAAATTAGCCAGGCATGGTGGTGCATGTCTGTAATCCCAGCTACTCAGGGAGGCTGAGGCAGGAGAATTGCTTGAACCCAGGAGGCAGAGGTTGCAGTGAGTCGAGATCAAGCCACTGCCCTCCATCCTGGGTGTCAGAGCAAGAATCCTTCTCAAGAAAAAAAATTAAAAAAAGGGGGCCGGGCGTGGTGGCTCACACCTGTGCCTGTAATCCCAGCACTTTAGGAGGCCGAGGCGGGCACATTGCCTGAGTTTAGGAGTTCGGGACCAGCCTGGGCAACACGGTGAAACCCCATCTCTACTAAAATACAAAAAATTAGCCAGGCATGGTGGTGTGTGCCTTGGTCCCAGCTACTCTGGAGGCTGAGGCAGGAGAATTGCTTGAACCTGGGAGGTGGAAGTTGCAGTGAGCTGAGATCACGCCACTACACTCCAGTCTGGGAAACAGAGCAAGACTCCATCTCTTAAAAACAAAAACAGAAACAAAAACAAAAAGAAGAAGAAGAAAAGAAGAAAGCAAGCAAGCAAACAAACCAAGAATGGGATTATGAAATTCACAGAGGAGCAGATTTTAGTGGAATTGACTTGGCTGAGGTTGTACTGCTGATCAGTGTGGAGGGGGCATGCCCTTGGAGACACGGAGGCTTATGGAGTGCAGTTAAGGTGGTGTTTTGCTGAAACCAAGGGATAGTTTTAGAAACGTCTGTAGTTATAAGATGTCACATGGATGAAAGTGGTTAATAAGTAACTGAAATTTTTATTCATTTATTTATTTATTTATTTTTGATAGGGAGTTTTGCTCTAGTTACCCAGGCTGGAGTGCAGTGGCTCGCTGCAACCTCCGAGGCACCCATCTTGGCCTCCCAAAGTGCTGGGATTACAGGCGCGAGCCACTGTGCCTGGTCCTTTTTTTTTTTTTTGTGACGGAGTCTTGCTCTGTTGCTCAGGCCTGGAGTGCAGTGCCGTGATCTTGGCTCACCGCAGCCTCTGCCTCCCAGGTTCAAGCAATTCTCCTTCCTCAGCCTCTGGAGTAGCTGGGATTACAGGCATTCACCATCATACCCAGCTAATTTTTGTATTTTTGGTAGAGATGGGGTTTCACCATGTTGGTCAGGCTGGTCTCAAACTCCTGACCTCAGGTGATCCACCTGCTTCAGCCTCCCAAAGTGCTGAGATTACAGGCATAAGCCACCGTGCCCAACCAAAATTGTTATTTTTAAATTTTTATTTATTTTTATTTTTGAGATGGAGTCTCACTCTGTCTCCAGGCTGGAGTACAGTGGCGATCTCAGCTCACTGCAACCCCCACCTCCTGGGTTCAAGCAATTCTCGTGCCTCAGCCTCCCATGTAGCTGGGACTGCAGGCACAGGCTCACCCCAGCCTCTGCCTCCTAGATTCAAGCAATTCTGCCTCAGCCTCCCAAGTAGCTGGGATTATAGGCACCCGCAACCATATCTGGTGAATTTTTGTATTTTTAGTAGAGATGGGGTTTCACCATGCTAGGCAGGCCGGTCTCAAACTCCTGGACTTCAGGTGATCCACCCACCTCAGCCTCCCAAAGTGTAGGTATTACAAGCATAAGCCACTGTGCCCAAACTTGTATGTGTGTGTGTCTGTGTGTGTGAGTGACAGAATCTCACTGTTGCCCAGGCTGAAGTGCAGTGGTGCAATATTGGCTCACTACAAACTCTGCCTACTGGGTTCAACTGATTGTCGTGCCTCAGCCTCCCAAGTAGCTGGGACTACAGGCGGGTACCACTGCCTGACTAATTTTTTTTAATTTTTAGTAGAGATGGGGTTTTGCCATGTTGGCCAGGCTGGTCTCAAACTCCTGACCTCAGGTGATCTGCCCACCTTGGCCTCCCAAAATGCTGGGGATTATAGGTGTGAGCCACCACGCCCAGCCACTAGAACCATTTCTGTCAGGCTTCTTTACAGAGTGCTTCGAAGGCAGAGATAATTTTAATTCAATTTTGGATATTCAGCGTATCCATAAACAATCAAAAGTTGTTGACCCAAACCAAAACCCTGGAGAAGTCTGAAGACTCATTTTTTTATCCCCTTGGCTTTGCTAAGCGTAGTATAGACTTGGGCGAAGTCCCTAGATTCCTCAGGACCTGAGGCCTTTTTTTTTTTTTTTTTGAGACAAAGTCTTGCTTTGTCACCAGGCTGGAGTGCAGTGGTGGGATCTTGGCTCACTGCAACCTCTGCCTCTCGGGTTTAAGCAATTCTTCTGCCTCAGCCTCCTGAGTAGCTGGGATTACAGGCATGCACCACCATGCTGGGCTAATTTTTGTGTTATTAGTAGAGATGGGGTTTCACCATGTTGGTCAGACTGGTCTCGAATGCCTGATCTTGTGATCGGTCTGCCTTGACCTCCCAAAGTGCTGGGATTACAGGTGTAAGCCCCGGAGCCCATACTGATGCGTTTTTTACATCTATGTTGTTAAAGACCAACTTGACTTGATGTCTCAAACTGTCAATGTGCCTCCTTGGGGTAACTCACTTATCACCTCAACAGGCAGAAATGACAGTCGAGTTAGGGTAAAAGATGCCTAAATCTGACCTTTGTCTGTTCACTTACTTAAAAAAATAGGCCTTCTCATAATGCAATCTATCCTTAAAGAAGGATAGATTTAATGAAAAAATTTTATTTTCCTTTATGAAAAATAAAAATTAAAATTAAAAAATAAGTACTTTATGAAACAAGTCAAAGTCAAGTACTCCTATCTCATCAATTTTTCTTTCTCTCCATCCTTATTTTAACTTTATTTTGCGATGGAGTCTCAGTCTGTCATTCAGCCTGGAGTGCAGTGGTTTGATCCTGGTTCACTGCAACCTCCACCTCCCGGGTTCAAGCAATTTTCCTGCCTCAGCCTCCTGAGTAGCTGGGACTATAGGTGTGAGCCAGCACGCCCAGCTAATTTTTGTATTTTTAGTATAGACAGAGTTTTGCCATGTTCAGGATGGTCTCAAACTCTTGGCCTTAAATGATCCACCAGCCTTGGCCTCCCAAAGTGCTAGGATTACAGGTGTGAGCCACCACGCCCATCCGATCATTTTTTTTTTTTTTTTGGGACAGTCCTACTGTCACTCAGGCTGGCGTGCAGTGGCAGGATCACTGTTCACTGCAGCCTCACATCTCAGCCTTCTGAGAAGCTAGGACTATAGGTGCATGCCACTGTACCTGACTAGTTTTCATATTTTTCATACAGATGGTTTTTTGCCATGTTGCCCAGGCTGGTCTTGAACTCCTGGGTCTCCCAAAGTGTTGGGATTACAGGCGTGAACCACCGTGCCCAGCCTCCACCATTATTGGAAGCGATCTCTTCAGTTCAAAATTAAAGTTGGACAGGAAGGAAAAAATAGTATGTTTCTAAAAATGACTTTGATTTACCTATAATGAAAGGCATGGGTGGTTTTGAATTCCTTCCAGTGGTAATAAGAGGATAAGGTACTTAACCAATCCCACTACCTCTGTTTTGAAACACAAATTCCTGGGTGACTAAAATAAATTCCTAAAGTGACTACCAGAAAATAAACACCAACTTTATTAATAACAACAGAAAAGGTTTCCAATTTCTAAGAAGGAAATAACACCAGCACAAGTGTTTAAAGAGTAAATGCCTACATTTCTTGTTCTGATAGCCTCCCACCACACATCGAAGGTTCCTCAAGGACAGCTGCCACCAGAGCTGCTGCAGGAACACGTTTTTCACTGGGCATAGCTTCACAGTCAACTTCTCAAGCAGAAGACTAAAATATTATTTCTTTTTAGAAGATCTTGGTTGCGGAAGAACATATCAATATGGAGAGAAGATCTTTGCTTCTCAAATTCAAGAAACACTACTAACTAATGTATCAATTTTTCTCCAATACAGTGCCAGAGTGCTCTGTGAAGAATCCTTCTCCATCCATACCACATGTCTAGGTGAGAGGAGAGTGGCAAGCTGCCAGTACACTAGCAGACACTCCTGGTAATGCTCTGGGCTCTGCTCCCTTTCTGCTGGTAGTAGTAGGCATCTTTTCTGGTAGCTGCAGCAGCTTGATGTAGGGGGAAGGAAGGGGTCACCAACCAATTACCTCTTCTTGAAGCCATATTTTTTGCGTTCATAGAAGAGATCTGTCTTAGAGCTCCCCAAATTAACAATCTTTGGGCAGCCATCTCTCTGGAAAACAGAACAGAGAAGTTTTTAAGTCTTTAAGCCTGAACCAAGAGTGAATTAAGATAAAAAATTTAAGCCCAGTGTGGTAGCATGTGTTGTCTTTTTAGTCCCAGCTACTCAGGAGGCCGAGGCAGGAGGATCACTGGAGCCCAGGAGTTCGAGGCCGTAGTAAGCTATGATCATGCCTGTGAATAGCCAGCTACTGTTACCCCATGAGACTTCCCATCTCTTGGAAAAAAAAAAATTTGGTCACAGAGTTCACCTTCTCACCTTAGTATTAGAAGACCCCAATAAATGGGTTTGCCAATGTGTCCAAACACCATTATCTCCTTAATTGGGAGGCTGAGATCAATCAGCACTGTTTCTTCCCAATCTCTTAGCACTTATGAAAGACCATTTTATAACTTTTGGATTAATGGTTTAGCAATTTATCTTACCAGTTATCCTATTATCCTATTTGATCTATCATCAGTAATTTTTTTGTTTTGACGGAGTCTTGCTCTGTTGCCCAGGCTGGAGTGCAATGGTGCAACCTTGGCTCACTGCAGCCTCTGCCTCCAGGGTTCAAGCAATTCTCCTGCCTCAGCCTTCCAAGGAGCTGGGATTATAGGCGCCTGCCACACCAGGCTAATTTTTGTATTTTTAGTAGAGACCAGGTTTCACCATGTTGGCCAGGCTGGTCTTGAACTCCTGCTCTCGTGATCTCCCCACAAAGTGCTGGGATTACAGGCATGAGCCCCCTCACCCATCCTGTCATCAATAATTTACTAAATAAGGCTGGGCGCGGTGGCTCATGCCTGTAATCCTCGGCACTTTGGGAGGCTGAGGCAGGCAGATCACCTGAGGTCAGGAGTTCTAGACCAGCCTGACCAACATGGTGAAAACACATCTCTACTAAAAATACAAAAATTAGCCAGGCGTGGTGGCTAACACCTGTAATCCCAGCTACTCAGGAGGCTGAGGCAGGAGAATCACTTGAACCCCGAAGGCGGAGACTGCAGTGAGCCGAGGTCATGCCACTGCACTCTAGCCTGGGTGACAAGAGCAAGACTTCATCTCAAAAAAATAAGTAAAATAATAGCCGAGGCGGGCGGATCACGAGGTCAAGAGATGGAGACCATCCTGGCCAACATGGTGAAACCCCGTCTCTACTAAAAATACAAAAAAATTAGCTGGGTGTGGTGGTGCGCACCTGTAGTCCCGGATACTCGGGAGGCTGAGGCAGGATAATTGCTTGAACCCGGGAGGCGGAGGTTGCAGTGAGCCAAAGTTGCACCACTGCACTCCAGCCTGGCACCTGGTGACGGAGTGGGACTCTGTCTCAAAAAAAAAAAAAAATTTACTAAACACCTAAGAATGTGCTCAGGGCTTGCCTACCCTCTATCCAATGACCTACAAATTACACTTAGAATGCTGGATTCTTGGCCGGGTGCGGTGGCTCATGCCTGTAATCCTAGCACTTTGGGAAGCGGAGGCAGGTGAATCATGAGGTCAAGAGATTGAGACCATCCTGGCTAACATGGTAAAACCCCATCTCTAGTAAAAAATACAAAAATTAGCTGGACATGGTGGCGTGTACCTGTAGTCCCAGCTACTCGGGAGGCTGAGGCAGGAGAATTGCTTGAACCCAGGAGGCGGAGATTGCAGTGAGCCAAGATTGCGCTACTGCACTCCAGCCTGGTGCCTGGCAACAGAGCAAGACTCTGTCTTAAAAAAAAAAAAATGCTGGATTCTCAGCCATGTCTGTTGCTAATATATGATACAGTTGAGGCAGAATATGAAACTCTTAAATGTCCAAAGGGTTTTCCTCGGGTGGCGAAAAAAAATGTTAATAATCACCAAAGAACAAGCTGTCCAGCCCTCCTGCACTATCTCAAGTATGGAGAGGATACCACAAAGGGAAAAAAACCTGAAAGACTTTAAGAAATAGTACCAGCCAGGTGTGGTGGCTCATGTCTGTAATCCCAGCACTCTGGGAGGCTGAAGCAGGAGAACTGCTTGAGGCCAGGAGTTTAAGACCTGCATGGCCAGCACAGCAAGATACCACCTATTAAAAAAAAAAAAAAAAAAAAGAAATAGTACCTGACATTTTGAATACCATAGGAGAAAAATGGGTTTTATGTATCTTCATTAATTCACTTAATTTCATATGTGGTCTTTGACACAGAGCACTAGTATGCTAGAGGCAGATGACTGTTGACAGACCATGCACTGATTTGTCATGACAGGCTGCCCTGGCCATTCAATGAGCTTGAGTACTTTCAATGAAGCCCCTGGGAAGCTGTGTTCTACAGAAATGATGACTCCATCAGTTGATTAGGGATGATGGGAAGAAAACCAGGGAAGCTGCAACTGGAAAACCCTTACAGGTATGTTGATTTTACTAAACACCCAATGTCAGAGTTTGAGTACTGTGATATTAGGCAATAGCATGAATTAATCAACTCTTTAGCCATCTCATTTTCTTTTTTTTTAAAGTATTATTATTATTTTCTGAGACAGAGTCTTGCTCTGTTGCCCAGGCTGGAGTTCAGTGGCGCAATCTTGGCTCACTGCAATGTCCACCTCCTGGATTCAAGTGATTCTCCTGCCTCAGCCTCCCGAGTAGTTGGGATTACAGGCACATGCCACCATGCCCAGCTAATTTTTTTTGTATTTTTAGTAGAGACAGCGTTTCACCATGTTAGCCAGGATGGTCTCCATCTCCAGACCTCGTGATTCACCCACCTTGGCCTCCCAAAGTGCTGAGCTAACAGGCATGAGCCACCGTACCTGGCCAGCCTTCTCATTTCTAATTCAACGAATCTCTTTTCTTTGGGGGCTGAGATCAACAACTACAAAAATATCTGAAAACACACAAAGCTAACATTTTAGGACCATGGGTGACAAGTGACTAGATTTTTTTTTTTTTTTTGGAAATGGAGTCTTGCTCTGTTGCCCAGGCTGGAGTGCAATAGTGCCATCTCGGCTCACTGCAACCTCCACCTCCCAGGTTCAAGCAATTCTCCTGCTTGAGCCTCCCGAGTATATGTTATTACAGGCGCCCACCACCACACCCAGCTAATTTTTATATTTTTAGTAGAGACGAGGTTTCACCATGTTGGCTAGGCTGGTCTTGAACTCCTGAACTTAGGTGATCTGCCTACCTCAGCCTCCCAAAGTGCTGAGATTACCGACGTGAGCCACTGCACCAAGCCCCAAAATTTAATTAAATTAACTTTTAACTTTTTCTCCTTAGGAGTGCAATGAGAAAAAAAAAAAATAAAAGGTTAAGAAATACTGAGTCGGGCTGAGTGCAGTGGCTCACACCTGTAATCCCAACACCCTGGAAGGCCGAGGCGGGCAGATCATCTGAGGTCAGGAGTTTTGAGACCAGCCTGACCAACATGGTGAAACCCCGTCTCTCCTAAAGATGCAAAAATTAGGCTGGGTGCAGTGGCTCACACCTGCAATCCCAGAACTTTGGGAGGCCAAGGTGGGTGGATTTTGAGGTCAGGAGTTTGAGACCATCCTGGCCAACATGTTGAAACCCCGTTGCTACCAAAAATATAAAAATTAGCCAGGTGTGGTGGCATGCACCTGTAATCCCAGCTTCTCGGGGGGTTGAGACAGGAGATTTGTTTCAACCCAGGAGGCGGAGGTTGCAGTGAGCCGAGATCCTGCCACTGCACTCCAGCCTGGGCGCAACAGAGTGAGACTCCATCTCAAAAAGAACAAAAAAAACCCGCCAGGCATGCAGTGGCTCACGCCTGTAATCCCAGCTACTTGGGAAGCTGAGGCAGAATTGCTTGAACCCAGGAGGCGGAGATTGTAGTGAGCCGAGATTTCACCACTGCACTTCAGCCTTGGCAACAAGAGCGAAACTCCATCTCAAAAGAAAAATAACAATAAAGAAAAGAAAGAAGAAAGAAAGAAACATTGAGTCAGACCACCTAGGTTCTAGTCCCGGATCAGTCACTTATTAGCCATGTGACCGTGTGCCCACCAAGTTGCTTAACATCTCCAAGCTTTAGCATCCTCATCTGTATCACGCAGAACTTTTGGAAAACAATGTTCAGCAGAGTACCTGGCATATATTAAGAGCTTCATAAATGTTAGTGCCATTTTTATCCTTTTCTGGTTGTGAGAACTGAGGAAAATGGTAAGCAAAAGGAACAAAGGAATCAAGACTAAGGAGATTATACAATACGGCACCATAAGAACCTGCAAATTAGTCCTCTGATAGCAATGTCCACAGACATCATCCCTGTCTCCTGGTTATTCTTGTGGCTTTAAAAAAATTATAAATGAGAACACCTAGCTTAGTTTACCTGTCTAATTCCCTTATAAATTATGAATGTTTCAGGAAGAGAACAATAACAAGGGTTGCTTGGGTTGTAGGAAGGTTTCTACATAGGAAAAAGTCTTGGCCACTTAATCTACATGATGATCTGTAAGGCTCAGAGCCTGGATCATGTCACTGGACCGCTTTGTGTTCCTTGGAAACTAGTGCTGAAAATGTGAGCTAGATTCCATCTCAAATATCCTCAGAACATTCATGTATAATGTGAAGTAGGGGAAGTGACGTCTAAATTCTCACGGACAGAATGAGGCACAAGGATCTAAAGGTATCCGTTCACACACCACATTCAGAGGAGTCAGACAGCAATTAACATTTATTAAGCAAAAATCCCTGGTTGCAATCTTATGCCAGATAAGAACTCTAGCTATAACCATGCAAAAATTCAAGAAAATGCTATCTTAAATGGACCCTGTAGCTAGTTTAGATACTATTTGTAACTTTTCTTCACTGCTGTTAGCTTATCATGGTTTCACTGCTTATACCAGAAGTAATTAGACCAGAAGTAATTACCAAATACCTACCATGTACTAGACACCCTATAGGGATACCTCTGGATGACTTACAGGGGCAGCACCAAAACATGTACCATGCTTGCACCATATGTCAGACATTGCACCACGACCTAAGGAAAAGGAGAGGCAAATAGACAAACCCAAATCCTGCCTCTAATGAAGTGTAATCTAGCTAGCAGACTAGATATGGATTTCTAGACAGCAGGATATGACTTGACAGTTGAAAGTAATGCAAATCAGAGTTGAGGACAAGAGAAAGGTCCAAATCACTAACGGAAGTTAGGTTTTTGGCATTTCAGGACCTTTCTCATCTCCCTAAACAACAGAAGATTTGATGGTGTTCTCTCTCTTTTTTTTTTTTAGATGGAATTTCACTCTTGTTGCCCAGACTGGAGTGCAATGGCATGATCTTGGCTTAGCTGACTGCAACCTCCACTTCCTGGGTTCAAGCTATTCTCCTGCCTCAGCCTCCTGAGTAGCTGAGATTACAGATGTGTGCCACCACGCCCAGCTAATTTTGTATTTTTAGTAGAGATGAGGTTTTACCCTGTTGGCCAGGGTGGTATCAAACTTCTGACCTCAGGTGATCCACCCACTTCGGCCTCCCAAAGTGCTGGATTGTAGGCATGAGTCACCGTGCCCAGCCCAATGGTGTAGTCTTATCTGGGCCAATCTCTCCCATTCACTGGAGGTAGGCAGGATCCAAGTGCATGAAATGAGGCACTGGGATTGTTGCCTTCACCATGGGCACATCCCAAAAGCAATTGTAATGGGGACACTACAAGGTTTAGTAGAACAGCCTGGGCTTGCCAGAGGAACTGTAAAATGGGCGTCGTAACAATCATCTCTATTTAACAAAGTTATTGTGAGGAACAAGGTGTGATAACATCTGTAAAAGACCTATTCTTGAGGAGTTGTGATCTCTTGAAAAAAAAAAAGACCTATTCTTTGCTCATGGGAATACGAAGAATTGTGTATCTTTTGCCTTGTTCTAAATTAGAATTAAATTAGGTAACTGGGTACCATCATTAACCTACTTCCTACCATACTTCCTTTTCTTTTGTTTTTTGAAGAAAACAAGCTGATTCATAGTTTCCCCCCCTAGAAAACTCTGCTGCCAGCACTAACCTAAAGAAATGGGGCAAACCTTGCCTGTAGCACTGGTCTATAAACTCTTCTCTCCTGGCTTTTGGCTCAGAGAGTTGAATAATTCAGTAGCCACTGTCATACACAATGTCAAGGGACAAAAAAAATCACGATGCAGGGCCACAGTCATTTCTGCAATATTAAACCAAAGACATTCGTGACCGCTTAAAGCTGATGTCAACTTGAATTGTCCCAAATTCAACTTTGTCACGATATATACCCAAATAGTGCTTAATGATAGATTTGAGACATTAATGAGTGGCTGTGACACAACATACACTGTATAGGACTAGTAAACACACAGGGTCTCTGTCACTCAGGCTAGAGTGAAGGGGCATGAACATGGCTCACTGCAGCCTTGACCTCCTGGGCTCAAGTGATTCACCCGCCTCAGCTTCTCGGGTAGCTGGGACCACAGGTGCATACCACCACACCTGACTAATGAAAAATATTTTTTTTGGCCAGTCATGATGGTTCATGCCTGTAATCCCAGCTCTTGGGGAGGCTCAGGCAGGAGGATCACTTGAGGCCAGGAGCTCGAGACCAATCCAGGCAATAAAACGAGACCCCATCTCTACAAAAAAATTAGCCAGGCTGGACACGGCGGCTCATGCCTGTAATCCCAGCACTTTGGGAGGCTGAGGCAGGTGGATCACCTAAGGTCAGGAGTTTGATACCAGCCTGACCAACATGGAGAAACGCTGTCTCTACTAAAAATACAAAAAAAAAAAAAAAAAAAAAAAATAGGTGGGTGTCGTGACACATGCCTGTAATCTTAGTTACTTGGGAGGCTGAGGCAGGAGAATCACTTGAACCGGGAGGTGGAGGTTGCGGTAAACCAAGATTGCACCAATGTACTCCAGCCTAGGCAACAAGGGCAAAACTCCACCTCAAAAAAAAAAAAAAAAAAAGAAAAGAAAAAAATTAGCTAGGTGTGGTGGTGCATGCCTGCAGTCCCAGCTACTTGGGAGGCTGAGGTGGGAGGATTGCTTGAGCCCAGGAGGTCAAGGCTGCAGTGAGCCTTGCACGTGATCGTGCCACTGCACCCCAGCCTGGCCACAGAGCAAGAGACCCTGTCTCAAATAAAAATTACTATTTTTTGTCGAGATGGGATCTTGCTGTGTGGCCCAGGCTAGTCTTGAACTCCTGGACTAAAGTCATTCTCCTGCTGTGGACTCTCAAAGTGCTGAGATTACAGGTGTGAGCCACCATCCCCAACCGGATGTCTTTTTTTTTTGCTGAGACAGAGTCTCACTCTGTTGCCCAGACTGGAGTGCAATGGCACGATTTTCACTCACTGCAACCTCCGCCTCCCGGGTTCAAGTGATTCTCCTACCTCAGTCTCCTGAGTAGCTGGGATTACAGGCGCACACCACTATGCCTGGCTAATTTTTGTATTTTTAGTAGAGTCAAGGTTTCATCATGTTGGTCAGGCTGGTCTGGAACTCCTGACCTCATGATCCGCCTGCCTCAGCCTCCCAAAATGCTGGGATTACAGGTGTGAGCCACCGCGCCTGGCCCAGATGTCATTTCTGAATAAGAATAATCACAAAGAGACATAAAAAGAATAGAGAGAAGGCTCTCCAAATTGCTGGTCTTGACAAAGATTTGCTTCCCTTGCATTTTCCCCTTGATGCAAAATAACTGCCTTTTATTGGACTACACCCAGTTTGACTCACAGAACTTGAAGAAATTATAACCTAGATGACTAGATGAACACAGTAATCTCCATAGACCATAGGAGATTGCAGTGGATGGCAAAGTGTTACTAAATAAAAGGAGGAAAGGTCAGATGGAAAGCTGTACACTTACATCCTTCTCCTGGATGGTACACTCCTTACAATAATAGGCATCAGAGACCCCAGGGCCTCCACAGATCACACAGCGCCCTTGGTAAGATCCATAGTTACACTCATCACATATGCGCACCAGAGTGCAGGGACGCACATAGGAGTCACAAATCACACACTTGCCATCACCTGTAAGGAAGAGAATGAAGTCATGCTCACTACCAAGTTCTTCAGTCCTCTGCTATCTCCTGCCATGGGGAAATACACTAGTCTCATGGGAAATACACTAGTCTCCTTTTGACAGTGACTTTAGGGCCCTCCCTTCAGATCACAAAACTCAGTTTATCCAGCATCCATCTCAAGCCCCTCAACACATACAAAAGTTTATCAATTAACATATGGAAAGAACTTAGAAAAGCACTTGGGAGATGATAAGCCTATATAATTGCTGGCAAAATGTTGTATGTTGGGGAGGGGTCATGCTACTCTGGCGATTCTTCCTGTTGAAAGCTAGAGATAGATATAGCGTTATATGTGCAAGTGTTAGTGGGGGAGATGGAGGGGCCTTTGGTTGAAGTCCATCATCTAGATCCAGGCACATCTACTCAAAGACCCCTTTGTGGCACTTTGGCTGGCTCCACAGAAACTGGGAGTGGGAAGGGTGGGTTGTTGGGACGGTGTGTTCCACTCACATTTTTCACACAGTCTTCCGATGGCTGCAAAATCAAAGATAGTAAAAAGTACAATTAAAGGTTTTGACAAAGAGGGGAGGTACATCTTCGACCTGGGGGCAGGGACATGAACAAGGACTGCAGTGAACCCTGCGGACAGCCATTTTATCACTACAGATTTCCACATGAAGCAAACTCACAGCCCGAGTATCCTTCTGAATCTCTTCCAAAGTCCTGAGCAAGCTAAGTTTCTCCAGACTTGGCCCAGACCCCACCCCCGACGCCTGCCTGGGGCTCCCAGCACGCGCACCCCTGTCCTCTCTTCATCAGAGGCCACAAACCTGCGCGCTCCTACAACACCTGAGAGGCGGGAAACGTGGCGCCTGCGAGGCAAGACCCTAAGGAAGAGATGGAAACCCCCGCGCCCCCCAGATCCTAACACTACCCCTACCCACACAGCCGGGGCAGGGCGCAGTCTCACCAACACCAGCTTGCTTGCGGCAAAAGATCAAATCAGGATGATGTTTAGCCATAGTTCCCAACAAAGCCGGCCGCCGGAAGCTTCGGGAACTTCCGTCCGACCTTTAACCCCTATGGTTCCTGCCTCCACGTCGTTGTGATTGGTCTTCTAGGCTTCCGTCAGTTTACAATCCTTGCACCAGGCCTCGCTTGCTCTCGCGACAGTTTTGTCGCTGGGCGGTCAGGTCCTGGCAGGTGCATGAAAGTCTTAAAAACTCCCAAATTTGGATGGCAGAGAGATAATTAAAATTTGTTATTGGATAAACATCTTTGCGCTTGGTATTTACTTCTGCAAGTGACTTTAGGCAGTTTTATTTCCTCTTTTCCTCTTGCGCGTCGGTTCGTTACACGTGAGCTCCGCCCACTGCGTTCGCAGGGTTCTGGCGCCACTAGGGAGGCCCCGCCTTCACCGTGACGCTTCATTATTCCGGGCACGCCCCTGCCCAACGGCTTTAAAACCGCCGTGTGGCACGTCACTTTCACGCGACCTCATCTTTGTCAGTGCACAAAATGGCGCCCTACAGCCTACTGGTGACCCGGCTGCAGGTGAGCAAGCTCAGGGACCTCTGGGTTCGTGGGGGGCGGAGTGCCTCCTACTGTGCCGGCGGCTGTGGGTGAGGCAGGGCGAGGCGGGCCCGACCTGGGCCCAATTTCTCTTGTACCTGTCTGGGTTGTGGGCCCAGCACCCTTGCCCGCTCCTCTCCTGCCCTAGGTCAAGGCGTCCCCCACACAGTCAGCTTTCCTGGCCCTGTCCCCGCCCCGCGAGAAGCGAGGGCCCACGCAGCGGCGGCCAGGTGAAGAGGGGGAGGCACCTCTTTCTTCTTTTTGAGGAGACCATTCCCTGCTCCTGTGGAGTGTCTTTCCGTTCCTGAAGGTCAGGACAAGGTGACTAGGGGGCGCGGTCGTTGTTGAGCATTCTAGGCCCACTGCCTGAGGCCTCACTTCCCATTTCTTAGCAACAGAGACACGACAGCATCTACAGTTGCCAGGCCTGGAGTCTGGAGAAGAAACTAGGACCCGTACCACCTTTTGAGGACTCTGTGGAACATGGAATGCCTGGGGGGTCTTCTGGGCCCCTGCGTAGTATATAATAATGATAGTTTCTCATCTTTGCGCAAGATTTGAAGACTTTCAATTCTTCATAATATCATTTGATTCATGTAATCATAGGAATGAGCTGGTTTTTCTTATCTGATAGGTCGTAAAACTGGTAGAAAGTAGGTGAAAGTTCTGGTTCTGAGTGTCACCGAAGTGCTGTGACAGAAGCATGAGCCCTACCACCACTCAGTTCTTGTTTATGTCAGCTTGCCCTCACAGAACTTTCTGAACCATGGTGCTATCATTTCTATTTGTCAGAATGCAGAACGAGTGTTTTGAGCTCATAACAAGTTGCTTTTCAAATATGGGAGGAAAGGGAGACTCTAGTTTGACCTTGACTTCCCTGTTAGGAGCTATCTAGAAAGCTGACTGTGACTGTCAGATGGTTTTTTCACTCCTAACTTGACAGCCCTGGGAAGGTGTTATACTCAAAGGTTCAATGTCAAATGTGTACTTTGTTAATAAAAATAAAGCAAGCAAGCCTTTGTAGACATTCTCAGTCACAGTTCACTTTGTGAATCTTTTTTGATGAAGTGGCACAACTTTGATAATAGAATTTTACAAGTTATGCGTTGTACTCTTAGGAAGCATTGTGGTACTTTATTTTTCATCACATTGCTTAAATTTTACCATATGGTTTAAAATCATTATTTATCTGAAAATATTTTTGATCTCAATTCTGGGCAAAGGCAAGGGATTTGTACTTAATTATCTCTTCACATCTTTTTTTTTTCTTTTTTAGACGGAGTCTTGCTCTATTGCCCAGGCTGGAGTGCAGTGGTTCGATCTTGGGTCATTGCATGGGGATAAAACCGGTGGCTATATGGGGGCACCTGATTTTCATAGACTGCCCTTTCAGGGCACTCATCCTTTCAGTGTCCTTCCTCTTTGCGCATCACACATTGATTTCTCTCTAGTCTGGGCTGGGTTTCAGACTCCGGTCTAGCCATACCTCTTTCTTCGACCTCTTTCATGTCCTCCTCCATGCCCTCTCATTACTCCAGCTCCTCTCTCTCTTTTTTTTTTTTTTTTTTTTTTGAGATGGAGTTTTGCTCTTGTTACCCAGGCTGAAGTGCAGTGGCGCAATCTCGGCTCACAGCAATCTCCGCCTCCTGGGTTCAAGTGATTCTCCTGCCTCAGCCTCCCAACTAGCTGGGATTACAGGCACATGCCACCATGCTTGGCTAATTTTTGTATTTTTAGTAGAGATGGGTTTTTACCATATTGACCAGGCTTGTCACAAACTCCTGACCTCAAGTAATCAGCCCATCTCGGCCTCCCAAAGTGCTGGGATTACAGGTATGAGCCACTGCACCTGGCCTCTTCATGTCTTTTGATTGTTGAGGTTAATGATGTGGAAATAGTTGTTTCTTCCTGTCCCGTGGTTTAAGGGAGTCAGGCAAGATTATTTGATAAGATAAATGATTATGGATTTCTTGAACTTGGAAGAGAAGAATGATACCACACCATTTTTTAACTGAAAAGAGTATTGGAAAGTATGATTATTAGACTGGTGTAGAAGGAGATCTGGGCTATAGTTCATTCTCTTTCCAGAGCCTGTGACCTTGAGTAAGTTACTTCCTGAGTCCATTGTCTGTCAGTTGGGGATGATCTTCATTGAACAAATGTGTATTCAGCAGCTGTATGTTAGAAAGTGATGAGCAAGGCCAGGCGCGGTGGCTCACGCCTGTAATCCCAGCACTTTGGGAGGCCGAGGCGGACGGATCATGAGGTCAAGAGATCGAAGCTTCCTGGCCAACATGATCAAACTCCGTCTCTACCAAAAATACAAAAATTAGCTGGGCATGGTGGCACGAGCCTGTAGTTCCAGCTACTCAGGAGGCTGAGGCAGGAGAATCGCTTGAACCTGGGAGGCGGAGGTTGCAGTGAGCAGAGACCATGCCACTACACTCCACCCTGGCGACAAAGCTAGACTCCGTCGTAAAAAAGAAAAGTGATGAGCAAGTAGAATGTGTTTTTGACCATCACGTAGACTAACCCCCTCTTTTACAGGTGGAGAATCTAAGACCTTGAGAGCCTCAGTGACTTCCAGTAGCAGAGTTAGGATTAAAATCCTGATCTCCTTGTTTGTTCCTTCAGCTAAGATGAACGAACAATGTATGCAGTTTGCTTCCCAATAACCAGGCTGTCTCAAGTAACCAGCTAACACAGTTTCTCTGAGAAGCTTGTAAATTTACCTCTTTCGTGCTTGGATACATTTGAGAAGTGATGGTTACTACCTTAATACTCATGTTTGCAAAACCCTATCCCTACAGTCAAATTATTTCTACTTCATTAACCATATATTTACTGAGTGCCCACTGCTAGTTCTGGATACTGTGGTAAGTAAAGACAGTTCCTCTTCTCATGGAGCTTCCACTATATTCTAATGTACCTGACTGCAGAGGGCCTTGGAGATGTTTCTCAGCCATATACAGAATTTTTCTTTCCTTGGCTGGACCAAAGGTGAAGGTAGATAATAGAATGATGGGTGTTACTACCAGCACTAAGAGTACCTAACATTTATCTTACTGTGTACCACTGTGAGATAAGGCAGACCTATTAGCCTGATTTATAGATGAAGAAACAGGCTTAGAGAGCAAACATAGCGTCATGGTTGAGAGTATGGACTCTGGTATCAGACAACCTAGATTTGAATACTGTAATAGCCCTAATACTCATGTAGCTGTCATTTTGGGTAAGTTACTCAAACTCTCTGTGCCTGTTTCATTGCCTTTGGATACGATAATAATAGGACATCTGTTTCAATCATGTGATAGTTGCAAAGTATTTAGAACCCCACCTGGTACTTTGTAAGGGTAATATGATAAATTTGCCTAGGGCCTTATCACTAATTGTTAGTAGGTATGATTTGAATCTGCACGTGTCTGATTCCAAAGCCTGAGGGCTTAGCAACTGGCACTATACTGCTTCCCTTTGGCATTGAGCTCAGCCTGTTGATCAGGGCACCATAGATGATCCATAACCTGAGAATAGTGCTAAGTTGAATGTGTACTATTGTTTGACAGTACCTGCTATCAGGTGGTAAGATTAGAAACAAGAAAATAGGAGGTGAGTTTTTTTTTTTTTTGTTTTTTTTTTTTTTTTTTTTTTGAGACTGAGTCTTGCTCTGTTGCCCAGGCTGGAGTGCAGTGGTGTGATATCGACTCACTGCAACCTTCGCCTCCCAGGTTCAAGCAATTCTCCTGCCTCAGTCTCCCTTGCAGCTGGGATTACAGGTGCCTGCAACCAAGCCCGGCTATTTTTTTGGTAATTTTTAGTAGAGACGGGGTTTCACCATCTTGGCCAGGCTGGTCTTGAACTCCTGACCTCGTGATCCATCTGCCACAGCCTCCCAAAGGGCTGGGATTGCAGGCGTGAGCCACTGTGCCAGGCCTTTTTTCTTTTTCTTTTCTTTTTTTTTTTTTTTTTTTAAAGAGATGGGGTTTTCACTGTGTTGCCCAGGCTGGTCTCAAATTCCTGGGCTCAAGCAGTCCTCTCACCTTGGCTTCCCAAAGTGCAGAGATTACAGGTGTGAGTCACTGCACCCAACCAAGGAGGTGAAATTTTTGAAAAGCCATATTTACTCTCTGGTTTTTAGCATTTATTTTTGTGCATATGACTATGAATAGTACACAAGAGGGGCTGAGCAGTTGCAAATATGTTTATTAGGTGTTTGGTTTTGCCTTGAGATAACTGTGGTGCTGAGGTTTCATGTGAACTTGAGAAGTCGTGTAACCTCTTGCGTGTAAATTTGTGATGGCAGTTAATGACAAACCCAACATATTTGGCAGAAATTCTCTGTGCCATGTTAAAATAAAATCTGGCCGGGCGCCGTGGCTCATGCCAGTAATCCCAGCACTTTGGGAGGCCAAGGCGGGCGGATCACGAGGTCAAGAGATCGAGACCATCCTGGCCAATATGGTGAAACCCCATCTCTACTAAAAAAAATAAAAAATTAGCTGGATGTGGTGGCGTGTGCCTGTAGTCCCAGCTACTCGGGAGGCTGAGGCAGGAGAATTGCTTGAACCTGGGAGGCGGAGGTTGCAGTGAGCCGAGGTCGCGCCACTGCACTCCAGCCTGGCGCCTGGTGACGGAGTGAGACTGTCTCAAAAAAAATAAAATAAAAATAAAATAAATAAAATAAAATCTTGGTTTGAATTGTGAAACAGATTATCCTTATTGTATGGTCACTATGAGTACCTTCCCAGGTATCAGTTGTTGATTAGAATTGAGTGAATGAATACATTGGTAAACAAGCTTCTGTCTCAGATGTGGACAAGGGAACAGAGACATCATTCTGAGGATTAGGGGAACACACCATTGCCTTTCAAACCAACTGCTTCATGATGTTCATTGAAAACTTTGGCTGGGTGCGGTGCCTCATGCCTATAATTTCAGCACTTTGGGAGGCTGAGGTGGGTGGATCACCTGAGGTCAGGAATTCAAACCAGCCTGGCCAACATGGTGAAACCTCATCTCTAATAAAAATACAAAATAAGCCGAGCATGGTGGCACGTGCCTGTAATCGCAGCCACTCAGGAGGCTGAGGCAGGAGAATCACTTGAACCCAGGAGGCAGATGTTGCAGTGAGCTGAGATCGTGCCATTAATCTCCAGCCTGGACAAGAGTAAAATTCTGTCTCAAAAAAAAAAAAATCTTAATGCCTAGCACTGTTCTAGACACGAGGGATGCAGTAGTGAGCAAGAATAGTGGGGCTTGTAGTCCTGGGGAAAATAAATAGAAAAATAAGAATACTATAGTTACTGAGTGTAGTGGGGAAGATAAGGTAGAGAGAATAGAGGTGGGAACGTGGCATGGCTTTAACTGAGGTGTTTGGGGAAGACCTCATAGAAGAGGTGACATTTGAACTGAGACTTAAATGATACGAATGCAGCTGTTTAGCATTTTTGGAGGAGACTTCAAATAGAAGGAGCATGCGCAGAGCACCTAGGTATGAGCTGAGTGTGTTGAGGGTAAGAGCTAAGGCCAGTGTTGCTGCTGTGTCCTGAGGAGCAGAAGGTCTGAGCAAGAGGCAGGGGCTAGGGTCAGGCAGGCTTCGGGAAGGAAATCCAAGTGTAGTGAAAATCCACTGGAAGATTTTAAGCTAGGGAGTGACATGATCTGATCATTTGGGCTGCTACGTGCATGATGACCATAGAGGGTCAAAAGAAGGAGTCAGGGAGAGCAGTGGGGGACTGCTGGAGTCATCCCAGGAATGGCAGAGGAGTCCGAGACTAGAGATCTGGGAGTGGAGATGAGGAGATGTATTCAGAACTGGGATATCTTCGGAAGCAGATGGGTTGGATGAGGAATGTGAGGGATAGAGAATAAGGGTGACTCCTGGGTTTGGGGCCTTAGCAAGTGAGGGATGGGTGAGCTTGAATTCAGTGGTCATGTGTTTGCACAGTACTTACAACACTTAGCTATGGGCAGAATCTCATTGATAAATTCTTGATTCTTTCTTCAACTGTCAAGAACTTCATTCCACAGGTGAGAAAGCCAGATGACATCAAGTGCGTTACCCCAGGGCCCTCGTTTGAGTAGAGGGTGAGCATCCTGTGTCATGTAGACTCTGTCCTAGCTGGTCTTATTATGAAACCTGGTGTGTGCCCAAGAGGGCCATCTTGTAAATACTTACCTTTTTTTTTTATATTCTTTTTTTCTTTTTCCTTTTTTTTTCTTTTTGACATAGGGTCTCATTCTGTCACCCAGGCTCGAATGCAGTGGTATAATCACAGCTCACTGCAGCCTTGGTCTCCTGGGCTCAAGTGATCCTCCCACCTCATCCTCCCTAGTAACCAGGACTAGAGGCTTGTGACACCACGCCCAACTAGTTTTCTATTTTTTGTAGAGACAGGTATCGCCATGTGACTCAGGCTGGTCTTGAACTTGTGTGCTCTAGCAATCCTTTCACCTTGTGCTCCCTCGTGCTGGGATTATAGGTGTGAGCCACCACACCTGGCCAATGGGAAGTATTTAAAGTGAGTGTTGAGTCTTCATCGGCTCCAGTTTTCTTTGATGTGCCTGGTTTTCCCAGGACCTGGTTTGGAAGGCAGTGATGGGCTTTGGGCCTCTCAGCATGAAGGAGGGAAGGGATTGCAGTGAGGCTTCTCACAGCCTGTAAAAAGCAGCAGATGGAGCATCAGGAGCCTCAGGGAGACTTCCTCTGCCACTGGCTTACTGTGTAGCTTTAGGCAAAGTCTCAACTCTCTGTAGTCCTGCAGTTAGTTACACATCTACAAAATGGTATAATTAATAACTACTCTTCAGTTAAGAAGGGTTCTGAAGGCTTAATGTTTGAAAAGTTGTTTCAACTCTGTTTCATGTGCTATAAAGCATTGTGAGCCGGGCATGATGGCTCACACCTGTAATCCCAGTACTTTGGGAGCCTGAGGCAGGTGGATCACCTAAGGTCAGCAGTTCAAGACCGGCCTGACCCACGTGGTGAAACCCCATCTCTACTAAAATTACGAAATTAGTTGGGTGTGGTGGCGCATGCCTGTAATCCCAGCTACTTGGGAGGCTAAGGCAGGAGAATAGTTTGAACCTGGGAGATGGAGGTTGCAGTGAGTCGAGATCGTGCCATTGCACTCCAGCCTGGGCAACAAAAATGAAAATACAGTTTCACTCATGTTGCCCAGGCTGGAGTACAATGGCGTGATCTCGGCTCACTGCAACTTCCGCCTCCTGGGTTCAAGCGAGTCTCCTGCCTCAGCCTCCCGAGTAGCTGGGATTACAGGCATGCGCCACCACGCCTGGCTAATTTTGTATTTTTATTAGAGATGGGATTTCTCCATGTTGGTCAGGCTGGTCTCGAACTCCCAACCTCAGGCAATCCACCTGCCTCAACCTCCAAAGTGCTGGGATTACAGGCATGAGCCACTGTGCCCCCGCCAGTTGTGGCATTTATAAGCACTCACTATGTCATGAGTATGTTCACAGAGCTGATCTAAGACAAGGGCCCTGCCTGTGGAAGAGCTTTGAAGGTGGTGAGGGAGAAGTCGTTTAAATAAGTGTAATACATGGTGCTGAAGCACGGAGTAGGTGGGGGGGGATTTGCTGGGTGGGGCTAAATACAGCCTCAGCCACCCATCCTGGAACATGGATGTGGTGGTGGTATGTTGGTTCGCCCACTGCTGTGGTTGATGACAGAGGCCCATCCGGGCCTGGAGGAGCGGAGAACCGCATTACCCACCATCTGTTGAGCAATCAGGCCCTCTGCGCCAGTCACAGAACTAGGTCTTGTTTTACAGATATTGCCTCATTTGTCCTTCACAACAACCCTAAGAAGTAGGTGTGAGTAGCCTGTTTCACAATGATGAAACTGAGTCCCAGAGGGGTTAAATAGCTCATCTGAGGTCACAGCTAGCACACAAATGCAGATTTGACCCCAGAACTCAGGCTTTTTACCAGTCAGCAGACTGTTTCCCCAGAGAGAGTAGAAACTGATCACAGTGGAGTGGGCTAGATATAGGGTACACAGTTCAGTCGGCTCTGTGCCCTTTTGGGTATAAGTCTTTGTGGCTGTGATTGCCTCCTGCCCTAAATACCAGCGAGGCTGGCAGAGGAGATACTAGAGGGGTGGGTTGCACAGAGGCAGCTTTATTCCTTGACTGAGCTTCATCTCAGCCTCACAGGCTGCCTGTTGAGCTTGCAGAGGATGCCCGTCTCAAGTGTGTAGGTGCAGAGCTGCTGCCTGTGGGGCCAGAGCAGGGCTTGGGATTTGTATGCAGTTCACAATGTATGGCTGATGTGGGCAGCAAAAGAGAATTAGTTAGATGAGCGTATCTGTCATCAGCCTATTCCTTAAAGGAACCCTCTGCTGCCTTCGGTGCCCATTTAAAGGCTTTGACTTGGAGATACATGGCTTCTTGCTCTCTTTCAGAGGCTCCAAGCCTCTGAAAAGGACTGCATCACTTTTGTTCCCTCCAGTTGCATAGCAACCAAACTAGTTGACTGCCTTCTGGCAGGAGGGAATTGTTTAGCTTTGGCTTCTTAGGAGAGGAGCCAGGCGTCGCCTCCATGAGTGGGAGAAGATTGTTAGAAGCCCTGCAGTGGAGGTGTGGGAAGATGCTTCTCCTTAGGAGGGTGTGGACTGACGTGCATTCCTGTGTTGCCCACTTAGAGTTCACCTGAACTTTCTACCAGGAAGGGCCAGGCAGTTAGTTGCTAAGAGACATGAACCTGAGGTCATCCTCCTGTGAAATGGGCTGCCTTATGATATAGTGAGTTCCTCACTGCTGGAGACAGCCTGGCTAGGTTGGGTGAGTGTGTTAGGCATTCAAATGCAGAAGGAGTGGGTAGATGAGACCTTTTCAGTTCCATTTCAGTTCCGAGATGTGCTGTCCTGGTGCTTGGGACTGGTCTGGAGCTCTGGTCTTTGATGGCTGGGAAGGGAGAAGTAGGGAGCATAGTGGAAAAACAGCCACCTATAATCCTCTCCCCCGTACATAGGCAGGCCATGTTTTAGTAGCAGCATCTCATTCTCCCAGGAGAACTAAGTAATAGCAGCTTACATTTATTGAATGCCTGCCAGAAATACAGCTACAGAGCTCTATGCCTTTCATATATTTTTTTGTTACAGAATGCAGTATCTTCATAAAAGCTCTCTTCTCTCTATCCCAGTCCCCCGGGGGAATTTTGTGTTTATCATTCTAGACGTTTTTCCTCTGTATTTACAAGTCTTTCTTTCTGATTTTCACAAAATCTCTGCTTCCCCCGCCCACCCCCCAGATAGAGTCTTGCTCTGTCACCCAGGTTGCAGTATAGTGACTCCATCTTGGCTCACAGCAGCCTCAAAACTCCTGGGCTCCAGCAGTCCTCCTGCCTCGGCCTCCTGAGTAGCTCAGACTGTAGACACATGCCACCATGCCTGGCTAATTTTTGTATTTTTTTGTACTGATGGGGTCTCGCTTTGTTGCCTAAGCTGGTCTTGAACTCCTTGGCTCAGGAGTGGTGATGACCTACCTGACTTGGCTTCCTAAAGTGCTGGGATTACAGGCATGAGCCATTACACTCGGCCAAAATCTCCGCTCTTTTACCCCCCATGTTACAGAAGAGGAAATTAAGGCTCAGAGAGGTAAATAATCTTATCTGAGGTCCCACAGATAGGGAAGCTGAGATTCCAAGTCAGATCCCTCCAGCCCTAGAGTAGATGCCATTTCTGTGACTGGGCACTTGTCTTGGAGTGTTCCCATGGTGGCACTCTGACAGGTGCCTGGTGATTTTTCTGTCACTTGTTAAAGCAACTGCTTCAAGAGACCCGGCCTCTCCGGGAGCCCGGCCTGTTTCGATGGCTCAGCACCCTGAGCTCCGTGGCTTGCTCTGTGTGCTGGGGCTCCCCAACAGGCAGTGCTGCGTGCGCCGTGCTTGACAAGGTGGACGGCAGCTTGCCTGAGAATGTCAGTCCGTTTGGATTGTAGCGTTCTCTGGGTACAAGTGGTCCCAAGGGAAGACCTCCATCCTTTATAGGAAGGGGGGCAGCATATCTGACCTTGGCTGAGTGGGGTTGCGGCAAGTTTTGAGTGGGTATGCATGTGACGTGCCGTGGGGCGGGCCCTCTTTTGATCTGCCTCGGCTCTGTGAACCTGTGCTGTTGCTCACCACAGCCTCTGCCAGAGGCACTCCACTTGAGTTTGAAAGCACAATGCAGAAGGCTGGTGTTTGCGTCACGGCTCTGCCTTCATCCATTTCATCACTAAGTCTTTCTTGAACTTCTAAGTGTCGGACATTGTCCTAGGTTCTGAATATATTATGACCAGAATAGACCATTTTTGTCCTCATGGAGCTTATATTTTAGTGGACTTTACTTTCCCATCTGGTCCAAGTCTCTGTCTTTTCATCTAAACATGGGACCGAGAGACCTGTAGAGGTCCCACTTGGCTCAGTTGTTAGAGTGATGCAAGAGAGCTGTTGTCATCTCGCCAGCAGTGTCCTTTGTCTTGCCTAGCTGTCTGGTGCCTGGCTCCCCCGTGGGGGTCTGCTGTGGGAATGCCCCTTCTCTCAGCATTTGCCCACCGTTCTGTGTTGGTAGATGCAGGATCAGCAGAGCCTCCTTTGAAGCCCTGGAGATTTGTGTTCATCCAGCTAGACTCCAACAAAGGCACTCAGAGTCGGGAGTTGGGACTGGAGAACCCCCGTTGAGGACTCAGCCCTCCTGGCTGCTGGGCTTGAAGCAGAGGTTGGGAGACACTGTTATTGGCACAGGGAGAAAGTCACGGCCTTTGCAAGTTCCCAGCTGTTTGACCTTAGGCAGGCCCCTTCCTGTCTCTGAGCCTCTGCAGCTTCAGGCAGTTCAGGAGGCAAAGCTTTGTACAGCAAGGTCCACAAGAGTCACTGGTGCAGAGCTGTGTGGCAGCTGATATTTACTCCAAAACATATCTGTGGGCATCTGGCTACTGGTCACCCTGATGGGAGACTCCCACTTAGGTGTAAAATTCGGAAGTTGTTTTGTGGCTGAGGAAGTGCTACAGGGATGCTTAGGATGGAGAAGATACGATTGTGGTTTTCAGTGATTTGAAGAGCTGACTGTGGGAGATTGACTAGTCTCATTTGATCTGGTTCCAAAGGATAGGAGTAGGAAGTTAGGCCTATCATGAGTCAGGCACTAGTCTAGATTCTTTCCTTTTCATCCTCACTACAGCCTGTGAAGGCGTTATTCCCATTTTTACAGATGGGAAAAATTGATGTTTAGAGGGGTTAAATAAAACCACAGAAGGTTATACAGCTTGTAAGGGGTAGAGCTGGGATTTGAGCCCAGGTCTCCAAAGCTGGAATGACGTAATGAGGGCACATTTCCATTTGATTTAAGAAGCGTTACTTTAAAATCTTAGAACTGACCAGTAGTGGAATAGGCTTTCTGGAAGAGCGTGAGCTTCCTGACCTAATCATGTTGAACCAGGGGGCTTATGGGAGTTGCTGAGGGAGATTTTCTGCCTCGAGGCCACTTTAGTCCTGACCTTAGCCCCTTTGTTCCCCAGAAAGTAGGGGAAAATGGAGGGCGAAGGGGCAGTGAAAGTATTTCTTCTAGATGAGGGCCTGGAATTTACCAGTGAGTATTTAACAAGGCCTGAGACGTAGGGTCCAAGTATGGGAAAAATTTTTTCCATTTCCCAGTTTTGGGAAAACTGTGTTGGATGGCCTTACGGGTGATCTTAGGAATGTCCCTGTGATCCTGAGATTGAACTGAGCATTGAGTATGTTTTACTTTTGGAATCAGGAAATAAAAACAGAACTTGGCAAAGTTATTTTTAAAAAATAAGGCTGGGCCGGGTGCAGTGGCTCATGCCTATGATCCCAGCACTTTGGGAGGCAGAGGCTGGTGGGTCATTGGAGGTTAAGAGTTCGAGACCACCCTGGCCAACATGGCAAAATTCTACTAAAAATACGAAAATTAGCTGGACATGGTGTCATGCACCTGTAATCTCAGCTACTAAGAAGGCTGAGGCAGGAGAATCACTTGATCCTGGGAAGCGGAGGTTGCAGTGAGCTGAGATCACGCCACTGCACTCCAGCATATGCGACAGAGCAAGACTCTTTCTCAAAAAAGAAAAAAAAATGCTGGGCATGGAGGCTCACGCCTGTAATACCAGCACTTTGGGAGGCCAAGGTGGTAGGTGGATCACCAGAGGTCGGGAGTTAGAGACCACCCTGACCAACATGGAGAAACCCTGCCTACTAAAAATACAAAATTGCCGGGTGTGGTGGCGCTTGCCTGTAATCCCAGCTACTTGGGAGACTGAGGCAGGAGAATCGCTTGAACCTGGGAAGTGGAGGTTGTGGTAAGCCGAGATACTGCCACTGCACTCCAGCCTGGGCAACAAGAGCGAAACTGTGTCTCAAAAAAGTAAAAAATACAGGCCGGTGCGGTGGCTCACGCCTGTAATCCCAGCACTTTGGGAGGCCGAGACAGGGGATCACGTGAGGTTGGGAGTTCAAGACCAGCCTGACCAACATGGAGAAACCCCATCTCTACCAGAAATTAAAAATTAGCTGGGCATGGTGGCGCATGCCTGTAATCCCAGCTACTCGGGAGGCTGAGGCAGGAGAATCACTTCAACCTGGGAGGCAGAGGTTGCAATGAGCTGAAATCATGTTATTCCATGACAGCCTGGGCAAGAGAGCGACACTCCATCTAAAAAAAAATTAAATAAATAAATAAAAATAAAAAGCAAAAGTGAAAAATATGCCCAAAGCATCATCCTTCCTTAAATACTGGGCTGGACATGGTGGCTTACGCATCTAATCCCAGCCCTTTCAGAGGCTGAGGTGGGAGTATGGCTGATACTTGAGGATGTGTTCTCTCAAAACCAGAGTAACCTAAGAAAAGCCATTTGATTCCGGAAACCAGAATCCAACTAAAGAGAAGGACAGGATATTCTAGGGATACTAACGGATATGAGTTCCAGAGAGGTATTAGACCTTATGGGGAAGGAGACAGAGGCTCCAGGAGATGACGGGGCTGGTGCATCTCCTAATGCATTCATAATACTGAGTGTTGTAGCCGATGGAGAATTTGAGAATGAATTTGTGATAAGCACACCAAGTGTTGAAGTTTGTTTTCTTTGGGACAGGGAAATGGGGGGTTGGGACTTGATTCCTGGTTTCCTTTATAAGGATAGTTTTAAAATTTTAATAATGCATAAAGATGTTACTTTGATCAAAATAAAAAATCATATTAAAAACAAAACTATCAGCTGGATGCGGTGGCTCACGCCTGTAATCCCAGCACTTTGGGAGGCTGAGGCAGGTGGATCACGAGGTCAGGAGTTTGAGACCAGCCTGGCCAACATGGTGAAATCCCATCTCTACTAAAAATACAAAAAATAGCCAGGCGTGGTAGAGGCGCCTGTAATCCCAGCCCCTCAGGAGGCTGAGGCAGGAGAATTGCTTGAACCCAGGAGGCAGAGGTTGCAGTGAGCCGAGATCTTGCCACTGCACTCCAACCTGGGTGACAGAGCGAGACTCCATCTTGGAAAACAAAAATTATCAAATATTGCTAATAAGGGTTAGTATTATCATGGCTGTATTTGCTCAGAAACTTCAGCCCTGATACGTGCAGTGTGTGTACAGAGGATTCTATGGGAGCAGGGACTGTGGGAGGGAGAGATGCAGCGTAGACTAGTGTTTGCTGCCTTCCTTGGAGTCACTGAGTGTTAGGCACCCACAGGATACTCTGCACCAGGCCAGGGAGTCTGGTGGAAGGGGGTGGTGGTGGTAGAGGTCACTGGATGGGCTTCAGGGAGTCTGTAAAATTGTGTGTTTTATGTCTTTTCTATATTTTCTCCATGAAATAGATCTTGCTTTATATAGCGGAGGAAAATCCTGGTAATTTTTTTTTTTTTTAATAGAGACTAGGTCTCACTGTGTTACCCAGGCTGGTCTTGAACTCCTGCCTCAGCCTCTCCAAGTGCTGGGATTACTTTTAGTATTTTACATATTGCGTAATTACATACTTGCTATTCTTTGGGAATCCATTCATGTTATTTCATGCCTCACAGTAACTCAGAATAACATACATGTCATTTTATTCCTCGCATAATACTTCAGCTACTATTCTTTTTTTCCAATGAGGAAATTGGGCTGAACGTGCTTGTCACGTAGGTAGTAAGTGACAAGCTGGGCTTTGGAGTGAGGGTTAAGTCTATCTTTACTGTGCCATATTGCCCCTGGGAAACCCCAGGTCATAGTTCAGGCTTTTAGGGTGGCTAGCCATACTCTCCCCTGCCTGGCTGGGTTTCCAACCTGACCTTCCACCATTTCCTGCTTTGACTTTTTTTTGAGACACAGTTTCCCTCTTGTTGCCCAGGGTGGAGTGCAACGTCGCAATCTTGACTCACCACAAACTTCTGCCTCCCGGGTTCAAGCAGTTCTCCTGCCTCAGCCTCCTTAGTAGCTGGGATTACAGGCATGTGCCACCAGGCCCGGCTATTTTTTTAATTTTTTTTTTGAGACAAAGTCTCATTCTGTTGCCCAGGCTGGAGTGCAGTGGCACGATCTTGGCTCACTGCAGCCTCCGCCTCCCAGATTCAAGCAGATTCTCCTGCGTCAGTCCCCATAATAGCTGGGATTATAGGCAGGCACCACCATGCCCAGCTATTTTTTGTGTTATTAGTAGGGGTGGGGTTTCTCCATGTTGGTCAGGCTGGTCTTGAACTCCTGACATCAGGTGATCCGCCCGCCTCGGCCTCCCAAAGCCTTGGGATTACAGATGTGAGCCACTGTTCCTGGCCTCCTGCTTTGTCTTTTACATCCCAGCATTTTGAGTGATTGGCAGCTTCTGCACACTTCACTTGGTGAGTCTCTGTCTTTGTGCATACTGTGTGTTCTCTTCACCTGCCCTGCAAACGCCTGGTTGCCCTCTGCCACCAGGTGCTGCCCTCTCTGTGAAGCCTTGTGGAGATATTCCAGGCACAGCTACTCATTCCCTGTGCTCCACTCCTGCCCCTCGTGTGTGTCCTCCTTTCAAAGGTTACAGTGATATTTTGCATTTACTTCCTCATCTTGGCCAGACTGAGGTGTGTTAGTGTAGGGACCATCTCACTCCTCTTGGTATCCGAGTTGTTTTGCTTAGCACGTAATAGAGGACAAATGTGCTGCTAGGAAAGAGGTTACACGATAAGTAACCATCAATCTCTTCTATAATAGCTTCGCCTGTCTCAGATGCATTCTCTAGAGAGCAACCTCGGTGATATTTATTTATTTATTTTGATTTTTTTATGAGATAGGTTCTCACTTTGTTGCCCAGGCTGGTCTCAAACTCCTGGCCTCAAGCGATCCTCTCGCCTCTGCCTCCCAAAGTCCTGTGGTGATTTTTATTATTTATTTATTTGTTTGTTTGTTTGTTTATTTTTTGAGATGGAGTTTCCCTCTTGTTGCCCAGGCTGGAGTGCAATGGCGCCATCTCAGCTCACTGCAACCTCCGCCTCCCGAGTTCAAGTGATTCTCCTGCCTCAGCCTCCCGAGTAGCTGAGGTTACAGGCATGTGCCACCACACCCAGCTAATTTTGAATTTTTAGTAGAGAGGGGCTTTCACCACATTGGTCATGGCTGGTCTCGAACTTTTGACCTCAGGTGATCCACCTACCTTGGCCTCCCAAAGTGCTGGGATTACAGGCGTGAGCCACTGCGCCCAGTGGATTTTTATTTCAGTGCAAATGTGATCCTGTCATGATCCTGATTAAACCTTCAGTGGCTTCCCATTGCTTTTAGGATCAAGTTAAACATTTAACATGTCCTACTGTCAAGCTCCTATGCACTTACAAGACAGGGCCAAGACCTGACTATACCAGATACAATGAGCCACTTTCACTATCAGACTGTTTGTTACTTATATAGACAGCGAAAGGGAGAGTAAGCCACAAGGACCAGCTCCCCTGGTCCTCTTCTGGAATACCAAAAAGGATGACACCGAAACAAAAGAAGCTGATGACTGTGCCGGAAGGTATGGAGTGCCCTGTTGCCGAGGTTTCCCTTCAGCAGCTCTAGTGTGAGGGGCAGGGGCAGAAAGAACCTCACCCTATCGGAACCTGGAGGCAGGAGAAACTGTCTCCTGACAGCCTTCCTGGGGGAGATAGGAAGGCAGGTGGGAGATGGGCTCAGAGCAACTCCTTAGAGGCCTCCTGTCTTTTCAGGCTCCAGGGGGGATCCAGGTATCTGCCAAGACCCAGATACGCCGTGGCTCAAAGTTGTTAGGGCACCATTGTGTAGCTTTTCGACACCTTCAGTGTTTCTCGTGATACCTGGTTCCTTTTTGTCTTTTCAGTCTTACTTTCTGCCATTTCTTCTGCACTTTGCTACAGTCAAGCTGGTTTTCTTTTCTTTTCTTTTCTTTTTTTTTTTAGGCAGAGCCTCACTCTGTCGCCCAGATTGGAGTGCAGTGGCGCGATCTCGGCTCACTGCAGCCTCCGCCTCCCGGGTTCCAGGGATTCTCCTGCCTCAGCCTCCCGAGTAGCTTGGATTACAGGCATGCACCACCATGCTCAGCTAATTTTTGTATTTTTAGTAGAGATGGGGTTTTACCATGTTGGCCAGGCTCGTCTCAAACTCCTCCTCTCAGTTGATCCACCCACCTCAACCTCCCAAAGTACTAGGATTATAGGCGTAAGCCACTGTGCCTGGCTGGTTTTCTTTTCTTTCAATTGCAAATGCTTTCTTGCCATGAGAACCTTGCACATGCTGTCTCTCTGCGCCCAAATTCCCTGGACTCCTTCCCCTAAAGCCCATTTGTTTAGCCTCAGATCAAACATCACTTTCTTAGAGAAGCCCTTCCCCCAATTCTAGATTAGGCCGGCCAGCTTTATGCTGTTACAGCAGCTTAACGTTTCTCTCCTAGCGCTTCTCTCACATGGTCACTTACACAGTCCCTTGAATGATTGCTTGACCTGTTTTCTCACCTAAAATTTAACTCCGCAACACATAGTCTGGGACTGGAGAAATATTTAATGAATCAGGAACATGTTAGTTTAAATTGAGGAGGTAGTATGCGGGGGGAAGCATTGACTTGCAGATTGGAGGGCTTGAATTCTGCCTCTAACTACTGTTAACTAGGTATGTGAGCTTAGCATTCATATCCTCATCTGTCAAATGAAGCAACAATTCTTGATGATCTGAGGTCATCTTGGGTTGTGATAATCTGTACTTCTAGATGAATCATCTAATTAACAGAGCTCTAGAGGGCTGCTTATCTAAGGTGAGAATCCACCTGCCTATTTGGCCTCTCTACTTGGGTATCAGATAGTCCAATGTCCAGAACCAAACTCATGATCTCACCCTGCATGCCTGCTCTTCCTGTTGACTTCCCCATTTCAGTTTATAGCAACTCATTCTTCCAGCTACTTAGGTCCAAAATCTAAGCCGTATTCTTGACTTCTCTCACACCCGTTGGCCAACTTTTCAGCAAATCATACTGTTACTACCTTCAGAATACATCCAGGCTCCAGCCCCCTCTCAGCACCTCCGCCAGTGCTTCTGTGATCTTAGTCTCCAGCATCTTTCACTGGGCTGTTGTGTTGGCCTCCGGCCTGGTCTCTCTGCTTCCCTCTATTCTGTTGAGAGCAGCCCCAGGTCCTTGTAAAAAGTGAAGTCAGGTTACATAATTCCTCTTCAGCATTCTCCATCCCACTCGTGGTCGGCCGAATCTTAACCGTATTCTACAAAGTCCTATATAGTCTGATTCCCTGCTCCCTCTTGATCTCCCTCTTACTGTTAGCCCTGTTTGTCTGCTCTAGCCACACTGGCTTCCTTGCTTAAAACACATAGAACATAAAGTTTACTGTCTTACCCATTTGTGAGTGCATAGGTCAGTGGCATTAAGTACATTCACATTGTTATGCAGCCATCACCACTATCCATCTCCAGAACTTTTTCATTTGAATAGCTGAAACTACCCATTCTACACTAGCTCCCCATTCCCTCCAGCCAGCCCCTGGCAACCACCATTCTGCTTTCTGTCTCTGTGAATTTACCTACTGAGTATCTCATGTAAGTGGAATCATACACTATTTGCTTTTTGTTGTGTGTGTGTGTGTGTGTGTGTGTGTGTGTTTTTGAGATGGAGTCTTGCTCTGTCTTGGCTCACCGCAACCTTTACCTCCTGGGTTCAGGCGATCAAGTGTTTCTCCTGCTTCAGCTTCCCGAGTAGCTGGGATTATAAGCACGTGTCACTCTGCCCAGCTAATTTTTATATTTTCAGTAGAGATGGGGTTTCACCGTGTTGGCCAAGTTGGTCTCGAACTCATGACCTAAGGTGATCTGCCCGCCTTGGCCTCCCAGAGTGCTGGGATTACATGCGTGAGCCACCGCACCCAGCGTTTTGTTTTTGAGATGGAGTCTCTATTGCTGAGGCTGGAGTGCGGTGGCACAATCTCAGCTCACTGCAACCTCTGCCTCCTGAGTTCAAGTGATTCTCATCCCTCAGCCTTCTGAGTAGCTGTGATTACAGGCATGTGCCAGCATGCCCGGCTAATTTTTGTATTTTTAGTAGAGACAGGGTTTCACCATGTTTGCTAGGCTGGTCTCGAGCTCCTGGCCTCAAGTGATCTGCCTGCTTTGGCCTCCCAAAGTGCTGGGATTGCAGGCATGAGCCATTGCCCCTAGCCTGTTTTGTTTTTGTAGAGACAGAGTCTCGGCTGGATCAAAATATCAAACATATTTTGTGTGTATGCATAACAATCAAAATTTGGAAGCACTCACTCTGAGGTTCCTTTTGGCTGAGAACATCCTGTGGCCAATATTTGGATTTTTCTAGGGCCTTCTCTGAGGTGGCCTGATGAGGATGTAATGGGCTTTGAATGACTTCATACTTCCCTGAAGCCTCTCCACAAATGCCCATTATAATTTGGAGCAAGTTGCTCGTTCTGTCTGTTAGGCTTTTGCATCTCTAGCCAGTATTTTTGAACTTGAACTCAAACTTGATCCAGTTTGAGCCTGGATAAAATCTTGGCCTCTTTTGCACTTTGATTGCTCATATTTATTTATTTCTTTAAGAGACGGGGTCTCGCTGTGTTGCCCAGGTTGGAGTGCAGTGGCAATTCACAGACGCGATCCCACTACTGATCAGCACGGGAGTTTTGACCTGCTCTGTTTCCGACCTGGGCCGGTTCACTCCTCCTTAGGCAACCTGGTGTTCCGCCTCTCCCGGGAGGTCACCATATTGATGCCAAACTTAGTGCAGACACCCGATTGGCATAGCGCACTACAGTCCAGAATTCCTGGGCTCAAGCGATCCTCCCACCTCAGCCTCCCGAGTAGCTGGGACTACAGGCATGTGCCACCGCGCCCGGCGGTTGCTCATATTTCTGTGGCTTCACTGAATCTTGCACCTAATGTATAAAATAGCAACTATAACACTACAACACTTTTTGTTTTGGTGTCTTTCCTATCCTAGCAGATGGTAATCTTGAGTGTAGAGACCCCATGGTGGTGTTCCCAGTGTCCAGTGTGGTACAACTAAGCATCCCTCAGGTGCGCTATAGCAGATGCAACATGGGTGTGCCAAGATAATGAGCCCTGGCCCCACCCCCACCCTAGCAGGGTGACATGCCGAGCCTGCCCATTGCCTCCCAGCAGCAGGCTAGTCTGCTTACTGCTTGTGGTGTCCAGATGTATTATTTTGTTCATGTGCCTTAACTTGGAAAAGCTTGGAAGCCTTGTGGTAACAGCATTTGGCCCCTAGGAAGGTATTCATTGTTAAATGAATTCTTCATTAAGTGAGGTAGACTAGAGGGATCGTCATTCTCCCTGTTTTATAGAAGAAAGAGTGAGCTGGGTGACCAGCCAGGGGCCTAATCACAATTGAGTGCTGCTGTTCTGAGTCTCATGTGCATCCTGGGGCACCACACTGGGTTGCATTTCACATATGCACATATGTAGCTTGCTGCTTACTCGCGTGTACATGAAGGTGAAGGCTGTGGCTAAGCCAGAAGGGCCTGGGTTGTAGGAGGTTCTTCCTTGATACACATAAATCCATTCTGACATTGGTGCATTTTCCTCTAGGCCTTTGGGGATTAAAGGGGTTTATTGGAGAGTCTGCTTGCTGGGAAGGAATATTTATAGACTGTGAGCTGGAAGGAACTTTGGAGAACATCAGGTCCAGTGGTTACCAGATGTGGCTATCTCAGAGTAACCTGGTAATCTTTTATGGATGCCTAGGCCTTACTGCAGTTGATCTGGTTCAGAGCTCTGGGAGTGATAGGTCCTAGAAGCTGAGTTTTTATAAAACCTCCCAGGTAATTTTGATGCAGATGGAATAATCCAGTTCTCCTGCCTCCCCTTTTTTTGAGATAAGGTCTTGTTCTGTGGCCCAGGTGGGAGTACAGTGGTATACACCATCACAGCCCATTGCAGCCTTGACCTTCTAGGCTAAAGCTATCCTCCCACCTCAACCTCTCAAGCTGGGACTACAGGCATGTGCCAGCATGCTCAGCCAATTTTGTTTATTTTTTGTGGAGACAGGGTCTCACTGTGTTGTCTGGGCTGTTCTCAAACTCCTGGGCTCAAGCCGTCCTTCTGCCTTGGCCTCCCAAAGTGCTGGGATTACAGTTGTGAGCCCTGCGCTGGCCAAATAAATAATAATACTCTTTTTTTTTTCGGAGATGGAATCTCACTTTGTCACCCAGCCCAGAGTGCAGTGGTGCAATCTTGGCTCACTGCAACCTCTGCCTCCCAAGAGTTCAAGAAGTTTTCCTGCCTCAGTTTCCTGAGTAGCTGGAACTACAGGTGCACGCCACCACGCCTGGCTAATTTTTGTATTTTTAGTAGAGACGGTGTTTAACCATGTTGGCCAGGATGGTCTCGATCTCCTGACCCTGTGATCCACCCGCCTCAGCCTCCCAAAGTGCTGGGATTACAGGCATGAGCCACCGCGCCCAGCCTAATAATACTCACAGTAGTAATACCCAGACTACATTCTTAATTTCTTCCAAAATGTCTTTGATAGCTATCTTTTCCAAATCAAGATCTAATAAAAAACATTAAACACTGCATTGGTTTTTCCATTTCCATCTCTCTAGAATCTACAGCAGCACCCCCCACTTCCTGCTCCAGCCCTTTCTTCTCCATGACATTGACTCTTTGAAGAGACCAGGCCAGTTTTCTTATAGAATGTTCACTTTCTGGGTTTGATTGATTGTTCTTTTTTCCCCCTGCATTTCACTTACTCTGGAGGTAAGGTTCCAAAGCTTACTTAGATTCAGTTTAAACATCCTGGGCAAGAATTCTTCATAGGTGAGGCTGTGTCACCAGGAGGCACCAGTGTTGGGTGGTCCTGCTGTTGGTGGTGCCATGTTTGATCTCTGGGTTAAAGTGGTGGTAACCAGATCCTGCTATTATAAAGGTACATTTTTTTCCTTTGCCTTCAGAATGATAACTTCCTGTAAGTACACTTGCTGAAACAAAGGGTTTGCACATTTCAGAAAACCAAAACGCTTTTGATTATTGTCAAATTGCCACTAAACAATTATGCTACTCTACACTGCAGGGAGTGTGCTTTTCTGCATCTATTTGCCTGGTTTATTTTTTCTTTTTCTGATTACAAAAGAAACATATATCATATAACATTAAAAAGTTACAGGCCAGGCACGGTGGCTCACGCCTGTAATCCTAACACTTTGGGAGGCCAAGGCGAGCGGATCGCCTGAGGTCAGGAGTTCGAGCCCAGCCTGGCCAACATTGTGAAACCCTGTCTACTAAAAATACAAAAATTAGCCAGGCACAGTGGCTCTTGCCTGTAATCCCAGAGCTTTAGGATGCCGAGGCGGGTGAATCATGACGTCAAGAGATCGAGACCATTTTTGTCAACCCCGTCTCTACTAAAAATACAAAAAAAAATTAGCCGGTTGTGGTGGCATGTGCCTGTAGTCCCAGCTCTTTGGGAGGCTGAGGCAGGAGAATTGCATGAACCTGGGAGGCGGAGGTTGCAGTGAGCCGGGATTGTGCAACTGCACTCCAGCCTAGGCGACAGAGTGAGACTGTGTCTCAGAAAAAAAAAAAAAGCTACTGAAGTGGCCATGTGATCCTAGGACTTTGGGAGGCTGAGGCTGGCAGGTAACTTGAGTCCAGCGAATCCCTTGAGGCTAGGAGTTTGAGACCAGCCTGGCTAACATGGTGAAACCCTCGTCTCTACTAAAACTACAAAAATTAGCCGAGAGTAGTGGCAGACACCTGTAATCCTAGCTACTCAGGAGGCTGAGGCAGGAGAATCACTTGAACCCAGAAGGCAGAGGTTGCAGTGTGCTGAGATCGCGCCATTGCACTCCTTGGGCGACAGAGTGAGACTCCGTTTAAAAAAAAAAAATTAGCTGGCACAGTGGCTCATACCTGTAATCCCAGCACTTTAGGAGGCTGAGGCAGGCAGATCACCTGAAGCTTAGGAGTTCAAGATCAGCCTGTCCAACATGGAACATGGTTTAACTCTGTCTCTACTGAAAACACAAAAATCAGCGGGGCGTGGTGGCAGCTGCCTGTGGTCCCAGCTACTCAGGAAGCTGAGGCACAAGTAATTGCTTGAACCCGGGAGGCAGAGGATGCAGTGAGCTGAGATCGCACCACTGCACTCCAGCCTGGGCGACAGAGCGAGACTCTGTCTCAGAAAAAGAAAAAGGAAATGGGCTCATATTCTAATACTGTTTTGCTACTTATTATTTTCATTTGATCTGTCATGGAGGTTTTCCTGCTAGTAAAGGGTGACTTGTCTTACTCTTTTAACAAAAAGTTGTGGTCAAATCTAACATAAAATTTGACATTTAAACTACTTCCAGTGTTGAATTCACTAGGATTAATTACGTTCATAATGTTGTGCAGCCATCACCATTACCTTGTTTTTAAACAGCTGTTGAGTGGCATTCCATGGTGCATGAGCCAGAATTTATTCAGTCAGTGCCCTGTGTATAGACAATTGGGTTGTTCTCTTAAAAACAGTGCTGCAGACAGTGTCTTTGCCTGTCTCTCTGCTCTTTCATGTATTTTAATTAGTTTCCTGGAAGAAAGCTAGTCAAAGAGTGCATACACTTTGCATTTTAATATATGTTGCCTAACTTTCTTTCAAAAATGTTGATCCTCTTTACAGTCTTACTAAAAGCATCTAAGACTGATAAAGTATTGATTTGCTTTCGTAACTGCTCTTGCAAGGCTATCTGAACCTGCTCTGTATTTAACCCTCCTTAGTAAGGAAGAGCTGGTTGGGAAAGTAGAAGCAACATCCCTTTGTTTAACTAATCGGTATTTATGTACCACCTCCTGTGTATCAGGCTTGCTGTTCAGGCTGGGGGAATTTAGTTATGAATAAACAGACACAATCTCTCCCTAGTGGAGCTCACAGACTAAAATGGAGACAGACATCATCTCATAAATGAAGTCAAGAAGAGGCAAAGGGCATATATATAGGTAAAATCTATTTGGAGTTTGAAGAATCAACTGGATATTCCCTAGGCAAAGGGCAGACTGGGAATGGTGGTGGACAGAGACCATTCCAAACAGAAGAAAAACTGCATCTGTAAAGCCCTGTGGCAGTTCCCTTTAGAATCTGTGCTGGCCAAGGAAGTTCATTATGTTCAGTGCCCTTGAAGAAGGCCGGTTCTGAATTTCCCAGATAACAGATACATGAGATCCCACTGCTAGGACTCCATGAGCAGAAGGGGTTTTAGAGGGATGGCAGACTTTCCAAGGCAAATTCTAACAAATTACAAATAATCTGGAGAGGTGAAAGAGAGGCACCTAAATAAATCAGTTTAGAGTTTTAGAATGACTTGTCCAAAGTTGGAAGGGGGTCAGGTAACCAAGGAGAAACAGTACAGAGCAGCTGGAATACATCAGAGGGGGTGAGGAATGCCAAAGGACCCGATGAGCTAAGGCTTCTGGAAAATGCTAATCAGCCACAGGGGCCTTAAAGTGTCTGCAGTAAGAAAAATATGAAGAGGCATGCTGCTTCTGGCAATATCCGGAGAAGGAACACAATGTCACCACTTCTAGTTTTACATTCATTTCCTTATAACACTATAACACACATGGAACACTTCTGCTATGAACAGGCCATGTGCCAAGCATTTTATGTAGATGATTTCATTTTATATCAATGCTATGAAGTTTATCTTCATTGTCTCTATGGCACAACTAAGACTTGGGGGAGCTCAGATAACTTCCCCAGCATCACAGCAGTTAAGTGTTGGAGCTGGGTTGGGCAGTCGGACTGTCTGAACTATCCTACTGCGCCAGGAAAGGGTGGGCTATATGAGATAAGAGGGACTGGCCAAGATTCTAGAGGTAGCAGAATCCAAAGAAGTGGTCCATCACAGAGAGACCTGAGCTTGCATCCTGGAGTCACTACATACCACCTATCAAACTGTGACTTAATTCCCTGATTTCTAGCTTCCACATCTATAAGATGGGAATAACAGTTACCTGCACTGCTATATTGGGAATTCAAAATAGGCACAGAAAGTGCTTGGCATAAAGCAGGTGCTTTATAAGGGATTGTTTTTATTTTTATTCTAAGAGTAGGGTAAAGACCCAAAGCTAGTCTTTTTTTTTTTTTTTTTTAACATATGAGAGAGATGTGGTCCATGAATGAATGACACATGGTGTCTTAGTTCACTTTGTGTTGCTATAACAAAATACCACATACTGTGTAATGTATTAAAAGAATTTAGGCCAGGCAAGGTGGCTCATGCCTGTAATCCCTGTACTTTGAGGGGCGAAGGTGGGCGGATCACCTGAGGTCAGGAGTTTGAGACCAGCCTGGCCAACATGATGAAACCCCATCTCTACTAAAAATACAAAAATATTAGGCCGGGTGCAGTGGCTCACACATGTAATCCCAGCACTTTGGGAGGCTGAGGTGGGCAGTTCACCTGAGGTTGGGAGTTTGAGACCAGCCTGACCAAAATGGTGAAACCCCGCGTCTCTACTAAAAATACAAAATTAGCTGGGCATGGTAGTACCTACGTGTAATCCCAGCTACTCGGGAGGCTGAGGCAGGAGAATTGCTTGAACCCAGGAGGCAGAGGTTGCAGTGAGCCAGGATCATGCTATTTCACTCCAGACTGGGCAACAAGAGCGAAACTCCATCTCAAAAAAAGAAAATAAAAGGAATTTATTTCTTACAGTTCTGGAGGATGGGAAGTCCAAGATTGAGGGGCTGCATCTGGTGAGGGCCATCGTGCTTTGTCATCACATGGCAGAAGGTGTAAGGGCAGGCTGGGTGAGCTGGCTCACGCCTGTAATCACAGCACTTTGGGAGGCTAAAGCAGGCGGATTACGAGGTTAAGAGATGGAGATCATCCTGGCCAACATGGTGAAACCCTGTCTCTACTAAAAATACAAAAATTAGCTGAGCGTGGTGGCCCAAACCTGTAATCCCAACTACTCGGGAGGCTGACGCGGGACAATCGCTCCAACCTGGAAGGTGGAGGTTGCAGTGAGCTGAGATCATACCACTGGACTCCAGCCTGATGTCAGAGCAAGACTGCGTCTCAAAAAAAAAAAAAAGGTGTAAGGGCAATAGAAAGGGGGGGGAAGGGGTCAAAACTTACCCCCTTTATCAGGAACCCACTCAAATGACACCTAACCTACTCCTGTAATAACAGCATTAATCCATTCAGGAGGGTAGAGCCCTTCTGACCTAATCACCTCTTAAAGGCCCCACCTCTCAACACAGACAGTGGGCATTGAGTTGCCAACACGTAAACTTTGGGGAACACATTCAAATCATAACACATGGTGGCCTTGTCCTTGAAGTCAGTCCACAGGGTAAGCATATTTCTTGCCCATGTGTAGAGAATGAAATTAAAAAAAAATACAGGGTAAGCATATTGATATGGCCCAGCTTTTCACAGTTTCCTTGTGACATTTCATGCACTTTCAGCCTCTCATTGCTCTGAAGCCAGGAGCCAAGCTGAGATTTCCCTCAGTACAGGTGTAAAGAACAGGCCTGGAGAAGTTATGTGAATTGCTGAAGCCTGAATGTCTAGCTATGTTTTACTTTTTTGTTGCAATTAGCAGATAGACTAGTGAGAATGAGTGTTTCATTGTTACTAATTTATAAACCTAAACTGTTCAATCTGGCAATTTAAATTAAAATTCAGTGACATAAAAAATTTGATTCTTTGGCCGGGTGTGGTGGCTCATCCCTGTAATCCCAGCACTTTGGGAAGCCAAGGTGGGAGGATCCCTTGAGTCCAGGAGTTCCAGACTATCTTGGGCAACATGTTGAGACCTTGTCTCTAAAAAGAAAGGCCAGGCAAGGTGGCTCATGCCTGTAATCCCAGCACTTTGGGAGGCTGAGGCAGGCAGATCACGAGGTCAGGAGTTCAAGACCAACCTGACCAACATGGTGAAATCCCTTCTCTACTAAAAACTACAAAAATTAGCCAGGTGTGGTAGCACATGCCTGTAATCCCAGCTATTTGGGAGGCTGAGGCTGGAGAATTGCTTGAACCCCTGAGGCCAAGGTTGCAGTGAGCTGAGATGGCACCACTGCACTCCAGCCTGGGCAATGGAGCAAGACTCTGTCTCAAAAAAAAAAAGGCCGGGAGCAGTGGCTCACACCTGTAATCCCAAAACTCTGAGAGGCTGAGGCGGTGGATCCCCTGAGGTCAGGAGTTAAAGACCAGCCTGGCCAACATAGTGAAACCCCGTCTCTACTAAAAAAAAAAAAAAAACTTTAGCTGGGCATGGTCGCAGGCACCTGTAATCCCAGCCACTTGGGAGGCTGAGGCAGGAGAATCAGTTGAACCCAGGAGGGGGAGGTTGCAATGAGCCAAGATTGTGCCACTGCACTCCAGCCTGGGCAACAAGAGCAAAACTCAGTCTCAAAAAAAAAAAAAGACCGGGCATGGTGGCATGTGCCTATAATCCCAGCTACTTGGGAGCCTGAGGTGGGAGAATCACTTGAACTCAGGAGGCGGAGGTGGCAGAGAGCCTAGATCATGCCATTACACTCCAGCCTGGGCGACAGGGCGAGACTCCGCCTCAAAAAAAAAAAAAAAAAAAGTTCAGTTTCTCATGTGCACTGGCCACAGTTCCTGCGTGGCTAGTGGCTCCTATATTGGACAGCACAGATCTAGAACATGTTCATCGGGGCAGGAAGTCCTCTTGGATGGTGGTGGGTATAGAGAACAGACACTTTCACATATTAGGAAAGCAGAACGGCACGGTGATTAAGGGTGAAATGTGTAGCTGATTTCATTTGTGTTTAACACCGTGAAGTGTATCTCCATTAAGAAGTTAAATGACTTGCCTGGAGCAACAGTAGGCACGTGGATCAGTCAGGCTGGATTTGAGTCCCTCTTCCTACAGCGTGGCCTTGTCATTGATCCTCCATGTAAGCCTCAGTTTCCTGACTGGGAAAGAGGATAATCATAGGAGCCGCTTCACTGGGTGGCTGTGAAGATGAGACCATGTAATACATTGCAGGTGCATCACACCGCGCTTTTCTCACATAGGTACACCATAGTCTTTCTTTACCCATAAGTTGTATTCTATATTAACATATGATTTTGTTTTTTGGGGTTTTTGTTTCTGTTTGTTTTGTTTTGTTTTTTCAGATGGAGTCTCTGTCATCCAGGCTAGAGTGCAATGACGGGATCTCTGCTCACTACAACCTCTGCCTTCCGGGTTCAAGCGATTCTCCTGCCTCAGCCTCCCAAGTAGCTGGGATTACAAGTGCCTGCCACCACACCCCGATAATTTTTGTATTTTTAGTAGAGATGGGATTTCACCATGTTGGCCAGGCTGGTCTCGAACTCCTGACCTCATGATCCGCCCGCCTCAGCCTCTCAAAGTGCTGGAATTACAGGCATGAGTCACTGCGCCCTGCTTGTTGTGTTTTGAGGTCTTGTTCTGCTGCCCAGGCCAGAGTGCAGTGGCAAGATCATAGCTCACTGCAGTCTGGAACTCATGGGCTCAAGTGATCCTCCTGTCTCAGTCTCCCAAAGTGTTGGGATTACGGGTGTGAGCCTGGCCTATTTTGTCCTTGAGAGCTTTTGCTGTGTTGGCCACGTTGGTCTTGAATTCCTGATCTCAAGCAATCTTCCTGCGTCAGCCCGCTAAAGTGCTAGGATTACAGGCATGAGCCACCGCGCCTGGCCCAGTATTATTTCTTAAGCCTATTTCTAGGTATTGATATGTAGTCTGTAGTTTGCTTAACTGTGCCCTGGCTGGGGGGGAATTGACCCTTTGGCTTTTCCCGGTACTATAGATAGAATTATAATTTATTGCCTTGCCGGCTGGACTAGACACTAAGTATTGTTACAGTTGTTTTTATTTCTAAGGAAACTGAAGCTTAGAGCAATTAATTTCTAAAAATAAACAGATTGGTAATTTCACGTTGGAAAGATATCTAAGATGTGTTAGTAAATGAAAAAGATGAGTTGCAGGCCAGGATTGGTGGCTCACACCTGTAATCCCAGCACTCTGGGAGACTGAGGTGGGTGGATCACTCGAGGTCAGGAGTTTGAGACCAGCCTGGGTAATGTGGTGAAATCCATCTCCACCAAAAAAATACAAAAATTAGCCGGGGGTGGTGGTACACACCTGTAGTCCCTAGCTTCTTGGGAGGTTGAGACAGGAGAATTGCTTGAACCTGGGAGGCAGAGGTTTCAGTGAGCCGAGATCACACCACTGCATTCTAATCTGGGCAACAGAGCGAGACTCTGTCTCAAAAAAAAAAAAAAGAAATCAAAAGAAAAAGATGAGTTGCAGAACAATTTGTATGGTTTCTCATTTGTGTGAAGAACATGGTGGGAGTAGCTGTGTATACACTTGCAAACGCACAGGGTAATAGTAATAGAAATGCACTTGGTACTGATCTCTCCAGATCCTCACGATAGCTCTGTGAAGAAATGATTGCTTGGAGAGGTTAAATTGCCCAGGTTTGGTAAGTTGTGGGGCCTTCTTTAAACCCAGGGCTCTGCTGCTCCATCCACCCCATGCGCTGGGCTCCTCCCCCTGTCACGGGGTAGTGTTTGTCACTGCAGCTGAAATGTACTACCTTCTTCTATGCACATGCACTGTGGAAGGTCCTTTGACATCATGTCATTGGTGGGTTCTTTGCACCTACGCAGTGAGCAGGCAGTGAGGAGCCATTAGTCAGGTTTGAGCTTGAGTGGAAATGGGTGTGAAGTCTGTACCGGGGATGTCGCCCCTGCCATAGATAGGTTAGAATGGATGATGGTCGTGGGGGTGCTGTTTCAGAATGTGGCCAATTCTCACTACTGGGTGACTGGAACCAGGAATGCCTGCTGTGGGTACATACTGGGTTCAGCTGCTGAACAGAGTTTGGATTATATATCCAGGTGACATAAAGAAGGAACCCTGGGGCAGTGGCTTCAGCTTTGCCTCTTCCCTTACCCAGGGCATGATGGGAAACACCGGCCATCTAGAAAGGAAGCAGCTCTTTCCTTCTTGCTGTCATTTCTTTCTTTCATTCATTCCTTCCTTCCTTCCTTCATTCATTCATTCATTTATTTATTTATTTATTTATTTATTTATTTTGAGACGGAGTTTTGCTCTGTTACTCAGGCTGTAGTGAAGTGGCGTGATCTTGGCTCACTACAACCTCTACCCCCTGGGTTCAAGCAGTTCTCCTGCCTCAGCCTCCTAGGTAGCTGGGATTATAAGTGCCTGCCACCATGCCTGGCTAATTTTTGTGTTTTTAGTTGAGACGGGGTTTTGCCATGTTGGCCAGGCTGATCTTGAATTCCTGACCTCAGGTGATCTACCTGCCTTGGCCTCCCAAAGTGCTAGGATTACAGGTTTGAGCCGCCGCGCCTGGCCTCTTGCTGTCATTTCTTTGAATTCATTTATTCTTTTCTGGTAACAAAGGTACCCTTGAGGGTTGACATTTATAGTTTAAAATTAACTAATACAGGCCAGGTACAATGGCTCATGCCTGTAATCTCAGTGCTCTGGGAGGCTGAGGCGGGAGTATCACTTGAGACCAGGAGTTTGAGACCAGCCTGGGCAACATAGTGAGACCCTGTCACCACGAAAAAATAAAAATAGAATAATCAGGTTGGGTGCAGTGGCTCTATAATCCTAGCACTTTGGGAGGCCGAGTCGGGTGGATAACCTAAGGTCAGGAGTTTGAGACCAGCCTGATCAATATGGTGAAACCCCATCTCTACTAAAAGTACAAAAATTAGCCAAGTGTGGTGGTGTGCACCTGTAATCCCAGCTACTCAAGAGGCTGAGACAGAATTGCATGAAGCTGGGAGGCAGAGGTTACAGTGAGCCGAGATTGTGCCACTGAATTCCAGCCTGGCGACAGAGCAAGACTCCATCTCAAAAATAAACAAATAAATAAAATAAAATAATTGGGTCTTGTAGTGTGTGCCTGTAGTCCCAGCTACTGAGACAGCTAAGGTGAAAGGATTGTTTGAGCTCAGAAGTTCCAGACTGCAGGGAGCTATGATCTTGCCCCTTCATTCCAGCCTGGGGAATAGAATGAGATGCTGTCTCTTAAGAAAGAAAAATTAAATTGACTAACACAGATCCCACCATAACAATCATTTATTTATTGCTGTGTAACAAATTGCCCCCAAATTTAGAGGCTTAAAACAACAAGCATTTATCTCATATTTCTGTGGGCCAGGAATCTGGGAGTGACTTGGCTGGGTGCTTCTGGCTTGGGGCCTCTCCAGAAGTTGCAGTGAAGATGTCAGCCAGGGCTAGTTATCTGACGGCTTGAACTGGGGCTGGAGCATTCGCTTGCAAGGTGGCTCACTCACACCTGGCAGGGTGGTGCTGACTATTGGCAAGAGGCCTCTGTTCCTGTCTAGGTGGTCCTCTCCCAGGACTGCTAACAGCATGGGGACTGTCTTCCCCAGAGAAGTCCTAGAGAGAGAAAGCCAGGCAGAAGCTGTTCTTTACTGATCTAGTCTCCAAGTCCCATAGCATCACCTGTTACATTCTATAAAGTAGAAGTAAGTCCGCCATGCATTCAAAGGGAGGGTAATGGCAAGGTGAAGTGGCTCACGCCTGTAATCCCAGCACTTTGAGAGGCAAAGGTGGGCGGGTCATTTGAAGTCAAGAGTTTCAGACCAGCCTGGCCAACATGGTGAAACTCTGTCTCTACTAAAAATACAAAAATTACCCAGGTGTGGTGGCAGGTGCCTGTAATCCCAGCTACTCAGGAAGCTGAGGCAGGAGAATCTGAAGCTTGAATCCAGGAGGCAGAGGTTGCAGTGAGCTAAGACCCCACCACTGTACTCCAGCCTGCGTGACAGAGTAAGACTCTGTCTCAAGAAAAGGGAGGAGAATTAGGCATTACCTTTTGAAGGGTTGAGGAAGCATCCAAAGCTTATGCACAGGGTTTTCCTCATTCATTCTTCCCCTCTGACCCACAGATACTTGTTGACTCTCCAGTACGTGCCAGGTAGTGCAGACATAGAGGTGAGTAAGATAAATGAGGCTTGATCTCAACCCTCTAGGAGCTTATAGAACCAGTAGACTACTAGCACTATGGTTTGGATAGTGCTTTACAGCTGAATGAGGTCTTTCACTTGTGTTCTCATTTAACCTTCCCAGGACCCTTGGGTGATCACCAGAGCTGGTTATATCCTTATTTTCTATCTCATCGGGGTTTTAGACAATGGGGGCTTCTGTTATACTGATACAACTTGACTTTGATCCCAGTGATTTTGCCTATAAATCCCTTGCACTTTTTTCCTGCCCCAGGCTGTGTTCCTTGTGGCTGCTTTGTCATCCCTGTGTTGCAGATGAGGAAACTGCTGCAGTTACTGAACAGCTCTCGACACTTTAATTCCTGTACTTTTTCACCATACCGAGCTGCCCTCAGGGATGGACTCTCCCAAATGCTCCGTTGACAGTGGCTGTCATGTTTCTTCTTGCAGAAAGCCCTGGGTGTGCGGCAGTACCATGTGGCCTCAGTCCTGTGCCAACGGGCCAAGGTGGCGATGAGCCACTTTGAGCCCAACGAGTACATCCACTACGACCTGCTAGAGAAGAACATTAACATTGTTCGCAAACGGTAAGGCTGCAGAAGGGAGCTCATGACTGCTGAAGGGCACTGCCTCTGCCTGCCCCAGTCAGGCAGCAAAGGAGGTGTTTCGTGACAGATGGTTGGTGATGGTGGCAGGGTCAAGGTATTCAGGGTACAAAGGTTTCTGCTGAGGAAAAGCATTCCAGATCAGTGGTGGAATTTCTGCCCTCTCTGCAAAGGGAGAATCTGTGTTATTAAGAAGCCTCTAGATGTGAACCGTAGCCAAGTCTCAGGAATGCTTTGGTGCTATAACCTGAACCTCCCAACCTTTTCCTGGCAGGCTGCTGACCTTGGACCTGCCCTCTGGAAGCCACAGGTCCAATGCATGGAGAATCGCCTTCCATTTCCTCTTCAGTGCACAGGCACAGAGGAGAGCTCAGGTCTGAGATACAGAAGATAAACTAAGATATGGGATCTTTTATATTTTTAAAAATTTTATTTTTATATACTTTTAGAGACAGAGTCTCGCTCTGTTGCCCAGACTGGAATGCAGTGGTGCGATCTTGGCTCACTGCAACCTCTGTCTCCCAGGTTGGAATGATTCTCGTGCCTCAGCCTCCTGAGTAGCTGCAATTACAGGTGCCTGCCAGCATTCCTGGCTAATTGTTGTATTTTTAGTAGAGATGGGGTTTTGCCATGTTGCCCAGGCTGGTCTTGAACTCCTGAGCTCAAACGATCTGCCCACTTTGGCCTCCCCAGAGGCCTGGAATTACAGGCATAAGCCACTGCGCCTGGCCTATTTCATTTTATTTTATTATGTTATGTTATGGTTTTTTTTTTTTTTTTTAGATGGAGTTTTGCTCTCATTGCCCAGTTTGGAGTGCAATGGTGCAATCTTGGCTCACCATGACCTCCACCTCCCAGGTTCAAGTGATTCTCCTGCCTCAGCCTCCCGAGTAGCTGGGATTATAGGCATGTGCCATCACACCTGGATAATTTTGTGTAGTAGAGACGGGGTTTCTCCATGTTGGTCAGGCTTGTCTCGAACTCCTGACCTCATAATCCACCTGCCTCAGCCTCCCAAAGTGCTAGAATTACAGGTATGAGTCACTGCGCCTGGCCTGTTATGTTATTTTTTGAGACAAAGTCTCACCCTGGTCCAGGCTAGAGTACAGTGGTGCAATCTTGGCTCACTGCAACCTCCGCCTCCCAGGTTCCAGCAATTCTCATGCCTCAGCCTCCGAGTAGCTAGGTCTACAGGGATGCACCACCATGCCTGGCTAATTTTTTGTATTTTTAGTACAGAGGGGTTTTACTGTGTTGGCCAGGCTGATCTCAAACTCCTGACCTCAGGTGATCCGCCTGCCTTGACTTCTCAAAGTGTTGGGATTATAGGTGTGAGCCACTGTGCCCAGCTGGGACTATTTCTCTTGAGACAGGGTCTCACTGTGTTGCCCATGCTGGAGTGCAGTGGCACGATCACAGCTCACTGCAGCCTCAACCTCTTGGGTTTGAGCGATCCTTTCACCTTAGCCTTATAAGCACTGGGACCACAAGTATGAGCCACCATGTTCGCCTAGTTTTTGTATTTCTTGTAGAGACGGAGTCTTGCCATATTGCTACTGATCTCGAACTCCTGGGCTCAAACTGTTCTCCCACCTTGGTCTCCCAAAGTGCTGGGATTACAGTGTGAGCTGCAGTGCCTGGCCTAAGGTGGGATCTTGAGCATGTTTTCTCGGCCTCATTTTCCTCACTTGGTAAAATGGCAGTTAGCTCCGCTCTGCTGTCCTGTGTGCCAGGTCCTGGGCTGGATGCTTCCACCAAAAGGATGAGTAAGGTACCACAGAGGAAGAGGAGTCGGGGCCGGCAGTGCCACACTTCCACATTCCTCTCCATCAGGCATGAAGGAGAGCTGTCAGAGAGGTTGGCTTTGATTGATTGGAGCCTGAACAACTCCAGACAGGGCTGTGCCCTTGCCTGCCTGGTGGCTTCTTTGATATTGACAGTGGTGATCCTGGGAGAAAACAGATCTGAGTCTACCCATTGGGCAGCTGAGGCTCAGCTGGAGAAGGAACCTGCCCACGGCCATGCAGTGTGTGCGGGGTGGTACCTTGTCCAGTGGTCTAAGCACAGCTCTAAGCTCAGCTGGAGAAGGAACTGCCCACGGCCATGCAGTGTGTGAGGGGTGGTACCTTGTCTAGTGCCCTAAGCTCAGTTCTAAGCTCAGCTGGAGAAGGAACGTGCCCACGGCCATGCAGTGTGTGAGGGGTGATACCTTGTCCAGTGCTCTAAGCACTACCCCATACTCCCTTTCTCATGCCACTTTGCTTTCTGTCTACTGGCATCCCCACTTCAGTGTTTTGTTGTTTTTTTTTTTTGAGACAGGGTTTTGGTTTGTTGCCCAGGCTGGAGTGCAATGGCGCAATCTCGGCTCACTGCAACCTCTGCTTCCCAGGTTTAAGCGATTCTCCTGCCTCAGCCTCCTGAGTAGCTGGTATTACAGGCGTGCACCACCACGCCTGGTTAATTCTTGTATTTTTAGTAGAGATGGGGTTTCATCATGTTGGTCAGGCTGGTCTCGAACTCCTGACCTCATGATTCGCCCACCTCAGCCTCCCAAAGTGCTGGGATTACAGGCATAAGCCACTATGCCTGGCCCCCACTTTGGTTTTAAGGGTAGGGACTTCCTTAGTCTGTATCTCCAACAGCCTCCAGCATGGTGAAACCCCATCTCTACTAAAAATACAAAAAATCAGTCAGGCATGGTGGCAGGTGCCTATAATCCCAGCTACTCGGGAGGCTGAGTCATGAGAATCGCTTGAACCCTGGAGGTGGACGTTGCAGTGAGCTGAGACCATGCCACTGCACTCCAGCCAGAGCGGTGTCTCTGGTGACAGAGGAAGAGACTCTGGCTTAAAAAAAAAAAAAAAAAAAAGCATTCTATTCTAAGAATTTTTTAGAAGTCCAGGGGAACTTGCTGGGAGACTCGTCTTCTACCTTATGTCTCTGACAGAAGGGGTCTAAGTCTGTTCTTGATAACTGGATTTGTGTCATCTGGAGAGCAGAGGGACCGATGGACATGAAGACCCGTTTTGTCATCTTCAGTTAATCCTCAGGGACATTCAAGGATGAACCCATCCTAAAGCTTTGAGCTTTTTTTTTTATAGCTTCAATCATTTGCTTCTAAGGCCTTGGGTTTTTAAGCCCATGTGCTATTTTTTGTCTGCCTTGGGGCCCCAGAAGGAGGGGTTGTGCTCCCTGCAGTGAGTCATTGCCTGTACACCAGCACTGGCGGTGTTGCCACAATCAGTGCAGGCTGTACCTCAGGCTAGTGCTATTTTTATTCGTAGAGATGCTTAGCATCGCCAGTTGGTCTGCTGTTGCTGGCAGATCCAGCACCTTAGGGAACTTTTTTTTTTTTTTTTTGTAGGGTCTTGCTCTGTTACCCAAGCTGGAGTGCAGTGGTTCGATCATGGCTCACTGCAGCCTTGACCTTCTGGGATCAATCCATCCTCCTACTTCAGCCGTCCATGTATCTGGGACTGTAGGCACATGCCACCATGCCTAGCTTCTTTTTATATTTTGTAGAGGTGGAGTTTTGCCATGTTGCCCAGGCTAGTCTCGAACTCCTGGACTCAAGTGGTCCGTCCGCCTGTCTGCCTCGGCCTCCTAAAGTGCTAGGGTGACAATCGTGAGCCACCACACCCAGCCCGAAACTCTTACTTTGAAGAGGTTGGGTGACCTTGGGGCGAGGGACTGCAACCAGCAGAAGGAAGTTGCTCTGCCTTCTCAGCTTTCATATTGATGATCACAATAACGACAGAGGCGGGACGAGGTGGCTGGCACCTGTAATCCCAGCTCTTCGGGAAGATCACTTGAGCCTAGGAGTTCAAGACCAGCCTGGTCAATATAGCAGTACTGCATTTCTATAAAAATCAATTAATCAATAAATAAAATTCACCAGTGTGGTGTTATGTGCCTATAATCCCAGCTACTCAGAGGCTGAGGCAGGAGGATTGCTTGAGCCTGAAAGGTCAAGACTGCGGTGAGCTGTGATTGTGCCACTGTACCCCAGCCTGGGTGACACAGCAAGACCCTGTCTGAATAATAATAATAATAATGAAAATTGGACATTCACCAGGTGCCGGCCTGTTCTAGGTTCCAGGTGTGGAGAGACTGTGTAGGTTAGCATCAGGAGCACAGCCGTAGGGCCACACTACTGCCTCCTGGTGGTCCACCCGTGCCCCTCGCTGGCTTCGTGGTCTGGAGCAAGCCACTCCGTCCCTCTACGGTGCAGCTTCCTCATTTGTGCTGTGAGGATAAATGAGTTTATACATGAACATGTTTAAGATAATGCTGAGCCGAAAGTGAATGCTACAGTAACGCTGGTCTCTAGTGACGGAAAGCAGATCAGTGATGGCCAGGCAAAGGGGTGGGAGGGAGTCACCAAGGGGTGGGGAAACTTGCAGGAGAGATGGATATGGTCAGTATCTTGATTGTGGTGCTGGTTTCACAGGTGTATACAGTGTCAAAATTTAGCAAATTGTGTACCTTAAATATGCAGTTTATTATATGCCAATTATACCTCAATAAAGCTGTTTAAAAGTGAAGCACTATAGCCGGGCACAGTGGCTCATGCCTGTAATCCCAGCACTTTGGGAGGCTGAGGCAGTCGGATCCTGAGGTCAGGAGTTTGAGACCATCCTGGCCAATATGGTGAAATCCCATCTCTACTAAAAATACAAAAATTCAATGGGCATGGTGGCGCACCCCTGCAGTCCTAGCTACTAGGGAGGCTGAGGCAGGAGAATCACTTAAACCCAGGAGGGGAGGTTGCTGTGAGCTGAGATCGTGCCACTGCACTCCAGCTGGGGCAACAGAGCAAGACTCTGTCTCAAAAAAAAAAAAGCAGCAGCAGCTATAGAAGTGCAAGCTGTTATCTCATCCCAGCACAAGCCCTGGACTTTAGAGGTGGGCTGGCTGAGCTCACTGGGGAGAGCAGTTGCTTGTCTTGTTAAATAGCAGCTTCAGTAATAGATTAGGTTTGGGTTTTTGTTGTTGCTGTTGTTGTTATTGTTTTATTTTATTTTATTAGAGACAGCTTCTTGCTCTGTTGCTCGAGCTGGAGTGCAGCGGTGTGATCACGGCTCACTGCAGCTTCGATCTCCTAGGCTTAAGTGATCCTCCTGCCTCAGCCTCCTGCGTAGCTGGGACTACAGGCATGCTTCACTCTACCTGGCTCATTGTATTTTTTATAGAGTTGAGGTTTCACTCTGTTGCCCAGGCTGATCTTGAACTGGCCTCAAGCGATCCTTCTGCTTTGGTCTCCCCAAGTGCTGGATTACAGGTGTGAGCCACTACACTAGGCCCCCAGGTCAGCGTTCGATTCCCTGACAGCATTTCTGACTCCCAGTCTGACACTCTTTCTTGGCCTCAAACAATAGGGCAGAACCTGTCAGATGTGGATCAAACTCTCCTCCCTAGGAAGGACGTCTCAAGTTTGGCCTAGGCTTTGAGAATTCTGGGGGGGCAGAGCGTGAGGTCCGGCAGGGGCTATTGTGGCAGGTGGGATGGCTGCTTTGTTGTGTAGGTGCAGCCGGGAGTCAGTGGGGAACGTTGAGCCTGGTGGGGAGAGTGGACCTGTGCAGAGCTCAGTCTAGATGGGTGGGAGGCTGGCAGGAAGAAGGCGGTTGAGTCCTGACAGGGCTGAACCCCAGGGCAGGTTTGGACTGCCATTTTGGCTCTGATGAGGAAGGGAGGGGTGGAGCCTTGGGGGAAGTGGGGCCTAGGAAGAGGAGGAGGAGTGAGAGACAGGTGGCAGTGACTGGGTCTCCATTCTTGAAAGCTGACACATACTCCTGTCTGTGCGGTGAAAGTGAGCGGCACTAATGGGCAAAGCTTTAGTGTCATAGTTGGGTAACCAGGCATCCCTCGCCTGAGGGGTAGAGGGTTGTGGATGGCAGATGGGGTGGGCAGGTGAAGGAGGTGCTGGTCCTGATTCCTTGCGTCTTAGTGGGTAGTGGGGCTAAGGGCACAGAGGAAAGTAGCGAATCTACCTGTGAACTTGGTCACTCTGCTGAGCCTCTTCTTCTGGGTTGTTTTGTAAAATGGCAAGAATGATGAGATGTGTGTTATAGGGACTTACTGGATAATAGCATTTAATATGCGGGGAAAGCCAGGATCCTTGGAAGAGAACCAGCCCTGCCCTCTTGTGATGTTGTCATTCACTTACTCGTCAAGTGATTGCGGAGCACCTAACGAGTGTCAGGTGCTGCAGGAGGTCAGGAGGTGCCGAGGTCAGCAGGACCCAGCAGCCCACCCAAGTGGAACGGGAGGTCCTGAGTTCAGGCTCCCTGTCCCTGGCCACTGTCGAGGTTGCCACGTGGACCGAAAGGGAGAGGCAGGGTGGGAGGAGGTCATGCAGCTGGCACCAGGCCACCCCTTGCTCTTCTCCTCCTAGATTGAACCGGCCTCTGACCCTCTCGGAGAAGATCGTGTATGGACACCTGGATGACCCGGCCGGCCAGGAAATCGAGCGGGGGCAAGAGCTACCTGCGGCTGCGGCCGGACCGCGTGGCCATGCAGGATGCGACGGCCCAGATGGCCATGCTGCAGTTCATCAGCAGTGGCCTGCCCAAGGTGGCCGTGCCATCTACCATCCACTGTGACCATCTGATTGAGGCCCAGCTCGGGGGGCGAGAAAGACCTGCGCCGGGCCAAGGTGAGCTGAAGGTGGCATTGGAGGTGGGCAAGTGGGTGAGGACAGGGCGAGAGGCCTCATCCTTACACTGGAGCAAACCACGGCATTGCCTCCAAATGCTCACAGGTCTTTGGATTGGTCTGCTTTAAAACCTGGTTTTGCTCATTTCTCTTTCTAAAAATACCACTTGCTCATTATGTTACAAAATACAGAGGAAGCCTAAAGAAAGTAAAAATCATCCTCGACCTTAGCACACTAAAGGTCCTTTTTCTGTCCCGTTGGAAAGATGATGCAGACCCTTCCAGGTGTTCTGGAAGGGACCCTACAGGCCTTCCTTTCTGCCTGAGTAGTGAGGGGCGCATCCTCGCACAGTTTGCCAGCATCCCATTTGCACTCACTCCTGCTCTTTTCTGATCCTCTGAGGACCCTGTCTGGGAGGTAGGCCCGATAGGGTCACTATTTGTAAATTTCAGGCGGCCATGGCACCATACTTGAGTTCTGTAACTATATGAGAGCACAATCAGGACTCAGCCCTGGTCCCGGCTCCCACTCTGGTCCTCTCTCACTAAGAAGTCTCCTTTGGGGGCCATTCTTCTGTGAATTTCACTTAACTACATGGGGGTGGCTGTATGCCATGCTGAAGGCCTTTCCCCTACCCTGCTATGAAATAGAGTCCCTGCTCCTTCTCCCAGGCTCGGCTTGTGGGACCTTTGTGTGAGCCTGCCCTTGGCAACGGTGGACCTCTTTCTGCCAGCTCGGGGCCTCCCCCACTCTCTGGCCCCTGCAGTGGGAGTGGATGGCCCTCATGGGGAGGGGCGTTGGCAGGAGCTGAATGCTGGCAGGGCCGTGGCCTGTGGGCACGCGATTGAAAGCGCTCCGGCTCCCAGGGGTCAGCATGGCTCAAAGCCTCCCAGCCCCATGGGAAACACTCAGGGCAGCGCTCCCACTCAGGCCTGCTCTTCCACCCTGGCCCGCTGGTGTGTATCCTGGCTGCACAGTGGCTCTTTCCACTCAGCTGAAAGGCGAGTCCTGGTGGGGGTAATGTCAGGAGCTCCCACAGTGCTGGGAGCTGCACATGGCCAGGAACGTGGGTCCTCTTCAGCCCTGGGGACAGCTGCCCACAGCAGGGCCACTACCTTTAGGGGCTGGCCCTCTGCTTGCATTGTGGGCTCAGAGTCAATCTTCTGGAGATGAGTTTCACAATCATAGGATTCAGAGCTCATTCCGTCATGCATTCAACAAACATTTATTGAACATTCTTTATGTGTCAGGCACTGGGCTAGGTGCTGGAGTTCAGCGTGAACAGGTCAGGCAGGTGCCCTGCCTTCATGGATCTGGTCAGAGGGGTGGATGCTAACAGTGGCCGAGGCAGGTAACTGCAGATCTGGATGTGTGTTAGGAAAGAAAAGTGCGGTACTCAGTCAGAGTATAAGAAAGAGGTCTAGGCCAAGTGCAGTGGCTCACTCCTATAAACCCAGCACTTTGGGAGGCTGAGACCAGCCTGACCAACATGGAGAAACCCCATCTCTACTAAAAATATAAAAAATTAGCTGGGCGTGGTGGCGCATGCTTGTAATCCCAGCTACTTGGGAGGCTGAGGCAGGAGAATCACTTGAACCCAGGAGGCAGAGGTTGCAGTGAGCCAAGATCGTGCCATTGCACTCCATCCTGGGCAACAAGAGCAAAACTCCATCTCAAAAAAAAAAAGAAAGAGGTCTAATTTAGATGTTGGATGAAAGAGATAGCTTCTTTGAGGATGTGACAGATAACCTGAGACCTGAACGTATGAGTTTCATGGACTGAAGGAAGAACATGCTAGAAAGAACAGCATTTGCAAAGGCCCTGGGGCAGGAAGACATTTGATGCTTTTGTGGAAGTGAAAGGGAGCCTGTAGTGCTGGAGTTCTCTGTTTGGAAGAGTGGGTGGTATGAGGTGGGCAGGGGCAGCCAGGGACTCGAGGGCTCTGGGAAGGGCTATGGTCAGCATCCTCAGAGTCCTAGGAGAATATGGTCTTTAGTTTTTTGTTTTTTTTTTTTGAGATGAAATCTCAATCTGTTGCCCAGGCTGGAGTACAGTGGCACAATCTTGAACTCACTGCAACCTCTACCTCCCGGGTTCAAGTGATTCTCCTGCCTCAGCCTCCCAAGTAGCTGAGATTATAGGTTCCCATCACCACCCCCAGCTAATTTTCACCTTTTTTTTTTTCTAAGACTAGTCAAGTGCAGTAGTGAGAAGGGGGAAAGAGTAGAACAAGGAGTTCGATCTGTAACTGACTGTGAACAGTCAATTGAGATAACTCACTACCTTCGGACAGCCTAATTTTCATATTTTTAGTAGAGACTGGGTTTGATCATATTGGCCAGGCTGGCCTTGAACTCCTGACCTCAGGTGATCTGCCCACCTCGGTCTCCCCAAAGTGCTGGGATTACAGGCATGAGCTACAAGTGACTCATTTGCAAATGAAAAAGCTGGCATATTAATTATTAATTGGAAAGAGACTGCTCTGGAAACCCAAGTTCTTTGCCATTCTTTTACCTGGAAGAACCAAATGGGACTTCAGAAGGACACACACTGGTCTGGAGTTTCAGTGAAAGGGGCATGTCGTTTGAGTGTATCTTATCAAGGGTCTGAGGGCGCTGGCTTGGGCCTCTCTCTCTGAAGCATGGCTCTCCCATGCCAGAGGCTGGCAGGTCTCATTTCCTAGTTCCTCCTTTGGAACTTTTGATAGAGTCCACCAAAGTCCCATCCTTTTGTCATTGGGGTCAGTCTCACTTGTCCAGGGACCTGCCATGTCTTCCAGATAAAGCCTGGCCTCACATCTACTGTGCAGTGGGGCCTCCCCCTGTCCCCAACGGAAGCTTCCTTCAGATTACAGGCAGGATGGCTACAGCCTGTGGCATCATTGTGTTTTGCTGAAACCTCCTTTTCAGAACAGTAGCCCATTTGACAACCTTCCATTTGGGCCCATGAAACATTACCAAGAATTCAGCACCTCTGATGGCCAGACACCAGTCCAGGGGCTCTCTCAGGTGTCGTCTAAGTCTGGCATCTCCAGCAAGTTATTTCATCTCTGAGCCTCTGGGGTTTTTGTTTGGTTTTGTTTTCTTTTGTTTTTGAGATGGAGTCTTGCTCTGTCAGCCAGGCTGGAGTGCAGTGGTGTGATCTCGGCTCACTGCAACATCCGCCTCCCAGGTTCAAGCGATTCTCCTGCCTCAGCCTTCTGAGTATCTGGGATTACAGGCATGTGCCATTACACCCAGCTAAGTTTTGTATTTTTAATAGAGATGGGGTTTCACCATGTTGGTCAGGCTGGTCTCAAACTACTCATCTTGTGTTCTGCCCATCTTGGCCTCCCAAAGTAGTGGGATTACAGGTGTGAGCACCGTGCCCTGGCCTTGCTTTGTTTTTTTGAGACAGTCTTGCCCTGTCGCTCAGGCCAGAGTGTAGTGATGCGATCTCAGCTCATTGCAGCCTTTAACTCCTAGGCTCAAGTGATCCTCCTGTCTCAGCCACCCAAGTAGCTGGGACCACAGGTGCACGCCTAATTTTTATTTATTTATTTTGTTTTTATTTTTTGAGACAGAGGCTTCCTCTGTCTCCTAGGCTAGAGTGCAGTGGCGCCATCTTGGCTCACAGCAACCTCCGTCTCCCAGGTTCAACCAATTCTCGTGCCTCAGCCTCCCGAGTAGCTGGAATTACAGACATGTGCTATCACGCCCAGCTAATTTTTGTATTTTTAGTAGAGCCAGGGTTTTGCCATGTTGGCCAGGCTAGTCTTGAACTCCTGATCTCAAGTGATCTGCCTGCCTTGGCCTCCCAAAGTGCTGGGATTACGGGAATGAGCCACCGTGCCTAGGCCAGGGCCTGCCTCTGCACTGCTGGCCTCCGATGGAGACTGAGTGCCACAGGGGCCCTTGGCAGTTATTTAGGCCAGTCCCTTCTCCAGGATAAGGAAACTGAGACCCAGGCCAGGGCAGGGACTTGTTCCAAACCCACCACCCTGGCCAGGTTTCACAGAACTAGGCTCCATCTCTGCTCCCGTCTTTCTCTCTGGTACTGCTAGTGGAGACTGGGCCAACGTCCAAGCCCTTTGGAATTACTTTTCAAAGTCTCCAAGAGAGGGCCTGTCTTCAGAGTCAGAGGGGAGGCTGGTGGGGTGGGGAGGGGTTGGTGAGGGTACACCTGGACACAAACTATGTTGCTAATGCCCAATTATTGATTTGTCTCAATAGGACATCAACCAGGGAAGTTTATAATTTCCTGGCAACTGCAGGTGCCAAATACGGCGTGGGCTTCTGGAGGCCCTGGATCTGGAATCATTCACCAGGTAAAGCTGGGCTGAGCCTGCCGTCCCAAGGGCCCAAGCCAGGAGAGTACCTTCCAGGCCTACGGGGGTAGGGGGTTCCAGGCCCAGGGGGCTGAGGGGAGCTCGTGACATCTCCATCAGCTCTTATGCTCTTCCTCCCCTTGTTCTTATACTAATTTTCATTTTTGTAGGTAAGAAGTTAAAGTAATCCCTTCTGATCATCCAGGTCCAAGCATTTTAAGTGCATCATGTTTCTTTCTTTCTTTTTTCTTTTTTTTTTTTTTTTGAGATGGAGTCTTGCTTCGTCTCCAGGCTGGAGTGCAGTGTTGTGATCTCGGTTCACTGCAACCTCTGCCTCCTAGGTTCAAGCGATTCCCCTGCCTTAGCCTCCCAAGTAGGTGGGGCTACAGGCACACGCCACCACACCCAGCTAATTTTTTTGTGTGTGTTTTTTCAGTAGAGACGGGGTTTCACCATGTTGGCCAGGATGGTCTTGAACTCCTGACCTCAGGTGATCTGCCCTCCTTGGCTTCCCAAATGACATGTTTCTTCTACACTGTCTTCTGGGCATGTAGTCAAGCATCTCGTATCCCCCGTAAACTCTCATGTAGAACATGGTATTATTTTGTTTTTTTCACAGAGTGTGACCCCTTGTGGCATGCACTGCTACACATCTGATGAGCCCATACTGTGTGTCAGGTACTAGGCTGAGCACTTGAAAGATACTGATTTATTCAGTACTCACCATACCCCTGTGAGGTAGGTGTTTTTATTACCACACCTTACAGAGGTGGAAACGGAGGCACAGCTGGCAAACTGTGGAGCCAGGATCTGCAGGGAGGAGGGATGGCCTGGAGCGAGTGCCCATACCACCCCGCTGCTCTGCCGCCTCCCTCGCCCCCACAGCTCTTTCCACTTCTGCACGTGGCACTCCCTCAAATTCTTTTTGGCTTCTTCATGGTGTTTGTAGGGCGGAGGGTCATGTGGCCATGTCAGCCAGGGGCTCTTCTGAGACATCCCAAGGATGGATTTTCCTTTGGTGGACAATTTCCTCTCTGGAAGTGCAAGTGAACATGTATATCCTGGGAGATGGGTGTTTCCCTTTCTTCCAAGGGCATGTTAGGGACCACTGACCATCCATTTGCATTCACCCTGCGTGTATGAAACCTGCCTCTGCATCTTTGCAAGGTGACCCTTCTCCCCACCTCCATCCCAGTCCTCACTGCCAGGCCTCCTCAGGATGTGCTGAGTCAGGCTGTAATCCGACCCGCATGGGCTCCCCAGCACCGTCCACTTGAAACTCAGAGCTAGCAGGGCATCACCCGCTCTGCCCTGCCCAACCGCCACGCCTGCCAGGAAGGGCTGCCTGGGAATGGCCTGATAGCAGCGGCCTGTGGGGGGCTAGAAGCCCCCTCACAGGCAGCGTTAGGGAGTCAGGTGGACCCCATGTTGACCTTCTGTTAGGAAGGGCACCACAATGTGGGTGTCTCCCCTCTCTACCTTGGTACAAATGCCCAGGCCTTTATGGCAGCTCCTGGGCCAAAAGTTTGGAGCCGTGAGTGATGGCAGCTCACATCTGGCACTGGCTAGTTGCTAAGCATACAGCCTGATGTGTTCGTTTCTTCAAGAAAATGCCTAGGGACCATGGGAGTACTTTGCAGCGGTCATCAGCAGCCTCAGGTCCAACCCAAACCTGAACCCCTTTCCCTCTGAGGAGTGCCCTGGCCCCGCCTGGCCCGCAGACCTTCCTCCTCTTACATCACAGCTCTCTGGTTCCTCTGTGGAGCCTCCGCAGCCCTCCCCATGCCCTGGCACAGTGGCTTCCAGTGGGATCCTCTGTGGGATTTCTTCACATTATGTTCCCAGCATGTGCCAAATGCTTTCGGCACTGAATTGTGTGCTCTGTGGGGACAGGGACTGTGGCTTGACGTATTCCTCTCTATCTCTGGGTGTGGGGCCCCGTTGGTACAGAATAGGTCCTTAATATGCATGTGTGTTGTGTGGACAGAGGCTGAACTTCCAGGTGTATGTTCCAGGCGTTAGTCCTTCCTAGCCCTCACCCCCATCTGTCCAGCACACCCCACAGACCAGGGAGGTCACTGTCACGGCCAGCATCATCTTGACACCTTCTGCAGTCCTTATGTCTGCCTGACCTCTCCCTGGATGTGGACCACATGTGTCTACACTGTGTAGACCACCTCGAATTTTGTGTGTCCCGCCTTCATGGATCCCAGCTTTTACAACCTTGAGGCTCTTGAGGGATGTACTTGTCTTAAATCCTTGTACATGGCAGCCTTGACCGGTCTTCCCAGCCAGGCCTTCCCACTGCATCCCCAAGAGACAAGACCTTTGCACCTTCGAGTCTGCTGGGCAGATGCTCAGCCTGAGGCAGAGGCTCTGGGGTTTCCATAAGATTCCTGGGAGCACTGGTGGGTGCTGAGAGTTCACAGAGCCTGTCACACCTCTCATCTTCCATGTCCTTCCCCACATCCATGGTTGGGGCACTAACTTCATCTGGCAGATGAGCAGCAGAACCGCAGGTGAAGGCTCTTGCTGCACAACAATCAATAGAAATGTCACCTTGCCCAGGCACTACTCCCCCGGGCTCATGGACAGGATCTCTATCCAGTCATCACAGCGATCCAGTGACGTGAGCATGAATTGTTAGCTATTTTTTTGATAAGGAAACTGAGCTCCGGAGAGGTAAAGTGACTTGTCCAAGGCCCCACAACAACTAGGAGGTGTTGGGGCCAGACTCTAGCACCCCACACAGGACGCCTGGCCGGGGCTTACTGGGCAGTGTCCTGCAGCTTCAGGGGACTGGCACCTCAGAGGTGCCTGGGCCACCTCTGCTGCCTTTCTCAGCAGATGTTTTGGGGAAGTGCCCCTTCCAGCTGGGAGGAGCACCTCAGGGAAGGGAATACTGTGAAATGGGACAGGTGATGAGGCAAGGCAGCGTCGTGCCTTGAGCAAGTCACATGGGTTCTCAGAGCCACCTCCAGATGCCGAAGTGGACGAGGCATCACCTATTCTTTGCAGTTGAGGAAAAGTTCATAGCTTAGTGCACCTGTTAGGGCCCCAGGACTTCTTCCTCAGGGGCCTGTGGGGCTGGAGTCAGCTCCTGGAAGAATCGCCCACCCAGATGAGAAGCCAGGTGGGCACACTCCACAGCCAGGATGAGGCAGGGCCCAGGCCCATCACAGGACACAGTGTCTCTGGTTCTTGTCACATCCTGGGTCATGGTGGTATGGGTGTTTGGTTACTGTGCTACAAATGAGGAAACTGAGGCACAGGGCAGCATTCACAGGCCCAAGCCATAGAGCAGGAACTATCAGAGCTATTCAGGAGCACAGGCCACCTGTCCCCCAAGGCTCTGGCTCTTGGTCACCCTGGAGACAGCCTGGATTAAACAGGGCGGCTCCCACCAGTTCCATCCCAGGAGGGTGGCTAGACATGGGTGGGAGGCCCAGGGTCAGTGGGGCCATTTTGTAGACTCTTTTTGGGCCCCATCTCCATTCTTGGCTAAGGGCTTCTAAATATAACTTCTTGGATTATTTTTCAGATTATTCTGGAAAACTATGCATACCCTGGGGTTCTTCTGATTGGCACTGACTCCCACACCCCCAATGGTGGCGGCCTGGGGGGCATCTGCATTGGAGTTGGGGGGTGCCGATGCTGTGGATGTCATGGCTGGGATCCCCCTGGGAGCTGAAATGCCCCAAGGTGAGGGTGGGGATGGACTCCTTGTGGGCTGGCTGCGGGGTGGTCGTTGGTGGGGGATGAACAGGAGACGGTGGGACCCAGGAGGGAAAGGGGAACAAGTCAGACTTGAATCTTCTGGGAGGGAGGCAGGGACCAATAAGCAGAACTGGGAATGCCAGCAGGTCCATCCCGACTTCGTGGCTGGCACAGGCACACAGGGCCTCTTAAAGGCCTCGCCCCCCTCCTGTCCAGGTGATTGGCGTGAAGCTAACAGGCTCCCTCTCCGGTTGGACCTCACCAAAAGATGTGATCCTGAAGGTGGCAGGCATCCTCACGGTGAAAGGTGGCACAGGTGCAATCGTGGAATACCATGGGCCTGGCATAGACTCCATCTCCTGCACTGGTGAGGAAGGCGGCCAGGTGACGTGGCCCGTGTTCTGTGTTGGGCCTGATGGGTCTCCGAGTTGGGAGTAGAAGCAGTGAATGGCCCTCACCTGAGAATCTGTCTGTTCCATTTGGGGTCTTGGGATAGACAGAGGTAGAAGGAAATTGGAGACAGTGTTAGAGATTGTCTAGTCCACACCCTCATTAAACAGGTGAAGAGATTGAGACCCCCATTAAAGCTGCCAGTGACTTCCTGTGGCCATACAGAGGTAGGAGCCTCAGCTCCTGCTGCTGGGCCCAGGCCAAAGCACTAGGCCACCTTGGGTGCTCTAGACGAATCCAGAGAGGACAGAAGCAGTGGCGGGATGGGCAGAGCCAGGGCTTCATTCACGTAGCAGCCTCAGGCCTGAATCCTCCCTTGGTTGAAGTTCGAGCCTCACTCACTTCCCCTGGTTAGAGATCAGTGCCTGTCAGTCTCCAAGACCAGGTAGGTGCTGGCCCCTCCCCTACCTGTCACTCCTGGTGACCTGGCCTCGATGCCGGGGCACTCAGAAATCCAGGGAGACTTGGAACACTCCAGACTTCCCAGATGCCTGCCTGGGCTCCATGGCAGCCCCCGCAGAACTCTGATTCCCCTCCAGCGATGGGGGTTCATCCCTGCCCCAAGGCTGCTCAGTCGGGAAGTTGGTAACAGGCCCATCCCTCCATCTCAGTGGCTCCTGAGGTAGGTGGCCTGGTAGCAGTTGGGGTACCTGTAAGCCCTACCAGCTCCGTGATGCTTTGTGGTCCAGACAGTGTATAGTGTTTCAGATTTTTTTTTTTGAGACAGAGTCTTACTCTCGCTCAGGCTGGAGTGCAGTAGTGCAATCTCGGCTCACTGCAACCTCCACCTCCTGGATTCAAGTAATTTTCTGGCCTCAGCCTCCTGAGTAGCTGAGATTATAGGTGCATACCACGATGCCTGGCTTTTTTTTTTTTTTTTTTAGTAGAGATGGGGTTTCACCATGTTGGCCAGGCTGGTCTCAAACTCCTGACCTCAGGTGATCCGCCTGCCTCGGCCTCCATCGCTGGAAAACTTGAGACAGAAAAATGTCTCCACCATGGTATGGCTGAAGGAGGGCAGGACACTAGGCAGAGGCAGACAGACCTGAATGCCAGCATCTACCTTCGTTTGCTTTATGGTATGACCTTGAATCTCTCTGAGCCAAACAGAGTAGCAGCTGGGCACAGCAGGTGCATGGGACCCTGGCCCGGCCACCAGCCAATGCCCAGGGCTCGGTTGCTCCACAGGCATGGCGACAATCTGCAACATGGGCGCGGAAATCGGGGCCACCACTTCTGTGTTCCCTTACAACCACAGGATGAAGAAGTACCTGAGCAAGACCGGCCGGGCAGGTGAGCTGGCAGGGGCAGGCCCTCGTGGGTGGAACAGTCACGTGCCGCTCCTCCCCCAGGACAGAGCTACGCCTTTCCCTGGAGGGACACTTGCAGAGCCACTGTCTTCAGACAGGCTTCTGAGGCTCTGAGAAACCTTTGAAGATGTATGATATGTTTCTGAGTAGGGTGTTTGGAGCTCTCTTCAGCTTCTCAAAGGGCCTGGCATCTGAGTTCAAGATAGCCCCCACCTCAGGATGGGAATTCATTTTCCCTGGAAGGTGGCTGAATGCCTGCCCTTCTCAGCCTGGTCCCTGCTGCCCCCTACAGGAAGCTCCAGGAATGACAGGGATCACTTATGTTGGTAATTTCTGACCTAGCAGGGGTATATGTGGAAGAACCACTTTCCCAGCCTCCACTGACACTTTCCTGAGGCTCTAGCTTGGCTTCCCTGGAGCTCAGAGGATATTGGCACCTGTGAAGGGAGGTGCGTGGGGGGAGTGAACGAGGAGCCAGAGACTAGGGGCCATGGAGAGAGCCGTAAGCATGAGGAGTACTTGGAAGGCCCTTGCCTTTCCTTATTGAGTGACGGCTTCTTTAAAACCCAGCTCTTCACTTCCAGGACACCGTCCCTGGCTCTGAACCTTAGCTGGTGCTCCTCTGTGTCTCTGTGTCCCTGACAGCTCCTGCACTAGGCTGTGAGTTCTTTAAGGGCAGGGACAGCGGCCTTGGTTTCTTCACTGGCCTAGTTAGTGCCCAGGGCCTGGTGTTTGGCAGGTGCTCAGGTGGGTGGCGGGTGAACTCTCTAGACCAGTTTCTGTTTCACATGCTCCATCCCCATCCCTTGTTGATTTCAGACATTGCCAATCTAGCTGATGAATTCAAGGATCACTTGGTGCCTGATCCTGGCTGCCATTATGACCAACTGATTGAAATTAACCTCAGTGAGGTGAGGAGACGATTGGGTTCGAGGAGTTTCTGAGCATAGAGGGGAGCAGGGTGAGTCCTGCCTAAATACTCATTGAGGGCTGGGTGGTGGCTCACACCTGTGATCCTAGCACTTTAGGAGGCCAAGGCAGGTGGGTCACTTGAGGTAAGGAGTTCAAGACCAGCCTGTCCAACATGGTGAAACCCCGTCTCTACTAAAAATATATATATACAAAAATTAGCTGGGCCTGGCGGCACGTGCCTGTAATCCCAGCTACTCAAGAGGCTGACACAGGAGAATTGCTTGAACCTGGGAGAACGAGGTTGCAGTGCAGCCGAGATTACACCACTGCACTCCAGCCTGGGTGACAGAGCAAGAATGTCTCAGGAAAAAAAAAAAAAACTCAGCGGGGCTCATGCGCCCTTGGTCCCCAGTGTTCTTGCAAAGAGCTTCCTGAGGCAGGCTGGAGCGAGGGACAGGGAGGGGAGAGACACAGCCGCCACAGGGAGAGCAGAGGTGGCTCTGGCTGCTGAACCAGAAGCCGACGTCAGTTTGCCACCAGCTCAGCTTTAGCAGAAGCCAGGGTTCACCCTGAAGGGGTTTTGTTATCAGAGTTCAGAGGGCAAAGCCCAGCAGGGTTGGGCACCCTGAGACCCACAGATCAGAGCAGGTGTTTGCTGAGCCAGAGGAAGGGCAGGCTAGAGGATCCTGATTGCAGGAGTTCACACCTCAGCTTTGCCACTTAAGCTGTGTGACCTTGGTCAAGCACTAACCTCTGTGGGCCTTGCTTCATCATGTGTGAAACCTACAGCAGTTCTGAGAATTGAGTGAGTTCACGTAGCTAACATTGACGGAGGTTTACTGCGTGCTGGGCACAGAGCTGAGTGCCTCGCGTAGATTATGATATGCGAAGCATCTGGCCGTGAGTCCATTCTTGTCGTAAGATTCCAAAAACAACATCGTATGGGCGATAACAGACTTGGGAAGCTGGTAGCCTTGATCCATTCCAAGCCTCTGCCCTCTGCTAGCTGTGTGACCTTGAGCACAGCGTGTCACTTCTGAGCTTCAGCTCCTTCATCTGCAGAGCAGAGCTGAGCCCACCCTCGCAGAGGTGGAGGCAGCCTGGGAGCTGGTGTGTGCAGAGCCCCCTGCTCAGGTCTTCCGTGATGAGGTTTCAGCCACGAGAACAGTCACTGGCCTCTCTGTGGGGACGTGGTGAGGCAGTGAACGTGGCTGTTCCCACTTCAAGGTTTCTTCCCCTCCTCTCTTTTCTGTTCCTTATATGTTTGTTTTTTCAGCTGAAGCCGCACATCAACGGCCCTTCACCCCTGATCTGGCTCACCCTGTAGCAGAAGTGGGCAAGATGGCAGAGAAGGAAGGATGGCCTGTGGACATCCGAGTGGGTGAGCACCTTCCACCCATCTGTTTAGCAGGTCTCAGGGCCAGTGGCTCTGCCCAGGGCTGTAGTCAATCACCTGTGCCTACTGTATGGCACATTCTAAGGTGGGCACTTTCTGAAATAGGTTTATTATTATTGAAAACTTACTTTATCAGCCGGGGGTGGTGGCTCGTGCTTGAAATCCCAGCATTTCGGGAGGCCAAGGCAGGTGGATTACTTGAGTCTACAAGTTCAAGACCAGCCTGGGCAGCATGGAAAAACCCTGTCTCTTAAATACAAAAATATGCTGGGCGTGGTGGCACATGCCTATAGTCCTAGCTACTCCGGAGGCTAAGGTGGGAGGATGGAGGCTGCAGTGAGCCGAGATGGCACCACTGCATTCCAGCCTGGGCAACAGAGCCAGACCCAAAACTCCAGACTCAGGCAACAGAGCCCGTCTCAAAAAAGAAAAGAATACTTTTCTTGGCAGAAATAGAAAAATATGCTTATTGTAGAGAATATTCACAATTAAGAAGAATTTTTTTTTTTTTTTTGAGACTGAGTCTCACACTGTCGCCTCGGCTGGACCGTAGGGGTGCGATCTCGGCTCACTGCAACCTCTGCCTCCTGGGTTAAAGCAATTCTCCTGCCTCAGCCTCCCGAGTAGCTGGGACTACAGACGCGCTACCGCACCCAGCTAATTTTTGTATTTTTAGTAGAGATGGGATTTCACCCTGTTGGCCAGGACGGTCTCAATCTCTTGACCTTGTGATCCAGCCACCTCAGCCTCCCAAAGTGCTGGGATTACAGGCATGAGCCACTGCACCTGGCTAATCCCAGCACTTTTGAGAGGCTGAGGCAGGAGGATCATTTAAGCCCCGGAGTTCAAGACCAGCCTGGGCAACATGGTGAGACTTCCTCTCTACAAAAAAATGTTTTTAATTAGCCAGGTGCGGTGGTACTCACCTGTGGGTCCCAGCTACTCACAAGGTTGCGTAGTTAGAGGCTGCAGTGAGCAAGCCGTGATGGTGCCATTGCACTCCAGCCTGGGTGACAGAGCAAGACCCTATCTCAAGAAAGAGACTATCTGTACAAACAGGGTAATGTTATTCAGTTTTTATAGACTTTTTAAAAAGACTCTTACTGCCCTGATTATAAAACAATGTTTAAAACCCAGAAAATACTATAAAGTATAAAATAAGAAAAGCAGCATCTCCTGTCAGCCCCAGCCCATCAAGGATGGCTGTTCATCTGTTCGTATGAGCCCTCTGTTGTGGCCACAGATGCACAGGATGTGGCTGTAAAAGGGGGCATAGTACTCGTGTGTTCAGTGTCATGGCCAATGGCTATAGCGTCTTTCTTCAAATGATGCCAGGTCCTGAGAAGCCTGTCCTTTATTTTTGGATATTTCAGTTGCTTCCAGCTGGTCTGTTAAAAAGTCTCTGGCCCAGCCAGATGGGGAACTCTTTGGCCAAGTTGGGATAATTTGAGGTCAGGTGGAGACCTCTGCTCACTGTCTCCTCTTGACCCTTAACCCAACCCCACCACCCACAACGTACCAGGTCTGATTGGGAGCTGCACCAATTCAAGCTATGAAGATATGGGGCGCTCGGCCGCTGTGGCCAAGCAGGCACTGGCCCATGGCCTCAAGTGCAAGTCTCAGTTCACCATCACTCCAGGCTCTGAGCAGATCCGTGCCACCATCGAGCGGGACGGCTACGTGAGTGCCCACATCCCCCTGCCCGTCTCCTCAGCCCCATGCTGAGTAATGACTGTTGGGCCGGGGATGGTGCAGGTCCCAGTGGCTGCCCTGGGGTTCCAGTACGGCATCATCCTGCAGCCACCAGATCACCCCTTCCCATCAGCCTCTCACCTGCCCTTGACAGTCTGTCTTCCTCTCTCCCTGGCAGGCACAGGTCTTAAGGGATGTGGGTGGCATCGTCCTGGCCAATGCTTGTGGCCCCTGCATTGGCCAGTGGGACAGGTAAGAGGCACATATTTGACAGGACAGCCCTTTGTGCACAGTGTAGAGCCCCAGAAGTCGGGAGAGGAATTGTTGGGGTGGAGAGAAGAGACTCCAGCCAAGGTCATTAGCTCCAGGGACTCGCCCTTTAGAGGCCTCTGCCAGACTTGCCTGGGAAGTGGGGCTGGGTGAGGAAGAGCCCTGCGGAGGCACTGGGTGGCCACCTGGCTGAAGCCTGGGCTGGCAGGAAGCAGCAGCAAGGCCTCATCCTAATGGACATAGCAGCAGCTCTGACAGAGCTGTTTTTGAGAGGAGGCAATGGCCCCAGGTCAGGAAGCTCAGGCCTTGACCGGGACCCTACCTCTGGCTTACATGTGGTCACAAGCTGGGCCCAGTGACCCTGAGGTTCCCCTCCTGCTCTGCACGGCCCAGGGAGGAGGCAGCCCCAGCAGGGCCTCTCCCTTTCCCCTTGGTAGGAGCTGGGCCAGGTGGGGCTGCAGGAACCCAGCTTACCTGTCCTTGGGACAGGCTATGTGACAAGGCCCTGTTTCCTCTGACCTGGCAGGAAGGACATCAAGAAGGGGGAGAAGAACACAATAGTCACTTCCTACAACAGGAACTTCACAGGCCGCAATGACGCAAACCCCGAGACCCATGCCTTCGTCACATCCCCAGAGGTGAGACCACCCAGCTGCGCACTAGCCTGGGACAGCCTCTGGGGACTCCTGCCGGGTTGGAGGAGGCAGGAGGAGATGGGACTGGAGCCGCTGAGTTGGGGGGGTTGGCATCACAGGGCAGGGGTCATCCAAGTGGAAGCCAGGAGCCACAGGCCTTCCCGGCCCCAGGCACACGCTCCCTTGGTGCTTCCTGCCTGGGGCTCCCGGGGTCTCACGATTATGAGGTGTGTTTATTCAGTGGTTTGCGCTTATGAGCATGGAATTTGAAATGTCATTTACTGCCTGGGACACATCCCAGCCCTGCTAACTCGCTGTATGAGTGTAGCCAAGTCACCTACCTTCTCTGTGTTCCTGTAATCCTCGGGATTACCTGGAAAAGTGTGTGGGACACACAGTTTCCATCCCCAGGTAGGAGTTCCACAAAAGTGAGGCCTTGCTGTTGTTCCTGTGGCCACTGAGTGAGCCTGGTCCCTTGGCTGTATTCAGCCTTGACTGTGACTGGCGCATGGCCAGTCTCTTGACTGGTTTGTTTACCTGTGTGTTCTACAAATACTTCTTGCTAAATGGGTGAAGGAATGGCCCCTTCCATGCTTTTAGTGTCCTCTGCACTGAGGGACTCTGCTTCATAGCAGCATTTCTGTGCCAGGGCCCCCTGCTCCCTCCAGGACAGCTGTGAGGAGAGAAGACAGCAGTGCCGGCCCGTCCCTGCAGGGATGGAGGCCACACTGCCCTTGGCTTCCTGAGTCCTCTGCAGGGCCAAGGGCCGGTGGTCCCAAAGATCATCCTGCACCTCTGGCCTCTGAGGAACAGAGAGGTCTGGGGGGAACATGGAAATTTCCCAGGTTCCTTTCTCAGTTTTGGTCCAGGCTTCTGGTGGGTGCAGGGGACAGCAGTGGTGATTGGTGCTGACCAACAAACTGGCCGCCTCCATTTCAGATTGTCACAGCTCTGGCCATTGCGGGGACCCTCAAGTTCAACCCCGAGACTGACTACTTGACGGGCAAGGATGGCAAGAAGTTCAAGCTGGAGGCTCCGGATGCAGATGAACTTCCAAAAGCGGTGAGCGCCTGCGCCCCCTGCCAGCCTGCCTCCCCTGGGGAGCTCGCTGGTTGCTGTGTGGCCGAAGCACCTCCCTCCTGTGCAGGTAGGGAGGGCACTACTACCTGAGTGAGAAGGAAGCAACTCTGTTCCCTAGGAGCGGAGGTGGGGCCCGGGAAAACTTCCCCTTCTGAGAGTCTGTCCTTGTGGGAACTGAGGACTCAGCTTCCTATGCATCCCCCTCCCCTGCTACAGGAGTTTGACCCGGGGCAGGACACTTACCAGCACCCCCCCCCAAGGACAGCAGCGGGCAGCATGTTGACGTGAGCCCTACCAGCCAGCGCCTGCAGCTCCTGGAGCCTTTTGACAAATGGGATGGCAAGGACCTGGAGGACCTACAGATCCTCATCAAGGTCAGCAGCATGGGGGATGGCAGGACAGCGCCAGCCCCCAGCATCGGGAAGGGCCATGAACCTGGAGGAAGGGAGCAAACAGTCAAGTTACAGGTGGGAGATGGGAGGTGTGGCTGCAGAACAGAGAGGGATCACAATCCAGCGTTCCCCTTCTCTGCAGCACCTAGCGGGGCAGAGCTGGATCTGGCCAGCCTCTGTCTGGGGCCCTCAGCCATCTGGCAGCAGCTGATGAGAACCGCCTCCAGTGGGTGTGGGCAGGTGAATGCAGCTCAGGCTGGGCTGGAAGGGTGTGTGATTGCACAGCAGGCTCCACACCTGGCCATGTCCACACAGGCTCTGCAAGCCATGGATTCCTCCTGCCCCCACAGTTGGCCACTAGTGGACATGAGATGGCCTGTGTTTGGTACTGACTAGAAATAAGCCTTTATGGTGTGGCCAGAGGCCTCCTATCTGTTGGATATTAATTTATGGTGTTTATTAAGGGGTCTCCAGGCACCCCTGTGACAGAAGAAACTACATAGTTATCAGCCAGGACCCATGCATGTTCCGGGCTCCTCAGTGTCTGGCATGAGGTCTATGGCTGATCTTGCAGCCTCGGCCTGAAAAGTGTGTGAACACTGACCTGCCCCCCACTTTGGGCAGCCTGCCCCATTAAGGAAGACTGAGCAGCCAGAGGCCTTTGAGGGGATGGGTGATGGCCTGGCCTAAGCCCATGTGGCCCGAGGGTGGAAGCACCAGGACCACCTACCACGTGTCCAAAGCCTGGCCTGTCACCTGTCACCCCTCCTGGGCCCTGGGGCCTGCTGTGTGCCTCTGGAGAGCTGCTGTCATCCGCCCTGCCAGGGCTATGCGCTGACCTCTGTCCTCTCTGCTCTCCACCCAAGGTCAAAGGGAAATGTACCACTGACCACATCTCGGCGGCTGGCCCCTGGCTCAAGTTCCGTGGGCACTTGGACAACATCTCCAACAACCTGCTCATTGGTGCCATCAACATTGAAAACGGCAAGGCCAACTCTGTGCGCAATGCTGTCACCCAGGAGTTGGCCCCGTCCCTGACACTGCCCGCTACTACAAGGTGGGTCAGAGTTGATGGGGCAGTGCCAGTGGTCACTCCTGAAGGGGCCCAGAAGGCAGGGGCAGGGAGGACATTTGGGGAGTGGAAACTGGGAAGGAGACCAGCCGAGCCCAAAGGGGACTACACTGAAGGGAGGAGAAGCCTGCAGGCCCCTCCCTGTGGCTGAGCGGGCACAAAGCGCAGGTCTGGTCATAGGGCAGGGTCCCTGCACCAGGAGGTATTAGAGCAGCACCCAGGAGACATCTGGCCCCAGACCAAGAGGAGGAAGGGAGCCAGCTTGGGAAGTCAGAGGCCAGTAGGCTCAGAGAGGGCTACACAGGGCCTCGAGGTGAGCAGGCAGAGGGGGTCTGAGGTGATGTGACTTCTGCTTTGAGAAATGAACAGAACCAGGGCTGACCCCGAGTCCTGTGAGGGTGGCTGGATGGGGCAGCGGGTGCTCCCAGGAAGGGGTCACCTTGAGCTATACAGATGGATCGTGTGTGGGGCCCCAGAGGTCATCCCCATCTCACCCCAACCTCCCTGCCAAGCACCAATGGGTGGGCTGTCCTCCTGTGCCACTGGGGACAGCCAGGCACCTCTGAGCCCTCAGGGCCTCTTTTGGGCCTCATTCACCCAGGCTTCACTTGCCCTTAGGGAACAGGTGAGGAAGGGCCCCTCCAGCCTCAGGATGCCCAGGGGCCAGGGGAATGAGGCCAGGCAGGTGGGGATGGTGCCCTCTTCTGCCTTACAACCTCACCTCTGCTTGCCTGACAGCAACGTGGCATCAGGTGGGTGGTGATCGGGGACGAGAACTACGGTGAGGGCTCGAGCCGGGAGCATGCAGCGCTGGAGCCTCGCCACCTCGGGGGCCGGGCCATCATCACCAAGAGCTTTGCCAGGATCCACGGTGAGCCGGAGCCTGCACCTGGGGTGTCAGCCTCCTGCCCCTTCTTAGGCTCACACAGTACACGTCTGATGCTCAGCTTCCCGGCGGCCCTGCTTCCAGGCTTGGAGACCTGAGCTGCTCAGATCCAGGGCACGTGTCAGAGGGTTCTTTCTCATCATGAATGTGTAGCAGGAAGGCCTTGCAGCCATCAGCACCAGCAAACACTTGCTAGGGGTGCCCAGAGGTCACACCAGGGAGCACACCAGGGCCCTGCTCATTGGTGCCATCAACATTGAAAACGGCAGGGCCAACTCTGTGCGCAATGCTGCCACCCAGGAGTTGGCCCCTGGGAGCATACCAGGGCCCCGCAGTCAGCCCTGGCGTTGTCCCAGGCAGCAGCATTAGAGGAATCTACCAGAGCCCCAGATAGGTTCAGTCCCTTTGGTGACTGAACACCCCCTGCCTTCCAGAGACCAACCTGAAGAAGCAGGGCCTACTGCCCCTGACCTTTGCTGACCCAGCCGACTACAACAAGATTCACCCTGTGGACAAGCTGACCATTCAGGGCCTGAAGGACTTCACCCCTGGCAAGGTTAGGGGGCCGGGTCTCCCTGATAGGGTGGGGTTAGGGATGGCCACTTTGCTCCCCCCTCCTGCACAGGCCCCAGGGGAGCTTCTCCCAGGAGGTTTCATTCCAGCTGGAAAGGCCCCCAGTTCTCCAGGTGGCCCCAGAGAGAAGGGAAGTACCTTCCCAGAGCTGAGGGTTGGGGCCAGCCCTGGCCCTCTAACCCCCACTTACTCACCAGGGCTTGGCACTCAAGAGACAGCCCACTCTGTGCAGGGCCTTTAGGGCCCCAGGAATCCCCCTGTGGGTGCCGTCTGGGTCTGACATGGGCTACCCAGGCACAGACAGGCCTAGGATTTGGTTTGCCTGCCAACCTCCTAGGTCCCCAGGCAGTGCCCTGCCTTCCTCCTCCGCTGATGGGTCGATGGCATACAGGACCCACCACTTCCACCTTCTCCTTGCAGCCCCTGAAATGCATCATCAAGCACCCCAACGGGACCCAGGAGACCATCCTTTTGAACCACACCTTCAACGAGACACAGATCGAGTGGTTCCGTGCCGGCAGTGCCCTCAACAGAATGAAGGAGCTGCAGAAGTGAGGGTGCCTCCCCCGCACCTCCCCCACCCAGCGCTGTTTTCATATTCAAGTTCAGCTCCACATGCACCATCAGCGGATCCGATCCAGCCAGCCATGGCTTCTTACTCAAGATGGTGTGACCAGACATGCTCCTGCTCCCCGCTCAGCCCACAAAGTGACTGTGGTTGGGTGGGGGTCTTAAAATAACTTTTTAGCCCCTGCCTTCCTATGTTTAGTTTTCAGATCTTAAGCAGCTCCATGCAAGTGTATTTATTTTTGATGATAAGACTCCCATCTGAAGTTTTTCTCCTGCCTGATCATTTCATTGGTGGCTGAAGGATTCTAGAGAACCTTTTGTTCTTGCAAGGAAAACAAGAATCCACAATCAGTGACCGTTCTGTGAGTGAGTGGTGTCTGCGCCGTTTGTTATCAACTCCAGGGTCCAGGAAGAGTCTTTTCAGTCAAGGTCAGTGTATGCCCAGCAGCCATGGCCACAGCTGGATCTATCTCTGCAGTGAAGGACACCTGAGGTACGGCAGAAATGACCTGTCACCTCCCAGCCCACCTCTACCTGCAGGGCAGCCCTGCGCCCCATGTTCCTGTAGCTTCCCTGCTGGGCCAGGATGGAGTCTCCCAGAAAAAGGCCTTCACTCTCCTGCTTCCGCTGTACCATCTTCCCAAAGGCTGGTAGGGTTCACTGTCCAGCCCCCACGGCTAGTTGCTGGTCCACCAGGAGAGAAGGCCCAGGCCCGGCTCACTGATGGATCCCTGCCAGGGATAGAGAAAGAACATACACACTGCACCAGCACTCAGACTTGAACCAACCTGGACAAGAGGTGAAGGGGGCCCAGCAGTGCTCCTGGCAGGCACACTGCAGCATGCAGGGCGGAGAACGCTCTCCAGAACCCGAGGAGAGGGTCAGGGACCCTTCCTTGCCCTCAGGCCTGCCCTCCTGGGCCACCAAGGCTCTAATCCAGCCAGGAAGGCTGAGCAAACGAGGCCCATGCTCCAGATACATCCAACAGGGAGCAGCCTTGAGAGTCATTCTTCCCTGGAGCCTCCCTTTTATTTCACTGCTTCAGTCCTGCTCCTACAGGGAGCCCTGCCCTTAATCTCAGGACTTTGATCTCTCCCAAGCCCCTTCCTTGATTTCTTGCTCCCTCAAACCCCTCCCTACCTCCCAATTTTTTTAAGACAGGATTTTACTCTGTTGCCCAGGCTGTAATGCAGTGGCACAACCTTGAAATCCTGGGCTTAAGGGATCTTCCCATCTCAGCCTCCCAAGTAGCTGGGAGCACAGGGCATGCCACCATGTCTTGCTCATTGTTTTTGTAGAAACCACCTCTTTGTTACCCAGGCTGGTCTCAAACTCCTGGCCTCGAGTGATCCTCCCACCTTGGCCTCCCAAAATGCTGGGATTACAGATGTGAGCCACTCCACCTGGCCTCAAAGCCTCTTTATCAGTGGTCTTACCCAGCATGAGCTGTGTCCACCTTGCAAGCTGACTCATCTCCCCCCTCACCCCCCCCAACCAGCAGCCATGTACCTTAACTGCCTCACAACCCTGGCCTATAGAGACTCAGGCTCGACCGGGCGTGGTGGCTCACGCCTGTAATGCCAGCACTTTGGGAAGCTGAGGCAGGTGGATCATGACATCAGGAGTTCAAGACCAGCCTGGCTAAGATGGTGAAACCCTGTCTCTACTAAAAGTATAAAAATTAGCCAAGCGTGGTGATGGGCACCTGTAATCCCAGCTACCCAGGAGGCAGAGGTTGCAGTGAGCCGAGATCACACCACTGCACTCCAGCCTGGGTGACAGAGCGAGACTTTGTCTCAAAAAAAAAAAAAACAGTAACCAGCCAAGACCCCCCCCTCAACCAGATCCTTGACCTGCTGGGGGGAGATCCCAGGACAGAACCCCAAGGACACAGCTCCCAGCCCTGCACTGGCTCTCCCCGCCTCACAGTGGCTTCACCACCATCAGGGCCACTCACCACAAGCGTGTATGGAGCCTCCTTCTTTGGCAGCTCCTCACTGGAAGTGGTGGCCTCTGCTGAGCTGGGCCCTGTGGGGGGACGTGTCAACAAAGCTCTCGTCCACCACCCGGAGCGGATCTCCTCACCGGTGTCCATGTACAGATCGTGCGCTCCTTCCTCTGTCTCGTACTCCCACACCCACACCTGCTCCGCTTCGTCACTGAGGGGGCCCAGGGTCAAGGCAACAACCAGATTGTCGGAGGGGCTTCCCTCAGCACCCACCCCAGTCCCAGGTTGAGATCACTGTGGCTGGGAAGTCACAGGAAAAGCAGGTCCCAGCCCCATGTGCAAAGCCTGGGCTGAACAGTGAGGAGCAAGCACTCTTGGGTGCCAGGACCCAGAACGGGGAACACGGGTCCCAGCCAGGCACAACGGCCAGACACACACGGATCTCAGAGCATCAGAGCAGGAGGGGATGAGACAGAGTGCAAGTCCCACCTCTTAAGCAACTTGGGCTTCCTGCCACAGGGCCCCCCCATACCCTTTTCATCAAAGCCTGTGACATGCTGATGAGCACCCAAGGACTTGCTGTTTTCAGGAGGACACACTGGGATGGGAGTTGTCCTGCCCAATTGATGACAATTGGTGAGAGGACCAGCTGGACTGCGCCAAGTTTTCTGACACATCCTCAAGTCATGTGCAGACCCAGAGCCATGCGGCCACCCCCCACCTTGGCCCTCCATCTTCCCCCAGCAGAGCCCACTCGGGGGAGCCATGCGTTCTCTGGTGGCAGTCCCACTGTTAGGTCCTGCCTCTGTGCTAGGTCCCGTGCTGGGCACTGTGGGTACAGCTGTGACACAATAGTCCTCCGAGCAAGGAGTCTCAGATTCATGGACAGCTCCACAGAAACAGACAACCCCAGTGCAGCAGGGTGAGGAGTGGGACGGGGGACAACGGAGGCCCAGGAGGGACACTTAGCTCGGGACCCGGCACATAGGCGAGGCCTCAGACCAGCACAAGCCTCCAGGCGAAGTGATCTTTAAGATGATTCCTGCAGGGACAACCTAAGCTAAGTGAACCAGAATTGAATGGTGCCCCCAGGATACCACGGCTCTAATGGTGTGCAGTGCACAACCCAGACAGCCAAGCCTGATGGCACTGCAAAGACAGGCACATGGGCATCACTTCACACCCTGCTTGGGAGGCAAGACAGGCTGGTGCAAAAGCACAGGCTGGGGGTAGGCACACAGGCCAGTGGCATCAGGTTACAGGACCCAAAGGCCACCCTAAGGAGTGGGGACCTTCCTTTGGAGAGGCCTGAGCTCCTCTGTGACAAACCATTTTAACCTTGGGAGGATACAACTTGGCTGGCTGCTGCAGTGACTCCGGGGGGGATGAGAATGTCCTCGAAGAAGCCTAGAGAGACTGGAAGGAAGGAAGCTGGTGATGGCCTGAGACGGGGGTTCCCAGTGGATGTCAAACACTGCGGGGTCTGGATGCTAGACAGGCAAGCCCTGCCTGGGGCTGCCCATGGGGCAGATGTCACCATGGAAACCTAGGCCCCTTCCCCCACCTAATCCCTCTGCCTATAACACCCACACAGCCAAGCAGCCCTGGGCAAAGCCCGGAGCACCTGGTCCCCAAAACCTCTACACACAACAGGGACCAGTGGGCACTGAAGACTCCCAGTCACTTCCGCCAGCTTCAGTGCCCACCATGAAGTCCTGAGTGATGCTTCACAGTGAAACCTCACTGCTGATGGAGGTCCCCCACACAATACAGGAAAGGGAGGGTGAAGTGGGAAGGTTCAGCCTTGACACCTGCGCCCTCCCCGACCATATGGACGGGCAAAGACCACCTGCCCCCACCATGCTCCCCAAGTCTTGTCTGAGGCATCAGGGCCACTGTTACCATGTACTCCCCTCCGGGCTGCAGCCTTTGATCTTCCCGATCAGAATCTCGTCTAGAAATGGATGAAACACCACATAGCGAAAATGGACTGGAAATGAAGAAAGCTCGTCAGTGATGCTGACTGGGGCCCCAGCATGCTCCTATGTCACCCTCAGGTGCCAGCACACCTGGTGGCCTGTGTCGCTGCTCCATGGCACACTCCCCTGCAGGCCCAGACCCTCCCCTTGTCTCCTGCAAGGTCACAGCATGGCCCCCACAGGGGCCAGCAGCAGCTGCCCTGTAACTGAACACTCCCCAAACTGCCAGGTAAGTCACACCTGAGCCCAGACTCTGAGCCATCAGTGGCTCCAAAGCCAATTTCAGTCTCCCTCCAGGCACTCCTTCAGCTCCTAGGAAGGGCAGAAGCAACTGGTAGAGGAAGCAGGGTGTGGAAACTCCCGCCTCCTGCTGACCAGCAAGGCTGGCCCCAGGCACAGCTCTGACCTGGAGTGGAGGCCAAAAATGCCCTGGCGTTAGGAGGCACAGGCAACAGCCCAGCCAAAATGCCTCTGGGGGTTGCAGGCCCTGCTGCACATGGTCCCCCACTCACCTGACTGCAGGGAAAACACCAGGTGGGGTCTGTGCCCACATTGCAGACTCTGACCCCAGGCCCTGGCAGAAGCTGTATGTCACCTTGTCACTCAGGCCCTTGCTGGAAGTCCCAGAGTGGGAGTCTTTAACACTGGCCTGAGACTAAGCACACGACTGCCCCGTGCTGGTCACCAACGGTTGAGTTCCTACTGTGAGGATGAGGAAGTGGCTCAGAGCCAGGGTGACACACCCACAGCCACACAGCCATGGGGAGATGCCGGGTCTTCCGTACCCACCAGACAGGGCCACTGGGTCAAATCCTGCCTTCCTCAGACAGGTTTAATCCCAAACAGAGGCTTCCACAACACCGTCAGCCATCTAGTCGGCCACATGACCCCCAGGACAGCAGGGACCCTGGCCCCTGGCCCTCCCCTCCCCGCCCCCTATGGCAGCAAGGCACGAGGAGAGGAGAGGCAGCCAATGGCCTTCCCATCCTAGGAAGAAAACATGAGCCATCACAGCCACCATGAAGATGACCGGGCCTTGTGCTGACCTCCCAGATAGCAGATGAGGGCGGCCAAGGACCACTTACCCACAGATGGAAAAACCCTGTCCCCTACATAACCCAATGTTCAGTTTGGTTTAACAAATCCTCATAGAGGCCAGGCCCAGTGGCTCATGCCTGTAGTCCCAGCACTCTGGGAGGCCGAGGTAGGCAGATCACCTGAGGTCAGGAGTTTGAGACCAGCCTGACCAACATGGTAAAACCCCATCACTAACAAAATACAAAAATTAGCCCGGTGTGGTGGCAGGCGCCTGTAATCCCAGGTACTTGGGAGGCTGAGGCAGGAGAATCGCTTGAACCCGGGAGGTAGGAGTTGCAGTGAGCCAAGATCACACCACTGCACTCCAGCCTGGGTGACGGAGCAAGACTCCATCTAAAAAATAGAAATAAAAATCCTCACGGAGTCTGCACCAGGCTTGTGCCAGGCCCTGGTCTGGGCGCTGGGCTCATGGGGGTGGGTCAGCACATGATCCTGCGCCCAGGGAGCCCCAGACTGAAATAGTCACATCCAAAAGCAAATGCTGGGCACCCGGAGTCCCCCATGGATGGATGAATAAGCAAAACGTGCTGCAGACACACAATGGAATATTATGCAGCCTTACAAAGGAAGGAATTCCGGCACGCGCTGGTGTGGCTGAACCTGGGGGACAGGGGGCCAAGTGAAAGCAGCCAGACACAAAAGCCACACAGTGTGCGACTCCATTCACGTGCAGTGTCCAGAACCGCATCCACAGAGACAGAAAGCAGTTTAGCCGCTGCCAGGGGCTGGGTGAAGGTCAAGATCAGGAATGACTGCTACTGGGTGGGGTTTGTTGGGTGACAAAACATTGTGGAATTGGTGGTGATGGCTTGGCTGATGGGGGGGGGGGTTGTTCCTGGTGGTTGGGGGCCTCTCCTGCCCTGCTCATATGTGCCTGACTACCCAACATACCCTCTGGAGCACTGTGGTGCCATTCACTGTACTCCTCCATCTCAACAGTTCCTCCAAACTGGACCTTGCATCTAGAATTTTGATCAGATTCAAGTCCTAATGTTCAGCAACAGAACTGTTTCATAACTGTGGTTGAGTTCTTCCCCCAGGAACTAAATAATGCCTGTTTGTCTCCTTTGGGGGAAGCTAAACAGTTAATGATCATAGATGAGATCTGTCTTCAGAAGGAGTTGCAAAATGGTGATAGCGTAATTAGAACAAAAAAAAGAGGCCGGCACAGTGGCTTGCGCCTGTAACCCCAGCACTTTGTGAGGCCAAGGCAGGTGGATCACCTGAGGTCAGGAGTTCGAGAACAGCCTGACCAACATGGTGAAACCCTGTCTCTACAAAAATACAAAAACTAGCCGGGCATGATGGCAGGTGCCTGTAATCCCAGCTACTCGGGAGGCTGAGGCGGGAGAATTGCTTGAACCCAGGAGGTGGAGTTTGCAATTGAGCAGAGATAATGCCATTGCACTCCAGCCAGGGTGACAGAGCAAGACTCCATCTTAAAAAAACACAAAAAACAAAAAATAGCCAGGCGTGGTGGTGCATGCCTGTAGTCCCAATTACTCAGGAGGCCAAGGCAGGAGAATTGCCTGAACCCGGGAGGCGGAGGTTGCAGTGAGCCAAGATCGTGCTATTGCACTCCAGCTTGGGCAACAGAGGAAGACTCTGTCTCAAGAAGAAGAAAAAAAGGTCAGTAGTGAGGAAGACTCTGTCTCAGGAGGCTGCCCGATTTGCAAATCAATAAAATATTTAAAAATCTTAAAAAAAGAAAAGAAAAAAAAAGGTGGCCACAAAGGAGGACTGCTCTGGAGCTAAGAGCAGGGCCCCCAGTCAGAATGGGGCAGGTAGGAGCAGGGTACAGCAGGTCCCAGGCTTGGAGGGTGTGAGAACAGGGGGGTGGCACCTAATGATGAGGGATAAACCTGGCCAATGGGGGTAAGGGTCCCATGTCGCAAAGGCCATCTGTGGCACTCCCTTCACGCAGGGGCACTAGACCAAAGCTTCACTCAGGCTTGCTCACTGACTCCTCACAGGTATTTAACGAGGCGGGAAGGCTCTATTGCTGTTACTGTGTGCACAGATGGGGAAACTGAGTCTCAGAGAGGTAAAGCCACTGTTCCCAAGGCCCAAGCAAATAAATACTCCTCAGAGCAAAGGTGAAGGCACAGCATGCCCAGGTGCTGAGCCCTTCAGCACTGGCTTGGTGACAGCCCTGAGTGAGGCTGTAGGTTGCAGGAATGGGAGCAGCAGGAACAGGGCCTGGGGTCAGGCATCAGCCTCAAAGTCATGGCAACTGGCTCCCACCACAAAATCACAACTCACCCTGCATGGTGCTCAACAGGAGTTTTGTAGTTGCAGGGCTAACCCCATTATACAAAGGAGGAAACCTCTCCTCTGAGAGAGGCGAAGGTACCTGCCAAGGTCCCCCATACAAGAGGTCAGAACCAGAATTAATTCAAATCTAGGTCCTTGTGATCACTCCATCCCTCCCACCTGGTTTCCAAGAAAACAGAGACCCAGGACAGGTAAGGGTGGGGGCTAATAAAAGCCAGCAGTAGAAATCTTCCAATTGTACGGACAGAATTTCCTCCGACTTTGTCTTTGTTTTTTGAGACGGAGTCTCTGTCACCCAAACTGGAGTGCAGTGGTGTGATCTCAGCTTCCTGGGTTCAAGAGATTCTCCTGCCTCCACCTCCACCTCCACTTCCCAAATAGCTGAGATTGCAGGCTTGCGCCACCACATCTGGCTAACTTTTTTTTGTACTTTTAGTAGAGACCAGGTTTTGCCATGCTGGCTAGGCTGGTCTCAAACTCCTGACCTCAGGTGATCCACCCACCTTGGCCTCCCAAAGTGCTGGGATTACAAGTGGGAGCCACCGCGCCTGGCCCCAACTTTCTTCTCCAAGTTTTTCTGGAAGTTCTGGTACCTATTACCACTTGTCTCCCGGACAACCAAGGCTCCTGTCCAAATCCAGAGACTGGGCTTATCTCAGCATCCTTCTCTAAACAGAGGCCCTCGTGGTTGTTTTCACACTGCGGCCTTATTTCTCTGTTAGTGAAAATGCTCCTACTTCCTACAAAGACAGCCTGTTTCTTCAGCCTCTCCGTGCAGTACGGTAACATCCATGTGAACTAATTAATTCCTTCAAGGCTGGACACAGACACCAGGCAGTCTCACAGCATATTCTGGAATGTTCTGACATGTCTGTGCTGAGAGGCTGACCAGTATGGACTACAGTAAGGCTTCTCCAACATGGGCTTGTGTGACAATCACCTGGCACCTCATTAGAACAGTCTGTGGGCCCATCCCCCAAGATTATGACTCAGCAGGCCTGGGGCAGGCTGAGAACTGCACTGCTGCTTTTTTTTTAGACGGAGTTTCACTCATGTTGCCCAGGCTAGAATGCAATGGTGCGATCTCGGCTCACTGCAACCTCCACCTCCTGGGTTCCATCGATTCTCCTGCCTCAGCATCCCGAGTAGCTGGGATTACAGGCGTGAGCCACCACGCCCAGCCCTAATTTTGTATTTTTAGTAGAGATGGGGTTTCTCCACGTTGGTCAGGCTGGTCTCGAACTCCTGACCTCAGGTGATCCACCCGCCCAGCCTGAGAATTGCGCTTCTCAGTGCCCAGGGGGGTGGCAGGCTGGGCAGCTGCGTACTGATAGCCTGAACCGTCTCAATGGGCCTCTCACCATCTCCTGCATTGGCTTGGTCCAGGCACAAGAATGATAAATGCCCCCTCCCTTCCTGAGAGAATGCCTGGGGCTCACCACCTCCCTTGACTGGTGGTCCCCATTCCTCTCAAGGTGGTCCCCCTCTCTACTCCTCCCCTCCTTCCAGGATCTGGTGATCACATTCCTGTCCCTGGATGCACACCCCTTTGCAATGTGACTGCACTATCTCCCATCCAGACATGGAGTCTATGTCTTCATCCCCTCACCCTAGCCAATTCGACTGAAGCAGAGGCTTGAGAAGTACTTATCTGCTGAGCTTTGGAACCTTAAAACCACCAAGCCCAGCCTGGCCTACTGAAAGATGAGACCATGTGGAGCAGAGATGGGCTGGCCCAGCCCAGGTCCCCAGTCTGCCAACCATCAGAATGTGAGACCATCCTAGATCACATCCAGCCCCGGCCCAGCCAGCCCAAAGGAAAACCACCCAACTGACCCACAGAAAAGGGAAAAACAATCCAACCTGATAAGCCACTAAGTGCTCGATAGGTGCCAAGCCTCTGTCCTAAGAGCTTTCACATATTAACTCCTTAATCCTCACAATGGTCCTGGAATATAAAATCTATTCTGGGGCTGAGCACGGTGGCTCACACCTGTAATCCCAGCACTTTGGGAGGCCGAGGCAGGCGGATCACGAGGTCAGGAGATAGAGACCATCCTGGCTAACACAGTGAAACCCCATCTCTACTAAAAATACAAAAAATTAGCTGGACATGGCGGCACGTGCCTGTAATTCCAGCTACTCAGGAGGCTGAGGCAAGAGAATCACTTGAACCTGGGAGGCAGAGGTTGCAATGAACCAAGATCATGCCACTGCACTCTAGCCTGGGTGACAGAGCGAGACTCCATCTCAAAAATAAAGTAAAATAAAATTTATCCTGAACTGTAGTTGACAAATGAGGAAGCAGAGGCACAGATCGGTGACATATTCTGCCAGAACACACAGCTAGTAAGAGGCAGAGTTCAGCTTTGAATCCCAGGGCCACCCTCTTACCTATTGTGTCCCACTATCGAAGCCCCCACCCCCAGCCAGCCTGCTAATCCCCTTCCATCTGCTCTCCACAGGCAGTGGGCAGCCGAGGACTAGACAGGGGCAGGGCCCAGTAGCAATGAGACCAAAAGGGCACAGACACAGAGCTACACTCTCAGAGCTGAAGAGGCTTGAGAACCACCTAGTCCACATCGCAGGCCTCACAGATGAGGAAACAGAGGCCCAGAGAAGTCTGCCACTGTCACCGGGTCAATTCCTGGCCAATTCAGAATGAGGCCCCAGGTCTCCCAACCTCCAGACTCCTAACACCACCCTCTGGCCATCTCTTTGGCTTTAACATCTGAAAATTTTAAAATATTTTATTTAAAGACAGAGTCTTACTATGTTGCCCAGGCTGGCCTTGAACTCTGCAGCTTAAAAGATCCTCCTGCCCTCAGCCTCCCAAGTAGGCACGCACCACTGCACCTGGCTTTGGCTTGACCTTTTGCTACAGAAAACTGAACCCCAGGAAACCCAATGCCCCAGGGACATACGATACCCACCTTTGGTGTGAGATGCGCCATCCCCCAGGGAATACATAGGCATCTTCCAGTTTGGTGATATCAAACAGACAAATGCAGAGTCCCACGTTGTACACAACCTGCATGCATACAAACATACACAGATACACATGTACACACAGACACAGAGTGACCACAGGCCCAGCTCCCAGGCAGTCTGAGCCCCTCACAACCACAAGCAAGCCATGACTATCTCCAGTTTTTTTTGTTTTTTTTTTTAGATGAAAATAAGTCTGTGGAGGGAACCAGGGTAAGAAACCTCAGAACGATGCAGAGCTCTGGAAAGAGCAGGGCCTTGGTGACAAAACAGGGCCTCCAGGTTCCAAGGCCAGCTCCACCACCCACTGTGTGACTGCTAAGAGGGTCACTTCACCGCTCAGAACCTCAGTCTCCCCATCTGCAAATGTGAAATATCAGGCTGCAGGGTTATAAAATAAAGAGATGTAACAGATGTGAAGCCCCTAGCCTAGTGCCTAGCTCGCATGCTGGAAACCATCATCAAGGGTCTTTCCTATTACTGGTGAGGACCAGTGACAGGAATGCTGGCTAAACGGGCACTCTCCAACATCCCAAAGCCAATGCCAGAACTCAGTTTCGTGAGCATCAGAACCATAGCTAAACCCCACTGTGCTCACAACATCTCAGACACACAGCCACAGCCACAGGGACTGCAGCTGGCAGAGGGACACATGACCTAGGCCCTGAGAATGGGCAGAAATCCCACAGCCCATCCCCATACCATGGTGATTCAAAGACTAGCTGCTCAGTGTCTGCTTATCTGCCACCCATGTCATCACCCCCACTTAGAACCCTTGCAGGAACTGTCCAAAAATTAGCAAGAAGCTCAGAGAGTGCAGAGTTGTGGCCAGACCTAACTGAGACTGAAGAGGGAAATTAAATAATAAAAATAGTCTGTAACTGCTGCATAATAAAGTTTACTGTGGTGTGTTCAACATAAAACCTAACTCCCAGCTCTGCTTAAAATTAACTAACTCCCTATAAAACCTACCTTATCTATTCTCCCCCACATTCTCAGCAAAGTTCCCAGGCATCTCAAGACTATTTTTCTTGCTGACGGGCTGCAAGGTCACAGGACAAGATAACACCCAAAGAATGTACAATGCGTTTCTCAGAATGCTGTTTTTCAAATGTAACATACATCACAAGACATGTAACAAAGTAATTCACTGTTCTTTGTTCTGGCTTCTGTAAACCTGTTAGCTGCTACCTCATCCTGAATGTACAAAAAGTATCCCATTTTCAGCCCAGCGCGGTGGCTCACACTTGTAATCCCAGCACGCTGGGAGGCTGAGGCAGGTGGATCACCTGAGGTCGGGAGTTCAAGACCAGCCTGACCAACATGGAGAAACCCCGTTTCAAAAATATATATATATATCCCATTTACTTTATCCTTTGCTCAATTTTTGGATGCAAATCCACTGAGCTGGTACACCTAAATAAAATCCTCCCGTTTCACCCACCGGTCTCTCCGGTCTCCTATCTGCAACATAATATGGGAGCCAGCCAGGAGCAGAAACGATAGGTTTACTGTCTCCTTTGCCTGCGGGTATGGGGCCCCAAGCCAGGGGAAACTCATGACCTCAGGTGTGCCATCGGGTCAACTTGTGCCCAAGGGAGCAGCTCTCCCACAACCCAGTGCCCCTCCCTGACAGCACAACAAAACCTAAGGGGTTACAGAATGATCTCCAAGACCAATATACTTCAGGAATTATGGTAATGCATTTGGAGAAAAGATAAGAAGAGCTTGTCCAAGAAGGTGGAAAGCAGAGTCTGATCAAGTCCTGGGAAGTGACTATTAATCCTATCCAGAAAGACTGGGGGAGGCAAGAGTGAATTGCTGATTTGGATGAAACTCACATTCCTACAGGCAAGTCAAGTCGGTTTTTTTTTTTTTTTTTTTTTAAGATGGGGTTTCACCATGATGGCCAGGATGGTCTTGAACTCCTGACCTCAGGTGATCCACCCACCTCGGCCTCCCAAAGTGCTAGGATTACAGGCGTGAGCCACCACGCCCAGCCTGTCAAGTTGGTTTTTAAAGGGAAAGCACAAGATATATGGAAACGGGGGAGGTGTGTGAAAGTGGGTGAAGAGACGCCTCCAGGAGGAGCTGATGCAGGGAGTGACATGTGGGAGGCACAAGTCCCTTAGCACAGACTGTGCGCTTGGAGTGAAGTGTGGGGCCAGCCGAAGCCAGGGGTGATTTCGCATACGGCTTAAGGAGGTGCCCCACAATCTAGGTATTGGAACTCTCCAACGCCAAGCAGCGCCTGAAATACCCACTCCTACTTGGATCAGGGGGACAGCTTGACCAGTCCAAAGTGAAAGTGGAGGCAATTATGCATCACAAAAGGAGGAGATGGAAGGAAAGGTGTCGAAAGTAACGCCACTGAAATGCATGTTAAGAAATTTTAAGAAGGGCTTTTGGGGAGACTATGGTGTGAAACTAACTTCTCAAAGGTTGAGAACTCTCTGTGAATTAGAACGGCCTTCTTCTGGTGTTGGATGGCCAGCTGAAGAACTAGTGGTCACGTGAGGACAGATAAGGAAACAACTAGCTGACTATTTAAGGTGGTGACCAGGGTCAGAGGACAGCCAGGGCATCCGGACCAATTCCCTTATATCGACTTATGGCTGAATATAATTCAAACCCAACCTGCATGGCTGCAGCCCTATCTGGCAGCTCATTGCAAAACACTGGAGCTCGAGCATGAGCCCAGCATGAAAGAAAAATCAGCTTTGCCCGGAGCTTCAGAGACAAAGGAAAAGCCACAGGGAAAACAGAGAAAACTGGTTTTGCAGGATCACCAGAGGAGACAGAAATGCCCCCAGCCCCTGAACTGCCAGGCTAGGATGGTGACACACCCCAGGCTATACTCCCAGAGTGGAATCTGAGCCCCTGCCTCAGGAAGCTAGAGAAGAAAGTCAAGGTGATCAAACAGGCCACCACCTCTGCCTCTGCTGCCTAGGACTAAGGGGGTAAGGAGAGCAGAGCCCAGGCCACTGCCTCCACCACCTATCACTAGGGGGTTGGGGACAGACAAGCCCCGTGCAGGGGGAGACGGAAGAGCTAAGACCCCCCCCCCCCCCAACAGCAGCAGAATCAGGAAAGTAGAGAAGCAGCATTGGCCAAGACAGCCCCACGAAAGCCCTGGTGAGGGTCCCCCTGGGGCGGCCACAGGGGCGCCTGCAAGGACCACTAGTGGCCACGTGAGGAGGGGCTCTGCCAGCTGCCCGTCAGGGGCGGGGCTCAAGAAGGCAAGGTCGCAGGCGCACAGAGGCCAGGCTGCTCAAGTGACTGCACCAGGGCCGGAGCCAGACAGCGTGCCTGTGAAGCGCTGGGAAGGGCCAAGACTGAGCATGGAGCAGCATGGCAGGAACGCCCATCGGACCGCCCCTGCGCAGCACTGCCCACTAGCACTGGGTGGGGGGCTAGCCATGGTGGCAAGAGGGGCCAGGACAGCCTGATTGAGCAGCAGCCATAGCTGCAGTAGGACGGACCAGGGCCTCGAGCTGGCAACTTTGCAGGTCAGGCGAAAGCAGCACCACCTACCTGGCCGCCTGTGCCCCAAGGAGGCCACCCATGGGCAAGAAAAGCGTAAGCAGCGGCTATAGCATCCCAGGGCAAGCCACGCTCTGGCCCCAGTATGTTAAAAAAAAAAAAAAGTAAAAAGAAAAATCAGAGAGAAAAAGAGTTAAACTGCTGACCCTGAAGGCAGCTGTGAGGCTGTGTGTGGAGCAACTGGCTCAGGCAGCTGAGATAAAGTGAACAGTGTAAGAAAAAGCTGCCGAGCAAGCATAACAGCAAATGAAACGGCAAATGTAAGGAGAGAAAGGAGGAGAAAGCACAAATGAGATAGAGACCTCAGGAATAAAAGTGAGTCTGGCAATAAAAGACTGAAATGGAAATTACAAAAGCTAAAAGAAATTGACGGCAAAAATGCCAGTAAACTCATACAAGTGGCTACAAAGGTGTTTTACAATCGGGAAGAGGAGGCTGAGATAAAGGCAAAGTGGAAGGCAAAGCAAAAGCGGACTTACTAGCACCTGCCTTAGTTAAAGAGGAGGCTGGGCGAGGTGGCTCATGCCTGTAATCCCAGCACCGTGGGAGGCCAAGGCGGGCGGGTCACCTGAGGTCAGGAGTTTGAGACCAGCCTGACCAATATGGAGAAAGCCCATCTCTACTAAAAATACAAATTAGCTGGGCATAATGGTGCATGCCTGTAATCCCAGCTACTTGGGAGCCTGAGGCAGGAGAATCACCTGAACCCGGGAGGTGGAGGCTGCAGTGAGCCAAGATTTCGCCACTGCACTCCAGCCTGGGCAACAAGAGCGAAACTCCATCTCAAAAAAAAAAAAAAAAAAAAAAGAGAGAGAGGAGCTGGGGTATGAGAAGGCATGAAGGAGGACGTGGAAGAGGGCGAGAAAGAGGTATGGCTAAACGGGAGTCTGAAACCCAGCCCAGACTAGAGAGAAATAAATGTGTGATGTGCAAAGAGGAAGGACACTGAAAGGATGAGTGCCCTGAAAGGGCAGTCTACGAAATCAGGTGCCCTATATAGCCACTGGTTTTATCCCCACGCAATACCTGGGCCAGCGGCGGCAGCAGCAAGCCAGCAGACCTCAAATAAGCAGGATACAGCCTTAATTTCTATGGCTGGGGTGGACAGCTATGGATTCTGAAACAGACCGGGCTCCATTTCTCTAGGTCCCTAGGAGCCTATGGTCAGGGTTAAGGTCGGGGGCCAACAAATAGATTTCATGGTAGATACAGGTGCTGAGCATTCGTTAGTAACAGAACCAGTGGGGCCGCTGTCTAAAACTTATACTATGGTTACTGGGGCTACAGGAGTAACAGAAAAAAAGACGCCTTTGTCAGTTAAAAAAATGTGTCATTGGAGGACAACAGGTGCAGCAGGAGTTTTATCTTCCCAGCTATCCTGTTCCTTTTTGTTGGGGGAGGGATCTGCTCCAAAAACTACAAGAACAAATTTTTTTTCTTGTTTTCTTTGAGATGGAGTCTTGCTCTGTCATCCAGGCTGGAGTGCAGTGGCACAATCTCGGCTCACTGCAACCTCCGCCTCCCGGGTTTGAGCAATTCTCCTGCCTCAGCCTCCCGAGTAGCTGGGATTACAGGCACATGCCACCACACCCAGCTAATTTTTGTATTTTTAGTAGAGATGGGGTTTCACCATGTTGGCCAGGCTGATCTTGAACTCCTGACCTTATAATCCACCCGCCTTGGCCTCCTGAGTGCTTGGATTATAGGCGTGAGCCACCACACCTGGCCACAAATTTCTTTTCAGCCTAAAGGGAACATGACTTTAGATTTTACGCAACCAAAGGCTATGGTATTAGCCCTCACGGTACCAGGAGCTGAGGAGCGGCAATTACTTGCTAAGGATATGGAGGGACCTATAAAGCAAACTTGGAGGCCAGTGAAGGCAGTTATATTGTAAGAATTAATTACTAAATTCCCAGATGTATGAGCTGAAAACAATCCACCTGGGCTAGCCATAAATCATGCTCTGGTGGTAGCAGAACTAAAAGGGGGAGCCACCCCGGCTACACCAGTATCCCGTACCACGGGAGGCTGTTTTAGGCATAAAAAGCATCTAGAATGACTTGAAAAGGACAGCATTCTGAAGCCATGCCAGTCACCCTGGAACACCTCACTCTTACCAGTAAAGAAACCGCTGCCTAGGCCGGGCATGGTGGCTCATGCCTGTAATCCAAGCACTCTGGAGGCCAAGGCAGGCGGATCACCTGAGGTCGGGAGTTCAAGACCAGCCTGACCAACATGGTGAAACCCCATCTTAAAAAATAATAAATAAATAAAAAGAAACCGCTGCCTAGTAATAAATTGTACCATACCTGTGATAATTATAGGCCAGTGCAGGACCTCCGAGCTGTAAACCAAACAACACTAATGGTCCATCCAGTAGTTCCAAACGCATATACTCTGCTCTCCCTAATTGCCTCCAATGCAGTATGGTTCACTGTGTTTTTGTTTTTTTTTTTTTTTAAAGATGGGGTTTCACCATGTTGGCCAGGCTGGTCTCGAACTCCTGACCTCAAGTGATCCGCCCACCTCAGCCTCCCAAAGTGCTGGGATTACAGGCATGAGCCACCAAGCCCGGCAGTTCACTGTTTTAAAGAATGCTTTCTTCTGTCTTCACCTCGTACCAGTCAACCCATCTTTGTTTTTCAATGGGGAAATCTCCAGTATACCTGGACCAGGCTTCCCCAAGGGTTCAAAAAATCCCCCCACAATTTTCAGTGAGGCCCTAGCATCAGACCTTAATCCTTACACCCCATCAAATAAAGACTGTGTGTCCTTCTGCAGTATCTAAATAACTTTCTCCTAGCAGTTCCCACTATCAAAGATTGCCATAAAGGAGGCATCCGGAGGCCTGAGCAACAGAAAGCACTTAATGCAATCAAGAAGGCGCTTAATACAATCTAGTTGAGGCACCTGCTTTAGAACTACCAGACATAACTAAACCCCTTCTCCTGTATGTTCACGAACGGAGGGAACAGCTATCGCGGTTTTAACCCAGGTCTTAGGATGATGACATCATCCAATTGCCTACCTATCTGAGCAACTGAACTCAGTGGCTCTGGGATGGCCACCCTGCTTCAAGGCTCTTGCCGCTACAGCCATGCTCATACAGGAAGCTAATACACTAACTCTGGGGCAGCAGTTAACTGTACAGGTGCCACACTCTGTCCTAACACTAATGGATCAAAGAGGGCGACACTGATTGTCAAATCCTGAAATAACCCAATACCAGGAACTTTTATGTGAAAACTCCTGCATTGGCCGGGGGCGGTGGCTCACACCTGTAATCCCAGCACTTTGGGAGGCCGAGATAGGTGGATCACCTGAGGTCAGGAGTTCGAAACCAGCCTGGCCAACATGGTGACACCCCATCTCTATTTAAAAAAAAAAAAAAACCCCGCATAACCTTAGAAACTATAAACACTCAACCCTGCTACCCTGCTCCCACTGGAGTCCAGAGCTCCCCTACATAACTGTATAAAAACAGTAAAGTATTCTCAAGTAGAAGGGAACTTACAGTTCGACCCCTCCAAAATCCAGATGTCAGCTACTTTACAGATGGTAGCAGCTTTGTGACAGGAGTCAGACGGGCAAGATATACTGTTGTAACTCTAAATTCTGTGGTAAAGGCCCAAAGCCTGCCAACAGGAACCTCAGCTCAAAGAGCAGAGCCAATAGCTAGAGCTTTAACATGGGCATTGCTGTTAGCAAAGGATCAAGGAGCCAACATATATACTGATTCAAAGTATGCCTTTGCTATGCCACATGTACATGGGAGCATATATAAGGAAAAAGGACTCCTAACTGCTCAAGGAACAAGTGAAAAGTACCCTGAATAAATCCTATAGCTTTTAGTTGTTGCAGTACGGGGGACCTAAGAAAAAAGCTGTTAGACATTGTCAAAGCCATGAAAAAGCTGGGACCCCAGAGGCAAGAGGAAACAGAAAAGCAAATGCAGAAACGAGGCGTGCAGCAATCAATACCTTGCCTTCCAGCACGGCAGCTAGGAAGGCAGCATGTGCCGAGCCTCTCCTACCAGAACCCCTTGCCTAAAGAGAAGCCAAATTACTCCCCCAAAGGAGAGGGCCTGGTTTGCTCAGGAGAATGGAGCTTATACTAAAAAAGGCTGGTAGAGGTTCTCAGACAGAAAATTAGCTACTCCTGAGGTAACAGCCCCCAGGTTTGTAAAACACTTCCACCAAGGAACTCATATGGGGAAACAGCACTAGAAACACTAGAGTGGGGTGCCACTTCCATGTGCCACGGCTCAGTGTCATCTCCCGAGCCATCTGTAAACAACGCTTAACCTGTGCTCAGAACAACCCACGGCAAGGGGCAACCCAGACCCTAGGAATTCAAGGAACAGGGGGCAGTAACTTGTGAAAACTTACTTGTAGATTTTACCGAATTGCCTCAAGCAGGAGGCTATGGGTATATGTTGGTATTTGTGCTTACTCCAGGTGGGTTAAAGCATTCCCCACTCGAACTAAAAAGGCCAGAAAAGTAACTAGAGCCTTATTAACAATATTGCCCCTAGGTTTGAGCTGCCGCTAACTCCAGGATCTAACAATGGACCAGCATTTATAGCTGAGATTGTTCAAAATCTCTCTCAACTGTTAAAAATAAGTTAAAGATTACATACTGTCTACTGTCCCCAGAGTTCAGGGAAGGTGGAGCAAATGAACCAGACACTGAAACAATTGCTATGAAGTTCTGTCAGGACAGCTGGGCGGCGGCTCGCGCCTGTAATCCCAGCACTTTGGGAGGCCAAGGCAGGCGGATCACCTGAGGTCGGGAGTTCAAGACCAGCCTGACCAACATGCAGAAACCCCGTCTCTACTAAAAATACAAAATTAGCTGGGCATGGTGGCACATGCCTGTCATCCCAGCTACTCAGGAGGCTGAGGCAGGAGAATGGCTTGAACCTGGGAGGTGGAGGTTGCAGTGAGCCAAGATTGTGACATTGCACTCCAGCCTGGGCAACAAGAGTAAAACTCCATCTCAAGAAAAAAAAAAAATCTGTCAGGAAACCCACTTACAGTGGAATCAAGTCTTGCCCATGGTCCTCCTCCGAGTCAAATCCACCCCAACCAAACAGACCAGATTTTCTCCTTTTAAGGTTTTGTTTGGGAGACCACCCCCTTCTAACCCAGGTAAAAAGATCTTAATAAAAAAGATAAACATTAAAAAAACAAATGCAGACCCTAGGTAAAGCCTTGGAGCAAGCAGAAAGCTGGGTACAGAAAAAAGCACCTGTAAGTTTAACAACTCCAATCCATTCATTTAAACCGGGAGATTCTTTCTGAGTTAAGAAGTGGAACTTAGGCCAGGCACGGTGGCTCATGCCTATAATCCCAGCACTCTGAGAGGCCGAGGCGGGCAGATCACCTGAGGTCAGGAGTTCGAGACCAGCCTGACCAACATGGAGAAACCCCATCTCTACTAAAAATACAAAATTAGTTGGGCATGGTGGTGCATGCCTGTAATCCCAGCTACTCAGGAGACTGAGGCAGGAAAATTGCTTGAACCTATGAGACGGAGGGTGGGTGAGCGGAGATCACCCCATTGCACTCCAGCCTGGGCATCAAGAGCGAAACTCCATCTCAAAAAATAAATAAACAAATAAAAAGAAATGGAACCCAACCACAACCACACTGGGCCCTACATGGGATGGCCCTTTTATTGTAATCTTATCCACCCTCACCACTGTTAAAATTGATAAAGTTGTTCCCTGGATTCATCACAGCTGGTTAAAGCCAGCAGCCCAAAATAAGTGAACCAGTCAGCCAGATCCAAGCACCCCCACCAGACTAACCTTGAGACGTGTCATCAACAAGGACCAGGACCAGCCCGGTCCGGTCCCAGACACAGACAACCCTGAGAAGCCGTCAAGCCCTGCTCTAGTCACACAACCAGAAGCTGACTAGTCAACGCACGGCCGAAGCTTGAGGAATCTCCACCGGATAAGTAAATGTAAACTAAAATCTTAAGCCCTGTTGTTACTTTAGTAATATTAACTATCCTGTTACTACGCTGTCATTGTTGCAAAGCTTGGCTCCCAGGAAAAGCACTCCTTGCCCAGTCTTAGTGTAAAAATGTGGCCTTTCATTTTGCTCATGTTAGCCCTTATGGCAAATCCAGTAAGGGGGGAAGTCCTAAATGGGTGTCCTGTGTGCTCCCATACTACATGGATAGGGAATACACAAGTTAAAACTTTACTATAGCAAACACATTATGAGTGTATAGGAGCTTCCCTAGGAACTTGCATATATAATCAAACTACCTATTCAATTTGTAATCCGGGTAATAATCAGCCTTATGTGTGCTATGATCCCAAACTTTTCCTTGGAGCATGGCTGAAGCTCCATAAAGAACAGGAGAAAGAACCCTTTACAACCTAACTCAAGTACCCACGTCTCATGAAAGAAGTGTGTCCTTATATTTAGATGCCTGTCAGGTAGTAAAAACACTTTATCCACAGATAAAGACTAATACCTCAACTCTGACGTCTTACAGGACTGTGTGGCCTGGCCCCCACCCACCTTTCCAGTGCACCCTCCCCTCTGCCCAAGCCACACCAGCCTCCTCCACACCATGGTCGGGTGTTGTATCCCTTATTCTTCTTTTATTTTTATTTTTGAGACGGAGTTTCATTCTTGTTGCCCAGGCTGGAGTGCAATGGCACAATTTCAGCTCCCCTGCAACCTCCGCCTCCCAGGTTCAAGCGATTATCCTGCCTCAGCCTCCTGAGTAGCTGGAATTACAGGTGTGTGCCACCACGCCTGGCTAATTTTTGCATTTTTAGTAGAGATGGGGTTTCACTGTGTTGGACAGGCTGGTCTCGAGCTACTGACCTCAGGTGATCCATCTGCCTCAGCCTCTCAAAGTGCCAGGATTACAGGTGTGCGCCACTGCGCCCAGCCTGTACCGCTTCTTCACAGGGCCTTTGCACAGGCCAGTTCCTGCCTTCAGGGCTCTTCTCTCCACCCAGCCCCCTCCTACCCCAAAAAGGAATCCTCTGGTTGGCTCCACCTCACCATCAGATCTCAGCTCCAGCCCCACCTCGTCAATAAAGCTGCAGGCCCCTCATTCCAGGTGATGCTCCTTTGTTCCACGGGTGTGTGAACACCTGTCCCTTATAGCAATTACCTCAATTTGTCACCACATACTCAACTGTGGACCCCTCTCATTCATGTCTGCTTTTCCCCACCACACTATAGCACAGAGCCTTGTCTATTCCATTCATTCCATCAACAGACAAATGGCCGGGCATGGTGGCTCACACCTGTAATGCCAGCACTTTGCGAGGCCAAGGCAGGTGGATCACCTGAGGTCAGGAGTTCAAAACCAGCCTGACCAACATGGTGAAACCGTCTCTACTAAACATACAAAAATTAGGCCGGGCATGATGGCTCACGCCTGTAATCCCAGCACTTTGGGAGGCCGAGGCGGGTGGATCACCTGAGGTCAGGAGTTCAAAAGTGGCCAAGTCAACATGGTGAAACCCCGCCTCTACTAAAAATACAAAAATTAGCTGGGCGTGGTGACACGTGCCTGTAATCCCAGCTACTTGGGAGGCTGAAGCAGGAGAATTACTTGAACCTGGGAGGCTGAGGTTATGGAACATCTACTCCCGCCAGACTCCGGCTAACTTAAGGGATACTGCAGGCAAGAAAACAGATAAGGTCCTGCTCTCATGGAGAGGGAAAGGAAAACGTCTAAGAAGGAAAAGAGAGTGATGTGACACAGAATAACTGGAAAGGGAAAGCTGCCAGAGAAACGGCAGTGGGAAGACCTCTCAGCTGGCACTAAGGCACACAGACAGGCATGGCGCAGAGAAGGCACGCAAATATTGGCTGCTGGAATGAAGGGATGAACCTCCTGATCGTTAACTCCGTACTACTAGAACTGTCCATCTTCACAAAAACAATGCAAGGCTGAAAAGACAGCAACATTTTATCCTCATTTTACAAATGGAAGCTGAGGTCCAGAGGGGGTCAGTAACTTGCCTGCAATTGCAAAGTAATTTGGAATTCTGGAATCTAACACTTCCAGTTACAACTCCCTTTTTCAAGCCCATTTTCTTTTGATCCCCTTCAACATCCCGTTTCACAGTGAAAAAAAGTTCTGACACATTAAGCTGCCTGCCCACGGCCAGGGCTTGGCATGACGGAGGCCAGGCCCGCGGCCAGTGGGCGGCGCTGGCTTCCCCGCGAGCCGCGGACCCAGTACCTTGTTGGCCAACTTCTTGTTCAGCTCCTCGGCAATAGAGTCGTTGAGCTTCCTCTCAAACTGCCACGGGGGTATCCGCACTGTGTCCACCATCTCCACCAGGACGAACATCCCGGCCTGCGCTGGGGGCTCTGGGAATGGGAGGGTCAGTCACGCACCAGGGCCAGGGGCAGGGAGGATCCCTTAGGCTCTCGGTCCCGTCCCGGTAGCTGAGGCCCCCAGACTGGCGGTGAGGCTGCACGGGTCTCGGGTGCCCAGTGCGGGCCATGCTCCGCTACTACAACGGGAGGAAACTAAGAACAGAGGGAGTCGCTCTTCTTCCAGAGCTCCGGGTGCGCGCCCGCGCCGCACAACCCCGCGACGCCCCGCCACACCACGCCACGCCCCTCACCCGCGCTATGCGCCGCCGCACGCACCACACACCACGCACCACGCACCGCACACAGCCGTCCCCGGCTTGCGCTACTTGAGGCGAGATTCAGAAACCATCGCTTCCGGAGAACCCACCAATAAGAAGCCTCTGTCCGCCCCCGGGGCGGAGCGAGGCTGCTTGTCGCTCCTGCGCCGCGTGGAGCGGAAGAGGGCGGGGGAGGGGCGGGGCCTCCTTTCACCGGCGCAGAGCGATTCCCCCGCCCCCGACAGCGCTTTCTGGTTGCCAGGCGACCTCGGTGCAGTCAAGCCCTGTCATCCCTCTCCTGGCCTGTGTTTCACCCGTCTTTGCTGTCCTCTGCACAGCAGCCAGAGTGATCGTTTGGAGACGCAAACATATATTACCACATCTTTTAAGTAAAAAAAAAAAAAACCACCGCAAACATAATATGCTTATCACCCTTAAGTGCTAAAGAGACAAGGAGAGCCGGGCGCCGTGGCTCACGCCTGTAATCCCAGCACTTTGGGAGGCCGAGGCGGGCGGATCACGAGGTCAAGAGATTAAGACCATCCTGGCCAACATGATGAAACCCGTCTCTACTAAAATACAAATATTAGCTGGGCACGGTGGCACGCGCCTGTAGTCCCAGCTACTTGGGAGGCTGAGGCAGGAGAATTGCTTGAACCCAGGAGGCGGAAGTTGCAGTGAGCCGAGATCGTACCACTGCACTCCAGCCTGGTGCCTAGCAACAGAGTAAGACTCTGTCTCAACAAAAAAAAAAAAAAAAAAGAGACAAGGAGAATTGATGGTAACGGCTCACTAGGAACTTTTCTGGGGTGATGGAAATGTTCTGTATCTTCTTGTAGGTGGTATAACATTGACATATACAATTGTCCAAACTAATTGAACTTAACACTTAAGATTTTTGCATTTATTGGTAGACATTATCTCCCAATTTAAAAGTGATAATAAATTGGAGCAAAAAAACACAACCCATTGAACTTAGAATACTAAATTCCAAGCCGGGCGTGACGGTGCTCACCTGTAGTCCCAGCTACTCCGAAGCCTGAGACAAGAGAATCACTTGAGTCCAGGAGTTCCAGGCTGCATTGATGCACTGAGCTACAATCATGCCACTGCACTCTAGCATGGGCGACAGTCACAACCCATCCCTAAATAAAAAAAAAGAAAAAGGAAAGAAAAGGAAGAAGAAGGAGAGGAAAGAAAGGAAGGAGAAGAAGAGGAAGGAAATGAAGGAGAAGAAGAAGAAGGTCCAAAACCTTCATGGTAGCTCACATGGCCTTTTAAGATCTGACCATACCCTGACCATACCTAACCCTATAGCCCCATCTTGCTATCTCTCCCCGACATTCCAGTTTCATTTGCCTTCATGTGATAGTTGTCATGTGCTAAGAGAATTGTAACTTGCCCAAGATCACATGTTGACAAGTGGAAGAGGTGGGCCCAGTCTGAACCTCATTACCCTGCCTCTAAAAATTGGTGGGGTGTAGATGTATACTATAGTGTGTTTTAACCAAAATAACAATTTAGGCACTTACAAAAGGTCCTTGGGGTAAATAACAGAGACACTCAGAAGTGTATGGTGCCTTAATTTGCTGATTTAACAAGCATAGTGATTTCTCAATGACACTGGCTGCAGTGATGCTAAATGTGGCCTTCCCTGCATCTGTGTTTTTATTTTTAGGTCTGCTTCTACAGGATTTGAGCTACTTGAGGACAGGAGCAAATGCTACTTCAGCTCTTTATTCCCACAGTCCCCTAACACATTCCTAAGAAGCATTCAGTAAAGGTGTTTAGGAGACTAATATTAATTCTTTCTCTCAAATGCTTCCTCTTTATTCCATTCTCCCTACTATTGCTTTGGTTCAGGCCTTTTTGGTTAGTTTGCTTTTTTGAGACGGAATCTTGCTCTGTCCCCAGGCTGGAGTGCAGTGGCACAATCTTTGCTCACTGCAATCTCTGCCTACCAGGTTCAAGCAATTCTTCTGCCTCAGCCTCCTGAGTAGCTGGGATTACAGGTGCGTGCCACCACACCCAGCTAATTATTGTATTTTTAGTAGAGACGGGGTTTCACCATGTTGACCAGGCTCATCTTGAACTCCTGACCTCATGATCCGACCACCTCTGCCTCCCAAAGTGCTGGGATTACAGTCATGAGCCACCACAGCTGACCAGTGCAAGCCTTTTCATTGCTCCCCCTGGAGCTAAGCCACACATCCTGCCCCTGGCCTTAGTCTGTCCTGGAAGTGACCCCAACACTGTCAGAAAAGCCTTCCCTTCATGAGTCCCCTTTGTCCACACAGAAAGGTCTGGACTGAACCCAGCCTTCTTCTCCAGACCTGCCTCCCTTCTGTACTACAGGCACTGGGACACCCCAGCACCTTGGGTGGAGCAAGCCCTTTTGCAGTCTCAATCATGTCTTCTTTACCTGGAAAACCCCTACTCATCTGTTAGAACCTGATATAGTTTGGATATTTGTCCCTACCCAAATCTCATGTTGAATTGTGATCCCCAATGCTGGGGTGTGGGGCCTGGTGGGGAGGTTTGGATCATGGGACAGATCCCTAATGCCTTGGTGCTGTGTTTGTGATAGTGAGTTCACATGAGATCTGGTCATTTATTTTTTAATATTTTATTTTATTTTATTTTTGAAACAGTCTTGCTCTGTCGCCCAGACTAGAGTTCAGTGGTGTGATCTCAACTTAGTGCACCTCCACCTCCTGGGTTCAGGTGATTCCCCTGCCTCAGCCTCCCGAGTAGCTGGGACTACAGGCACCTGCCACCATGACCAGCTAATTTTTTTTTTTTTTTTTTTGAGACAGAGTCTCGCTCTGTCACCCAGGCTGGAGTGCAGTGGCGCAATCTTGGCTCGGCTGCAACCTCTGTCTCCCAGGTTCAGGCGATTCTCCTGCCTCAGCCTCCCGAGTAGCTGGGATTATAGGCACATGTCATCACGCTCAAATAATTTTTGTAGTTTTAGTAGAAACGGGGTTTCACCATGTTGACCAGGCTGGTCTCGAACTCCTGACCTCAGGTGATCTGCCTGCCTCAGCCTCCCAAAGTGCTGGGATTACAGGCATGAGCCACCGTGCCCGGCCCAAGTATTTCCTTATAGCAACGTGAGAATGGCCTAAAACGGAACCTAAATGTGATTCTGTTCTCATTCATTCATGCATTCATTCAACATGCTGTTGTGTCCAGCTGTTAGAAATGCAATGGAGAAGAAAAACTTCAGCTCAGAGCGCTTGGTGCTGGAGTTGGGGGCAGGGGGCGGGCATTGAGAGAAAGAGAGAGAGTTTGTACTCTCAGGTAATCAAAAGTATTTGGAGTCAGGCACGGTGGCTCATGCCTGTAATCCCAACACTTTGGGAGACCGAGGCAGGAGGATTGCTTAAGGTCAGTTTGAGACCAGCCTGGGAAACAAAGTGAAACACTGTCTATACTAAAAAAAAAAAAAAAATTAGCTGGGCGTGACTGCCTGTAGTCCTAGCTACTTGGGAGGCTTAGGTGGGAGGATTGCTTGAGCTCAGGAATTCAAGGCTTCAGTGAGCTTTGATCATGCCACTGCCCTCCAGCCTGAGTGACAGAAAGGACTCTGTCTCTAAAATAAATAATAATAATATTTGGGCTGATTTACATGGGAGATGAGAACTGGTAAACTAAGTAACCGAAGCAGCGTCCAGATCAGGGGGCCTTATGATTATGATATTAACAGCTAACATTCATGAGCACTTACTATATGTCGAGTACTACTTAGGTGCTTTGCATGCATTAAGTTTTATCCTCAGAACAGCTGTATACAGTAGGAGCTATTATCATGATCTCACTTACCTCATTGTCTCATTTTGCCTCATCTAGGGCAAAGAGAGGTTAAATAGGTCATTTAAGGTTATATAGCCAGTAAGTGGCAAACCTGGGACCTAGGCCCCAGAGTCCTTAATCACGACAACCAGGCTGTGCCCCGCCATGACATTAACATGAGGACAGCGAAGGAAAACCTTGTGAGGCTAGGACAGTGCAGGCATGGTGGCTGATGTCTGTAATCCCAGCACTTTGGGAGGCCAAGACCGGCAGATCACTTAAAGTCAGGAGTTCGAGACCAGCCTGGCCAACATGGTGAAACCCCATCTCTACTAGAAATACAAAATTAACTGGGCGTGGTAGCATACTCCTGTAATCCCAGCTACTCAAAAGGCTGAGACAGAATCACCTGAGCCTGGGAGGCAGAGGTTGCAGTGAGCGAGATTGCACCATTGCACTCCAGCCTGGGTAACAAGAGTAAAACTCTACTTTAAGGGGAAAAAAAGGGCTCGGCATGGTGGCTCACGCCTGTAATCCCAGAACTTTGGGAGGCCAGGGTGGGAAGATCACTTGAGGTCAGGAGTTTGAGATCAGACTGGCCAACATGGTGAAACCCCATCTCTACTAAAACACAAAAAATTAGCCGGGCATGGTGGTGCACACCTATAGTCCCAGCTACTCGGGAGGCTGAGGCAGAGGAATCGCTTGAACTCGAGGTGGAGATTGCAGTGAGCCGAGATCATGCCACTGCACTCCAGCCCGGCAATAAAGCAAGACTCCATCTCAAAAAAAGATAAAAAGAAAAAAAGAAGGCTAGGACAGGGAAATGACACAGGGAAATATCAGCTGGGTAGACAGTGGATGGGAAGGGGATGGGGTGGAGGCAGGACCAGAGAGGAGGTTATTGGGTGGCCACAGCCAGAGAAGGCCAGAGCAAAGCTGGTAGCCATGGAGAGTGACGCTGGTCAGAGTCCAGAGGTCTTCAGGGGTGGAATGGGTGGGGATGACCTGGACAGGAGTGGGAGGAGCTGATGCCTTCAGGCTTTAGCCTTCACCTCTGAGATGAGAAACTGCAGCGGGGCCAGGCTGGGGGCACGAGGCCAGTGCGGAAACGGTCAGCGTGTGTGTGGGTTCCCAGGCTACTTTTATGGTATTCCACTCACAGTATGGCAACAATGAGGTGTTGGCACATTTGATTCACTCATTGGTAAAAACAGAGAGCAGGCCTCTTCATTCATTCTCCACGTTGCTCCACGGAACGTTTGAGGTAGCTTACAAAAACACACAAGCGACTTCATCTGCAAACTCCAAGACCACAGGGCTTCTCTACCTATCGCGTCCCTGCACGTGCTGTGGCCTAGCCCAGTGTCTGATACATGGTATCTGAATGAACAAAAGAATAATGAAAGAATTGCTGAAGGTATAGAAGTGAGGCAGAAATAGGGCTGGAAACTCATCAAGGCAGGAAGAAAGAGTCACACGGGATGACTAGGAGTGTAGCGTCTCCACGCCACAGCGCACGAGCTGAGCACCTGCAGGGATGCCCGTGACCCTTTCAGTGCCTCTCTGTAAAAGGGAAGCAGCAATAGAACCCATCTCAAATGACTGTCCATCAGCTTTTAAAATTTTGTTTTATTCATTTTTCACAGGTAGTATATTCCCATGATCCACACAAAGAAAATCACTGGCTGGGCACAGTGGCTCACACCTGTAATGCCAACACTTTGGGAGGCAGAGGAGGAAGATTACTTGAGCCCAGGAGTTCGAGGCCTGCGTGGGCAACATAGTGAAACCCCATTTTTACAAAAATAAAAAAGTTAGCCAGGTGTGGTGGTATGTGCTTATAGTACACAGCCACAGGCATGCAGGAGGCTAAGGCTGGAGGATTGCTTGAGCCCAGGAGTTCAACGCTGCAATGAGCTATGATTGCATTGCTGTACTCCAGCCTGGAAGACAGAGACCTTGCCTCTCTCTCTCTCCGTTTTTTTTATTTTATTTATTTTTTATTTTTTTTGAGACGGAGTTTTGCCTCTTGCTGCCTAGGCTGGAGTGCAAATAGCATGATCTCAGCTTATTGTAACCTCTGCCTCCTGAGTTCAAGTGATTCTTTCTCCTGCCTCTGCCTCCCAAGTAGCTGGGATTACAGGCGTCCGCCACCACGCCTGGCTAATTTTTTGTATTTTTAGTAGAGATGGGGTTTCACCATGTTGTCCAGGCTTGTCTCCAACTCCTGACTTCAGGTAATCCACCTGCCTTGGCCTCCAAAAGTGCTGGGATTACAGGCAGCAGAATGCTGGCTAAAAAAACACATGGTACATCACTCCCAGGCTGGAGGGCAGTGGCACGATCTCCGCTTCGGTACCTAGAAAGATGCCAGGCACACAGTAAGTCTCAGACAAATATTTGTTGGATGACGGAGTGAATGAATGATGAAAAGATTAGCCCAAAGATATATGTGATCCTGTACACCTATTGGTGGTAAAATAATTTGGCTCTGAGCTTCCTAGCAGCCAAAGCAAAGAGAAAAACATTTTTAGTTACAACTTAGAAACTCACCAGCTGTACAAATTAGGTTTGGATTTTCTTGATTCTGGTGCCAACCTTTGAAGCCTACTGGTCACAGAGAGGCTCTGCCAGGCTGCCAGCTATGCTGTTTGTTGGCAGGAGCATGTCATGCCTTCCCCTCTCATTTCAGATGAGGAAACCCTCAGAAGACTTTATAGGTTCTCAAAGAATGGAGGCCCTGAGGAACTGAACGGTGCCCTTGACAGTCTGTCTGAATAGGCCCAGGAATGATTTTTATTTGGGTAATTTAAAAACGTCCCTCCATGGAGGCCAAGGCACAGGCAGAAGTGCCACTGGGAAAGGAGATTCTAGAAGAGTCCTAAACACGAGGCATCCTGGGCAGGGCGCAGTGGCTCACACCTGTAATCCCAGCACTTTGGGAGGCCGAGGCGGGAGAATCACTTGAGGTCAGGAGTTCAAAACAGCCTGGTCAATATGGTGAAATTCCACCTCTACTTAAAATTAAAAAATTAGCCAGGTGTGGTGGCGGGTGCCTGTAATCCCAGCTGCTCAGGAGGCTGAGGCAGGAGAATCATTTGAACCTGGGAGGTGGAGGTTGCTGTGAACTGAGATCAACTCATTGCACTCCAGCCTCGGGGTTACAGCGACTCCATCTCAAAACAAGCAAACAACAGCAACAACAACAAAAACACTAAACATCCTGATGTCTCCCGGGACGTTGCTCCCTGGTCTGGCTTGGGTCGAAAGTGAAATGCAGAGAGTCACCATGTATTTGGTGAGGCCCTCAGAGGCCCTCCTATACGGGCCTTTGCTCTGTGGGGCCGACAGAAAACAGAAATAGACACGTAGGGAAATCATTCCAGGCATTGCCATTGAGAGGGTCACATGGATAACGTGATGGGGCATGACAAGAGACCACTGCCCTCGCCAGGGCACCAGTGACCGCCTTGCTCAGAAGGTGAAGATGAAGGGGAACTCTCAGTATTGAGAAGGCTGGAGGCCCATGGCCCACAGGGTCCAGGAGTGTGTGTGAATGGACGGATGGGTGAGGGAGACTTGGCTTACAGCTCAGGCCAGCCCTGGGGCAGCCGGGAGACAGACTGCTATCTCGGCCTGAGGATCTCAGGGCAGGGTGCAGGGGAGGCTAGCTGTGGGCCAGAGCCCGCTACCCAACACAGAGAGCTACTCCTGAGGACCTGGGAGGAATTCTGGAAGGAGTCTGAGCAGCAGCTGTAGAAGGAGACCCCGCCCACAGCCCAGGGGGAGGCTCCACCCCAGGACCTCAGTTGGGGGAATCCCCCCATCTCCCTCATCCTCCCGCCTGCAGTGATCGCTACCCCAGACAAGGGTGTGAAGCTCTGAAGCCTGCTGGCCACAGAGAGGCTCTGCCAGGCTGCCAGCTATGCTGTTTGTGGGCAGGAGCATGTCATGCCTTCCCCTGTCATTTCAGATGAGGAGCAGGCCTCTCACCAGGTCCCCTAAATCCACATAATGTGGCTCCTGCCTTTCTCCTACTTGCTACTCCAGCCTCGTTTGCAACTTTAAATTGCTTGAATGTGCACTTATTTCCTGCCTCTGTGGGTTTCCATATGCTGTTCCCCTCTTCAGGAACTTTTCTCTCGCTTTTTGCAAGGCTAGCTCCTCCTCCAGCTAACAAGGCCCCTTCGCAGAGCGATCCTCCCTCAGCCCCTGTCTCCGCAGGTAGACTCCTCCGTAACTAGTCTGTCATCTCGCCCTGCTTATTTATTTATTTTTTTGTAATCTGTGATTCCACATTTGTTTGGATTTTGTATCATCTGTATCACCTCTTTTTTTTTTTTTTTTTTGAGACAGAGTCTCACTCTGTCGCCAGGCTGGAGTGCAGTGGCGCGATCTTGGCTCACCGCAGCCTCTGCCTCCCAGGTTCAAGCAATTCTCCTGCCTCAGCCTCCCAAGTAGCTGGGACTACAAGCGCACGCCACCACGCCCAGCTAATTTTTGTATTTTTAGTGGAGACAGGTTTTCACTCTGTTGGCCAGGATGGTCTCGATCTCCTGACCTCGTGTTCCGCCTGCCTCGGCCTCCCAAAGTGCTGGGATTACAGGGGTGAGCCACCACACCCGGCCTCATCTACATAATCTCTAGATGAGATGCAAGCTCCATAAACTGAAGGAGTATGCCTGCTTTGTTTGCCACTGTCTTTCCAGAACCTTGGCCGTCTGGTACGTGGTGGATGGTCAATCCATTTTTTTTTTTGAGATGGAGTCTCGCTCTGTTGCACAGGCTGGAGTGCAGTGGCACAATTGCGGCTCACTGCAACCTCTACCTCCTGGATTCAAGTGATTCTCCTGCTTCAACCTCCTGAGTAGCTGAGTAGCTGGGATTACAGGCATGTGCCATCACGCCCAGCTAATTTTTATATTTTTAGTAGAGACCGGGTTTTACCATGTTGGTCAGGCTGGTCTCGAACTCCTGACCTCATGATCCGCCCACCTTGGCCTCCCAAAGTGCTGGGATTACAGGCGTGAGCCACCACACCCGGCCAGTCAATAAATATTTGCTGACCATACGAATGAATGTACAAATGTTGTTGTCAGATATGCAGGAAAAGATTTTCCCTGGCAGAAGGGTGGTAGTCGGATTGAAGGAGACGACTGGGAGACAAGGAGAGAGGAAGGAAAGACCACTCTGATTTAATGGGCAAAAATCTAAGTCTAGGCTGGAGATGAGTCCCATGGTGGGGGGAAATGGACATCCAGGGAATTGAAGACATTTTAGGCCCAGCGTGGTGGCTCACGCCTGTAATCCCAGCTCTTTACTGGGGCCAAAGTGGGAGGATCACCTGACGTCAGGAATTCGAGACCAGCCTGGCCAACATGATGAAACTCCATCTCTACTAAAAATCAAAAAAAACTGGCCAGGTGAGGCGTGGTGGCTCATGCCTGTAATCCCAGCACTTTGGGAGGTCGAGGCAGGCGGATCATGAGGTCAGGAGTGTGAGACCAGCCTGGCTAATATGGTGAAACCCCGTCTCTACCAAAAATACAAAAATTAGCCAGGTGTGGTGGCACATGCCTGTAGTTCCAGCTACTTGGGAAGCTGAGGCAGAAGAATTGCTTGAACCTGGGAGGCAGATGTTGCAGTGAGCCAAGATCACACCATTGCACTCCAGCCTGGGCTACAGAGTGAGACTCCATCTCAAAAAAATAAAATAAAATACATAAAATTAGTCGAGTGTAGTGGCAGTGCCTATAATCCCAGCTACTCGGGAGGCTGAGGCAGGAAAATTGCCTGAACCCGGGAAGCGGAAGTTGCAGTGAGCCGAGATTGCACCACTGCACGGCAGCCTGGGCAACAAGAGCGAAACTTCGTCTCCTGAAAAAAGGAAGAAAGACCACTCTGATTTACTGGGCAAAAATATGAGTCCAGGCTGGAGAAGACTCCCACTGTGGGGGAGATGGGCATCCAGGGAATTGAAATGACGTTTTAAAGACAGCGTGGCATGGCAGAAAGAATACGAGTGTAACGAAGTCAGAACCTCTGTGTTTTAATACTAACTTCATCACCAGCTGTGTGACACTGGGCAAGTTTCTTAACCTCTCTGTGCCTGAGCATCCTCATCAACTTGTCACGTGGCACCAACATCTTAGAGGTGTATGTATGTCAAAGGGACATGGATTCAATGCCACGTAGGTCCAGGCCTGGCCGCCACGGGTGGGCTGACCATTGATAACAGGGGGTGAGAATTGTAATTCAGGTGGAATCAGTCACAGGGGCTATTTGGCTCTAACCCACCTCTTCAGCTTCTGCAAGGCAAGGGAGGCTTTCGAGGAGATGAGTTTTGAATTCTCAGCTTTTCACAAAAATAGCCTCCACGGCGGAGCCCCTGGTTTCAAGCAGACGATTTCTTTGTTACTCAGCTGCTGGTGGGTGGGTGGGTGGGGCCTCGGCTGCTCTTTTCCTGAATGAACAGCTGTGCCCTCTCATCGCTGGCTCAGGAATAATCATAACACTGCTTCATGCTCAGCCCAGCCTCCTCCATTCACTGCTCTCTGGCTGCCTGCCAGCCCTGGGCACATGTTGTTCAGCAGCCCACCGGAGGGGCCAAGAGAAAGGAGACTGGCCGTGAAGGGAGGGATCAGGGCCTTGGCCACAGCAGCCCAGCCTCAGCCTCCAGGGCCCTGCCTCATGTCCCCCGTTCCGCTCCCTCACCCGTTCCCCTGATACTGCCTCCTTCCTGTTCCATCGCCACCCCAAGAAATACCCAGCTAAGGGCCTTCCAACCTCCCGAGCCTCTTCCCTCTAGATGTCTTCTCTCTAGCTCCTGTGGTCACCTGGAGTGCAGAAAAGTCCACCTTGCCCCTCCCCCTCTGATGGCCGATCAGCTTATAACCCATCACTAAGCCAACTTGGGGGGCCCTGGGAGAAGGGCCAGCCTGAAATCCACATTCCAGCTTAAGTCCTGATGCCAGCTCTGGTTGGCCAGGCCTGGGCCAAAGGTCCTACAGACCAAGAATGGGGACAGGTGATTCCCCAGGTGACAACAGCAAGGCAGTTCCCAGCGGACAGGATAGTGAGGGTGGCCAGGGAAAACTGCCAGTGTCCACCATGGCTCCAGTGCTTCTGCTGAGAGGGCAGGTTGGTGTGTTTGAAAAACATGGGTCAGGCCGGGCGCAGTGGCTTATGCCTGTAATCCCAGCACTTTGGGAGGCCAAGGTGGGCAGACCACCTGAGGGCAGGAGTTCAAGACCAGCTTGACCAAGATGGAGAAACCCCATCTCTACTAAAAATACAAAATTAGCTGGGCGTGGTGGTACATGCCTATAATCCCAGCTATTTGGCAGGCTGAGGCAGAAGAATTGCTTGAACTCGGGAGGTGGAGGTTACAGTGAGCCGGGATTGAGCCATTGCACTCCAGCCTGGGCAACAAGAGCAAACCTCTGTCTCAAAAAAAAAGAAGCAGGCAAGGGGATGCCTGTGAGAGTCCTTTGAAAGCTGTTATTGCTAGAGGAGAGGAAGGCAAAGAAGAAAGAGAAGAGGATATAATCCCAGCACTTTGGGAGGCTGAGGCAGGAGGATTGCTTGAGGCCAGGAGTTTGAGACTAGCCTGCGCAACATAGTGAGACCCCATCTCTACAAAACATTTTTTTGGAAAAATTAGCCAGGCATGGTGGTGTACACCTGTAGTCCCAGCTACTCAAGAGGCTGAGGTAGGAGGATCATCTGAGCCCAGGAGTTGGAAGCTGCAGTAAGCTGTGATTGTCTGGAGAGGTTCTGGAGGGGCAGGGGCGTGTAGTGACATTGGGTGGTCCTGGGTTCCAGTACCCCCTCTAGCCAGCTGAAAGAAAATAGGCAGCCGGGCGCAGTGGCTCATGCCTATAATCCCAGCACTTTGGGAGCCCCAGGCGGATGGATCACGAGGTCAAGAGATTAAGACCATCCTGGCCAACATGGTGAAACTCCGTCTCTACTAAAAATACAAAAATTAGCTGGCCATGGTGGCGCGCTCCTGTAGTCCCAGCTACTCGGGAGGATGAGGCAGGAGAATCACTTGAACCCAGGAGGCGGAAGTCATAGTGAGGTGAGATCGCAGTCCTGCACTCCAGCCTGGTGACAGAGGAGTGAGACTCTGTCTCAAAAAAAAAAAAAGAAAGAACACAGGCAAGTCAAGTCCCTCCTCCTCTCTGAGCCCCTATCTCTTCACCAGTAAAGGAAGGACAACAAAAATAAATTAATAAATTGTTGTGGGGTTTCAATGAAGGCAAGCCCTCGTGGCATCTTAGCTATGTGTATTAGTTACTTGTACTTTCCTTCATGGTTTCCCTTTTAACTCCCATCTGCTTTTTATTTTATTAAGACTCCTTTTGAAAATGCCAGCCTGCCTCAGTAGCATCAGGAGACACCAGGGGGAAGGCTGCCTACTGTCCAAGCCGAGGCTGAGAAGGAACTGAAAGAAGGAAGAGAAGCTCCTTTGTGGAGGCCTCCTCCAGCCTGCCCTAGGTTTCGGGACATCACATACTCAACCTCCAAAGGCCCTCAGGGGCTGGCCCAAGGTCACACAGCTTGACAGGGCAGAGCACTTCAAAGCCAGGGCGTGCGGAGTGGAACAGGCTGGGCGCCTGGATTCAATCAGTCCTCTCTACTCTATTCAGAGCCTCCCAGGCTGTGGGGTGTCCACCTGCGCACCTTCAAGCCATCACTCTCTTAGGGTCCTCCTCAATTCAATTTCATGGAAATATTACAAGTGGCAAATAGAGATGAGCACATGTGACTCATCTCCAGCATCTCAGAGGCCACTGAGGGGACAGACCTGAGTGCCATCAGTGTCTGTACTAGCAGAGGACAGGACCACTGAGCGTCCGGGGGGGGAGATGAGTGTCTGGGCATCCCTGGGAAACTGGCTTGTCTTGAGCCCCCTCTGGGGGGTCTCCTCTTGGCCCTGACCTCTATTCTCCCAGACTCACCCCCAATCACCCCCAGCAGTGTGCACCCGAAGGGCCCTCCCAGTGTGCGCTCACTCGCACTCACATTCACCACCCCCCCACTTGCTCTCTAATTACCAGGAACATGGCGCTGTCCCAGGTTCTTCCTCCCCTGCATTCCTCAGCAGCTGCCCTCACTGGGCAGGGCAAATTATACCGTGGCCCAGCCATAAAAGCCACTTTCCAAAAAAGGAAGCTTTAGGGCCCCCGAGAGACGCAGCTGAGCCTCTCACCTGGCGGTGCCTGACTCAGAAAGTGGTGTCTGGGCCAGAAGCCACAGAGCCCGGTCCCTTTAAGTAGGGAGTACAAATTCGCATCCCAGTCCCTCCCTCTTGCTCTCCCTGACGTCAGCTGGAAGGCGTGTGAGTGAGTGAGGGGCTGAGGTACCGCCCGCGAGATCGAGGGCGCACACACACGCGCACACACACACACACATCTTCCAGACCCATCCCTTGCCCACCAGCTCCACGCGCCAGACGGAGACAGAGCGAGGACGCTGCAGGAGGCAGTGCCTGGACCCCGGCTGCCCAGGAGAGGTGAGGGGCTGGATGGGGCTGAGGACACTGTGCTAGAAACTGTGGCTTTGGCCAGGCTGAAGGAGAGAGGTACAACGTGAAGGTGGGGGCTGGATCAGCCCAGTTCAGCTTACAGATAGGGTGCTGGATCCCCACCTGTCTCTCCCCTCCCTCCTTCTCTCCCCGTGACCCCCAAACGAGGTGAGGCTGTGTGGCTCCCGTGGGGAGTGTGTCTGTGTCTGTGTCTGGGACCTGCGTCTGGCTCAGGAAGCAGAGAGCAGCAGATACCTGCCAAGCCGCAGCCTCCTGTCTGGGAAGCAGGGGGAGAGAGGACCGCCTTGACCGGAGAAATCTCAGTGCCGTTTCCAGCTGCCGAAAGCAGAGTGCAGCAGGGAGGGTCGCTGGTCTTTCCCCTGGAATGCGGGGCTGGGGCTGGGGCTGGGGCAGGCAGACAGTTGGACCTGGAGCATCTGTCTTATCCTGACTTGATTCTTTCCCCAGTGTGATGGGGATAATTGTGTTAGTTGGCTTGGAGAGGTGGCTCCGTGTGGTTATTCTCTTCCCAGGGAACCACCCCACCCCGACCCCGAGCTCTGGCTTCTTGCCTGCCTGCTGGTCTGCTCTGACCTCCACCCTTGCCAGGGTGCAGCCCCCGGAAGGCAGGGGTGATAAGCCAGGGCCTGCTAGGACACCCCTGTCGTGGGATGCAGGGACTTAGGGTGGCCTTAGCTGGTGCCAAGCCCCTGAGTGGCCTGACCCTGGCACAGGGAGTCCAGGCGGAGATAAGGGGCGATGCTGGCACCCACAAGGAGACAGCAGGTTCCTGCCAAGCTGCCAGGCTGCAGGCTCTTCCCAGGAAGAGGGGATGGGGACACAGAGAGAACAATAATAAATAGAGTGTGAACTGCTGCATCCACTGAGGCTGGGGGAGGGGAGGAGGAAGTGTGCCCGGCGGGGGGTGGGCAACCTCTCTGACAGCCTGGCATCACACCGCCTGGCTGTGATCTGGCAGGGGCCTCTCCCTGGGAAAGGGGGTCTCCAGCTTTCTGGGGGATGGGGAACTGGTTCCCAAACCTGACTCCATCCCAGAGTCCTCTGGGCCCTCCAAATTCTGAATGTTTCCTCCTCTCAGCTTTACCCCCACCCCACCCCATTTCCTTGAAGTCTTCTCCAAAAATGTCTGTTTTCCTTATCTGCCTATCTTGACCCATCCTCACCCTCTTCAAAAAAAAAAAAAAAAAAAAGGAACTGCCTGCCTGGTGGCCTGGGAAAGGCCAGAAAACAGTTTTGCCGACAGAGGGCTCTCCCAGGCTTGGAGAGAGATGGCTAGGCAATGTTCGTGGATGCACAGGGGGATTCCCTGAGGGGGACTTGGGGACACTCTCGGATGGCTGGTGGGGGAAAGGACACCTGCCAGCCAGTCTGTAGTAGTGCCCCCAGGGCGGCACCCAGCAGAGGGCGCTCAGGGCCTGGCTGAGCTCTGGTACTGGCTGAGCCGGTCATGTCCACGGTCACAACCAGGGCAGCCAGGACCCAGAGCCTTGTAGGAATGGGGCTTGGGCAGTTCAGACCTTTGTCCACGCTGAGCAGCAAAACGGGAGACTAAGAGTAATAGGGAGTTCATCTGCCCCACAGCCAGCAAAATGAGACTCCCGGGCTGGGGTGGTGGCATGGCACACTGGAAAGCTTTGGGGTCACACTGATTTGAGTTCAAGTTCAGACGCTCTATGCATGACTTTGACCAGTCTATTCCTCTCTAGGGTCTCAAAATGGGAAAGTGACTTGCCTAGGGTCACACAGCCAAGCAGAGGTGGGACTGGTTTGCGAACTTGGCTCTCCCCGTGCCGTCCTGGCTTCCCCCCTCCACCCAAGCCAAAGAAGCCCAAAGGCCTTAACCACAGCGGTTGCCCAGGACAGCCTGGGCATGTGACAAGGAGGAGGACTACAGGGTCTCTTAAATAATTAAGCTCAAGTATTGGCTGGGGCAGGGCCCCCAGGCACAGATGCAGGCACACAGGCTGCATGGGGGAAGGAACCAGGTTTAATCAGGTCACCTCAGGCTGCGAGCAGCTCAGGCAGTGATGTATTTTAAGGAGCATCTGGGAGGCTGGGGGAGGGGGAGGAGCCGGGGGAAGAGTCAGCTCCTGCCCGGGGGTCCTGAGTTGGTTTTCTCACACTCCCAGGGCCCACTGTACATAAGTCCCCATGTTCAGGAAGCCCTGCCGTCGTCATCCTTGTGTTCCCCGTCCTTTCTATTTTTACACAACCGTACCCATCCCTCCCATCTGCTCCCCTGTGATGGGGGCTTGGGGCTGGGACATTTTTATTGGGGGAGTTGTTTTTAAGCTTAGCAGAGCTGGCAAGTGACTCACCCAAGGTCATGTTCTGAGTCAGCGCAAAGCCAGAAATAAAAGCCTGAGTCCTGGCTCCCCAGGAATTCCATACCCCACTCCTCCTTCTCCAGGGGAGGGTGAGTGCCGCCCTCAAGGAATGGCTGGTCTTCACCTCCCCAGACATCTCCAGAGGGCAGACATGCTGCACCTGACCTGCTGTGTGAGCTCAGTGAGCCCCTCAACCTCTCTGAGCCTCAGCTTACTCTTCAGAAGAATGGGTGTACTAGTGGTAGTTACTGCATGGGGTTCTTGTGAGATCAAAATGAAAAAATGGGGCAAAGGGCTTGGCTCGTGGTCAGTATCAACAGATCACTAGATGGTGGTTGAGGCTCATGTCAGGACTTCCCAGGCTTCGTTTTAATCGTGTCTATTCCCTCCGCTGGAACAGACACAGACGATTAAGGACTAAGGACAGCTGTCACCCTCACATTTGTTATCCTGGTGCCTGCAATCAGTTTGATTTCATTTACATGTATGTTTTGAAAACCTCAGAGGAGAGTTGGCCTGACCTTCATTAGTCATCTGTACCAGCGATGATGCACCTAGCTGAAGAGAAAGGTGAGGCCCAGAGAGGGGCAGGTGTCTGCCTCAGGTCACACAGCACTGGGTGGCTGAGCAGGCTGTCTTTCCCAGATCTGCCCAGACTGAGAGAGATTCTCATGGTCAAGAGAGGATCATACGGTCAGGCGTGGTGGCTCACGTCTATAACCCCAGCACACTGGGAGGCCAAGAGGGGGTGGATCATCTGAGGTCAGGAGTTCAAGACCAGCCTGGCCAACACAGTAAAACCCTGTCTCCACTAAAAATACAAAAATTAGCTGGATGTGCTAGCATGCACCTGTAATCCCAGCTACTTGGGAGGCTGTGTCAGGAGAATCACTTGAACCTGGGAGATGGAGGTTGCAGTGAGCCGAGATCACACCACTGCACTCCAGCCTGGATGACAGAGTGAGACTCAGTCTCAAAAAAAAAAAAAAAAATGGGCGAGGTGGCTCACACCTTTAATCCCAACACCGAAGCAGTGGCTCACAAGGTCAAAAGATCAAGACCAGCCTGGCCAATATGGTGAAACCCCGTCTCTACTAAAAATACAAAAATCAGCTGGGCGTGGTGGCAGGTGCCTGTAATCTCAGCTACTCAGGAGGCTGAGGCAGCAGAATCGCTTGAACCCAGAGGGTGAAGGTTGCAGTGAGCTGAGATTGCGCGCTGCACTCCAACCTGGGTGACAGAGTGAGACTCTGTCTCAAATAAAAAAAGGACCATGGCCAGGCACAGTGACTCACACTGTAATCTTAGCACTTAGGGAGACTGAGGCTGAGATCGTGAGCCGTGATCTTGCCACTGTACTCTAGCCTGGGGACAAAGTGAGACCCTGTCTCAAAAAATAAAAAAAATGAGAGAGGCCCATGACAAACATTTCCTGCCCCATTCTCCATTCTTTTGGGGGAGCTGAGAATTGGAGCAGAGCCCCAGCATGGGCTATGGTTCATCTGCCAAGAAGGCTGAGTCACCACCCAGAGCGCCCCGTGACATGCATCCAGCCTCAGTTTATCTCTAAAGAGTCTGACATTTGTTTACATTTGTCTGCAGAGTCAGTTGGGGTCTGGCCTTCTGCAGGGAAATGAAGATGAGTCTGGCTCAGAGCCCAGATGCAGGGCCAGGGGGCAAGGAGATGCACACCCACAGGAGACCCTTGATGCAACTCTGTGGTTCCTCCCAACTTGGGTAGGATGTTACGATGAGCCCCATTTGACAGATGAGGAAACTGAGGCACAAAATGGGAGGGTTGGCTGGGCGCAGTGGCTCACGCCTGTAATCCCAGTACTTTGGGAGGCCAAGGCGGGTGGATCACCTGTGGTCAGGAGTTCAAGACCACTCTGGCCAACATGGTAAAACCTCATCTCTACTAAAACACACACACACACACACACACACACACACACACACACAAGTTAGGTGTGGTGGGAGGCGCCTGTAATCTCAGCTACTTGGGAGGCTGAGCCAGGAGAATCGCTGGAACCTGGGAGGCAGAGGTTGCAGTGAGCCCAGATCTCACCACTGCCCTCCAGCCTGGGCGACAGAGCCAGACTCCGTCTCAGGTGGGTGGGGGATGGGGGGGGAGGGGGAGGGTCACAAAGCTGGGTTGCAGTGGAGCCAGGATTTAAACTCAGGCAGTCTGGGTCCCAGGCTGCCCTCTTACCTGACTGCTGGTTCTGAAGGGCATTATTCCTGGCAGGAGATGGCCCCAGGAGGACACAAGAAATTCCCCTGGAGCTGGCCTTTAGCTCTGTTTGAGTGGAAACAAATGTTCTAGAAACATATCAGTTTCTCTGCTCTTGGGGGAGTTTATTTTCCCATTTAGTTTCTCAGAGAAAGTTCTTTTGGAAAAACTCCAGCCTCATCTTGGCTGAACCAGGAACAGAATTTATCTTCACAGGAAGAGCACATGTTTACTGTTAGACAGACCTGGGGCTCTGTCACCCACTGTGTGACTTTGGGCAAGTCACTCACCCTCTCTGAGCCTCAGCTACCTCATCTGTAAAATGGAGAAATTGTAATTTCAACTCTATAGGGTAACTGGGAGGCTGAAATGTAGAAAAGAATTTCTGTAAAGACTTTTGCACAGTACATGGCATTCAGCCAATGAAAGCCTCATTTTCACTTGCCCTCTGTGGCAGCAATGCTCTGGAAAGGGGGGATCTGAACTGGAGGCTTGCTCCCTATCTCCCTGTTCCCTTCTCTCTGGTCTCCTGGGTTGCTGTGCATTGTGCAGGTCCTCCAAGCCCAGGCCCTTGCAGGGCCCAGAGAGGGAAAGGCCCTGTACCAGGTCACACAGTAGGTCAATAGCAAGGCAGGGCCTGGACACAGGACTCCTGTCTTCCCACTCAAAGGCCCCAGAGTCAGATCATGCTGATTCAGATTCTGGCTGAGTCTTTGATGGGTGGGGTGTGTCGCCTTGAGTGAGTGATTTAACCTCTTTGAGCCTCGGTTTCCTCATCTGCAAAGTGGAGTCATAATAGCACCAGGCTTGAAGAGCAGTTGCAGGAATTAAATAAAACAAGAGACTGTGGAGCTGTGAGGGGGTGGGAGAGGGGGATCCTTAGGGAAGAACAGAAGATGAGAGTGAATGGTGGGCTTGGCCCAGCTTGGCTGGGTCTCTCCTTCCCCAACTCCCTCTTCCCTTGACACCCAATTTCACAGCCCTGTCTGGGAGAAGCAGGCTCTCACCCAGCACCCAGCCTCTACTCAGTGCTTCTCACATCCCATCTCCATTCTCATTTGATCCTCAAAAGAGCCCTTGGAGCAAAGAGTCTCTCTCTTTTTTTTTTTTTTTTTTTTTGAGACAGTGTCTTGCTGTGTTGCCCAGGCTGGAGTGCAGTAGCTTGATCACCACTCACTGCAGCCTCGACCTCCTGGGCTCAAGCAATCCTCCCACTTTAGCCTCCTGAGTAGCTGGGACCACAGGCATGCACCACTACACCTAATTTTTTTTTTTAAGACAGTGTCTCACTTTGTCCCCCAGACTGCAGTGCAGAGGCACGATCTCGGCTCACTGCAGCCTCGACCTCCCGGGTTTAAACGATCCTGCTGCCTCAGACACCCAAGTAGCTGGGACTACAGGTGCGCCACCACCATGCCCAGCTAATTTTTGTATTTTTTGTAGACATGAGGTTTCACCATGTTGCCCCGGCTGGTCTTGAGCTCCTGGGCTTACATGATCCTCCCACCTGGGTCTCCCAAAGTGCTGGGATTGTAGGCGTGAGCCATCTTGCCGGCTGGAGGAGGATTTTTTGTGATCCCCATTTTCCAGATAAGGAAACTGAGGCTGCAGTGGGGGAGTGGGGAGAAGCCTGTTCTGTTTTGTGGAAGCTGCCTGTCTCCTGCCCCTGCCTGAGCTCCTGCCCTGAGGCCGACTCGCTGCCTCCTCTTGGTCCTTCCTGCCTTTGCTATGGCTCTTCTGCTGCCTCTCTGCTGTCTGGTCTCTCTGCCACCTGAGAGCCCATCGTGGGGGAGGCTGCCCTCAACCCTGGCCCAGAATCATCAGTGGTCTTTCCCCCATCCCTGCTGCCTACTTAGCATGAGGCCCCAGAGCTGCATGGTCACTTGGGTGGGAGGCCTGGCTGGCCAGAGCAGGCCCCAACTCAGCTGCGTCTCCCTGGTAACCACCATGAGCTGTATCTCCTCCTCCCCCATCCTCCTCTTCCCTCCCTGCCCCTCCATGGCCTCCCAGCACTGACTGTCACTGCCAAGCACAATACCAGGCCTGGGGAAAACTGTAGTCGGGAGGCCAGGATCACCCTGCTTACTAGAAAGAGGGAGGCAGGGCCTCTGTCCCATCACCTGCCACCCCTTGCCCAGGTGGGGCAGGTGGCACTCTAGAAGTGCACTGCAGGGCGCCTGGTGCTTCCCAGCTGTGTCATCTCGGGTAACTTCACTGCCCCGTCTTCTTTTTTGGTAACAGCTTTACTGAGCTATCGTTCACATACCATAAAATTCACCTGCTTAAGGCGTTCAGTTCAGTTGTTTTTAGTACATTCACAGAGTTGTGCAGCCATCACCACAGCCAATTATAGAACATTTTCATTCCCCAAAAGAAACCCTCTTACCCATTGGCAGCTCTCGCTTCTCCCTCCTCCCCAGCCTTGGTGACCACCAGTCGACTTCCTGTCTATGAGGATTTGCCCCAGAGATGGAATCATGCCGTCTGTGTTTTTTTAGGGGACTGGCTTCTTCTCTGTGACCTTGCAAACATTCTAGCATAATGTTTGCAGGGTTCATCTAGGGTGTAGCATGAATCGGTATTTCTTCTTTTCTTTTTCTTAGGACAAGTGCTAGTCTACCATGTGGCTAGACCATCGTTTATTATCCATTCATCTGCTGATGGGCTCGGGCTGTTTTCACGTGTTGGCTGCTGTGAATGAGCACTGGTGTGACCATTCATGAACCTTCCTGTCCAATTGTTTGTGTGGTTGCTTCTTTTTTTTTTTTTGTGAGACAGAATCTTGCTTGGTCACCCACACTGGAGTGCAGTGGTGTGATCTCGGCTCACTGCAACCTCTGCCTCCTGGGTTCAAGCGATTCTTCTGTCTTGGCCTCCCAAGTAGCTGGGATTACAGGCATGCACCATCATGCCCAGCTAATTTTTGTATTTTTAATAGAGATGGGGTTTCACCATGTTGGCCAGGCTTGTCTCAATCTCCTGACCTCAGGTAATCTACCCGCCTTGGCCTCCCAAAGTGCTGGGATTACAGGTGTGAGCCACCACGTCCAGCCCGACTAATTTTTGTATTTTTAGTAGAGATAGGGTTTCACTATGTTGGCCAGGCTGGTCTCAAACTTGTGACCTCAAGTGATCTGCCCATCTCGGCCTCCCAAAGTTCTGGGATTACAGGTATGAGCCACTCCACCCAGCCGTGTGTGTGGTTGCTTCATGAAGCTTCCATGTTCTTCTCTCTAAAGTAAGGGTGAAAAGCCTGGTTTGCCCTGCCTCCTGGAGTGAACTCAGGCGGAAAAGCCCCACATCAGCCTTTTCAGGGTTGAGGGGCCATGAGAGGAGCCAGGCCCAGGGCTCTCCCGCCCTCCTGGCTGGAGGGGGAGGGTTTTGGGAGGAGGGAGGATACTTCTCCACTTCCATCCCCAGGGATGGCAGAGCCAGCTCAGCATCTTGGCTCAGGAAGATTCCACTTGCTGTATAATCTTGAGCAGAGGCCAGAAGACCTGCTCCAATGGACTTCTGGACTCATCCAGGCCTGCCATGCAGCGTGTTCAGGATTTTTGAGCTCTGGACTCCGAAGAAACCTTATAGGAAGCTGCCGGCTGATTTTCCTTCCTTGGGAACTCCAAGCTCTGGGGCAGGAGGGGGTATGAAATGGAGGCCACAGGCCTGTAATCTTAGCACTTTGGGAGGCTGAGGCAGGTGGATTACCTGAGGTCAGGAGTTCGAGACCATCCTGGCCAACATGGTGAAACCCCATCTCTACTAAAAATACAAAAATTAGCCAGGTGTGGTGGCATGCACCTGTAATCCCAGCTACTTGGGAGGCTGAGGCAGGAGGATCACTTGAACCCAGGAGGCAGAAGTTGCAGTGAGCCAAGATCACACCATTGCACTCCAGCCTGGGTGACAAAGCAAGAGTCTGTCTCAAACAAACAAACAAACAAACAATTACCTGATGTGGTGGTACGTGCTTGTAGTTCCAGCTACTTGGGAGGCTGAGATGGGAGGATCGCTTGAGCCCAGGAGATGGAGGCTGCAGTGAGTCATGATCATGTCAGAGTTCCCCAGCCTGGATGAGACCCTGTCTCAAAAAAAAAAGCCCCATTTTACAGAACAGAAAACAGAGTCAGAGGTTAAAAGTGTTCACCAGTGGGCCAGACGAGTTGGCTCACACCTATAATCCCAGCACTTTGGGAGGCCAAGGCGGACAGATCACCCAAGGTCGGGAGTTCAAGACCAGCCTGGTCAACATAGCAAAACCCTGTCTCTACTAAAAATACAAAAATTAGCCAGGCATGGTGGTGGGTGCCTGTAATCCCAGCTACTCAGGAGGCTGAGACAGGAGAATCGCTTGAACCCGGGAGGTGGAAGCTGCAGTGAGCTGAGATCACCATTGCACTCCAGCCTGGGCAACAAGAGCAAAACTCTGTCTGAAAAAAAAGAATGTTGACCTCGGCCAAGGCCATGTAGCCAGCAGGTGAAGGATGCAGGATTCAAACCCAGGCCTGGGTCTGGAGCCCGCACTCCCACCTACCATGTTGGAGCTGATACGTGGCTTGGCTTGCTTGAGGTCACCAAGTTGTAGGTGACAAAGCTGAGATTTGAACCCAGATGTGTGACTCTGAAACAACTGACCCTTATGCCGAACCATATTCCAGACCATCACTGGCCACCCTACCGAGCCACCTCCCAGGCCCCTGGACTTAGAGAATTGAACTGCACACTGGAAGGACTTAGGGGTCATATGATCCCTCGTTTTGTTTTTCTGGTGAGGACTCTGAGCCTCCATGGGGTTGTTTGTGCCCTGAAGTCATGCTGTGAGGATAGCAGGTGAGACCAGCCCTCCTGACTGTGGCCAGGGTCCAGGAGCAGCTCCCCTGGACTGGACTCACCTGTGCCTCTTTCTTCCTCTTCCAGACGGAGCCCGTGGCTGGTGAGGCCGCAGAGCAGGGCCAGGCCGGGCCCTGCCCGCAAGGACGCCCGAACCCCTCACCGGCCCCTGGGCCCCAGAGCCCACCAGGCTCTCCTGCTGGCCCCACCATGACTTCGGAGTCCACGTCACCCCCAGTTGTGCCCCCGCTCCACTCCCCCAAGTCCCCCAGTCTGGGCCCACCTCCCCCTTCCACCGGGAGGGCAGCAGGGTCTGGGAGCGGGGTGGTGTCTCGCCTCGGGACCTACCCAGCCCTCTGCCCACCAAGCGGACCAGGACCTATTCAGCGTGAGTAACTGCTCCTTGCCCAGACCCTTCACCTTTGCCAGGACAGGGGCTGACCATCTCTATCCTCCTCCAACCCCTGTTGTCCTCACCAAGGACAGGAGAACTATGTGTGGACCTTCCAGTAACTACAATGTTTGTCCTGTCTATCCATCCATCCATTCACCCACCCATCCCTCCATCCCATCCACCCATCCATCCATCCACCCATCTATCCTCCTATTCATCCATCCATCCACCCACCCACCCATCCACCCATCCATCTGTCCATCCATTCAGACAGCCAGCCAGCCAGCCAGCCGTTCATGCATCCACCCACCCATCCATCCATCCATTCAGCCAGCCAGCTGTTCATCCATCCATCCACCCATCCCGTCCGTCCATCCATCCATCCATCCACCCACCCATCCTTCCACCCCATCCACCCATCCATCCATCCACCCATCTATCCTCCTGTTCACCCATCCATCAATCCATCCATCCATTCATCCACCCACCCATCCACCCATCCACCTATCCATCCATCCATCCATCCATCCACCCATCCACCCATCCACCCATCCACCCATCCATCCATCCATCCATCCATCCATCTATTCCACAAAGATTTACTGAGTTCCTGACCGGGGAAATCCAGTGATGAATAAGACAAAGCCCCAGCCCACAAGCTGCTTACAATCCAGAGGGAACTTGTTCGCCATCCATTACCACCCAGCAGGGTTAGGGGTGAGGACCCAGCATGCGGTACAAGAAGAGATGATGTCCTGGTTGGGTCTGGAAGATGTATCCTGTGAAGAAGGGAGCTGGTGGTTCGGGGCACATGGCACCACATGGGCAAAACCCGAGACACGGAGTTAACCTTTGGACAGGGTGGGCAGGCAGGACAAAGACTAGCCCTGGACCTTTGGGGTAGATGATTGATGAGGTCACATGGGGAGTAATATGAGTCCATAAGGAGGAGGCCAAAGGATCTTTTGAGAAGAATAGGGTCTTGCTCTGTCACCAAGGCTGGAGTGCAGTGGTGCAATCGTGGCTCACTGCAGCCTAGACTTCCTGGGCTTAAGCAATCCTTCCACTTCAGCCTCCTGACTAGCTGGGACTACTGGCGCATGCCACCAACCCCAGCTAATTTGTTTTCTTAAATTTTGGGGCCAGACATGGTGGTTCATACCTGTAATCCCAGCACCTTGGGAGATTGAGGCAGGCGGATAAGTTGAGGCCAGGAGTTCAAGCCAGTCTGGCCAACGTGGCGAAACACTGCAAAACCCTGTCTTCACTAATGCCAAAAACTAAGTAACTTAAGCATATCCTAAGAGTGACAGCAAAAAGAAAAAGAAATAAATAAAAACAATTAGCCAGGCATAGTGGTGGTACCTGTCATCCCAGCTACTCAGGAGGCTGAGGCATGAGAATCACTTAAACCTGGGAGGAGGAGGTTGTAGTGAACTGAGATTGTGCTCCCTACATTCCACCCTGGGTGACAGAGCAAGACCTTGTCTAAAAAAAAGAAAAAAAAATTTTTTTGTAGAGATGGGGGGCTCTACCTATGTTGCCCAGGCTAGTCTCAAACTCCTAGGACAAAGCAATCCTCCCACCTCAGCCTCCTAAAGTACTGGGATTACAGGTGTGAGCCACCGTGCCTGGCCTCATTATCCTTGAATGGGGGATCACTGTGTGGTTTCTGGCCTGGGGCAAGTTTCCCAGCCTTGAGGCAGGCTCAGCAGAAAGGGCCCAGGAAGGCTGTAGGGGTTGGGGAGGGATGACTCAGGCCACAGCTCCAATCCCACTACCCTCTCTCCAGGACAGCCCGTGCCTCAGCTGGCCCCGTGTTCAAGGGCGTTTGTAAGCAGTTCTCACGCGCTTAGGGCCATGGCTTCATCACCCCCGAGAACGGGTCCGAGGACATCTTTGTGCACGTGTCTGAGTGAGTCCCCTTCACCTCCCTGTTCTTGGCCCCTGCCCTAGCGTCCCCCAACGGGTGCCTCAAAAATTTGTCACCCAGGCTGGAATGCAGCGGTATGTTCTCGGCTCACTGCAACCTCCGCCTCCCAAGTTCAAGCAATTCTCTGCCTCAGCCTCCCAAGAAGCTGGGATTACAGGCACCTGCCACCACGCCTGGATAATTTTTGTATTTTCAGTAGAGACAGGGTTTCACCATCTTGGCCAGGCTAGTCTTGAACTCCTGACCTTGGGTTCAAGGTGATCCACCCACCTCATCCTCCCAAAGTGCTGGGATTACAGGCCTGAGCCACCGCACCTGGCCCTGAGGTCCGTTTTCTTGGCACCTTTTCTGTCCTCTGAGTAGGGGCTGGGAGGAGGGCTGGGAGCAGGTGGGGGAGTGGGCATGCAGACCCCAGAAGCCTGGGAGCCAGTGGCTGGGCCCTGGATCCTGTTCCAGCACCGTGGGGGCCTAAGAGGGCTGGGCCAGCTCCTGAGCCTCCCAGCCTGGAAAAGGCCTTCAGGCAGGTAGGCGAGGAAGTAGAGATGGATACCTAGGCCTGGTGCCACCCACTCCTAATGCCAAGAGGACCTGGGGAGGTCACTGAGCTTCTTGGAGCTTTAGGGACCTCCCTGTGCCCTTTCATATCCCAGTCCCTAAGGGACCCAGGAAAGGGAGGTACAGCTTATAAGTCCCATTTTATTTTATTTTTTGAGACTCATTCTATCACCCAGACTGGAGTGCAATGGCACAATCTCAGCTCACTGCAGCCTCCACCTCCTGGGTCAAGCAATTCTCCTGCCTCAGCCTCCCAAGTAGCTGGGACTATAGGCACAAACCACCACACCTGGCTGATTTTTGTATTTTTAGTAGAGATGGGGTTTTGCCATGTTGGCCAGGCTGGTCTCAAACTACTGACCTCAGGTGATTTACCTGCCTCAGCCTCCCAAAGTATTGTGATTACAGGCGTGAGCCACCGTGCCCAGGAGTCCCATTTTATAGATTCGGGAGCTGAAGTTCTGAGAAGCAAGGCCTGGCCAGGCTTCCTGGCCTAGCGAGGCTTAAGGCTGTCCCCGAGGTCAGGCCACAGGGCTGTCTGGGGCATAGGGTCTGCTGCTGGGCTGACACCCCCGTCTCCTGCCTGCCAGCATCGAGGGGGAGTACGTGCCGGTGGAGGGCGACGAGGTGACCTACAAGATGTGCCCCATCCCGCCCAAGAACCAGAAGTTCCAGGCCGTGGAAGTGGTGCTCACTCAGCTTGCCCCCCACACTCCACATGAGACGTGGTCTGGCCAGGTCGTGGGCTCCTAGGCTGGGTGGCTCACAGGCCAGCTGGCCAGGGGGTGGGGGAGCCACACAGGGTGAACGGGCAGCAGCTGGCTCCATGCCCCACTGCCCCAGCCGATCAGTCCTTCAGTGGCCTCAGTGTTCACGTCTGTCTCTCTGTCTGTCTGTCTGTGCTTGTGGCCGTGAGCGTGTGCCTCCACCCATCCCATGACCCGTGACTGCTGTGTGAGCTGGCCAGGAGGTGGGTGGAGGGGGGAGGCCACCAGACCTGGCTTCTTGCTGTCCACTGCCTCTCTCCTCCCCTCCCTGCCACAGATACGCAGGACCCGCTCACCCTCCTGCCCACCCGTCCCCCGTGGTGACTGAACCTCGAGAGCCCGCTCCCCCTGGTCTCTGCCCCTGAGCCGTCCAGTGTCAGCCCCTGGCCCAGGGCCAGGCTCTCTGTGCTATTTACATCTCCCTCCCTGGGCTGAGGTCCCCCACCATGGCCTGGACCCTCCCTCAGAAGCTTAGCTGGTGGGCACTTTGGGGAAGCCTCCCAGCCTCTGGCAGGGGAAGAAGTAGACACGGAGGCACATGGCCTCCTCACTGCTGAGGCCAGACTGCCTTCCTGCTCTCCTCTCAGTGCACTGGAGAGGCAGGAAGAGGGGCCTGAGGGAGGAAAGGGCTTGGGACTCCCATTTTGCTGGCCAGTCCCTCCTCCTCAGCCTGGCAGTGGCTCTGGGCTCCTCCCCCCTGGGCTGTGCTGAGCTGAGCCCAGGGGTGTGCAGACGATGGGGGTCCATCTCTCCAGCTTGGCTGCAGCCCTCCTTTCCCCTGACTCACAAGCCCCACTGATGCTCTGGGTCACGCCCGGCTGACAGCTGCTGAGGACGCCACCATGATGGATGAACACATGTCCATCAGGCAGGGCCAGGCCCGGGCACCCATAAGGAAGGCCTGGGAGACAGGCCCTGTGGTCCCCCACATCAGCCCCTCTTCTCAAGGCCCTGATAGACCAGTGGGTCAGGGGTGGCTCTTACCACATCCATCCCTGAAGATGTGCAGCTGTCGCTGTCACCTGGAGTCCTTTTGGGGCCAAGATGTGTGTGCACCCAAGCTGGTGGGCATTCACTCCCAAGCCGGGGCGAGGGTGGCCTGGCCCGGGAGGCCAGCAAGGAGGGCCCTGTCTGCCTCCACCTCTGGGCACACCCCCTGCCCACCACCCTCCCTTCTAGAGAGCACATCACCTGACAGGGGGAAGTGGGGCCATGGTTCAAGGGAGGGCAGGCCAGGGTGAGTAACACTAGGGGCTCAAATGCCCAGGATGAGAGTATCAGTGACTGTCTAGGAGGATCCCTCGCCTTGTAGTTGCCCCAAGACCCCAGGGTAGAGATCAGCCGGGGTGCCTGCATCCCCACCGCTGCCCCCAGGGCCCACCACACAAAATCTGGGAGCCCAGAGCTGCTGAGGTGTGCTGGTCATCCCCCTAAAATGGGCACAGCCCAGCCTGTCCCATGAGGAACAAGGGCCCCTGGCCCCCTTGAGAGAGGGCTTATTGGTGAGGGTTGACTCCTGGGGGCCCCTGAGGCTTCCCTCCTGTGGAGAAGCTGCCTTTTAAGGTACCACTAGCAGTCAGGATATGGTGGCATCAGCCCTGGGGCCACCTGGGTGGCAGGGGGCAGCAGCTCTCATCCCTACTCACAGGCCCCGCAGCGCCCATTTGGAATTCCTCCCAAGACCCCTGGCCACCCGGATCCCCCATTCTTCCTAACACTGGCAATAAACCCTCAACTGTGACCCACCATGGCCTGAAGCTGCCTCTGTGTCAGGGTCCCCAAGGAAAGGGCTGGGGACAGACACACCAAACTGGCTCTTCTTTGGGGTTTCAATGGCCCCCCTCCTTGACTGGATCAGACTTCCTGTGTGACCTGGGCCAAGTCCCTGCCCTCTCTGTGCTGTTTACTCATCTGCAAAGTGGTGGCTGTGACAGTATGTGACTGGGGCCAATTATCCATTCAGACACAACTGACACCTACTTCATTCTGGGAACTTTAATACTGTGACAAAGTTCTCTAAAATAGGCACCTTCCCCACCGTACCCCATTGCCCAGGGCGGGCAGGCAGGGCGGGCTAGATCTCATACTGACACTTGCCCATGCCTCCTCCTGGCGCAGAAAAAAACCTGTTCTGTACCGAATTACAAGCAGCAGCTGTGGCCTGGGTCGCCAGGTGGAACACGGCGAACACTCTGGGCCCTGGGAGGACAGAGCCAATGCCACCAGGAGCTGACTGGCTGGGACGCTGTCTGCACACACTCTGGCCCCCATCTGGGTGGGCCTTGCAGCAGGTGTCCTGGGCCAGAGGAGGGGCCCGGCATCTGTCCAACAGCAGGACCTCTCTTTAGGCCTGGGCCAAACTTTTCAAAAGTCACGACGCACAGATGTGGGCCCCGGTCACGCCTCATGGGCTGTCTCTGGGAAGAAAATCTCTCGGCATCGCTGCACTGTGTCCTGAGGAGAGACCACGCTGTGGCCGACAGTGCGGGGGTCAGCAAAGATCTCAAAATCATTCCCACCCTGCACACAGGATGGGCAGAGAAGGCATACTTAGTGGGAGTTGCCTTCCACATCGGCTGCTATAGACCCGCCCCTTCTCCTGGCCCTTCAGAACTGCCAGGAAGCCCACCTTCTCAGCCCTCATCACCTTCCTGCCCTGACTTGCTATGTGATGTGGGACAAGTGCCCGGCCCTCTGGGGGCCCCAGCCTTCCAATCTGTGTAATGGGGTTAGCGAGCAATGGTGGTTCTCCAGGAGCCCCCCCCCACCAAGAGGTCTGTTGTGTTGCCCCATGTTCTGGCCTTGACCTCAGGTGATCTGCACTGGGGGAAACCTGGGCTGGGGCACACTCACAGGGCTGGTCTCATTCCCAAAGAAGTGGATGGTGTCAAAGCTGTCCTGGTCCAAGCTGTCCAGGCAGTAGCGCTTGTCCCAGCCCTCAGGGAAGACATCAAAGCTGATCATGCCTCCTGGGGGCAGAGGTGGGGGACTGTTATTCCCTCCTGAGCTGGGCAGAAAAGGCTAGCAGAGGGGTTGCTCATTCATTCATTCATTCATTTAACAAGCCTCGAGTGCCTACTGAGGGCCAGGATCAGGACACGGGACAGACTTAGGATCCTCAAGGAAATTATGACACAGGCTGGAGAACAAACAAGACCATGAAATGGGTGGGGGAAGCTCATCCAGCCAGGGTGGTCAGGGGAGACCTCTGAGGAGGTGACAGTGAGCTGGGACCTGAGCCGAGTGAGGATGGCTGGGGAACAAAGCACAGCCCCTGAGGCAGGGAAAAGGACTAGAGTCCCAGCAACGGAGGATGCTGGGAGAGGCAGGGGGAGGGCTTGCAGGCCCTGGGATTCACATGGAGAGGGAGGAATAGCCTTGGGAGGGCTTTGAGCAGAGGCACACCATGACTCCAGCTCCTGCCTCTCTGGCCACTGGGGGAATGGGTGAGATGTCAGAGGGGGAGCCCGGCTGCGTCAGGGTCAGTTGGAGCCTGGGACAAGCTGCTGGCAGTGGAGGTGTGAGCACCAGTGGCATTCTAGACATGGGGCCCTGGGACTTCTAAGAGTTTGGACTTAGGAAGGGGCCAGGGAGAGCATTCAAGGGAGAGGCTTAGGTTTTTGGGCTGAGACACTGGGTAGGCATGAGGTGTTTACCACTGAGGTGGGGAAAACTGGGGGGCCGGTGAACACTGAGCCCCTTTCTGCATCGGGTCAGCCAGCCCCTCTGCCCTGAGCAGGGGAGGGGCTCCTAAAGCCACCAGGGGCCACAGCCTGGTCTTGGGAGGAGTGGATGGTACAAGGAGGGTCCCCTGCACAAGGCCTTCTAGTCCCTCTGCCGGGTGGACATACCTCGGGAGAACCTCAGCCCTTTGCCAGCAAACTCTGTTTTCAGGGCTTCCACGAACTTCTCCCGGATCTTCTCTTTCTGCAGAGTGGAGGGGGTGGATGGCAGCTCAGAGGACCTGCTGTGTGCCAGGCCCTGGCTGGACACACAATCCACGTGAGCTTGCTAAGCCTTCTAGGTGGGTAGGACCCCCTCACTGTGCAGATGAGGAAACTGAGGCTCAGAGAGGGGTCATGCCTTGGTCAAGGTCACCTAGCCTTGGTGGCCGAGCCAGGGCCCAAATCCAGAAGGGATGGGGCTACCAATGGGGCTGTGGGCTAGGTCTTCTGAAGGGGGCCTTGGAGGAGAGAAAAGAAGAGGAAGGCCGAGGAGATGGGGCAGTGCCCACCTCCGGGCAGGGCTCAATCCTGCTGGCTGTGCCCAGCTCAATACAGCAAACACTCAGAGAACCGTGAGGAGGTGGCTGTGGGCATTCAGAGAGGGCAGGATGCCAGGCATGGCACAGCACACACTGTGCAAAGACGTGGCTGGGCTGGGGGATTCAGTAGTGCCCAGGCTGGTCCTGTCCCTCTGAGCAGGCAATCTGGCAGGAGCTCTGCAAACATGGAGCCGGGGGACAGCCCCCCACCACCCCCTAGGGATCCCTCTAGGATCTCCACCTCAGAGGGCCACAAAGGGGAGTGGCCATCTCCGTCCCAAGAGGCGGCTGAACATCTAAACCAGCCAGCAGGACATTCAGTTGACAGAGGGTCTCAAGACCAGGCTGGGAAGTTTGACCACATCCTGGGGGACCCAGAGGGGCTGAAGATTTTGGAGCACAGGAGTTGGGTGGCTGGTACGGCCCTGTAGTCAGAGCTGGGTAGGACTGAGGCAGAAAGACAGGCAGTGGTCAGCAGCATGGAGCCTGGAGAAAGGACCCAAGGAGGATGTCAGATATAAAGCCAGACACGCCCAGCCTGAGATCTGAAGGCAGGTTGCCAGGCTTGGCTGCTGTACTCAGCTGTGTAACCATGGGCAAGTCACCTGACCTCTCTGAGCCTATTTCCTGGACTAAAGGAGGAAGAAGTAATGAATGAACCCTGCCTGCTTCCCTCTCATGGAAAAGCAGAGATGAGGGATGTGAGCCCCCTGCCAGCCTTGGCCTGGCTTTCCAGCCAGTAGATGGACTCCAGGGGAGGCCAGAATCCCCACCAGCAGCCACTCTGTAGGCCCAGGGCTACTGCTAAGGGGTGTCCTAAGCTCTGAAGAAATGTTTCCACATGGCCAAGGCTCGCTGCACCTCCCCTTCTCTAGAGAACAAGGCTGGTCACAGGACAGCCCCATGTGCAAGGCCAGCCTCAGCAGGGACCAACCAGCTCTGTGACCTTGAGCTGGTCATTCACCCTCTGGCCTCAGCGTCCTCATCTAAGGAAGGGAAGTACTCGTCTCTCCCTCAGGGTTTTGGAAGACTGGAGCTGGGTCAACCATTTATACCACATCTGGGCGGCGGCAGGGCGCACAGATCAGGAAGGTTCATGCGCCTCCAGTGCCAGAAGGGGGCAAACAAGAGCCAAAAATACTTGAGAAGAACCAGGGCTCTGGGGTGGGGAGTTTGTGTGTGACTCCCCAATCCCAAGCCAGGCTCGGTCTATGTGCCACCTCGCATGACACCCCATGGGATGGGAACTGCTATTATCCCCCACCTTACACATAAGGAAACTGAGGCACACAGTAGAAAAGCTGCTTTTCCAGGTTATGAGGCAAATGGGTAGAGCTGGGACTGGAAACCTGGGTGGACAAGGAGTCACCTCTCAGCATGTGTGTGTGGCGGAGGGTTTCCTTGCCAATGACCAATCTTAACTAAAAAAAAGTCCCTGTAGCTGGGCTCAGTGGCTCACGTCTGTAATCCCAGCACTTTGGGAGGCCAAGGTGGGTGGATAAGCTTGAGGCCAGGGGCTCGAGACCATCCTGGCCAACATGGTAAAAACCAATCTTTCCTAAAAATACAAATATGAGCCGGGCAAGGCGGCATGAGCCTGTAATCCCAGCTACTTGGGAGAGTGAGACAAGAGAATCGCTTGAACCTGGGAGGCAGAGGTTACAGTGAGCCGAGATTGTGCCACTGCACTCCAGCCTGGGCAACGGAGTGAGACTCTGTCTTTAAAAAAAAAAAAACCAAGCTGCAGAAATCCCTGCCCTGATCCCTGACAGAGCTTACAGTTCTGGGACGGGGACAGACAGTAATTTGCATTTTAAAAGCAGATGGTAGAAGATGGCCAAGGCTGCTTGGGGAGAAATGAGGAGGGGGAAGGAGCAGGAAGTGCAGTGATGCTTTGGAAGGCCCCACGGAGGGACGAGCTGGGCCTGAGAGAAGGATGCTCTGGCTGAGGCACAGCCCTCAAGTGGGACACTGCTGTCTCTATTATCAGCCAGGAGGCCATGGCTGGAGCAGAGGGCAGGGAGAGCCGAGGAACAGGTCAGAGAGAATGATGGAACGATGTGGACAGGCCAGCGTGGAAAGGTTTGGATGGTGGATTATCCATCCCTGAGAGGGAGGGAGGTGATAGGGAGAAAAGCAAAACGCACATCATGGTTTAGCAGGGGCAGCACAGGCAGAGGTGAGGGGGACCTTGGTGTGTTCCAGGAATAGAATGTGGAGCTTGAAGGACACAGAGAGGAGATCCGGAGAGCTGGAGACAGTCAGAGCTCTCAGGGCTTGGGGCACTGTAGCAGAGGGTTAGGACATCATCCAGTTGGCAACAAGGAGCCATGGAAAGACTGTAAGCAAGGGGGCGGGGCTAGTAGATGCGGCTGACGTGTTGAAAGGTTCTCACGGGACGGCACGGTGGCTCATGTAATCCCAGCACTTTGGGAGGCTGAGGCAGGCGGATCACCTGAGGTCAGGAGTTCAAGACCAGCCTGGCCAACATGGAGAAACCCCGTCTCTACTTAAAATATATGGTTGGGTGTGGCGGCGCATGCCTGTAATCCTAGCACTCTGGGAGGCGGAGGTGGGTGGATCACCTGAGGTCGGAAGTTTAAGACCAGCCTGACCAACATGGAGAAACCCCGTCTCTATTAAAAATACAAAATTAGCTGGGCATAGTGGTGCACACCTGTAATTCTAGCTACCTAGGAGGCTGAGGCAGGAGAATCGCTTTAACCCAGGAGGCAGAGGTTGTGGTGAGCCAAGATCATGCCATTGCACTCCAGTTTGGGTGACAGAATGAGATTCTATCTCCAAAAAAGAAAAGAAAGGTTCTCAGTGGCATTGTTGGAGAGCAGGCTGACAGGGCTTATGCGAGGGTGGGGAGAGACAGAGAGGAAAGTTGGAGCGGGCTGGGGTGGGGGAAAGGGGTAATGTGGAGAGTGGGATCTCAGTTCTGCAGATGAACAGATTTGACACTGACTCGAGAGGCTGAGGAAATAGGAGTTGTTGGACCTGATGTGGGTGGGAAGGTGGAAATGGTGTTCCCAGGTGTTGGTCTGGCTCAGCGAGTGGCTGCTGGTGCCGGTCACCTAGGGAGGGGGGACCAGCAGGGATGGAAAGATGCAGGTGTGTCTGTGACAGTGGCGCATGGTGGGTGCCCAAAAGGGTTCAGCTGAATCAGAACACCTCCCACAGTCTGTTTTACTGATGAGAAAATAAAGGCTCAGAGAAATTGAGTGACTGAGGCCCCACAGACCTAAGGTTGCACAGCTAGTGGTACCTTGTCCAGTTCGGAGAACTCGATCCGCTCCTCCAGGGTGCAGCTCCGGCCGATGGGCGAGATGTTCAGCATGCCATTGCGGAATTCGATGAAGGTTCCACTGGTGGTGCAAGAGGGCGGGGAGCCAGAGAGAACCAGAACAAACCTGAATTCAAATCTAGCCCCCACCTGGGACCCCAGCCTTGCAGGACTTCAAAGGGGACAAGAATCCACACTCCTCCCCCAAAAAATCAAGGGCCCAAGTATCTCCAGGCTCCCTCTGAGGGGACCCACACTTCTCCTCCCTCAGGCCCCAGGTTCTGGAGATCAGGCTGGTGGGACCTCACCGCTTCTTGGGCAGCCTGAGCAGGGCCATGTAGCTGAGGCAGAAGTTGATCAAGTCCTGCAGCAGCTCCTCCCCCAGGTGGTTCTGGATGGTCTGGGCAGGGAACACAGAGCTCTGAGTGTGGCCTGGGCTGCCTGACCCTGAGACAGGCACAGCATCTCTCTCCCAGTCCAGCACAGAAGGCACCCCTGACTGCCCCACTGTGGAAAAGTGGGGGTGCCCCTGGCACACTGACCTGCTTGGAGAGCAGTCGTCCGTGCTTATACTGCACCGTCCCGTTCTCAGCAAACACATAATCAAACTTCTCAATGACTTTGGGGCCACATAGAGGACAGGAAAAGAAAGAGTGTGAGACCAGGTCTGTGACGCCACAGGCAAGTAAAGAGAGAGGAAGCTTACACCCTTGGTTTCACATTCAAAGGCCATTTGTTCAATCCCAGGCTGCAACCTGCTTCTCCAGCCTTTCTCCCTCTGCAGCTTGGTTTTCTTCGAAAGGATATGGGCCTCTGCACACAGGCATCCATGCAGCTCCTTCTGTCAGGACCGCCCTGCCTTGGCTTCCCTGCCACTCATCCTCCAAGATCCAGTTCCCTCCTCTGGAAGCCGTGCAGTACTCTCCGGCAGAGGGCGTCATTTCCAGTCTGTGCTCCCCGGCCCCTCTGCAAAGGGGCTTCCTTCCATTCTACAGCTGCCGTCACACTATGTTCTCAAAGCTGGCTGCATGGGAGAGTTGGAGTTTTCAGCTCTGGCTGCCTCAAGAAGCAAGTGGAGGAGGTGGGAGGTGGGAGGCACAGGGAGCACAGCCCAGAGACTGTTGTCGTGTCTGGGTGGCATGTGGTCACCTGGACTATGATGGGGTGGTAGGAATGGAGACAGAGGGGACAGAAAGATATTTTGGGGTTTGCTATGGAATAAACAAGGGGTACGGAAAAGGAAAAATTCAAGGAAGTTTCTGGCTCGAGGAACTGGAGGCATCCACTTTGACCAAGCTGAGTCCAGGAGCTCTGAGGTCCAGTCAATTTCCTAGATAACTTCAGAGTCATCCTCTGTTAAATGGGATGATCACACCTACTCTAAAGTGTGATTGTAGGGATTAAATGAAATGACATTAACACATGATCATTTTTGACAAATAGTAGCCATCATTGATTCTGTCCCCCCTTTTTTTTTTTGATATGACGCCTCACTCTGTCACCCAGGCTGCAATGCACTGGCCTGATCTCGGCTCCTGCAACCTCCACCTCCCAGTTTCAATCGATTCTCCTGCCTCAGCCTCCTGAGTAGCTGGGATTACAGGCATGTGCCACCACGTCCAGCTAATTTTTTTTTTTTTTTGAGATGGAGTCTCACTCTGTTGCCAGGCTGGAGTGCAGTGGCACGGTCTCAGCTCACTGCAACCTCTGACTCCTAGGTTTACGTGATTCTCCTGTCTCAGCCTCCCAAGTAGCTGGGACTACAGGCGTATGCCACCACGCCCAGCTAATTTTTGCATTTTTAGTAGAGATGGGGTTTCACCATGTTGGCCAGGCTGGTCTTGAACTCCTGACCTCCAGTGATCCACCTGCCTTGGCCTCCCAATGTGCTGGGATTACAGGTGTGAGCCACTGTGCCAGCCGGTTCAGCCTATTTTAAAGATGAGGAAATCAAGACTCAGCAGGGAGAAATGAGAAGTAAACTGCGTAAGATCAAGTTCTGCCTGCTTTGTTCCCAACTGTTTCTCTAGGGCCTGGCACAATGCTGGGCAATAGGAGGTGCTCAAATCAGTGAGGGAACTATCTGGCTGCTCTCTCTTCTTCTTCTGCCCCACAAAAGCAGGACTGGCTCTTTGAAGATGCCCAAGAATCTCTCAAACTCCCCACTCCCGCTACCCCCAGCCCCACACCTACCTTCGTCCCCCGTCACCCAGCTGCTCAGCGATCTTAGAGTAGTCAGAGCCGCCCACCACACCGATCTGCACTCGACTTCGCAGCTTCTGCAGGAAGGCAGCCACCTCAGGGTCAATTTTCTATGGGGAAACAGGGGAAGTACAGCATTCTGGCTTTCAGCATGTCTAGGACCTCCACTTAGCCCTCATTTAGTGCTCAGAACCCAGAGAGCCCACATTCTACCTGGATCTGAAGCAATACAAGGCTTAGACACCAAAAATTAGACAGGTGGTGGGGGGCATCATGGCTCAGGTCTGTAATCCCAACACTTTGGGAGGCCAAGGCAGAAAGATCCCTTGATCCAGGAGTTTGAGACTAGAGCCTATGAATTTTTTTTTTTTTTTTTTTTTGGAGATGGACTTTTGCTCTGCTGCCCAGGCTGGAGTGTAGCTCACGATCTCAGCTCACTGCAACCTCCGCCTCCCGCGTTCAAGCAATTCTCCTGCCTCAGCCTCCCAAGTAACTGAGACTACAGGCATCCACCACCATGCCCAGCTAAGTTTTGTATTTTTAGTAGAGACAAGGTTTCACTATGTTGGCAGACTGGTCTTGAACTCTTGGCCTCGTGATCCGCCCACCTCTGCCTCTCAAAGTGCTGAGATTACAGGCATGAGCCACCACGCCAGCCAATTTTTTTTTTATTTTATTTTTAGTAAAGACAGGGTTTTACCATGTTGGGCAGGCTGGTCTCGAACTTCTGATCTCAGATGATCCACCTGCCTGGGCCTCCCAAAAGTGCTGGGATTACAGGCGTGAGCCAGCACACCCAGCTGAAAATTGGCATGGTGACACTCACCTGTAGTCCCAGCTACTCAGGAAGCTGCGGCAGGAGAAGCACTTAAGCCCAGGAGTTCGAGGCTGCAGTGAGAGCTTTGATTGCACCACTGCACTCCAGAGACTGGGTGACAGAGCGAGACCCTGTCTCTAACAACAACAAAATAGCATCACAATCAAGTAGATTCTTGAGAGGCCAACGGTAAAAACCCGTCTCTACTAAAAATGCAAAAAATTACCCAAGCATGGTGGCATGTGCCTGTAGTCCCAGCTCCTCGGGAGGCTGAGGCAGGAGAACACTTGAAACCAGGAGGCAGAGGCTGCAGTGAGCCGAGATTGCACTATTGCACTCCAGCCTGGATGACAGACCAAGACTCTGTCACAAAAAAAAAAAAAAAAAATTGCTCTGGGCAAACAGATCCAGATAAAGTCCTAGAGGTAAGCCACACCACTTTAACCACATTGCCTTGGGGAGGGGGCCAGGCCTGGGATCCTGGTGTGGTCAGAGGAGACTTTACCCTTCTCTGTTATGTTTTCATTCTTCATCAGGAGAATGTGCCCATGAATATGTGTACAATTAAAAATTAACTTTCAAAAGGCACTAAGCACAGAGCCTGGCCCATGGAAAAATTAACAGGCTGTTCTTATTCAGGTTGCTACGTCTGTAAAGCAAAAGGTCAGAGGGAGGTGTCAGAACTGGGTCTAGGCCCTGCCACCTTTGTTCCAGTTCTTTTATTTGTGATGGAGTCTCACTCTGTGAACCATGCTGGAGTGCAATGGGGCGATCATGGCTCGCTGCGACCTCCACCTCCTAGGTTCAAGCCATTCTGCCTCTGCCTCTAGTAGCTGGGACTACAGGCGTGTGCCACCACATCCCGCTATTTTTTGTATTTTTAGTAGAGATAGGGTTTCACCATGTTAGCCAGGCTGGCCTCCAACTCCTGACCTCAGGTGATCTGCCTGCCTCAGCCTCCCAAAGTGCTAGGATTACAGGAGTGAGCCACCTTGACCAGCCCACCTTCACTCCAGTCCTGCCATCTTCCTCCTGGATCCACCTCTGCAGGAAGGCAGAGTGGGTTGATCCCTCCTTGAGCCCCCAGGGCCCAAGCCAAGGCAACTTCACCATAGAGGATGGGGAAAGGCATTCAGGACCTAAAAGAGGACGCTAAGACCTGGGTTCCCATCAGCCACTGCCTAGTAAAACCCATCTCCACTGCTCCCCGTCTCCAGACCTGTCAGTTGGTCCTTAAGGCCCCCAGACTGGAGGGTGAGTTACCCACAGGGAGGGCATGAATGAAGCCTGCTTATTCATGCATCCAGCTGGTGAGGGGGCTTTTGGGACTAACTCAGGATGAGACCCAATGGGAGAAAAACTGAGCAGACGTTAAGAGGCTCAACACAGCGAGAGCCTTTAGGAGGAAAACTACAATCCTACCCTCATTATGCCTCAGTGTCCTCACAGTAAACAGACTAGGCCTGGAGCCTCTCACCTCCGGGTGGGTAGAGCCCATAAAAGCATTCGAGAAGAACCCTTCTCTGCTGGGGGAGGCCCAGACCTGCAAAGGTCGGGGGTGGGATGGCTCCTAGATCCCCCGTCTCCCACCAGATGGTGACTGACGCTTGGCTGTGTGCTTGTGTGCCTGGAACTCCTGGTTCAGAAGCCAACTCCCCACCGCTGGTGCGTCGTACGGCTGAACTAGGGTGGGATCCTCGGTTCGGGCGGGGGTGCGTCCGGGAGCCAGGCCTCAGTGGCGTGTGAAAGCCTCTGGGGAAGGGAGGTAGGCCCCCGCTCGCAGCCTCCTCCCTCCAGTCTTGGATCCAACTCCAGCACTCCCAAGCAGAACACAGGCAGGGACGCTGCAGGGGCAGTGACGTGGAGGACCAGGTCCCCTCACTCCCGGTGGGCAGCCCCGGATGTCAGGTGGCCGGGTAACGCCACATCCACATTCGGTCCCGGGTTGTCCACGGTCACGCTGCTACAGACCCCACACTCAGCCTCGGGGGGTGTCCGCGTGACACTCCCGGCGAGAACTTCCAAACTTCAGGGTCCTACCTGGCGAGCCGGCGTGAGGGTCCCGTCCACGTCAAACAGGCAGAGGACACGCTCTTTCCTGCGGGCGCCCTGGGGGGTGACCGCCATGGCTGCAGTTACGCGCGCAGGGCGGAGTCCCGAAGATGCAGCCGCCGAAACAGCGCAGGGTTAAGATTCGACAAGGCGGGGCTTCGGGGGCGGGGCAGCAGACTGATTGAGCCAAAACGTAAGGGGCGTGGTCTCGGTGGCCCGAGGCAGGGGCGGGGCCTGAGCTGATTCTGATTACCCCTGGAGGAGGGGGCGTGGTATTATAGGGCGGAGCGGAGCCCTCCAGGTTCAATTGGATTGCTCCAAACAAGACGGAGGCGGGGCCGGAGCCTAGGCTCGGCAGGAAGTGAGAGGTTGAACCCGGAAGACAGGGGCGGGATCAGAATTGGCGGGTTGATGGTGATTGCTACTTGGCAGACAAGGGGCTGGCTCTGGTGGGGCCTCGATCTTAACTTAGAGAGCCGGGTCTCTCTCCACTCTCACAAGATTTGTAGTGATCGCTTTGCCTTACAAATTTTGAGCTATAAGAAATCTCCTGGACCGGGCGCGGTGGCTCACGCCTGTAATCCCAGCACTTTGGAAGACCGAGGCGGGCGGATCATCTGAGGTCGGAAGTTCGAGACTAGCCTGACCAACAAGGAGAAACCCCAACTCTACTAAAAATACAAAATTAGTAGCCGGGCGTGGTGCATGCCTGTAATCCCAGCTACTTGGGACAAGAGCGAAACTCCGCTTCAAAAAAAAAAAAAAAAAGAAAAGAAGAAGTCTTCTGAAGGCCTTTGCTCAGGCTTAGAACTTTGCCGAATTGCCTTCCCCGAATCTTATAACTTCTGTCCACACATAAGACCCAGCTCTCACGGTCTATCTCCTTGGAGAGCTTCCCAGATTCTTTTTTTTTCCTTTTTTTTTTTTTTTTGAGACTGTCTCGTTCTGCCCAGGCTGGAGTGCATGGCGCGATCCTCTGCTCACGGCAACCTCTACCTCCCAGGTTCAAGCGATTCTCGTGCCTCAGGCTCCCGAGTAGCTGGGACTACAGGTGTGTGCCACCATCCCCGGCTAAGTCTTGAGTTTTTATTTGTTTATTTTTTATTTTTGAAACAGGGCCTTATTTTATTTGAGACACAGTCTCACTCTGTCACCCAGCCAGGGGTGCAGTGGCAAGATCTTGGCTTACTGCAACCTCCGCCTCGGGTTCAAGAGATTCTCCTGCCTCAGCCTCCTAAGCAACTGGGATTACAGTCATGTGCCACCACACCTGCCTAATTTTTTTTTTCTTTTGAGGCAGAATTTCACTCTTTTTGCCCAGGCTGGAGTGCAATCGTGCGATCTCGGCTCACTGCAACCTTCGCCTCCTCTTGGGTTCAAGCGATTCTCGTGCGTCAGCCTCCCGAGTAGCTGGGATTACAGGCATGTGCCACCATGCCCGGCTAAGTTTGTATTTTTAGTAGAGATAGATAGGGTTCCACCATATTGGTCAGGCTGGTCTCAAAATCCTTACCTCGAGTGATCTCCCAAAGTGCTGAGATTATAGGTGTGAGCCACCGTGCCCAGCCAACCTTCCCAGATTCTATTCACACTTATTTAACCATTGCATTGACTTTGGAGTCAGTTCGAGGTTGTCTTCCCGGCTCCACCAGTGTGTGACCTTGGACAAGTCACTTCACCTCTCAGAGGCTTTGTGTCTTCACCTGTAAAATGGGATGAACACTACCTGCTTTGCGTTTCACATGAAAATAAATGTAGAGCCGGGTGTGGTGGCTCACACCTGTAATCCCAGCACTTTGGGAGGCCAAGGTGGGTGGATTTTTGACCCCAGGAGGTCGAGACCAGCTTGGGCAACATGGGAAAACCCTGTCTCTACTAAAAATACAAAAAATTAGCCGGGCATGGTGGTGTGCACCTGTGGTCCCAGCTACTCAGGAGGCTGAGGTAGGAGAATCACCAGAGCCCAGCAGGAAGCTGAGGCTGCAATGAGCCAGATCTTGCCACTGCACTCCAGTCTGGGTGACAAGAGTGAAGAAACCCTGTCTCAAGAAAAAAAAAAAAAAAGTGCAGATCATATGAGCCAGCAATTCAACTTTTTGAAATTAGGAAAAGGAGCCAAGTGCAGTGGCCGACACCTGTAATCCCAGCACTTTGGGAGGCAGAGAAAAGTGGCTCATCTGAGGTCAGGAGGCCAACATGAGGAAACCCCGTCTCTACTAAAAATACAAAAAGTTAGCTAGGCATGGTGGGGTGCACCTGTAATCCCAACTTCTCGGGAGGCCGAGGTGGGAGAATCACCTGAGCCTCAGAGGTGGAGGTTGCCGTGAGCTGAGATTGCACAGCTGCACTCCAGTCTGGGCGGCAGAGTGCAACCCTATCTAAAAACAACAACAACAAACAAACAAACAAAAAACAAAACAAAAATAGGAAAAGAAAAAAATATGGAATTGTTTAAATGAACAAATGGACAAAGACCCATCTAGAAGATGAAATGCTATGAAGCCATGAAAATCTGCATTGTTTTTATGTGTGTGTGTGTGAGAGAGAAAGAGACAGAGAGAGAGAGAATAGGGTCTCACTATCTTGTCCAGGCTGCTCTCAAACTCCTGGCCTCAAATGGTCCTCACGACTCAGCCTCCCAAAGTGCTGTGATTACAGATGTGACCCACCGCACCAGGCCCCATGCACAATTCTTGCTTTTCTGACCGGGTAGCTATGGTATCTTGGAAGATCACTGGAGTTGGAATCGGGAGAACTGCAGTTTGGTCCTGGCTAACTCTAAGAACTTGGACAGGTCACCTTTCCTCACTGGGCTTCAGTTACTTTATATCTAATGAGGATATAAACCCCACCTGAGAGAATTATAAAAGGTCAGATAGTAAGAACTGGTGCTTGTTATTCTCTACTATGGGCTAACCACCATACAGGACACTTAACCAGGTTTTTTTGTGTGTCTTTTTTGGAGACAGAGTCTAGCTAGAGTGCGGTGGTGCGATCTCGGCTCACTGCAACCTCTGCCTCCCAGGTTCAAGTGATTCTCCTGCCTCAGCCTCCTGAGTAGCTGAGACTACAGGCACACTTCACTACGCCCCGCTAATTTTTTTTTTTTTGAGACAGAGTCTCACTCTATCACCCAGGCTGGAGTGCAGTGGCACAATCTCGGCTCACTGCAACCTCTGCCGCCTGGGGTTCAAACAATTCTCCTGCCTCAGCCTCCCGAGTAGCTGGGATTACAGGTGCCTACCACCGTGCCCAGCTAATTTTTGTATTTTTAGTAGAGATGGGGTTTCACCATGTTGGCCACGGTGTCTTGAACTTCTGACCTTGTGATCCACCCGCCTCGGCCTCCCAAAGTGCTGGGATTACAGGCGTGAGCCACCGCACCTGGCCGATTTTTTGTATTTTAGTAGAGACAGGATTTCACTATGTTGCCCAGGCTGGTCTCGAACTCCTGAACTCAGGCAATCCACCCGCCTCAGCCTCCCAAAGTGCTAGGATTACAGGTGTGAGCCACCGGTAACTTCATTGACCTGTTCCATTGTTGAAGAATTCCTAGAAACAGGTTAAGTGCAGATTCCTGGGCCCCACCCCTAGTGCTGGGATCCAGAAGGCCTGGAGTGTAGCCCACTGGGCAGGAGGGGGCTTTTATCTCCTATGGACTGGATCCACCTTTCTGAAAACAAAGATAAGCACCCTTGGCCCCTTAACGAATGGGCTGCTTCTTACAAATGCCTTTCCTACGGTCTCTCCCCTCAGTTCTCATCACAACCCTTTCCACATGATAAGGCCACTGAAACCCAGAGAGGGAGAGTTTTTTGCCCTGAGGTACAGACCCAGGAGGACCAGGTAGGGGGGTAATCCCTATGGCCACCATTATGTCCCTTTAAGAGGAAGGCTCATCCCTGGCAACTGGTGCTCAGATAGGGACCAGGGGAGGCCCTGGGGGAGAAGAGCAGTACTGAGGAGAGGGAAGACTGGCCAGAAGGGTAACTTAGAGGGACCCAGAGGAAGCCAGGACTGAACGCGGTGGACTGAGAGCTGAACCTGGCAGAGCTGAACCTCCTATGAAGGGAAGACCCTGGGCGCTTGTGGGCCAGACATGTGGCTGAAGTTTGGCGGTTAGTGACTTTCATGTTTGGTTTGGGTGTTTCACTTACTTTTCCCAATACATCTCTAAAGAGAGTACCCTTATGCTCAATTTCCAGAGGTAGGTTCTGACATCAGAGAGGTGCAGTGGCTTTCCTAGGGTCACACATCACAGGCAAGATTCCTCCTCAGTCCTGTTTTGCCAAATCCCAGGCTTTTCCCTGGCTCCTGGCTACTGGTAGGAGGCCATGTGTCAACATGTCCAATAAGCATCGGGGCTGTCAATACTTTTTCTCTACCTGGTATGTGACTTGTTGTGTGTGGGGCAGTCCAGGCCTGAGGGGGCAGCCTCTGTGTAGTGGGGTTTACAATCAGGCTGACAGTTCCTGGAGCTCTCCTCCCACTAGTGACCTTGGGCAGGTCCCCTCCCACTCCCTGAGGTTGTTCATCTACAAATGGGTCAACACTCCCCTAAAGGTTGTATAGTTAAGAAGCCTAGAGGCAGCGGGGGAGGTGTGCTGTGTGCTGAGGCTGGGGTAGACTGGATGTTGGCTATTTTTGTTTTTTTTTTGAGACGGAGTTTCACTCTTGTTGCCCAGGCTGGAGTGCAATGGTGCAATCTCAGTTCACCGCAACCTTTGCCTTCTGGGTTCAAGCAATTCTCTTGCCTCAGTCTCCTGAGTAGCTGGGATTACAGGCATGTGTCACCACACCTGGCTGATTTTGTGTTTTTTAGTAGACACGGGGTTTCTCCATGTTGGTCAGGCTGGTCTCAAACTCCTGATCTCAGGTGATCCGCCAGCCTCAGCCTCCCAACGTGCTGGCATTACAGGTGTGAGCCACTGTGTGGCCTGGTTTTTTTTAAAAACTTTCAAAATGCCTGCAGTGCTTATATTGTTTTCACAATAAACAAGTCTAATAAATCTAAACAAGCTGAAGGGCACATGCTCAGATGGCTTTGTAGAAGGAGGTGGAAGCTGTTGCTGGGTTGGCTCAGGCCCTCTGGGAATCTCTCAGCCAAAGTCGATGGGAACAGATATGGCCCAGGCCACAGCACTGTTCCACTTGGGGGGTGGGGGAGAGGGGTGGCAGCCTGACAGCTGGGGTCAGTGGTCTCTGCAGGTCAGAGCTCAGCCCAGGACTGTGAGAACTTGAGCAAGTCTCTCTCCTGACCTCGCAAGCCAGGTGTGGGGAGCGGAGTCACACTGGGAGGAACTTAAGAGAGGATCCAACCCATAATTTCCATTCTCCAGATGAAAAAACTGAGGCCCAGAGAGGGGGAAGGCCTTGGTCACTTTCTCAGAGTCTGAGGCTCACCCCATGCCAGGCCCTGCCCTAGGAGGTACTGGGCTGGTGGGAGTGAGCCAGAGTCACCCATGGGAGCAAGGAGTCAGCTGTGGTGGGGGACAGGTCAGAGGGCATGCTAGCGCTGAGCCTTTAGCACTGAACAAGGGATGGGGAAAGGGGATTCAGGTGGAGACAAGAGTGAACCAAGGCCTGGTGAAACCACCATAAGTGATTATGGACTGGGACGCATTTGCACCAGGGTGTAGGGTAGGTCCAGGGTGTTCAAGGACAAGATTGAGAAGGGCCTTGATAAATGACAAGGAGCTTGGCTGTGCAGGGGCTGAGATGTGTGGGGAGCCGGACGAGCTTACTGAGGTGGCCAGGGGTACCCAAGACCAGCCTGGCGTTGGGTGTTGAGCGCGGCCTGGGCCTGGTGTGTGGGGCCACAGCGCCACCTGGTGACCACCACTCTCACTGCAGTATGACCTTGCCTGACTCTCCATCCCGGGAGCCAGTGGGGCAACCTCGTCCAAGACTCTCTGCCTCCTTCCAGAGCAGCCGGGCTCTGTAGTCAAGGGCTCACAATCAGGGGTATGTCAGGCCCCTGCTAGGCTCCTTGCCTGCCTTCTCAGCTACAGCCTGTTTGGGCATGAGGAACCACAGACCCAGCCTAGAGCCAAGTTGAAACTAGAAGTGAACACTTCTCAGTGAGGTCAGACACTCCTGATGGCTAGAGGAAGGCTTCAGAATTTGAAGTTACCAGACAAGGCCTTGAGCTACACTAGCTGCAAGGTGACCCTGGGCAAGTGATATTCTCTCTGGGCCCTTTCCCCATCTTTATAAACTAATGGTGAAATTCAGACATCCTTCCCTGTTATAATCACTTCTTATCCACAGGCTCACAACCATGCAACGGAGACACAACCAGACCCTGCAAAGTTAAACTCTGAGGGACACCCAGAAGGCTGGGGTTGCTTCATGTTGGACACATATCCAGACCTGATTCAGGGACCACACAAATGCAGCAGGCAGAAATGAGTTTATTGCATTAGAAAAAACACCAAAAGAAAACCAGCAAACACCTCCATATTAGACACAGTTATTAGTACTCAAGGGCATAAAGAAAACTCAGATACCAGATTTACTTCTGGGAGGGGGTGATGGTCTCATCCCTCCCCCTTCCCTATCCCTTTAAACCAATGGACCTCTAGGGAGGTGTCCAGTGTGCAATATAAGTACGTGACTCATTTCCCACTCTGCTTGCCTGTTCACATCCAGGTGGAGTTAGCCGGTCACACTGAGAATGCTCCTGAGATGCTGGGACAGACAGAAATGTGAGGATGGGGGTGGGCAGTCAAAGCCCGAGCCTGGGTTTCCACAGTTAGTGACAGTGGGGCTCCCGTCAGGGGAGAGAGAGCTTGCCTTCCCGTGGAGCTCTGGGAAAACTGCTCACTGAACCCTTGATCTCTCCCCCACAAACCCTAGGGCACAGGCAATGGCACAAATGGCTCCTAGTATAAAGCGGTGTGCTGTTCAAAGAAATGAGTGACTAAAATTCTCTCAGGGGAGCTGCCCCTGGGCCTCAGGGTGCCTGCTAGGAGAAACAAACCAGCTGAAACTGGATCTGGGAGAGGAGAAAGAAAAAAAAGGAGCTGTGGTGCCCAGAACCCCCTGGATGGAGGGGGAGACCCCAGGCAAACAGGGCTGGAGCAGCAGCCTGAAAGACAGAGCTGGGCCAGGCAAGTTGGAAAAGGGAACAACACTGGTGGGAAACAAAGCCCTGGCCTAGACTAACTTGCTGCCCTCCCAGAAGAAACCCAGCCTCTGAAATTCTTTCTCCTTGGGCCCATGTCTGCCAGTAGATCACCATTATACAACAGCCCCTGCGAGTTTCTGCTCTAATTTGTGATTTTCATAGACACTGGCAAATCAGTGGGTCTTGAGAAGAATTAAACTGTTCATTCATTTGGCCTCTAATCTTCAAGTTTTCAAATGTCACTTGACATCCCAGCTGGACATGCCCCTGGTCAGGTTGCAGGCAAACACGAAGGCAGAATGACATCTCCTTTAGCTGAGACTCTGATGATGGCAACTGCTATGGCTAGTGGCAAAGATAGCAGCAGATGGCACCAAAAGTGAGCAGCAGCTTTTTGGAGAGGAAAGGCCCCTGCTGCAGGCCAGACTTCCAGGAAGAAGCAACATAATTCAAGTCCACAAAGTGGCAGGAAGTTGTGGCAGAAGGGACCCAAGGATGTCAGAGCTGAGACTCGGGCACCTGGCAGCTCTGAGTCCCTTCTTCACACTCACTTTCCCAAAATCTAACTAAAGGAGGTCTACACGAAGAGAGGGAATCTGAAAGTCTTTCTAGATTAGAGACTCCCAGACTGTTCCCTGCCTAGCGACTCCTAGCAGCAAGTCATTAGGAAAATGCCCAGTCATGCCCCAACCTGCTTCCCTGAAGTCAGAATGACAACGGAGATGTGTGCCTTCAAAACACACTTAGGATAAGGGGAGTCCCTATTGGAAATGATTCTACATTTTCTTGCCACCTTGATTCTACATCAGCATCATCATTATTATTTTTGAGACGGAGTCTCGCTCTGTCACCCAGGCTGGAGTGCACTGGTACAATCTCGACTCACCACAACCTCCGCCTCCCAGGTTCAAGTGATTCTCCTGCCTCAGCCTCGTGAGTAGCTGGGATTACAGGAATGTGCCACTGTGCCCTGCTAATTTGTGTATTTTTAGTAGAGACAGGGTTTCACCATGTTGGCCAGGCTGGTCTCAAACTCCTGACCTCAAGTGATCTGCCTGTCTTGGCCTCCCAAAGTGCTAGGATTACAGGCTTTAGCCACCATGCCTGGTCTCACATCATTATTCTTTCTACATCAAAGGTATTTTCCAGCTGGGCACAGTGCTCATGCCTATAATCCCAGCACTTTGGGAGGGTGAGGTGGGTGGATCACCCGAGGTCAGGAGTTATAGACCAGCCTGGCCAACATGGCGAAACCCCTTCTCTACTAAAACTTAAAAAAATAGCTGGGCGTGGTAGCATGTGCCTATAGTCCCAGCTACTTGGGAGGTTACAGTGAGCCGAGATTGTGCCACTGCACTCCAGCCTGGGTGACAGAACAAGACTCCGTCTCAAAAAAAAAAAGATATTTTCCTAGAGCAGGGAATCCCATCCCTTGGTCCCCAGCTGAATTCTGCATACTGGTCTGGGTGGTAGTTGCAGAGACTGCAAATAACCTACATCATTACTGCAGAAAAAAGGCCTGGGTCTCTGCTGCTCCAGCCCAGACCTCATCAACTACGACACACGAGCTATGCTGAGGAAGAGCAGCCTCAGGGGCACTGAGGCAGGTTTCCCAAAACTGATGGCAGAGGATTGGCAATCCATCTAGGTGGAAGGAGGAATGGCTTTATCCTGTTTTCTCCGGCCTGATACTTGCTGTTACTTCCTTGATCCTGAGGCAATGGCTGCTCCAGCACTGGCTTGGCTTGGGGTAAGGGAGGGAAGGTGAGGAGGGTTGTGGCTAAAGAGTTCACTTAGGTTGGGTTAATCATCCTGAAACTGGTTCCATGTGCACCAAATCCTTTGGTTCATTTAACACTAGAGTAACTGCTTCCGGGTCATGGATGTTCTAAAACTCACCTGGGTCCCACAGGTGGTGGTGACTTGGGTAGAGCGTGAGTGTTCTCTGGGAAGAGTTCTAGGTTGGGGCTCTTCCAAACCGTGCCTCTTGCTTTCTGTTTAAACAAAGCCCCTCCCTTTCTCCAGTGTGGAGGACGCTTAGGAAACAGCGTCACAAGTGAACTCACAGACAAGACAGCCTTAATAAATTAGTATAATACCATTAGAAGGGGTGGCATTTTGTTCTGTTTCTTAGCAGCATTATCTACACGCGGCCTGACAATCTCCTTCCCTGGGAAATTTAAAAAGCTGTCCCTTGGTTGTTAGCTCTGATGTAAAATTATAAAATAGAAATCTGGTAGGGTTTGTTTTGTTTAAAAGGAAAAGCCCTGGTGAGGCAGGGCGGTCCCAGGAAGTCCTGTTAGCTCTGGCCATTGGGTCTGCCCACGGAGCTCCCTCCTGGAGGCTGGATCTGAATGGAATCCAGGAGGGGCCGAAGTGCCTGTCCAAAGGGCCTGCAAGAAAACAGAGACAAGAGTGGGATGGGCTTTGGGATGTGGCCTGCTGTCACACACACACATCCTGCACTGCCCACGGGTAGGGAGGAGGAGTGAGTGGTGGCGGCAACAGCAGCACCACCACAGCAAGAAGGAGCACCTCGTCACCTCACTTAAGTTTCCCACCTGCCTCACACACCAGTGTTCTTGGAGGGCATCTCCGAAATAGCCTGCTCTGTGCTTTTTTTTTTTGAGACGGAGTCTCACTCTGTCGCCAGGTTGGAGTGCAGCGGCGTGATCTTGGCTTACTCCAACCTCCGCCTCCCAGGTTCAAGCAATTTTCCTGCTTCAGCCTCCTGAGTAGCTGGGACTACAAGTGTGTGCCACCATGCCCAGCTAATTTTTATAGTTTTGGTAAAGACAGAGTTTCACCATGTTGGCTAGGATGGTCTTGATCTCTTGACCTCGTGATCTACCCACCTGGGCCTCCCAAAGTGATGGGATTACAGACGTGAGCCACCGCGCCCGGGCTGTGTTTTTTTTGTTTTTTGTTTTTTGAGATGGAGTCTTGCTCTGTCGCCCAGGCTGGAGTGCAGTGGCGTAATCTTGGCTAACTGCAACCCCCACCCCTTGGGTTCAAGCAATTCTCCTGCCAAAGCCTCCCAAGTAGCTGGGACTACAGGCACACGCTGCCACGCCTGGCTAATTTTTTGTATTTTAGTAGAGACGGGGTTTCTCCATGTTGCCCAGGCTGATCTCAAACTCCTGACCTCAGGCAATTGCCTGCCTCAGCCTCCCAAAGTGCTGGGATTACAGGTGTGAGCCACTAAGCCCGGCTGAAAAAGATCAAATTTAAGCAAGGAAACTGAGGCAAAATAAAAAGGATATAAAAAAGAAGACAGACCAGGTGCAGTGGCTCAAGCCTGTAATCTCAGCACTTTGGGAGGTCGAGGCGGGTGGATCATGAAGTCAGAAGTTTGAGACCATCCTGGCTAACACGGTGAAACCCCGTATCTACCAAAAATACAAAAAATTAGCTGGGTATGGTGGTGCATGCCTGTAGTCCCAGTTACTCAGGAGGCTGAGGCAGGAGAATCACTTGATCCTGGGAGGTAGAGGTTGCAGTGAGCAGAGATCAGGCCATCCTGGGTGACAGAGTGAGACTTCATTTAAAAAAAAAAAAAAAAGAAAAAGAAAAGACAAAGTTAGGGGTGAAGACAGCACACAACTGAATTCTTCCAGGAACAGAGGTCTGCCAGGGAGTACAGGGAATATTCAGGAAAAATGACAAATGCCAGGTTCTCAGTATTAATGCCTTTCTTCCCCCTCTCCCACCACCCCCAAGACACCATCTTGCTCTGTCACCCAGAGCTGGAGTGCAATGGCATGATTTTGGCTCACTGCAACCTATGCCTCCTGGGTTCAAGCAATTTTCCTGCCTCAGCCTCCTGAGTAGCTGGGATTACAAGTGCAGGCCACCACGCCCAGCTAATTTTTGTATTTTTAGTACAGACAGGGTTCCACCATGTTGGCCACGCTGGTCTCAAATTCCTGACCTTGTGATCCACCCACCTCAGCCTACCAAAGTGCAGGGATTACAGGCGTGAACCACCACACCCAGCCACTAATGTCTATCTAAAGGGCTCCTAATTTGCTCACATAGTAAGTTAGCTGGAAAAAACACTGCAAATACTGGAGTTTGGAGATTTTCCATGATTACAACAACCATAAATAAGGTTGCCCACAACACATTTCAATTGCTGGCTTTTCAGTGGATACTGCCATTTTTGAAAATCATCTCCAAGTTCAAAGGAATGAAGTACTCCAAAGTATAAACATGAAACCTACAAATATCAACCCTAATTCAGACAATTCCAGGAACTCCACCCATCAGATAATACCAGTAAGAACATTTTGGCTACTCCAGTTTGCTCAGGGCCCCATAACCTACATCCCTCAGCAGGGCTGTGGGGCTGCACACCTATCGAGCAATAGGAAGGCAGGGCCATAGATGGCAGACTGGGGCTCCTCACCAGCCTGCCACAGCAGCCTCATTTCCTATGCAAGCTCTTCCTGGGAGGTTCCTCCTCAGGTATAAAAAAATAGCCCACCTTGCTGGGCCTGCTAAACCTGCCAGGATCTCTGTTGAGTAAGGCCATAATTGAGAAGAAACTGTCAGAATAAGCAAACAGACATGGTCCTAGAGTGAGCAGAGACTACCTGAATGCAATCAATGGCAAAGGGAGGGAGGGGGGTGAGATGGCTTTGGGGGTGTTTTGTCTTTTTAGTGGATACCGCCTGGATGATGGCCTACAAGTCTCCTCCAAGGCTTGGGCCACATAAGGACAGAAGGAGCTGCAGAGTGTTCTTGAAGAAAACATCTGTTGAAGGCTGACTGTGCTGTACTGCACAAGGGCAAGTAGAACACAGTCTGTGAGGGAGTCAGAGCTCCTGGTGCAGGGGAGAAAGACAAATCAACAGCTATAAAATAAGCCCCTCTACTATTTTTCTGACCCCCTCTCTGCTCGTCTAATAAGGCATTTTAGTTGGGTGCTTCTGGGGGAGTGGCATGCTTCAACCACAATGGGAAGGACAGATGGCAGACTTTTATGCAAGCACTAAAGCTAATGTCAAGTGGGTTTCTAAGTTCTTGGTTGAACTTAGGCCAGGGCAGAGCTGGTCTAGCTCTGAAGGTGGAGGTAATACAGGTACGCAACAGTGGCTGTAGAGAACAGCAGCCTTCTGTGTTAGAAGCTGTCATCAGGGCAGGCCCACCTGGTTGGGAGGGCAGATGGCCAGAGAAAGGGCACTGACCATTAATGGGGAGGTTGGCCAAGGCAGGGGTGGGGACAGAGGCCACACTTACGTGGAGAGAACTTCAGAGGGCAGGTCTGTGATGTAAGAAGGAATCTTCCGCCCAGTCAGGAACTGTGCCACTTCATTGCTGAAGGTGTTACAGTTGTGTTCGAAGAGGTTGTAGGCCTCACCTCTGTACGTTGAAAGATTTACAGAACAGATATGAGAAGCCAGCAAGCGTCTATGTGGAATAACTCAAGCTAGGCAGTGGGATAGTGAGCACAGCTCAATGTAAGGACTATGATTTACCCCCCTCATACACCAGAAACACTGCTTATTTGCCATTCTGGCCATTAATAACTGATTTTTAAGGGAAGGGGAAACTGAAAATACGTGGCTCCTACAGAGTTCAGGAGAATCTTTACATTCACGAAAGCAGAGCTCTGCTGTTAGTGTTTACCCTGTACTGAAATTGACGAAAGCCTCTTTCAGGAAAAATCTGCTCAAGTTTGTATTTCATCCCAACCCTTCTGCAAACCCTGCTTTTCCTTCTACAAACTTGTCCAATAAAGGTTGAGAACAGCACTTGCTGATTTTAATCAGAAGGAATTAAAAGCCCTTGTTTCTTCTAAAAATTTCAGCAGAAAGCATGCTGGAACGAATATCTGTAGAACAACTTAGAGCTCTTTTTGTAGTATAACTGCCCTTTCTTCAGGTTAATTAAGCAAAAAAACTGGGCCAGGCCTTGTGCTGAGTAATAAGGATGAGACGACACGGCAGTTGCCTCCAGGTGTTGATTACCTAGTTGGGGAGACAGACACAACTAACCACCACCCCTGTCTCCACTCACCGGAACAGGGACTCCCCCAGGGAGGACAGGTACTCCAGAAAGATTTCTTCTGTGACTTCTGTACTCCCCCACATCAACCACAGAGTCTGGGGGCCCAAGCAATGTCCCTCCCTAAAAGAGCCAACCCAAAGAAAGTCATTAAATTACCATCTTTACTGTGGCTTCCCACAGTAGAGTACAAACACTCTGTTCTGACTTCTTTTTTTTTTTTTTTTGAGACGGAGTTTCTCTCTTGTCACCCAGGCTAGAGTACAATGGGCCAATCTTGGCTCATTGCAACCTCTGCCTCCCGGATTCAAGTGATTCTCCTGCCTCAGCCTCCCGAGTAGCTGGAATTACAGTGCCTGCCACCACGCCCACCTAATATTTTGTAATTTTAGTAGAAACAGGGTTTTACCACATTGGTCAAGCTGGTCTCGAACTCCTGACCTCAAGTGATCCACCCACCTGGGCCTCCCAAAGTGTCGGGATTACAGGCGTGAGTCACTGAGCCCGGCCTGACTTCACTTTGAACTTTCAGGGCACCCTGGACAGATGAAGTGTGCTATTCGCTATTTGTATCAAGGATGCAATGGCTTAGAAGCGGTGTGTCCACTCTTTTGGTTTTCCTGGGCCACATTGGAATCATCTTGGGCCACACATAAAATACACTAACACTAATGGTAGTTGATGAGCTTAAAAAAACATCTCATGTTTTAAGAAACTTTACAAATTTGTGTCAGGCCACATTCAAAGCTGTTCTGGGCTGCATGTGGCCTGCAGGCTACAGGTTGGACAAGCTTGGCTTAGAGCTTTCTGGTGACTTTCCATTGCCATGTGCTGGCAGCATGGTTAGGAAGTCAGGCTTCTTGCTTCTTGTGGGGCCCTGGGAAGCTGATTCTCTTGCAGCTCTGACTCCTGATGCTGTCCACTTATTCAGTTAAGAAAAACAGAGAAACCCAGAATCTGAAGTCTCCTTTTGTCCCCCAGTATGTCTCATCATGAGGACAGAACAGGACAATAGAAATGGCTCACACTTCACAGGCCATCTCTCCATGCCTATTTGCATAAAGTATGCAGCCAGTTTTTCTTCTGACATACTTGACATCCTGTGTAACAATGGAAAAATGTGAAGGATGGTGAGAAATCTGGCAGGCTGGCAGTTATTTCCATAATGCAATTCTTTTTTGATCTGTGAGCCTAATCCAATGATGGTGATAGGGCAAGGGAATTGATGGCTCCTGAAAGGCCTACAGAAAATCCTAAGCTATGGAGTTAACAGATTGCCAGAGAAGACTGAAGGAGAGACTGAGGTCGAGTGGGGGAAACCAGCCACTGTGGAAGCAACGGGATCAGCAGGGAGAACAAATCTGGGAAGGGATAATACTTCAGAGCAGAGCTCCCTGAAAAGATCATTTATTCATAGCTACCGAGCACCTCCTACATAGTTGACATTGTTCTGGGCACTGCGGAAAGCATGGTGAGCAAGATACCTACGGTAGGCACAGAACAATTATCTCAGAGTTGTAAGAGACTAAAAGGTCACTCTTTGACTCCTCTTATTCACTTATAGGCACTGGGGCTGTGGTGTGGACAAAATAGATGAGATTCTTGTCCTTAAGAAGCTTAGTCTAGCAGGGAAGGGGGGATTAAAAAATTCCATAAACCGGTATATAATTATGAGCTTCAATAAGGGTGTGCTGGGAAAACTACAGAATGCCAACAGTACATATGACAGGTGACTTTCCTGGTCTGAGGGGTCAGGGAAGACTTGCCTGAGAAAGTGACACAACTCAAATCTGAAGGCAGGAAAGGCGTAACCAGGTGAAGGATCAGGAAGGCGTACTGATGTCAGAGTTTAAATGTCTAAGGTGTGTTCAAAGAATGAGAAGAGAGAGAGAGTTGGGAGGGGACAACCTGAAAGAGGCTGGCCAAGAGACAGACAGAGACTAGATCACGTAGGTCCTGGGAGGCCATGCTGAGCTTTCTGGCTTTTATTCCAAAAGCAATGGGAGAATTCTGGCTTATACAGGGGATTGTTTGAGCCCAGGAGTTTGAGATCAGTCTGGGCAACATAGGGAGATCCTATTTCTACAAAAAATAGAAAAAATTCGTAGGGTATGGTGGTGCTAACAGTCCTAGCTACTTGGGAGGTTAAGGTGGGAGGAGGATTGCTTGAACCTGGGAGGTCGAGGCTGCACTAAGCCAAGATTGTGCCACTGCACTTCTGGCCTGGGTGACAGAGAAGACCTGTCTCAAAAAAAAAAGAAAATCCTTCCTATAGGATACTGCAAAAAAACCCCACAAAAACAAAACAAGCCAACAAACAAAACAACAAAATAAACGGCTTCTTGGTCATTGCTTGAGCACCTCCTGTGACAACACTTGGATAGCTCTGATAGAAAGTTTTGGAAAAGGATGTGGGCTTTAGAATCAGAATCCTGGGTTCTAGGACTGGTGACACTTATTGGCTGTGTAAGTTTGGGCAACTCTTGATGCTTCTCAGAGCCCTCATCATTCAGCTTAACATCAGAACATCAGCTGCGTTCCTATGATGAGCTGGGCACTGTGCTGGGATGGGGATGGAAGGTCTCAGCTCGCAAGGAGCTTACACAGTTCCCTGTGGAGACCCAGAAACAGCTCATTTCACCATAAGATGCTCTGTGTGAGACAGAAGGACCCACACATGCCATGGGAAAAGAGAGGAGGGCAATTGGCTAGGGTGTCTGGGAAAGGTTTTCTTAGCGAAGTCTTCAGGTGGCTTTGAGGAACAATGCCAGAGGTCCACGGCAAAAGCAAAGCTCCTGGTCTACAGGAGCCCCCAGGAACCTGAGAATGCAGGACAGAGTGCAGGGGGAAGACACTCACCGGGGGGCAGCTGGAGATACCACCACTTCCGAAGAAGAACTCATCCTTGTGCACAACTATGGAGGTGTGCCTGTCACACAGAGAGAGACACAGTGAGCCAGAAAACTTAGAATTTGAGTAAAAGCAAACACCATAATGCAATGAGAATAATTTCTGCCCAAGGATCGGACTGTGGTGACCAGCCTTATAAAACCAACCAACCAAAGGTATGAGTATGGTAAATACCACAGATCACGGGTGCTCAATCTTGGCACTACTGACATTTGAGGCTGGATAGCTCTTTGTTGTTCGGGGCTGTCCTGTGCATTCTAGGCTGTTGAGCAGCATCCCTGCCTCTATCCACAAGATGCCAGTAGCATCTTCCTCCCTGTGTGACAATCAAAAATGTCTCTGGACATGGTCAAATGTCCCAGGGTGAGAGAGCAAAAAAACTCCTGATGGAGAACCACTGCTTTAGGGCTTAAAGATTTATAGCCTGGAGAGCTAGGTTTCATGCTGGAAGCCACAGATTGAAACCTGAAATGCAGACAGTGCTGCCTTGTTTCATAAACTAGTCAAAGTAAGGAGACCAACCCAACTTACCAGATGCCTTCCAGTTGTTTCCCTGTGGAGAAGAAAGAAGAGATTTAGCCACTTGGGTGGGACTAGACTAAGTGGCCCCTCAGCCTTGGTAAATTTACTACATCACTCAAACCCATGGTAACCCGTTATAAACTTCTTGAGGGACTTTCTAGAAATGCATCTCTCCTCCAATAAGATTCTTAGCTTATGATAGAGTATGTTCTGTTAAGTAAGTTGAAAAATAATTAAAGTCCTTTATTGGAATGCAAGATTAAAAACACTGGTATAGGGCTGGGTGCTGTGGCTCACGCCTGTAATCCTAGCACTTTGGGAGGCCGAGATGGGTGAATCTCCTGAGGTCAGGAGTTCAAGACCAGCCTGGTCAACATGGTGAAACCCCGTCTCTACTAAATGCACAAAAATTAGCTGGGAGTGCTGGCGGGTGCCTGTAATCTCAGCTACTTGGGAGGCTGAGGCAGGAGAATTGCTTGAACCCAGGAGCGGGAGGTTGCAGTGAGCTGAGATCACACCATTGCGCTCCTGCCTGATCAACAAGAGCAAAATTTCGTCTCAAAAAAAAACAAACCACTGGTATAAAGGTATCCTGGTTTTATGGTGCTATTCTTTCCTCTTTGGGGTCAATTCAGCTATGCCTTTTTTTTTTTTAAGCTGGGATTAGAGGCATGCATCACCACGCCCAGCTAATATTTGTATTTTAGTAGAGACAGGGTTTCACCATGTTCGCCAGGGTAGTCTCAAACTCCTGACCTTGTTATCCACCCACCTTGCCTGCCAAAGTGCTGGAATTACAGGCATGAGCCACTGTGCCTGGCCTCAGCTATGTCTTTCTAACTTCTCTGTCTCATGTACAGTAAGACTATAGTAATACAATCTATGTTATTACTCATTTCCTCATTGAGGTGAAATCCTCCAGAAAGTGATAGAACAAAACTTTGTAAATGCTATCCATTTAGACAGTGAAGGCAGTGTTATTCTACCTCTATGTGCCAGAAACAATGTTAGGTGTAGAAATGCAAATAGGAACAGATCACTTTCCTGCTTTTGAGGGGCTCAAAGTCAAATGGACTGAGACACTCAAATAATTAACAAAAACACAATGTTAATACACTGTACCATAGTGGTAAAAATAAGGTGTTAAATATAATAAACTACTTTTGTGAGCTTCCACTAGCAATGACAAGTAAGGGCAGGGATGGACATTTCTGTGGGAGAGAACATGACGTGCACATGCATGGCTGTGAAGTCTAAAGCCTGCAGGGCAGAGTGAAGGAAGGGTGCAGTGATGGTGGCAAGGGGGAATAGTGGCCAACAGGATGGCCAGCAAAGCAGGCAGGCCAGGACTCAAAGAGGCTGTGAGCCTGGAGAGTGCCTTGATCAGATCCATGTGTGGAAAAGATAACTGTAGTTGTGTGAGAGCAGATGAACTGGAGGGAAGAGAGCGGAGTGAACAGACCAGGGTAAGGAGGTCATCTCAAGAGTCCACAAGAGACACTCTACAGCAGTGCTCAGGAGGCAGAAGGGCAATGAAAGATGCGGAGCACCAGCAAACATCACTCACTCACCCCTGGTTATCACTTCATTCACATGGCGACATGGTGGATTACTGATTGCTAACTGCTACCTTCACTGTTTGCCCTGTGACTTTTTTTTTTTTTTGAGACAGAGTCTGTCTCAAAAGAGGCTGAATGCAGTGACGTGATCTCAGCTCACTGCAATCTCTGCCAGGTTCAAGCAATTCTCATGCCTCAGCCTCTCAAGTAACTGGGATTGCAGGCATGCACCACCATGGCCAGCTAATTTTTTTATTTTTAGTAGAGACAGGATTTTGCCATGTTGGCCAGGCTGGTCTCGAACTCCTGGTCTCAACTGATCCACCTGCCTCGGCCTCCCAAAGTGCTAGGACAACAGGTGTGAGCCACCACACCCTCAGCATAGCATCCTCAGAGATAGTTAAATGGACCATATGGGTTAAGACCCTGGCTCTTCCACTTGCTAATAGTGGATCTTGGGCAAGTTTACCCAGCCTGTTTAAGTCTGTATCTCCAATTCAGAACTGCTGTCATTGGTAATGATAATGTATAGAAAGCTTCACAGTATGTGGCTGGGTGCGGCGGCTTGCACCTGTAATTCCAGCACCATGGGAGGCCGAGGTGGGGAGATTATGAGGTCAGGAGATCAAGACCATCCTAGCCAACATGGCGAAAACTTCTCTACTAAAAACACAAAAATTAGCCCGGTGTGGTGGCGCGTGCCTATAATCCCAGCTACTCAGGAGGCTGAGGCAGGAGAATCACTTGAACCCAGGAGTCGGAAGTTGCAGTGAGCCGAGATCATGCCTCTGTATTCTATACTCTAGCCTGGGCGACAAGAGCGAGACTTTGTTTAAAAAAAAAAAAAAAACAGAAAGAAAGAAAGCTTTCACAGTATGTGATATACAGATGTTTGATAAATGGAGGCTCTTATTAGGTATGATGACCTCCTTGGGGAAAAGGGCAAAGACTTCTAAAAGATAAAAATAAATTCTACTTCAGACAGGGCACAGTGGCTCACACCTATAATCCCAGCACTTTGGGAGGCCAAGACAGGTGGATCACTTGAGGCCAGGAGTTCGAGACCAGCCAGGACAACATGGAGAAACCATGACTCTACCAAAAATTCAAAGAAAAATTCACTGGGCCTGGTAGCGCATCTGTAGTCCCAGCTACTTGGGAGGCTGAGGCACAAGAATTGCTTGAACTTGGGAGGCAGAGGATGTAGTGAGCCGAGATTGCACCATTGCACTCTAGCCTGGGCAACAAAGCAAGATCCTGTCTCAAACAAGAGGCGGGGTTTGGTGGCTCACACCTGTAATCCCAGCACTTTGGGAGGCTGAGGCGGGCAGATCACCTGAGACCAGCCCGCCAACCATCCCATTTCTACTAAAAATACAAAATTAGCTGGGCGTGGTGGTGCACGCCTATAATCCCAGCTACTCAGGAGGCTGAGGCAGGAGAATCACCTGAACTCAGGAGGCAGGGGTTGCAGTGAGCCGAGATTGCACCACTGCACACCAGCCTGGACGAAAGAGTGAAACTCTATCTCAAGAAAAAAGAAAAAAGGCTAAGTTCAGTAGCTCACACCTGTAATCCCAGTACTTTGGGAGGCTGAGGCAGGTGGATCATGAGGTCAGGAGTTCAAGACCAGCCTGGCCAACATGGTGAAACCCCATCTCTACTAGAAATACAAAACTTAGCCGGGTGTGGTGGCAGGCCCCGTAATCCCAGTTACTTGGGACACTGAGGCAGGAGAATCACTTGAATCCTAGAGGCGGAGCTCACAGTGAGCCGAGATCATGCCACTGCACTCCAGCCTGGACGACAGAGTGAGACCCCGTCTCAAAAAAAAAAAAAATCTTCTTCAGTATTGGTGAGTAAAATCTAAGAACAGATTTCAACATCCAGCAAATAATTATGAAATGCTGTATCTATATTATTTTGTTTTTATTTATTTATTTATTTTTCAGATGGAGTCTCGCTCTGTCGCCCAGGCTGGAGTGCAGTGGTGCGACCTTGGCTCAATGTGACCTCTGGCTCCCGGGTTCAAGCAATTCTGTCTCAGGATCCTGAGTAGCTGGGATTACAGGCATGTGCCAGTATGCCTCGCTAACTGTTTTGTATTTTTAGTAGCGACAAGATTTCACCATATTGGCCAGGCTGGTCTCGAATTCCTGACCTTGTGACCCGCCCACTCTTCCTCCCAAAGTGCCAGTATTACAGGTGTAAGCCACCATGCCCGGCCAAATGCTCTATCTATTTTATATGTAAAATTTCATTCTTGCCACTGTACCCCAGCCTAAGTGGCAGAGTGAGACTCTGTCTCAAAAAAAAAAAAAAAAAAAAAAGATTCCATTCTTTGCTGTTAGTGTTGCCAGGCCAAACAGAATAACAAGAAAATGAAATGTAGTGGAGTACTTTTGTCTCTAATTCCAGAGCTCAGTCTGCTTTTCACCAAGAGATCTGTTACTCTGGTTCATAAGACCACAAGTGGGCTGGGCACAGTGGCTCACGTCTGTAACTCCTGCACTTTGGGAGGTTGAGGCAGGTGGATCACCTGAGGTCAAGAGTTTGAGACTAGCCTGGCCAACATGATGAAACCCCATGTCTACTAAAAATATAAAAATTAGCTGGGCATGGTGGCAGGAGCCTGTAATTCCAGCTACCTGGGAGGCTGAGGCAGGAGAATCACTTGAACTCAGGAGGTGGAGGTTGCAGCGAGCCAATATCATGCCATTGCACTCCAGCCTGGGTGACAAGAACAAAACTCTGCCTCAAAAAAAAAAAAAAAAAAAAAGACCTCAAGTGGATAGAGGGATCCTAGCAATCCTAGCCTGGAGTTTCTGGGGATAGCATCCTAGAGAATGTGAGGCAGGTTCTGACCTTATCCAAACTGAGCTGAAATTTCACGGAGTTTGATCAGAACCAGACTAGATGCTATAGAGAGAGTGGTAATCCATTTAGGATAAGCATCTTCAAAACCTGGGTTCTACTGAGCTATAAGATAAACTAAGTTAGATTCTGGTCTTATCCAGCTGACTAGAAAACCCCACTAAGTCTCCTCTTTCCTGTTTACTATATGTAAAATGGGGAGACAGAGTCTCACTCTATTGCCCAGGTTGGAGTGCAGTGGCACAATCTTGGCTCACTGCAACCTCCACCTCCTGGGCTCAAGCAATTCTGGTGCCTCAGCCTCCCAAGTACAGGCTGGGATTACAGGCTTGCGCCACCATGCCCAGCTAATTTTTGTATTTTTAGTAGAGATGGGGTTTCACCATGTTGCCCAGGCTGGTCTCAAACTCCCGACCTCAGGAGATCTGCCTGCCTTGGCCTCACCAAGTGCTGGGATTACAGATGTGAACCACTGCACCTGGCCTAACATTGCATTTTAAACAGAGCTTATGTGCCCTTCTGAACTGCCATTTATAAATCAGCTGTTTAAATGGGTGCAATTTGTTTATTTGCTTGAAGACATGTAATGATTCAGTGAAACTGTAGAGATTAAGGATACTTGCTTTCTCTTACCTGTTCCTTTCAAATGAAGCTTTTCTCATTTACTTTGGAAGGAATGCTGCATTTACAAGGAGCAAGTACAGTGTAGTGAGTAAGAACACAGGTTCTGGTGTAGACAGGTTGGGTGAATCCTCCTGGTTTAATTGGTGAACTAATGTTTACTGAGTGACTACTACATTCCAGGCATTATTCTTAGCACTAGGGATATACCAGTAAACAAGGAGGCAAAAACCTTCTTCATGACACTTACTAGGTGGGGGGAGGGGACAGTCAATAATAATAATAATAAATCATAACATGTTAGCAATAGTGAGTGACAGAACAAACAAGAGTAGGGTAAGGGAGTTTCAGGGATGGTCAGGGTTGGCCTCTTTGAGAATGTGACATCTTAGTTAAAAAAAAAAATTTTTTTTAAGATAGGGTCTTGCTTTATTACTCAGGCTGGAGTGCAGTGGTGCGATCATAGTTCACTGCAGTCTTGACCTCCCAGACTCAGGTGATCCTCCCACGTCAGCTTCCCAAGTTGCTGAGACTGTAAGTCTCGGGCCTGGCTAATTTTTTTAGAGACAGGGTCTCCCTATGTTGTTCAGCCTGGACTTGAACTCCTGGGCTCAAATGATCCTCCCACCTGTAGGCGTGAGCCACCACACCCAGCTTTGAGCCAAGATTTAAAGGAGGCAAGGGAAAGAGGCATGCAGGGGCAATGACATGCCAGTTTTATCTGAAGGCCTGTAAGGAGGCTAGTGAGGCTAGAATGGGTGAGGAGGGGGAAGGAGAAGATGAGCAGAGGTAATGGAGGACCAGATCACAGAGAACACTGCAGAGGCTGAGAACACTAAGCCTGAGCTGTCCAGTATGGTAGTCACTGACCACATGTGGCTATTTAAATTAAAATTTAAATTAAATAAAAGCTCAAATGCAGTCCCTTAGTTGCACTAAACACATTTTAGGTATTCAGTAGCCACATGTGACTGGTGGTTACTTATTGGACAGTGCAGATCCAGAACATTTCCATCACTGCAGAAAGTTCTACTAGACGCACTGTTTAAACTTCAGGTTCCTATTCTGTAAAAAAAGCATAATAACAGTGCCTGCCTCATAACATTTCCAGGATTAAAAGAGATGATACATGACATATGCCTAGCACAGGGTCTGGGACATAATACATGCCCAATAAAGGCTAACTCATTTCTTCTACGCTTTATAATTTGAAAGTTTTATAGCTGTTCTCATAGTACCCTGGTATTGAAACTATTAACGTGTCCTTTTTCCCAGTTAGACTACAGTTGCCTCAATAACCAGGACAGTTTCTTATGCATATATATGTATTTTTGTGTGTGGGGGCGATGGAGTTTTGCTCTTGTCACTCAGGCTGGAGTGCAATCGCATGATCTCAGCTCACTGCAATCTCCACCTCTGGGTTCAAGCGATTCTCCTGTCTCAGCCTCCCAAGTAGCTGGGATTACAGGTGCAGGCCACCACTTCCAGCTAATTTTTTGCATTTCTAGTATACATGGGGTTTCCTCATGTTAGCCAGGATGGTCTCGAACTCCTGACCTCAGGGATCCACCCGCCTCAGCCTCCCAAAGTGTTGGGATTACAGGCGTGAGCCATGCACCCGGCCTCTTATTCATCTTTGTAACTCCAGCACCTAGAAAAGGACCTGGACCTGAGATGCGACATGAACATCTGTTGAGATGAGGTGTTCTGTTTAGTTAGCTCTGTTAGTTGACACACAGTGCTATTGAGGACAAAGTTCCTAACCCCAATCTGTGCTGCCTGGCTTGTTATTGAAATGACTCTGCAATCCTGGCATACTGCACTCCCAGTCTGCTGCTGTCCTCACAGATGTGCATGCTCGATGACCCAGGTCATGCTCACTTTACAGGTGACAGGTAAAGATGTATCATCAGCTCAAACCCATTCCTACTAAACAGATTTTTGGAGAGGGGCCTCTTACTTTACACCTGAAAAACAACTAAAAAGTTGCAGAATACAAACCCTACTTTATTCTTCTTCTTTTTTTTTTTTTTTTTGAGACGGAGTCTCGCTCTATCGCCAGGCTGGAGTGCAGTGGCGCAATTCTGGCTCACGGCAACTTCCGTTTTCTGGTTTCAAGCAATTCTCCTGCCTCAGTCTCCTGAGTAGCTGGGACTACAGGCAAACACCACCACGTCCGGCTAATTTTTTGTATTTTTTAGCAGAGACGGGGTTTCACCATGTTGGCCAGTATGGTCCCGATCTCTTGACCTCGTGATCTGCCCACCTTGGCCTCCCAGAATGCTGGGATTATAGGCGTGAGCCACCGCTCCTGGCCTATTCTTCTTTATATCCTTTGTATCATCACTAAATTTGCCTGTAAGCTACACACACTTCCTATTCAACTGTATCAAGGTACATGTAGGATCTCATCCATCCATACAGTGGAGATAGGAATTATAGAAAAAAGATACCCTTATTCATTCATTCATTCTTTTTTTTTTTTTTCCTGAGATGGAGTCTCACTCTGTTGCCCAGGCTGGAGTGCAGTGGTGCAGTCTCGGCTGACTCCAACTTCTGCCTCCCGGGTTCAAGCAATTCTCATGCCCAGCTAATTTTTTTATTTTTGGTCAAGACAGGATTTCATCATGGTGGCCAGGACGTCTCAAACTCGTGACCTCATGATCCACCTGCCTCGGCCTCCTAAAGTGCTAGGATTACAGGCGTGAGCCACCAAGCCCAGCCTATTCATTCTTTTACTTATTCATTCACCCACCAAACACTTGGAGCCTACAATAACATTAAAAATAGATTGAGTGAATTTACATCCTTTCTTTTTTTTCTTTTGAGACACAGTCTCTCTCTGTTGCCCAGGCTGGAGTGCAGTGACGCAATCTCAGCTCACTGCAACCTCCACCTTCCGGATTCAAGCGATTCTCCTGCCTCAGCCTCCCAAGTAGCTGGGATTACAGGTGCATGCCACCACGCCCAGCTAATTTTTGTATTTTCAGTAGGGATGGGGTTTCACCATGTTGGCCAGATGGTCTCGATCTCTTAACCTCGTGATCTGCTCACCTCGGCTTCCCAAAGTGCTGGGATTACAGGCGTGAGCCATCGCGCCCAACCTACATACATTCTTATTTATTTATCTATTTTTGATCTCACTCTGTTGCCCAGACTGGAGTGCAGTGTCGCAATCTTCACTCACTGCAACCTCTGCATCTGGGGTTCAAGTGATTCTCCTGCCTCAGCCTCCCGAGTAGCTGGAATTACAGGTGCCCATCACTGCACCTGGCTAATTTTTTGTATTTTTAGTAGAGACGGCGTTTCACCATGTTGACCAGGATGGTCTCGATCTCTTGACCTCGTGATCCACCAGCCTCGGCCTCCCAAAGGGCTAGGATTACAGGCATGAGCCACCGTGCCCAGCTGGTCAGGCTGGTCTTAAACTCCTGACCTTGTGATCCACCCTCCTCAGCTGCCCAAAGTGCTGAGATAACAGGCGTGAGCCACCACACCTGGCCCCTACATCCTTTCTTAAAGTCTTTCTTAGTTATACTTATTCTCTCTCTCTCTTATTTTTTATTTTTTATTTTTTTTTTTTGAGACAGGGTCTCACTTTATTGTGTAGGTTGGTTTTGAACTCCTGCTCAAAGGATCCTCCTGCCTCAGCCTCCAAAGTGCTAGGCTCAGCTAATTATTCTTATTCTCATAACATCTTTAGTGGGCAGAGTAGAGCAAACATTTATTAACATCATTTTATAAGGCCGGGCACGGTGGCTCACGCCTGTAATCCCAGCACTTTGGGAGGCCGAGGCGGGTGGATCACGAGGTCAAGAGATCGAGACCATCCTGGTCAACATGGTGAAACACCGTCTCTACTAAAAATACAAAAAATTAGCTGGGCATGGTGGCGCGTGCCTGTAATCCCAGCTACTTAGGAGGCTGAGGCAGGAGAATTGCTTGAACCCAGGAGGCGGAGGTTGCAGTGAGCCGAGATCGCGCCATTGCACTCCAGCCTAGGTAACAAGAGTGAAATTCTGTCTCAAAAATAAAAATAAAAAACAAAATAAAATAAAATAAAAAACAAAAAAAAAAACACATCATTTTATAAACAGGTAAATAAAGATGCATGGTTTGTCCAGCAGAAAAACAAGATGAAGCAAGATATGAAGATAAGCTTGTTGGAGGAAAAGCTTGGGTAGAAGTGAAAGATTTGCTGCTTTGCAGCCTACTCTTGTAAGCTAACAGATAAGGGCCATGGTCTTGACACGATGCCAGGCATTGGAAAGTGAGACTAGATTGATACATACATTTTTTTTTCTTTTTTGAGACACAGTCTTGCCCTGTCACCCAGGCTAGAGTACAGTTGCACAATCTTGGCTCACTGCAACCTCTGCCTCCTGGGTTCAAGCAATTCTGGTGCCTCAGCCTCCTGAGTAGCTGGGATTAAAGGCATATCCCAGGCCAGGTGCTGTGGCTCACACCTGAAATCTCAGCACTTTGGGAGGCCGAGGCGGGTGGATCATTAGGTCAGAAGTTCAAGACCAGCCTGGCCAAGAGGGTGAAACCCCGTCTCTACTAAAAATACAAAAATTAGCTGAGCACGGTGGCAGGCACCTGTAATCCCAGCTGCTCGGGAGGCTGAGCAGGAGAATTGTCTGAACCCAGGTGGCAGAGGTTTCAGTGAGCCGAGATCACACCACTGCACTCCAGTCTGGTGTCTGGTGACAGAACAAGACTCTGTCTCAAAAAAAAAAAAAAAAAAAAAAAAAAAATTAGCTAGGCATGGTAATGCATGCCTGTAGTCCCAGCTACTCGGGAGGATGAGGCAGGAGAATCTTGGAGCCTAGGAGGCAGAGGTTGCAGTGAGCTGACATCATGCCACTGCACTCCAGCCTGGGTGACAGAGTGAAACTCTGTCTCAAAAAAAAAAAAAACTAAAACAAAGCATAATAGACGGCAATCAAACATAAAAAACCTCTCTCTGATTTGAATAAATTGTACTTAATCTTCAAGTTAAGTTGAAGTCTCAATCATTTCCATAATCAATACTTCCTAAATACCTGTTCCAACTGGTCACTGAGGACACAGAGGAAGGGAACAGAGTCCTTGCCCTCCAGGAGCTCCAGGCTCTTGGTGAAGCCTTTCTGACATGGCCAGCCCACCATTACCTCTCTGATTTCAAGGCCTAAGACAGTTGCTGCACCACTCACTCACTTTGGTACCTAATCATAATCTCTTTTATATTGTTATCAAATGTTTTATGTGTATATTCACTATTTAAAGGAAAACAATATTTTAAGAAAAACTCCTGGGGTAGGCGGGGTGGCTCATGCCTGCAATCCCAGCACTTTGGGAGGCTGAGGTGGGTAGATCACCTGAGGTCAGGAGTTTGAGACCAGCCTGACCAACATGGTGAAATCCCGCCTCTACTAAAAATACAAAAATTAGCCGGGCATGGTGGCACTTGTCTGTAATCACAGCTATTTGGGAGGCTGAGGCAGGAGAACTGCTTGAACCTGGGAGGCAGAGGTTGCAGTGAGCCAAGATCATGCCATTGCACTCCAGCCTGGGCAACAAGAGTGAAACTGTTTCAAAAAAAGAAAACTCCTGGAGGACAGAATTCATGTTTTATCTTTTATTTCATTACTATTTGTACTACAAAATGAAGTAAAGAATTGAGTATAGAGTAAAATCTCTAATATTCATTAGAGTGCATTCTGCCAAGAAATGTATATATTCTGGGTCTCCAAATCTTTAAATCTTCAAACAGTTTTGAAATGGGCTTGTAAAGAAAAATAAACATGATGCGTACACACTTGCACCAGAAAATAATAAACAAATATGAAGTACTTCTTACCACAATTAAAAAACATATGCACACCTCTGCATGTACTTTGGCACAAAAAGAGGTCAAGAAATTTGAAGAGCAGCCAAAATTATTAAGAGGATGAACTGAAGGACAATTATAATAGCTAATTACCTTAGGCAATCAGTGACTGAAAAAAAGGTGCAATCAGGCTATCTGCTCAATTAGAATGCTAGATGCTAAGGATAATTTTGGGACCATTTTTCACAGTGAGTGAAGAACTATAGAACAGGAATGCCTTCACAGGAGGCAATTCTAGGAGGCTGAAAACAGGACAGGGTAAAACTATGGAATTTACATTGCTTCAGGAAAGGGGAATTACCTTGGGCTTTATACAGTCCAATCCTGAACTGCGATAGAGCTAGATAAGGCCTCCCATTGGAGAACTGACATAACTGAAGCCTGAGAGGGTACTGCAGATGAGGTCACACGGATTCAATCTGGAAAAATGGAGGCTAAGAGGCATGATCATAAATCTAGAATATTATGAGTGGCACATACATATTGAACCCAGATTTTTTTCTCATCCAAACTTGAAACATTTGGCAAAGGATGCCTTTGTAAACTTCAGGAAGGTGTCTACTTTACTTCAATTATAAGGGAACATATTACATATTAGAGGTGGCATCGCAAAATGACTGAGAGAACCAGCTCTGGAAGTCAGACTGCCTGTGTTCATAACCCAGCTCTACCACCTAGCAGGACTGTGACCTGGGGCAAATTCCTTAACACTCTATTTCTCAGGTTCCTCAGTTGATAAAATGGAGGTAGTAATAGGACTTATCTCACAACAGTTGTGGTGAGGATTATAACACATGCAAAGAACTCAGAAAAAAGAGTCTGACACAACTGGGCGTGGTGGCTCACGCTTGTAATCCCAGCACTTTGAGAGGCCGAGGCGGTGCAGATCACCTGAGATCAGGAGTTCGAGACCAGCTTGACCAACATGGAGAAACCTTGTCTCTACTAAAAGTACAAAATTAGCCGGGTGTGGTGGTGCATGGCTGTAATTCCAGATACTCAGGAGGCAGAGGCAGGAGAATCACTTGAAACCCGGAGGCAGAGGCTGCAGTGAGCCAGGATCGTGCCATTGCAGTCCAACCTGGGCAACAAGAACAAAACTCTGTCTCAAAAAAAAAAAAAGAGTGGGTCTGACACATGGTAAGCTCTCAGTAAACATTGGCTATTAATATACTTCTAGAATTCACTATACAAATAAGGAAACAAATTGATTTTTTTTCTTTGAGAAGGAGTCTGGCTCTGTCACCAGGCTGGAGTGCAGTGGTGCGATCTCGGCTCAGTGAAACCTCTGCCTCCGGGTTCAAGCAATTCACCTGCCTCAACTTCTCGAGTAGCTGGAACTACAGGTGCGCACCACCATGCCCAGCTAATTTTTGTATTTTTTGTAGAGATAGGGTTTCGCCATGTTGGCCAGGATGGTCTCGATCTCTTGACCTCGTGATCCGCCCAACTCAGCCTCCCAAAGTGCTGGGATTACAGGTGTGAGCCACCATGCCTGATCCAACAAATTGATTTTTTAAAAGTTCAAATATATTTAGGAATGGGAAATCAATATATGCCTACTTATACAGATCTGGGACATACCCAACTTTAAGATTAGTGGTTCAGCTGTCTCATGGAGTAAAAAAAAAAAGATTAGTGGTGTCCGAATGGGATGAACCAGTAAGACTATGCCTATTTTCCTTAAATTTTCTTTCTTTTTTTCCCCCTTTTGAGACAGAGACTCGCTGTGTTGCCCAGGTTGGAGTGTTGCAAGTTCAGCTCATTGCAACCTCTGCCTCCTGGGTTCAGCCGATTTTCCTGCCTCAGCCTCCCGAGCAACCGGGATTACAGGTGCCCACCACCACCATGCCTGGCTAATTTTTGTATTTTTAGTGGAGATGGGGCTTCGTTGTGTTGACCAGGTTGGTCTTGAACTCCTGACCTTAAGTGATCCACCTGCCTCGGCCTCCCAAAGTGCTGGGATTACAAGTGTGAGCCACCACATCCAGCCCTTAAGTTTTCAACTCTAGAAAGTAATGACTACCAGCTTTGTTAACTCTTTCTTCAATTATTTGGCAAAAGGTACAAAAGCAATATGGAAAAATTAGGCAGAGAAGAGAGAAGTAGATGAGCAGGCAAGGTGATGTCCTCAGATCGGAATCTGATGTGCCAAACGGGTGATGTTCCCATGTTTGGCTGAGGCCTTCCAGGACTGCATCTATTTAAAAAGGTAGAGAGTTGGGAGGGGGTAGGTCTATTACTCCACCTTCAGTTATGGCACTATTCCCTTCACCCACTACACTCCACAAAGGCCTTCTTTCAGTTCTAGTACCAGGCCGGACTCTTTCCCATCTCAGGGCTTTGGCAGGTTGATCTTTCTCTTACCTGGAACACCGTAACTCCCTTACTACCCTCCTGTGGCTACTTCTTCGTCATCCTAAATTCCCAGTTTCAAAGTCACTACCCTTGATACCCTTATTTAAAATAGTCTCTTGGCTGGGTGCAGTGGCTCAGGCCTGTAATCCTAGCACTTTGGGAGGCTGAGGGGGGCAGATCACTTGAGGTCAGCAGTTCAAGACCAGCCTGGCCAACATGGTGAAACCCTGTGTCTATTAAAAATACAAAAATTAAAATAAATAAACAAATAAATAAAAATAAAAAATAAAATACAAAAATTAGTCGGTGTGGTGGTGTGTGCCTATAATCACAGCTGCTCTGGAGGCTAAGGCAGGAGAGTCACTTGAACCTGGGAGGCGGAGGTTGCAGTGAGCTGAGATCTCACCACTGCACTCCAGCCTGGGCAACAGAGCAAGACTCATCTCAAAAAAAAAAAAAGGTCTCTCTTGTTATTTTCTATCTCAGCACCCAGTTTGCTTCCCGTGCAGCAAGGCACTTGTGCAATTTGTAACTAAGTATTTGCTTATGTATTTATTTATTTTTAATGTCTTTCCCATTAGGTAACTCCATGATAGCAAAGAACATCTTTGTTTATTATATCAACCTCATTTACCTTAACACGTTGACTAGCATAGAGCAGACACTCAATAAATATCTGCTGAATGAATGAAATAATGATTCCTGGCCGGGTGCAGTGGCTCACGCTTGTAATCCCAGCACTTTGGGAGTCCGAAGCAGGTAGATCAGGAGGTCAAGAGTTCGAGACCAGCCTGGCCAATATGGTGAAACCCTGTCTCTACTAAAAATACAAAACTTAGCTGGGTGTGGTAGCGCACACCTGTAATCTAAGCTACTAGGGAGGCTGAGGCAGAATTGCTTGAACGCGGGAGACAGAGGTTGCAGTGAGCCAAGATCACACCACTGCACTCCAGCCTGGGCAACAGAGCAAAACTTCATCTCAAAAAATATATATATAAAGAAAAATAAAAGAAATAATGATTCCTAAGGCCCCTTTCAGCTATTGCCCAATAATTATTAGGTAACAGGAAAAAAAAAATCCAGTGTAAAAGGGTAGGCTTTTACTTGGGGTCTAGCATATATCTGATTCCTCACCATGATACAAAAAAAAAACAACTAAATGGCTCCATTCCAAGAAGTTTAGTTAGAACTCGACTGAGGTAATCTATTAATGAGTAACAGCTTCCTCAGTGACTTTGTAAGTTTTGCTTTCAGATATGCCTTACTCATTTTAACAACTGGTTATCTAGGCCCAAACCCCTGTCAAATAATGGGTTGGCTACATAAGAATTAGCGAGAAGCTCATTAAAAATATAGATTTTTGGACCAAAACGCCAGGAGATTCTGATTTAGTATTGTGAAGTAAAGCTCTAGAATCCATGTAATTAAAACTTTTCTCATTTTCAATAGATAGTCTGCGTATGTAATACACAGTTCCAGAGGTAAGAAGCAGTTTACAGCCGTTCCTCTTCTACTCCTGTCCCCCTGGCATCAAGTTCCCCTTTCCATAAGTTACTGCTGCTACCAATTTCTTGTGTATCCTTATGGATAATTATTTGCCTAAGTAAGCACATATATATCCTTTGATTTGCATATTTAAAGAGCTGTTCTAACCTTGTCTTTTTGAATCTCATTTAACAATTTATGTTGGAAATGAAGGTATCTGCATTTTTAACAAGTACCCTAGATGATTTTGATGTAAAGCCAAATATAGAAACCACTCATGGGCCCACGGTTGTGATATTAAGTTCAATTAACTATGACATATTGGAAACTCAAGGATATTGAAAGATGCCCTCAAAAGTAGCCTGGCTTACTTGACCTCTACCCCCTGGTTTCACAGAGATGAACTAAATCATTCACCAATGTCTCCACAGAAGCCAGGAAAAACTAGCCATTCAAATGGATGTTGTCAAAGCTTCAATTTTCAATTATTGGAATTCTTTCCTGCTCATGATTACCCGAAATTACAAACCTGATAATTCCTGTGTTACACAAGACATTCTCTAGGTTGGAATGAGGTTTGATGGTCACTGAATGAGGGCTGATTTAATGGAGCACAAGCGAAATAATTTCCTTACTAATCCTTATTGACACAACCTCATCCAACTCTCCCCTGAAACTGCTTTCTTGCCATTTGAAACTGTAGGGAGAAGACTGCTTGATGAATTCTGGAGTTCCAGGGTTCTGTTGTCCTGACTTGACATACCTGGGGGCAATGGCTATCTCCCCCAACCCACCTAATCCCGGGACTGCAAAGAGTTTCCTTTTGGCACTTAGGCAAGGTTCTCGGAGGGCCATCCCACCTCCGCAGTGTCTCTGTCACCACGAGGGGCACCGCGCGGCAGGCATCCTCATCTTTCCTACACCGCGCCAAGGAGGCAGGAGTGCACCGGGCTCCCGGAGCGAGAGAGGCAACCCGCCGGGATCCAGCGCTGGTTTACCCCATACCCCCGTCGAAGGGGCTTTCGAGGGGCTCGGTTTTTGCCAGAGCCCCCTGCAAGGGGGAGGCGTGACTCCTCCATCCCTTCCCCGTGGATTCAAACGTTAGGATGGTATCTGCGGGGCTAAAGCGGGACTCAGACGGTCCAAACCTCAGACCACTCTCTTCTCCATTCGGGCTTTTCTAATATCCTCTGGGCCATGTGTCTCCCCCGTGAGTCGTGGCCCAAGTCTCCCCATCTCGGCCAGCCGCCACCGTCTGCCATGGCTCCCGCCCTCCTGCCCACCTGGCCCCTTCCCCCTCACCCAGCATGATGGGGCTGAGCCGCCGGGCCAGGCCCTTGGACAGGTCGTACACGTAGAGCTTCACCGGATAGAGATTCGGCGGCTCCATTTGGACCCGTGGCGACGGCGGCCACGACGGCCCTCGGGCACCCGGCAGCGGCTTGGACCTCCCCCGTACCCGACGGGGATGGGAAGCGGAGGGAGGAGGGGGCCGGAGCTCGGGCCCGTCCAGAGGGGCGGGGGAGAGGCCGCCCTGCGCTGCTCGCGCCTCCACACCTGCTACCGGCAACGACTACTGTGAGGTGACAAGAGAAGGGACAGGGAGGGTCCATACGAAAAAGAGGGGAGGGGACGGGGGTAGGGACGCACTTTTGCGCATGTGCCTACAGTCCTGACGCGAGGCGGGGGCGGGGCTTTGCGGGAGGGGGCGGTGCTCCGCTGGTGGGTTGGCTTTCGTCAGTGACGTAAGTAGAAGCTGGTTGGGGAGTGCGCGAGCCAGCCTGACGCTAAGCAGTACGTACATGCGTGATGACGTAGGGAGCGTCGATTGGGAGAGAGAACTGGGCCCGCGCCTGCGTGCATTCTCGTCTTCTGTCCAAGTTGGTCGCTTCCCTGCGCCAAAGGTAAGCGGGCCGTTATCCGTTTGTGTTGTTCGCCATCTAGGCCTGGCCTAGTCCCGCTTCGCCCACTCAGTCTCGCGCGCCCCCATAGCCTTACAGGTGGGTTAGAGTTACCCTTAAGAGTACGACTGCGAAGTGTATAGACAGACTCGTGACCGCGCTCCTTCCTCCCGAAGGAGGCGGCACCTCGCGTTTGAGGCCCGCCTGCGTTTGAGGCCTGTCTGCATTCGAGACCTCTCTGGGTGTGATTGTCTGAGGGATTTGGGGAGGTTTTTGGTCGGTATTGAGGACGAGGGGGATTCGTTAGAGAGCACAGAATCCCGGAGCGGGGAATCCCTCACCGTCCAAATGGCGCCGGGGGCGGGACCTCCGGGATCGGGCCGCCGCGGGCCCTGAAACGTGAGGGATAACTGAAATGAGGCTGCTACTGAGATGGCCCCAGGCGCATTTACCAATGCAGTCCGACTGCTGAGCTCTCGAGGTAGCAGGATCCATCGTCCACATTCCTCACTACTAACCAAGCCTTTAGAACAAATCTCACGGCCGGGCGCGGTGGCTCAGGCCTGTAATCCCAGCACTTTGGGAGGCCGAGGCGGGTGGATCACGAGGTCAGAGATCGAGACCATCTTGGCCAACATGGTGAAACCCCGTCTCTACTAAAAATACAAAAATTAGCTGGGCGTGGTGGCGCGTGCATGTAGTCCCAGCTACTCGGGAGGATGAAGCAGGAGAATCGCTTAAACTCGGGAGGCGGAGGTTGCAGTTAGCCGAAATCACGCCACTGCACTCCAGCCTGGTGACAGCAAGACTCTGTCTTAAAACAAAACAAAACAAAACATTTCATGAGAACCTAGAGGTCGGTATTTTTTCAGTTTAAATTTGCCTGTTACTGATTAACATCTTTTGCCTAGTGAGCAGTAGCCAACATGTCAGGGTGGGAGTCCTACTACAAAACCGAGGGGCGATGAAGAAGCAGAAGAACAAGAAGAGGAGAACCTTGAAGCAAGTGGTAAGTGACTTCAGCATGTAGTGCCATTCTGCGTATAGAAGAAAGACCCCTGCCTATCTCTGCTGGCTGGACTTTGCTGTTTCATGGCCTACTGTTCTCTTCCCAGATAATCTGAAATTCTTTTCTTCCTTTGAACTTTGCAGAGCTACCACTAGTCTCTTATATGTAGATCCTACTCTAGTCTGCCCTAAGTTTTTTCTGGACACTGGTAGTTCGACATCTTTGGGCCCTGATAAATGACTATGACCATGGGAGTGTCTTTTGTCATCTTAAGTGGCTCAGGTGAGACCCTTCTCATCCAGGAAAGTAGTTTTACTGTTCCAGGACCTCAGTGTAAAAATGCCCCCACCCTGCAATAACTACCCCAACCAAAGAACAAACGCAAGCAACACAGTTATAGGAGAGTGATTGATTCCCTCATTGTAGCCTCCATATTCAGGGAACACAGTAAGGCATAGAACAGAGAAAGAGAAATAAGGGGTACATGTAATCTTCATGCTGATTAACTCCCGTTTAGAAAAATTTTGAATGTCTTTAATAAAAGTGAGAAATATATAGGAAATATAAAAAAGAAAAAGTTTACTATAATCTGTATAGTCTACCATCCTAACACAACTACTGCCAGGATTCTGACATTTTTGTATTTTTCCTTCAGGTATCTTTCATTCTTTATTTCCTAATGAAATATATATGTGTTTTTCTTTGTATCTGTTTTTCAATTTTTTAGTAGAGACAGGCTGGAGTGCAGTGGTGAGATCATCATAGCTCACTGTAACCTCAAACTCCTGGGCTCAAGTGATTCTCCTGCTTCAGCTTCTTCAGTAGCTGGGACTACAAGTGTGTGCCACCAAGTCCCAATAATTTTTTAATTTTTTGTAGAGACAGGGTCTTGCTATGTTGACCAGGCTGGTATCAGACTCCTGGCCTCAAGTGATTCCCCCAAGCTATGGCCTCCCAAAGTTCTTAGGTTTACAGTCATAAGCCTCCATGCCCAGCCTGTATCTGATTTCTTGTATTGTTGTAATGATAGTGCATAAACATTTTTTTCCATTTTAATTTACACCAGTCTTCCAAAAATAATTTTAAACATATGTACATAATTTTGTGTTTTGTCTTTGTTATTGTTGTATTTTGGATATATCTTTCCATGCAACTATATATATTTATTTAGCTTTTATAACTCATTTTATTTATTGAGACAGAGTCCTGCTCTGTCGCCCAGGCTGGAGTGTACTGGCTCAGTCTTGGCTCATGGCAACCTCCACCACCCCAGTTCAAGCTGTTCTCCCACCTCAGCCTCCCAAGCTGCTGGGACTACAGTCACTGTGCCTGGCCTATAGCTAATTTTTTTTTTTTTTTTTTTTTTTTTTTTTTAAGATGGGGTTTCACCATGATGGCCAGGCTGGTCGTGAACTCCTGACCTCAGGTGATCCACCCACCTCGGCCTCCCAAAGTGCTGGGATTACAGGTGTGAGCCACCCTACCCGGCCAGCTCATTTTAAATGTACCGTAATTTGGCCAGGTGTGGTGGCTCACGCCTGTAATCCCAACACTTTGGGAGGCCGAGGCAGGCGGATCATCTGAGGTCTAGAGTTCACGACCAGCGTGGCCAATGTGGCAAAACCCTGTGTCTACTAAAAATACAAAAACTAGCCTGGTGTGCTGATGCACATCTGCAGTCCCAGCTACTCAGAGGCTGAGGGAAGAGAATTGTTTGAACCTGGGAGGCGGAGGCTACAGTGAGCTGAGATTGTACCACTACACTCCAGCCTGAGCAACAGAGTGAGACCTTGTCTGAAAAACATAAAATAGGCCAGGTGCGTTGGCTCACACCTGTAATCCCAGCACCTTGGGAGGCTGAGGCAGGCGGATCACCTGAGATCAGGAGTTCAAGACCATCCTGGCCAACATGGTGAAACCCCATCTCTACTAAAAATACAAAATTAGCCAGGTGTGGTGGTGCATATCTGTAATCCTAGCTACTCAGGAGGCTGAGGCAGGAGAATCGCTTGAACCTGGGAGGTGGAGGTTGCAGTGAGCCAAGATTGTGCCACTGCACTCCAACACAGGTGACAAGAACGAAACTCAGTCTCAAAAAATAAATAATAAAAACAAAAAAATAAATGTGCCATAATTTACTTATTCTACTTTCGGTTGAGCATTTTAGCTATTTCCAACTTTTTACTTTAATAAACAACATTGTGGTAAGTTTTGCATAAAAGCTTTTCCTGGCTGGGCATAGTGGCTCACACCTGTAATCTCAGTATTTTGGGAGGCCGAGACAGGCATATCACCTAAGGTTAGGAGTTCAAGACCAGCCTGACCAACATGGTGAAACCCTGTATGTACTAAAAGTGCAAAATTAGCCAGGTGTAGTGGTACATGCCTGTAATCCCAGCTACTTGGGAGGCTGAGACAGGAGAATCATTTGAATCTGTGAGGTGGAGGTTGCAGTTAGCAGAGATTGTGCTATTGTACTCCAGTCTGGGCCACAAGAGTGAAACTTCTCAAAAACAAAACAAACAAACAAAAAACCACCTCATTTCTACTAAAAATAAGAAATTAGCTGGGTGTGGTTATATGTGCCTGTAGTCTCAGCTACTTGGGAGGCTGAGGAAGGAGAATAGCTTGAACCTGGGAGGCGGAGGTTGCAGTGAGCTGAGATAGCGCCACTGCACTCCAACCTGGGTAACATAGACTGTCTCAAAAAAACAAAAAGGAAAAGGAAACAAAAAGTCAGGATATTGACTTTTTTGGGGAGGTGGATGTTGGGATTGGGAAGGAATATAGGAGGGATTTCTGGGTTGTCTAGCAAGGCTAAATTTCCTGACATAGGTGGAGATTTATGATTGTTCACCTTATAATTGATTAGGTTATACTTTGCTTTATGGCCTTTGCTCTGTTTGTTTTATATGATAAACATAAATGTGAATACATGGACAAACATTTTCTTCCATTTTTTTTTCCATATAGGAGACTACAAATATTCAGGAAGAGATAGTTTGATTTTTTTGGTTGATGCCTCCAGGGCTATGTTTGAATCTCAGAGTGAAGATGAGTTGACTCCTTTTGACATGAGCATCCAGGTAAGACTACCTTTTCATTTAATTTAAGACAAATTTAAAAACAGTATTGGCTGGGCATGGTGGCTCATGCCTGTAATCTCAGGACTTTGGGAGGCCAAGGCTGCCCAAGTGCCTTAAAATGGCATAGTATTTGCATATAACCTACACACATGCTACCCTGTACTTTATATCATCTCTAGGTTACTCATAGTACCTAATACAATGCCTATGCATCACATCATTCACATGGGTTCAGTGTAGTACTTGGTGCATGGCAAATGCAGGTTTTTCCTTTTGAAACTTTGTGGAATTTTTTTTGTTTTTCCTGAATATTTAAGATTTGAGGTTGGTTGAATCCATAGATGCAGAACCAGCAGATATGGAGGGTCAACTGTATATGTAAACTCTGTTTCTTGATATCAGGGTACTTGAAAGATCACATGACCTGTCCACATTCAGCCAGTTAAGTAAGTGAAATCAGCAGGACTCGACTCCAGATTTTCTGATTCCAATCCTTGGCTTTCCCCCCAACTCCCATAGCACACTTTCCTCCCTGTTAATATACGTGTTTTTCTTTTTTTTTTTTTTTTTGAGACAGGGTCTCTGTTGCCCAGGCTGGGCTGTAGTGGTGCAGTGTCTGCTCACTGCAGCCTTCGCCTCCTGGACTCAAACGATCCTCCCACTTCTGCTCCCCCAAGTAACTGGGACCCTGTGCCACCATTCCCAGCTAATTTTTTTGTTTTGTGTTTTGTAGAGAGCTGTAGAGTCTTACTGTGTTGTTCAGGCTGCTCTCAAACTCCAGGGCTCAAGTGATTCTCCCACCTTGGCCTCCCAGAGTGCTGGGATTACTACAGATGTGAGCCATTGTATCTGGCCTGAATATACGTATTACTAATTCTCTGATTTCATGGCAGGGACTGCTTATACTTCTACTGTGTACTTATTGCATTCTGGTTTTTGTTAAGACATGATATTTATGGGCATTACTCTCACTGATTCATTGCCCCTGAAGGTAGGGGTCATGCCTTATTTTAGTGCCATATGCGAATTCAGCAAACATATTTTGAGCAACTAATGGATACCGAGCACTTATTTATGGAGCTTGCATTTCATTTTTTCAGTGTATCCAAAGTGTGTACATCAGTAAGATCATAAGCAGTGATCGAGATCTCTTGGCAGTGGTGTTCTATGGTACCGAGAAAGACAAAAATTCAGTGAATTTTAAAAATATTTACGTCTTACAGGAGTTGGATAATCCAGGTCAGTAATATTCTTTTCTTTTATGTATGAGAATGTCAGTACTCTGAACAAAGAGGACTGGAGAAGGAAGCAGGTTTCATCTTATCTAGGAGTATGCTTTCCTGCATTAAGGGGACCTTGCTTGATGTGGGTTTTGTTAAATGGGTTAAACAGCTCTGGGGTGAGAAAGGGTCCTTCTTTTAGCCTTGTGGTAAAGGCAGCCACTGACATTCTTCTGATTTTTTTCCTTCCATTTGACTCCCTGCCACTGATAAGGTGCAAAACGAATTCTAGAGCTTGACCAGTTTAAGGGGCAGCAGGGACAAAAACGTTTCCAAGAGCTGATGGGCCACGGATCTGACTACTCACTCAGTGAAGTGCTGTGGGTCTGTGCCAACCTCTTTAGTGATGTCCAGTTCAAGATGAGTCATAAGAGGATCATGCTTTTCACCAATGAAGACAACCCCCACGGCAATGACAGTGCCAAAGCCAGCCGGGCCAGGACCAAAGCCGGTGATCTCCGAGATACAGGTGGGCATATTCCCCATTCTCTTAAATTGGGACTTAATTGCCTTTTTTTTTTTTTAAAGAGACGAGGTCAGGCTGGAATGCAGTGGTTATTCACAGGTGTAATCATAGCACACTCTAGCCTCAAACTCTTGGATTCAAAGGAGTTCAGGAGTCTTCCCTTAGACTCCCAAGTAGCTGGGACTATAGGAATGTGCTGTTGTGCCCAGTGCAGTTTTATTGCTTTCTGTGTACCTGATGTCAAGTATTTGCTTTTTACCATTCAGAGTAAATGAAAAAATAAAGTGAAGCCAGGAGAAGACACCTGTGTAACATTAACACTGTAAATGGTCATGCCATTAGCTATCCAGAGGACTCTGTCAGAACGAGATTGTCTTTGTTTTTTCTTTTCCTTTTTTTTTTTTTTGAGACGGAGTCTCACTCTGTCACCCAGGCTGGGGTGCGGTGGAACAATCTTGGCTCACTGCAACCTCTGCCTCCTGGGTTCAAGCAATTTTCCTACCTCAGCCTCCTGAGTAGCTGGAATTACAGGCATGAGCCGCCATGCCCAGCTAATTTTTGTATTTTTAGTAGAGACAGGGTTTCACCAATGTTGGCCAGGCTGGTCTTGAACTCCAGACCTCAGATGATCCACCCACCTCGCCATCCCAAAGTGCTGGGATTACAGATGTGAGCCACTGCGCCCGGCCAATTGTCTTGACTTTAATATTACTATGAATGGTGATTATTTGAATAAGTTGTCTGAAGTCATTATAGCAGCTGATTTCCTTAGCCACTTACTCTGCCTGAAAATGTTAAATAGTCTAGTTTTCAGGGAGCTTTCAAAAGCATATTTCATTTTAACTGGAAGAGCTTCTAACTTGCCGAACATTGTTTTTCCATCCCTCACTTTTGTTTATCCTTGCAACAGGCATCTTCCTTGACTTGATGCACCTGAAGAAACCTGGGGGCTTTGACATATCCTTGTTCTACAGAGATATTATCAGCATAGCAGAGGATGAGGACCTCAGGGTTCACTTTGAGGAATCCAGCAAGCTAGAAGACCTGTTGCGGAAGGTTCGCGCCAAGGAAACCAGGAAGCGAGCACTCAGCAGGTGTGCACTCAGCCCGGGTCAGCTGCCTACATGACTTTTAAATCAGAAGTAGGCTGGGCACGGTGGCTCATGCCCATAATCCCAGCACTTTGGGAAGCCAAGGCAGGCAGATTGCTTGAGTGTAGGAGTTTGAGACCAGCTTGGGCAACATGGCGAGACCTTGTTTCTACTTAAAAAAAAAAAAAAATCAGAAGCAATGAATTTGGTGCACATCCCTTAAACCAGAAGCAATGCATTGCTTTGACCTGCCTGGCTACTTTGGACTGTGCCACTGCTTCACTGTATTCTTTTAAAACACTTGCTTTATTTCAGGATAGCAGAAGCTATTTGCTGCTTTATCTCTGGCAAGAGCTAATATATTTCTCCAAAATAACACAGCCCTCCATTTCCTGGGGGTAGACAGTTGTGGTTTAAGAGAATCCTCAGTTGTACTCACTAATACAGTCATGTGTTAATTAATGATGGGGGGATACCTTTTTAGAAATGCATCATTAGGCGATCTTGTCATTGCACGAACACAGAATGTACTTCATGCACCCAGGGAGTATAGCCTACTACACACCTGGGCTCTGTGGTTAGCCTGTTACTCCTAGGCCGCAAACCTGTACAGCATATTGCTGTACTGTTTACTGTAGGCAGTGTTAAGTATTTTTGTATCTAAATGTATCTACAGGTGTGGAAAAGGTACAATAAAAATATGGTATAGGCTGGGTGCAGTGGCTCACACCTGTAATCCCAGCACTTTGGGAGGCCAATGTGGGTAAATCATGAGGTCAGGAGTTTGAGACCAGCCTGGCCGACATGGTGAGACCCCATCTCTCCTAAAAATACAAAAAATTAGTTGGGTGTGGTGGTGCATGCCTGTAATCCCAGCTACTCAGGAGGCTGAGGCAGAATTGCTTGAACCTGGGAGGCAGAGGTTGCAGTGAGCCTAGATTACAATACTGCACTCCAGCCTGGGCGACAGTGCGAGACTCTGTCTCAGGGAAAAAAAAGAAAGAGAAGAAGAAAAGAAAAGCAGAGGCGAGACAACCAGTACAGTACTTACAGCGTTCTTTAATGATTAAGTGAAAGAATAGCTATGAGGTGATTGGTATAGTGCTGTGCTCAATACAAATTATCATTTTATTATACAAGTTGAGTATTTCTTATTTTACTTTATTTTTGAGACGGAGTTTCGCTCCAGGTTGGAGTGCAAAGGCACAATCTTGGCTCATTGCAACCTCTCCGCCTCCTGGGTTCAAGCAGATCTGCCTTGGCTTCCCGAGTAGCTGAGATTATAGGCACATGCAACCATGCCCAGCTAATTTTGTATTTTTAGTAGAGATGGGGTTTCAGCATGTTGGTCAGGCTGGTCTTGAACTCACCTCAGGTGATTCACCCACCTTGGCCTCCCAAAATGCTGGGATTACAGGCGTGAGCCACCATGCCTATAAGGTTGAGTGTTTCTAATCTGAAAATCCAAAATTAGAAATGCTCTACAATCTGAAACTTTTTGTGTACCGACCTGATGCTCAAAGGAAATGCTTACTGTAGCATTACAGATGTCAGCTTTTTGGGTTAGGAATGCTCAACCATTAAGTACTATAAAATGCAAATATTCCCCCCCCCAAAAATCTGAAGGCGAGGTGCGTTGGCTCATGCCTGTAATCCCAGCACTTTGGGAGACCAAGTGGGACAGATCACCTGAGATCAGGAGTCCAGCCCGACCAACATAGAGAAACCCCATCTCTACTAAAAACACAAAATTAGCAGGGCGTGGTGGTGCATGCCAGTAATCCCAGCTACTTGGGAGACTGAGGCAGAAGAATCACTTGAACCCTGGAGGCGGATGTTGGGGTGAGCCAAGATTGCATCAATCATTGCACTCCAGCCTGCGCAACCAGAGGGAAACTTCATCTCAAAAAAAAAAAGATCTGAAACACTTCTGGTCCTAAGCAATCATTTTTCAAAAGAATACTCAACATGTAGTACATTCTTTATCATTCTTTTAAGTAGTTAATGTATTGTGGTATAGATCCTGAGATGGTATTACAGCAAATTGAATTATATTTTGTTGTTTCTTTTTTTTTATTTTTTTCTTTGCCTACAACAATCGTCTTAGAACAACTCATGTTTTTGTAAGAGACAGAGTCTTGCTATGTTGCCCAGGCTGGAGTGCATAGGCTATTCACAGGCGCAATCCCACTACTGATCAGCATGGGAGTTTTGACCTGCTCCGTTTCCGAGCTGGGCCGGTTCACCCCTCCTTAGGCAACCTGGTGGTCCCCGCTCTCGGGAGGTTACCATATTGATGCCGAACTTAGTGCGGACACCCGATTGGCATAGCACACTACACCCCAGAACTCCTGGGCTCAAGCAATCCTCCCACCTGGCCTCCCTAGTAGCTGGGACCACAGGCACGTGCCACTGCGCCTGGCTGTTTTTTTTTTTTTTCTGGGCAGGGGAGATGGAGTTTAACTCTTGTTGCCCAGGCTGGAGTGCAATGGAGCAGTCTCCCTCACTGCAACCTCCGCCTCCTGGGTTCAGGCAATTCCACCTGAGAAGCCGGGATTACAGGCATGTGTCACCACACTCGGCTAATTTTGTATTTTTAGTAGAAACGGGGTTTCTCCATGTTGTTCAGGCTGGTCTCGAACTCCCGACCTCAGGTGATCTGCCTGTCTTGGCCTCGAAAAGTGCTGGGATTACAGGTGTGAGCCACCACACCTGGCGCAATTGTAGTGTTAAAAAGCATATTTGTATTTTTAGAGCTTGCTTAGGATCATTGGAGAGAATAAAACAGTGAAGCTTAGGTTTTATGAGGGAATTTTTGATAGAAAAGTAGTCTTTCACTTCATGCTCTTTCATTTTTCACACCCTCAGGTTAAAGCTGAAGCTCAACAAAGATATAGTGATCTCTGTCGGCATTTATAATCTGGTCCAGAAGGCTCTCAAGCCTCCTCCAATAAAACTCTATCGGGAAACAAATGAACCAGTGAAAACCAAGACCCGGACATTTAATACAAGTACAGGCGGTTTGCTCTGCCTAGCGATACCAAGAGGTCACAGGTAGGTAGCGATGTCTTTTGTTGTTGTTTAGTTAGGGTTTCATTGTGTCTCCCAGGCTGGAGTGCAGTGGGGCAAATACGACTCACTACACAGCCTTCTGCTCCTGGGCTCAAGTGATCCTTCTGTCTCAGCCCACCATGTAGCTGGGATGACAGGCATGTGACACCACACCCAGCTAATTTATTTTATTACTATTTTTTAAGAGATGAGTCAGCCAAGCACAGTGGCTCATGCTTATAATCCCAGCACTTTGGGAGGTCGAGGCGGGAGGATCATCTGACGTCAGGAGTTTGAGATCAGCCTGACCAACATGGAGAAACCCCATCTCTGCTAAAAGTATAAAATTAGCTGTGCGTGGTGGTGCATGGCTGTAATTCCAGCTACTCAGGAGGCTGAGGCAGGAGAATTGCTTGAACCTGGGAGGCAAAGGTTGCAGTGAGCCGAGATCACACCACTGCACTCCAGCCTAGGCAACAAGAGCAAAACTTCATCTTAAAAAAAAAAAAAAATGGCCATGCGCAGTGGCTCACGCCTCTAATTCTAGCACTTTGGGAGGCCACAGTGGGTGGATCACCTGAGGTCAGGAGTTCGGCCTCACCAACATGGTGAAACCCCATCTGTACTAAAAATATAAAAATTAGCTGGGCATGGTGGCGGGTACCTGGAATCCCAGCTACTCGGAAGGCTGAGGCAGGACAATTGCTTGAACCCGGGAGGTGGAGGTTATAGTGAGCTGAGATCAAGCTATTGCACTCCAGCCTGGGTAATAGAGTGAGGCCCTGTCTCAAACAAAAAACAGGAAAAAGTCATTTTGCATCTCCATGTAGTCTTCCCGTGGGATCCTTCTTGTTCTTCAGATCTATGGGAGTCGTCAGATTATACTGGAGAAAGAGGAAACAGAAGAGCTAAAACGATTTGATGATCCAGGTTTGATGCTCATGGGCTTCAAGCCCTTGGTAATGTTGAAGAAGCACCATTACCTGAGACCCTCCCTGTTCGTGTACCCAGAGGAGTCTCTGGTGATCGGTAAGTGGCGTGGATCACGGATGAGTGACTCTAACATGCAGTGCAGTTTATGGACAGCGTTTTGTAAATGGGCACTGCTTGGACACTACGGGAGATGTTAATGGAGTATGTTGAAAGTGTTTCAAGCTCTGCCGGGCACAGTGTCCCATGCCTGTAATCCTAGCACTTCAGGAGGCCAGGGCGGGGGGTCTAGGAGTTCAGGACCAGGCTGGCCAACATGGTGAAACCCCTGTCTCTACTAAAAATACAAAATGTAGCTAGGCCTGGGAAGAAAGGAGGAAACCTTTTTAGGAGGCTGGTCACTGTGCTGTTTGTTTTCCAGGGAGCTCAACCCTGTTCAGTGCTCTGCTCATCAAGTGTCTGGAGAAGGAGGTCGCAGCATTGTGCAGATACACACCCCGGAGGAGACATCCCCCCTTATTTTGTGGCTTTGGTGCCACAGGACGAGGAGTTGGATGACCAGAAAATTCAGGTCACTCCTCCAGGTATGTGGCAGAGATATTTCCAGGGCTTCTGAGCCTTGCCCATGCTTTGGAATCATCCATGGGCTCCTAATGCAGACCTACTGAATCATAGTCTCTGGGAATGGGGCTTAAAAATGTCTATTTTTAAAGTTTAAAGTCAGATTTAACTTTATTTTATGCTTATGTGACTAGAAGCTTCCTTGCTTTTGTTTTGGGCCCATATCTGCTGCTTGTTAGCTGGTCAATGTGGGCAAGTAGTTTAACCTTTCTATTCAATATATCTTAGCTACAAAGATGAGCATTTTGGAGCACCTTTCCCTCAGGGTGGTTCTACATTTGAGATGAGTTACTATTGTTTTAACTTTGATCCTCAGCATGCTCAGGAGTGCTTAGTTACCAAGCTGTTGTCTCGGCTCCAGATTCACCCTTTTATGCTCTGCACCACTGAGGCTGAGATGATCTAAGCCTAATTTCTTTCACAGCTGGCTCTCAGGCTGTGTCTATAGTGGGTGCTAGAGGGGACACCAAAGGGAAGAGGAGAGGTGAGGGACTTGTTCATTCCTGTTTGTTCAGTGCGGTCAGCATTGCCAGCAGAGACTTTTACCTGGTAGCAGCAGTTAGTTACGGGGCCTAGATTTTTTAGTCCTTCCAGAACCAGCCACTAACTGAACTAAGATCAGCCTGATAACCCATGCCTGTTTGCTTTTATTTATCATGTGGTAGAGGGTAAGGAAAAAAGGGATGAGGGTGAAGCTCAGAGGAGGGCCCAGTGGAGCTGGGACTTAGCCCTCCAGGGAGGAGGCACTGTCTAGCTGTCTCTGGTTGTTTTAAAGAAGGTGGGAACCAGAAACAATTGCTGCCATATAAAGGGTCTTTGCTGGGGGCAGTACAGACAGGAACAGTAAATACAGGAGGGCCCCAGACACAGCTTTGCTTTCTGCAGTTTCAGTTACCCATAGTCAACCATGGTACAAAAATTTTAAATGGAAAGTTCCAGAAATAACTTAAAAGCACCATCCCACCTGGGGCAGGAATCATCCGTTTGTTCAGCATCTCCACACTGTAAATGCTACCCACCCGTTAATCACTTAGTAGCCGTCTTCGTTATCAGATTGACTGTCAAGGTAACTGGTATTGCAGTGCTTGTGTTCAAGTCAACCTTATTTAGTAAAGGCCCCAAAGCACAAGTGTAGTGGTGCTGGCAATTTGGATACACTAAAGAGAAAGTCACAAAGTGGTTCCTTTAAGTGAAGAGGTGAGAGTTCTTGACTTTAAGAAAGAAAAAAATACCATATGCTGAGGTGGCTAAGATCTATGGTAAGAAGGACTCCACAAAACTGTGAAGAAGGAAAAAGAAATTCATCTTAGTTTTTTTTTTTTCTTTTTATACATATAATGAGATCTCACTATGTTACCTAGGCTGGTCTCAAACTCCTGAGCTCAAGTGATCCTCCCACTTGAACCTCCCAAAGTGCTGCACTTACTGACTTGAGCCACTATGCCCCGCCCAAGCTAGTTTTGCTGTTGCACCTCAAACTGTAAAAGTTACTGCCACAGTGCATGAGAAGGGCTTTAGTTAAGATAGAAAAGGAGGCCAAGCGTGGTAGCTCACACCTATAATCCTAGCACTTTGGGAGGCTGAGGCAGGTGGATCACGAGCCCAGGAGTTTGAGACCAGCCTGAGCAACATGGTAAAACTCCATGTCTGCAAAAAATATGAAAAATTAGCCAGATGTGGTGGCATGCACCTGTAATCCCAGCTACTTGAGAGGCCACTTGAGCCTGGGAGGCAGAGGCTACAGTAAGCAGTGATCACACCACTGCCTTCCAGCCTGGGTGACAGAGCAAGGCCCCATCTCAAAAAAAATGGCGAGGTGGCTCACACCTGTAATCCCAGCACTTTGGGAGGCTGAGGCGGGCAGATCACGAGGTCAGGAGATGGAGACCATCCTGGCTATTACAATGAAACCCCATCTCTACTAAAAATACAAAAATTGGCCGGATGTGGTGGCTCATTCCTGTAATCCAAGCACTTTGGAGGCCAAGGCGGGTGGATCACCCGAGGTTGGGAGTTCAAGACCAGCCTAACCAACGTGGTGAAACCCTGTCTTTATAAAAAAAAAAGAAAGAAAGAAAAAACAATACAAAAATTAGCCAGGTGTGGTGGCACGTGCCTATAGTCCCAGCTACTCGGAGACTGAGGCAGGAGAATCCCTTGAACTTGGGAGGCAGAGGTTGCAGTGAGCTGAGATCACACCTGGGCGACAGAGCGAGACTGTCTCAAAAAAAAAAAAAAAGCACTTTGGGAGGCCGAGTTGAGCAGATCACCTGAGGTCAGGAGTTTGAGAACAGCCTGGCTAACATGGCGAAATCTGTCTCTACTAAAAGTACCAAAATTAGCTGGGCGTGGTGGTGCGCACCTGTAATCCCAGCTACTCGGGAGGCTGCGGCAAGAGAATTGCTTGAACCTGGGAGGTTGCAGCGAGCCGAGATTGCTCCACTGTACTCCAGCCCACGTGATAAGAGTGAAACTCTGTCTCAAAAAAAAAAGATGAAAAAGACATTAAATATTAAATTTTTGAGTGTAAGACATGCACAGAAATGTGTTTCAGTTGACGGCAGTCAGGCTTGGTGCTATCTGAGGTTTCAGGTGTCCTCCAGGGTTCTTGAAACATATCCCCCAGGTATAAGGGGTCTACTGTATACAGGAAGGGGCATCCGTCCTCCCTTGCAGTCCTCTGGAAATTCCAGAGGGAGTCTGTTAGGCAGATGATAACAAGAAACAGCTGGTGAAGGAGAAATGGGGTCTACAGGGCCCCAGCCCCAGCACCACAGGACATAGAAGGGTGAATTTGGAGCTGAGAAATGACTGCAATACTTGAAGTCAAATCAAAGAAAAGTTACCTCGCTTCTACAGGCTTTCAGCTGGTCTTTTTACCATTTGCTGATGATAAAAGGAAGATGCCCTTTACTGAAAAAATCATGGCAACTCCAGAGCAGGTGGACAAGATGAAGGCTATCGTGGAGAAGCTCCGCTTCACATACAGGTGAGTGAATCTCAGACTTTCTTCTGGAACTGCCTTCTGAGCTGAGAGTCTTATTAGATATTCAGCTTGGGCATAGACCAAGAGAATGGCACTATTCTTTTCAGCAAACTGACAGATTACTACTTGTTACTAACAGTGTTTTGAAAGCCATATAGAGAGTGGAAGCTCTTATTGTATTTGAGACTCGGTTTGTGTGCTTGATGTGTTGTGCTGTACTTAGCCAGATTAGTTGGTCAAACATGTTTAAAAAAAATAGTGGGAAGATTCTTAGTCCGGCTTCTTGATTGTATTTGTTGTTCTACAATGAGCAAAAGTAAATAAATCTAGTGTAAATTGTTACAGGCTTAAAAGAATGATTAAGTTTGATTTGCAGCCTTGAAGGAAAATAGAAAAAAAGAATGATTAAATAATTCAAGTCATTCCTTCTCACATACATAATAGACCTGTTCTGACAGCCTGCATAATGGGACACTAAACATTTTTTTCACATGCAATTTTTAAAAAAATTTTATTTTAATTATATTATTTTGAGATAGGGTCTCTGTCACCCAGGTTGTAGTGCAGTGGTGTCATCGTTGCTTGCAGCCTTGACCTCCCTGGGCTCAGGTGATTCTCCCACCTCAGCCTCTGGAGTAGCTGGGACCATAGCCTTGCATCACCACTCCCGGCTAATTTTTGTATTTTTTGTAGAGACGGGGTTTCACCATGTTGCCTAGGCTGGTCTCGAACTCCTGAGCTCAAGCCATTCGCCTGCCTCAGCTTCTCAAAGTGCTGGATTATGGGCATGAGCCAGCATGCCCAGCCAGGTTTACTTTTTAAGTTGACTTGAGAAGAAGTCTTGCTGTGCCATCCAGGCTGGAGTACAGTGGCTTGATCATGGCTTACTGCAGCCTCGATCTCCTGGACTCAAGCAGTCTTCTTACCTAAGCCTCCCGAGTAGCTGGGACCACAGGCATGCACCACCATGCTTCGCTGATTTTTAAATTTTTTGTAGAGACAGGGTTTCATCATGTTGCCTAGGCTGGTCTCAAACTGCTGGACTCAAGCATTCTGCCTACCTTGGCCTACCAAAGTGCTGGGATTATAGGCATGAGCCACTGCACCTGACCTCAACTGTTTTCACTTGGGGTATTTTCCTTAGCTCGCTGCGGACCTCTGATATCACAGGCGGTTTTATTTATTCTTATTTTTTCAATGTTTAAATTGTCATGTTTCAATTGAGTTACATTATTGTTTTAACAGAAGTGACAGCTTTGAGAACCCTGTGCTGCAGCAGCACTTCAGGAACCTGGAGGCCTTGGCCTTGGATTTGATGGAGCCTGAACAAGCAGTGGACCTGACATGTAAGGAGTTTGAGTCAAGTAATTCTTTTCATGGGAGCTTTCTTACTGGTTCCATTCTGAACCAGTAATGTGGGTGCATTTCCTAGTACTCTCTAAACACTTAACCTCATTGCCCAGACCCCCTCTGTTTGGGAGCTTTTCTAGACCAGCTTAAACAGCCAGTGAGAGGAGGAGAGTGCCAGGCTCCTGAGACCTGACTGTGAACTAGGCCACCCTGTGACTACATGCTGGTGAAATTAAAAATAATATAAGAGGCTGGATGCAGTGGCTCAAGCCTGTAATCCCAACACTTTGGGAGGCCGAGGCGGGTGGATCATGAGGTTAGAAGTTCAAGACCAGCCTGGCCAACATAGTGAAACCCCGTCTCTACTAATAATACAAAAATTAGTTGACAGTGGTGGCATGCACCTGTAGTCCCAGCTACTCAGGAGGCTGAGACAGGAGAATTGCTGGAACCTGGGAGACAGAGGTTGCAGTGAGCTGAGATTGAGCCACTGCACTCCAGCCTGGGTGACAGAGTGGGACTCTGTCTCTAAATAAAATAAATTAAAGAAGAGGCCAGGTACGGTCGCTCATGCCTGTAATCCTAGCTCTTTGGGAGGCTGAGGTGGGCAGATCACAAGGTCAAAAGATGGAGACCATCCTGGCCAACACGGTAAAACCCCATCTCTACTAAAAATACAAAAAAGGAGCTGGGTATGGTGGCACATACCTGTAGTCCCAGCTACTTAGGAGGCTTATGCAGGAGGATTGGTTGAACCCAGGAAGCAGAGGTTGCAGTGAGCCGAGATCCCGCTACTGAACTCCAGCCTGGCGACAGAGCAAGACTCTCTCAAAAAAACAAAAAACAAAAATATAAGAGGAAGTGAGTGGTGGATTTGGGTTTAGAATTCCGTGACTCCTGGCTGGGCACAGTGGCTCACGCCTGTAATCCCAGCACTTTGGGAGGCCAAGGCAGGAGGATCACCTGAGGTCAGGAGTTCAAGACCAGCCTGGCCAAAGTGGGGAAATTCTGTGTCTACTAAAAATACAAAAGCAGTTAGTGGGGCATGGTGGTGCATGGCCTGTAGTCCCAGCTGCTTGGAAGACTGAGGCATGAGAATTGTTTGAACAGGAGGCAGAGGTTGCAGTGAGCCAAGATCATGCCACTGCACTCTAGCCTTGGCAGCAGAGTGAGACTCTTAAAAAAAAAATCCAGTGACTCCCACCCAGAGCTGAGCTGTTGATCTGAGCAGCTGTCCTTACGGCCTTTCCATCAGATTCTGCTGCTCTGCACTGAGAAAAGCAGCCTTGTTACCCAGCATCAAGGAGCATTGCCTGGCCTCCCAGGGTGGGCTTCTGTGACCTTAATGCTAGTCCCCTTCTTGACTGACTCTCTTACGTATTTCCCAAGAGGACACAGGAAGTTTAGTGGTATAAGTATATGTCCACTGAGGAACAGATTGGATTTAGTGAAGATTTTTTTGAGACGGGGTCTCACTGTGTCCCCCAGGCTGGAGTGCAGTGGCGTAATCTTAGCTCACTACAACCTCTGCCTCCTGGGTTCAAGCTATTCTTGAGCCTCCGTCTCCTGAGTAGCTAGTCCACACCCAGCTAAGTTTTATATTTTTAGTAGAGACAGGGTTTTGCCGTGATGGCCCGGCTGGTGTCAGAATGATCTCTTTATATTAGATAAAATAGCCTCAGTATTAAAAGCAGAAGAGTTATGGTACCCTTGTTACTGTGGTGCCTGCTTAGCTGTGTCCATGTTTTGAGTTAAACAGCCCATCTCCTCCTTTCAGGCCTTAGGCAAATTTGGAGTCAGTGGCCTAGTGCCTAACAAGGTAGTTTAGGACACAGGCTTTGGAGGTGACTGATGTCTATTTGAATCTCAGCTCTGCTACTTTACTAAATTGAGTGGCTTTGGGAATATTACTTAATCCCTCTGAGACTTGGTTTCCTTTTTGGTAAAATATGGATAATACTGTTCTTACAAGGTGTTAACAAACTATAGGCCCTGACACTCAGTAAGTGCTCAGAACATAGCCATTCTCCTTAGTCCACAGCTATTCCATTCCTTAGTTCAGCTATTCCAGTTGAACTAGGGTCTCAACTTCTTATATTCTGGCATCCAGCCCTATAATTTCATGGAAAGTCCTGTTTTCTCTTCCTACCTCTATTTTCAAAACATTTGGTTTGGCTGCCTTAATTTTTTTTTTTTTTTAAAGACCAGGTTTCACCATGTTGGTCAGGCTGGTCTTGTACTCCCGACCTCAGGTGATCTGTCCGCCTTGGCCTCCAAAGTGCTTGGATTACAGGCATGAGCCACCATGCCTGGCCAATTTTTTTTTTTTTTTTTTTTTTTTGAGACGGGGTCTTACTCTTGCCAAGGCTGGAGTGTAGTGGTGTGATCTGAACTCACTGTAACCTCCACCTTCCAGGTTCAAGCAGTTCTCCTGCCTCAGCCTCCTGAGTAGCTGGGATTACAAGCGCCTGTCACTACACCCAGCTAATTTTTGTATTTTTAATAGAGATGGGGCTTCACCATGTTGGCCAGGCTAGTCTCAAACTCCTGACCTCAAGTGATCCATCCACCATGGCTTCCCAAAGTGCTGGGATTACAGGCATGAGCCACTGCGCCCAGCCTCTCAGTACTTTTAAAACTCTCCGAGTGAGGGCTGGGTGTGGTGGCTCATGCCTGTAATCCCAGCACTTTGGGAGGCTGAGGCGGGCAAATCACGAGGTCCGGAGTTCAAGACCAGCCTGACCAACATGGTGAAACCCTATCTCTACTAAAAATACAAAAAATTAGCTGGGTATGATGGCGTGTGCCTGTAATCCCAGCTACTTGGGAGGCTGAGGCAGGAGAATCCCTTGATCCTGGGAGGTGGAGGTTGCAGTGAGGTGAGATCATGCCACTGCACTCCAGCCTGAGCAACAGAACGAGACTCTGTGTTAAAAAAAAACAAAAACAAAAACAAAAACGGGACAAATGTACCTATCCTATAGTTTGTTAGAAGAAGTAAAGAGAGTAAATTTAAAGCATTTACAACAGTCCCTGGCGGTAGTATGTGTAATTACAGTAAATGTGTGTGTTGGAAGGTACTTGGTAAATGCCATAAAGACCTTTCCCTGGACCCCTCCTACCCCAGCAGTTAGGTGCTCTCTCTTCTGGTTCTCAGAAAGTTGGAATTAGATGACAAGCTGGTGCTCGTGACTCACTAGACCACTTTTCTGTGTTTTGATTTTCTAGTGCCCAAGGTTGAAACAATGAATAAAATACTGGGTTCCCTGGTGGATGAATTTAAGGAGCTTGTTTACCCACCAGATTACAATCCTGAAGGGAAAGTTACCAAGAGAAAACACGGTGAGGAGCTGAATGTGGATATGTGGGCTATTTTTAAAAGTTGCTTTTATGATGGTCTTATCACGGTGGGCAGTATCCTTTCAGAAATACCTATTCACACTCCAGTTAGAATGGCTTTTATCCAAAAGACAGGCAATAACAAATGCTGGCGAGGATGTGGAGAAAAGGGAACCCTCATGCACTGTTGGTGGGAATGTAAATTAGTACAGCCACTATTAAGGAGAATAGTTTGGAGTTTCCTCAAAAAGTGAAAAGTAGAGCTACCATATATATGATCCAGCAACCCCACTGCTGAGTATACACCCAAAAGAAAGGAAATCAGTATATCGAAGATATATGTGCACGCCCATGTTTATTGCAGCACCATTCACAATAGCCAAGATTTGGAAGAAACCTGTGTCCATCAGCAGATGACTAGATAAAGAAAATGTGGTACACATACACAATGGGGAGTATTCAGCCATAAAAAAGAATGAGATCCTGTCATTTGCAATAATATGTTAAGTAAACCAGGCTCAGAAAGACAGACATTTGCATGTTCTCACTTGTGGAATCTAAAAATGGGAACAATTGAACTCATGGAGATAGAGCATAGAAGGATGATTACCAGAGGCTGAGAAGCATAGTGGAGCATTGGGGGGAGGTGGAGATGGTTAATGGGTACCAAAAAAAATGGAATGAATAAGATCTGTTTGATAACAGACTATAGTCAATAATAATTTAATTGTACATTTTAAAATAACTAAGGGAATACAATTGGAATGTTTGTAGCACAAAAGATAAATGCTTGAGGGGACAGATACCCCACTTACACTGATGTGATTATTTTACATTGCATGCCTGTATCAGAATACCTCATGTATCCTGTAAACTGACGGCATTCACACTACTCGTAACTCCCCTCCTAGGTGTGATACATGTTCTAGGCTGGCATCACGGCTTTATGGAAAATGGTTAATTGCAGCCCAGATTATATGATGGTCCCATTCCATGTAGCTGAGATGCCACTTGTAGCATTTCCAGTCATTCCCTCTGACCTTTCCCCCAGATAATGAAGGTTCTGGAAGCAAAAGGCCCAAGGTGGAGTATTCAGAAGAGGAGCTGAAGACCCACATCAGCAAGGGCACACTGGGCAAGTTCACTGTGCCCATGCTGAAAGAGGCTTGCCGGGCATATGGGCTGAAGAGTGGGCTGAAGAAGCAGGAGCTGCTGGAAGCCCTCACCAAGCACTTCCAGGACTGACCAGAGGCCGCACACCCAGCCGTCCTTCCACAGTGTGGCCAGGCTGCCTGGCCTGGTTCTCAGCCAGTTAAAATGTGTTTCTCCTGAGCTAGAAAGAGTCTACCCGACAGAAGTCGAGGGACTTTATGTTTTTGAGGCTTTCTGTTGCCATGGTGATGGTGTAGCCCTCCCACTTTGCTGTTCCTTACTTTACTGCCTGAATAAAGAGCCCTAAGTTTGTACTAGATACTGTTCTTCGTGTGGAGAAAAATGTGTCTACCTTACTCCAAAAACTCACTAGCCATCACTGTTAGCTTAATTTTCTCTTTCATTGGGAACACTTTTCACCACAATGGAAACAAAACAGATGTCAGCTGGGAGGGTGAGAGTGTGACAGGTCAGGGCAGGTGAAGATATTTCAGGAGTAAGAAGCCCTAGCAGGATTATATTATCCTTATCCTCAGTCCTCACCTGTTTTTCTTTAAGTGTTTCAAGGTGTAAAAATCAGATTTTCAAGGCAATAAGAAGTTAACACTTTTAGTTCTGGAACCATTTGCTTCATGAGTAAACAACTCCCTCATTGCATTCCTCTTAATGCAACATTAAATTATGCAAAAATATACCCATTTTCTGTTGTCCTGAGAATTTGAGTTCCAGAATAAGTAAAATGAAGAGTTACTCCCCTTGTGTTTCAGGGGAACTGTAGGAAGTTCAAGAAGATGAGGAGAGGTCCTAGTATTTAAAGAAGGGAAAGAGGACAGGAGTGTCTTCCCTTTTCTTTCTTTGTCCCTGCTGTCCTGCCTGCCCCCTTTCCTGCTCATTCTGCTGCTATTTTTGAAGGATTAGCCTGAAGGAAGGAGAGCATCTGGAATTGTTGGTTTCCTCTGAGGATGTGAGAGTAAGGGTTTGCAGGTCCTGTGTACTTCAGGATGAATGAGCAGCACCTCATGAAGAGACTGTAGGAGAGGCCAAATTACTCTTCTAAGAGATTTTCAGCTCTGGGTTCTTTGCTTTAAACTTTATAGGTTTTTGTGTTTTGTGTTTTTTTTTAACCTGTTTTTGCTTTTGTTTCTCTTTGAAAGGAGATACTGTATTTTTTTGGATTTCCTTGTCTGGGTAAGAGGGGGAAGACAATTCTCCCATTAGATGCTTAGAAATTATTGTTGAGAAATTGGACCATTCCCCTTAAATGAAGCCGGTTTGGAAACTGGATCTATAGGGAGTTAATCTACCAAGGTAGATGGAATCACACTAGTCATAGCCAGTCACTTGGAGTAAAAGGGTAAGGAGTAGCCTCACTGAGCCCTTGGTATCCAACCCTGGATTCTGAAGCTAGTGAGGAGCAGCCCTGGAGCAAGCTCCAGGCTGGCTTTGCTGTGCAGAGTACATAGTTACTCCTCAGTAACCATGCCCAACTCAAGGCTCCTTCGCCTCCTGCTTCCAAAATGGAGAGAATGAGAGTTCAGGGGTCAGACACCTACCAGAGCCAGGCAGGTATGTGAATGTTAGACAAATCACCTGAGGTCTGTGATAAACAGCAGCAGAATGAGATATTTCTCTAAAGGAATGATGCCTTCTTTGCCTGCTGGGTCCCCCCCACCCAGGAGAGAAGTACCATGTTCAGGTGGAATTGGTTAGGCCTTTGAAAGCTCACGAGGCTGATTTAGCAAATTTACATCTCAGCGTCATCATATATACAAGTGACTTTGGGCATTTATGAGGGATTTTTGAGCCTTAGCTTCCATGTTTCTATAATAACGCCGCATGGTCAAAATGAGAAAACATGTAAAAGGACATGGCACTCAGTAGGTACAGTTGACCCTCTGCATCTGCGGGCTCCACATCCATGTATTCAACCAATGTGGATCAAAAATACTTGGGGAATAAATGGATGGCTGCATCTGTACTGAATATGTACAGACTTTTTTTTTTTTTTTTTTTTTTTGAGACCTAGTCTCACTCTTGTCACCCAGGCTGGAGTGCAGTGGCATGATCTCAGCTCACTGCAACCTCTGCCTCCCAGGTTCAAGCAATTCTCTGCCTCAGCCTCCTGGGTAGCTGGGATTGCAGGTGTGTGCCACCATGCCAAACTAATTTTTGTATTTTTAGTAGAGTCGGGGGTTTCACCGTGTTGGCCAGACTGGTCTCGAACTCCTGACCTCAGATGATCCACCCGCCTCGGCCTCCCAAAGTGTTGGGATTACAGGCGTGAGCCACCAGGCCCAGCTGACTAATGACAAAATTAACCCTAACCAGGTGTTCGAGATCAGCCCAGCCAACATGGTGAAACCCCGTCTCTACTAAAAATACAAAATTAGCCAGGTGTGGTGGCAGAAGCCTGTAATCCCAGGTACTCGGGAGGCTGAGGCAGAGAACTGCTTGCAGCTGGGAGGCGGAGGTTGCAGTGAGCTGAGATCATGCCACTGCACTCCCGCCTGGGCAACAGAGAGAGACCCTGTCTCAAAAATAAAAATAAAAATTAGCCTGTTGTGGCGCGCGCCTGTAAGTCCCAGCTACTCAGAAGGCTGAAGCAGGAGAAGCGCTTTAACCCGGGAGGCGGAAGTTGCAGTGAGCCAAGATCGCATCACTGCACTCCAGCCTGGGAGACAGAGTGAGACTCCGTCTCAATCAGTCAATCAATCAATCATGCATCCGGGAGGCCGTGCCTAGCTCATATGCAAATACTGCGCAATGTTACCTCACCGACATGGGCAGCGTCGCATTTGGGTATCCGCTTGGAGGGCCGTCCGAGCTCGACTTCTGCCGCGGCCATTGCGCTTCCATCCGCCAGGTGGCAACATAGCCGGCGCGGAGAGCGGACCTGGACCTGCGCATGCGCGCCACGGACCAGACAAGCCGGGTTCCTGCGCCTGGGAGCCATTAGTGGAAGGGTGTGGCGGCCTAAGCTCGGCTGCACCCGGGTTCCCGTGGCCGCCGCCGCAGCTCTAGAGCACAAATCCGTTTGGCCAAAACTTAAACACACGGATGCACATATGTCTGTTTATCTTTAGGTCAGGTGCAGAGGGAATGTCTGGAATGGCAGTCATCGAAAGCTGCAGTTACTTCGGAGGATGAGCCTTTTACCTTTCAGAGTGTCCCCTTCTGTAATGTCTTGTTTTAATGTCTTATTAAAAACCAGAAGAGGTGCTCGCTTCGGCAGCACATGTACTAAAATTGGAACGATACAGAGAAGATTAGCATGGCCCCTGCGCAAGGATGACACGCAAATTCGTGAAGCGTTCCATATTGAAAAACAAAAACAAAAAAACCAGAAGAGGCCGGGCGTGGTGGCTCACACCTGTAATCCCAGCACTTTGGGAGGCCGAGGCAGGCGGATCACCTGAGGTCAGCGGTTCGAGACTAGCCTGGCCAGCATGGCGAAACCCCGTCTCTACTAAAAAATTAGCCAGGCATCACAGCGGCGGCTGTAATCCAGCTACTCAGGAGGCTGAGGCACGCGAATCGCTTGAACCCGGCTGTCAGAGGTTGCAGTGAGCCGAGATCGCACCAGGGCATTCCAGCCTGGGTGACAGGGCGAGACTCCGAGACTCCATCTCAAAAAGAAAACAAACAAAAAACTGAAGAAAGGCAAGGCAGGACCACAAGCTCTGAGGGAGATTAGTCATCCACTTTCTCTGCCCACTATCCAGAAATTCCATCCTCATGAGAATCCCTATTAGGAGAGGAAACACACCCCTGTTATACTGTATTCAGCCTTTCTTGTTTGAGCCACACTGGCCCTGATTGTAATGATCCTGCTGCAACATTGTCTGCATCATGTATGAAAGCCGAATCCTTGTACAATCCTTGTCCAATGTGAAAAAAAAAAGAAAAGAAAAAAAAAAAAAAAAAAAAAAAAAAGCGAATCCTACATGGATTTCTATCCTCTGGTGACTCAGGCAGCTCATGGCCATGACAACACTTCTGGTGTTCCTCGATGCCCTGCAATTTTAGCATGACCATCTTTATTATTTATTTATTTCTGACTACAAAGATCCAGAAGAGAAACATGACCATTTCTTTCTTTTTTTTTTTTTTTCCCGGGACGGAGTCTTGCTGGAGTGCAGTGGTACGATCTCGGCTCACTGCAACCTCCGCCTCCTGGGTTCAAGTGGTTCTCAGCTGGGATTATGTGCTGGATCTCCAGCTGAATCTCCATGTGCCTGGCTGAAACATAACTATTTTTATTACTGCTTCGATAAGGTGATCCCACCCCTTCATCACTGCCCAGCCCCCTCCTCCCACCTTAGTTATCTATTGCTGTGTAACCAATTACCCCCAGGAACGACTGGCTTAAAACAATAAACATTCCTCTCCTACCTGAAAGCTCCAGTGAGGCTGGAGGATCCATTTGCTGGGAGGCTGTAATGAGCATGCTTCCAATTTTCTCTGTCTTATGTTTTGACATCTTGGAGGGGCCTTCCAGACCCAGTGACAGACTTGCTCCTTCCAGGGCTCGCTTACTCCTAGAGACACCGAATATTTTGCAGGAATGCCTCTCATCCACGCCCGTCACTTCCTTCACCTTTCACACTCCAAGCCATTATTCCCCTTGTACTGAATCACTCCAGGACCAGGTGCCAGGCAACTAGAGACCACCCTGTAGCGCAAAGCCCACTGGAATGAATCAAACTAGCCAATCCTAAACCATTTATTCTGCCCTGCCTTTCCTGAGGAAACTCTGATAAAGGCTGTGGCCCTTGGTCTAATTCTGCCTCCTCAACAAAGCTTGATGTTTCTCCCATGGTCCTGTGTGGTATGGAATGTCCCTTCTCTTGGGAAATGTAATACATTCTGGCCAGGCGCGGTGGCTCATGCCTGTTATCCCAGCACTTTGGGAGGCCGAGCCTGGGGGGATCACAAGGTCAGAAGATCAAGAGCATCCTGGCTAACACAGTGAAACCCCATTTCTACTAAAATACAAAAAATTAACCTGGCATGGTGGCACGCACCTGTAGTCCTAGATACTCGGGAGGCTGAGGCAGGAGAATAGCTTGAACCCGGGAGGTGGATGTTGCAGTTAGCCAAGATCTCGCCATTGCACTCCAGCCTGGGTGACAGAGCGAGACTCCGTCTCAAAAAAAAAAAAAAAAAAGTAATACATTCTTTCAATGACATTGACTTCTCTGTGTCATCACTCCATCTCTGTTAATTAAAATCCCACAGGTACAAATGAAACAGAGACTCATTCCCATGGCTGGCAAAGTCGATGCCAACTCTTGGCTAGAGGCCTTAAGACCTCCATGGCCTTAAGTCCATGGCAGCTGACTTCCCTTATAGCCAGTTATCTGAAGACATGAAGGCAGAAACTACAATGTCACATTGCTTCTGCCAGATTCTGAGTTACATAGACCAGCTCTGAGTTGGTGTGGGAGACTAGAGAAGGGCATCAATAGCAGGTGAGGATCACTGGGGCCATCTTGGAGGCTGGCTGCCGCAGGGAATTGTATTGACTTGCTACATTAAATTCTTTCCTTCCTTCACAAGAGTATGGTTATCCTCCATCCCCATGACCCCACCCCCCCAGTAGATATATCAGCTCAAGCCAGAGGTCATACTTGATTTTTCAAAGTGTAACCTGGGCTGGGCATGGTGTCATGCCTGTAATCCCAGCACTCTGGGAGGCCGAGGCGGGCGGATCACCTGAGGCCAGGAGTTTGAGACCGGGCTGGCCAACATGGTGAAACCCCATCTCTACTAAAAATACAAAAATTAGCTGGGCATGGTGTTGCGCACCTGTAATCCAAGCTACTTGGAAGCTGAGGCAGGAGAATCGCTTGAACCTGGAAGGCAGAGGTTGCAGTGAGCCGAGACTGCATCACTACACTTGAGCCTGGGTAACAGATGGAGGCTCTGTCTCAAAAAAAAAAAAAAAAAAAAAGCTGTGTGTGGTGGTTTACACCTGTAATCCCAGCACTTTGGGAGGCCAAGGTGGGTGGATCACAAGGTCAAGAGATTGAGACCATCCCGGCCAACATGGTGAAACCCTGATCTCCTAAAAATACAAAAATTAGCCAGACATAGTGGCGCACGCCTGTAGTCCAAGCTACTCAGGAGGTTGAGGCAGGAGAATCACCTGGACCCAGGAGGTGGAGAGTGCAGTGAGCCAATATTGGGCCACTGCACTCCAGCATGGCAACAGAGGGAGACGCTTTCTCAAAAAAAAAAAAAAAAAGTAAACTAATGCTACAGGGATGGGAGACACTCACTTCCTAGAATGAGCTCCCTTCCCCATCCATCAGTTTGAGATCAAAGATAATGGAAATGTATTGTTCAAATACAACAAATAAATAATCTCTTTAGGTCAATACTGTAAATGTAAAACTATTTAACTGCAGGTTCTCGTGGGAAAAGAGTTTCAGGAAACACTGCCAGAAATTCCTAACCAGTTGTGTTTGGGGTCAGGGGAACCTTTGAGACCTGATGAAAGCAATGGAGTCTCTCTCTAAAATAAAATGTTTAGAAACAATAATCAGAAACCAATGTCAGGCTGGGGTGCAGTGGCTCATGCCTGTAACCCAGCACTGTAGGAGGCTGAGGCAGGCGGAGCACTTGAAGTCAGGATTTTAAGACCAGCCTGGCCGACATGGTGAAACCCCATATCTACAAAAAAATACAAAAATTAGGCCAGGTGTGGTGGCTCACGCCTGTAATCCCAGAATTTTGGGAGGCCAAGGTGGGTGGATCAGGACGTCAAGAGATTGAGACCATCCTGGCCAACATGGTGAAACCCCGTCTCTAGTAAAAATACAAAAAAACCCAAAAAAAATTAGCTGGGCGTAATGGCATGAGTCCCAGCTACTCAGGAGGCTGAGGCAGGAGAATCCCTTGAACCCGGAAGGCGGAGGTTGCAGTGAGCCGAGATTGCGCCACTGCATTCCAGCTTGGTGACAGAGCAAAACTCTGCCTAAAAAAAAAAAAAATTCCAGCCTGGCCAACATAGTGAAACACTGTCTCTACTAAAAATACTAAAGGTAAACGGGCATGGTGGCGCCATGCCTGTGGTCCCAGCTACTCAGGAGGCTGAGGCAGGAGAATCACTTGAACCTGGGAGACAGAGGCTGCAGTTAGCCGAGAGTGCGCCACTGCACTCCAGCCTGGGCAACAGAGTGAAATATGAGACTCTGTCTCAAAAAAAAAAATTTATATATATATATATATATATATAAATTAGCTGTGCATGGTGGTGCACTCCTGTAATATCACTTACTTGGGAGGCTGAGGCAGGGGGAATTGGTTGAACCCGGGAGGTGGAGGTTGCAATGAGCTGAGATCTCTCCACCGCACACCAGCCTGGGCAAGAGAGACTCTGTCTCAAAAAAAAAAGCAATCTGACATTAGTTATGTTTAAGTTAAAACAAAAATAGAATGTTACAGAGCTAGGTGGAAAAGGAAATTATGGTAGCTAGGAAAGGCCCTAAACAAGTGATGTGTGAAGGAAGACTAGAATGATGAGAAAGCCAGTGAGGTAAAAAGAATACCAGGTACAAATAATTTGAGAAGGAAACAGCTTTGGAGTGTTCAAAAAACAAAATGTGTAGTGCCAGTACCCCAAGTTACTCTGGAGGCTGAGGCAGGAGGATCACTTGAGCCCAGGAGTTTGAGGCTGCAGTGTGCTATAATCACACCATTGCACTCTTACCTGAGACTCTGTCTCTTAAAACAAAAACATGTAACACTCGGCCGGGTGTGGTGGCTCATGCCTGTAATCCCAGCACTTTGGGAGGCCAAGGTGGGCAGATCACGAGGTAAGGAGATTGAGATCATCCTGGGCAACATGGTGAAACCCTGTCTCTAGTACTAAAAATACAAAAATTGGCCAGGCGTGGTGGCTCACGCTTGTAATCGCAGCACTCTGGGAGGCCGGGGCAGGTGGATCACGAGGTCAGGAGTTTGAGACCAGTCTGGCCAATATGATGAAACCCCATCTCTACCAAAAATACAAAAATTAGCTGGGCATGGTGGCACCCCCCTATAGTCCCAGCTACCCTGGAGGCTACTCTGGAGGCAGAAGAATCGCTTGAACCCGGGAGGCAGAGGCAGACAGTGAGCCGAGATGAGGCCACTGCACTCCAGCTTGGGCTACAGAGCGAGACTCCATGTAAAAACAAAACAAATTTAGCCAGGGGTGGTGGTGTGTGCCTGTAGTCCCAGCTACTCAGGAGGCTGAGGCAGGAGAATTGCTTAAACCTGGGAGGTGGAGGCTGCAGTGAGCTGAGATCATGCCACTGCACTCCAGATTGGGCGACAGAGCAAGACTCTGTCTCAAAAGAAAAAAAAAAAAAGCAACACTCAGCAAAGATGGAACTTCCAGTCTCTAGTTATTTTTTTTTTTTTTCAGACGTAGTCTTGCTCTGTCACCAAGCTGGAGTACAGTGGCGTGTAAGCTCGGCTCATTGCAATCTCTGCATGCCGGGTTCAAGCGATTCTCCAGCCTCCACCTCCCGAGTAGCTGGGATTACAGGCATGTGCCACCACATTCAGCTAATTTTTGTATTTTTAGTAGAGACAGGGTTTCACTATGTTGGCCAGGCTGGTCTTGAACTCCTGACCTCAAGTGATCTGCCTGCCTCGGAGGCAGATCACTTACATACATACAGCTAGGCTGCAAACCTGTACTGCATGTTACTGAATACTGTAGGCAATTGTAACACCATGGTATTTTTATATCTAAATATAGAAAAGGTACAGTAAGAGCACAGTATTATACTCTTATGGGACAACTGCCATATATATGGTCCGTCATTGACCAAAGACACTGAATGCATGACTGTGAAAAGCACTGTGTAAAATTCCACCATCCAGAAATATAAAACTGCTTTGGGGGTGGTGATAACACTGGAGCAAGCTGGGAGAAATGACAAGCCCAGTAGGCACAGAACAGGTCTGACAGGACAAGGTAGCTCCCAGTTTCCTCCAGGTGTGCTTCTTGCTGGAGCAGGGTTTATTGGCCCAAGCTGGCAAAGATTGGATCTATTCTCACCTGACCACTATGGTACCCCGTTATTTGCACCTTGGAAGATTTCTCAAGCTGAGGTATTAGGCTCTCAGGGACTTACCCTTAAGATAGTAAGGAGAAGAGGCAAGTGAGGTGGCAGTGGCTTTAGTCACCAATACCAACCCTGCATGTGCCAAGGGTTACTAGAAACCCTGATTCTCCAACAGTGATTCTCCAGTTGGGGGTGATTTTATTGCCGGAAGTATTTGACAATGTCTTGGAAACATTAACCAGCCCCAAATGTCAAAAGTACAGAGGGAAAGCCAGTTCCAGTGATTAGCAATGCTCCAAGTGAGTTTGTATAAGATGACATTTTGAAGTGCGAAGGCACAAAGTACCTGGTAGGAGGAAACAGCTCTTTCATAGCCTTCTTAAGCAGCTGGTGAGGCACGTTGGCTCACACCTGTAATCCCAACGCTTTGTGAGGCTGAGACGGCGGATCACCTGAGGTCAGGAGTTCAAGACCAGCTTGGCCAACATGGTGAAGTCCCATCTTTACTAAAAATACAAAAAATTAGCCAGGCATCGTGGTGCATGCCTGTAATCCCAGCTACTTGGGAGGCTGAGGCAGGAGAATCGCTTGAACCCAGGAGGCAGAGGCTGCAGTGAGCCGAGAGATCATGCCATTGCACTCCAGCCTAGGCAACAAGAGCGAAACTCTTTCTGGAAGAAGAAAAGCAGCTATCACTAGTCTAGTAATGCTCTGTCTTCATTCCAGTATGAGCTCGATACCTACTAAGAATCAGGCATTGCCATTCTCTCATGAAAATGGAATTTATTTTTTTATTAGGATGCTCACAGAAGAACACATGAACCAGCAGTAGTGTGATAAAGAGTACATCTGACCCACACTGTGGCACGACACAGGGGAAGGGCTCTCATAGCTGGTGCCAAGTGTCCACCAAAGAAAGTCCCATTCACCAGAGGAAGGTTGTTTCCTTGGATTCCATCGTCTCTGCTGCAGCTACCAGCCAGGTCTTCATGATCTTCCGGGAATCCTTCATGCCAGCACCAGTTCATGTTCTCTGCCCTTGCTACTCCTGACTCTTTCAAGAGCCAGGCCAGCTGCCTCACGGCTCACTCACCCGGTTACCTCTGTGCTACTCCTGACTCTTTCAAGAGCCAGGCCAGCTGCCTCACGGCTCACTCGCCCGGTTACCTCTGGAATCCTGCAGCGCATCTCTTTGGTATGCTGCTGCCCTGCCACCCTCAAGGGCATGGTTGGGGGTTGGGGGAGAACATCAACATCAATCACATTACCAAAAGCAAACAGCAAGGGTACATTAGTAAATGATACTTGGACATAGCCTAACTACCTCACAGAACACATGCTTCCTCCCCAAATCATACATAATGCCCCAAGAACAAAGAAAACTCCTTGATCACTTTAACAGGTATGAATAATTGTGTGTGCCAAGCACAAGGGATACACAATGAATGGTGTTTAATTCCACCATACTCTGCACACAATAGGAAGCTAGGGGCTAAAAGCTGGAAGCAGGTCTCATCCTGGCTCCATCAGCTTTCTCCTGACTCTTCTGCCTTTGAATGGTGCCACCACCCTGCTTCAGCCTGTTCTGAACATTTGTTCGTTTTTCAAAAGGGAGGATAAAGGATGAAGGATGGCAGAGAGAGGGGGGAAAGGAAGGGGAAAACAACCCTATAAAACAGAACAAAAACACCACAAAAATGCAGAAACCAGATTTAGTACTACAACGTTTTATAACAATAGAGAATAGCTGAAACTGCTACATGCTAACACAAACAATATGATACACAGCCTCGGGGGAGAATTTGGCAGGGAGCACGTGGCAGAGGCCACAGGTTTAGACCAAGAGCCTTTCAATGGACTGCTGAATGGATTGGATCTGCTGTTTCAGCTGTGAGCCTTCTTTGATGGTGACAGAACAGGCGATGACAGGCCTGGAGACCCCACAGGCTCTCCCCCAGGGCCTGCTTGGAGCGCACAAACACATAGGGCACGTTCTTGTCTTCGCACAGCAGCGGGAGGTGCAGAATGATCTCCAGTGGCTCGGCATCTGCAGCCATCACAATGAACTCAGAGATGCCCCTGTTGAGGGTTTTGGTGGCTGTGGGGGAGAAGGGTGTGAAGCTAATAGGTGATGTGGGCTTGGGCAGGGCAGCCACAACAAAGCAATTTCCAGAAAAAATTACAGGTACAAGAAAACTGGGCAAAATGCCTAGGCACATACGATTATGAGAACGGCCCTGGGATATGACAAAGGATTCAAACACAATGGCCTCTTCTGAAACCCTGCATTAAACCCACCACTTATCTTCCAAACACGTCCTCAATCTCACCACTTCTTCTTTTGTTTTTGAGATGGAGGCTTGCTCTGTTGCCCAGCTGGAGTGCAGTGGCGCAATCTCAGCTCACGTCAACCTCCACCTCCTGGGTTTAAGTGATTCTCCTGCCTCAGCCTCCCAAGTAGCTGGAATTACAGGCAAGTGCCACTGTGCCCAGCTAATTTTTGTATTTTTAGTAGAGACAGCGTTTCACCATGTTGTCCTGAACTCCTGACCTCAAGTGATACACCCACCTCGACCTCCCAAAGTGCTGAGATTACAAGCGTGAGCCACTGTGCCCGGCCTAATCTGACCACTTCTTTCTACTCCTCTGCTACAACTTGTCCAAGTCACCATCATCTCTTACCTTGTCAACTGCAACAGCTTCCACAAACCCCCACCAGCAAGAATTAGTATATTAATAATATAGTACTTCTCAAGGTATCTGTGACCGAGAGTCAGAGTTTTACTATCGCAATCTGCCATAATCAATACTTCTAGAAAGCTCACCCAACATGTGACTCACCATGCAAGTTCAACAACCCACAGGACCATTTCAGATGCGTACTATCCTGATTGCCTGCCTCTGGGGCTCAGTCCGAATACTCTGTATTCATGTTGGAGTCCTCGACAAGGGCACACACTCTAGAGCCACACTGCCTGAGTGCAAATGATGGCACTCATTGTCGTTTCACAAATGACCTTTAGCAAGGTGTTTAACTTCCCTTACATTTATCATCTATAAAGTAACACAGTACAATAATTCTACCTAATAGGATTCTTGACAGGATTAAACAAGTTAATAAGAATGGTGAGGCTGGGCACAGTGGCTTGTACCTGTAATCCCAGCAGTTTGCAAAGCCAAGGCAGGCAGACTGTTTGAACCCAGAAGTTTGAGACCATCCTGGGCAACATGGCAAAACCCCATCTCTACTAAAACATAAAAAATCAGCCAGGTGTGGTGGTGTGCACCTGTAGTTCCAGCTACCTGGGAGGCTGAGGTGGGAGGATCACCTAAGCCCAGGAGGTCGTGGCTGCAGTGAGCCATGATCATGCCACCGCACTCCAGCCTGGACTACAGAGTGAGACTGTCTCAAAAAAAAAAAAAAAAAAAATAAATAAATAAATAAAAATGGCTGACACATGGTAAATGCAAAGCACGTTACAATCTTTCTACTCATTTCCCATTGTACTCACAGAAAAATGTAAACTGCTAACAATGGCCTACATGGTCTCATGTGATCTCCTAGTACCTCTCATCCCCTCAGCCACACGCCAGCCTCCTTAGAATCCCTCAAGCATGCCTTTACGCCCAATACTGTTTCTTCCCAACAACCCCATCTGTTCTCTGCTCAAACTTCAACTCCTCAGACAGACCTTCTCTGAATACTTTACCTAAAAAGACCCCACCACTGCCATTCCTATCCCCCTTCTCTACTTTATTCTCTTTTACAGCATTCTTTACCACCAGACATAAAACCTGTCTTTCTCCACTGAAATGTACACTCCAAGAAGGCAGAGACTTCGTTTTGTTCACCAATGCATCATCAGCATATACACATGTGCCTGGCACACAGTAGGCAGCCAAAAAATAAGGGAAGAAAGAATACTTGACACTGAGGCAGAAGTATGGAAAATTGTTGCCTCTTTCTCCCTGAACTCCTAGTAAGCACATTCTGAACTGAAGTCTTGAGCCTGAGCATCTCCATTCAAGGACCTGTCTGTCCTAAGCACCTGCGTGCCTAGCATCATGCAAAGTACGGCAAGAGGAAATAAGCTTGCTCTACGTCCATGAGTCCTCATCTACCTGAGGTGTAAGAACTCATGCCCCCTGCCCAGCCAAGCTGACCTGAGTGCATTAAGTGAGAAGAGAGACCTCCCGGGAGAGCTGGTGAGTCACCCTGCAATGCACCAGTGGCCACTGCTATACCAGGCACTACAGTTACTGCAGTGTGACAAGCAGGGAGGAAAAGAGCACCATGATGAGATACAGAGAGTCAGCTTTATCTTCCTTCAGCAACACAGATAAAAGTGATTCTAATGGTTCTCCTAAATCTCAAACACAACTGACAAAATCTCTGATGTTTCCATTAAAATTTTCAATGACAAAAGAACTCTACCACACCAAACTGCCCGGCATCTGGTAAAATCAGAGTATTCTGGCTGGGCATGGGGGACTCACGCCTGTTATCCCAGCACCCTGGGAGGCTGAGGCAGGTGGACTGCCTGAGCTCAGGAGTTCGAGACCAGCCTCAACAACAGAGCAAGATTCTGCTTAAAAAAAAAAAAAGAAAAAAGAAAAAAAGCTGGGCACAGTGGCTCACCTGAGGTCAGGAGTTTGAGACCAGACTGACCAACATAGTGAAACTCATCTCTACTAAAAATACAAAATTAACCGGGCGTGCTGGTGCATGCCTGTAATCCCAGATACTTGGGAGGCTGAGGCAGGAGAATCACTTGAACCCAAGAAGTGGAGGTTGCAGTGAGCCAAGGTCCTGCCACTGTACTCCAGCCTGGGCAACAAGAGCAAAACTGTCTCAAACAAATAAATAAATCAAAATAAAAAAATGAAGTATCATGCATACATAATTATTCTACTAAAGAACAGCTTTTTTTTTCTTTTTCCTTTTTTTTTTTTTAACCAAGGGAGGTGGTGCTCCCTTTGGCAGCACATATACTAAAATTGGAACACTACAGAGAAGATTAGCATGGATCCTGCGCAAAGATGACATGAAAATTCGTGAAGAGTTCCATGTTTTTGAATAATTGCACCCCAAAAAAAAAGTCAGGGGGAGAGGGATAGGGAATGTTTCTGGAAACCAAATAGAATTCATGAATGCTAGGTATCCATAATATAAAAGATGCTAAAAAGCATTAATATACCTTTCCTTCTGATGGCTCTGGAGAGGTCATACAGTTATTATACAAAGTCTCTACAACTGCTTTCCAATGGCTCAGCAAAAATAAAATTCATTTATAGAGTGCAAAAGAAGGTAAATGTGGCAAAATGTTAACAATCTGTGGGTCTAAAAAAAAATTCTTAGCCTATCAGCTTTAGCATCTAATGTCAAAATGCTGCTCTTAGGTCCTTTCACTGGTTGCAGTCAAGAGCATCTAGCCCTCCTCCCAAATTGGAAATCTAGACCAGAGGCCCCAGATGGAAACATGTGCCTTTAACATTTCCCCAGAGCACTCTGTGGCTGCCTTACCCTCATTGGCTCCTTTCCGAAGCTGCTTATAGTTACATGACTGCTGAACAAGGTCCAGTAGTTTCTTGGTGAGGTGGGCATCGGCGAGGGGATAGGCCTTCGGATTCACATCGGCCTCAGTCTAAGGCGGGGGAGATAAAAATATCAGTCAAATAGAACCGGAAGTTTTCCTACCTGAGTCACAAAATACTAATCAACAATTGAGACACAGGGGAGCAGCTGCCCTGCTCCCCCATCCTCCAACACACAGAACACCATGTAGTTAACAATGAGCTTTCCACTCCTACCTCCGGAAAAAGGAAACACATTATTAGAAACTATACAGTTCAATGAAGTATACTAAAGCTCACGTACTTTTGTCTCTTCAGCCGAATGTTTGATAATATTACAGCAAATGGATTACAAATGGGCTCCCATGGCTCAGCATCCATTTGAGTCCATGAGTAATCTGTGTTTTGTTTTGTTTTTTAGACGCGGTCTCACTCTGTTGCCTGGGCTGGAGTGCAGTGGCCTGATCTCAGCTCACTGCAACCTCTGCCTCTGGAGTTCAAATGATTCTTGTGCCTCCGCATCCCAAATAGTTAGGACTACAGGTGTGCACCACCACACCTGCCTAATTTTTGTATTTTTTTTGTAGAGATAGGGTTTCACCATGTTGGCCAGGCTGGTCTTGAACTCCTAGCTCACACCTGTAATCACAGCACTTTGGGAGGCTGAGTGCAGGTGGATCATCTGAGGTCAGGAGACCATTGGTAATGTTTAAATTTGAACTTCTGTATTCCACCTGAATTTACGGAATCAAAACTAAGATATAATTTACAGTAAATGTAGCACAAAATTCTTTTCATTCCCCATTCCACATGCAAACCCCTGATTTCCAACAGACCAAAGTATTTCCTCACCTACTCTGCAATACACAAAAAATGGTTCCAAAATTGCTACACCAATATACCACCTCTACCAACAAACTCACCAAGGTCAAAATTTTTGTTCTTAGAATATATCCTACCAAAGCCATCCAGTGATATTACTATGCTCAAAAATTATTCAAATTAAAAATTTCCTTGTGGTTAGCAATTTGATATACAATTAAGACTTGTTTGTAGTCAGCTTGCTTTAAATTTCATTTTTCAAATACGTAAAATATCTTCATGGTTTAAAAGTCAAAACTATGCTAGTGATAGCAACTCAGTGTTGTGAAAACGGAAAAAGGGAAACAATCATCTTCTGTGCCTTTCCTAAACTCTTTATTAGGAGGTAACCAAACAGAAGATGAAAAATACCTCTTGTATCACTATTCCACCTAATAAATAAAGAGGAAATGGTACACTTAAATATCACCAACTTGCAACCCTTATTAACTAATTAATGGCATTTGCAGTTATGTTAAAAATCCTTACTTTATAGATACATACTGTAATTCTTATGGATAAAATGGCGTCATTGAGATCTGCGTCAAAATAACCCAGGTAGGGGTCGGGCGCAGTGTCTCACGCCTGTAGTCCCAGCTACTTGGGAGGCTGAAGCAGGAGAATAGCTTGAACCCAGGAGGCGGAGGATGCAGTGAGTCGAGACTGCGCCACTGCACTACAGGCGACAGAGCGAGGCTCCATCTCAAAAAATAAATAAATAAATAAAAAATGACGCACGTAGGGAGCGAACTGGATGAGCGGCCTACCTGTCCGCTCCTTCCATCTCATTCCCACCGCTCCAGTTAACCATTTTCATTAATTTTCTTTTCTTTCTTTTTTTTTTTTTACAAGCACATATTTATACAAGGGTATACTCATATTAAAACCCGGGGGGAGCCCCCAATGTCGCCATTGAGTATTAATGTGCGAATCGCGAGTGATTCGCTGCGGCCGCAATCTAACCTTGGCCTTGGAGGCTGGACACAAGGTGGACGGCAGTCGCTGGAGACGGTAGGGTGGGAACACTTATCTATTGCGTCTGCCTCGGTGGTCTCCCGCGGGACACCGCGCGCCTGCCTTATTCTCCTTCAATTTTTTTTACAGCTTTTTTTTGATATAGCTGGCTCGCGGCATCGCGGTTCTGAGGAGGTGACCCGTGGGTAGTGGCCCAGTAGGAACACTCACCATAGCGTCTGTCTTGGTAGTCTCTTCTCGGACACCGCAAGGACACCACGCGTGTTAGTCTGGGGTGGTCTGCTGCCCTGCACCGCAAGGACACGGATGCCCCGCCCCAGGAGCAGGAAGTGACGCCAATGCCACCAGCGGAAGTGACGTCCAGGGCCAGGCAGTACACCAGGACGCCCTGTCTTCTACCTGACTCGTTATCTTAGGCAAACCTGTCTTGGTCCCAAGATAACTGGGAGGAATTAGGTGAAGGATGGAGTTATTCTCTAAAGCGGAGGTTGGGAGAGGTCGAGGGAGTACTTCTGTATTATTTTTCTCTTCCCCATACATTGATTGATTGATTGATGGAGCCTCCCTCTGTTGCCCAGGTTGGTGTGCAGTGGCATGATCTCGGCTCACTGCAACCTCTGCCTCCCGGGTTCAAGTGATTCTCTCGCCTCACTGTCTCCCGGGTACCTGGGATTATAGGTGCCCGCGACCACGCCCAGCTAATTTTTGTATTTTTAGTAGAGACAGCGTTTCACCACGTTGGTTAGGCTGGTTTCGAACCCCAGCCCTCAGGTAATCTGCCCGCCTCAGGCTCCCAAAAGTGTTGGGATTACGGGCGTAAGCCACCGTGTGGGGCCTATCCTTTATTTGTAATGTCTATAGAGTACGTCACCTTTACGTGTTACTTAAACTTTCTCTTTTTTTTTTGAGACAGGGTCTCGCTCTGTCACCCAGGCTAGAGTACAGTGGTGCGATCTCTGCTCACTGCAACCTGCTCCCAAGTTCAAGCGATTCTCCAGCCTCAGCCTCCGAGTAGCCGGCACTACAGGAACGCACAACCATGGCCGGCTAATTTTTTTTTTTTTTTTTTTGAGACGGAGTTTCGCTCTTGTTGCCCAGGCTGCAGTGCAATGGCGCATTCTCGGCTCACCGCAACCTCCGCCTCCTGGGTTCAAGCAATTCTCCTGTCTCAGCCTCCCAAATAGCTGGGATTACAGGCATGTGCCACCACGTCCGGCTAATTTTTTGTATTTTTAGTATAGATGGGGTTTCACCATGTTGGCCAGGATGGTCTCCAACTCCTAACCTCAAGTAGATCCCCTTGCCTTGGCCTCCCAAAATGTTGTGATTACAGGCATAAGCCACCACGCCTGGCTGTCTCTTATTATTTTTTTTTTTTTTTTGATTAATCATTCTGAAGGGGACCTTTCAAAGAATCATCTTGTGATTTTGTCTATCCTATAGTAGTATGATCTACTTTCTTTTCTTTTCTTTCTTTTTTTTTAAAGACAGAGTCTCACTCTGTTGCCCAGGCTGGAGTGCAGTGGCACGATTACAGCACACTGCAGCCTCCAACTCCTGGGCTCAAGTGGTCCTCCTGCCTCAGACTCCCAAGTAGTTGGGACTACAGGCATACACCATCACACCTGGCTAAGTTTTTAATTTTAGAAGGACTGTCTCATTATGTTTCCCAGGCTAGTCTTGAATTCCTGGCCTCAAGCAATCTCCTGCCTTGGCCTCCCAAAGTACTGGGATTACAGGCGTACAAGGGTGAGCTACTGTGCCCAGCCCATTTATATATTTTTAATCTTTCACTATTTTGTTTAACCTCATATCTGTACCTAATGTGTTATCTCATATCTATATTATGTTTCATTCAGTATATCTGTAAGATAAACTTCTAGAAGTGGGATTAGTGAGTCAAAAGATATAATATGTATTTGTAACTTTCGTATCTATTCCAAATTGACCCTATACAGGGTTTAACAACTTGCACACTGCCAGCAATGCATGACAGTGAGTAATTCCCCAAAACTTTGACAACTGTGTCAAACTGAAGCAGCTTCGTTGCCTGGGGTAAATATCTGGGTTTCATTGTCTTGTGTCAAGAAAATTTAGGACACAGACACACAGGAGGAGTTTAAGAGCAGAGGTTTGTTTTGTTTTGTTTGAGTCGGAGTCTTACAGTTGCCCAGGCTGGAGTATAGTGGTGATCTCAGCTCACTGCAACCTCTGCCTACTGGGTTCAAGCAATTCTGCTACCTCAGCCCCCACCAGTAGTTGGGATTACAGGCACGTGCCACTATGCCAGGCTAATTTTTGTACTTTTAGTAGACACTGGGTTTCACCATGTTGACCAGGATGGTCTCGAACTCCTGACCTCAGGTGATCTACCTGCCTCGGCCTCCCAAAATGCTGGGATTACAGGCGTGAGCAACCGTGCCCGGCCTTTCCTTCTACTTTCATTGGGGTTATTTTGTCCTTGTGTTTTTTTCCTACTTTTTAGCCTCTTTCTCCCTAGCATAAGCATCTTAGGCTCTAAGCAATACTTTCATTATATCCTTTCATTTGTTTCTTCTCCCCTCTGCCCTCGTCACTTATGCTCTGGTATGTGGTATTTTCATTATTGTTCGGTTCTATTTTTGAATTTCTACTACAATTTAAAAATCTCTCTGATAATTTATATTTTTCATTTCAAAGTACTGTGTTACTACTTTTTAACTTATTTGCATTTTGGCTGGGCAAAAATGGTGTGCAGTATTATTACCAATGTTAAAATTTGTAGGGCTTGCTTTATGGCCAATTTTCAAAAACATTCCATGTTTGAAAAGTGCATTCTGAACTGGCTGCAGTAGCTCAGGCCCATAATCCCACCAACTTGGGAAACTGAGGCTGGGGACTGATTGAGGCCAGAAATTTGAGACCAGCCTTGGCAACACAGTAAGACCCCCATCTCTAAAAATATTTAAAAACTTAGCGGGGGCAGTCCAGGTTCAGTGGCTCACGCCTGTAATCTGAGCACCTTGGGAGGCTGAGGCAGGTGGATCTCTTCAGGTCAGGAGTTCAAGACCAGCCTGGCTAACATGGTGAAACTCTGTCTCTACTAAAAATACAAAAATTAGCTGGATGTGGTAGCACATGCCTGTAATCCCAGCTACTTGGAGGTTGAGGCAGGAGAATCACTTGAACCCAGGAAGTGGAAGTTGCAGTGGGCCGAGATCGCACCACTTTACTTCGGCCTGGGTGAAAGAGCAAAACTCTGTCTTAAAAAAAAAAAAAATTCACCCTGTCTTTTTGTTGTTGTTGAGACAGGGTCTCACTCTGTCACTGAGGCTGGAGTGCAGTGGCATGACCACAGGTTAGTGCAGCCTCAACCTCCAGGGCTCAAGTGATCCTCCCACCCCAGCCTCCCCAGTAACTGGGACTACAAGTATGGGCCATCACACCTGGCTAAGTGAAAAAAAAAATTTTTTTAGGCTGGGCACAGTGGCTCACGCCTGTAATCCCAGCACTTTGGGAGGCCGAGGCAGGAGAATCGCTTGAACCCGTGAGGCAGAGGTTTAAAAATAAAAAATTGTAGAGATGGGGTCTCACCATGTTGCCCTGGGTGGTCTCCAACTCCTGAGCTCAAGCGATTCTCTCACCTCAGCCTCCCACAGTACTGAGATTACAGGCTTGAGCCACAGTGCCTAGCCACATCCTGTCTTTTAACTGGAGCACTCAGTCCCTTTGAATATTCAAGTATTGGTATAATGGTTTCAAATTTTCCTCCTTCTTTTGTACCTTCTATTTGTTCCACCTGTTCTGATCTTTTTCTTTCTTTCCTTCCTCTGGATTTATCACTGCATTTGCACTATTTTCCCCTTTACTGATCTGGAGTTTTGAGATGGAGTCTCCTCTGTCACCCAGGCTGGAGTGCAATAGCGCAATGTCGGCTCACTGCAACCTCTGCCTCTCGGGTTCAAGCAATTCTCCTGCCTCAGCCTTCTGAGTAATTGAGACTACAGGCATGCACCACCACGCCTAGCTAATTTTTGTATTTTTAGTAGAGACGGGGGTTTCACCATGTTGGCCAGGTTGGTCTCAAAATCCTGAGTGATTCACCCACCTCAGCCTCCCTAAGTGCTGAGATTACAGGCATGAACTACCACAACTGGCCATACAAATATGTTTTATTTGATACTACAGTAGGGAAATTTTAGTTAATAATTTGTCATGTTTTATTTTTATGTATTTATTTTTTTTGAGATGGAGTCTTGCACTGTCACCCAGGCTGCTGGAGTAAAGTGGTGGGATCTCAGCTCACTGCAACCTCCACCTCCCAGGTTAAAGCAATTCTCCTTGCCTCAGCCTCTCAAGTAGCTGGGACTACAAGTGCACACCACCATGCCTGGCTAATTTTTTTTTTGTATTTTTAGTAGTGACAGGGTTTGACTATGTTGACCAGGCTGGTCTGGAACTCCTGACCTTGTGATCTGCCCACTTCAGCCTCCCAAAGTGCTGGGATTACAGGCGTTAGTCACCACGCCCAGCCCTATCGCATGCTTTAAAATAGATATATTTAAAAATATTACACATACCCCCAAAGTATGTACAATTATGATATGTCAATTTAAAAACTTTAAAAATTGCCCTTTTCAACAACCCATTCTCTGGAAATCAAGATTCTCAACTCCCAATAAACATTAAATTCATAAAGAGGAAGACTTCAGGAATCTGAACAACCATCAAAGACCTAATTGTTTCACTATTAATCAACAAAAAGTTAAACTCAATTTTAAAACCAAACTACCTAGCTTATAAACACTAAATGAAACTTGTTTAGGGTATATTTATTCGCCTTTCAATATCTTCACGGGTTAAAAAAATGAATGAATGATATCATACCGCCAGACAACCTAAATCCCTACCTAGAATGATCAGTTTGGTTTCCTGGTACACCAGACAGCCAAAACCTGCATGGTTTTGATTGAACAACAAATACTGCATGCTCACTCCATATCAAGCATGAGGACTAGATGTTCAACATGCTTTATTTCATTTGCTCCTCACAACATCCTCATGCATTGTCATCCCCCATTTTACAGTGGAGGAAAACTGCAAAGTTCAACCTGACACCATCCGATTCGAAAACGTTTCACGGAACTACGTTAAGAGGAGCACTGAGTTTGGAAGCTTCAAGTTCTAGGCTCAGCCACGTACTAAGCTTTAAAAAGCATGGGAGGAGGTGTTGGGGGAGTGCTACCGCCGGGATCCAAGCCCTGCTGGAAGGATGAACTACAGAAGTCACAGGGCTTCGCAAACTCTTCCCTCCTCACCAAATGCCAACCAAAGCTAGCTACGCCAGGACACACGTTTTAAAACTCTCCCTAGATGTTTAAAAGTCGGAGACCACCAAGAATTTAGAGAAGCCGCACGTGGTGCTACCAGGACTTCTGGCTTTGGAAGCCACCGCCTTGCAAGAGAAGCCTTTCCTGCGCTCCAGGCGGTGGTTCGGGCTCACTTCATGTTCCCCCACAGCCCCCAATGCCAAAAGCTCTAAGTTCCTGGCACGTGTAAAACTCGCGGCGGGAACTAGGCGCAGACCCACAGGAGATCTGCTTCTCCTGAACTCCAGCAACCGAGGTGGGATGAGGTAGGGTGGGTAGGAGAGGTTGATCCGAATCCTAGGGTCCCCCGCCATCGTAGATTTCGTACTTAAAGAAAAAAGGGGAGGGAAGATAGAGCCAAGTTTGTTTTCGCCCAACTTTTTGCCCTCTCCCACGTGGGTTGGTCTCTTTCTCCCTGGCTGGGTCATGCCCCCTCCCGCGCGCCGCAAGCCTCGGCCACACAGACCGTATGGCAAACCATCTCCGACCACAGCAGCGGGGATCCTTTAGTTTCCTCAGTTCTAACCTCAGGCCGGACTGTGGGGACCCCGCGGCTGCTGGAGTTCTAACTTAGGGCCGGGCGGTTAAGACCCAACGTCGGCGGAGGAGACCGCGCAGGGTCTAAGCTTCCACCTAACAGGTTAGGAAGTGGACGCAACCCCGAGTTTCCCCGCTTCCTGGTCCCAAGGCCGACGTACGCACTCACCATGGCAGCGATTCCGCGGGCTCGGCACGCCAATGGGAGCGCAGCCGACGTCTCAGAAGCGCTCGCCTCCACCGGAACTCACAGAAGAAGCGGAAACGGTCCCGCGCGGCAGGAAGCGAAGGTGACGCTACTCGAACGAGCGGGCCCCGCCCCCTACGAGGGCACTGGCGTGGAAACCGACTGAATGTTGGTGAAGGAACGTACTTTGGCGTTCTTATGAGCTGTCTAGTACAGATTATTGTCAGAAACAATGAGTTAAAAATTCAAAAGTAATCCACCGGCTGGTCCCAGTGGCTCACACCTGTAATCCCAACATTTATGGGAGGTCGAGGCGGGCAAATCACCTGAGATCAGGAGTTCCAGACCAGCCTGGCCAAAATGGCGAAACCCCATTTCCCACTAAAAATACAAAAATTAGCCGGGCATAGTGGCGCATGCCTGTAGTCTGAGCTACATGGGAGGCTGAGGCAGGAGAATCGCTTGAACCCAGGAGGCACAGGCTGCAGTGAGCTGAGATCTCGCCACAGCACTCCAGCCTGGGCGACAGATTAAGACTCATCTCAGAAAACAAAACAAAAACAACTAGAGAAATAGTTCCCAACTGGTTGAAATATCTGATGCCCCTTTCCTGTGACCCCCAAAGATCACTTAAAATCTGGCCACTGGGCTGGGCGTGGTGGCTCAGGCCTGTAATCTCAGCACTTGGAGAGGCTGAGGTGGGCGTATCATCTGAGGTCGGGAGTTCCAGGCCAGCCTGACCAACATGGAGAAACCTCCGTCTCTACTAAAAATACAAAAAATAGCTGGGCATGGTGGTGGGCGCTTGTAATCCCAACTACGCTGTAGGCTGAGGCAGGAGAATCTCTTGAACCCGGCATTTCGCCATTGCACTCCAGCATGAGCAATAAGAGCAAAACTAAAAAAAAAAAAAAAAAAAAAAAAAAATTCCAGCCACTAACCGTTAAGGCCTGGCTCATTCTGATGAGCTGCCATCCCTGCCTGCTCAGATATTTAATATTTTGAATAAGAAGTTTTGGGTGGACACAGGAATTCAGTGTAAGAGCAGCTAAGTGACTGCCTGGCTCTAGTGGCCAGAGAGCAGTCGTAAGAGAGAGAGAGAAAAAAAAAAGTACCTTTGGGTGAGTCTTCAGGGTAGCATTTATTTTCCCCACCAACACTGATCCTAAGTTGGGAAAAGTAATTTCCCCAGAGGAAATCAGGATACTTCGAGCAACAAGGAAGGGATGCTAAGTGGTCAAACAAGAATACATGTATTCAATACAGTGTTCATTAAATGTTTGATAATGGATGGAAGGATAGGCAGATCCAAGTATCTCATAGGAAGAAATAAATCAAGCCAACTGCAGGTTATATCACTCCATCACACCTTCAGGGAACTTAATCTCTTCACTCCAGAGATGGAGTTGTTTAAAACAAGTTTTTTGTTTTTTTTTTTGAGACTGAGTCTCACTCTATTGCCCAGGCTGGAGTGCAATGGCACGATCTTGGCTCACTGCAACCTCTGCCTCCCAGGTTCAAGTTATTCTGTCTCAGCCTCCTGAGTAGTTGGGATTACAGGCATGCACCACCAAACCCGGCTATCTTCTTCCTGTTAATTACTTTTGAGCAATTCCCCAACACCGTCCTTACTTGCATCAAGAGCATGCCAGCCAGCCCTGGCACCAGGGTCAGAGTTGAGGCTGGGTCATCAGCCTCCTTTGTGAGGTGGCCTCAGTGACAGAAGGGCTATGAGGTGGCAGCTACCCTACTGTAGCTGGCTGTATCAGATGTGCCAGGCCTTCCCTCTAGCTCCCAGCACCATCTTCCTGACCTAAACTTTGCCATGTTGTTGTCATTGCTGGGTGCCTGTGCCGTGGTGGGGCCATTCCATGGCCCTGAGTGGGAGCCAGTGCAGGGCCTGCTCTCCCAGAATCACAGCTGCAGGGACCCTCAGTGCTGTGGCAACCTGCTTGTCCTCTGCCTCTTTCTGGTCTGGCAGGTCCGGCACTATTGGCACTGGGTCACCAGGACCCGCTTCAGCACAAGGAATGTCATCAAGGTGAGTGGGTCTCATACACCTTCACCCTCTTTCCCTCAGCACCAAGATTGTCTCTGTCACTTGTTACAAGGAACTTTTTCAATCCCTGGTATACCAGAAAGGAATCATAGGGGAACTCATACTGCTCAGGGGAGAGCAGTGGCCAAGCCCCAAACCGAGGAGTCACCCTGATCTCCTCTCTCTCCCCTCACTCCACACATTCAATCCATCTGCAAGTCCCAGGGGCTCTACTTGGAAATTGTATCTCAAATCTAATCACTTCTCCCAACCATACCACAGCTTCCTGGGTAGAGACACCATCATGTCTCACCTTAACCATAGCAACAGCCTTCTGCCCAGTTCTTGCTGCTTCTCTTATCCAACCACAGCCCATCCTCCATATAGTCACCAGAATGGCCTTCTTCTTTCTCTTTTCTTTCTTTTTTTTTTTTTTGAGAGGGGGTCTCACTCTGTTGCCAAGGCTGGTGTGCAGTGGCACGATCTCAGCTTGCTGCAACCTCAGCCCCCCAGGTTCAGGCGATTTTCCTGCCTCCTGAGAAGCTGGGATTACAGGCACATGCCATCACACACAGATAATTTTTGTATTTTTAGTAGACACAGGATTTTACCATGTTGGCCAGGCTGGTCTCGAACTCCTGACCTCACGTGATCCACCCACATTGGCCTCCCAAATTGCTAGGATTACAGGGGTGAGCCACCATGCCTAGCGGACTCTGTGGATTTCTTTCTTCTTCTTCTTCTTTTTTTTTTTAGATGGCGTCTCACTCTGTCGCCCAGGCTGGAATGCAGTGCCATGATCTTGGCTCACTGCAACCTCCGCCTCCTGGGTTCAAGCGATTCTCCTGCCTCAGCCTCCGGAGTAGCTGGGATTACAGGCATGTGCCATGATACCCAGCTAATTTTTGTATTTTTAGTAGAGATGGGGTTTTGCCATTTTGGCCAGACTGGTCTCAAACTCCTGACCTCAAGTGATCCACCCGTCTTGGCCTCCCAAAATACTGGGATCACAGAAATGAGCCACCATGCCCAGCCATTAGAACAAACTTTTAGAAACAGATCATAGCACTTAGGTGCTCAAAACCCTGCAGTGGCTCTTATACTTACATTATCTGTCAAACTCATAATAAAATTCACACTCCTAATCACGACTCTAAGGACTAGCATAATCTGTCCTGTGTTTGTCTCCGATCTCATCCCCCCAGTGATCTCCTCATTACTGGTTTCATTCTGGATACATGATCTTCTTTGCTGTTCCTGTACATGTGACCTTGTTCCATCCTCAAGCCTTTGTACTTAATGTCTTCTCTGCCTATAACGCTCTTTCTTCAGATGTCACTTGCTTTGCTCCTTACTTCATTCAGGTCTCCAAATGTCACTTCCTCCAAGAAGACTTCCCTGACTATTCTGTCTGTATGGATTACACAAGTTAATATGTGTGCAAGCATTTTACTTCTCTGTTTTCACCTACAGGTGCCACTGCAGAAGCAGGCAGTGCCCTCCATGAGGTGCAAAACTGTCTTTGAGCTGACTCCTGAATTCTTCTTCAGTCCTGGAAAGTTCAGGGGCCTAGATTCTCATCAATGGGCACAAAGGCAGAGATGGGGATACCGGAGGAGCCTCCAGGAATCATGGACCCAGAACCTGCTCTCTCCCACAGCACCCAAGTCCGGGCCCACATTCAGGTGTTCACACCCACTCTGAGCCCATGTTTTGTACCACGTCCATTTCAAGCACCTGTCTAAGGCCTCAGGACAGTTCCTGGAAAGCATGGCAGGTACCTTGGTGTCTCAGAGATGGTCAGACTCACCCAGCCTTGGACATGTGCCACGAGATGGAGCAGCTGCTGCTTCACTTGCAGGAAAGGTTGGTGTCACTGGAGCCTGTCATCAGCACGAGGTCTCGCCCCACCTCCATGACCTTAACCACCTCTCTTCCAAACTTCCTTTCAGCTCAGAGGCTGCAGTTGTGCTCCAGAGAGCTGTTGCCTGATCATTCTCACCAAACACCGAGAATGTGCACTTGGAGGTCCTGGGACTGCCCACCAGAGGCCTGGGAACCAGGGGGTAAAAACAGACAGCAGGCAGAGAGGATAGTAGAGAGGCCCAGGCTCCAAGGGAGATGAACCAGAGAGGGAGCAGATGGGAAGATGCTTCAGAAATGCAGGCATCTGGGGAGCAGTTCCCAGTAGACTTTGGAATGGAGGGTGATGCAGAGACTAATGTGTTGGAGTGTGCAAACCAGAGACAAGTCATAAATGAAGCTGATGGAGAGATCTTGACACCAGGGTGGGAGAACCAGGACCAGATGGGAGTTGAGAGTAGAACCAACATTCAGGAACTAGGGAACAGAAACCAGAGGGAGGCTGGAGGTAAGAATTCCCCTGAAACCCAGGCACATATGGGAGAGAACCAAGAAGAGTTAAGATGTAAAATTGATGCAGAGACCCAAACACCTGAGTGGGAGAACCAGGATAAGAATGGAAGTGAGGATGCTGTGGAGACCCTAGACGTTTGAGAGGAAGGACAAGAACGAGGCTGGAGGGGAAGATGGGGAACAGATCCAGGCTCAAGAATTGGGGAAGCAGGGTCAGACTAGAGATGAGAACGGTGAGAAGACCCAGACGTCAGAGTGGGAGAAACAAAAGCAGATGAAAGGTGATGCTGATGTGGAAATTCAGACAGAAGAGGGAAGAAACAAGGACCAGGTTGGAGGTCAGGATGCTGCACAAACCCTGTCATCTGGGAGACAGAACCTGGGAGAAGTAAAAAAAGAGGATAGTGTAGAGACCCAGGCCTTGGATTGGGGAAAACAGGAATGTATTGGGAATATTACAGAGATCCAGACACCAGCGTGGGAGAAGCAGGATCAATGTGGAAGTGAGAAAGCTAGGAAGACCCAAGCATCTGGGGGAGAGAGCCAGAAACAATTAAGTCATGAAATTCAAGTTGGGTGGGGAAATAAGGGCCTGAGAAGAGATGAAAATGCTAAAGAAACCCAGATATCTAGCAGGAAGCAGCTCAGGGAGATAAGAGAGAAGGACTGGGTGGTGATCCCGGCACCATGGTGGGGAAAGCGGAGACAAGTAGCAAGTGAAATTGACAGAGAACTTGAGATACTATGTTGGGAGAATCAGAACTGGATTGGAGGTGAACATAGAGCAGAAATTCAGGCATCAGAGAAGAGAGACCAGAGAAAGGAAGGAGGTGAGGATGGTACAAATATCCTGGCACCTGAGGCTGAGATCCAGGAACAATTAAACGGTGAAACTGATGTTGAGACTCATTCAGCAGGGAGGAAGAAGAATAAGCTACTTAGAGAAGAGAATGGTACAGACATTAAATCACTAGGGAGGAGAGAGGTTAAAGGTGAGGATGAAAAAGAGACCCAGGAACTTGGGGAAAAAAATCAGTGTCAGTCAGGAAGTGAATTTAGTGGAAAGATTCACAGACCAAAGGGAAAGAATCAGGAACATATTAGAGGCAAGGATGGTGGACATGCCCAGACATCTGAGTCAGTGAACTGGGGCAAATTAACAAGTCAAGTTGATGGAGAAACTCATTCAGAAGAATGGAAGAAGATGAGCAGACTGGAGATAAGAATGGGGCAGAAATTCAGTTACAAGGGAAGAGAAACCTGACAGAAATTGGAGGGGAGGATGGTGTAAAGACCTGGGCACCTGGGAAAGAAACCCAGAGTCTGTTTAGAAGTGATCTTGGTGGAAAGACTCAGAGACCTAAGAGAGAGAACCAGGGCCAGTTTGATAGTGAAATTGGAGACAGCCAGTCACCAGGGAGGAGGAACTGGGAGCTGACTGGAAAGGATGTTACAGAAAATCAGGCATCACAGAAGAGAATCCAGAGAAAGGCTGGAAATGAGGATGGTAGAATGATCTGGAGACTTAGGGGAAAAAACTGGAGGCTTAGAGCAAAGAACCAGAGACTGTTAAAAAGTAAAGGTAATGGAAAGACCCGTTCATCAGAGTGGAAGAACCAGGAACAAGGTGGAGGTGGGAATGATGAAGAAATTCAAATACAAGGGAAGAGAAACCTGAGTGGGACCACAAGTGATGATGGCTCAGAGAGCCAGGCTCCTGCTGGAGATGACCAGGGACAATTAAGAGGTGAAACTGATGAAGAGATCCAGGTACAAGGGCAAGAAAGTAAGAATGAGGGTGAAGCTGAGGATGTTGCAGAATTCCAGGATATAGGAAGCCAGAGAAAGTGCACAGATTGGGATGTTGGAGGACCTCGAGCACCAAGGGAAGGAAACAAGGACCTGTTCAGAGGAGAGGATGCTGTGAGGGGACAGTCTCGAAGTTGATTGTTCTGGGGGTGAGAGACCCACAGCCAGGAAACACAACCTACCAAGGCCCCCGGCCTTCACTGGCTCTGGACATGGGACCATGGAACAGGAACAGGCAGTGGTTGTGAAAAGTTTCATCTCTCCTTCCTGTCCTGAGATGGATCCTCTCCCCCACCGGAGTGAAGTCTTCTTGTTGGTGGGTGGGGAGGGAGAGCATGTGGCCAGCCAGGGCACAACCCCTGCCAGGGATCACAGAGTGGGGATCAATCCAGCCTCCCAGCAGGCCCAACCTGAATCCTGCAGAAGACGACAAAGGGACAAAGGGGTAGATTCAGAGAAGGTCCCCAGCCTGACTCGGCAGCCCTGGAACCCTCCATCTCTGACTGCTCCCTTGGGCATGCCCTCTGCCTGTCCCTGTGTGCTGTGTGGCCCAGACCCGGAAGCTGCCATAGCTCTGGTGGTTGCTCCCACTGCCCTCACTGTCCTGCCCAAGGGGACAGTCCTCAAGAAGAGCAAACAGCTGCTCCTGGAGTCCCTGATGCGGAGGAGGATTGCACACCTGAAGTGGGGTCTTCCCCCGGCGGATCCTGGAGTCCTATTTCCTGTTTAACTTCTTAGGATCTTGCTCATTGCCCCTTGCTGGGGTGAGGCTCCCTGGACTGAACACGGGCCAGGAGCTCCAAGCGCAGCAGGCAAGGTATTGTGAGACCCAGGGCTCCCCACCAGGCCTTAAGTCCCAGAGAGGTTCCAGAGGGTTCAGCGCCCAGACAGAAAAAGCTCTAAACTTCCTACACAAACCAGAGCTCTGGAGAGGAACAGACCGTACAGGTTAGAGCCAACGGGCATTTCCATCCAGCCTGAAAAGACCAGGAGAGTCAGGCCACCAGAGGGCGCCAGAGAACCACAGGCGATCCAGAAAGCGCCTGCCAGGGCTGAGCCTCTGGCTCCCAGGACCCCCAGGCCGGCAGCGAGATCCAGGAGCTGGTGCGGCCAACAACGGGTCGGAGAGCCTCCCAGTGAGAACAGGAGGGGCTGGAAAATGATCAGGCCAGGGGTCTCCCCAGCTGGCAGAGAGGGCTCCCAGCCCAGTGAGGACCTCATCCTCCAGGCCAGACTACGCCCACTGGAGGAAGGAATGTACATCCTGGGAGGCCTCTAAGCCCCCCAGACTCAAATGCCAGCAACCCCCATACTGGAGAAGAGGAAGCCCGGAACCGACAGGGTGCAGAGGGGCTGGGCAGCAGCCTTCCTGCCATTCTGCAGAATCTGTCAGCTTCAAAGGGAGGCTCCACTCTGCGGGGGCAAAGCTGAGCCTCACCCTTCTGAACAAGATGTCCTGGTCCCCCACAGCTTGCCAAGCACAAGCACTCAGCCCCTAACCTGATCCTGAGGGAACCTGATTATACTCTGCTTCCCAAAGTGGGTAATCCACGTGCAAGAGAGGACAGGATTGGAGACCACACTGCTTCACAGAGGGATCTTCAGCCACGAGGTCACGGCTGTACTGGAGCCACCCTTCCTAAGACAGAGAGATCCCAGGGCCAGGGGGGCACCTGGAAACCCAAATGGGGCTCCACAGAATACACCAGGCTCCAAAAAGTTTGATTTTATGAAGCATCTGAGATTTTTTCTCTTTCAGCATGGCTTTAAAAAGTAGACTCAGGCCCAGAGTCCTCAGGACATGTTAGAAAATGTTTGAAACTGTCCCCAATCCCCCACAAAGCCTCTAATAAATTGGTCATTTGGGCCCTGTGGGGTTCTGATTTCTATGGCACATGTTTTCTAAGCACTCCCTTTTGGGGTTTGGGATACTTTGTGGGTGGGGTAGAAGCCACTTCCACTCTGTGGTTGTGAAGATTTAGGGAATGTGGGTGACCCCAGTGTTCTCTCCAAAAAACCTCCCCTACAGCCTCCTTACAGTAGAGTCCACTGAGGTTCTTTCCTCCCCCTGTCCCCAAGCTAATCCTGATTAAGGCAGGACACTCCAACAGCCTTGGCTGCTTATGGGGAGGGGTGGTGCTCTACATGGGACACTAATTTTTCTTTTGAGACGGAGTGTCACTCTGTGGTCCAGGCTGGAGTGCAGTGGCTTGAGCTTGGCTCACTGCAACCTTTGCCTCATGAGTTCAAGCGATTCTCCTTTCTCAGCCTCCTGAGTAGCTGGGATTACAGGCATGAGCCACCATGCCCAGCTAATTTTTTTATTTTTACTAGAAGTGGGGTTTTGCCATGTTGCCCAGGCTGGTCTCAAATTTCTATCTCTCTTTTTTTTTTTTTTTTTTTTTTTTTACTTTTATTTTTATTTTTTGGTCTCAAACTCTTTATTTATTTTTTTTGAGATGGAGTCCTGCTCTGTCGCCCAGGCTGGAGTGCAGTGGTGTGATCTCAGCTCACTGCAACCTCCAACTCCTGGGTTCAAGCGTTTCTCCTGCCTCAGTCTCCCGAGTAGCTGGGATTACAGGCACCTGCCACCACACCTGGCTAATTTTTGTATTTTTAGTAGAGATTGGGTTTTGCCATGTTGACCAGGCTGGTCTTGAATTACTGACCTCAGGTGATCCACCTGCCTCGGCCTCAAAGTGTTATGATTAAAGGCATGAGCCACCACATTGGGCGTATTTTTGTATTTTTTTTTTTGTAGAGACAGCTACAAAAAGTACAGGTCAATGAGACATCCCAAGATGGGTCTTGCCATCTTGCCCAGGCTGGTCTTGAACTCCTAGGCTCAAGCAATCTGCCCACCTCAGCCTCCCAAAGTGCTGGGATTACTGGAGTGAGCCACCACACACTTGGCTGAAAGGATATTTTAAAGCAGCTGTCCCCAGCCTTTTTGGCACTAGTGACTGGTTTCGTGGAAGACATTTTTCCCAGGGACTGGGGGTGGGGGGTGAAGGTTGGAGCTCAAATTGTTCCACCTCAGATCATCAGGCATTAGTTAAGAGTCTCAGGCCGGGCATGGTGGGTCACGCCTGTAACCCCAGCACTTTGGGAGGCCGAGGCGGGCAAATCACTAGCTCAGGAGTTAAAGCCATATGGTGAAACCCCGTCTCTACTAAAAACACAAAAATTAGCTGGGCGTGGTGGTGCATGCCTATAGTCCCAGCTACGCAGGAGGCTGAGGCGGAGAAATCGCTTGAACCCGGGAGGCGGAGATTGCAGTGAGCCGAGATCGTGCCACTGCACTCCAGCCTGGGCGACAGAGCAAGCCTCTGAAAAAAAAAAATTACTTTTCAACTTTGGGTGTGGTGAAGACATTCCTGCACGGTTCTAAGCGCGAACTGCTTTTGGCTTAGTCAGACACGATTCAGAGCCCTTGCGCCCGCCACTCACCCTCAGGTGCAGCTGCTCGCCTGAGACTGCGGCTTCCAGGGTCCGCGCAGGCGCATTCCACAATGACGCAGACTTGTCCTCTAACTGCGCATGCGTGCAGGTTGCGCGGGAAAATGTTCTGCCTCAGCGAGAGACAAGCGAGATGGCTGTGAGGCAGGCAGCGACGGCGGCCACTCCCGAGCCCAGAAGGGACGAAGAGGCGGCTCTGCTCTTCAGAGGGCCCATTACCGGCACGACTCGCGCTGGCTGCTGCCTGTATCCCCCCGCCTGTGCCTGGCCTGCACGTTGGAGCTGCTGCCCGAGCCCGGCGTGTCGGTGCGAGTGGAACTCTTTTCTTTGGAAGACCTGGGTTTGGGCATTACCCTCAGCAAATGCGGCCGGTCGCTCGCCAGACCCGCTCCGGTGAACCCGACGCGAAACCGGGCCCCCACGCGGTGTTCACGCTCCTCCCTGTCAGCCCGCCCCGCACCCGGTCACAGCGGCTTCGCGGTCCCCTCAGCCCCAGGCCGGCCTGTTGGCCGCCGGGGAACCCCGTCCACTGGGCCAAGCCTCCTGGCTGTGCGCCTGGAAGGGCGGAATCCGGATCCCTCGGGACCTCACCCAGTCTCAGGGACACGCCTTCCCGCCTTCTGCCCTCTGGCCCCTTCCTTTGCTGGCCCTGCCTCCATTTCCCCAGGATTCAGCCTTAGCTCAGGCTCCCGCCATTTCTGTCCCCCACTCACCTGCGGGCCAGGCGCACAGGCGGCGGCCGCTCCTCATTCCCTTCAGCTGTCCGGGTGTGAATCCGAGGAGGGGCTGCCTGGGCTCCGAGGGGACAGGAGTGACAGGTTACAGCCGGGCAGAAGTGGGGTGAAAGGGAAGACCTTTCCCCTGGCAGAGTTGGCTGGGCTGCCTGGGCCTTCAATGCCTACCTGCGTTTGTAAAGAGGTGGTTTTTTTTTTTTGAGATGAAGTCCCGCTCTGTCGCCCAGGCTGGAGTGCAGTGGTGCAGTCTCGGCTCACTGCAACCTCCGTCTCCCGCGTTCAAGCGATTCTCCTGCCTCAGCCTCCGAAGTAGCTGGGACTACTGGCGCACGCCACCACGCCCAGCTAATTTTTGTATTTTTAGTAGATGCAGGGTTTCACCTTGTTGGCCAGGATGGTCTGGATCTCTTGACCTCATGATCCGCCCACCTCGGCCTCCCAAAGTGCTCAGATTACAGGCGTGAGCCACCGTGCCTGGCCTAATTTTTGTATTTTTAGTAGAGACCGGCTTTCACCACATTGGCCAGGCTGGTCTCGAACTGCTGACCTCGTGATCCGCCTGCCTTGGCCTCCCAAAGTGCTGGGGTTACAGGCATGAGCCATGGCAGTGACTTTTGTTGTCCATGGGAGGCATCCAAGTCAAGTTTCTCTCAAATTCATGGGAGGGGAATTCGTGAGTGGAGGGATTGGCTAGATCAGCAGTTCTCTTTTTTATTTTCGGAGAGACAGTCTCCAGGTGTCAACCTACATTGCCTAGGCAGTCTTGAACTCCTATTCCCAGCGATCTCCCACCTTGGTCTCCCAAAGTGCTAGTATGACAGGTGTGAGCCACTGTGCCTGGCTGCATTCTCAAGTATTTTGATATTTTCATCTCAGGATACCTTCATACATAATTGTTGACCCCAAGTAGCTTTTGTTTATGTGGGTTATATCCACTGATTTTTTTTTTTTTTTTTTTTTAAGATGGAGTCTTGCTCTGTAACCCAGGCTGGAATGCAATGACGTGATCTTGGCTCACTACAACCTCTGCCTCCTGGGTCCTGTTTCAGGCAATTTTCCTGCCTCAGCCTCCTTAGTAGCTAGGATTACAGGCATGTGCCATCATGCCCAGCTAATTTTTGTATTTTTAGTAGAGATGGGGTTTCACCATGTTGGCCAGGCTGGTCTTGAACTCCAGACCGTGTGATCCGACCTCCTCAGCCTCCCAAAGTGCTGGGATTACAGGCATGAGCCACTGCTCCCAGGTATATTAACAAATTTTGTGGGTTTTTTTGAGTCAGGTCTCACCCTATCACCCAGGCTGGAGTGCAGTGGCGTGATCATAGCTCACTGCAGCCTTGACCTCCTGGGCTCAAGTGATCCTCCTACCTCACCCTCATAAGTAGCTGAGGCTACAGGTGTGCACCACCATGCCCAGCGAATTTTTTTTATTATTTGTTGTTACAGGGTCTCACTACGTTGCCCAGGCTGGTCTCAAACTCCTGCATTCAAGCCGTGGTCTCTCGCCTCGGCCTCCCGTAGTGCTGGAATACAGGCATGAGCCATTGTGCCTGGCCCATAAGTAATTTTTTATTGTGGCAAAATATAGATAATATACAGTTTATCATTTTTAGATTTTTTTTTTTTTTGAGACAGAGTCTTGCTGTGTCACCCAGGCTGGAGTGCAGTGGTGTGATCTCGGCTCACTGCAACCTCTGCCTCCTGGGTTCAAATGATTCTCCTGCCTCAGTCTCCTGACTAGCTGGGATTACAGGCACGTGCCAACACACCCAGCTAATTTAGTGGAGATGGGAGTTTCACCATGTTGGTGAGGCTGATCTGGAACTCCTGAGCTTGTGATTCACCTGCCTTGGCTTCCCAAAGTGTTGGGAATACAGGCGTGAGCCACTGCACCCAGCCATTTTTCGATCATTTTAAGTGTTCACTCTTGTGGCATAAGTAATTAAAAAAAATAGAAATAACTGTATTTTCTCAAGAAAGATAGTGACAGGAGTGGTTTTGTTTTATATTTCTGCAAGTTGCTTTAATTGAAGGCAGCTTGGTCAGGTGCAGTGGCCCATGCCTGTAATCTTACTGCTTTGGGAGGCAGAGGCTGAAGGATTACTGGAACCCAGGAGTTCAAGGCTGCAGTGACCTATGATCAAGTCACTGTACTCCATCTTGGGCAACAGAGCAAGACCCTGTCTCTCCTAAACAAAAACAGCTGGATTTTTATCTATGTCTGCAGTCTGTTGTGATACAACGTCATGTAGTATCAAAAACTCCACTGTACAATTGAGGGAGAATAAGAATAAGAAAGACTGTCAGGGCACGGTGGCTCATGCTTGTAATCAGAGTACTTTGGGAGTCTGAGGCGGGTGGATCACCTGAGACTGGGAGTTCAAGACCAGCCTGACCAACATGGAGAAACCCTGTCTCTACTAAAAATACAAAATTAGCGGGTGTGGTGGCAAACTCCTGTACTCCCCGCTACTTGGGAGGCTGAGGCAGGAGAATCACTTGAAGCCAGCAGGCAGAGGTTGGGGTGAGCCAAGATCGCACCACTGGACTCCAGCCTGGGTAATGAGGGAAACTTCATCTGAAAAAAAAAAAAAAAAAAACAAAAAAACCACAAAACCACATACACAAAATACCAAGACCAAGAACATTGTAATATTATATGAAAATATTTTTGTTCTTGTGGACAAGCGTTCTGAGGTTGCTATTCTTGGACAGTAAATCAGAGATTAATAAGACAGTGCAGCAGGAGAAAAAATAAGAGAACATGTTATTTAGAACTTAGGAAAATGAACATGTTTGTGGTCGAGTGCTGTTCAGAGTAAGGAGAGGAATTAGGAAAGATTTCTTAGAGGAGGAAGCATTCAAATTAGGGTTAAGAAGATAGGTGAGATTTGGACCAGAGGAAGTGGGAGGCTGATTATCCCAGGAGGTAGGTGTTAGAAGGATGAGTTTTGGGGATAATCAGAGTGTTTGAAGAGAAATTAAGAGATGAGATTGGAGAGGCAGGTAGGTTGAGGACAGTTCTTTGAAGAGTTTGAAACCACGCTAAGGAGCTTGAACTTAATCTGTCAGATGAAGGGGAGTTACTGGGATTTTTGAATAGCTCATGTAGATCACTACTTTATTATGTAGGATGAATTGGTGAAGGAAAAACAGGAGACTTACAATAGCACAGAAGAGAAGCAATAAGAGATGTAATTTCTACCTTTTATTGAATAAACTCTTTTTTTTTTAATGGAGTTTCGCTCTTGTTGCCCAGGCTGGAGTTGCCCTGGCTGGTGCAATCTCGGCTCACTGCAACCTCTGCCTGCCAGATTCAAGCAATTCTTCTGCCTCAGCCTCCCGAGTGGCTGGGATTACAGGCACCCACCACCACGTCCGGGTAATTTTTTGTATTTTTAGTAGAGATGAGGTTTCACCATGTTGGCTAGGCTGGTCTTGAACTTCTGACCTCAGCTGATCCACCCAGCCCAGCCTCCCAAAGTGCTGGGATTACAGATGTGAGCCACCGCACCTGGCTTGAACACACTTTCCTTAACCTCATTTCTCGCTAATTAAAGAGGTGATACAGTCAGTTATACTTGTTTTCTGGTTCTATCCTCAGTGTTTACTCTTTTTTGACTTAACTTTTGCTATTGTCATGAGCACATCACACAGCTTCTACCCAGTTCCCTTTAAAAGGAAGTGACTTGAGTGTGAGGATTTATGGCTACATTGAATAGAAGGATGTGTTTTCTTACCTACCTCTGTCATGAAGGGGCCCAGTATTACCTCCCCAGACTGTTGAAGTGGAAAGACCACTGATCTTAGGTCAGACCTGGATTGGAGACTTAGATTTGAATCCTTGGGAAAATCTCAGCTTCAGTTTTCTCATCTTCAAAATGGTGATAGTATCTATTTTTGCTTTCTTCACCAAATTTTAAGGCTTGAATGAGCTGGTAGACAAAAGTGATTTGTGAAGAGTAAATTGCTATGTAAGTATAGGGCATTATGAACCTTAGCTCATGCATAATCCTTTGTATGAACATAGGATTCCTCTGTGTAAATGATACTCTTTTCCAACCTCTCTTTAAGGAGTATGGATCTCACCATAGTTTAAATGATCACTCCAGTATCATCTTGTAATTGTGTTTGGAGATTACAATTTTTGGGTTTAGAATAGCTAAGATTTGATTTCTATTAAATATTTTTCTTTGCTTCAAGTTGGTGCGCAAGAAGCACATGTTGTCCTGCTTCCAAGATGCCCTTGTGAGGCACGCCTCCCTGGTCACACAACTGGTGTCTCAGGATCAGAGAGTCTGCATGCACTTCATAAGTGTGGTTTTTGGTAAGATTAAGAGGGAAATTTGACATGAGTTTTGCATGTATAGTATGTATATCTGCTTTTGGGGGTCTTGGAGAAATGGTCTTAGAAAGATTATTTAGATTTTTTTGTATTATAACACTTTATTAACAAATTGTTTTGTCATAATGATGTAGAAATGGACCCTTTTCCAAGATCCAAGATGCATTTTACAGTAACTGGCTTTACTAAAACCAAGAAGTTAGTAAAAGTATGAAGGTGAAAATGGGAAATGTTGGCTATGCGTGGTGGCTCATGCCTATAGTCCCAGAACTTTGGGAGGCTACAGCAGGTAGATCACTTGAGGTCAGGAGTTTGAGACCAGCCTGGTCTACATGCTAAAACTCCTGTCTCTACTTAAAATACAAAAATTAGCTGGATGTGGTGGTACATAACTGTAGTCCCAGCTACTCAGGAGGCTGACACATGAGAATGAATCCTGGTGACGGAGGTTGCAGTGAGCCGAGTCTTGCCACCCCACCCCAGCCTGGGCGACAGAGCAAGACTTCGTTTCAAAAAAATAAAAATTATTCAAAGATTCCAGCATACATGGTCTTTGTACAGGACCAGAATGGAGTCTGCTGACCTAGGAATGACCCTGCTCAAGTTATTTTTCCTCTCCTGTGCTTTAATGTCTTCATGTGTGGAGTGTGATGGATTAAATTTTATCTGAGGTTCTTTTAATATGATGATAATGTCCAATGGAATGAGCCCTTTCAGGGAGAAAGGCAGCTGACTTGTATTGGGTGCTTTTCTATGCCAGAGATTTCTCAGGCTTTTAACTGCCAAGACAGTCTTTTAAGGGAGATGGGATGATCTCCAAGCTTCAGGGAGTTCATTAACAAGTGACAGAGCTGGAATTTTATCCCCAGGTCTGTCATAGACTCCAGAGCATATGTTTTTTTTTTTTTTTTTTTTCTGTAACACATTGACAATTCTTAACTTGCTTTTTTTTTTTTGAGATGGTGTCTTGCTCTTTCGCCCAGGTTGGAGTGCAGTGGCGCAATCTCAGCTCACTGCAACCTCTGCCTCTTGGGTTCAAGCAGTTCTCCTGCCTCAGCTTCCCAAGTAGCTGGGATTACAGGCATGTGCCACCACGCCTGGCTAATTTTTGTGTTTTTAGTAGAGATGGGGTTTTGCCTTATTGGTCAGGCTGGTCTTGAACTCCTGACCTCAGGTGATCTGCTCTCCTCGGCCTCCCAAAGAGCTGGGATAGAGGCATGCACCACTGTGCCCCGCCTGACCACTCCTTTCTTACCTCCCTCTGCTTTAAGGACTATTGTGCATCGTGGAAGATGGGAGTGTGACAGACCTGTGTATTGAAGGTAAGTTGAGACCATCGTATCTAGCACTTGGAGATGAAAGTATCAGTCTATAGGCCAAAACCTCAATATATATATATATATATATATATATATATATAAAAAGGAAATATCAGTCTGAATTGCAGCTCTGGTTGCTTGAGACCTTGGTGAAATTGTCCATTTTGAGACAGATAAGAGGAACTCCATTAGTTTTCAATCATTAATTCAACATTTGTTTCTTACTTTTTTTTTTTTTTGTGACAGAGTTTCGCTCTTGTTGCCCAAGCTGGAGTGCAATGGCGCCATCTCGGCTCACCGAAGTCTCCACCTCCTAGGTTCAAGCGATTCTCCTGCTTCGGCCTCCTGAGTAGCTGGGATTATAAGCATGCGCCACCATGCCTGGTTAATTTGGTATTTTTAGTAGAGACGGGGTTTCTCTGTGTTGGTCAGGCTGGTCTTGAACTCCCGACCTCAGGTGATCTGCCTGCCTTGGCCTCCCAAAGTGCTGGGATTACAGGTGTGAGCCACTGCACCCGGCTGTTTCTTTTACTTTGAGACAGAATCCCGCTCTGTTGCCCGTGCTGGAGTGCATTGGCGTGATCTTGGCTTACTGCAACCTCCACCTCACCAGTTCAATAGATCCTCCTGCCTCAGTGTCCCAAGTAGCTGAGATCTAATATTTTTGTAATTTTACTAGAGATGGGGTTTTATCATGTTGGCCAGGCAGGTCTCGAACTCCTGACCTCAGGTGACCCACCCACCTTGGCCTCCCAAAGTGCTGGGATTATAAGTATGAGCCACTGTGCCTGGCCTAACATTTCTTTCTTTCTCTCTGTCCCTGTCTCTCTATGTCTTTTTTTTAAAAATTGAGACAGGGCCTCATTTCATTGCTCAGGCTGGAATGCAGTGGTGCAGTCATAGCTCACTGCAGCCTTGAACTCTTGGGTTCAAGCAATCTCCCGCCTCAGCCTCCGAAGTAGCTGCGATTACAGGTGTGCACCACCGTGACTGGCTAAAACAATTTATTTTCGTAGAGACAGGGACTTACCATGTTGACCGGGCTGGTCTCAAACTGCTAGCCTCAAGCAATCCTCCTGCCTTGGCCTCCCAAAGTGCTGGGATTATAGGCGTGAGCCACCATGCCTGGCCTGACATTTTTTCATTGGGTATCTATTCTGTGCTAGATACTAGATCAGGCACTAGGGATACATAGATAGATGAGACGTGATCCCTGTCCTCTAGGAGCTTACAATCTGGAGAAGAGATTGACTGACAGGTAAATAACTAGAGTTGATGAGTGCTATTAGAGAGGCACATACAAAACTCTTTTTTATTATATCATATTGGTTCACTGAAAGTTGTCTGGTGGCACATGCCTGTAATGCCAGCTACTCCAGAGGCTGAGGCAGGAGAATCACTTGAACCCAAAAGGCCAGGTGGCAGTGAGCTGAGATTGCACCATTGTACTCCACCCTGGGCAATGAGAGCGAAACTCCGTCTCAAAAAAAAAAAAAAAAAAGCAAAACTGTTGAAGTGGACTGAGTGTGGTAGCACATGCCTGTAGTCCCGGCTACTTGGGAGGCTAAGGCGGGAGGATACCTTGAGCCCAGGAGTTTGAATTGACAGTGAACTATGGACGGCCCTCTGTACTCTAGGCTGGATGACAAAGTGACACCCCCTTCTCTTTAAAAAAAAAAAAAAAGTAAACAAAAAATTGTCAAAGTGCATGGATTTACTTATAAAAGATTTGTAGAGAAAGAAGATAAGAGCCTTGGTATTCAAGGATTCCTGCAGAGAGTTAGAATTGTACTAGTTAGGATACAGTCAAGAAATAGAAACCATACCAATTATTTGAATAGAAAGAAACTTTAAAGAATGGTTAAGTAGGCCAGGCGTGGTGGCTCATGCCTGTAATCCCAGCACTTTGAAGTCAGGAGTTCGAGACCAGCTTGGCTAACATGGTGAAACCCTATCTCTACCAAAAATACAAAAAAATAAAAATAAAAATTAGCTGGACATGGTGGTGGGTGCCTGTAATCCCAACTACTCGGGAGGCTGAGGCAGGAGAATCACTTGAACCTGGGAGGCGGAGGTTGCAGTGAGCTGAGATTGCACCCCTGCACTCCAGCCTGGGTGACACAGCAAGACCCTGTCTTAATTAAAAAATATATATATTGGTTAAGTAGGTAACTGAAGAAAAAGAGAACAACCAAATTTTCATGGAGGTAGCAATTACAGAAAACAATTCCCTCACTGGGGCTGAGGGAAAAAAGGAAAGAGGCTGGATGGTTAAAACTTAGAAGTTTGGAGGAGGGCGTACATGTGAATGAAACTCAGACCACTCAGTGGCACTGACTAGATAATACTATTGTCTCTGGAGAAGGAAAGATGCAATGAAGGTGGTTCTGGAATAACTGCAGGCTGGATTCAGCTGCTGTCATAGAATGGCACTGCCACTGCCAGGATAAAGAATTGCTAAGGTGCTAGGCACAGTGGTGTGGGTCTGTAGTCCTAGCTACTCAGGAGATTGAGACGAGAGGGATCACTTGAGCTCAGGAGTTCAAGTCCAACCTGGGCATCATAGCAAGACTGTCTCTTAAAAAAAATAAATATTAAGAAGGAAGTACATTATATGAATAGGAAGGAGTGTATTATATGAATGGGAAACAGACAGGAAACTCGTAGGAAACAAAGAGGAAGGAGAAAATTCCTTCTTCCTGCAGCCTTGTTATCTCTTTCTAGTGTTCATTATTGGCAGAGCTTAATGGGGTTCAGCTACCAAAGCAAAAATGTGGTTTGCAGAGTCCAGGCCTAGTATTCTAAGGCAAAGTACAAGGTGGGTTTTGGAGCTGAAAGACAATAGTGAAATGACTGGTTTGGTTCATTCCTTTGGATACTTGGTGTCCAAACACCCTCTCCACGTTCTTGAACTCCCATAGAACAAAAAGAACTTTGTTTCTACCTAACAAGATCCAACAATCCTTCATTCATATACTTCATATAAACTAAGTCATTCTCAATTTGTCCCCAGTGTATGGAGATGGAAAGTTCCAATACTAAGTATACACATTTCTGGAAGACAGTCATACCATCTATCTCTGGGGATTGTTTATTTGTTTGTTTATTTATTTTTTTGAGACGGAATCTTGCTTTGTTGCCCAGGCTGGAGTGCAGTGGCATGATCTCAGCTCACTGCAACCTCCGCCTCCCGGGTTTAAGTGGTTCTTCTGCCTCAGCCTCCTGAGTAGCTGGGACTACAGGCGAGTGCTACCAGGCCCAGCTAAATTTTTTTGTATTTTTAGTAGAGATGGGGTTTCACTGTGTTAACCAGGATGGTCTGGATCTCCTGACCTCGTGATCCGCCTACCTCGGCCTCCCAAAGTGGTGGGTTTACAGGTGTGATCCACCGTGCCTGGCCTATTTATTTATTTTGAGACGAGGTCACACTCTGTTGCTTAAGCTGGAGTGCAGTGGCGTGATCTTGGCTCATTGAAACCTCCACCTCCCAGGTTCAAGTGATTCTCCTGTCTCAGTCTCCTGAATATCTGGGATTACACGCATAAGCCACCACGGCTGGCTAATTTTTGTATTTTTACTAGAAGCGGGGTTTTGCCATGTTGCCCAGGCTGGTCTTGAACTTCTTTCTCTCTCTTTTTGTTTTACTTTTTTTACTTTTGCCTCACTTCTCTTGTGAAATGAGTTCCTTGATCCAAGTGATGTTGTGCAGAATACTATGACATTGAATAAGCCATTCTGTAAGCTTACAGATGTGTTTTTGGCAGAAGTATTATGGTTTGGGAAGGTAAATTCATATTCAGAATACATGTTTATTCCAGTGAGGACAAATTTCTGCCCCTCCAGGATGGAAGAAGTATAGTGTAATCCACATGACACCATATAATTGGCTGGTGCCTTCAGGAATGGTGCCATGCTGGGGTCTTAGTGTTGGTCTCTGCTGTTGGCAGATTAGACACTCAGTCATAGCAGTGATCAACTGGGCCTTGACAAGGGAAAGTCCAGGTTATTGAGCCCCATGCATAGCCTCCAGCTCTGCCACTATAGCCACTTTGTACATGGATCCATTGAATAAGCACTTCATGGCTAGGGAAAGAGGTGGATTAACATTCAAAAAATGTGCCATTTTGACCACCTGGTTATTGAGAACCTCTTCTATAGCAGATTTTCTTTAGGGAACATTCACACAAGAGACAAGTATCTTCGTACTTTATGCTCATTCTGAAAGTTCCATCTTCTTCTCCAGGCCTCATTGTCACCAGTATATTTTTTTTTTAGTTTCACTCTGTTGCCCAGGCTGGAGTGCAGTGGCACAATCTTGGCTCACTGCAACCTCTGCCTCCCAGGTTCAAGTGATTCTCCTGCCTCAGCCTCTTGAGTAACTGGGATTACAGGCCACCATGCCTGGCTAATTTTTGTATTTTTTTTTTTTTTTTTGAGATGGAGTTTCGCTCTTGTTGCCCATGCTGGAGTGCAATGGCACGATCTCGGCTCACCACAACCTCTGCCTCCTGGGTTCAAGCGATTCTCTTGTCTCAACCTCCTGAGTAGCTGGGATTACAGGCATCCGCCACCACGCCCGGCTAATTTTGTATTTTTTTTCTGAAAACGGGGTTTCTCCATGTTGGCCAGGCTGGTCTCAAACTCCCGACCTCAGGTGATCCACCCTCCTCAGCCTCCCAAAGTGCTGGCCAACATGGTGAAACCCCGTCTTTAAAAAAAAAAAAAAATACATATATATATTATAAATATATTTGTGTGTATATATATGTATATATTTCTTCACATTAAACAATATATTGGGCTTTTCCCTTACATGTTCTGATTTAATTGGTCTGGAGTGGGACTTGGGCATTAGTATTTTTTTAAAGCTTCCTGGGTGAGTCTAATGTGCAGCCTGAGTTGAGAACCACTGATATAAAAGAAACCCAGGCATGGTAACTCACACCTATAATCCCAGCACTTTGGGAATCAGGCAGGAGGATTGCTTAAACCCAGGCGTTTGAGATTAGCCTGGGCAACATAACAAGACCCTGTCTCTACAAAAAAATTAGAAAATTAGCCAGGCATGGTGGCATGTACCTATAGTCTCAGCTACTCGAGAGGCTGAGTGGGAGGAACGCTTGAGCCCAGGAATTCAAGGCTGCAATGAGCTATATCACACCACTGCACTTTAGCCTGGATGTTGACCATGTCTCTAAACAAAACAAAAACAAAAGGAAAAACAAAACAAAACAAAAAAAAACAAGAAGCTAGAACTCCTTGAGTTTGGATGTGTACACATAGTTTAATGGAAGAAATAGAAAAGAATAATACCAATTATCCCAGGCAAATCACTACCCTGAACTGACTGAGTAGAAGGGCCATGGAAGGTGGACTCTGGGTTGGGGGTGCCTCCTGGTTAGTAATGCTATTGTGTCTACTCAGTCCTTATTCAGCTCACAACGCAGCTGAAGCTGGAGCAGTCTGTCCGTTGCCTCCTGGATGAGTGCCACAAAGAGGTCAGTAAATATCTATGGATTATTGAGATATCTCAGAGTCCTCAGTTGTCAGAGCTGGATCAAGCATTCTTTGAACAAATGAGAGATTGAAGTCTGTGAGGTCACTGAGTTGGTGGCGGAATCAGAGCTAAGGCTTGGGGCCACTGATCCTGTCCCAGTGTTCTTTATAGCTTTCTTCCTTTCCCTTTCTTTTTTTTTTTTTTTTTTTTTTTTTTTGAGGTGAAGTCTCGCTCTTGTCCCCCAGTCTGGAGTGCAATGGTGCGATCTCTGCTCACTGCAACGTCTGCCTTAAGGTTCAGGTGACTCTCTTGCATCAGCCTCCGGAGGAGCTGGGATTACAGGCGACTGCCACCATGCCCAGCTAATTTTTGCATTTTTAGTAGAGACGCAGTTTCACCATGTTGGCCAGGCTAGTCTCAGAACTCCTGACCTCAGGTAATCCACCCGCCTCGGCCTCCCAAAGTGCTGGGATTACAGGTATGAGCCACCATGCTTGGACTTCTTTCTTTCTTTTTTTTTTTTTTTTTTGAGACAGAGTCTCGCTCCATCACCAGGCACCAGGCTGGAGTGCAGTGGCGCAATCTGGTTCAAGCAATTCTCCTGCCTCAGCCTCTCGAGTAGCTGGGACTACAGGTGCGCGCCACCACACCCAGCTAATTTTTGTATTTTTTGTAGAGGTGGGGTTTCACCATGTTGGCCAGGATGGTCTCAATTTCTTGACCTCGTGATCCGCCCATCTCGGCCTCCCAAAGTGCTGGGATTACAGGAGTGAGCCACGGCGCCCAGCCTCTTTCTTTCTTTCTTTCTTTCTTTTTTTTTTTAGATAGAGTTTCGCTCTTGTTGCCCAGGCTGGAGTGCAATGGCACAATCTCGGCCCACCACAATCTCTGCCTCCCAGGTTCAAGTGATTTTCCTGCCTCAGCGTCCCGAGTAGCTGGGATTACAGGGATGTGCCACCACACCCAGCTAATTTTGTATTTTTAGTAGAGTCAGGGTTTCTCCATGTTGGTCTGACTGGTCTTGAACTCCCGACCTCAGGTGATCTGCCTGCCTCAGCCTCCCAAAGTGTGATCCCAGCTACTCAGGAGACTGAGGCAAGAGAATTGCACGAACCCCCCAGGAGATGGATGTTACAGTGAGCCAAGATCATGCCACTGTACCCCAGCCTGGGTGACAAAGCAAGACTCCAACTCAAAAAAAAAAAAGTCAGCAGTTAAAGAGCAGTGTTAGGACTAAAGAATAATATCAGAATAACTTTTCATTTATTTTGCAGAAGGAAGACAAATGTTTATCTTGTTAACACCATCACAAGCAACATTTCAGTATAAATTATATTTCAATTATGTCATAATTATTTTACATGTGATTAATGGATTGAATTTATAATTACATATATCAGTGCTTGTCTTTAAGATGAGCACTTAACATTTATTGAGCACATTGTATAGGCTAGGCAGTGTATTAGGTGTTTTATATGCAGTATCTCATTCAGTCCTATCAACCCGGTAAAGCTGTTACTATTATTGTTACCCACAAGAGTTAAGAATCTTGCCAAAAGTGGTATGGCTAGTCAATAGAAAAGGTAAAATGTGGACTATTGACTCTCTCTGTAAAGCATGAAGCATAGTGCCTGGTATATAGAGAATGTTCAGTAATAGTAGTTATAATAACAATGGTAATTTTTTTCTTAAGAATTTTATTGAAAAAATTCTCTTCAGTTATCAAAAGAATGTACTTCTATTCCCCCTCTATTAACAAATTAGAAAATACAAAAACCTAATATAATTACAAAAAAAATACAAAATTTTTACTAGGTGCTTTGCATAAGACTACCACATTTCACCTAAAGATAATTTTTTTTTTTTGAGATGGAGTCTCATTCTGCCACCCAGGCTGGAGTGCAGTGGCATGATTTCGGCTCACTGCAACCTCAGTCTTCTGGGTTCAAGTGATTCTCCTGCCTCAGCCTCCTGAGTATCTGGGATTACAGGCATGGGCTACCAGACCCCACTAATTTTTGCAATTTTAGTAGAGACAGGGTTTCACCATGTTGGCCAGGTTGGTCTCGAACTCCTGACCTCAGGTGATCTGCCCTCCTTGGCCTCCCAAAATGCTGAGATTACAGGCTTGAGCCACTGCATCCAGCCAGTATTGTGTTTTTTTTTTTTTACATTGAATCAGTGTTCTGTCTTTATGACATTTCAAACTTTTGTCCTCCAGTTTCTGGTTCTATAGGGGTGAAAATATGCTAATTTTAATCAGTTTAACAAACATGCACTGAGCTAGGTACTGAGGACTGTGAGAGGACTCAGGAAAGGGACTTATGTCCCTTTCCTCCGGGGAGTTCCCAGTCTGATGGGGGCATTGGACACTAAGCTAAAAAAGCTGATTGCTGACTGTGGTGAGAGACACATGCAACACGCCTGTGTGGGTAGGGCAGGATCACTTTTGGTGGGAGATCTGTCCTGATCCTAATTGACAGAGTGGAGCATATTCACTTTCTGTAGCTATGTAATATGCCCTCCATGCGAGGCAGCCTGGCTACCCTGACTCTTCTTGGCAAGTTGGTGGATGCCATCCCTGCTCTGGCAGACCAGCTTGTAATGGAGCACGGTGAGTGATCTGTGGCAGGAGCTGCCACTACCCCTTTTACCTGCTTTTATCATACTGCCACCTGGGTGGCCCATTCATTCTGTATACCTGGGATGACATTACTTTCCTACTCTAGCCTTCAGTTTCCCCATTTGCAAAATATGCTGTATGTTGGTCAGTTTGAAAAAGGTCAGATTTCTGACTCTATTCTTGGACTATTACCATTCATTCTTTAACACAAATTAATTAAGTACCTACTATGAACCTTCCTTTTGGATGGAAGGAGGAATTCTGGAATATAGAAGCACTTTTTTCTATCAGTGAAATGCAAATAAATATCTCACAGAGGATTTACCAAAGGGTAAATAACTTCTTTAAGTTGGTTTCCCTTTTTAAAAAAAAAAATAATAATAATAATAATAATTTTTTGAGAGAGTCTCTCTGTGTCACCCAGGCTGGAGTACAGTGGTGTGATCTTGGCTCACTGCAACCTCTGCCTCCCAGATTCAAGTGATTTTTCTGCTTCAGCCTCCCCAGTAGCTGGAATTAAAGGTGTCCACCGCCATGCTGGGCTCATTTTTTTTTTGTATTCGGAGTTTTGCTCTGTTGCTCAGGCTGGAGTGCAGTGCTGTGATCTTGGCTCACTGCAACTTCCACCTCCCAGGTTCAAGTAATTCTCCTGCCTCAGCCTCCTGAGTAGCTGGGACTACAGGTGTGTGCCACCACACCTGGGTAGTTTTTGTATTTTTAGTAGAGACGTGGTTTCACCATGCTGGCCAGGCTGGTCTTGAACTCCTGATCTTGTGATCCGCCCACCTTGGCCTCCCAAAGTGCTAGGACTACAGGCATGAGGCACCGTGCCTGGCCTAATTATTATTATTATTGTTACTATTATTTTGAGATGGGGTCTTGCTCTTGTTACTCAGGCTGGAGTGCAGTGACTCAATCTCGGCTCACTGCATCCTTCACCTCCCAAGTTCCAGTAGCTGGGATTACAGATGCCCGCCACCACGTCTGGCTAATTTTTGTACTTTTAGTAGAGACAGGGTTTTGCCACATTGGCCAGGCTGGTCTTGATCTCCTGACCTCAGGTGAACCGCCCACTCAGCTTCCCTAGGTGCTGGGATTACAGGCATGAGCCACTGCACCTGGCCATTATTACTATTTTTTAGAAACCAGGTCTCACTATGTTGAGGAGGTTGGTCTCAAACTGCTGGCCTCAAGTGATCCTCCTGCCTTGGCTGAGGATTATAGGAATGAGCAATCACACCTGACCTTTTCTTTTTTTTTTTTTTTTTTGAGACAGAGTCTTGCTCTGTTGCCTGGGCTGGAGTGCAGTGTGGTGGCATGATCTTGGCACACTGCAATCTCTGCCTCATGGGTTCCAATGAGTCCTCCTGCCTCAGCTTTCCAAGTAGCTGTGATTACAGGTGGGTGCCAGCATGCCCAGCTAATATTTTTTTTTTTTTTTGAGACAAAGTTTCACTTTTGTTTCCCAGGCTAGAGTGCAATGGTGTGATCTTGGCTCCCTGCAACCTCTGCCTCCTGGGTTCAAGCGATTCTCCTGCCTCAGCCACCCAAGGAGCTGGGATTTCAGGTGCCCATCACTGTGCCCAGCCAAGTTTTTTGGTATTTTTAGTAGAGATGGGATTTCACCATGTTGGCCAGGCTGGTCTTGAACTCCTGACCTCAGGTGATCTGCCTGCCTCGGCCTCCCAAAGTGTTGGGATTACAGGCGTGAGCCACTGCGCCCGGCCTAATTTTTGTATTTTTAGTAGCGGCAGGGTCTCACCGTATTGGTTAGGCTGGTCTCAAACTCTTGACCTCAGATGATCCTTCTGCCTTGGCCTTCCCAAGTGCTGGGACTACAGGTGTGAGTCACTCTGCCCAGTTTGGTTTTCCCTTTAGATTAAGCATGCAGAAAACATTTATTGTGGGGGATTATAGGGACTTACCGTTACTACCCCATTGGGAATGATAGATTGGAGTTTCATATAGCAATTGACATTGTGAAAATTTCCCTGGCTCTTTGGTTGTTTTCTGAGCAGGCAACCTGATGGACCATCTGTTGAGAGGCTTACTATACCCCAATGAGGGCATAAAAGCTTCTGTCTGTTACCTTTATGGGAAGCTGTACTCCTCACCAGTGGCAGCTGAGATGCTTTCAGGACACTTCCGGGAGAAGCTTTTTCCCCCTCTTCCTTTCCATCCTGGATGGTGCCCAGACAAAGGAGCTGCAGATTAACTGCTTGGGTAAGACATGAAGCTGGAGAAAAAAAGGGAGAGTAAGTTTTTGATATTTTGTTAGAGTACTTGAGATATTGGGTTCTCTAGTAGTGGGGAAGTTTGCTGTTTTGCAAAAGATAGAAGCCACAAGGTTTGGGAGATGAGAGGCACACTGTGTGAAAGATACCTAGAGTTAGTATGACTTCTTAAGAATGCTGCCTTTGGAGGAAAATAGGAAGGAAAGTGGGACAGCAATTTTTTCTGCCTTTTGTCTTTACTGCCTGCCCTGGTGCATCCTGTACTTGCTGCCAAGTTAATCTTTACATTGTATGGCTCACATCCTGTCACTTTCTTAAGTCAGAAATTCTTCCATGGTTCCCTCTGGCCTCCAGGGTAAAGCCCAGGTGTCTTAGTACATTTTATGCTGCTGTAACAAACAGTATACCACAGACTAGGTAATTTATAATGAAGAACTTGTTGGTTCAGAAATTTTTTGTTTCACAATTCTGGAACCTAGGAAGTTCAAGATCAAGAGGCTGGCATTTGGTGAAGTCCTTCTTGCTCTGTCATTCCATGGTGGAAGGGCAAAGAGAGGGCGAGAGAAAAGGCTAGAGGGGGACTGAACTTGTCCTTTTGTTGTTGTTGTTGTTGAGATGGAGCCTTGCTTTGTTGCCCAGCTGGAGTGCAATGAGGCAGTCTCAGCTCTCCACCTCCTGGGTTCAAGCGATTCATCTGCCTCAGCCTCCTGAGTACCTGGGATTATAGGTGCCTACCACCACATTCGGCCAATTTTTGTGTTTTTAGTGGAAACAGGGTTTCACCATGTTGGCCAGGCTGGTTTCAAACTCCTGACCTCAGGTGACACACCCATCTCACCCTCCCCAAGACCTGGGATTACAGGGGTGAGCCACTGTGCCTGGTCTGAACTTGTTCTTTTAGAGGAGCCCACTCTCATGATAACAAACCCACTCCAATGGTGATGGCATTAATTCATTCATGAGGGTCCAAACCCCAGACTCATGACCCAAACACCTCCCATAGGCCCCAGCTCCCAATACCGCTGCACTGGGGATTAAGTTTCCAACATGTGACTTTGGGGGACACATTCAAACCATAGTGCTAGGTTTCTCTGCTTGTATTTGAGGCTCTTTAGGAGCCCCAGTATAACCTTTTAGCTTCCTCTCCTGCTATGTTTTTTTACATGAATACATGAAGTCTATCAACTGTTCTGAGCAGGGAGATTTCTTATTTTGTACAGACAGATGGGCACTGTGATTGGTGCCTGGGTGAGGGCCTGTTCTCAGGTAGGAGCTGTAGAGAAAAGCATAGTCTATAGTCTATCGGTGACAGCAGCTTCTTTTTTTCTTTTCTTTTTATTTTGTTTATTTATTTATTTATTTATTTATTTTACGAAGTCTCATTCTGTCACCAGACTGGAATGCAGTGGTGCAATCTTGGCTAACCACAACCTCTGCCTTCTGGGTTCAAACTATTCTCCTGCCTCAGCCTCTTGAGTAGCTGGGACTACAGGTGCGTGCCACCACTCCCAGCTAATTTTTTTGTATTTTTAGTAGAGACAGGATTTCACCATGTTAGCCAGGATGGTTTCCATCTCCTGACCTCGTGATCCACCTGCCTTGGCTTCCCAAAGTGTTGGGATTACAGGCATGAGCCACCATGCCTGGCCAGCTTCTTTTCAAAATTTGGATCAGGAGCTCTGTTAAGAATAATCTAGCCATATATAGTGACCATTCATTCTATACCAGGCCCCGTGCTGGGCTCTGAGGTCACAGATTATCAAATCTAAGCTTTATCTTGAGGGAGCCCACAGTCCAGTATAGAAGACACACGTGGACAACTAGAGTCTAGCGCGATGAGTGCTATCTTGGAAGTGCACAGCACAGGGTAGGAGCAGGGGACAGGAGAAGCTTCCTAAAGGAAAGGATGCCTGGACTGAGTCCTAAATTGATGGGAGGGGAGGAAGGCAGAAGCATGGGCCAAAGCACAAAGTATGAAGCAGCCTGTATCTACGGTAACTTGGGAGCTGGGCAGTATTGGAGTTAGTGCATATAGAACAAAAGGGGGCAAGTATGGGCCCTAAGGTGAGACCCTGGGCAGTCCTACAGCTCACCCGGCCATAGCAGAGGGAAATCTCAGTGATAATAGTGGGAATTCCCACTTTTATTTTTTTTAATTTTTATTTACTTATTTATTTTGACACAGGGTCTTGTTCTGTCACCCAGGCTAGAGTGCAGTGGTATGATCACAGCTCATTACATCCTTGACCTCCAGGGCTTAAGCAATCCTCCCACCTCAGCCTACTGAGTAGCTGGGACCACAGCCTGCACTACCATGCCTGGCTAATTTAAAAAAAATTTTTTTATAGAGTCTAGGTCTCACTGTATTGCCCAGGCTAGTCTCAAACTGCTGAACTCAAGGGATCCACGTGCCTTGGACTTCCAAAGTGCTGGGATTATAGGCATGAGCTACCACACCCAGCCAGAATTCCCATTTTTAAATGCCACCTCTTTTTTTTTTTAATTTTTTTTTTCCTTTTAAAAATGTTGGTCAGGTTGGTCTTGAACTCCCCACCTCAAGTGATCCGCCCGCCTTGGCCTCCAAAGTGCTTGGATTACAGGCGTGAGCCACCACACCCGGCCTACCACCTCTTTTTTTTAATAAAAAAAAAATTAACCCTATGCATGTTTGTCAAGCCTGAGGGCCTCTTTCATCCTGATCAAGGGGAATGCTAACCTTCTCTCTTTTCATACAATACTTTATTTATTTATTTGAGATGGAGTCTCAAACTGTCACCCAGGCTGGAGTGCAGTGGTCTAATCTCGGCTCACTGCAACCTCTGCCTCTCGGGTTCCAGCGATTCTCCTGCCTCAGCCTCCCAAGTAGCTGGGACTACAGGCATGTGCCACCACGCCCAGCTAATATTTATATTTTTTAGTAGAGATGGGGTTTCACCATGTTGGTCAGGCTGGTCTCGAACTCCTGACCTTGTGATCTGCCCGCCTCGGCCTCCCAAAGTGCTGGGATTACAGGCATGAGCCACTGCCCCTGGCTCCATACATTTTAAAGTCCTCCTCTTCTCTGGAGCCTTTCCTTCCTACCCTCTCCCTGCAGCCAGGGGTGTAGTCACATCCTTTGGATCCTTCAAGCACTATGGGTCTTATATTCTGTTATATATCATCTTATTCATTTGCTTTACAACCCAAGATCCTTATAAGCTCTTATGAGGTGCATACCACCATGCCAGGCTACTTTTTGTATTTTTTTTAGTAGAGTAGGGGTTTCACTATGTTGACCAGGCTGGTCTTGAACTCCTGACCTCAAGTGATACACCTGCCTTGGCCTCCCAAAGTGCTGGGATTACAGGTGTGAGCCACTGTGCATGGTCTTGTCTGACTTGTTTTTGTGTCTGTTTTTCCCGCAGAAGTGTATGCCACCTTTGTCAGTCAAAAAATATTTGAATTTCTGCTGTGTGTCAGGAACTGTGCCAGGTGATTGATGATGTTATGGTGAAAAAACTCACATTATTCCTGCCCTCATGAAGCTCATAGTTGAGTGGGGCAGTTGGGCTATGTTTATCTTGCTTACTCTTGCATCCCTAGACCGTTAGGCCTAGCACTTACTGGGCTCTCACTAGATCTGTATGGAAGAGAGATGGGTGTGAAAAGCAAATTGGTGCTTAAGGATTCTAACCATCCTTTATATCTATGGAGACATGAAAAAGTTCCTCTGGGGATGTCTGAGGAGCTATCTTGGGAATATGCTGCCTGTGTTCCTTTCTTTTTACTTCCCAATCTCTTTGTTTCCCAGGTTTGCTGAGGCAGCTGTTGAAGTATGATCTCTTTGTGTCCACGATCATGAACAAGGTTGCACTAGGAGAAAGTGCTAAGATGTTGAGGGGCACCCAGGAGATCCCTCACTGCCCTTGGTGCTCAAAAAGGTAATTGTCTTGTGATTCCTAGTCTCTAGGTTAAATAACAAGGGGAACTAAGTGCTTCTTGGGTCTTGTCTTCATCTACCACTCCTATCTCAGATTTCCAAGTGTTTTCTTACTGGGCAAAACAATACACTGGCTGGGAGCGGTGGCTCATTTCTGTAATCCCAGCACTTTGGGAGGCTGAGGCAGGCGAATCATGAGGTCAGGAGTTCGAGACCAGTCTGGCCAATATGGTGAAACCCCATCTCTACTAAAAAATACAAAAAAATTAGCCAGGCATGGTGGTGCGCACCTGTAGTCCAGCTGCTTGGGAGGCTGAGGCAGGAGAATCCCTGGAACCTAGGAGGCAGAGGTTGCAGTGAGCACAGATCGTGCCACTGCAATCCAGCCTGGGAGACAGAGCAAGACTCTATCTCAAAAAAAAAAAGAGAGAAAGAAAGAAATTAGGTTTCTTTCCGGGTATGGTGGATCACGCCTGTAATCCCAGCACTTTGGGAGGCCTATGCGGGTGGATCACGAAGTCAGGAGTTCAAGACCAACCTGGCCAAGATGGTGAAACCCCATCTCTACCAAACTACAAAAATTAGCTGGGTGTGGTGGTGGACACCTGTAATCCCAGCTACTCGGTAGGCTGAGGCAGGAGAATCGCTTGAACCCAGTAGGTGGAGGTTGCAGTGAGCCAAGCTCATGCCACTACACTCCAGCCAGGGTAACAGAGTGAGACTCCATCTCAAAAAAAAAAAGAAAGTAGGTTTCTTTTTATGTGTAAATTTTTTTTTTAAGAGTTGAGGTCTCGCTCTGTATACCCAGGCTAGAGTGCACTGGCACAATCACAGCTCACTGCAGCCTCTCAACCTCCTGGGTTCAAGCGATCCTCCTGTTTCAGCTTCCTGAGTAACTGAGACTACAGGTGTTTGCCATGATGCATGGCTAATTTTTAATTTTTTGTAGAGACAGGGATCTTTCTATGTTGTCTGGGCTGGTCTCAACTCCTGGACTCAAGTGATCCTCCCACCTTGGGCTCCAAAGTGCTGGGATTACAGGTATGAGCCACTGCACCCAGCCTCAGTTGTAAATTCTTATCTCTGCACTTCCCCTTCACATCTGGGCTGCCTGAAAATGGAGAATACTTATAGCAACAGAGACAAAGTTACCTCAGTGCTTTAGGGATCAGCTTCTCAGGTTGGTACTGAGAATTGTCTTTATCTGGACCCTGCTCATCCCTTCTGCCTCACTTTCCTGTCTCTTCCACCACACAGCCCAGTTCTCCAGCCACATGCAGTCTCTCCCTGGTCCTGCATATGCTAGGTCATCCTGTCTCAGTGCCTGTGTAGTTGCTCTTCCTCTGCCTATAGGGCTTTTTCTCCTCTCCTTGTCTGCTGATCTGAGTCAGGCTTTAAGCCTATGAGGCTCCCACGTCACCCTGGCTCCTTTCGGCAGAATGTGACCCACTGTCACAGTGCCTACCTCATACCATATTGTGATTGACTGGCTGGGAGCTCCTTCAGGGCAGGACCTAAGTCTGGCATCTCTCCCCCAGTGCTCGACGCAGGGGCTGGCAGAGCTGCAAACCCTCACTCTGGGGCTCTGTCTGCAGCAAGGAAGAGGAGGAGGAGCTCTGGTTAGAAGTGAGAAGGGGACAGTTGAGGATGGGTAAAAGCCAGAGCAAACTGCTCTTCGTTTCTCTGTGATGACTTTAGAATGGTCTATGCAAGGCCTATAAACTCTGGGGAGCAAGTCCTATGTCTCTGAACCAGAAAATCTCATGCCAGGTCCCTTGCTATGTTAATTTCTCTGTTGCCATCCTGGAGTCCATGTTAACTTGTGGTTAGAACATTCAATCCTGGGTCCAGCAGGGGCATGAGTACTTACAAAAAGGGTCTGTGGCCTCACAGAACACCAAGGCAGCATGGGGATGGGAGCGGCAGATGTTGAAGAGCGCTACCCTGGGGTGAGAGAACTTTGTAGAGATGGAAATCTTGGCTTAAAGGTCCCAGCTTTCATCAATATGTGGAGAATATTCTATTCGCAATTGTGGATGATCAGGGTTTTATTTTACTACAGCCACCAGTGGGTTTGGGACTAGGGAAGGTAAGTGAGGCACTTGCCTTGGGTGTAAAATTAAATGAGTGCTAAAGAAACTCAGCAATCAAGAGAACTAATATCTTTAGGTATCAAAATTAATGCGAAAAATTACTGATGAACAAAATATCAAAATTTTAAATAAAGATAAGATTGGTATGTGTTCTCCATTCTGACATTTTTGAAATTGTGAATCTAATGCTATTTTCTGCTTTTGGCGGAAGATCAACATTTTTCTCCAAAATTCAGGTCCTTGGGAATATGTTCTCAATGTTTGTGTTCCTACTGTGGCAATCATGATTCATTTATTTGGTCAAATCCCTACCAAGCATAATGTAATGTGTCAGTCACTGTGTTGGGCACTGTAAATACCATGTTATGAAAACAGACATGTTTCTTGCCCTTACAGATTGTTACACATGCTGTGAAGGAAATAAAGGGGAGATCGTAGCAGATAAAGCCATCTACAGGTTGAATGGTAGGGCAGGACCTCTTTGAAGGGCTGACATTTGAGCTGACATTTAAAGAATTAATATGAAATGGGCCAGGCATGGTGGCACATGCCTGTAATCCTAGCACTTTGGGAGGCCAAGGCAGGTGGATCACTTGAGGAGTTGACCAGCCTGGCCAAAACCCCATCTCCCAGTAAAAAACAAAACAAAACAAAACAAAACAAACACACACACAGAACAAGACACAAAAAATTAGTTTTTATGGTTTGTGCACAGTGGCTCACACCTGTAATTCCAGCACTTTGCAAGGCCAAGGTGGGCGGATCACTTGAAGTCAGGAGTTCGAGACCAGCCTGGCTAACATGGTGAAATCTTGTCTCTTCTAAAAATAGAAAAAATTGTGTGGTGGTGCATGCCTGTAATCCCAGCTACTCGAGAGGCTGAGGTGGGAGGATTGCTTGAACCTGGGAGACGGTGTTCTTTGAGTACCCCTGGTTGATTTTACATTGTGTTCTTTCCTTATTTTTCTCACCTGCTGCTGTTCACAGAGACCCTTTCCCATAATCCATAACTGCTCTTCTGAGCACCATCCTTGTGCCTGGTGCCATGTGGGACAGAAAGGATCAGAAATAGGCTATTGTCTTGAGGCACCTAGGTTAGTTTTTGTGGTCCTGTTGGTGGTGTGACTGAGGTACTTTTTGCTGCCTGTTTCTCCAGCTTCTCCTCTCTAGAGATGAAACCCTGCAGGTGGCCAGTGCTCACTGTATAACTGCTGTGCTTGTCCACTCCCCCAGAGAAGTATGCCCTCGCCTTCATCCATGCTGACATTCCAGGTAGGGGAGCCCTTTAACTTTTTCCTCCCTATACTAGAAGGATGGGGTGGTGACAGGTTCAATTGTGTATGACAGACTCTATGAAGTATGTCTCATAACATCCTAATCCTATTGCTACAGATTTCTTGTATGACCTTGAGCAATTTGTTACTGATTTTTGTCATTTATTTGGTCATCTAGGAATAAAAAGCTAATGTAGCATGGTGGAAAGACCTGTGGACCAGGAAGGCAACAGGAAGCAATATTTTTCAAGGACTGCTATGAGCAGGGATATATGCCCTGAGGTGCATTGCAAATGTTACCACACTTAGGTCTTCACCTTTACTATTTTATAGATAAGGAAGTTGAGGCTCAGAGAACGAAAGAATTGGCAAGCCTAGTCAAGTCAAGTCTCTCTGACTAAAAACTTTTTCCTTCATCCATGCCACTGCCCATTCTGAGAATTAGGAGATGTAAGTTCCAATCCCACTTCTTTCACTACTAGTGCCTCTTCTCTGGGACTCAGTTTCCCTATCTGTTAAAAAGCAGAGGTTAAACCATAACCAAGGGCACTTTCCAGGTTTATTAGTGAATTGATGATCATGACTCATGGAGAGGGTAAATGAACAGATGAAGTAGCAAGAGTAAGGTGATGAATAAATCCAAGTCCTTAGCATCAGTTAAGGGATTGTGATCACATTGCTGTCATTTATTGTTTTCTCATCCTCTCCCCTGTCAGAGTTCCTCTTTGAGCATCTTTCCTCTCCCAGTGAAGTGCTCGTCTGGTCCAGCTACAACTGCTTGACACTCCTGGCAGAAGAGCCACAATTTTTTTCCAAGTGCCACACGGTGTATGGTTCGTAGTAAGGGTCCTGTACTAGCTTTGGGTTGGGTGGACAGCAACTTGCAGTTAGGTAGCAGCAGCAGTGATCGGGGGGCTAGCTCCATCTTGGAGGGGAGTGCTGAGTCTAGACATTTCCATCAGTCCAAACTCATTACCAGATTTCATATGCAAGTATTGATATTCAAATATTCTGCTGTTCACTGACTATCAGAAGTATGTACGTTTAGACTCTTCAGCAAGGGAAAGACACTTCTCTTAGCCCCTAAATGAATTACTGTTGCATTTTAACAACAACTCTAAACAATGTTATGCAACCTTAGATTTAGTTCTTTCCCATGCCCCAGATAGCTAACCATCCAGGTAGTCTCTAAGTTTTGGTAATTTATTCTTTCAGAGTTTCTTGAAACCATCCCTTCCTTGTCGGGGACTTTTTATATCATATCTAGATTTTTAGAGCAGGCACATTCAATCATTCATTTTATATTCCTAGTTTATACCAGGCACCAGGTTGGAAACTGGAGATTTAGAGATAACAAATAACATACTCCTTGCCCTCAGAAAAAGGAGAGAGATCCAAGCGGGAAATTTCCTTATGAGCTGATTAGAGTTCTGCTAGAGGGAAGCACAGGAGCTGTGGGGGCTCAGGAGAGGTTCACAGCTCTGTCTGAGTGGATCAGGGAAGGCTTTTTGGAGGAGTAGGGTTTTAACCTGATTCTCCAAGGAGGAATAGGAGTATGCCAAGTAGAGAAAATATGGCTTGGTCAGTAGGTGTTCACTGACAACCTCTAGCGCCAGGGACTGTGCTATGGCTGGTGCTGGGTGTTGGAGAAACAGGTGAATCAGATGAAGGCCAGGCCTTAAAGATCTCACAGTCTGGTCCCATTAGCTCAACCTTGTCAGGGTTCCTCTGTGAGTGGCCTCCAACTGATACATGCTGTCCAGAGTCTGTCACCTCTCCTGGGTGGGCAGTGAAGGAACAAGGGAGCAGTGATCCCTGGCCTCTGTCATGTTATCCTATGGTAGGGATTGAGGCAGTGGTGAGGAGCCTGCAGGCAAGTCTGAAGATGAACAACACAGAGCTGCACAAGCAGGGTCTGCTGCTTTTCACTGAAATCCTGACCCGGTGAGCAAAGTGGTGGAACATGAAGCTTGTTGGGGCCAGACTGCAGAAGTAAAAGTGGGCTTTTATTCCTGGTGGGGTCAGTGATAGGAGTTCTCCTACTCATTTCTCATTTACCATTTCTCAGGCAGCCAGAGGAGATCAAGCTGTTCACAAGCTCAGCCATGTGCAGAGATGCTGGCTGTGCCCTCCAAGAAGCAGTTAGCAGCCCTGTGCTGGAGGTGGCTGCTGAGGCTGTAAAGGCCACTTCTGCTTTTCTGAGGTGAGAGACCCAGGGAGGCTGAAATTTCCATCCCTGCATGTACCTAAGGGCCTGTCAAGGCCAGGGGAGCTAATATTTAAGTATCTATAGATTACTTATAATACCTAATATAGTTGGCCCTCCATAATTGTGGGTTCCACATCCATGGATTCAACCAACCATAGACTGAAGTTTTTTTTTTTTTGGTGGGGGGATGGAATTTTGCTCTTGTCACCCAGGCTGGAGTGCAATGGTGCGATCTCGGCTCACTGCAACCTCTGCCTCCTGGGTTCAAGTGATTCTCCTGCCTCAGCCTCTCAAGTAGCTGGGATTACAGTCGTGCGCTACCACACCTGGCTAATTTTTGTTTATTATTATTTTGACATGGAGTCTTACTCTGTTGCCCAGGTTGGAGTGCAGTGGTGCGATCTCGGCTCACCACAACCTCTGCCTCCCGGGTTCAAGTGATTCTTCTGCCTCAGCCTCCCGAGTAGCTGGGATTACAGGTGTGCACTACCATGACTGGCTAATTTTTGTATTTTTAGTAGAGATGGGGGTTTTGCCATAGTTGGTCTGGATGGTCTCGAACTCCTGACTTTGTGATCCGCCTTCCTCAGTCTCCTAAAGTGCTGGGATTGCAGGTGTGAGCCACCATGCCCAGCAATTTTTGTATTATTAGACGGAGTTTCACCATGTTCACCAGGTTGGTCTCGAATGCCTGACCTCAGGTGATTCTCCTGGCTCAACCTCCCAAAGTGCTGGGATTACAGGTGTGAGCTACTGCACCTGGCTGAAAATATGTTTTAAAAAATGGATGATTGTGTCTGTATTGAACATGTACAGACTTTTTTCTTGTTATTATTCCCTAAACAATATAGTATATGCTGGCATGGTGGCTCACACCTGTAATCCCAGCAATTTGGGAGGCCGAGGTGGGTAGATCACCTGAGCCCAGGAGTTCAAGACCAGCCTGTATGACATGAAAAACCTGTCTCTACTAAAAATACAAAAACTAGCCAGGTATGATGGTGAACACCTGTAGTTCCAGCTACTTGGAGGCTGAGGTGGGAAGCAGAGGTTGCAGTGAGCTGAGATCACACCACTGCACTCCAGCCTGGGTGACGGAGAGAGACCTTGTCCCCTCTCCCCCGCAAAAAAAGAAAAAAACCCGGCCAGGCACAGTGGCACATTGGCACATTGGCACATTCCTGTGATCCCAGCACTTTGGGAGGCTAAGGCAGACGTATCACTTGAGGTCAGGAGTTTGAGACCAGCCTGGCTGTCCAATGTGGTAAAACCCCATCTGTACAAAAAATACAAAAAATTAGCTGGGCATGGTGTCATGTGCCTGTAGATCCAGCTGCTGAGGAGGCTGAGGCACAAGAATTGCTGAAGAGGTTGTAGTAAGCCAAGATTGCGCCACTGCACCCAGCTTGGGTGACAGAGCAAGGCTGTGTCTCAAAAAAAAAAAAATACACCCAAAGAATATAATAACTATTTATATAGCATTTGCACTGTATTAGGTATTATATGTAATCTAGAGATGATTTAAAGTATACTGGAGGACCAGTGCGGTGACTCACGCCTGTAATCCCAGCACTTTGTGAAGCCAAGGCAAGTGGATCACCTGAGGTTGGGATTTTGAGACCAGCCTGGCCAACATGGTGAAACCCCATCTCTACTAAAAATAATAAAAATTAGCTGGGTGTGGTGTCACACACCTGTAATCCCAGCTACTCAGAAGACTGAGATAGGAGAATTGCTTCAACCTGAGAGATGGAGGTTGTAGTAAGTGGAGATCACGCCACTGAACTCCAGCCTGGGCAACAGAGTGAAACTCTGTCTCAAAAAATAAAATAAATAAAATATGCTGGAGGATGTGCATAGGTTATATGCAAATAGTATACCATTTTATATAAGGAGCTTGAGCATCCTGATTTTGGTATCTTCAGGGGTCCTAGAACCAATTCCCTGCAGATACTGAGGGATGACTATGCAATGTCAATGCAATGTAGGCGGGGCTCTGTGGCTCATGCCTATAATCCCAGTAGTTTGGGAGGCTAAGGTGGGCGGACCACCTGAAGTCAGGAGTTCAAGGCCAGCCTGGCCAACATAGTGAAACCCCATCTCTATTAAAAAAATAAGACTATCTGGGCATGGTGGCACACACCTGTAATCCCAGCTCCTCAGGAGGCTGTGGTAGGAGAATCATCTGAGCCCAGGAGGTGGAGGTTGCAGTGAGCTAACATCTTGCCATTGTACTCCAGCCTGGGTGACAGAGTGAGACTCCATCACAAACAATCAAAAACATTAAAGCAATATAAATAGTTGTTATGCTGTATTTTACATTTTGTGTTTTTTTGTTTGTTTGTTTGTTTGTTTTGAGATGGAATCTCGCTCTGTCACCCAGGCTAGAATGCAGTGGCATGATCTTGGCTCACTACAACTGCAGCCTCCCAGGCTCAAGCAATTCTTTTGCCTCAGTTTCCCGAGTAGCTGGGACTACAGGCATGCACCACCATGGCCAGCTAATTTTTGTATTTTTAGTAGAGAATAGGGTTTCGCCACGTTGGCCAGGCTGATCTCGAACTCCTGACCTCAGGTAATCTACCTGCCTTGGCCTCCCAAAGTGCTGGAATTATAGGCGTGAGCCACTGTTCCTGGCCTGCATTTTGTATTATTTTTTATTGTTGTATTATTATTTTTTATAGGTTTTAATAAATATTTTTGGTCCATGGATGCAGAACCCACAATATAGAGGGCCAAATTATACTTCCAAAGTGTTATATTATCATGTCTTTTGTATTTTCTCTGTTTTGAATTTTTATCTTGAAAGAAAATTCTCTTTCATTTTGGTAAGGAGTAGCAGAAGTAACTATTTGTCGACTCCATCATCTTTAACCAGAAGCTGGCAGCTCTTTAACACCTATGAACTCCAGCCTCTAGCCCTGGTTCTCTCTTTTTTTTTAAATACAACTTTTCTAAAATATTTCTCCTGTGTAATAGCCCTGGTTCTCTTACTGTAGTTTCTCCTTCAATGCTCTCAGTCACTCACAGAGCTTCAGCTACTAGCTATATGTTGATAATGCTTAAATCTATAGTTCATGCCTAAAATGCCTGTATTAGTTTCCTATTGCTACAGAAACAAATTACTGCAAACTTGGTGGCTTAAAACAACAGAAATTTGCCTTGTCATGGTTCTAGGGGCCAGCAGTCCAAAATCAATATCACTAAGAGGAAATCAAGGTATCAGCAGGTCCACACTCCCTTTGGAGCTTCTAATAGGGAACGCTTCCTTGCCTCTTCCAGCTTCTGGTGGCTCTGGGAGTTCCATGACTTATGGTCATATCACTGCAATCACTGCCTCTTGACCACATTATGTTCTTTTCTCTTGATGTGTATAATCTCCCTCTGCCTTTTCTCTCTCTTTTCTTTAAAATTTTTTTTTCTTATTTTTTGTAGAGATGGGGTTCTTGCTACATTTCCCACGCTGGTCTTGAACTCCAGGCCTCAAGTGATTCTCCCACTTTGGCCTCTCAAAGTACTGGGATTACAGACATGAGCCATTATGCCTGGCTGCCTCTCTCTTATAAGGATACTTGTGATGGCATATAGGGGACCACCTGAATAATCCAGGATAATGCCTTTATCTCAAGATTCTTAATTTAGTCCTATCTGTGAAAACTTTACTATAGAAAATAACATTCACAGGTTCCAGAGATTAGGACCTGGTATCTTTGGGTACCACCATTCAGCCCACTATAGTGTTTTCCTGAACTCCAGACCACATTTTCAACTGCCTGCTGCTTTATTCCAGAAACTTCAATCTCAATTTGTCCATGCTACTAGCATAGAGATAAAAACAACCAATTTGGGATCTAAAGAATTAGATTTGGGTCCCTGGCTCCACAAGCAGTACTCAGTCACTTCTTGCTTATTCCTCTGGTCTGCTTTCTGTTTCTTGAACACATCAAACTTATTCCTGCCATAATTGTTCTCTCTGCCCAAAATATTATTCCCTTAAATCTTTGTGTGACTGCGTTTTTCTCATCATTCAAGTTTCATTCAGAATTTGCTTTCCTAATTGACCTTATCAGACTACTATAGCACCTATTAAACATTTTACAGTTCTTATTTATTATTTTTTCTTTCTTTCTTTCTTTTTTGAGTCAAAGTCTCACTCTGTTGCCTAGGCTGGAGTACAGTGGCACGATCTCAGCTAACTGCATCTCCGCCTCCTTGGTTCAAGCAATTCTCTTGCCTCAGCCTTCCAACACCTTTCCAAATAGCTGGGATTATAGGCGTGAGCCACTGAACCCGACCTATTCATTCGTTTTGTATCTCTCCTGTCCCCACTAAAATATAAGCTCCAGGAGATCAAGGACTTGTCAGTTTTTCACTGCTCTATCTTTGGCTCCTCATAGGTAGTCAATATGCAAATGAAGGATGTTAAAATGGACAGTGAGACTAACGGATCCTAGTACCACAATGGGAAATTATTCCTTAGTAAGGTGCTTGAAATCTTAAAATGTAAAATTAAAGTATGGCTGACTGACCTTGAGAAGTAGAAGTAGGGAAGAGAGGAGAAAGAAAGAGTTGGGGTGCTGTTAACCACGTAGGAACTCAGGAGACATGGCTTCAAGATGAGGGAGACAAGAAATACCAGTTTTAGGTATATTATTTAAAGGTTAAAAAATAAAATATTGCCCAGCGCAGTGGCTCATGCCTGTAATCCCAGCACTTTGGGAGGCCAAGGCGGGCAGATCACTAGGTCAAGAGATTGAGACCATCCTAGCCAACATGGTGAAACCCTGTCTTACCAAAAATAGAAAACTTAGCTGGGCATGGTGGCACACACCTGTAATCCCAGCTACTCAAGAGGCTGAGGCAGGATAATTGCTTGAACCCAGGAGGCAGAGGTTGCAGTGAGCCAAGATCATGCCACTGCATTCCAGCCTGGCAACAGAGCGAGACTCCATCTCAAAAAAACAAAACAAAACAAAACTACTAACTAGCAAAAATGCCAAGGACATGTAGAGAAGACAAAAAATGTGAGCTAATTAAATGTTGATCTTTCTTATTGGCAAGTCAATAAATAATGTCTTACATTTAACTGGGGGGATTACAGGTACCTGCCACCACACCCGGCTAATGGTCTTGTTCTGTCTCCCAGGCTGGAGTGCAGTAGTGTGATCACGGCTCACTGCAGCCGCCACCTTCTCGGGCTCAGGTGATTCTCCCATCTCTACCTCTTGAGTAACTGAGACCACAGGTATATGCCATCACACTCGCCTAATTTTTTGTAGAGACTGGGTTTCACCATGTTGCCCAGGCTCCTCTCCATCTGCTGGGCTCAAGACGTCTGCTAACCTCAGCCTCCCAAAGTGCTGGGATTACAGGCGTGAGCCACCATGCCTAGCCTGGAGTAAGGATTTTTATCAAATTAGATTCCATGTTCTGATCCAACCACACTGCCTCTCATTGCCTGAGAGCCTGGGGTTATCTTGGGACTACCCTTGCCTTACCATGAACCTGCTTTTGTCTCTCTGGATGCAGGAAGGACCATCAGAGTGCTCCACCTGTGCGATACGGGGGAACTGCGGGCCTTGCTAGAAGCTATGCTAAACCGGTGTGCGGAGTTTCCCAGACCTGTCTGAACAGGAGACCCCTGGTCAGTGTACTGTAGCCTGCTTCTTTTGGAGATCATGCTGTAATGTGTTTTTAGAAAGATAATTAGCATATTGCCTTACTTTTGTATGCCATTTCATAGCTTTTCTCATGCACACATGGCTACAATGAGTTGCTATTTTTTCCCTAATAGAACTTTGTGGCTTAAGGATTGCTATTCCCATTTTTACAGATGGGGAAACTAAAGTCATGAGGGTTAAATAATTTGTCTCTAAGGTCCAAAACTAGAAAGTACCTAAGCCTAGGGCTGGGCGTGGTGGCTCACACACGTGTAATCCCAGCACTTTGGGAGGCCAAGGTGGGCAGATCACCTGAGGTCAGGAGTTTGAAACCAGCCTGACTAACATGGAGAAACCCTGTCTCTACTAAAAGTACAAAATCAGCCAGGCATGGTGGCACATGTCTGTAATCCCAGCTACTCGGGAGGCTGAGGCAGGAGAATCGCTTGAACCCAGGAGGCGGAGATTGCGGTGAGCCAAGATTGCGCCATTGTACTCCAGCCTGGGTAACAAAAGTGAAACTCTGGCTCAAAAAAAAAAAAAAAAAAGTAAGCACCTAAGCCTAGATAGTAAATTCCATGGTGTTTTTATCCCATTCTATTATACACATTGTATAATGTTGACCACAGAATTATTTAAGTCTGAATTCACTAGAATTTTAGAATCTGACAAATGTGCAATGTATTGTGGTTGCTGGCTTTTAAATAGCCTGTAGACTTAAGATATCAGGAAAGACACTGTCAATGTGAATGTTGATCATGTTTTTCAGGATTAACTTTGGAAACTAAGCTCTTTACACCTGATGGAGTGGGGATTTTCTTGTGTTTTAGAACAACTAATAGGGCCATTACAGTCAAGCTAATGCCCACTAGCCTGTGACAGCTTTCTGCATATAATAGACCAAGAGCCAGTCCTGTGGTTCAGAGAGACTGTTGGTTAAAGTCCCTCCAACACTGCTACCATTTTTTTTTTTTTTTTTTGAGATGGAGTCTCCCTCTGTTGCCTAGGCTGGAGTGCAGAGGCACAATCTTGGCTCACTGCAACCTCCGCCTCCTGGGTTCCAGCGATTCTTCTGCCTCAGCTTCCTGAGTAGCTGGGATTAAAGGAATGCACCACTACACCTGGCTAATTTTTTAGTAGAGACGAGGTTTCACCCTATTGGCCAGATGGCCTTTCACCATACTGGTCTCAAACTCCTGACCTCAGGCAACCCACCCACCTTGGCTTCCTAAAGTTCTGGGATTACAGGCATGAGCCACTGCACTCAGCTCTGCTACCGTTTTTGTTTGTTTGTTTTCTGAGATGGAGTCTTGCTCTTGTTACCCAGGCTGGAGTGCAGTGGCGTGATCTTGGCTCACTGCAACCTCCGCCTCTGGGGTTCAAGCAGTTCTCCTGCTTCACCCTTCCAAGTAGCTGTGATCACCAGTGCAAGCCACCACACTTGGCTATTTTTTTTTTTTTTTGTATTTTTAGTAGAGGCAGGGTTTCACCATGTTGACCAGGCTGGTCTCAAACTCCTGACCTCATGATCCTGCCACCTCAGCCTCCCAAAGTGCTGGGATTACAGGTGTGAGCCACTGCACCCAGCCCCTGCCACCATTTTTGAAAGGAGCTATTAATTTTGCAAGGATATAGCCAAGATCTCCTGGAAAGTTAGGTGTACAGGAATGTCAGACTGCAGTGTGAGAAAAAGAGGTCTACAGTCTCCAAGCATAGACTGAGACACATAGTATATACTTGATCACTAGGTTCCTGTCTCTCCTTCCCACCTCAGGGCCATGCCTCCAGTAGAGATTCAGAGAAGGCCATTCTTCAAAGGGGAAAGTTCCTCCTGAGCACTCTGGAGGGATTTGAGAAGTGCCTGCAGGTGAGGGGCCCTCTGTGGATGAAGTAATAGAATGGAAGGTATGGGTGGAAGGGATTTAGACAATGAGTAAAGTTCTAGAGGCAGCACTTGATTTCTGATACTCTTCTGCATGGCAAAGAGGACTTTGGCTGGGATAGGGTTTGAGGGTGTGTGGAGGAGGCTTGAGGACAGGCAGCTAGGGGTAGGACCTTTCTAAAGATTACCACCTTGTGGAGTTTTTGCTACTGTGCCATGAGGTTGTGTCTTATTCACTTTTGTTCCCCCCCACCCCCCAACTAGCCTAGCACTATAGGTATTCACTGAATGGTTGTTGAATTAATTCAGTTTACATTAACAAATGTTTGTTGTATCTACTGTGTGCCATGCCTGATGCTAGACAGTGGGGCTAGAAGAAAAGTCAGAGTGGCTCCTGCTCGCAAGGAGCTCCCACTCTCTTGGGGAAGAGATGCTTTTTTTGTATATATGTGGGATTTGTTAGGTTTTCAGGAATCTGGGGAAGGTATTCCAGATAGAGAGCAGCATATTTAAAGGCAAAGAGATGAAAAATAGCAAACAGCATGGCATATTCAGGGAAGGACATACAATGGGGTAGAAGTACACATAGTTGAGGGAAGGGGTGGGAGACAAGAATCTGGAGGGATCAAGTCCTCTCCTCATTGTGGTCTATTGAATTTTCTCCCGATCTGATAATAGAGATACTTTCCCTGGGCCCTAAGCACAGATACTCCCCGCCACCCCCTAGGAGGGTGTTTGTAATCTTTAGATTGCATAGGTGGTAGTAGATATACTCACACATTGATTTCTTAGGTTGGCTATAGAATTCCAGAATGAGCCTTCAGCCCAGGAGAATCCATTCACAGCTCCCAGTGCCGAGAAGAAAGACACCTTGGAGGCCTTCTCAGAATTTCTTCTCAGTGCCTGTGACTCGATGTGCATCCCCATGGTGATGGTGGGTTCCCCAGAGCCATGGGCAGCATGAAGCTTGGGGAAGAGAGGAATGTGCAGGCGAGCCAGGCTCAGAGGCATGAGGCGGTAACTGCTCAAAGGAACCCTCTGCAGGCCTCAGCAGTGCTATTCTTGCAGCCACCTTTCCTTTGTCTAAAAATAAAATGTGGTGTTTCATTATGAAACTAACAAATACCTCTTAAAAAAAATAAGCTGGGTGTGGTGGCTCACACCTGTAATTCCAGCTACTTGGGAGGCTGAGGCAGGAGAATTGCTTGAACCCGGGAGGCAGAGGTCGCGGTTAGCTGACACTGCGCCATTGCATTCCAGCCTGGGTGACAGAGGGAGACTCCGTCTCAAAAAAAAAGAAAAAATAGAAAACAGTAATAATAAAATAATAAATGGGTAAGTTTATGGAGTAATTAGTGCCTTATATTCACTACTTGATTTAGTTCTCTCAATGATCCTGGGAGATGGATGCTATAATTTTCTCTAATTTACTGATAAGGTTGTCATATTTCTATAGTTGTAAAGCAAGTGAATAATGGTGCTGAGATTGAACCTATGACTTCAGGTCCCCTAGCTTTTCTCGTGTCTTTCTTTTCATAAGGAGCAGCAGTGAATGTCTGTTACTCAAGTGTTAATAAGGAACACATATGTGTGTTCTGTAAAATGAGAGATGACCACTCTGAAGAGAGGCTTGGTCCTGAAGAGCTTCATTTTGAGCCAACTTGAGGTTGAGATGTTGGGAAGAGCAGGGTACTGACTCTGGGTAACCTTGGGTGAGTCCTCTTCTGCATGAGGTTTGGGCATCCTATGAGCCTGTGAGGAGTCCCCTGTTAATCAGAAAAAGGGTCTACTGGGAACAGTAGGCGGCAGCAGGGAGAAGTCTCTCTTTCTTGAAGAAGTCATTGAGCTGGAGTCTGCAGGAGGTAGTGGTCAGGAAGCCTGACTGTAGCCCTGACTTAACCTACCAACAGTAAGACTTGGGCAACTAATGCTAGTTTACTCACCTGCTCTGCCTTCCTCCTAGATTTTTGAAGTGTTAACGCTAAATCTAAAATTAGATCATAGAATTATTGTATTATTCCTTCTTTCTACTTTTCTGTATTTTACACATTTTCTTTAATGAGCATATATTTCTTTCATAATAATAATAGAAAAACATGCATAACCAAACTTGCTCTAAAAATGAAAGGAAAGGTATCAACAAGAACAATGCCTCTGAGGACCCAGCTATTTACAGAAAGGGAAAGGAGACCCAGGGAAGGGAGAAGGTGACTACCCAAGGGTACATTGTGGTGGCTATGTGCAGAGCCTGAAGTAGAACGCTGTTTCTTTTTTCCTAATTTAGAGCGGTGGCTACCATATCAGACTGCCTCATGACTCTGTTGAAGAATTACGTGAAGGCTGGTCTGAATGCAATGATTTACAACTAATTGATCACAAGTTACAGATTTCTTTCATTCTCCACTGCCCCTGCTTTACTTGACCAACCTTAAAAATAATAACAGGTTGGGTGTGGTGGCTCACACCTATAATTCCAGCACTTTGGGAGGCCAAGGTGGGCAGATCACTTGAGGTGAGGAGTTTGAGACCAGCCTGGCCAACATAGTGAAACTCCGTCTCTACTAAAAAAACAAAAATCAGCTGGGTGTGGTGGTGCATGCCTGTAATCCTAGCTGCTCAGGAGGCTGAGGCAGGAGAATCACTTGAACCTGGGAGGCGGAGGTTGCAGTGAGCCAAGATTGCACCTCTGCTCTCCAGCCTGGGTGACAGAGTGAGATTCTGTCTCAAAACAAAACACAACCCCCCCCCCCGCCAAAAAATAACAAATATGAAGGCAGTTTATAAACTGTATTATTACTACTGTAGTAACAGAAACATGAGAGTCATTCTGCATTATGGTATAGAAAGCACTTTTTTTTTTTGAGACGGAGTCTCACTCTGTAGTCTAGGCTGGAGTGCAGTGGTACAATCTCAGCTCACTGTTGCCTCCGCCTCCTGGGTCCCGGTTCAAGCAATTCTCCTGCCTCAGCTCCCCAAGCAGCTGGGATTACAGGCACGTGCCACCACACCCAGCTAATTTTTGTATTTTTAGTAGAGACGGGGTTTCACCATGTTGACCAGGTTGGTCTTGAACTCCTGACCTCGTGATCTACCCTCCTCGGCCTCCCAAAGTGCTGGGATTACAGGCGTGAGCCACTGCACCCGGCCAGAAAGCACTTTTATGCACCAGACCACATCTGTTTCTGGGAGGTATATCTCGTTATTCCAATTTTACTCTTTTGGGAACAGAAGCCCAAAGAGATAAAGTATCTGGTACAATCTATTAGGTGAGCCAAGCCTTAGATGTAGTTTTGTACTTTAAGTTCCCTAGCTTTTCTTGTGTCTTTCAAGTGAAAGGAGTTAAGCTGCTGTGCTAGACTTGATGCTAGTTCTCGCCGATGCCTTTTCTTCTTCAGAGGCTCAGTCCTGGTGGTCTATGTTCTCTCTCCTGGTTCTTTGCAGAGACACTTGGAGCAGACCACCCAGCCAGCTCTGATGGAAGTTTTCCTCTCAATTCTACACAGCCTCTTTGTCATTGTTCCCTCACATGAAGGAGAAGTTTTCCAAGAAGCTCGGTAGGCAGCAGGCAAATGTGGAGGTTGGGAGGGAAGCAAGCAACTTAGGCAGTGCTCACAGTATTCAAAGAGAGCATGAGTTCTGGGTGCACATTGACTAATTCATTCAGAATTTATATCCATTCTCTGTTCAGTGTTAAGGGGAAGGAAATATCAGGCAGCAATCAAAAGTAATTAAAAGGACTGGGCATGGCGGCTCATGTTTGTAATCCCAGCACTTTGGGAGACCAAGATGGGAGGATCACCTGAGGCTAGGAGTTTGAGACCAGCCTGGACAACACAGTGAGACCCCATCTCTACAAAAAGATTACAGAAAAATTAGATGGAAGTTGTTAATAATGTTAACAACTAGTTATTAATAATAACTAACATTTAATTAAGTTCTTACAGTGTATGAGACACTGTTTTAAGGGCTTTGCATGTACTGACTCATTTAGTTCTCAGAAAAACCCTAGAAATTGTCTGTTATGATTATACTCATTCTACTGATGAACAAACTGAATCTCAGAGAGGTTAAGTAACTTGCCAAAGGTTATACTGTAAGTGATATGCCCAGGATTCAAACTCAGGGAATCTGGCTATAGAACATGCTTGCTTAATCTCTGTGCTATACTTGGCTTTTATCATTATAATTTAATGTTTTTTTTTATTCTTGTCACATGGCATGCAGCAAATGTGCTACAAGTCTACCATGGAGACGCAACCAGGGCTCAGTCATGTAGCCCTTTGTTGGCCATGTGAGGAATTTGGATTTTTTGTTTTGTTTTGTTTTGTTTTGTTTTTGAGATGGAGTTTCGCTCTTGTTGCCCAGGCTGGAGTGCAATGGTGCATTCTCAGCTCACTGCAACCTCTGCCTCCCTGGTTGAAGCAATTCTCCTGCCTCAGCCTCCCAAGTAGCTGGGATTACAGGCATGTACTACCACATCCAGCTAATTTTGTATTCTTACTAGAGACAGGGTCGCTCCATGTTGGCCAGGCTGGTCTCGAACTCCCGACCTCAGGTGATCCACCTGCCTTGACCTCCCAAAGTGCTGGGATTACAGGCGTGAGCCACCTCGCCCAGCATTGAGATTGCACAAATTAATTTTCTTATCTCCAGTGTCCTTAGCTAGAACATGGTGATAATAGTAATTAAACAAGATAGTGTATGTAGATTTTCTGAAGACTGTATCCCTCAGCCATTGTTATAACTGATACACGCTTTTTTCCTTCCTTCTAACATTCTTCCTGCCTGCCATACTTCAGGATCCAAGCGGATCTAGTCTTGGGGCACTGGATGACATGCAAGTGTAGATCTCTTGGGGGCAGTGGTGGGGAATAGAGATGTAGAAAAAGGCTATGAGATCTATAGGGAGATCTGCGCAGCATGAAGCCAGGTAGCACAGGATCAGAGGCTCAACCTGCAAGAGGGAGGACGGAAGCAGGCACTGCCAGCCAGGAGTGGTATGGAGACCTGGAGTAGGAGGGTAGAGAGACTCTGGATCCCTGAGAAATTGGGCCAAGAGGACCCCGTCTGGAAGGGGAAACTTGATGCCCTTTCCCTAGGGAAATCATGGGTTAAATTGTTGCCCCAGAGCTGCTGTGAAACCCTGAGGGATTCCCTGTCAGGTGCTTTAGCCCAGGATGAAATACAGCTTATTTCCAACCCTGGGGCTAGTGAAATGGGAGCTCCTCATATATTCTTTATCTAGGATTCTGCTTTTACAGTGACCCAGGGCAGACAGAACAGAGGTTAATATTGACTGAGAGCCTTACTGGGGAAACTGGGAGGAGCCAGTAGCACAAGCGTCTGGGCCAGGGTCAATAGCTAAGGCAGAAACTGCTGTCTGGGCACAGTTATAATCCCAGCACTTTGGGAGGCCAAGGCGGGCAGATCACCTGAGGTCAGGAGCTTGAGACCAGCCTGCCCAACATGGAGAAATCCCGATTCTACTAAAAAATACAAAATTAGCCAGGTGTGGTGGTGCATGCCTGTAATCCCAGCTACTTTGGGAGGCTGAGGCAGGAGAATTGCTTGAACCTGGAAGGCGGAGGTTGAGGTGAGCCTGAGATCACACCATTACACTTCAGCCTGGGCAATGAGAGCAAAACTCCATCTCAAAAAAAAAAAGAAAGAAAGAAACTGTTATCGGACCCCCTTTTCTGAGAATCAATTGCTTCCAACAGGCAATTCAGAGATGAGAATGAAGTAGTGACTACTCCTATTCTTTCTGCATCTGAAACTGGATTTTTTTTCTTTTCTTCTTCTTTTTTTTAATATTTAAACCTGAAGCAGATGCATGAAACTGGATTTTTTTTTTCCTACAAAAAGAAGGGATAGAAGGAACATATGTGCCCTTCCTAAGTCCTTGTCAAATATATCAAATTGTAGTGGAGGATCATTTAGAATGGAAGAAAATGAACACTTTTTGCAACGCTTACTTTGAGCCAAGTACTTGTTGGATGTTCTCTATACATTTGTCTTACTTAGCTTTACAACAACCTGTGAGGTACAAATATCAAAACTGAGTCTCAGAGAAGTTAAAAACCTTCCCAGACTGAAACTACTAGATAGTGACAGAGCACATTTTGAACCAGGTCTGTGTAATTCTGAAACCAGAGCTTTTTGATACCACCCAGGCTTGGGACTCTCTGTGACAAGTCTGGTTTAAACTGTTCTCTGCTTTATTCCTACTTATCCAAAGCTGCCTCATCCTTCATACGACTGACCCTGGAGCTGAAGGCCAGGTTTTGCAGTGGTCTGAGGTATGTGTGGTCCCAGGCAAGACTTGAGTGGCCAAGGAGCCAATGTCCTTCTTGACTGGACAAGTGGAAATTGTTGGCTGGTATGGTTTCAGTCATGGGATCATGGTGGTGTTGACAGTGTCAGCATTGCTCAGCAATTGGTGGGATGAGCTGGACATGTTTCTGTAGGTTGGATTGAATCTGACCTGATAAGGATCTCATTCCTGGTGATACTTGGGTGGGTACCTGTCACATCAAAACTGGGAGAGGTCTGGCGCAGTGGCTCATGGCTGTAATCCCAGCACTTTGGGAGGCCAAGATGGGAGGATTTTTGAAGCCAGCAGTTCAAGATCAACCTGGGCAGCATAGCAAGACCCTGGTCTCTATAAATTTTTTTTTTTTTTTTTTGAGATAGAGTCTCTCTCTGTCACCCAGGCTGGAGTGCAGTGGTGTGATCTGGGCTGACTGTAATCTCCACCTCCTAGGTTCAAGCAATTTTCCTGCCTCAGCTCCGCAGTACCTGGGATTACAGGTGCCTGCCACCACACCTGGTTAATTTTTGTGTTTTTAGTAGAGGTGAGGTTTCACCATGTTGGCCAGGCTGGTCTCGAACTCTTGATCCAGGTGATCCACCCACCTTGGCCTCCCAAAATCCTGGGATTACAGGCGTGAGGCACCATCCTGGCCCCAAAAAAATTTTTTTTAATTAGCCGAATGTGATGGTACACACCTCTAGTCCCAGATACTCAGGAGACTGAGGCGAGAGGATCCTTGAGCCTAGGAGGTCAAAGCTGCAGTGAGCTATGATCGTGCCCCTCTCTAGCCTGGGCGACAGTAAGACCTTGTCTCTAAAAAAAAACAAAAAAGCCTGCCAAAACTGGAAGGGCTCTCAGAGATTATTTGTTTAACCTCTCATTTAAACGAGGAACCTGGCTGGGTACAGTGGTCCACACCTGTAATCCTTTTTTTTTTTTTTTTTTTTAAAAAAGACAGGGTTTCACCATGTTGGCTAGGCTGGTCTTGAACTCCTGCCCTCAGGTGATCCGCCCGCCTCGTCCTTCCAAAGTGCTGAGATTACAGGCGTGAGCCACCATGCCCAGCCCACCTGTAATCCCAGCACTTTGGGAGGCTGAGGCAAGTGGATCACTTGAGGTCAGGAGGTCGAGACCAGCCTGACCAACATGGTGAAACCCCGTCTCTACTAAAAACACAAAAATTAGCCAGGCGTGGTGGCATATGCCTGTAATCCCAGGTACTCGGGAGGCTGAGGCAGGAGATCACATGAACCTGGGAGGCAGAGATTGCAGTGAGCTGAGATAGCACCTCTGCACTCCCAGCCTGGGTGGCAGAGTGAGATTCTGTCTCAAAAAGAAAAAAACAAAGCAGAATGAGGAAACTGAAGCCTTCAAAGGGGAAAGGATGCAATGTCTGTCATGTTCTAGTTGCTACCCCAGCAATTCTTAGAGGAGAAACTGTTGTTAAAGTACAGAAACTCAAAATTTTGGATGTATTCCTTGAGTGCCCATGTGGGGTTCTACTGCCTCTTTTTCTAGTACTTCCTCAGCTCTTTTGTGCCCTAGGGGTACTTTTTTGTTTGTATATTTTATTAAATTGGAGCTTATAACCCCCCTTGGTTAATTTTTTCAGTAAATTTTTAGTGAATGCCTGTATGGGTCAGGTGCCCAACTTACAGCTGAGGCAGCAGGTTCCACATTTACTTTTTCTCCCTTCCCCTCCCCCTCCCCTCCCTTCGCCTCCCCCTCCCCTCCCTTCCCTTCTCTTCCCTTCCCTCTTTCTTTCTTTTCTCTTTTTTTTGTGGAGTCTTGCTCTTGTTGCCCAGGCTGGAGTGCATTGGCACAATCTCGGCTCACTGCAACCTCCAGTTCCTGGGTTCAAGCGATTCTCCTGTCTCAGCCACCTGAGTAGCTGGAATTACAGAAATCTGCCACCACGGGAAGAGAAGGGAAGGGAGGGGAGGGGAGGGGAGGGGAGGGGAGGGGAGGGGAGGGGGAAGGGAGGGGAGGGGAGGGGGAGGGAAGGGAGAAAAAGTAAATGTGGAACCTGCTGCCTCAGCTGTAAGTTGGGCACCTGGCCCATACAGGCATTCACTAAAAATTTACTGAAAAAATTAACCAAGGGGGGTTATAAGCTCCAATTTAATAAAATATACAAACAAAAAAGTACCCCTAGGGCACAAAAGAGCTGAGGAAGTACTAGAAAAAGAGGCAGTAGAACCTCACATGGGCACTCAAGGAGTACATCCAAAATTTTGAGTTTCTGTACTTTAACAACAGTTTCTTCTCTAGAATTGCTGGGGTAGCAACTAGAACATGACAGACATTGCATCCTTTCCCCTTTGAAGGCTTCAGTTTCCTCATTCTGCTTTGTTTTTTTCTTTTTGAGACAGAATCTCACTCTGCCACCCAGGCTGGGAGTGCAGAGGTGCTATCTCAGCTCACTGCAATCTCTGCCACCTGGGTTCATGTGATCTCCTGCCTCAGCCTCCCGAGTACCTGGGATTACAGGCATATGCCACCATGCCTGGCTAATTTTTGTATTTTTAGTAGAGCCTGGTTTTCACCATGTTTGCCAGGCTGATCTTGAACTCCTGACCTCAGGTGATCCACCAGCCTCAGCCTCCCAAAGTGCTGGGATTATAGGTGTCAGCCACCGTGGCCAGCCCCATATTTACTTTTCATAGCCGCCTTAGGACCTCCTCTGCCACAGCCATGGCTAGAATTTCACAAAGCAGTAGTGCCCAGATACATGGCAGGGATAATGCTCTCCCAGCCAAAGTATCAATGTCATCTCTTCTATTCTCTTTCTTCTCCAAGTCACTCAGCCCTAAATCAGGTGTGTTCCAGTTTCCTCTACTGCATGTGCCTTAACCTCCTCTCAGCTCCAGAGAAAACTGGACCACCTTCTGAAGAAGGTAAGATGCTACAGTTTGACCACTCATGTGGCCTGTGGTGGTCTTTAGAGTCTGAGTGCCTTGCTGATTGGCTAGGTAGTGAGTTAGTACAGGCATGAGATTTCTTTGCCTGAGGCTGCCCAGAGGAATTGGAGTGATAGAATTATAAGTTGATTCCTAGAGATGTGAAATAATAGAACTGGGAAATGATGGAACCCAAGGCTCCTGGTGTAAGGCCGGTTGCCTCGCTGGGAGCTCGGACACGCCCATCCCTCTCCGCACCTGGAAACTCCGCACCAGGATCTGCACTCAACACTAACCTCTGCACTCAACACTAACCTCTGCACTCGACACCCGCCTCTGCACTCGACACCCGCCTCTGCACTCGGCACCTAGCTCCACCATGTGGCTTCCCCAACGCCCACTTCTGCACTCCGCACCAGAATCTGCACTCACACCTGCCTCTGCACTCGGCACCTAGCTCTGCACACAACCCTCCGGACAGCCCCCGGCTGATGCAACCCTGGCCGGCTCTTGCACCAAAAAACCCGCCCAATAATCTGCCAACCAATAGCAGACTGCCCCGTCTCCATCCTGCTCCCCCGCAACCAATTAGAACACCCGGTCACTCCTTGCTCTCCCAAAGCTATAAAAACCCCTAGTCCCAGGAATCCAGCGCGACTTCTCTGGCCCCCCTTTCCCAGACCACAGAATCTCGCCTGGGAGCTTAATAAATTGGCATTTAATTTTCCTATGCTGGTCTCAGTTTCCTCATTTTAAACTCGGCAATAACCCTTACACCTGGCACTTTAGACTAAGAGTTGACAAGGATCCAAATGTTCATCAAACCCAGTTCCTTCTTCTGGACAGTCTCCTCTGCAACATTCCCACACCAGGCCTCTGGAGTCCAGTGTTCACTCTAGCATGAATAGGGTGTTCCGTTTCTTCATTCATTTAAGAAATCAATCTTCCTTCCCCTCCCTCCCTCCCTTCCTTCCTTCCTTCCTCCTTTATTTTCTTTCATTTTCTTTTCTTTCTTTCAAGACAGTCTCGCTCTGTTGCCCAGGCTGAAGTGCAATGATGTGATCTCAGCTCACTGCAACCTCCACCTCCTTGGTTCAAGTGATTCTTGTGCCTCAGCCTTCTGAGTAGCTGGAACTACAAGCATGTGCCACCATGCCTGGCTAATTTTTTGTATTTTTGGTAGAGACGGGGTTTTGCCATGTTGGCCAGGCTGGTCTTGAACTCCTGGCCTCAAACAATATACCTGCTTTGGCCTCCCAAAGTGCTAGGATTACAGGCGTGAACCACCGCACCTGGCCTTTATTCAAATGTTAAGCTCTTAGGTCAGTCTTTTTCTTTCCTTTTTTTTTTTTTTTGTTTTGAGACAGAGTCTTGCTTTGTCACCCAGGCTGAAGTACAGTGGTGCGATCTTGGGTTGTTGCAAGATCTGCCTCCTGGGTTCAAGCAATTCTCCTGCGTCAGCCTCCTAAGTAGCTGGGACTACAGGTGCTCGCCACCACGCTTGTCTAATTTTTGTATTTTTAGTAGAGAGGGGGTTTTGCCATGTTGGCCCGGCTGGTTTTGAACTCCTGACCTCAAACGATCTGCCCGCCTCAGCCTCCCAAAGTGCTGGGATTACAGGCCTGAGCCACTATTCCTCGCTTTCTTTCCTGTTCTTTCAGTATTAAAATATTCCTGCTTTTGTGAAACAAATTTCATAAGAAATCTAGGAACCTCTGCCCCCCGTGATAAAATCCCAATTCTTTTTTTTTTTTTATTAGGGACTTGGAAGGAACCAATTCTTTAAGTGGCATTTGCTTAAAGGTCTTTCACAGCCTAGCTGCAAATTACATCACAGTTTCTCACCTTCTGATACCCCCCCATCTATTCACTGACTGTCCAGTCACACTGAATGGAAACATGGCATGTCTTCTCATGCCTTCAGGCCTCTGAACACCTTGCTTCCTTTCTTTTGTATTCTTTTTTTTCTCCCATTGCTGCCTCTTTTTTTTGCTCACCCTATACAGTTTCTTTATTTCTTTTTTTTTTTTTTTTTTTCCTGAGGCAGAGTTTTGTCTTGCCGCCCAGGCTGAAATGCAATGGTGCCATCTCAGCTTACTGCAACCTCCGCCTCCCGGGTTCAAGCAATCCTTCTGCCTCAGTCTCCCAAGTAGCTGGGATTACAGGTACCTACCATCATGCCTGGCTAATTTTTGTATTTTTGTAGAGATGGAGTTTCACCATGTTGGCCAGGATGGTCTTGAACTCCTGACCTCAGGTGATCTGCTCCTCTCAGCCTCCCAAAATGCTGGGATTACAGGTGTGAGCTACCTCGCCTGGCCCACAGTTTCTTCCTCTTTGACCTTGCCTTCCCCATGCTGGGTGGCCTGAGTCACTCCCTCCTCAATATGGCACTGACCACATGTCCTGCAATTGCCTGTCTCATTATGTGTCTCTTCCCATCAGCTGCCAGTCCTGAAGGTAGGGCCTGAGCCTCATAGCCTCTCCTAAGAGCAGTAGCCCCTCATTGAACATATGTCAAATGAATGGAATAATGAATGTTAATTTTTGAGACATATCCATGTCCTTCAGTATGTTAACTTTAGTCTTTTCCAGTAGGTTGAACCCTGCTCAAAGGAAGAGGAGCCTCTGATTTCCTTATTTCCTTCTATACTGCATGTACCCCTTGCTGCCCTGTGCAGTATTCTGCATGCAGTAGATACTAATGTGCTGATTACCTGTTCTCTTATGTTCTCTGTTTGGCTTTCCTCTACTTGTTCCCTCCCCAGAACTCTCTACAGTGTCTGAGCTCCTGCAGCATGGGCTGCCCCAGATAAGCAGCAGGAGCCCTGAAAGCCTTGCTTTCCTGTCTCATCGCCAGTACATGGAGGGAGCTGCTCGCCAGAGACAGCACTGCATCTTGCTCCTCTTCTACTTGGCCTACGTCCATGAGGACAGGTCAGTGCATAGAGTTGGTAGCTGGTGGTGGGTCTTGGGACTTTCATCAATGATTCAGTTCAATAAATATTCACAGAGGCATCTCTCCTAGCCTGATGCTGGGCATTGGGGACACAGGGATAAGTAAGAAATAGGTTGTGTCCCTGAGAGGCTCGTATATTGGAAGGGTTTTAGAACAGGTGAGTAGACACTGTGCTGATAGTCAGAGGCCTAGAAAGCCAATGAGTATTTCTTGCTATCCTTGAGGGTGTTGTTTGTGCACAGAAAAAAAACTTCAGTAGTTTATTTTGGTTTTAATAATCACTTTTTTTTTTTTTGAGACAGTCTTGCTCTGTCGCCCACGCTGGAGGGCAGTGGCGTGATCTCAGCTCACTGCAACCTCCGTCTCCTGGGTTCAAGCGATTCTCCTGCTTCAGCCTCTCAAGTAGCTGGGATTACAGGCGCCTGCCACCATGCCTGGATAATTTTTGCATATTTTTTTAGCAGAGACAGGGTTTCACCTTGTCGGTCAGGCTGATCTCAATCTTCTGGCCTTGTGATCCGTCCACCTTGGCCTCCCAAAGTCCTGGGATTACAGGCGTGAGCCACTGCGCCTGGCTGGTTTTAATAATTACTATACAGTTTATTACATTTTTTAAATCATGGCTGGACACAGTGGTTCACACCTGTAATCCCAGTGCTTTGGGAGGCCAAGGCGGGCTGATCACTTGAGGTCAGGAGTTTGAGACCAGCCTGGCCAACATGGTGAAAACCTGTCTCCACAAAACATACAAAAATTAGCCGGGTGTGGTGGTGCACACCTATAATCCCAGCTACTCAGAAAGCTGAGTCAAGAGAATTGCTTGAACCCAGGAGGTGGACGTTGCAGCAAGACAAGGTTGCAGTGGCCGAGATTGTGCCACTGCACTACATCCTGGGTGACAGAGTGATTGAGACTCCATCTCAAAAAGGATATAAAAATAAAAATAAAAGGACCATTCTTTCTTAAGCTTTAAAAAAATAATTTATTGGGCCGGGTGTGGTGGCTCATGTCTGTAATCCCAGCACTTTGGGAGGCTGAGGTGGGTGGATTACCTGAGGTCACGAGTTCGAGACCAGCCTGACCAACAATGTGAAACTCCGTCTCTATTAAAAGTACAAAAGTCAGCCAGGCATGGTGGCAGGCGTCTGTAGTCCAACTACTTGGGAGGCTGAGACAGGAGAATTGCTTGAACCCAGGAGGCAGAGGTTGCAGTGAGCTGAGATCACGCCACTGCGCTCCAGTGTGGGCAATGGAGTGAGACTCCATCTCAAAATTGTAATAATAATAATTTATTGATCAGGCTCGGTGGCTCACATCTATAATCCCAGCACTTTGGGAGGCCAAGGTGGGTGGATCACTTGAGTTCAGGAGTTCAAGACCAACTTGACCAACATGGTGAAACCCTGTCTCTACTAAAAATACAAAAATTAGCTGGGCGTGGTGGCGGGTACCTATAATCCCAGTTACTCGGGAGGCTGAAGCAGGAGAATTGCTTGAACCCAGGTGGCAGAGGTGGCAGTGAGCCGAGATCAAGCCATTGTACTCCAGCCGGGGCAACAGAGCAAGACTCCGTCTCAAAAAACAAAAAACAAACAAAAATAATTTATGGAGGTCAAATTTACACGACATAAAATTAACCTCTTTTTTCTGAGGCAGAGTCTTGCTCTGTCGCCCAGGCTGGAGTGCAGTGGCACGATCTCAGCTCACTGTAAACTCCATCTCCTGGGTTCAAGCAATTCTCCTGCCTCAGCTTCTCGAGCAGCTGGGATTACAGGTGAGTGCTACTACACCCAGCTAATTTTTGCATTTTTAGTAAAGACAGGGTTTCACCATGTTAGTCAGGTTGGTCTCAAACTCCTGACCTCGTGATTTGCCTACTTTGGCCTCCCAGAGTGCTGGGATTACAGGTGTGAGCCACCGTGCCTGGCCAAAATTAACCATTTTAAAGTGAACAATTCAGTGGTATTTAATAGTACATTAAAAATGTGCAACTCCTATCTTCATCTAGTTCCAGAACATTTCTATCACTGCAAAGCTGTCACTTCCATTCCTCCTCCCTCCCCAGCTCCTGGCAATCAACAATCTATTCTGTCTTTTTGGATTTATCTATTCTGAATATTTCATATAGATGGGATCAGACAATATAGGACTTTTTGTGTCTGGCTTCTTCCACTTAGCATAATGTTTTAGAGATCCATCCAGTGAGCGTAATGTTTGTACCATGTATCAGTACTTCATTCCTTTTATGACTGAATAATATACCTTTGTATGTACACACCATAATTTGTTTTCATTCACCTATTGATGGATATTTGGACTTTTTCTACCTTTTGGCTGTTGTGAATAGTGCTATTGTGAATATCTGTGTACATGTATTTGTTACAGTACTGTCTTCAATTCTTTTTGGGTATATTCCCAATCCTCTCACCTGGCCTCCCCAAATGCTGACATTACAGGCATGAGCCACTGCACCTGGCCTCCTGTTTGCTGTCTTTTTACTTTCTTTTCTTTCTTTCTTCCTTTCCTGTCCTGTCCTATTCTGGCCTTTCCCTTTTTCCTTCCTTTCTCTCCCCTCCCCCCTCCCTTTTTTTCCCCTCCCCCTCCCCTCCCTTGCCTTCCCCTTCCCTTCCCTTCCCTTCCCTTCCCTTCCAGACTCTACTTTCCCTTTTTCCTTCCCTTCCCCCTTTCCCTTTCTTTGTTTTTCCTTTTGGATCTTGCTTTCTCACCCAGGCTTAAATGCAGTAGCACAATTATGGCTCACTGCAACCTCAACTTCCTGGGCTCCAGTGATCCTCCCACCTCAGCCTCCCAAGTAGCTGGGACTATAGGTATGCATCACCACAACCAGTTAATTATTATTATTATTATTATTTTTGTAGAGATGAGGTCTCACTATGTTGCCTAGGCTAGTCTCAAACTCCTGGCCTTAAGCAGTCTCCCGTCTCAGCCTCCCAGAGTGCTGGGACTCTAGGTATAAGCCATCACACCTGGCCCTTTTCACTTTCTTAGTGGTATCCTTTGAAGCACAAATGTTTTTAATTTTGATGACCTCTAATTTATCTATTTTTTCCTTAGTCATTTATGTTTTTGGTGTTATATCTACTAAACACACTACTGTTTAATGATAAATATTGGCCAAACATACCACTGTTTAATGATAAATACAAGAAGAGAGGGGTGGAGCAGCTGCCAAAGCAGGGCCTTCTGAACCCCAGCAGTAGCACCTTTCTCTTTAACAGTGCTGGTCCAGCTAGCAGACAGCTTACCTCCCAAGTGTGGATGGGGAGTAGTTGGCCTCTAACTGAGCCTTGCACAAGGCATAGAAAAATGTGATGTATATATGTGGCAATGCTTTATAAGTATGTATAGCACACTGTTTGTGTAAGATGGCTGTGGGCATGCTGGGGCAGGACAGTGGACTGAGGAAGGATGTGCCAGGCGGGACAGAAGAGCCTAGTGGCCTGCCAGCTCTGTCTTTCTCACTCAGGCTTTCCTTGGTTGACAGGTTTGTCTCAGAGGCCGACCTATTTGAGGCTGTGCAAAGCTTCCTCCTGTCTCTGCAGGACCAGGGCGAGCGCCCCCCACTGGCAGTCTTCAAAGCCTCCATCTATGTGCTTGCAGTCTGCCAGGACAAAGACAGTGTACTACATGAGGTATGGACCACAATGCCTGGGCTCCTCCTCCTCCTATGCCTCTTTACATTAGTGTTCCCTGGGAGACCATGATGATGATATGTGTATAGACAAGCGGGTGGTAGAGAGAGACAAAGTGGAGATGTTAGGAGAGTAGAGAGGAGTAGGGCGCAGACACATACAGAGCCAGTATAATTTACCTAATTCTCTCAGCAGTCCTGGGAGGCAGAGATTATTATTTACATTCTACAGATAAGAAAATCAAGTCTGAAGTTCAAGAAACTTTCTCTGGGTCACACAGTTAAATGATGGTGGAGTTAGGACTCCAGCTCAGACTTGACTGACTCCTTAGGCTCATTCCTTGGTACCACCTCTGGTTGGTATAGGAGCAGAGAGCTCTGAGGTATTGTTATTTCCTTCTGGTAGCAGTTTATCAAAGAAAGTGAATTTTTGGGACCCAGATCATTGTTAATAAGGCTATTGGATCACTTTCATGGTGGTTGTGTGTGGACAAGTTTTCTCTCTCCAGCTTCTTTATGAACTCCTGGGATCAAGGACCATGTCTGATTCATCACTGAACCTCTCACCTATTTCATAGAATATTGCTTCTATTCCTTAGTGTGGACTCTTCAGCCTAAACCTAAAGATACTCTTCCTTTATTTACTATTAATTTTGCCTCTTTTTGATTACTGTTTTTTTTGTTTTTGTTTTTGTTTTGAGACGGAGTTTTGCTCTGTCACCCAGGCTGGAGTGCAGTGACACAATCTCAGTTCACTGCAACCTCCACCTCCCAGGTTCAAGAGATTCTCCTGCCTCAGCCTCCTGAGTAGCTGGGACTACAGGTGTGTGCCACCACACCTGGCTAACTTTTTGTATTTTTATTAGGGACGGGGTTTCACTGTGTTAGCTAGGATGGTCTCGATCTGACCTCGTGATCAGCCCTGGCCTCCCAAAGTGCTGGGATTACAGGTGTGAGCTACTGTGCCTGGCCTCTTTTTGATTACTGTTGAGGCAAATGTGCTGCAAGTAGACCTTGTTTAATTTGAATGGAAACAGAAAGGTATAATGAAAGTGAATGAGCTTTCGAGGGAAACATACTTGGGTATACAATGTCCTGTTGTCTCTCTTTGTGATAGTAGTAGCCACTGGTGATCATTGCCTAGACCCACTAATTCATTAGGGATTACAAAACAATAATATTCTAGGTCTGTCATTCTCTCTTTGTTTATTAACTTAAATACTTGTATAAAAGGAAACATCCCCTCCTTAACTGTTCAGTTACTCTGAAGGGTTAGATTACATAGGAAACATAAGTTAAATGCTTGATTCTTTTCCTTTGGTTATCAGTTTTCAAAAACATGAGTTTGTTATGTAGCATCCTCCAAAGGTGACCAAATATTATTACTTTTTTAAATTTTTAATTATTTGTAGGGACAGGATCTTACTATGTTGCCCAGGCTGGTCTTGAACTTATGGCCTCAAGCCATCCTCCTGCCTTGGCCTCCCAAAGTCCTGGGATTACAGGTGTGAGCCACCATGCCTAGCTAGAGTTTTTAAAACTATCATGATTAGCTCATGAGTTCAAAATATTTGATATGTTTTAATCTGATGTAGTTAGTTTATTATTACTATTATTTTTGAAACAGGGTCTCACTTTGTCACCGAGGCTGGAGTGCCGTCATGCAATCACGGCTCACCACAGCCTCACCCTCCTGGGCTCAAGTGATCCTCCTATCTCAGCTTCTTGAGTAGCTGGGAACACAGGTGCATGCTACCACACTAGGCTAATTTTTTTTTTGAGGTGGAGTTTTGCTCTTATTGCCTAGGCTGGAGTGCAATGGCATAATCTTGGCTAACCGCAACCTCCGCCTCCTGGGTTAAAATGATTCTCCTGCCTCAGCCTCCTGAGTAGCTGGAATTACAGGCATGCACCACCACACCCAGCTAATTTTTGGCATTTTTAGTAGAGACGGGGTTTCTCCATGTTGGCCAGGCTGGTCTCGAACTCCTGATCTCGTGATCCGATGCCTCAGCCTTTCAAAGTGCTGGGATTACAGGTGTGAGCCACCATGCCTGGCCACACCAGGCTAAATAAAAAAAAAAAATGTGTAGAAATGGGGTCTCCCATTGTTGCCCAGGCTGGTCTTAAACTCCTGGCCATCATTCTTTTATGACTCAAATTGTCCTATCTTTGGCCAATGGGAGCCTATTCAAGGAGGCTTCTAAGTCCTTTTCATACATCCCTAGTAGTATTTGATAAAGTTTGGGCTGTTTAATGTAATGAGATCCTTCAGGCTTGTTTCATACATTTCCCAATTTCTTATTCTCTCTGAACTTACCCCAGTTAGACTTTTACCCCCCAGTTATCCCTGAAAGTGTACTTGCCAAAGTCCCCCCATAAATAGCACATGGCTAGAACCAGTAGGCAAAATTTAGTCATCATCTTACTTGACCTATCAACATCTCTTTTCTTTGAATCACTGCCTTTACTTGGCATATAGAATGTCATATATTCATGGTTTTTCTCCTGCTTCTCTGGTGGATTTACTTCAATGTCCTTTGCTAATTCTCCTTTATTTCTCTGACCTCTAAATGTAGTGCCTCAGGGTTCTGTCTTTGACTGCTTTTCTTTTCTATCTAAATTTATTGATTTCATGCAATCTGGTTTAAACAAGTCACCCTGGCTGCCAGGACAATAGATCACAGGGGTGTAAGAGTAGAAGTGGATAAACTAATTAGGAGGCTCCAGCAATAAGGTAGGCAAGAGATAGCAGAGGAGGTAGCAGAAAGTGTCAGCTTCAAATATACTTTGAAGGTGGAGTCACAGGATTTCTTGATGGATCAGATTTGAGGTATGAGCATAAGAGTGAATAAAATGATATCTCCATATATTTTGCTTCTAAGGGTGGGGGGCCAAAGAATTGTTGGACTGAAACACTAGAGGGAGTGAGCTGGAAAGACAGGTGGGCAAGGTGGTGGGATGCTTGACATTGGGATTATTGTGGAGGATGCAGTTACTGGCGAAGTCTCGGGGCATGACCGTGGACATGAATGGCTGAGGCAGGTGAAGGTCATTAGAAGGGAGGAAGTTGGAGAATTTAGAGGCCAAGGTTTTGGAACTAGGAAGGTAGGGGAGAAAATACCTCCACTTGAGAGGTTGAAGGCAAAACAAGTCTTTGGAAAAGAATCAAAGCAACAAGGAGAAAGGAATTTTCAGAGCAGAAGTTGAGAACATAGAGAATTGGCTGATAACTGAGTGAGTTCTAGAGGGCACAGTGGAACATTTTGGGGAGCTGGGAAAGAATGGGAGACAGAGGCCCGGCATGGTGGCTCATGCCTATAATCCCAGCACTTTGGGATGCCGAGGTGGGTGGATCACCTGATGTTGGGAGTTAGAGACCAGCCTGACCAACACGGAGAAACCCTGTCTCTACTAAAAATACAAAAAAAAAAAAAAATAAGGTGGGCATGGAGGCAGAGGTTGCGGTGAGCCGATATGACACCATTACACTCCACCCTGGGCAACAAGAGTCAGACTGTCACAGACAGACAGACAGACACACACACACACACACACACACACACACACACACACACACATACACACATAAGAATGGGAGATAGAAACAGAAAAGGATATGCCCTGAGCCACATGGGGATGATGCTGGGCTTCCTGAGGTAACTGATGTAAACAGGGAAAAGGGCATAATAGGAATAGTCCTATGGCTTTGAGAATATAGCAAGGCTGGATTTTGGGGGGCCCCTTTTCATATCTGCTGGTGATGGTATGGAAGCTAGGAAGGTAGCTCATGGGGCCCCAGGCTTCTCCTCTGAGGCAGGAATCCATAAATGACATATTATACATATATTAAAATTTTGTATAGGTTACACATGGTGGCTCACGCCTTTAATCCCAGCACTTTGGGAGGCTGAGGTGGGAGGATCACTTGAGCCCAGGAATTCAAGACTAGCCTGGGCAAAATGGTGAGACCACATTGCTACAGAAAATTTTAAAAAATTGACCAGGCATGGTGGTGCACACCTGTGGTCCCAGCTACTGGGAAGGCTGAGGTGGGAGGATTACTTGAGCCCAAGAGGTCGAGGCTGCAGTGAGCCATGTCATACCACTGCACTCCAGCCTGGGTGACAAAGTAAGACCTTGTCTCAAAAAATAAAATAAAATTTAATATAAATATATAAAGGGCAGTGGGACTGCCTAGGTGGGGTGGTGCTGCAAGGGACAACTTCAGGAGGCTCATGGACCTCTTCCCCATAAAATTTGCCTGCTAGCTCCCCAGGCTATTCCTTTACTTTTGTCTCTGATGTCACCTTCTCCATGTGGTATCTTCTATGAGAAGGCATCCTTAGTGCCATTTACCTGTGAATGCCCTTTGTGTAGAAGCAGGGTGACCTTGTATACATGTATTGTACAGAAAGGTAGGACTCCTGGATCCACATTCTGGTTCTGTTGCTCATAGTCTGGGCCTTCCTAGAGAGGTCTTCTTCTCTTTCTGGGCCTTGGACAGAGTTATCTCTGAGATCCTTTCTGACTCTCATGGTCTTTGAGCCTTTGTGGAAGGAGTGGAGGAGATACACACTGATGTGTGTTGAGGTATGTGTCTGAGGATCCCCCAATAGCCAGAGTGTGGATGTCTCTGTGGGGATGGACAGTTCAGAGTGTCAGCCCCTACTTATGCCTGGAAGCGCTTCCTTTTCAGCAACTTCATTCCAGTTTGATCAGCATTTTCTAAGCTGTTGAACACAACTCAATGCCCATGATTTTTTATATGCTTCTCAACATTTCAGTAACTCACTCAATGTGGATTGACTACTTGACATGAGCTAGGTACCATATGGGGCCCTGTCAGGTCTGAAATGAATCAAACAAGTTCCCCTGCCCTCAGAGAACACAAGTTTGTCAGGGGGAGACAAAAAGTTCTCCTATGGGGCAGGCAGCTATAGTAATGAGTACTCTCCTAGAGCTGGAGGACTGGCCAAGAACTAGCAAAGCACAAAGGGAGAGATTGTGTCAGATTATATAGCATCAGGAGAGGCTTTGTGGAGGAGATGGAAGAGGTGAAGGAAGAACTTTGAAGGTGAGAGTAGAGTATGATTTAATGTACAGAAGTGGGAAGATGCCCAGTCTTATCAATTCAAGGAAGGAAGCCTAGTTTAACGTACCTTTGCTAAGTCATATTGGAGGTAGAATGGAGAGGAGCTGAAAAAGTAGACTTAAGTCTTTATTAACATGCTTGAAAATGAAATTAGGCTGGGCATGGTGGCTCACGCCTGTAATTCTAGCAAATTGGCAGGCCGAGGCAGGCAGATTGACTGAGCTTAAGAGTTCAAGACCAGCCTGACCAACATGGTGAAACCCTGTCTCTACTAAAATACAATAAATTAGCCAGGTGTGGCAGTGTGTGACTGTAGTCCTAGCTATTCTGGAGACTGAGGCAGGAAAATTGCTTGAACGTAGGAGACAGAGATTGCAGTGAGCCGAGATTGTGCCACTGCACTCCAGCCTGGGCGACAGTGAGACTCTGTCTCCAAAAAAGAAAATGAAATTGAGGGAACAATTTCATTTACAATAGCATCAAGAAATTAAATACTTGGGAATGAACTTAACAAAAAAAGTATAAGGACTTTGTATTAGTTCTTGCATTATTATAGAGAACTACCTGAGACAGTAATTTATAAAGAAAAGACATTTACTTGACTCAGTTTCACAGTCTGTACAGGAAGCATGGCTGAGGAGGTTTCAGGAATCTTGCAATCATGGTGGAAGGCAAAGGGGAAGTAGGCGTGTCTTACATGGCTGGAGAAGGAGGAATAGAGTGAAGGAAGAGGTGCCACAGACTTTTAAACAACCAAAGCTCATGAGAATTCACTCAGTATTACCAGAGCAGAAGAGGAAGTCCACCCCCGTGATTGAATTACCTCCCACCGGGCTCCTCCTTCAACATTGAGGATTATGATTTGGACATGAGATTTGAGGAGGGACACACATTTAAATTAAATCAACTTACATAGTGAAAATTTTAAAATATTACTGTTTCTCTTTAATTTTTTAAAAAATTAAAAATCTAAACAGACTGCATTCATAAATTGGAAGACTTAATAGTGTTAAAACGGCAGTGCTCTCCAAATTGATCGATAGATTCAATGCAATCTGTATCAAAACCCTAGCTCTACTTTATTGCAAATATGAACAAACTGAACCTAAAATTCATATGGAAATGCAAAATAGTCAAGAAATCTTGAAAAAGAAGAACAAAGTTGGAAGACTCATACCTTTTTTATTTTGAACCTTACCAAAAAACTATACTAATCAGGATAGTGTGGTACTGACATAAGAGTAGACATATAAATCAATGGAATAGAATTGAGAGTCCAGAATAATTCCATATATTTATAGTCAATTAATTTTTGATGAGGATGCCAAGATAATTCAATGGGGGAAGATTGGTCTTTTCAGCAGATTTCCAGGAATAACTGGATATACACATGCAAAAGAATGAAGTTGGACTCTTAACTCATACCGTACACAAAAATGAACTCACAATGAATGAAAGACCTAAAAAAGCCAAACTCTGAAACTCATATAATAGCATACTAAGAAATATATATTTTTTTGAAATGGAGTCTTGCTCTGTTGCCCAGACTGGAGTGCAATGGCACAATCTTAGCTTACTGCAACCTCTGTCTCCCAGGTTCAAGCAATTTTCCTGCCTCAGCCTCCAGAGTAGCTGGGATTACAAGCGCGCCACGATGCCCTGCTAGGTTTTGTATTTTTAGTAGAGATGGGGTTTCACCATGTTGGCCAGGCTGGTCTTGAACTCCTGACCTCAGGTTATCCACCTGCCATGGCCTCCCAAAGTGCTGAGATTATAGGCGTGAGCCACCATGCCCAGGTTTTTTTTTTTGTTTTTTTTTTTTTTGAGATGGAGTTTCACTCTTGTTGTGCAGGCTAGAGTGCAATGGCATTACCTTGGCTCACCGCAACCTTACCTCCTGGGTTCAAGCAATTCTCCTTCCTCGGCCTCCTGAGTAGCTGAGATTACAGGCATGCGCCATTATGCCCAGCTAATTTTGTATTTTTGGTAGAGATAGGGTTTCTCCCTGTTGGTCAGGCTGGTATCGAACTCGCGACCTGAGGTGATCTGCTAGCCTCGACCTCCCAAAGTGCTGGGATTACAGGCGTGAATCACCGCTCCCAGCCTCGTACTAAGGAATTTGAACACTGTTATATGTGCAATGGGAAGAGGTAGGTTTGTGAGAAGTAAGAAATTATTCAGCATATCTCTCCTTCACCTTTTCTGTGCCAGGCTCTATGGCAATTGCACAGATTAATCTGCCACAGTCCTTACCCTCAAGCAGCTTTCAGTCTAGATGGGAGGTAGACATGCACACTGACAATTACAACCCACTGTGGTACCATCATCAAGCTGGGTTTCTTGATCTCGGCACTATTAACATTTTGCACCAGATTATTTTTTGTGTGTGTGATAGGCTTTCCTGGCATTGTAGGATATTTACCAGCATCCCTGCTCTCTCCCCCACTAGATGCCAGTAACATTCCCCCCCAATCAAGATAGTAAAAAATATCTCTAGACTTTACCAAATGTCCCATGGGAGCAAAATCACCCCTAGTTGAGAACTTCTGTTATAAGGTAAGTTTAATGGTATTTTCTCACTAGAGTGCCTTGGGATGAGCCAGCCAAGGTGTCCTGGAATACTGAGATGCCAGTACATTTTTCCTAGTCATGTCTTGCCCATGTTGGGGTCTCTTGGGTCCTCTGCAAGGTGCATTAACTCCTTTCTTTCTTTTGCCTCCAGACTATGGTCAGTGCAATCAGAAAATTCCTAGAGGGCATCCCAGACCTGCAGCTAGTCTATACCCACCATCCACTCCTGCTCAGGTTCTTTCTGTCGTATCCAGAGCTCATGAGTAGGTTTGGGCACCGTGTCCTGGAACTTTGGTTCTCCTGGGAAGAGAGCAGCTATGAGGAACTTGATGATGACACCTCTGCTGGGCAGCCCACCCTTCCTACCAGCTTAGCAGTCCTGTTCCGGTTGCTCAGAAGCATCCCCAGCATCCTGCTCATCTTGCTGGTAGGCGACCACTCATTCATTTCTACATTCAGACATGTGGACCTTCGGGCGCTGTGGCTCATGCCTGTAATCCCAGCACTTTGGGAGGCCGAAGTGGGCGGATCACCAGGTCAAGAGATCAAAACCATCCTGGCCAACATGGTGAAACCCCATCTCTACTAAAATGCAAACATTAGCCGGGCATGGTGGCACGCGCCTGTCGTCCCAGCTACTCGGGAGGCTGAGGTAGGAGACTTGCTTTAACCCAGGAGGCAGAGTTTGCAGTGAGCAGAGGTTGCACCACTGCCCTCGAGCTTTGCCCCTGATAACCAAATGAGACTCTTGTCTCAAAAAAAAAAAAAAAAAAAAAGGAATAGTGGGCCCTTTCTCTCTGGGTGCCGTTTTACTGAGGTCAGGGCACCCATAGCTACTTTAGCCCACTTCTGGATTTATTACTGTCTCCATGTGAGTGAGGGGGTCTCTTCTACTCGCGGGTGCCTGGCTTCTTTAAATCCACACTCTTCTCTAAGTCTAATGGAAGTCTATGCACTGAGAGATGTGTGCCTTCTTCCCCCTAGGGGATGACACTATAAAATGCAGATCTTAGTCACCATCCCCTCTCACCTCCCTGTCATCTCTCAAGCAGACTCTGCTAACACAGGTTTAATGTCAAAGGAAGCTCCTGGGACATGTAGATGGAAATATCTGATGGCAGAAGGACTCCTCCTCTTCTTTTGCCATGACTCACATGATAATATTACATGTGCAACATACTTGCTCAGGCATACCTAGAATTGTCAGATGTCCTAATACTTTTTTTTTTTTCCTGGAGACAGAGTTTCACTCTGTCATCCAGGCTGGAGTGCAGTGGCGTGATCTCGGCTCACTGCAACCTCCGTCTCTCCCCTTCATGCAATTCTCCTGCCTCGACCTCCTGAGTAGCTGGAACTACAGGTGCACGCCACCACACCCAGCTAATTTTTTATTTTTGTATTTTAGTAGAAATGGGGTTTCACCTCGTTGCCCAGGCTGTCAATACTTTTTAATGAAGTAAGACATTACTGAAATTCCCATCAGTAATTATATGGGTTGATTAGATAAGGTAAACTGCCTCGTGTCTGCAATTTCCAACACACTGGCTTTAACTCCATTTTTTTCCTTCCACTCAACAAAGCACATTGAACAACAAATTAGAGTAGCAGGGGACAGAGCTAAGATACTAGATTTTCTTCACCAGATGAAATATTCGGGGTCAGTTTCTCACACATAGTAGGTACTTATTGTAAGGTTAGCTGAGAGAAAGGAGAAAAGACCCCAAGTCAGGCAAGCATGTTTTATTAACCTGCCAGGCTGCCCCATAACAGTCAGAGGAGGCAGCCCTGAGCTTACAAAATGAGGGGTTTATATGGGGTGAGAGGGGTATAAGGGAATTTCAGGACCGAGATAATCTATCAGCTTGTAACAGGCAGAGAGATAGTTTGTTAACTTGTGACAGACTTACAATACATCGTCCTATGACTTTGGTGGCAGCAGTTTTTAAAAAAGAACCCAGGATTTTACAGGTATGTGTCAAACAGGAATTTACATGTATGGATAGCAAACACTGGTTTTCCCTGTCCTCCCCCAAGCTGCCCAGATGGCTGTAATCAGGCTTTGCTTAATTGTAGCACATCTGGCAGCCTTGATGTGGCACCTAGGTAGGAGTTCAGAAATGCAGCTGCAGAACAATCAGAGTAGGAAGAAGGGGTCAACTTGGACGCAGGGGATTTTCTGAGGCAGCTTGTCCCTAACACTTATAAATATTTATGACCCATTGAATTATAGGTATGGATAGATCTAAGTCTCTATTTCATAAAAGAAAAATAATGAATTCAGCCGGGTGTGGTGGCTCACGTCTGTAATCCCAGCACTTTGGGAGGCTGAGGCAAGTGGATCACCTGAGGTCAGGAGTTCGAGACCAGCCTGGCAAACATGGTGAAACCCCATCTCTACTCAAAATACAAAAATTAGCCAGGCGTAGCGGTGCACGCCTGTAATCCCAGGTACTCGGGAGGCTAGGGCAGGAGAATCGCTTGAACCCAGGAGATGGAGGTTGCAGTGAGCTGAGATCACGCCACTACACTCCAACCTGGGCAACAGAGTGAGACTCTATCTCAAAAAAAAACACAAACAAACAAAAAAACAACAAATTTAGGTCCTCTGATATACTTAGGGATAGTAGTGACAATACAGTCATGCATTGCTTAATGATGGGAATACGTTTTGAGAAACACAGTGTTAGTTGATTTTTGTGGTTGTGTCAACATCATGGAGTACACTTACACACCTCTAGATGGTCTAGCCTACGACACACCTAGGCTATATGGGATGGCCTGATACTCCTAGGCTATATGGGATGGCCTGATACTCCTAGGCTATCTGGGATGGCCTGATACTCCTAGGCTATAAATATGTACAGCCTGTTACTGTAACAGACAAATGTAACATCGTGGCATTTGTATATTGAAACATTGAAAAGATACAGCATGACTATATCTTATTTTTTTCTTTCTTTCTTTTTTTTTTTTTCTTGCTCTGTTGCCTAGGCTGGAGTGCAGTGGCAGGATCATCGCTCACTGCAGCCTCAATCTCCTGGGCTCGAGCAGTCCTCCTGCCTCAGCCTCCCAAGTAGCTAGAATTGGGTGGATGTGGTGGCTCATGCCTGTAATCCCAGTACTTTGGGAGGCTGAACTAAGTGAATCACCTGAGGTCAGGAGTTCAAGACCAAGTAGCTGGAACTACAGGTATGTGCTACTGCATCCGGCTAATTTTTGTATTTTTTGTAGGGACAGTGTTTTGTCATGTTGTCTAAGCTGGTCTCAAATTCCTGGGCTCCAGTGATCCTCCCACCATAGCCTCCCAAAGTGTTGGGATTATGGGCATAAACCACTGTGCCCTGCCATTTTTTTCTTTTTAAATACATGAAACATAGGCTTAGAGAGATTTACCCATGGTCACAAGAGTTGGGAATCAAAATATTAAAATCCAGATTTTGACTCCCTATCTATCAGTTGTTCTGTCTGAGGCTCTTTTTTTACTTACCCAGTTTATTTATTCTCCCTGCGTTGTTTCATTCACACCCATGGCTTTGGTTGCCTCCTGCCTGTATGGTGATGACTCAAATCTCTGCTCCATCCCAGACCTCTCTCCTGAGCTCAGACCCATGAAGTCAACCATCTATTTGACATTTCTGCTTAAAATGGAGCTCATTATCTCCTCTCCCAAATTCCCTTTCTCAGCCTGGGTCTTCCTAGAATGGAGGGTCCCTCACTAACTGAAGGCTGTGTGCTAGGCCACTAACTTCACAGGACGTTAAGTATTAAAAGAAGCAAACCAAACAAAGTGAATCTCAGGAGACTAAATCCTTAGAGTCTATGTCCCAGGGAAGCTGGAGTAGATGTCCCACCTTTTATCCTGGTGACTCAATCCTTGTCCTTGAATGTGCACCATTCTCATCACCTCTCCTTTCTGGAGGTGGTGGGGTCAGGGCAGAGAGGAGTCTTGTGCTAGAGCTTAACAGGAAGGAGTGGCCTTCAAGAAGGGTTGCTGCATAGAGGACTAGGAAGATAGAGGCTAATCTGAACTTCAGTTTCCTCCCACAGAAAACGGACATAACATGAGGGTAGATGAGATAGTATGTAGGAACACTCTTGGTTTGCTTCACATTAGTGGGCTGTCATTCACTAATCATTAACTCTGCCTGTGAACCAGAAAAAGTTCATCTCAGAGAAGCTAGTTGAATTGCCCAAGGTCATATAGTTAATAAGGGTCATGGCTATGACTAAGAGCCCAGTGTTAGTTTTTCACTAAATTAGATCCTAGAGACATCAATGGTAAAAAAGAATGGCGAGGAACAACTTTGTTGTCTGTTTAGATACATAATTCTTACCATTTCTCCCCAGTTTCTAGCTACAAGAGGGAAACAGAGTCTAAAAATATGTGTTGGGCTGCGCGCGGTGGCTCATGCCTGTAATCCCAGCACTTTGGGAGGTAGAGGCAGGTCGATATTGAGGTCAGGAGAGCGAGACCATCCTGGATAACATGGTGAAACCCCATCTCTACTAAAAATACAAAAAATTAGCCAGGCGTGGTGGTGAGTGCCTGTAGTCCCAGCTACTCAGGAGGCTGAGGCATTGAGACACTTGAACCTGGGAGGCGGAGGTTGCAATGAGCTGACATTGCACCACTGCACTCCAGCCTTGGCAACAGAACAAGACTCCATCTCAAAAAAAAAATTTGTTTTTAAATGTGTTGATACCAATTTCTGGTTTTGATAGGGGTAATTAACAGCTGAAAACAAAGCTATTAATTGCCACTCTTATTAATGGGTGGTCTTTCATGTCGGTTGTTTAGCTGTGAAGGAACAATGACATCACAGAAGCTCTATTTCCTCCTTGGCCAGGTCACCCCTGGTCTGTCTAATCCCAGAGAGTTCTGGACAGCTCTGGAGAGCAGAGACTACAGATTAGGTCATGGTTTTGCCCAGAGCCTTCCTACTGACCCATAATGGTGGGGTCCACACATTCCTCTTCCTCCAGCATTCACCATAGCTACCCAAAACTGAGTAGCCCCTTTCCTTTTATTCCCTTAACATTCATTAACTCAGATTTCTGAGGGACTAGTGGCAGTGGCGCAGTGATGTGTTGATGAAGGCGCAAGACCAGGAAACTGGTTTGAGCTTGGGCTCTGTGACCCTGGGCAAATCATGCCCCTCCCTTCCCACTGGGCTTCAGCCTCATACTCTGTAAAGTAAAGGTATTAGAAAAAATTATCTAGATTCTCTGTAGCCCCCCCCATTCTGTGACCCTTTCCAGAGATGTCTTCTAAGTCCTTACAAGGTGACGAAGATGAAGTAGACCTCATCCCTTCCCTTCATTAACTCACAGTGCAATAGAATTTACAACTTTATTACTTTCTTGATACGTAAACTGATTAACCTGCCCCAGTTTTCTCATTTGACACCTACCTGGAAGAGTTATTATAGAGATATAAATAACGTATAAACAAATATACAGCTATTGTATAAACAACGTAGTACCTGACATTATTAGGCCCTAACTGAGTGGTTGTTACTGATATTATAGTCATTTTTTCCAGCAACTGTGGAGGTTTCTTTTTTTTTTTTAATTTTTTAATTTTTTTTTAAATTTTTTTGGAAGTGGAGGAGATCAGTCTGCTGCAGCCGCAGGTGGGGTGAGATACGTGGAATCCTCCAACTGTGGAGGTTTCTAAGAGCCAAACTTAGACATCCCTGTGACCCCATCCCTCTCCTTCTGCCCAGTGATCAGCACACCTGGGTTTGTCTGGCCAGGTGCATTGTAGCCATATCTCTCTGTCAGGAGCTCTCCTCCCTGGAGAGGAAGTCTTTGTGACCTTGGATTCATAGCACTCAGTCCAAACTGGCCCAGCACATTAGCCTGTCCAAAGGAATTGGCTTCTTTGAGCTGGTAGGTGCCAGGAGCTATCAGTAGGGTAGCCTCTGGTGCAGCTTCTAACTGGCTTTGTCTTTAACAGATACTCATTAAAATAACTCTGAAAGCAAAATAAAAAGCAATGTCCTTCCCCAGTGGGGGATGTGTGAAAAAGAAAAAAATTTTTAAAAAGAAGATCAAGGGAAAAAAAAAAACAAAAAACCAATGTCCTTCCGAGCCTATGGCCTTTATAGCTTGGGGAAAAGATAGCCAGATGCGTTGGTAGAGAAGGGGCCTGACCCGGTCCTCACTTCCCTTTCTGTGCACTGAATCTGTCCTAATTTATACTCTTCCTGCCCAGTGACATCATCACTCTCTCCTCTTCTCCTTTAAGGCATACTCAGATTCCCCGTCCTGAAAACAACCTCTTGACCCTAATCCTTCCATTTGCAAGAGGGAGCCATCCTGAAAATAGAGCTTTGGACTTGGAGCTGGGAGACCTGCATTCAAATTCTGTCTGCGCCACTGGCTTATATGACCTTTAGCAAGTCATGTCATCTCACTGAGCCTGTTTCTCCTGTTTGGGATGGATTTAATAGGATGGATCTATTCTAAGGGGTGGTTGTGAGGTGTCAGTGCACCCAGAGAGCCTTTGATACATAACAGGTGCTTAGTAAGAGAGAGATTACCCAGTTTTTATGACACTATCATTCTGGGCCCTTTTCCTCCTCCTCTATTCCTCATTGTCACTTTCCCCAACTGCAATACCCTCTGATCTCTGGCTTTCTTCTCTCCTGCTCAGGACCTAATCTATTCCAGCCCAGTGGACACAGCTCGCAAGGTACTGATTAGCCTGAGGACCTTCCTGAGGAAGAATGAGGATATCCAAGTGGGCGGTCTTATCCGAGGCCACTTCCTGCTGATCCTGCAGCGTCTGCTAGTGGAGCATGGGGCCACCCCATCAGGAGGTCAGTCTGCAGGTGCTGTGGGCACACTTTGACCTGAAAGCCAGTCAAGAATGGGCATCTTTATCTTTGTTAGGTCTGTTCCAGGAGAAAGAACCAGGGTCTTAGCTGAAAAAGAAAAGTCAGGCCATTGTGGCATCAAGCTAAACCTCACCTCCTTTCTCTCACTGCAGAGTGGGTGTACCACAAGCTTGGTTTGATGTGCAAATGTTTAACATGAATAGGTGTGTTTAATGTGTGCGTGCATGTCTCCACCCTGTGCAGCATGTGCTCAGAGTTGTTTGTCACAAGAATGGCAGCCTCACTATGGGAAGAAGAAAGTGGGAAGTCTGGAAGAAGCTGGAGGTAGCAGCAGTCTGCAGGGTCTGGGGAGGGAGGTGGATCTGTGTTGTTTTGGAAGCTCCCAGTGAGATCCAGGAGAATAGTTTCCAAATCTGGAATGGTACTTACTGGAGTCAAGGAAGTTTGATGTTTGGTACAGCATGAAGACACTGAAATTGGGATTGGTTTATTTTATTTATTAATTTATTTAATATTTTATGTATTGTATTTTATTTTATTATTATTTTATCTGTCACCCAGGCTGGAGTACAGTGGCAAGATCTCAGCTCACTGCAACCTCTGCCTCCCAGGGTCAACCAATTCTTATGCCTCAGCCTCCTGAGTAGCTGGGACTTACAGGCATGTGCCACCACACCGGGCTAATATTTTTGTGTTTTCAGGAGAGACAGGGTTTTACCATGTTGCCCAGGGTGGACTCCTGAGCTCAAGAGATCTGCCTGCCTCAGGCTCCCAAAGTGTTTGGGTTACAGAGGTGAGCCACTGTACCCAGCCCTGTTTTTTTCTATTTTTAGAGAAGCTGAATTTTATTTTATTTTATTTTTATTTTTTGTTTTTTAATTTTTATTCACATTGGACATTTGTACAAGAGAAGCTGAATTTTAAAATTAAATTTCTAAGCAAAGCGAGAGGCAATCTGTGGCTACCTGACAGAGGACTGAGGGTTTGGAAGTAGGTTTAAGGGTGTCAAGAGGAGATGAGTTATTTCTTTTCAGGGAAGGACAAGCCATGCTTAACTGATAATACTGGTTAAGAACCATAAGATTTAGTGGAAATAAAGTAGGAAGTCCATGGGCATTGGATTCAGATTTGGGTCTTAGTCTGTTTGGGCCATAGACCTGGTAACTTATAAACAACAGAAATTTATTTCTCACAGTTCTTGGACCTGGGAAATCCAAAATCAAGGTGTTGGAAGATTCAGTGTCTGGTGAAGGCCCACTTCGTGGTTCATAAATGGCTGTCTTATTTTTCCTTCTTTCTTTCTTTTTTTTTTTTTTTAAAGACAGGGTTTCACCATGTTGGTCAGGCTGGTCTTGAACCTCCGATCTCAGGTGATCCGCCTGCCTTGGCCTCCAAAGTGCTTGGATTACAGGCATGAGCCACCACGCCCTGCTTGCTTGCCTTCTTTCTTTCTTTCTTTTTTTTTTTTTTTTAATTTTTTTTTTTTTTTAAATAAATAAGACGGGGTTTCACCATATTGGTCAAGCTGGTCTTGAACTCGTGACCTCAGGTGATCCGCCCACCCTAGCCTCCCAAAGTGCTAGGATTACAGGCGTGAGCCACCGCGCCCGGCTGCCTTCTTTCTTTCTTTCTCTTTTTTTCTTTCTTTTTTTTCCTTTCTCTTTCTTTTTCTTTTCTTTCCTCCTCCTTCTTCTCCTCCTCTTTCGCTTCTCCTTATCCCTTCCCTCCTTCTCCTTTCTTCCTTCTCATCCTCTTTTCTTCCTCCTTCTCCCCTGGCCCCCACAGCCTTGATCTCCTAGGCTCAAGCAATCCCCCAACCTCAGACTCCTGAGTAGCTGGGGTTACAGGCATGTGCCAGCATGATGGCTTGTCTTCCTACTGTGTAAGAAGGGGTGAGGGAGGGAGTGCCTCACAGTTTCTTTCAAAAGGCCACTCATCTCATTTATGAGGATTCTGCCCTCCTCAGTCATCTACCAGAGACCTCACTTCCTAATATTATCACAATGGGGGTTAAGATTTCAGCATGAATTTTGGAGGAACACAAACATTCAGACCATAGTGTCCTGCCACTTTCTGGCTGTGGGAACTTGGAGAAGTCACTCAGCCTCTCTGAACCTCAATTTTGTAAGTGCAAAATGGGAATAACAATCCATGCTTCACATTTTTTTTCATGGGATTAAATGAAATAACGAATTCTTGGTACCAACCTATGTCTGGCACCTAGTAGTTACGCCTGTCCTGAATGAAGAAAGAAATAGGGGTAAATCCCAAAAAAACATCTGACTTCTTAGGAAACAGAAAACTTTGAACCTGTTATTATGGGCCATTAAAGCAGGGCAGGGTGTCTGACCTTTAGGTGATCTGAGCATCAGACTTCCTGCCCACCCCTCCTTGTTCTTCACAGCCTTGGGGAACCTACCATTGCTGCTGAGCCTCCTCTCCTTGATGCAGCTCAGGAATGTGTCAGAGGAAGAACTGGACAGCATGGCCATGAAGCTCCTTCACCAAGGTGCCCTGCCTGCTTGAGACAGCACCCGTGGGCCCAGGGCTGGGTGTGCAGTGGGTGCTCACTTAGTAGGCTGGTGTTCTTCTTTCTTCTACCCTTTCATCCCTATGGAAGAAGCTAGTAGGTCATTCTGTCCCTAGGGGTTTCTTGCTAAAGGACCTGTCAGGGCCTTCTCTGCTTGTTCTCTGGGAATGTTTAGGAGACATCCTACCCCTGCAAAAAATCAGCATATGAGGCCAGGCATGGTGGCTCATTCCTGTAATCCCCACACTTTTGGAATTTGAGGCAGGAGCATTGTTTGACACCAGGAGTTCAAGACCAGCCTGGGCAACATAGCAAGACCCTGCCTCTACAAACGGCCAGGCATGGTGGCTCATGCCTATAATCCTAGCACTTTGGGAGGCTGAGGCAACACATCGTTTGAGCTCAGGAATTCACGACCAGCCTGGGCAACATCATGAAACCTTGTCTTTACAAAAAAATACAAAAACATTAGCTGTGTGTGGTGATGCAGACCTATAGTCCCAGCTACTTGGAGGGGCCTAGGTGGGAGGATTGCTTGAGCTCAAGTCGTTGAGGGTGCAGTGAGCTATGATCTCACCACTGCACCTAGCCTGGGCAATGGAGTGCGACCTCGTCTCTAAAACAAACAAATCAATGTGTAACAGGCACAAGCTCTAGAGTCAGGAAGACCTGGGTCTGAATCTCAGCTTAGTCACTAGCAATCATCTAGTCTCTGTGAGCCTTAGGTTCCTCATAGGTAAAGTAGCAGTACTTGCCTGACCTAAGTTTGAGATAAGGAATACTTATCTAGTTAGATAAAGAACGTCACACAGTGCTTGATACACAGTAGGCCTTCAACAGTTGCTATCCATGCAGATTTTTTTTTTTCCTGGTTCAAGGTCAGCTCTCCACCTCATCCTACAATTGACTCACATCCAATGATCCAGTTCACAGTTCTCCAGGCTTCTTTCTGACCCACATCTCAGACCTCCTTGGTTTCTCAACTCGTGTTGCTATCATCACTTCATAGGCAGCACCTACAGGAAGATTTGCTGACGGAAGGTTGAAATTAATAGGATAAATGATGTGTCTTCAGTGTCTGTAGACCCCCAGGTCCTCTAGCCACAGGTGAAAATGGGGCACTTTCCCTGCCTGGAGCCCAGTCCTCCTCATGAGAAGATCAGTGTCAGATTCAAAAAAAGGCCACTGGGGACAGCTTGCAGATGGCCTCAGCCTGGTGCCAGTGATCACCAGCCTGTCTGTGAGATTAAGGATGACACTAAGCTAGGAGGGAGATCTGTGTGTGACAAAGTCAGCCTTCAAAAGAGCCTCCGACAGGAAGTAACAGGCTGAAACCCACACATGAAATATAACAGGGCATTTACATATAATCCTTGAGCACTTCTATATGATAGCACAGAGAGGAGAGGATTGTTGTTTGGGGTGGAGACCTGCTGGTCTGGGTGACCACAGGCCAATTAGAAGTCAGGGTGTGATATGGCTGCCAAAAAGTGAATGGAGACATAGGTTTCCTATTAGGTTGGGGGTAGGGAGATGGGAAGTGGGAGTTCCCAGTAGTAAAGGGATATGTTCTATAGCTATCTACAGTGTAATGTAGTACTCGTGAAGCCTGGGGGAATGCAGAAGCAGCATCTAATCTTGCCTTGAGAGGTTAAGGAAGGCTTCAAAGGGAAGCCTCTTTTCTTTTTTTTTTGAGACAGGATTTCACTGTCACCTAGGCTGAAGTGTAGTAGCATGATAACTGCTTACTGCAGCCTCAACCCCTTGGGTTCGAGTGATCCTTCCACCTCAGCCTCCCAAGTAGCTGGAACTACCAGTGTGTGCCACCATGCCCAGCTAATTTTTTGTATTTTTTGTGGAGAAATGGGGTCTCACCATGTTGCCCAGGTTGGTCTCAAACTCCTGGCCTCAAGCAATCTGCCTGCCTCAGCCTCCCAGTGTTGGGATTACAGGTATAAGCCACTGTGCAGTCCTGAGCTGAATCTTGATTGCTGACTAGGACTAGAGGAGTTAGCCAAATGAAGTGATGTGAGAGAGATGATGTGGCAAGTGCAGGGAACTGCACTTCATTCGACTATTAAAGTTCCCCTGGGAAGGTGGTGAAGATGTTCAGAGGATGCCTTTGAACATCTCAACTGCTACAGTCTTTCTGGCTAATGTGCAGCTGTAGGCTGCTTGCCTGATGTTTGTCTAGATGGAGGGTGTGAACATGTCTTAAGGTTTGTCACTGTTTCTTTCCATTGGTTGTAATGTCAGGGACACTTAGTTTGTTCTTGCTCCCCAAGACTGACATCTGAAATAGCCAGTTGCAGGCCACCACCTGTGACAAGTGTGAGTGCTGTGCAATAGGCCGCCTGGGGACTCATCTCTTGCAGTGAGCAAGCTGTGTGGGAAGTGCAGCCCCACTGATGTGGATATCCTGCAGCCCTCCTTCAACTTCCTGTACTGGAGCCTTCATCGGACCACACCCAGCAGTCAAAAAGAGGTGCAGGGGCCCGGGCTGGGACAGTGAAGAGTTCTGGGCAGTGTCTGTGACCCTCTCTACCTCAACTTTTCCATCTTAAAAAAATAGGATTGTATGTATGGCTGGTGGTCATAAGGTCCTTTCTGGTTCTAATAACCTGAGCTTCTGTTATGAAGCTGGGACCCTTAGAGCCTCAGGATGATCCTTTGTTTGTGAAGCCCCCATCAGGTGCTAAGCACCATTGTGGCACTTAGCTGGAGCTCCTCTGTAACTCCTGTGGGCCCTGCCCTGCCCACCCCCTGCAGCTGCTGCAGTGCTCCTGAGCGGCACAGGCCTGATGCAGCTTCTGGAGAAGATGCTGGCACTCACCTTGGCAGACACAGACTCTCCCAGGACTGCGCTCCTCTGCTCTGCCTGGCTGCTCACCGCCTCTTTATCTTCCCAGCAGCACAAGGGCAGTTTGCAGGTTAGTTTCTAACTCCTGTGGCTTTGAGGCATGGGGTGGCACTCAAAGGAGTGTTGAAGATCCTGAGTTCTGGTCCCAGTTCTGGGGCTTATTAGCTGTGTGACCTTGGCAAGGTATTTATCCTTTCTGAGCTCAGTTTCCTTATGAACAAAATGGGGAAAACATCCCAGGGTTATCAGGTTGGTTTATATTAATCCACTTAACACACAAGGTTTATTCACACTCCAGGCTCTATTATTGGCACAGAGGAATAAAAATGAATATAGCATGTGTCCTACCCTTAGGAAACTTGTAGTCTTGAAAGATAAGATTGTACTCAGCAAAGATAGTGGGGAAAGGCATTCCAGGTAGAGAGAACAATATGAGCAAAAGGATGAAGCTGCACAAATTCAGGACATGGTCTATACATTTGGGGAGTGGTGAGGTGCTCTGTGTGGCGAGAATGTGGGGAATGAATGGAGCAGGTCAGACCAGACAGGGAGGCAGAAGCCAGCCTGCGACCTTGAAGTGCAGCATGGCAAGCTTTGTAATGCTGCACATGGTTAGCTGTCATTACTGTTCCAGAAGGTGATGCAGGGAAGAGAAGAGCAGTGGACATATCCACAGAGCACCTCCTTTCCCCTCAGCCCCTCCCTCTTGTAGGGCCTTGTCATCACAGTTCCCTGTGTGAGCTCCTCTGTGGGCTGCTTCTCATGGAAACCATCTGCTAGCCTCTGTGGTATCCTCACACTGTGTCTAGTACTGTGCCAATCTAGTGATAGGCACAGAGAAGTGACATCAGTTTTAAACTTTGACCTCCAGAGGGGTAACAAGCTGTGGCAAATCTATGCTCTGGCAGATCCTGCAGATTGTTGCCTGTGGTTGGGCTGGTTTAGGACAGAAACCTTTCCTAATTTTCCATGTGAGGCTGCTTGGCCCATCCAGCGCTCTGCAGTCACCTGCCCAGGAGAAAACTGGCATTTTGTCCTTGGCTCTGGCCTGGCCCTCAGCTCACACCTAGGCAATTACCTGTTCCTAGCTACCTCCAGTGCCCTAACTCAGGCCTGATCATTCGTCCTCCCCACTAATGTGACCCAGTCACAATCTCCTGGCCACCGGCCTCTTCCCCTCTGCATGACCTATCATTGCAGCCACATTCTGTCCTCACATCCCTTCTGCCCAAGCTCCTTCAACAGCCTTTTTGTCCTCCTCTAGGCCTGGCCCTCTGCAACCTTACTTTCTGCCATTCCCACCCACCTTCCCTGTCCTCTGGCTAGGCATTTGCACTTCTCCCAGTCAGCTGTGCTCCTTCACATTGCCATAACTTTTTCTGTCTGTTTTGTTTATTATTAATAGACTTCACTTTTAGGACAGTTTTAGATTTATAGAAAAATGGTGCAGGTAGTACAAAGAGTTCCCGACACACACACAGTTTCATGTTATTAACATCTTACCTTAGTATGGTATCTCCATGCTTTTTTACATGTTGGTTCTTCTGCCTAGAACTTGCTGCTTTCAATAGGGATTTCTAAGGAACCACTTTGTGCCAGACTGATAGAACCAAGCAGAATAGCAGTTCCTGCTCTCAGGCAGCCTATGTTCTGGCTGAGGAGAGCAGGTTCAATAGCTTTGAACCTGACACCCTAACTAGCCCCTCAGTTTGGGCATTGCTTGACATTAAAGTCATATTTACTGATGCTGATCCTCAGCTGTCCCTCACAATAGCTTTGGAGGGAGTGAAAGCGGGTGGGTGTTGTCTTAATTTCATAGATGAAGAAAGTAAGGCATGCTGAGAGAGGTGTAGTGACTTGCCCAAGGGCATACAGCTGACAGGTGGCAAAGCCAGGATTTTTTTTTTTTAATCATTTTTTTTAAAGAGATGGAGTCTGTTGCCCAGGCCGGAGTGCAGTGGCGCTATCTCAGCTCACTGCAGCCTTGGCCTCCTGGCTCAAGTGATTCTCTCACCTCAGCCTCCTGAGTAGCGGGGACTATAGGTGCATGTTACCATGCCCAGCTAATGTTTTTTGTATTTTCTTGTAGAGGTGGGGCTTCACTATGTTGTTCAGCCTGGTCTTGAACTCCTGGGCTCAAGCAATCCTCCCACCTCAGCCACCCAAAGTGCTGGGATTATAGGTATAAGCTGCTGTACCTGACCTGAGAGCCAGGATTTTGATTTGACCTGTCTGATTCCGGATCTTCTGAGTTAGGGGTATAGTGGGCAGAGCCAGAGACTGAACCACAGATGAGGCCAAGAAAGGCTGTCTGGTGGAGGAGGCTAATGAGGATGGGGGAGATTTGGGAGAAAAACAGTTCTCCAGGTACAGACTTGATTCTCCTCCTCATGCTCCTGAAGCTAGGACTGGTGCAGCTTGGAAGACTCTGTGGCCTCCTCTGTCCCCTTTTGATACAGTGGATATGTCAGGGGAGGTGGTAGAAGAGATATTCAGGTAGGTTATTTTCTGTTCAAACTTCCAGAACGTTGGGTTAGCCTTTTACCCTCTGCCCTGCCAGGTTCACCAGACACTCTCTGTGGAAATGGACCAAATATTGAAGGCTCTCAGCTTTCCAAAGAAAAATGCTGCACTGCTCCCAGGTATGGGTCCACAAGTCTCCAGCAGAAGAAAAGCTTTTTGCCTAGGTTTTCAGATAGGACCAGCATACAGACCAGCCTGTGGTCACTCCGTAATTGTCTCATCTTCATTGTCTCCCATCCTGTGACAGAGCTGGGCGGGAGGTGGGAAGGAGACAGGAACTGGGTGTAAGGAGTCTTCTGCTTCCAGCTGCCATCTTATGCTTCCTGCGGACAGCCCTGCGACAAAGCTTTTCCTCTGCCCTGGTGGCCCTGGTGCCCCCAGGGTCCCAGCCACTGCCAGCCACTGAGGACACTGTCTTAGCTCCACTGCGAACATCACAAGTGCGGTCCCTGGTCATTGGGCTGCAGAACCTCCTGGTGCAGGTAAGGCCCTTGCTGAGTGGGCCCAGGCAGTGGGGCTTGCTTCTGCCAGGACAATGGCAGGAAGGGGCAGCTCCCTGTCAAGGGCCTGATATTCCACCAGGGCTTGGAGGGTGGATTGGGTGAGACTTAAAAAAAAAATTATTATTAAAAAATTTTTTAAAATACAGATGGGGTCTTGCTATATTGCCAGTCTGGTCTCAAACTTCTGGCCTCAAGTGATCCTCGTACCTCAGCCTCCAAAAGTGCTAGGATTATGGGCATAAACCACCATGCCCTGCCTGGGTAAGACTTTTAAAGCTACAGTGACAGAAACAAAACTCAAACTGGTTTATAACTAAGAAGTCCTGGGGTCAATACTGGCTTTAGGCATAGCAGAATCCCAGAAGCTCAGACAAGGTTATCAGACTCCATCTCTTGGCTCTGCATTCCTCACTGTCAGCTTTATTCTTATGAGACAGTAGGATGACCAGCAGTAGCTTCTAGCTTATATCCTCTGGGAAAAAGATTCTCTTCCCCATAGTTCCCAGAATTGAGTCTCATTAGGCTGGCTTGGGTAAAATGCCAGTCACCGTGGCTGGGGCATAGGATGCCCTGAGTAGCCTGGTTTGGATCAGTGCCCTCTCCTGGAGGCCAGGGTATATGATCAGCTCTCCATAGCCCAGGTGGACTGAACCCAAGAGAGGGATGGTTCCCCATGAGAAACTGCCACCACAAGAAGAAGGGGATCCAGGGTAAGCAAAAGCATGTCCACCTCCAAGTGGGTTGTGTTTTATGGCTTAGGGGACACCTGGAGATCAGTGTTTACCTTACCCATCATATCCTGAGTCCCTGACCCAATGTCATGGCCTGTGAAGGGTACTGGGAGTCCCAAGAAAATGTCCCAGGAGTGGGCCCTATGCTAAGTCAGTGGTTGCTGAGTCTTGTCTTGTGGCACATCCATGCACAAGGCTCTTGCTCTTTTTTTCTGAGATGGAGTCTTGCTCTGTCACCCAGGCTGGAGTACAATGGCGTGATCTCGGCTGACTGCAAACTCCGCCTCTCGGGTTGAAGTGATTCTCCTGCCTCAGCCTCCTGAATAGCTGGGACTACAGTCGTGTGCCACCACGCCCAGCTAATTTTTGTATTTTTAGTAGAGACGGTTTCACCACATTGCCCAGGCTGGTCTCAAACTCCTGACCTTGTGATCCATTCACCTCAGCTTCCCAAAGTGCTGGGATTACAGGTGTGAGCCACCACGCCTGGCCGCTCTGTGCTCTTGAGGCTCAAACATCTATCCTATTATGGCACTTAGCTCTATGTCAAGTTTCCATTTTCATATCACTCTTCCCCCCACCAGGCTGTGATATACTCAAGGGCAGGGACTGAGTCTGGTTAATCTGTGTGTCTACTTCCCCTTGTGGGTTTAGAGCTAATTTACAATTCAGGAATCAGATGAGAACCAAAACATCAGCTTTATTGCTGGTAAACATCATACTAGAATATTGGCTGCGACTCTGGGTCAGAATGGCCTTTTTTTATTCTGCAGTTTTTCAAACATACGGCAATGAGAGAATTTTGTTTGTTTGTTTGTTTTGAGATGGAGTCTTGCTCTGTCGCCAGGCTGGAGTGCAATGGTGCAATTTTGGCTCACTGCAACCTCTGCCTCCTGGGTTCAAGCGATTCTTCCACCTCAGCCTCCCGAGGAGCTGGGACCACAGGCACATGCCACCACGCCCAGCTAATTTTTGTATTTTTAGTAGCGACGGGGTTTCACCATGGCCAGGATGGTCTGGATCTCCTGACCTCATGATCTGCCCACCTCAGCCTCCCAAAGTGTTGGGATTACAGGCGTGAGCCACCGCGCCCGGCCTGAGCCACTGCACCCAGCCGAGAGAATTTTACAGTGAACACTCATACACCCACCACCTAGATTATATGAATAACATTATACTCGCTTAATCCTACCTGTCTAAAATGAGCTTTCTAAACTACCTTCTTCTCCTTGCCAGACCAGGGGTCCACAGGTGGGAACTGTGTTTGCATTATGGACACTGAGCCAGCTGGCCAGGATTTTAAGAGTTTAAGTTGATGGGAGCATAACCTTTAATACCTTAATCCTGCCCTGATGGCATGGTAGATCTTAAGCTAGTGTCTTGCCTGTTAGATGAAACCTTCCTTGGGTGAGGAGGGCGAGTTAGGGAAATGCTTTCCCACTTATGTTTCTGAAAGGGCTGATGTTCCTGTTTTAACATTCAGAACAGGAGGTGTAAGGGGAATGATTTCCCAGTACCTAGCACAAAGCTTGGCACAAAATTGGCATTTGGGAATGTTTGTTGAATGGATGGAAACCACAGAAATTAATATGACATGATCCCAGCCATGTAGACAGATTATAGGAAACACAAATAATTACACGTAATGCCAAAATCACCTTTTAGCAGTTGAGTATGTCTAATACAAAAGTCCAAAATCCAGAATGCCCAATGAGCATCTGCTTTGAGCATCATGTTGGTGCTCAAAAGTTTTAGATTTTGGAGTATTTTGTATTTCGGATATTTGGATTACAGATAGTCAACCTGTATTTGTTTTTTTTGTTTGTTTGTTTTTGAGATGGAGTCTCCCTCTGTTGCCCAGGCTGCAGCGCAGTGGTGTGATCCCAGCTCACTGCAACCTCCACCTCCTGAGTTCAAGTGATTCTCCTGCCTCAGCCTCCCAAGTAGGACTGCAAGTACGCACCACAACGCCTGGCTAATTTTGTATTTTTAGTAGACGTGGGGTTTCACCATGTTGGCCAGGCTGCTCTTGAACTTGTGACTTCAAGTGATTCACCCCTTTGGCCTCCCAAAGTGATGGGATTACAGGAGTGCTCAGTCTCAACCTGTATTTGAATCAAGGAAGGCTGCACAGGAGAGGCAGCATTTGAACTGCACCTTGAGTGATAACAAAGCCTTCTTCAAACCAATAGCCTAAACACTAGGGGGAGGTGCCAGTGAGTTTTTGTTTGTTTGTTTGAGACAGAGTCTTGCTCTGTCACCCAGGCTGGAGTGCAATGGTGCGATCCCAGCTCACTGAAACCTCCGCCTCCTGGGTTTAAGTGATTCTCCTGCCTCACCTTCCTGATTAGCTGGGATTACAGGCACACGCCACCAGGCCCAACTTTTTTTTGTATTTTTAATAGAGATGGGCTTTCACCATGTTGGCCAGATTGGTCTCAAACTCCTGACCTCAGGTGATCCACCCGCCTTGGCCTCCCAAAGTGCCCAGCTCCCAGTGAGGTATTGTATAGCACTTTACCCATTCGCCCCTCATGCCCAAAAGCCTAGGTGTCTCCCTGGCCTGTGATACTCAACTCTGCCTCTGGCAACTGTTTATTTTTGTTTTTGAGACAGGGTCTTGCTCTGTCACCCAAGCTAGAGTGCAGTGGCATGATCATGGCTCACTGCCACCTTAACCCACTGGGCTTAAGTGATCCTGCCACCTCAGCCTCCTGAATAGCTAGGACTACAGGTATACTCCACCATACCCAGCTAATTTTAAAATACTTTTGTATTTGTAGCGAGGCCAGGTACAGTGGCTCATGCCAGTAATCTCAGCACTTTGGGAGGCTGAGGTGGGTGGATCACTTAAGGTCAAGAATTTGAGACCAGCCTGGCCAACATGGTAAAACCCTGTCTCTATTAAAAATACCAAAAAATTAGCCAGGTGTGATGGCATGTGCCTGTAATCCCAGCTACTTGGGAGGCTGAGGCAGGAGAATCGCTTGAACCTGGGAGGTGGAGGTTGCAGAGAGCCAAGATCATGCCACCACACTCCAGCCTGGGTGACAAAGCAAGACTCTGTCTCAAAAAATACATTAAAAATAACATAAAATAAAATACGTTTGTAGAGATGATATCTCACTATGTTGCTCAGGCTGGTCTTGACCTCCTGGGCTCAAGCAATCCTCTGGCGTTGGCCTCCCAAAGTGCTAGGATTACAGGTGTGAGTCACTGCACCTGGCCTTGTTTTAATTGTAATTAACTATATATAATACAAAATTTAGTATTTTAATCATTTTAAGTATATAGGTCAGTAGCATTAAGTATGTTCAGGTTGTTGTGCAACCTTCACCATCATCCATCTCTAGATGGATCTTTTTCATCTTCCCATACTGAAACTCTGTACCCATTAAACAACTCCCAAATCCCCCTTCCCCAGCCCCTGGCATCCACCATTCTATTTGCTGTCTCTATGGATTTGACTACTCTAGGGACCTCATGTAAGTGGAATCATGTATTTGTGTCTCTGGCAGTTTTTGACTGTCTGTCCTCAACAGTCCCTGGGAAGGGGAACCCAACCTAAGCAGCTCATGACTCCCTATAGAAGCTGCTGGGACTACCCTGATTATAGGAGGGTATTGCTGAGGAGCCTGTCTTAGCCTCACAGTCATTGCCCCTATAATTGCCTAGTGAACAGGACCAAGTAGTCTTTTCCTCTTTTCTCTCACTGCCATACTCCCTAGAAATTTCCCGGCCTTCTGTGTTCAGCCACAATGCCCCCTCTGTCACTGGCCAGGACCTCATGGCTAGAGCTAAGCCTCCTTCATTCCCTTCTACCAGTTTGTTGTTTAAAACTAGCTGTGCGTGTGTATGTGTTTGGTTTTTGTTTTTTTGAGACAGACTCTCATTCTGTTGCCCAGACTGGATTGCAGTGGCATGATCTTAGCTCATTCAGCTCACTGCAACCTCTGCCTCCCAATTTCAAGCGATTCTCATGCTTCAGCCTCTCGAGTAGCTGAGATTACAGGCACCTGCCACCATGCCTGGCCAATTTTTTGTATTTTTAGTAGAGACAGGGTTTTACCATGTTGGCCAGGCTGGTCTCAAACTCCTGGCCTCAAGTGATCTGCCTGCCTTGGCCTCTCAAGTAGCTGAGATTACAGGCACCTGCCACCATGCCTGGCCAATTTTTTTGTATTTTTAGTAGAGACAGGGTTTTACCATGTCGGCCAGGCTGGTCTCAAACTCCTGGCCTCAAGTGATCCAACTGCCTTGGCCTCCCAAAGTTCTGAGATTATAGGTGTGAGCCATAGTGCCTGGTCTTAAAACTAGCTTTTTATTCATTTGTTCATTCATTTGTTCAATCATTCATACATTCAGCAAATATTTCTTCCACAGTAATCCATAGAGGAAATCCCTCTCCCTTGAGCTCCCAGAATGGTTGATTCAGCTCTGTATTGAGTATCATATTAATCATATTTTATTATATGATCAGTGGTTTACATTGTCTTCTTCCACAAAACTGAAAACTTCTTTTAGGCAATAATGTCCTGTGTGTGGGAAGTCAGAGGAGGCTTCACAGAGAAGGTGACATTTGAACTCTGCCTTGAAAGGTGTCTCGGCAGAGGTATAGAGGGAAGGGCATTCCAGCAGGACGACAGCATGTACAAAATCACAGTCTGAAAGTGCATGCTGGGGTGTGGAGTGTAATGAGGTAGAAAATGAGACTAAAAAGCTGGGCAGAGCCAAACTGAGCCATACCTCATACACTAGGCTAAGAATTGCTGTGGGAACTGTGGAAGGATATCTGTCAGACTGTGTGAAAGTTCTCTCTCAGGCTGAGTGCTATGGCTCATGCTTATAATCTTAGCACTCTGGGAGGATAAGGTGAGTGAATTGCTTGAGTCTAGGAATTCCAGACCAGCCTGGGCAACACAGCGCAACCCCATCTCTATAAAAAATACAAAAAATTAGTTGGGTATGGTAGCACATGCCTGTAGTCCCATCTACTCAGGAGGCTGAGATGGGAGGATCACCTGAGCCCAGGAGGTTGAGGCCGGCGTGAGCTATTATCACGCCACTGAGCTCCAGCCTGGGTGAGAGGGAGACCTTCGTCTCAAAAAGAAAAAAAAAAGAAAGTTCCCTCTCAGCCACAGTGGGGAAGGAGTGGGTAAGGAGAGCACCTGGAGGAAAGGCAACTGGTGAACAAGAGGCCGTACATGCAAATGACAGCTAGGCCACCCTCATACCCATGAGGGTGGCTAAAATAAGAATACAGATAATACCAAGTGTTGGCAGGAAGGTGGAGAATGTCCACACAAAACCTTGTATCTGAATGTTCACAGCAGCACTATTCATAATAATGAAAAAGTGGAAACAGCCCCAATGTCCATCAACTGATGAATGGACAAATTGTATATCCATACAATGAAATACTATTTGACCATATAAAGGAATGAAGTACCGACACATGCTACAACATGGATGAAACTTGAGCACATTAAATTAAAGAAGTCAGACATAAGGGCCGGGCATGGTGGCTCACGCCTGTAATCCAAGCACTTTGGAGGCCAAGGCGGGCGGATCACCTGAGGTTGGGAGTTCAAGACCAGCCTGACCAACATGGTGAAACCCCGTCTTTAAAAAAAAAAAAAAAAAAAAAAAAAGAAGTCAGACATAAAAGAGCACATATTATATGATTCTGCTTATGAGAAATGTCTGGAAAAGGCAAATCTATGGAGACAGAAAGTGGATTAGTGGTTGCCTAGGACTGAGTGGAGGGATAGGGGAACAAAGAGTGACTGTTGAGTATGAGGTTTCTTTTTAGGGGTGATGAAAATATTCTGGAATTATATTGCTGTGCAACTCTGTGGATATAATAAAAACTACTGAATTATATCTTTTAAAGGATGAATATTATGGTTCCTGAATTATATCTCAATAAAACTATCCTTTAAAAAACTGGTGTCAAGGGAGAAAAATGACAATGAAGACTAAGCTAGGGCTCTGGGTGCTGGTCCTCCTTGATACCTCTAGGCCAAAGCAGCCTGGCGGCACCAGCACTACAAACTGAGTGCTGCTCAGCTATGCAGAATCTTCAGCAGTCGGGTAGCCCAGTGTAACGCAGTTGAAGGTACAGTATCTAGAGTCATGGGGATCTGTGTCAAAGCCCCTGCCCAGCCTCTGACTCTGAAGATGTTTAGCAAGTCACTTACTAATCTTCATGTTCTCCATCTGCAAAATAAAAGGGGTGTTTTGACATTAAACAATATGAGCCCACAAGAACAGCCTCCATTCCCTCAGGAATGGAACACAGTGGAGGAAAATGTTAGTTGAAATAAGACTAGAGAGTGTTCAGGGTCCACCATGCTGGGTCACATGGGGTGAAGGGGCAGGTCAGTGGCAGCAGAGGGCTCTGAAGAAGGGCTGTGGGCACTGGAGTGATAAGGGTGGTATGCAGGTGAGGAGGAGCCAGGGGCCAACTTCCCATCTGCTTAGTTCTGAGGCCACAGGACTGGAATATATCTCTGAATGTCTCCGGAGTAATGGCACATCAAGTCCTTCTCACACTTCAAATCCGTTTTTTGTGACACCAGAAAAAGAAAACTCGACTCTTCTAAAGGGGCTGTGTGAGTAGACTGGGCTCATCCAATCTCCCTTTTTCCATTAACATAATCATAGGAATAACATCTGGATGCAAAAGTCATGGGCCAACTTAAATTTCTGCCTACCACATATGATAAGTGTACATTTAACTTTATAAGAAACCATCAAATTGTTTCCCAAAGTGGCGGCACCGTATTAGCTTCCCACCAGCAATGTATGAGTGCCAGCTGTTTCACATTCTCAACACTTGGTGTTGTCAGACTTTTTAACTTTAGCTATTGGTAGATGTACAGGGGTACCTCATAGTAGTTTTAATTTTCATTTCCCTAATGACTAATGATAAATATTTTCATGTGCTTATTACAGCATACAATTTTGAAGAAAGGTCCTGTTGCTTAAAAAAAAAAAAAAAAAGGTTGAAACCCACTGGCTTAAATAAACTATGAGGCTCTTCCAAGGTCTGTTATCTGGGAATCTTTTAGTGTGGCCCAGGGTCCATCTTTTCTGAAACAACGCACTCCTTTTTTTTTTTTTTTTGGGACAGTTTTGCTCTGTCGCCCAGGCTGGTGTGCAGTGGTGCAATCTCAGCTTACTGCAACCTCTGCCTCCTGGGTTCAAGCGATTCTCCTGCCTCAGCCTCCCGAGTAGCTGGGACTACAGGAGTGTACTACCATGCCCAGATAATTTTTGTATTTTTAGTAGAGATGGGGGTTTCACCATGTTGGCCAGGCTGGTCTCAAACTCCTGACCTCAGCTGATCCAGCTGCCTCGGCCTCCCAAAGTGCTGGGAGTACAGGCATGAGCCACCACGCCCAGCCCAAAGCACTCTCTTGGGTGTAGATAAATCACACAGTATAAGCACTGTGCTCTGTATGATGGTGAGAGATGAAGCCACAAACATTTCTTGATTATCTACAGGGGTGTAATCCCAAATATGAAATTCTGAAATCCAAGTATCTCTGAAAACCAAATGTTTTTTCTTGGTTGGCACCAAAACCGAATGGTAGCAAAACCTAACCTGAACTCATTTTTTTCTACAGAAGGACCCTCTATTGTCCCAGGCCTGTGTTGGCTGCCTGGAGGCCTTGCTTGACTTCCTGGATGCCCGGAGCCCAGATATCGGTAGAACTCTCCACATTCTATGATGTTCCCATGAGAAAGATTGGAGGGAGCCAGCCCCTTCCACCCTCCTGCTCTAGCCTTCCATCCCATTATGTGATTCATACTTGTTTTGTTTAATTCTTTTAGCAGCACTGCAAGGGCAGTCATGCCCATTATACAGATGAGGTCACTAAGGTTGAGAAAGGTCAAATGATGAGCCCAACCAAGGTCCCAATGCCCTTAAGTGGCAGAGCCCTTCTTACTGCCTGCCTTCCACAATCGTGGCATATATAGTTTCACTGAGCCAGTCAGCATAGGTGGATTAGAAGCCCAGGGAAGAAGAACCCTCCTTGGGTCAGCTTGTCCAGTACCCAGCATCTAACTGGGTAGCTCCTTTTTAAGCCAATAGGAGAAAGTCCTCTTGGTCAATGTTCCAAGGTAAGGCCTTGGAAGCATTAACAACCCTGCATTTCTTGAAGCTCTCCATGTGGCCTCCCAGCCTTGGAATCGGTTTTTGCTGTTTACCCTCTTGGATGCTGGAGAGATTCCTTCCTCAGACCTGAGATCTTGAGGCTCATGACCCTGGTAAGTGCAGAAAGGGTATCTTGTGGTCTGAGGAGTCTCATGAGCTGGGTGGTGCTGAAGAGGCCAGGGACACCTTACTTTAGGTAACTCTAATTCTTTTTTCTCTTTTTCTTTCTTTCTTTTTTTTTTTAAAGACAGGATTTCACCATGTTGGTCAGGCTGGTCTTGAACTCCCGACCTCAGGTAATCCACCCGCCTCGGCCTCCCAGAGTGCTGGGATTACAGGCGTGAGCCACTGTGCCCAGCCAGGTAACTCTAATTCTTAAAGAAAGTGGAGGCTGGGCAGGCCTTCACCCTACAAGAGGCCTGCTCAGAGAATTCCTCTGAATGCCCGTATCTCCTCACTCCAGGGGACCCTGGGACCCTTTCTCCTATTTCTCTCATGACATGTTGACCAGGACCTGTCTACCACATGCCAGGTCTGCTAGGTACTAAGGATGTCAATGAACCAGATGCTCTGCCTTTAGGGTCCCTCAGTCTAAAGAAGAGGATATACAAGTAAACTAATAATATAAATATGTAATAGAAGTGGTAGAGTAGAGGAGATGCTAACTGTAGGGGACACAGTAAGTACCCCTTGAATAAATAACAAAGCAGCGAACCTATGAATGACAGCAAAGTGGACCAACAAATACATCAGTAGTTGGTAGAGGAACAAAGAGGAAAGAGTAATTGCTTCTCAGCAGTGAAGGTAACATTTTAGCTGTAGCTTGAGAGATTCATAGGCAGAGAGGAAAGGTATTCCAGGTAGTGAAGTAAGAGCAGCAAGTACAAGAGCACATGGTGGTATGTCAGGGGAGCCACATGTAATTCATTTTGGCTATGAGTGTTCAGTGCAAGGATGGGGAGGAGGGAGCCAAGGCCAAAGGGGTCAGGAGGGCCAGCTCTCTTAGGATCTCACAGTTTGCCTTACTTACCCCCTCTTCCCCATGATACAGCCCCACCCCTGCCCACTAACTCTGAGCTCCTTGAAGGCAGGGAGGTTCTGTGGGCTTCAGGAGAGTGTCCCCTAAAGTTGAGGCACAGCAGATGTTTATGATGGAGATGCCAAATCACGGGGTGTTTGGGGCTTCTCTTCCTGGGCCAGTTTGTGCGGTACCGGAGTAGCAGTGTCCTCTCTCATGAAGAGGTGGATGATGTTCTGCAAAGTGTGGCTTCAGCTGACCTGTCTACCCTCTCAAACACCACACTCCAGGCCCTGCATGGCTTCTTCCAGCAGGTGGGTGGGAAGGGGAGGCCATGCAGCCACTGTAAGGCTAGACCCTCAAGACCATCTTATCTTGGAGGATGGGAGCTCTGGCCACAGCAGCCTAGGAACGCCTAGGAATGGGAGGCTGGAAGTACAGAGGATGGAGGCAGTTGGGGCCTGTGTGGAGTAGGCACTGAGAAGGCCTGTCTTCCCTGCCCTCTTATCCCTGCAGCTCCAGAGCATGGGCCTCCTGGCTGACCACAGCATGGCCCAGACCCTGCAGGCCTCCTTGGAGGGCCTTCTCCCTAGCACCACCTCGGGCCAGCCACCCCTGCAGGACATGCTGTATCCTTTCTTGCATCTGGAAGCCTTGGCCTAGGCAAGCTCTCCCAGGCCATAGGAAGCTGTGGCATCATGCTTCAGGAAAGAGAGGTGCACTACAGTCCTGTCTTCTAAAGTAAGCAGGGCTCAGTGAGGTTAATAGCATTGACAACAACAATGCCATGTCCTGTTTATAAGTTCCTACAGAGACCAGACATATTACATGCATTATATTTAATCCTCACATCAGCTAGGGGTGTTAAGGTAGTTGCAGTACAGTTTGAGCATCCCTAATATAAAAATTAGAAATCCTTGGTGCCAAGTTCTGGGGAAAAAAAAAATTAGAAATCCAGGGCTGGGTGCAGTGGCTCACGCCTGTAATCCCAGCACTTTGTGGGGCTGAGGTGGGCAGATCACAAGGTCTGGAGTTCAAGACCAGCCTGGCCAATGTGGTGAAACCCTGCCTCTACTAAAAAGACAAAAATTAGCCAGGCGTGGTGGCACGCGCCTGTAGTCCCAGCTACTTGGGAGGCTGAGGCAGAAGAATTGCTTGAACCTGGGAGGCAGAGGTTGCCATGAGCTGAGATCACACCACTGCACTCCAGCCTGGGCAACATGGTGAGACTCTGTCACCAAAAAAAAAAAAAAAGAAAAGAAATCCGAAGTGTTCCAAAATCTGAAACTTTTTGAGTGCTGATGTGATGCTGTAAGTGGAAAATTTCATACATGACCTCACAAGATGAGTTAGAGTCAAAACTTTGTTTCATGAATAGGCTGGGTGCAGTGGCTCACACCTGTAATCCCAGGACTTTGGAAGCCTCGGTGGATAGATCACTTGAGGCCAGGAGTTTGAGACCAGCCTGGCCGATACAATGAAACCTCATCTCTACGAAAAATACCAAAATTAGCTGGGTGTGGTGGCATGTGCCAATAGTCCCAGCTACTCAGGAGGCCAAGGCACAAGAATCACTTGAATTGGGGGATATGGAGGGCACTGAGCCGAGATTATGTCACTGCACTCCAGCATGGGTGATAAAATAAGACTCTGTTCCAAAAACCAAAATTTTTGTTCATTTTTTTCATGAATATAATTATTATTTTTTATGTTCTTTTTTTTTTTGGAGACAGTGTCTCACTTTGTCACCCAGGCTGGAGTGCAGTGGTGTGAACATAGCTCATTGCAGCCTTGACCTCCAGAGCCCAAGGGATCCTCCTGCCTCAGCCCTGCAAGTAGCTGAGACTATGGGTGCGTACCACCATGCCTGGCTGATTTTTGTATTTTTTGTAGATACGGGGTTTCACCGTATTGCCCAGGCTTGTCTCAACTCCTGAGCTCAGGCAATCTGCCTGCCTTGACCTCCCAAGTGCTGGGATTATAGGCATTAGCCATTGTGACTGGCCCATGAACAAAATTATTAAAAACAGGGGCTGCGCGCAGTGGCTCACGCCTGTAATCCCAGCACTTTGGGAGGCTGAGGCGGGCAGATCAGCTGAGGTTGGGAGTTCAAGACCAGCCTGACCAATACGGTGAAACCCCCTCTCTTCAAAACAAAATTTATTAAAAACACTGCATAAAATTACCTTCAGGTGGCTGGGTGCGGTGGCTCATGCCTGTAATCCTAGCACTTTGGGAGGCTGAAGCAGGTGGATCGCAGGAGTTTGAGACCAGCCTGGCCAACATGGTGAAACCCCATCTCTACTAAAAATACAAAAATTAGCCAGGCGTGGTGGCAAATGCCTGTGGTCCCAGCTACTTGGGAGGCTGAGGCAGGATAATTACTTGAACTCAGGAGGTGGAGACTGTAGTGAGATGAGATTGCACCACTGTATGCCAGCCTGGGTGACAGAGCAAGACTCAAAAAAAAAAAAAAATTATCTTTGGGCTATGTGTACAAGGTGTATATAGAACAAATGAATTTTTTGTTTAGACTTGGGTCCCATCCCCAACATATCTCATTATTACATGCAAGTATTACAAAATCTGAAAAATAATCTGAAATACAAAACACTTCTGGTCCCAAGAATTTTGGATAAGGGATACGCAACCTGGACCTACTTCCTAGGGTTGTTGCAAGGACTTAATGAGTTAATATATGTAAAGCACTGAAAACAGCTCCTGGCCTGGTGTGAATGTTATATTAGTGCCTGTTATTATTCCTATTCCCTTTCCAAATAAGGAAACTGACGCCAGAGAGATGTTCAGTCACGCCCAGAATCACACAGCTAGTGATACCATTAGGATTTTACCTCAGATTCGCTTGTATCCAAAACTACATTACCAAACTCAGAAAGGAGCTAGTCCTTCCCCCAAGAGCTTTGGAGACAGTTGCCCAAGCCCAGTTGGTTCACATGATCCTCGGCCCAACACACATACAGACACACATACTTACTTTTTTTTTTTACAACAAGTTTTTAAAATAAGGAATGGGCAAAGCCAGCTTTCTTTTCAGAATCAAAATGCAGAACAAATGGAAAAGTTATGGTATCTAACCTTCACAAGTTTGAGTCTCCACAAATAATGCAACCAAGTTTTACATTTTTAACAGCCTTCTACATACACTCCATCTTCTCTCTCTTAATTCCAAGTTTTAATTTGCAATCCCAATTATACCAATTCCATTGTTATTTTTAAAAAAGCCTTCCCAGTTATTGTCAGAAACTACTATTTCGCTTGTGTGTGTGTCTGTATGTGTGTTACTGCCATATTCTTAAGAAAGCTTGGATGGCAGGGTGCAGTGGCTAACACCTGTAATCCTAACACTTTGGGAGGCTGAGGTGGGCAGATCACCTGAGGTCAGGAGTTTGAGACCAGCCTGGCCAATATGGTGAAACCCCATCTCTACTAAAAAATACAAAAATTAGCCAGGTGTGGTAGCATGTGCCTGTAAACCCAGCTACCCAGGAGGCTGAGGCAGGAGAATTGCTGGAACTCAGGAGGTAGAGGCTGCAGTGAGCCGAGATCACACCACTGCATTCCAGCATGGGCAACAGAGCAAGACTCCATCTAAAAAAAAAAAAACCTTGGGGGGGCGGGCACAGTGGCTCACGCCTGTAACCCCAGCACTTAGAGAGGCCAAGGCGGGTGGATCACTTGAGATCAGGAGTTCCAAAACCAGCCTGGCCAACATGGTGAAACCCCGTCACCACTGAAAATACAAAAATTAGCTGGGCATGGTGGTGCACACCTGTAATCCAAGGTACTTGGGAGGCTGAGGCAGGAGAAGCGCTTGAACCCGAGGTGGTTGTTGCAGTGAGCTGAGAGCAGAGATTGCACCACTGCACACTTCAGCCTGGGCAACAGAGTGAGACCGTGTCTCCAAGAAAAGCAAGCTTGGGGCTGTGGCAGTGGTCAGAGGCCCTCCGGTGAGTGGTTGCACCCAGAGACAATGCAGTCCAGTGACACTGCAGTCCAGAGGTGTGTGTGAGGGTAAGCTGCTTCTTCCGCACTCCTCTGGCTGCCTCCCTGGCTGTCCTCCTTGCCCTTTCCGTGCAATAGTTCCCTGTTGTGTAGCAACTACCTGGCCCAGGTGTTCAGGACCCAATTTCAGAATCCATCCCACTATTCTCAGGAGCAATTCTATTCTTCTATTCTATTCTTGACTGTTTTGGGCTCTGGAAGTGTGATGCCCCTGTAGTTTGGCCCCACCTCTCTGCTGTTTTCCTCTCATGTTTTGCTGCCAGCTGCTTGGGAGGGGTGGCTGTATCCCTGTCCCACATCAGAAACTGATTCTCAGGACTTGAAGGCCCAGAAATGGAGAGAGAATGAAACCTGGAGACAAAGAGCATAACTGTTGGGGGACATGGATGACTGCTAAAGCTATTCATCTGGAGCCATATACTCTATTGTTGAAATAGAATAAGGAAATAAAATGATACACTCACATACCTGTGTGGGCTTTCCAAAAACATTGCACTACCTTGTCTACCAGGAGCTGGTTTCTCAGCCAGTTTGATGAGGGATTGTTTCAAGAATGATGGCCACCTCAGGGAGGGAGGGGGGACAGGATTTGTTCTGGTAACAGCACTCAAGTAATCAGCTGGGTACCTCAGATGTACTCAGAGGACACCAGTAAGGCCGTCATCGGGATGGCAGGGCAGAGAAAGGCCACGGGTTGGGGTTGCTGTGATCCAAGTGCTCCAAGAGGCACCAGACCTGCCCTCGCCTCACGTGGAGATGGAGAGAGAATAAACTATCCAGGCAAAGAGGGTCAATTCAGCCTTCCTAGCTGAATGAAACTGTCCCAGCCTCAGCCCTTCTCTGGCTAAAGTAGGTACCCTCTGTCCCTTCCCGCACAGCCCTCTTCAGAACTAGTGTTCATGCACCCTCGTGGGCAGGTATTAGGAAGGAATGTCCAGCTCGGCCCCCCGGCATGCGGTCTGCTCTCGACGGTGCCTGCGTCTGTTCCGAGCTCAGCCCAGACCCGGCCTCCAGTTCCCTTCCCCGCCCGGCAGGGGCCCCAGGACTGGAGCTGGCCACACCACGCTGCCTCCTCGGGTCTGGATGTCCTGATCCTGCGCAAAAGTGGGGCTGCATTCGGCCTAACGAACGGAGAAGCCCCCCGACGCACTTGGTTTATTAGTTGGTGGACCGGAGGGGCAAGCAAGGGATGCTCGAAACTCGCACTGCGTCTGTGAAGTCCTTAAAGAAGAAAAAAAGTGCTAGTCACCGCTCACTAAACTCACTTTGCGACCTAAAATTTAAAAATCCGGCCACAGACGACGGCACAGTTTCGGGGAGGGCGCGCAGAAAGTCGCTGGGCCGACAGGAGCTGGGGCCCCAGTTTGCTGATTCGCTTCTTAAATTGGGCACAGACCCCACCTGCAGATTTACTTCCTCCAACCCAAGCTAAATCCAGAGCCACGTACCCGGGGCCCGCAGGAGCAGCGGCGCAGGATGGGCGTGACGTGACCAGAGCACACTGCGCACCCGAGGCGCGCCAGAGATTTGCGGGGCGGGGCGGCGGGGCGGGGCCGGAAGTGAGGCCAGCGGAGCCCGGCGGTCGCGGCTCGCGTTCATTGGCCAGGGTCGGCGCGGTGGGCGGGACGGCGCTCGGTGGTCTGTGAGCGGCAGCTAGCCGGGTGCTCCTGCTTTGAGTGCTTTTGGTGTTAGCCTGGTGGACCCTCGAGCCCAGCTGCACTCACAGGACCCAGCCACCTGCCCTTTCCTGCACCGTCTGGCCAGGTAGATGGCGGTGGGGGCGGCGGGCTGCAGGTTCCTGGGGAGGATAATGAGGGAACTGAGGGGCCTGAACCCGCTGCTGGTGATGGGGAGGGAGTTTCGCGGACCTGGACTCCTCTATTCCTTGAAAAGTCTCGTTCCCCTCCTCCCGGAGTCCCGAAGGCTCGGGGGCAACCACTGGGGTCCCCGACCCCGGGAGGCCGGCTTAAGGCGCACCACTACCAGGTCACCTCTGCAGATGTTCAGAGCCTCACTGAGCCAGGAGGAGCTCCAAGGGACGCACAGGGCAGGATTGGGATTGAGAGGCTGAAAAAGTGAGTGTAAGCAAGACCTATTCCGCAGTCTGCTGTTTTGGCTTTTCTTTCCCACTTCAGCTTCAGTCATTGCCAGCTGTCTGGTATTCTCCTTGGCCGCTGAAGTTTTGCCCTAGCCTGGTTCTGGTTCCCTTGAGTTTGGAGCAGGAGGTGGAATGTAGGGGGTTGGGGTAAACTTGGACTATTCCTTCTCTAGGTTTCATTTATCTCGTCTGCTTAAGGGTAGGGGGTTCACCGGATGACCTCTGCAGCCCCTCACTGTCTGTAACTGAGCATCTCTTCCCTGGGGCAAGTGTCCTGGTAGTTCAGTAGCCAGCTCTGATCTCAGGTGTGCTCATTTAGAAGAGGCGACAGAGCACTGGACTTAGAGCCAGACTCTTGGTTCAGCCTGCGAATAGCTGTGTGACTTTGGGCAGTCACCTCATTTTTCTGTGCCTTGATTTCACATTGGTAACATTGGGGAGTTGTAATCTGAGTGTGAGACCTCTCCTGACCACTGTGTGTAATGCTGCACCTGACCGACACCCTCTCATCCTTCTGTGCTTGTTTTACAAGTTTATTGATTGCCTCTTATCCCTACTAGAGACATAAGTACCATGAGTGCAGAGATTTTTGCCTGTCTTATTTACTGCTGTATTAACAATGCCTAGATTGTGATAGGTACTGTCAACCTAAATAACAGAGTGAGAGACTCTAAAAAAAATGATGTTTACTTGGGAATAGATATTGTAGTGAGAGAATATGTGTGCCATAGTAACCTGTGTACGTATTTGGGGAGGTAAAGGAAGACAAAAATTGTTTCTTTTTTTGTTTTTTTTTAACAGAGTCTCGCTCTGTCTCCCAGGGTGGAGTGCCGTGGCATGATCTTGGCTCACTGCAACCTCCACCTCCTGGGTTCAAGCGATTCTCCTGCCTCAGCCTCACAAGTAGCTGGAACCACACGTGTGTGCCACCACCCCCAGCTAATTTTTGTATTTTTAGTAGAGATGGGGGTTTCACCATGTTGGATGGTCTTGATCTCTTGACCTCATGATCCACCCGCCTCGGCCTCCCAAAGTGCTGGGATTACAGGTGTGAGCCACCGTGCCCAGCAACAAAGGTTTTTAAGGGAAAAATGAGGAGGATCACGTAATTATTTTGAGATAGTTATCCTTGACTACAAGATTGAATAACAAGAGTGGTGCCAGTGTGAGGTTGGACAGGCAGTTGCAGGGCAGATGTCCTTACAGAAATATTTTTCTGTGTAAGTTTGCAATGCTTTTGTGCAGGGTTGTGGTTTTTGCATTTTTTCTGATAGTTCTTGTTATCAGTCATTTGTGCATGAGAACCCTCCTTTCACAACCTTCCTTGGCTCTATGTGTCAGTTGTTCTTGTTTTTCCCACTGGAGAATCATGCTTTAAGTTTGTCAGCGTTTTTAACACAAACGACTCTGTTTTGATTCCAGCAACTTTCACATTTCCCCTTTTGGTCAAGATCTTTCTCCAAAAGCATTACTGATCAATCATCCTGTAGTTAGGTCCCTCAGTGCTGGGACGGACCTATCTTGGGTTGTTGGTCTCTTCCCACATTGGAGGGAGTTATTGGTGACTAGGAGTCATTGTCAAAACCCTTATAGTGGCTGGGAGCAGTGGCTCACACCTGTAATCCCAGCACTTTGGGAGGCCAAGGAGGGGGTATCACTTGAATCCAGAAGTTCGAGACCAGCCTGGACAACATGACAAAACCCTGTCTCTAGAACAAATACAAAAGTTATCCAGGCATCAGTGTGGGAGAGTGCTTGGGGGAGTTGGGTAAGAATCACTTAAGTTCAGGAGTTTGAGGTTATAGTGAGCTGTGATTCTACTGCTGCACTCCAGCCTGGATGACAGAGCGAGACCCTGTCTCAAAAAACCCAAAATACCTGTCAGCCACATTTGAGCAAAAGGGAGGTTTGGAAGGAGTGGCTGTCAAGCTAAGTCCACCTGGATGGAGTTCACTGTTAAGTTCAATTTTGGCTGTTCTATAGGCATTTACTCTCATTGCAAAGCTCTGGGCCAGCATTACTCTGTTAGGAGTGGTACTTCTCTAAAAATTTAAAAAGTAACAAGTACAAATCTTAAAAAGAAAATAGGGCTGGGCATGATGGCTCACACTTGTAATCCCAGCACTTTGGAGGGTCAAGGCGGGAGGACTGTTTGAACTCAGGAGTTCGAGACCAGCCCGGCCAAGATGATGAAACACTGTCTCCACAAAAAATACAAAAATTAGCCGGATGCGGTGGCTCATGTCTATAATCCCAGCACTTTAGGAGGCCGAAGCGGATGGATCATGAGGTCAAGAGATCGAGACCATCCTGACCAACATGGTAAAACCCCCATCTCTACTAAAAATACAAAAATTAGCTGGACATGGTGGTACACGCCTGTAATCCCAGCTACTTGGGAGACTGTTGGCCACACTCTGCTTTAACTCAACTCAGTTATGGCATAGTAGGTGGTAAAAACTAGGTAGGAGAATCACTTGAACCCAGAAGGTGGAGGTTGCAGTGAGTTGAGATGGTGCCACTGCACTCCAGCCTGGGCAACGGAGCGAGACTCTGTCTCCAAAAATGACATAAATAAATAAATATATAGGAAAATAGGAAGTAATATTAATAGCAATATGATAATCTCAGTTTGCATAATAGTTCTGAGAGTCCCAGTGTAGTGGCTCATGCCTGTAGTCCCTGCACTTAGGGAGACCAAGGTGGGTAGATTGCTTGCACCCAGGAGTGAGAGACCAGCCTGGGCAACTTGACAAAACCTCATCTTTACAAAAACAAATACAAAAATTCTCCAGGCATGGTGGTACGTGCCTGCAGTCCCAGGCTACTGGGGAGGCTAAGGCAGGAGGATTGCTTGAGCCTGGGAAGTTGAGGCTGCAGTGAGCTGAGATGGTGCCACTGCATTCCAGCCTGGGCAACAGAGTGAGACCCTGTCTCAAGAAAAAAAAAAAAAAAATTCTAGAGACATGAACCTAGGCTTGAAGACAACCAACTGAATAAATCAAATGCCCATTGGGAGTAAGATGAGACCTATTGTAACCATGAGGCCTGCTTTATTTTTTGTATTTGAGTCTCAACTTCCCAAAGGAATGTATCCAGATATAGGAAGTAGTATTAGGAATAGCAGTGACACTTATGAATGTATAATATAGCTCAGTTTTACCACCTGCTATGCCATAACTGAGTTGAGTTAAAGCAGAGAGCGAGCAACAGTTTTTGGGAGCTTTTGTGTTTTTGTGAGCACCAGTTCTATTGGGGGATGTTGCCAAAGTCATCTGCTAGGTGGGCTAAGGGATCTCTTGAGTCAGGTTCTGTCAAGTTACCAGCAGACGCTACTAATTGTGAAATTTCAGTTACACCATTATCCTGCCAAGTGAAAAAAAGGAGATATTGAAAGGGGTAAGAGTCTCAAAATGATATGGAATCTTGTTCCAGTGTCTTTGGAAAAGCTATCTACAGTGTGAAACCATCAACTTCTTATCCTGGTTTGCAGTTTAAATGTCTCTGGTTATGGCATTGGGAGGTTTAGTGAACTTTCTGTGTGACCCATATATTAGGCACAAGGTTTGTCCCTCAAAGTTCATCTAGTTTCAACTTATAGGGTTTCAGGAACAGAGCAGTGCCCATTTTTAATAATTTCATGGAAAAAAGTTGCATTGGAGGAATCTAGAATTCAAAGAACTCAAAAACAATGCACAGGGCTCCAGTCTGATAACAGGTGTGCCATAGCTTTTTCTAGAAACAAAGTTTTCTCTTTACAGTGATCACATAGGAATACCAGATTTAAAAACCGTTTAAGTCTAGGAACCAAAACCAAGGCAGACTTTAGATTTTACCTAACAGTCTTAAAGTTCCTGGGCCTGCCAGAAGCGAAGATTTTACTCATTCACTGTAAGGCTGGGAATCTTTGAAGGCAGGCTTTCTATGCACATTCTCAAGTGCGTAGAAATAGATGAGGCCTATTGTAACCATGAGGCCTGCTTTATTTTTTGTATTTGGGTCTCAACTTCCCAGAGGAATGTGTCCAGGTATGAGAAATAGTATTAGGAATAGCAGTGACATTTATGAATATTCTAGTTAAAGCCGTGGTAATATAAGCAATATTTGTTGTATTCTGTTACAAGAGAGAAACAGGCTGGGCACAGTGGCACAGGCCTGTAATCTCAGCACATTGGGAGTCTGAGGTAGGCAGATCGCTTGAGGCCAGGAGTCGGAGATTAGACTGGCCAACATGGTGAAACCCCATCTCTACTAAAAATACAAAAATTAGCTGGGCACGGTGGTGCACGCCTGTGATCCCAGCTACTGGGGAGGCTGAGGTGCAAGAATCGTTTGAATCTCGGAGGTGGAGGTTGCAAGATCTGAGATCGTGCACTGCACTCCAGCCTGGGCAAAGAGGGAGACTGTCTCAAAATAAGAGAGAGAGAGAGCAAAGTCTCACTGGGCTTTTGCAAATAACCATATTGCCATAATAATAATAATAGGCCAGCACAGTGGCTCACGCCTCTAATCCCACCACTGTGGGAGGCTGTGGCAACCTGATCACTTGAACCCAGGAGTTCAAGACCAGCCTGGGAAACATGGCGAAACCCTATCTCTACTAAAAAATACAAAAATTAGCTGGGTGCAGTGTTTCATGCCTGTACTTCAGCCACTTGGGAGGCTGAGGCAGGAGAATTGATTGAGCCTGGGAGGTCGAGTCTGCAGTGAGCCATGACTGTACCACTGCACTCCAGGAGGGAGACCCTGTCTCAAAAAAAAAAAAAACAAGGAATAGTTTTCAAATTTTGGAGGGATTAAATAGGGGGGAAAAAGTAAATGTTTCTACCTCTCTTTACCAAATTCTTTCTTTCTTTTTTTTTTGAGATGGAGTTTCACTCTTGTTGCCCAGGCTGGAGTGCAATGGCATGGTCTCAGCTCACCATAACCTCCACCTCCTGGGTTCAAGCGATTCTCCTGCCTCAGCCTCCCTAGTAGCTGGGATTACAGGGATGCACCACCACATCCAGCTAATTTTGTATTTGTAGTAGAGATGGGGTTTCTTCATGTTGGTCAGGCTGGTCTTGAACTCCCAATCTCAGGTAATCCGCCCGCCTCAGTCTCCGAAAGTGCTGGGATTACAGGCGTGAGCCACCGTGCCCGGCCTACAAAAGTATTTCTTATGAAATTTCTGTAAACTATAGATAGCTTAAGAGAAAAATTTCTTTAAATTTAGAAAACAAGAATCAATAATGTTTCAAATATATGTCGTAAAAACATTACCCTGGCAGGGTGGCTTATGTCTGTAATCTCAGCACTTTGGGAGGCCAAGGCAGGAGGACTGCTTGAGCCCAGGAGTTTGAGACCAGCCTAGGCAATATAGCAAGATCCCAACCTCTTGACTGACAAGCCAAAAAAAAAAAAAAGATCCCAACCTCTACAAAAAAATTTTAAAAATTATAATAGCTGGGCATGGTGACATGTGCTTGTAGTTTCAGCTACACAGGATGTTGAGGTAGGAGGCTTGCTTAAGCCCAAGAGGTTGAGGCTGCAGTGAGCCTGGATGACAGAGTGAGACCTTGTCTTTAAAACAAAGAAAGAGAAAGAAAGAAAATTGTCTTCATCAGTTTTTAATTGAGTTCTGCTTGATTTTGATTGGAGGCTCAGGAATTCAACAGTTTCTTCATTAGAGTTCTGAAAAGTTTTCATTTAGTCCATTGTTTGTAAAGTTTTTAGGTTTTTAGAAACTTGTATTTAAGATTACTTGTTAGAGTCTTTTTACAAGTCTTTTGAACTCCTGGGCTCAAGTGATCCCAGGAGTGAATCTGATTGCAAATGCTTTTAGAGAAGAATCAGAACCATGGATGACAAAGACTGGAACAACCATGGTTAAAAATATATATTTTTTTAGACAGATTCTCTCCTGTAGCCAGGCTGCAGTGTAGTGGCACGATCTCGCCTCACTGCAACCTCTGCCTCCCGGGTTCAAGTGATTCTCCTGCCTCAGCTCCTGAGTAGCTGGGACTACAGGTGCGCGTCACCAGGCCCCACTAATTTTTGTAGTCTTGGTAGAGATGGCGTTTCACTGTGTTAGCCAGGATGGTCTCGATCTCCTGACCTCCTGATCTGCTCACCGCGGCCTCCCAAACTGCTAGGATTACAGGCATGCGCCACCGCACCCGGCCTAATGTTTGTATTTTTAGTAAAGACGGGGTTTCACCATGTTGGCCAGGCTGGTCTTGAACTCCTGACCTCAAGTGATGCACCCGCCTCGGCCTTCCAAAGTGCTGAGATTACAGGTGTGAGCCACCATGTCTGGCCCCATGGTTAAAAATCTGTTGGAAGTTGATTATAATGAGCAGGTGACAAGGAAATTTGTCAATTTCTTATTTTTGTGGCATGCAACATAATAGCCAGAATTTTGACTGATGACATGTTATATTTCTAAAAGTTTTATATAATTTTGGAACATTTATATGAGTAACTTACCCATAAATGTAATTGAAAGAAGATCCAGCATCAATTATCATTTGATAATGTTTCCCATCAATTTTCCAAATAGGCTTGATTATTTAATATCTCTACAAGATGAGTGATCCGTCCTTTGAGGCTCTCCAGTGGCCTGACTGGAAAACCCCTAAATTAATTTCAGGTTAAAAATCTTAATTTAGAATTTAGTTACTGGGGAAATCCAGTAACAAATGCCAAAAAATGTAAGACAGCTAATCAAAACAGGATCCCAGGTCTGTGTGAAATACTAGTCATTCATTTAACCAGAGTGATAATCAGAGACTTCACAAGCAATACAGAAGGTTACAAGGTTGTAAAAACAAAAAATCTTAATTCTGTCATAGCTCAATTTTTATGAAAAAGTTGTGAATTTCATCAGACAACACAGGAAGAGTGTGTCCAAGGTTATGAGTTTCCAAGGTTATTAGTGCAATGTAAACAAAAAAGCTAGTACCAGCCGGGTGAAGTGGCTCACACCTGTAATCCCAGCACTTTGGGAGGCCGAGGCAGGGGGGATCACCTGAGGTCAGGAGTTCAGATCAGCCTGGCCAACATGGCAAAACCTTATCTCCACTAAAAATACAAAAATTAGCCAGGTGTGGTGGCAGGTCCCTGTAATCCCAGCTACTCAGGAGGCTGAGGCAGGAGAATCACTTAAACCCGGGAGGCAGAGGTTGCAGTGAGCCAAGATTGCAGCATTGTACCCGGCCTGGGCAACAGAGCGAGACTCCATCTCAAACAAAACAAACAAAACTAATACCTTGAGCCAGGGGATCCTGGCTCTTAGTTGAAAAGCATGATTAATTTCCTAGTTGCATGGAACAATTTAGACACATCAAGAAAAGCCAAAAGTACAGAATCCAGTTATAGAAGAGGAAAACATTGTTTTCTAGGCCTTAGAGACAGAACATTTGGCTGGGCATGGTGGCTCTTGCCTGTATTCCCAGCACTTTGGGAGGCTGAGGTGGGTGGATCACCTGAGGTCAGGAGTTCGAGACCAGCGTAGCCAACATGGTGAAACCCCGACTCAAAAAAAAAAAAGAACATTTGAGTATCAGGCCACAACAGCAGAGTTGAGAACCAAGAAAAAACTTACAGTAGCTGGGCGTGGTGGCTCACACCTGTATCCCAGTACTTTGGGAGGCCAAGAGTGGGTGGATCACTTGAGCCCAGGAGTTCAAAACTAGCCTGGGCAACTTAGTGAAACCCCACCTCTATGAAAAATACAAAGAGTAGTCACGCATGGTGGCGTGCACCTGTGGACCCAGCTACTCAGGAGGCGGGAGAATGGCTTGAGCCTGGGAGGTGGAAGCTGCAGTGAGCCATGACTGTGCCACTGCGCTCCAGCCTGGGAGACAGAGCAAGACCCTGTCTCAAAAAAAAAATTACAGGAACTGACAAAAAACATTAAAGAATTACCACCCCAGCCAAGTGAAAAGATGCATCCTTTCAAGGGGAGGGAGAGGCGGAAGGCAGTGGGAATCATCAGGAAAGTGAACTTCACAGCACTCAATAAATAATTGTGTTGGCTAGGCACAGTGGCTCACACCTGTAATTCCAGCATTTGAGAGGCCAGGGCGAGAGGATTGCTTGAGCTCAGGAGTGGGAGACCAGATTGGGCAATACAGCAAGTCCTCATCTCTGCTAAGAAAAATAAATTAATTAAATAATTGTGGCATGTTGCCTGAATAGGAACAGGTGTTGTATATAATACCTGTGGTTCCAAAGTGAGTGAGTAGCAAGCCCGCTTACCCCAAGACTGCCCTGCCTTCCTCCCTGACCTTTGTTCCTTCTTCCTTTCTAATGACAAAAGTCAAGGAAGGGGAAAACCCCAGAAATTTCACATCCCCTTTGATTGCCTGGGTTCCTTGACCAGATGCCTTCCTGGGAGACCAGGATAGGGAGAGGGGGGAGGGTATACTGTTAACGAGCCGCTCCTCCCCTAGGCACAGTGCCTCACCCAGACTTCCTTCCCTGCAGCAGGGAGGTGACCTCCTTATCCCCGTTCTACAGCTGAGGAGGCTGAGGCTCAGAAAGGCTGGGCAAGTTGCTCGAGGTCCCATAGTCAGGGGCGGGGGCAGAGCTCCAGCCCAGAGCTCTAGCCACTGGCCCTGTGCTCTAAGCATCCCTGTGTTACATATATCTTACTTCCTACTCCCTAACATCCCATGGGTCTGCATTGTGTGCCTGCTGGCCCTGGGATAGGAGCGGAGCTCAGGGCTCCCCCAGAGCTGGGTTCTTGATATTCGGAGGCTATGCCATGTCTGGGGAAGTTGCTGTTCACCTGTGCCCTCTATTTTATGTAATACCAATCTTAGGGTCTCACTCTCTTTCTTAGGTTATTCCTTCAGCTCCAGAGGCTTGGATATGGACGTTCTTCAGTTTCTGGCCTTTCTCTTTGTCCTGCTTTTGTCTGGGACAGGAACCACAGGCACCTTGAGGACCTCCCTGGACCCGAGCCTGGAGATCTGTATCCTTTGGGATTGGTAGTTGATGAGTTGTCTTTGAGAGGTCTGTAAATGAGGTTTCTCTACTAGGGGGATTCCAGGGATAAGCAGGCCCAGCTGGCAGGAACAGGGAGAACAGGTGAGGTGCTCTGGCCAGACCTTTAGCGAGTCAAGTCTCTCCGGAGCTTCCGCATATGGTAAATGGAGATGACAAGGCACATCTCTAGATTGCAAAGGCTCAGTGAGGACTGTGCATGGCCTGGCATTCTGTGCGCAACATCCTGGGTGGAGACTCAGGGATTCTGGATTACTGGCCCATCTGGACCCTGGTGAAGTGGGCCACCTGCTCTAGGCCAGGCCTCAGGGACATAAAGATGAATTACAATGAGCCCCCTGGCTTTGAGGCATCCATAAGCCTAGGGAGAGAAAGTGTACAAACAAATGATCTTTTTTACTCTGTGACCAGTGCTCTGATGGGCACAGGAGGGGGTCAGGGAGAAACACTGTGTGATGGCTTTTGAGCCAGGCCTTGAAAGGATAGAAACTCCTAGAGTAGGGTGAGGGGCATCCTGGGCAGAGAGGATGCAGCGTGGGCAGAGAGGGTGCAGCGTGAGCAGAGAGGTGGAGGCTCTGGAACAGCAAATGCTTGTGGGAGAGGGCAGGAAGACCACAGCAAAGGGAAGACAGGAGCCAGGTCTGGAGGTTTGGTTTCAGGCTGCTGGGTGTGGAGTGCCGTGGGAACTGGATGAATGGTGCATTGTGGGGCCGTGCACTTGTCAGACAGTTTGTTTATTTCCTGGAGACTTCTAGCCCTGGGCATCTATGGCCCTTGCAGATACTTGCTGGTTAGGAATGAGCCTTCTGCGGCAAGACTGCTGGATTGTCCAGGCAGGGCTATCGATGGCAGCCCCTTAACTTAATGCTGCCCAGACAAAAAGCTGTTTGAGGTGAAGCGGCGGGAGCAGCTGATGGCCCTGAAGAACCTGGCACAGCTGAATGACATCCACCAGCAGTACAAGATCCTTGATGTCATGCTAAGGGGGCTCTTTAAGGTGTGTGCAGATAGGGGGCAGCTCATGGCAGGTCCAGTCTTTGATCTGGTCACTGATGGGTAAGTAGGAATTCCCTAAAGGGATGGTGTTCAGGGACAGGGAAACTGCCTGCACATAAGACTTGAAGTGGGGTTCAAATAAATGGGGGATGGGACCAGTTTGTGATGGGCACTGTGAAGCCACTGAGCCCTGGTGGGGTTCCCTCAGGTGCTGGAGGACTCCCGGACAGTGCTTATTGCTGCTGATGTGCTCCCGGATGGGCCCTTTCCCCAGGACGAGAAGCTGAAGGATGGTATGGTCTTCCCTACCCCGCCCTGTCCTCTGTGCCACCTGATCTTTTCTAGCTGCTCCTTCCATCCTGTCCTTGTCACTTTTTTTTTCTCCCTGGAGGTGCTTTCTTGTGACACCTTCCAAGTGGTCCCCTTGGGCAGATGGGCATTTCGTGAGTGGTCCCCCTCATTAACTGGCCACATTTGAACAATAGTGTTTCTTAGATGACACTGAGAGGATGGGAACAACCCTTGTATATTAAATAGTGGATACTTTACAACCATCAGCTCTAACCTCCACCGTAACTCTGGGGGAAGGCACTGTTCCCCTCTACACTGTAGATGAAAGAGGATAAGTGATTTGCCTTGGCTCTTCCCTCTGAATCCAGCTGTCTCCTGAGTTTTTTCAGGTTCAAGATTATTCTGAAGCCCCAGGGTCTCTGCCTGACATGTCTCAGACCCACCCCGGCATATCTTTGCAGTCTGCTTATCTCTCTGCGTGGCCAGGCTAGTGCTGGTGAGGGCTACCTGGGCCCTCTCTGAAGGGCTGGCTGCAATGGGGCTACTCAGAGCTATTTACGCAGTTATAATTTCTGCTAACCTGGGTCTGGGGGACTTGCTACCATGATGCACACATGTTACACGGTGAGCAGGTCTGTGCCAACCTACCCTCAAAGGCTGAGGGAGCTGAGAGGGCCAGTTTCTCAGAAAGAAACATTTATTAGGGACTTCTGAACAGAAGCCATGTCTCAGGTGCAAACGAGGTGGTGATCTCTGCACCCAACCTCCAGAAAGTATTCTTTATTTGTTATTTTGCGGATGACAATGTGTGTATGGAAAATAGTCTTTTTTTTTTTTTTTGAGACAGAGTCTCACTCCACCACCTAGGCTGGAGTACAGGGACGCAATCTCAAGTTCGCTGCAACTTCTGTGCCCTGCCGGGTTCAAGCAATTCGCATGCCTCAGCTACCCGAGTAGCTGGACTTACAGATGTGTGCCCCCATGCCAGGCTAATTTTTGTATTTTTAGTAGAGGTGGGGTTTCACCATGTTGGCCAGGCTGATCTCCAACTCCTGACCTTAAGTGATCTGCCTGCCTTGGCCTCCCAAAGTGCTGGGATTACAGGCGTGAGTCACCACACCTGGCCAAAAGTATTTTTCATACAGTAAACTTTTAGGGAAAAACATGCAGCTGGTGACATCTCAGGCTTTTGTGTGAAACTTGGTGTCACTGGGGAAGTTAAATAAGCATCTTTATGAGGGGTTATCTATGCTATAGGCATTGTTTAAAGACTTTGCTGCAGAATACCTTGGTGCACAGGGGTCAAACCTGAGCCATTATGGCTTTAAGATGGTGCCACTCTAGTCTTGCAGCAGGCTGTTTCCTATAGCCCACAAACAAAGCTCAGTCTAAACTGACCTGTTGAACAGTAGAAGCACATTAGTGGGAAAACAGAAAATTCAAATAAAGTCTGTTAGGTTAGTTTGTAGTATCGTATTGCTGTTAATTTCCTGGTTTAGATCGTTGTATGTTGGTTATATAAGATGATAACATTAGGGCAGGCACAGTGGCTTACGCCTGTAATCCCAGCACTTTGGGAGGCCGAGGTGAGTGGATCACTTAAATTCAGAAGTCTGAGACCAACCTGGCCAAACATGATGAAACCCCATCACTACTAAAATATAAAAAAGTAGCCGGGTGCGGTGGCATGTACCTGTAATCCCAGCTACTCAGGAGGCTGAGGCAGGAGAATCACTTGAGCCTGGGAGGCAGAGGTTGCAGTGAGCCGAGATCACACCACTGCACTCCAGCCTAGGCAACAGAGCAAGACCCTGTCTCAAAAAACAATAGTAAAAAAAGGGTAGTAACATTAGAGGAAACCAAGTAACTGAATTTTATGTTGAATTATGTAAATCTAAGATCATTTTCAGGTCTAAGATTAGATGAGGTCTAAGATTAGATGAGGCATGATTGTAGGCTCCTGCCTATAAACCCAGAGGTTTGGAAGGCTGAGGTAGGAGGATCACTTGAGGCCAGGAATTCAAGACTAGCCTTAGCTACAAAGTGAGACCTCACCTCTAAAGTAATTAATTAATTAAATATATTCATTTGTTCATTCAAAATAAGAACTTAAAGAGCACTTGAAATAAAATGGAAAGAGTAATAAAAAGAAAAATGTGCCAGGTGTAGTGGCTCACATCTGTAATCCCAGCACTTTGGGAGGCCGAGGCAAGCAGATCATGAGGTCAGGAGATCAAGACCATCCTGGCCAATGTGGGGAAACCCTGTCTTAAAAAATACAAAAATTAGCTGGGCGTGGTGGCGCATGCCTGTAGTCCCAGCTACTTGGGAGGCTGAGGCAGAAGAGTCACTTGAACCTGGGAGGCAGAGGTTGCAGTGAGCCAAGATTGTACCACTGCATTCCAGCCTGGTGACAGAGCAAGACTTGGTCTCAAAAATAAAGAATAAGAAAAATACTGGCCTGTTCTCTGGCCATCCTAAGAGACCTGACATCTTACAGGCACTCTAGTTTTATTAACACCAGGGCCAGCACTGGATATTTGGATAACATGTTGTTGGGGGCGGGGGTCAAGCCCAGCAAAGCCTCATGTGATGCATCAGCACCCATGTGCAGAACAACACTCACTTCTCTGGTCCCCACAGCAAATGAGTCTTCTAGGCAGCAAGATGTGCCTTTGGACTGACATACCTGGGTTTGCAGCCCAGATTTGCCACTCTCTAGCTGCTGAGCCTCAGTTTCCCATCTAAAATGGGAACAGCAGCCACATCTCCCTCTAAAAGCCGTTATGAGGACTCAGTGAGCTGGTGGATTTAAGGCCCTTAGTTGGCGCTGTACATGCGATTGGCAGCCTGTGCTCAGTGGGCACTGTTCCTTCCTTGCTTGGTGGGTTTGGTGGATGTCTCTGTTCTCTGGAGGATACCACGGGCCAGCGAGGCAGCCAGGAGGGCATCTGCCCTGGCCACTCATCAGGGTCCTCTCGCCAGCTTTCTCTCACGTGGTGGAGAACACGGCCTTCTTTGGTGATGTGGTGCTGCGCTTCCCAAAGATTGTGCACTATTACTTCGACCACAACTCCAACTGGAACCTCCTCATCCGCTGGGGCATCAGTTTCTGTAACCAGACGGGCGTCTTTGACCAGGGGTCCCACTCGCCCATCCTCGGCCTGGTAAGGACTGGGGTGGAGGCGGGCCGGGAGCTCTCTGTCTGATGGTGGGCTAGGATTCTCATATCTGCCTTCAGTCGGGCCTGAACGTCAGTGCTTGGTTACATTTTCCTTTTTTTTTTTTTTTTTGAGATGAAGTCTCACTGTGCCGCCCAGGCTGGAGTGCAATGGCACGATCTCGGCTCACTGCAACCTCTGCCTCCTGGTTCAAGCAATTCTCTTGCCTCAGCCTCCTGAGTAGCTGGGACTGTAGGCACACACCGCCATGCCCTGCTAATTTTTTTGTATTTGTTTAGTAGAGACGGGGTTTCACCGTGTTGCCCAGGCTGGTCTCAAACTGCTAAGCTCAGGCAATCTGCCTGCGTTGGCCTCCCAAAGTGCTGGGATTACAGGCCTGAGCCACTGCACCCGGCCAGTTACATTTTCTTTGCTGAGCTTCAGGGTGCCTTGGGCCACAGAGACCCAGTGTCAAGGGATTCTGTGCTGACCCAATTCCCATGGGGTCATCACCTGGCCCATGTCTGCCCAAGCCAGGGGTCTGGATCCTAGCGTGGAGGGAGTGGCTCTCTGGTGAGCAGGACTCAGGAGAAGGCAGAGGATGACTAGAGTTTCCTCATTTGCAGATGGCCCAGGAGCTGGGGATCAGTGAGAAAGACTCCGACTTCCAGAACCCATTTAAAATCGACCACACAGAGGTGAGCTGCCAGGGCATATGCCTGTGTCTGCTTTGCCTCTGCTGGGGCATAGGATGCCGAGGACTGTAGGGGCTGGGGACCTTGGGTGGCTTTGGACTTGGAGGCAGGCAGCCTGGGCCTGGGTCCAGAAGCCATCGCTGACTCATTGGTGCCTGTGGGCAAGTCACTGCTCCCTTCTTAGTTTCAGGCTCCCTGTCTGTTCATGGAATGTGGACTCCAGCTATGGGGGGGTAGTTAGAAGGCTATGAACAATCCCATCCCAGGGCAAAATAGGCATCCCACTTCAGGTGAATATCAGGGCAGCCAGGTCCTGTTCCCTGCCTTTGAACCTCTGAGCATCAACTGGGCATCCATCCCGCACTCCTGTACACGTTCTCTTTCCAGGGGGCTGAGGTAGGCTTTGAGAACTGGAGACAAAATTTGGGATAAAAGATGGGGGACAGATACAGTAGAGGGAGAGAGGGATTGGAAGTGGCAGGACTAGGAGGGGGCAGGAAGGAAGGGCTGTGTGGTAGCTGGAGGACTGGACTTGTCAAACTACATGCTGGTCCCTGGTATGGGGAGGGGCGTTGGGTGTCTGAGGGGTCTAGGATTTAATTCTGCCTCCAGGCCAATGAGCTAGACTGCTGCTGTCTCATGGACACTAGCAGGTCAGAGACACTGGACTGTATTACAGCAAAGGCAGTAGCTAGACAATTGGCCTGGTTGTGTTGGTTCACCTTGTTCCCCAAGTCCCACGGGAGTGACACAAAAGGCCCCATGTGGGTGCTGTGCATGCAGGGATTGTGTATCACAGCTGAGAACTGCCAAGCTGGGGAAATTCATGATTTTTTTTTTTTTTGAGATCGACTCTCTGTTGGCCAGGCTGGAGTGCAATGGCACGATGTTGGCTCACTGCAACCTCTGCCTCCCGGGTTTAAGCGATTCTCCTGCCTCAGCCTCCCGAGTAGCTGGGATTACAGGCCTGCACCACCATGCCTGGCTAATTTTTTGTATTTTTTTAGTAGAGACAGGGTTTTACCATGTTGGCCAGGCTGGTCTTGAACTCCTGACCTCAGGTGATCCGCCCGCCTCAGCCTCCCAAAGTGCTGGGATTACAGGCGTGAGCCACTGCGCCTGACCTATTCATGATTTTTATAGTGAACGGCAGCAAAGGTGCTCTTTGGGAGGAGACGTCACCACACCCTTCAAGGTTGCTCTCTGCAGACATAATCCTGAGACCTGGCCCAGGCAAAGAGTAGTCAGGGCTTTGTATCTTTGGTGTGCTCAGCAAGAATAGGCAGGGTTGCTCAGGGCCATGATGGACTGCCTGCCCCAGCCGTCTGCCCCAAGCCCGCCATGGCTTAGTTTAACTCACATTTTCACATGATTGTGCTACTCAGTCTGATTAATCTAAGAGACTAGGACCAAATCTGTTCAATTAGCCTCATACTTTATTTAATTAAAACTACTATCAGCTATATTCTGAATAGCAGGATAAGCTTGCTCTACATTGTTATTATTATTATTTTAGAGACAGGGTCTTGCTCTGTCACCCAGGCTCTGTCATCCACCTAGCTTACTGTAACCTTGAACTCATGGGCTCAAACAGACCTCCCACCTCAGCCTCCTGAGTAGCTAGGACTACAGGCCTGTTCGACACCATTCCTGGCTAATTAATTTATTATTATTTTTTAGAGAGAGGTTCTTGCTGTGCTACCTAGGATGGTCTCAAACTCCTGGGCTCAAGCCATCTTCCTGTCTCTGCCTCCCAAAGTGTTGGGATTATAGGTGTGAGTTACTGTGCCTGGCCCCTGACCTGCAGTATTGACCAGGGTCCTGGTCTCAACCATCTGTGAAGGTCCTGGGGGACCAGTAAGTCCCATTTTGGATAATCAGGATATGGTCTAGAGCAATCTGTTATCTGCGACCATCCACATAAGAGAGTTTAGATTGACCTGCCAATCTTTGATGTTATCGACAGTAATTACAGGGGGCAATAGATGGGCCCAAAGCATCCCTCATGCCCCCCAGAAGGAGACATTCCATGACCCATTCTCTCCCACATGTTACACTTGATTTGAGTCACAAGAACAATGTTTGGCTGAGCCTGAGGACAGTGTCACTGTGGAGCTTCAGCCTCAGCTGCCCTACATGGTATAATCCAAGGCTACGCAGACATCAGGAGAAGCAGATGAATTTGTTTTTTGTTTTGTTTTGTTTTATTTTCTTATTTTTGAAGCAGATGAATTTGTATCTGTCAGGTTGAAACAAGATTGTGTTGGCTGGTGTGTCCACACAAGGTCACTGTTGGGAACTACCTTTGATGGCATTAGACACAGCAGAATAGCTCAGTACTGACGTGTCTATGTGAGTGTTCCTATCATGTGGATGGAAATGAGACACCCAACAGTTGGCCATATTGACAGCTGCAGCTGCCACTGGGCTTGGGCAGACCCTAGCATTGTTTTGCCAGGTGGCAGTGATGGATCTAAGGGATAAAGAGAGCATTAATTGTTCCCTGTACTTTCTGGGATCTAAGGTATTTCTTCCCCAGGTGGCAGGATTATTGCTATCAAATCCATGTGTCCTATGCCAGCACCTATCATTTCACTTTTTCTCCAGTTGTTGCCTACTCTCACCTAGACCTTTCATTCAGAAGTGTCAGGTATGCATGGGACCGGCGCATTTTTACAGATTTATGGAGACCTCTTGTATCTCAAGGCAGTAGGGAAGTAGTTCCAATCCAATATAACTGCCATACTGGTAAGAAGCATAATGAGCTGTGGACCCCTGAGGGGAGCCTGACCAGCCTCAGCAGGGAGGTGGTGGAGGCTGTGGGATGAGTTAGTTGCTGGGTAGACCAGCTGAGGCAGGGCTTTGCAGGCAGAGGGATGAACTTACGCGAAGGCTCAGATGCACTGCACATTCATTCATTCAGCATCAAGTGAGCACCTATTACATCCTGGCCTTTGGGGAGGCAGGCTAGCCCTGTTTTCCTGGGAGTGTCATTCTAGTTGGGGGAAGACAGGCAGTCAATTAAAAAATATTGATATTAGTCAATTAAAAAATATGTAATATGGGCCTGGCACGGTGGCTCACACCTGTAATCCCGGCACTTTGGGAGGCCAAGGCGGGCAGATCACGTGAGGTTGGGAGTCTAGACTAGCCTGACCAACATGAAGAAACTCCATCTCTACTAAAAATGCAAAATTAGCTGGGTGTGTTGGTGTAGCCTATAATCCCAGCTACTCGGGAGGCTGAGGCAGGAGAATCACTTGAACCCGGGAGGTAGAGGTTGTGGTGAGCCGAGATCCCACCATTGCACTCCAGCCTGGGCAACAAGAGCGAAACTCCGTCTCAAAAAAAAAAAAAAAAAAAAAATACAGACGTATATATATATAATGTGTATATATAATATGTGTGTCTATATATGTGTGTATATATATACATATATATATACACACATATATATAAAATATGGTAGGTGGTGACAAGGGCTGTGGGAGAAAACAGGCAGAGGAGTGTGGTTAAGGAATGCCCAGGGTAGGTAGGGGTGCAGTTGCTATTTCACACGGCTTAGACACAGTCTTACCGAATTATCCAGAGGAGATGAGGGAACCAGCTGTGTATCCCAAGAAATAACACTCCAGGCTGAAGGAGCAGCAAGCGCAAGGCTCTGCTGGAAGCATGTCTGGGGGCCGGGGAGTGTGAGGAGATGGGCTCAGAAGACCCTTCGAGGTCTTCACAAGGGCTTTGCCACTTACCTTGAGAGACCTGGAGAGCAGGGTGACAGGCTGTGACTGTCATCCTTTAAAGGGATCACTTTAAAGGGATCATCTGGCTGCTGTGTGAAGCATGGTCGGGGGGCAGAAAGAAGCAGAGACACAGGTGCGGAGGCTGCTCTGCTTATCTATGTGGGAGTTGATGGTGGCTTCAACCAGATGACGACAGTGGAGCTGGTGAGAAATGGTCAGGTTCTGATTCTCCTTTGGAAGTAGAGCCAGTGGGATTTGCTGAGGAAGCAGACGGGGTAAGAGAAAGAGGAGCATTAAGCATGACTAGAAGACTTGGCCCGAGTGTCTGGGAGAATGGGACTGACTGCCATTTTTTCAAATGCTTGGAGAGGGAGATGAAGAATTTGTTTCTGCACCTGGTGAACATCAGAGTAAAGATGTCAAGGAGGCAGCTGGATCTATGACTCTAGACTTCAGGGAGGAAGTAGAAGCTGGAGCTGTAAATGTGAGAATCATGCCTATGTAGAAGGCACCAAAAGCCGTGAGACAGGATGCAGTCACCTGGGGTGTTGGGCAGGTTGAGAAGCAGTCTGAGGACTGAGGCCTGGGACAGGGCTGCAGATAGAGGCTGAGGGTCCGAGGAGGAAGCAGCAAGAACCCGCAGGAGGAGCAGTCAGCATGATGGTGGCCAACCCAGGAGTTTCCCAGAGGCCACACAAGGAAAGCGTTAGAGGAAGTAGGGAGCAATCGCTTGTCAGATGCTGCTGGGAGGTAAGGAAGATGAGGACTGAGAATCAACTGCTGGACTGAGCAATGTGGTGGCCAATGGTGGCCACTGGTGGCCTTGATAAAAGCTGCTTTGTGCCAGGGTAGGAGGGGGGTTGGGAACAAAAGATTGGATTTCTAGAGAATGAAAGGAAAGGAAGTGGATGTGGCAAGTATGGACAGCCCTTTAGAAGAGTTTTCCTTTCAAAGAGAGCAGTCTAATGGGAGAATAGCTGGAGGGCGATGTGGGTTCAAATGTTAGTCCCATGGGAGAGACCACAACAGGCTCGCACTGTGTGGATGGGTAGAGAGGGAGGAGCCGATGAGGCCTGGGGCCAGGTTGCTGGAGACGTATCTGGAGGAGGTGAGGAGGGATGAGATGTAGTGCTGGGGGGAAGGCTTGGCCTTGTACAGAAGAGCAGAACCTTAACCTTGAACAGGAGGGCAGGCGGAGCATGTGGGGTGCAGAAGCAAATGGGTTAGTGGGCGTGGTGGTGGAGCTGTGGGAGTTGTCTCCTGTGAGATAGGAAGCAAAGTCATGGTCTGGGAGTGAAGGGAGCGTGGAGGCTTGAGGAGAAGGTATGTGCAGGAGAGCAGGAGGGTGAGTGGACCAGGGAGTGAAGCTGGATTGCCGGCACTACGGAGGGCCTGCCATGGTTATGGTAGGGCTAAGGAGTTAGGGAAGATAGGAGGCAGTGGCCAGAATGGCATGCCTGGGGCTATGGAGGATGTGTTTGTTGTCCGGGACAGGCAGAGCAGGGTAGCTTGAAGATAGGAGATGAGGCTTGAGAGGTAAGATGGGGTCCGGGGCCTTGAACACCAAGCTTAGGAGTTTGGGGCTCTATCCTGGAACCAGATGCATTTTCACAGAGCAGGCAGTGACGAGTGAACTTGGAATAGAGATGCAGTAAATTGTTAACAGTGTAATGGTGAAGGCAGCAGCGGCACAGGGAGGTACAGTCATCAACCTGAGGGCTCACAGCCACTATGTGATGGAGTGAAGGTTCAAATGCATGTGGTCTACCTCTTGAGCCATGCTCTTATTTTTTTCTTTTCTTTCTTTTCTTTTCTTTTTTTTTTTTTTTAGAGACGGGGTTTCACCATGTTGGTCAGGATAGTCTCGAACTCCCGACCTCAGGTGATCCACCTGCCTTGGCCTCCCAAAGTGCTGGGATTACAGGCATGAGCCACTGCACCCCAGCTAAGCCATTCTCTTAGCCACCATGCTGTGTTGGCATCAGCCTGCTGACCTGACCTAAGCTGGTCAGTTGCAATCAGGTGTGGCAAGGGAGGATTCCTGGGGGAGACATCTAAACTAGACTCAAAAGATGAGTAGGCACTGCCAGGCCTAGGTGGGGAAGGGGATGCCGAAAGGATGGGTGTGTTTCTCTTCTGACCCAGCTAGGTTAGGCTGAGCCAGCTGAGGCTGGAGGGTTTAAGATCGCTTGACCTGCCCTTGCCCAGCCATAGTCAGAGAGGAATGGGGTCTCTGTGGCCTAAGGGGTCTCCCAGCTTCCCCTCTTCAGTGGATCAGGATTCACTCACAGAGATAGGAGCAGAGTGTGGTAGGGAAAGTACTAGGCAAGGAAGTGGGCAGCTTGTGAGGCTAGTCCTAGTTGGGCCTACCACATGCTGTGTGACTCCAGCACGTCACTTACCCTCTCTGGGCTACACTTCTGTGAACCCCCCCATCTTCCAAAGGCATGACTGAATCTAACCTGGTAGGCAGATTACTCCACGAGGTGGAGCTATTCGTTTGTTTTTGTTATCTACTTTGATCAGATAATTTGTCACAGTTGCTCTAAGAACAAATAAAAGGGTGTGTTTTACAGCACAGCTACTTGAATTGTGGGCATAGTAAATCTTCACTTAACATCATCCATAGATTCTTGGAAACTGTGACTTGAAGTGATTCTATGAATTATAAACCAATTTACCATAGGCTAATTGATATAAATAAGAGTTAAGTTACTACAGCATATTTCTGTTCATAAAACCATTACCAGACTTTTTTTTTTTTTTTGAGACAGAGTCTTGCTCTGTTGCCCAGGCTGGAGTGCAGTGGTACGATCTGAGCTCACTGTAACCTCCGCCTCCTAGGTCAAGCGATTCTGCCTTAGCCTCTCAAGTAGCTGGGACTATAGGCGCGTGCTACCATGCCCAGCTAATTTTTATATTTTTAGTAGAGATGGGGTTTCACTGTGTTAGCCAGGATGGTCTCGATCCCCTGACCTTGTGATCCACTCGCCTCAGCCTCCCAAAGTGCTGGGATTACAGGTGTGAACCATTGCACCCAGCCTAATTTTTGTATTTTTTAGTAGAGACGGGGTTTTACCATGTTGGCCAGGCTGGTCTCGAACTCCTGGTCTCAAGTGATTATAGGTGTGAGCCATGGTGCCCAGCCTGCAGTCTTCTTAGTAAAGACCAAAACACTCTTAATATGAAACATTGAAATAAATGTGAACTACATACACATTTCAGAAAGTTTCATCAAAAAAGAAAGTTTCATCAAAACGAGTATGATAATTATTTATCCATTTAGTCCCATTCAGGCTCCACGTCTCCCAGCAACTCAGAGCATAAGGCAGGAACCAGCCCTGGGCAGGACGCCCTCCCATCACAGGGCACTCACACACGCCTCCACACTCAGGCTGGGACAGTGTGGACACGCTAGTGAACCCAACATGCACATCCTTGGGATGTGGAAAGAAATTGGAGTACCCAAAGAAAATTGGGCTCCACATAGACGGTGGCCCCAGTCAGGAATCAATTGGTTTTTTCCTCATCCACATAATGATGCGACCTTGAACTAAACCACATTATTTGAGGACCTGCTGTACTATTGTATTTCCTATTCTAACGTGGCTCGCTCGTTCATTGAAAAAACATATTGAGTGCTCTCGAAAAGCCAGGAAGACTCTGTGCTAAGGCCTTGTGGCAGAGGACACTATCCTCCTACCCTCATGGAATGTGCTGTCTGGGAGGGCCATGGGCACAAGAAAGAAGGAATCAGCACAAAGTTGAAGGGAGCACACCACCAGGAGCAGCCCCTCAGGGAGTAAGGGCAGGTCTGGAGGGCAGTACCAGCTGAGTCCAAGCTAAAGTGGCAGAGGGGGAGGGCTCTGGAAAGAGTGTTCTGGGCCTCGGCCACAGCACATGCAAAGGCCTGGAAGTGAGAGGGTATAGAGAATCCAAGAACATGAAGGCGGGGGATATGAGACAGGAATGGAGGGGTGGGTGGGGTGGACCTACAGGTGCACCGTGTGGAACTTTGTCTTGAGAGTCACAGAGAGCTGTGGAAGCTGCAATGTGACACGATGAGATTTGCGTTTTGAAAAGATTTATCCAGGTGCAGTGGCTGACGCCTGTAATCCCAGCACTTTGGGAGGCTGAGGCAAGTGGATCACCTGAAGTCAGGAATTCGAGACCAGCCTGGCCAAAATAGTGAAACCCCGTTTCTACTAAAAATACAAAAATTAGCCAGGCATGGTGGCAGGCACCTTAATCCTAGCTACTTGAGAGGCTGAGACAGGAGAATCACTTGAACCCAGGAAGCAGAGGTTGCAGTGAGCCAAGATCATGCCACTGCACTCCAGCCTGGGCGACAGAGCAAGACTCTATCTCAAAAACGAAAAAAAGAAAAGAAAGAAAAGACCCAACTGCAGTGAGGAGAATGGCTTGAGAGGGACCAAAGAGGGTGTGGAAAGTCCCTGGGAGGCCCCTATAATCATCCAGCAGAGAGGCAGAGGTGGTGATAGGGGCAGCAATAGTAGAGACAGAAGGAGAAGTGGGTGGGTTTGAGAGAGATTTAGGGCTTGAAATGAGCCAGGCCTTGGTGATGGACTCACGGAAAGAGAGGGAATGCCCGGTGCAGGTGGCGCTCCTCGGTTTCTGCCCTTCTGCTCGTCAGAACAGAGACTCTGGGGAGAGGGAACCATACTGAGTTTGGGGTACATTTGGGACATCCTAAAGGAAGTCTCTGACAGGCATTTGAACATGGAGATGCAAGTTTGAGAGGTAACTGACCACACAGGCCAACAGAAGCTATGAGTTCGACAAGAGGGTCTGGAGAGAGAGAAGGGCGGACAGCCAAGGGCCTGGGTTGTGGTTGTGGAATGCCCCACTGATGAAGTCCTCATCCTCCACCCCCGCTACTTGCCCTGTTGTCTGGGACTGTGGCTGACTTCCCTCCCCCTCCTCCTGAAAGGTGCAGCAGGTTTGTGGTGGTCTCAGCTGCTCTACCCCCTCACCCTGGAGGAGTCTGTGTCATTTCCCAGATGCCCCATATAGGTTCCCACCTCAGCATCCGTCCCTCTGCCTAGAATACTCTTCTCTTGCCTCATGCTGTTGGTTTAGCAAACTCCTGCTTATCTTCAACACCCACTCAGCAGTTCTGCCCAAACCCATTTCACTGTCTCCATGTCTGAGGCAGGGCCTGTGTCCAGGCAACCTTCCTATGCCCACACCCTGCTGGCGGCCTAGGTCAGAGCAGGCTCTTTGCTGCCAGAGACTAAATCAGACGGCTCTTCCTCTTCCCTTCAGTTCATTCCCAGCACCGACCCTTTCCAGAAGGCCCTGAGAGAAGAAGAGAAACGCCGGAAGAAGAGGAGAAGCGGAAAGAGATCCGAAAAGGCCCAAGGATCTCCAGATCCCAGTCTGAGTTATAGCTCTGGAGCAGCTCAGGGCTCCAGGGGCCAGGAGGAGGCAGGTCGGGAGGAAGAGGAGGTGGAAGTGTGGTGGTGGTGGGGGAGCACCAGCCAGGCCCTTCCAGAAGGGGAGGCCACATTTGCCTGGCCCCCTGGAGCTGGGTCTGAGCTCCGGCTGAAGGAACTGAGCCTCAGATGGCTGGATTTTCTCTCAGGGGCATCCTGCTGAAGGGGCCTTCAGAGGACTGTATGCTGCAAATATGACCCTGTGCAGACTGCTGGGGGAGGCAGGGGGGATGCCTGCCTGGGCCTCTTGGTGGCTGAAGACCGCTGGCCAGCTGGCTGCCACCCTTGGTGGGGAAGCAGCAGAACCAGGATCTGAGCCACAGGTGAGGGTGTCACCCTGCTGTTGGCCCCACTGTGTCACTGAGCTGCCCGGCACAGGTCCAGCCCCTCCACAGAGACACAATAAAAGCCAGCAGACCTTTTGGACCGACCAAGGCTGGTGGAGGGGCTGTGATAGGACCAGGGCCTCTCAGGGATATAGAAACAGTTTGGAGGATGCTCCTGCCCCATCAGGAGGAGCCCCAGGCCCTGGCGGGGCAGAGGCAGAGGCTTGGCTTGGGCCTCCTATTCCTGCCCCAGCACTGTCCTTGACGAAGGATCAGTGTTGGGAAGGAACCTGGGAAACATTTAGCTCAAGAAGACCTTGGAGCAACATGATCTCTGTCGTCAGATGTCTAAGCAAGCACAGGGAAGTCAGCTTGTCCTCTCCGGCAGCGCTGGAAGACAGTTGACCTGTGGGTGGGGGGCTACAGGGTGCCAGGCCGCAGCCCTGCAGGAGGCTGTGTTCCGCAATGGCTGCCCTGAGCTGCGTGGGTCAGACAGCTTCCCATCCCGGGAGGCCACAGGGCAGGGAAGCTGCAGTGGGCATGTGGCCCTGGGTGGGGCAGCTGCCCTTCACTCATGCCCCTCCCAAGCAGAGGAGGGAAGGGCTTTGGTGGGGAACTCTAGCTCTGCCTCTTTGACCTTGCCAAGTCAGGATGTGCCTCTTAAAGGAGCAGAGACAACCATCCCAGATGCCCTGGACACCCGGTCCCCTACCACTGACAGAGCCCAAGCAAGATCTGAGTCTAGCCCTTCAGATTTGCTGACTGGCCCTGGCCCACCCCTTCCCCTCCCTGTGCTGCAGCTTTATCGGCAAAATGAACTTGACGGTATCTGAATCCCCTGCCCAGCTCTAACCTATTCCTCTGAGGTTGGCCTCCCTGCAGAGCTGAGGCAGCAAAGGGAAGCCGAGCCTTACAGAGGCCTCATGGAAGGGCTCAACACATCCTGCACCAATCAGTTACTCAGAAGTCAGGGGACAAGCAGCAGCTGGAGGAGAGCTGGGTATGAGGGCTAGGAGGGATGCTGGAGAAATTTCCCCATCAGAACTGCACCACCCACCTGGGCCCCCTCGCTGGGCAGTGGAGGCAGGGCAGTGTGGTGGGATTGACTCCCACTGACCTCGCTCTGTCCCCACCCTGCCCCTCTCAGGTTATGTGACCCCAGCCACATTTCTGTGAGGATCTTATGAAGTGATAGACACTAGAGTCTGTGAACTAAAAGGGCTGGGCTGTGGTGTTAACCGTGGAGGGTGTCCTGCTTCTTGGTGTCTTGAACAAAGAATTGGAGAAAATGCACAAAGCAAGGAAGGAATGAAGAGTTATTATTGAGAATGAAAGTACACTCCACAGTGTGGGAGCGTCCGAGCATAGGGGCTCAAGGGCCCTGTTACAGAATTTCGGGGAGTTTAAAATACCCCTAGAGGATTCCATTGGTTACTTGAGGTACACCCTGCGTAAATGGAGAGGATGAAGTAAATTTACAAAGTCATTTACAGCATATGCCCTATGGAGAGGATATTTCCTGTTATAGCCGAAGCGTGAATTGGCCTTATGTTCCCTGCCTCCAGACCCTGTTTTCCTACATCAGTGGGAAAGGGTCAGATTTTACTGGCTCAGCTGTTTAACCTGTCCTGGTGCCAGCAGTTGGAGCTGGGGGTCAGGACCAGCCCACAGGCTCTTCCCTGCTGGGAGGACCAGGCCAATCACTGTCCTCTTCATGCTGAAGAGTGACTGTGGTTGCTGTCTTAGCAGAGAAGGTGTTTAGCCTTCCCCTTAACTGGGGAAAAAACTTTCTGAACCAGGCCTGCTTGGCAGCAGACCTAGCTTTCTTGGGGTGGCAGGGAGGTTAAAGGATACCCCAGGACAATCAGGTGGGTCCAGGTTCAGCTGAATGACTTCTGGGGGCTCTGTCATTAACAGGATTTGTATAATGTGAAGCAGAGCTAGGCAACTGCAAAGCAATGAGGAAGGCAGCCCAGTGTGGTGGCGAGACCTGGGCAGCTTGGGACCAGCCTGCGCTGTCTCTTGCCAGCTGTTACCAGAAGCAGGCTCTTCACGTTCAGATCCCTGGGTCTCCCATCTCAGAATGGCCAGTGGTTGAAAGGATGAGACTGGAAATTTAAGTGATGTGTGCCCTTCTGTGATGGTTCTTTGTTCATCCCATGGATTTGCTGACTGCCTGCTGTATGCAGGGCCAAAGAGAGGGGCCTGGTCACCTGTCTCCTCATCTGTCCCTTCTGGCACCTCCTTCCTCCTGGGCTCTTCCTTCTACCTCTTTCCGTCTTGGTTAATCCTGTCCTTTCCACCCTCGAATGGGCACCTTCAAAGAAACAACCACTCCACTTGCTCCCTCTCTCATTTCCCTTTGCTGCCACTGTTGATTGTTATAAGTCACTTGCTCCAGGAAGTCCACTTTGAGTCTTACTGTAGACGGAGCCCATCCCCTGCAGCTGTCAAGGGCCTAGGGCACATGTTGGTCCAAGCCTCTTGCAGCTGGGATTGTTAGGTGACTGTAGCTCTACCAGTTGCACCTACCACGGTGTGGGAGTCGTGCTGGTGGTGGTAGTGGTCACAGGTACCAGGGGGCAGCAGTGGAGGAGTGGTTCTAATGGCCAGTCCAGTGACCAGTGCCAGGGGTGCCCAGTGGTGGCAATAGTGGTGTTTTCAGTGTGATCTGGGACATTGTTCCTATCTATTGAGCTGCTGGGCCCAGTCTTTGGAACCACTGGGGAGTCTGGGAGCTCCTTGATATCCTTTAAGGCAGAGTTTTCCAGCAGTGGCACTATTACTGTTTGGAGGCACACAACTGTTTGGTGTGTGTGTGTGTGAGGAGGGCTGTCCTGTGCATTGTGGGCTATTTTAGCAGCATCCCTGGCCTCTCCCTACTAGATGCCTGTAGCAGTCCCCCAGTTATGACAACCAAAAATGTTTCCAGACATTACCAGATGTCCACTGGGAGGCAAAAACCTCCCTGGTCCACAGCCCTTCTCCGTTCCTATTCCAGTCCCACATCTTCCTCCCACTCCCTGTCACTGTCCTCGGAGATGCTGTTGACAGCTCCTGGAGGTGATCCTCCCAGGCTGGTTGTCCTGGTTCTCTGCTCATGTCTGAGCCTGCTGTCTCTTCCGGATCTTCTTCCTCACCTGCCCCTATCTGCATGAAGTGTTTTGTGGGGCGGTCTTTATTTTCTTCTTGGGCAGCCATACCCTCTTAAGACCTCAAAGCTGAATACCTGCCCTGATAACTCTCATTGCTTATGTTTCCCAAATTGAACTTGTTATTTCCCTCTCTAACCCCATCTCTGTGTCAAAAGTGGAGCACATGCTTTTGGTTAATCCAATTGGAAGGCTTCCTACAGGAAGTAATATCTGAACTGAATCCTGAAAGATTAGGGAAAGAGGAAGAAAAGGACAGGTGGTTTTTCATTTACTTCCTCTGACACTTCCCCCTTTTTGCTCACAGCAAAACCATATATGGAATTCCCTTCTGTGACCCGTAGCAGGTGCCCAATCCATGGTAGATGTCTAAACGTAGTGGTTACTCAGTCTAGTCCGTCCCTTTTGCGATGAAGAGCTTAGGTCCTGAGAAGTGACTTGTCAAAAGCTGCCCTACCCCTCAGAGCCAGTCCTTGTCCTCCTGTCAGCCAGGGAAAGGTACCGCCTGGAAGAGATGTTCAGTTACATGGGATCCAGGGCCAGAGGGAAAATATCAGTGTTTCCTGAGGTTTGGGTTTAGCCACTATTCTTCCAACATTTCTGCTGAGCCTTCACTTATACCCCCTCAGTCCACTTGGCCAGGCATCCCAGCCTCTGGGCAGGTTCAGTGGGGAACTATGGGCACAGGTGCTGTGTGCCACCTCTACAGGGGGGTTACTGAAGCTCTGGGTTGTTGGGGGGGGGTGCCCTGGGCCAGAGAGAGTTATATGGAAGTTATTGCTGAATCCCCCCCCAGAGTACCAGTCACACACCAGTGTGAGAGGCCCTGCAGGAGCCACTGGGCAGCACAGTTGAAGGTGGCACCTTTCTGCTGAGTGCTGGGGCCAGAGCAGGGTTTAGTTTTCTGTGTCTTTCAGGGTGAGACTGGTGTATTCTGTACCAGCCTCCCTGTGTGTGAACAATGAAGAGAACAATCTTGTTTTCCCCAAAATTAAGACACTATCTGTAAGGGTTATTGCCGAGTTTAAAATGAGGAAAGTGAGACCAGCCTAGGAAAATTAAATGCCAATTAAGCTCCCGGGCGAGGGTCTGTGGTTGGGGGAGGGGGGGGGCCAGAGAAGTCTCGCTGGCTTCCCGGAATGAGGGGTTTTTATAGCTTTGGGAGAGCAAGGAGTGGCTGGGTGTTCTTTTTTTTTTTTTTTGAGACAGAGTCTCACTCCGTCACCAGGCACCAGGCTGGAGTGCAGTGGCGCAACCTCGGCTCACTGCAACCTCCGCCGCCCGGGTTCAAGCAATTCTGCCTCAGCCTCCCGAGTAGCTGGGACTACAGGCGCGCGCCACCACGCCCAGCTAAGTTTCTTGTATTTTTAGTTGAGACGGGGTTTCACCATGTTGACCAGGATGGTCTCAATCTCTTGACCTCGTGATCCGCCCGCCTCGGCCTCCCAAAGTGCTGGGATTACAGGCGTGAGCCACCGCGCCCGGCCGTGGCTGGGTGTTCTAATTGGCTGCGAGGGAGTGGGATGGAGACAGGGCGGGCTGTTATTGGTGGGTAGTTTGTGGGGGTTTTCCTAATGCAAGATCCGGCCAGGGTTGCATCAGCCGGGGCTGTCTGGAGGGCTTTGTGCAGAGCTAGGTGCCGAGTGCAGAGTTCAGTGTTGAGTGCAGATTCTGGTGCCGAGTGCAGAGCCGGGTGCCGCGTGCAGAGGTGGGTGCCGAGTGCAGCGCCGGGTGCCGAGTGCAGAGGTGGGTGCCGAGTGCAGAGCCGGGTGCCGAGTGTAGAGCCGGGTGCCGAGTGCAGAGGTGGGTGCCGAGTGCAGCGCCGGGTGCCGAGTGCAGAGGTGGGTGCCGAGTGCAGCGCCGGGTGCCGAGTGCAGAGGTGGGTGCCGAGTGCAGCGGCGGGTGCCGAGTGCAGCGCCGGGTGCCGAGTGCAGAGGTGGGTGCCGAGTGCAGCGCCGGGTGCCGAGTGCAGAGCCGGGTGCCGAGTGCAGAGGTGGGTGCCGAGTGCAGCGCCGGGTGCCGAGTGCAGAGGTGGGTGCCGAGTGCAGCGCCGGGTGCCGAGTGCAGAGGTGGGTGCCGAGTGCAGCGCCGGGTGCCGAGTGCAGAGCCGGGTGCCGAGTGCAGAGGTGGGTGCCGAGTGCAGCGCCGGGTGCCGAGTGCAGAGGTGGGTGCCGAGTGCAGCGCCGGGTGCCGAGTGCAGAGGTGGGTGCCGAGTGCAGAGCCGGGTGCCGAGTGCAGAGGTGGGTGCCGAGTGCAGAGCCGGGTGCCGAGTGCAGAGCCGGGTGCCGAGTGCAGAGGTGGGTGCCGAGTGCAGAGCCGGGTGCCGAGTGCAGAGCCGGGTGCCGAGTGCAGAGCCGGGTGCCGAGTGCAGAGGTGGGTGCCGAGTGCAGAGCCGGGTGCCGAGTGCAGAGGTGGGTGCCGAGTGCAGAGCCGGGTGCCGAGTGCAGAGCCGGGTGCCGAGTGCAGAGGTGGGTGCCGAGTGCAGAGCCGGGTGCCGAGTGCAGAGGTGGGTGCCGAGTGCAGAGCCGGGTGCCGAGTGCAGAGCCGGGTGCCGAGTGCAGAGGTGGGTGCCGAGTGCAGAGCCGGGTGCCGAGTGCAGAGGTTAGTGTCGAGTGCAGAGGTTAGTGTTGAGTACAGATCCTGGTGTGGAGTTTCCAGGCGTGGAGAGGGATGAGCGTGTCCGAGCTCCCAGCGAGGCAACTGGCCTTACACTATCTATTTCTCATTAGTTTATACATGTTTATTATAAAAGGTGATTTAAACAATACTGAAATGCCAAAAAGAATGTAAAATTCACCCCCAAATCTCACCACTCCTATAACTATGACTGACAGCTGTTGGGCCTTCCATCTTAACCTTCAGGTGAGCACAGATCCTTATTTTGTCTTATTTTTTTTTTTTTTGTGAGATAGAATCTTGCTCTGTCTCCCAGGATGGAGTGCAGTGGTGTGATCTCTGTTCACTACAGCCTCTGTCTCCTAGGTTCCAGTGATTCTCCTACCTCAGCCTCCCGGGTAGCTGGAATTACAGGCATGAACCACCACACCCGGCAAATTTTTATAGTTTTAGTAGAGACAGGGTTTCACCATGTTGGCCAGGCTGGTCTCGAACTCCTGACCTCAATGATCTGCCCACCTCGGCCTCTCAAAGTGCTGGGATTACTGGCGTAAGCTACTGCGTCTGGCCAGATCCTTTTCAATTGCAATATACAGCATGAGGCAAGGCTCTTACTGTGTGCCAGAGCTTATGCTAAGAGCTGGCTTCCAGCAGCTCCTCCCACCTCGAGGCCTTTGTCCATGCCATCATTTCCCTTTTGGCTATAACAGCTGCAGTTCTCTCCTCATAATTTTAGGTTTCATCTTAAATGTCACTTATTCAGTCTTCTTGACATCACAAGTCAGGTCGCTTGCTAGTTTCAGCACATCCATTTCCTTTCCTTGATCGCTTGTACCATCGTCTGTAATTTATTTTTATGTTTAATATGAGTGTGGTTTTGTTGTTGTTAGACTGGACGCTGTCAGAGGGCAGGAACTATTTGTTTCCCTGCCACAGAGATGTTCAATAAATATTGTCAATTGAATGTGCAAATAATCTCATTTAATCACAGCTATGAGGGATACTATTTTATCCCCCAGAGATGACAAAACTGAGGCTTAGAACAATTAGCCCAAGGTCACACAATGAATTAGTGGACCCACGTGTCTGCCTCCCCCACCGCTTAATTCTTGACCACTAAGCAACAACTGCCTCTCACAAACTGGCAGGGAACTTACTTTTCCCTTTTATCAATATATTGTGATCGCCTTTTCTTGTCAATAAATATACCTTTGTGTGGGTAATTTTTAATGATCCCATGGTATTCCATTGTGTGGATGTAATTTACATATTCATTTCCTTATTCTCACTTCTTCCTAGTTACAGCACTTCTTTAAGCACTTGTAATTTTATTCCTTAGGATAAATTCCTAGAAGTTTACAGCACGACCAGCTGGCCAGCTGCAAGCTGGGGCAGTGAGGTAGTTGAAGGAATAGGAATCCGTAGGTGGGCTGCGCTTCAGAATCTCGGTGGAACTTTTTCAAAACTCGTGCCCGGGTCCCCATCTCAGGAGGCCGCCGGTGGGGCTGGGCACTGGCATGGTTTTCAGGTCCTCAGTGGTTCCGAGGTCCCAGGGATTGAGGACCACTGGAGTAAGAGCGAGGTCACGGCGGGTGCAAAGCAGAAGAGGTAAACTCCTGACCGCCTTGGGACAATTCGCAACCCCGTCAAGTCTCCGTGCCCGCTTTTGTAAGGGGGCTGGGAGCAGCCGGACTTGGCTGACCCGGACTCTGGTCCTGAGCGCTGGGGGGCCAGGTTTGACTCCGCCGACTTTCTCCAGCGGGCAGGGCCGGGGGAGGCAGCTGGGAAGATGACGTAATGTGCTTCCAGCCAAGGCCGGAGGCGGTGGCGGTCGCAGGTGGAGAGTGGCCTGTTAACCCTTCACTCCCAGGCCGGTGGACCGAGTAGCGTGTGGAGCAGATCCAACGGAAAAGGCAGCGGCTCCTTTAAACAAGGAAGAGCAGGTTAAGATGAAGACCCAGCGGCTACTCACCGCATTCGCTCACAGGTTGCGGGGGAGGGACCTCGCTATGCAAATCTGAGCTGCTGATCGGTGACGCGCCATCACCCCACGCGCCGCCTCGCGCGCCCATTGGCTGAGATGAGCCTGGTCCCATTGACAACAAACAAGAGGGCGCGCGGCCTGGGGGCGTGGCCGCAGGGGGCGCGGGCTGGGGCGGGGGAATCCCGCCCCGCCCTTTCCGCGCGGCGCCAAGGCGCGACGCAAACATGGCGGCGGCTGGCATCCGCCGGTGAGGCGATACCGGGCGGGGGTTGTCGGGTGTCATGGGCGGTGGCGACGGCACCGCCCCCGCGTCTCCCTGAGCGGGACGGCAGGGGGGGCTTCTGCGCTGAGCCGGGCGATGGACGAGAGTGGCGAGCTGTGCGGTCTGGAGACCATGGAGACCCTCACGGAGCTGGGCGACGAGCTGACCCTGGGGGACATCGACGGTGAGTGGTGGGTGGGTGGGAGTACGGGGGCCGCGCGGGAGGAAGGGGTTACGGTGGCGCGCCCGGGTGCGCGTGCGCCCACTCCTCGGCAGCCCCGGCTCACGCGGGAAAAACCCCGCGCACACGATCTCCCCCGGCGGCCCCCAACCCTTCCGGCGCTGCGAGCGTGAGCCCAGCCCAGCCGCGCCGCTCTGGGAGGCCGTGGGATCTGGGGCGCCGCGGGGCCGAAAGCGGCTCGAGGGTCTTGGGTTCTGGAGCGCGGGGCCAGGGACATCGCGGGGCGTCTCAGGGAGCGGCCTAAGGAGAGCGCGTGGCCGCCGCTTCCCTTGCGCGCCCACACGCGCTCTCCGTGGTCCGCTCTCGCCGCCCGCGGCCGCGTGCGACACCTGTCACTCCCTGCCCGGCCGCGGGGGGCGGCTTGGGATTCCCGGGGCCGAGCCCCGGGTCTGCGCACCCCACATCCCTGGTCTTCCCGGGATTGACCGACAGCCGGGTCGCCGGGTGCTCCGCGAAACTTTGGGCAGTGGCCACAGAAGCAAGTTGCTGATGAAGCGAGCGGTGGCAGCGGAGTGTGGATGCATCTCTCCCGGATGGAGACCCGGGCGCTCCTGCTGTCACGCTGCAAAGGGAATTGAGCAGAAGGAATTTTGAGTTGTGGCCCCTCGGGTACGGGCTGGGGGAGCGGGTGGCCTTTGTTTCGGCGCCTTAACAGCGGAGTGGAAGAGCTGGTAGGAGCCCAGGGATCCTTTCCTAAAAATACTCATTTTGCGACCAGGGGGAACCACGATTTGGAAAGGGTCAGCGGCTTGCTCAAGGTCACCCAGCTGGTTAGAGCCCAGTTCTTCCATTTCCTGGGCCAGTATTGATTTTTTTTGTACCCCTTCGTTCAGAGAGTCCAGTTGACTAGGCTAGTAATCTTATTAACTTGATAGTATGTTCTGGGCTCCAAAATACTTTGTATTATTTCACTGCTTCACAACAATCCTGTGAGATGTTCTGATTACCCCTATTGTGATACGGTAATGAAAGAAGCTGAGGCCAGGAGATGTTGACTTATCTAAGGCCACGCACCTTAGAGAGCTTTAGGCAGAAACGCAGATGCATGGTACTTTTCAGTTTACAGAATGCTTTCATGTCTAGGATCTCACTACAGCCTTGCAGGCATGTATGATGGCTACATCCCCGTTGTGCAGATGAAGAAACAAGCAGCAGAAGATTCTCTTCAAGGGAAGAGATAAATGCAGCAGCTAATTGAAAAGGATCTGTTTGCCATTTCCCCATTTTGCTTTTTGTAATGTTTCTCCCCCTTGGTTTGTCCTTGTTTTCCATTTTAGTCATGTGGGCAGTGTGGTAAGACCCTTAATTGAAGCCCCACTTCTAACCACAGACTCTTTACTGAGTGCTCCTAAATTCAGAGATGGGTTAACAAATGGGGGTTGGGGGTTGGGGGTTGGGAACCTACCAAGGGCAGCTAACATGTTTGGAGAACTTCTGTGCCAGCCAGTGTTAAACACTTATACACATTAATGTTCTTAATCTTCATAACTGTCAGGTGGCGAGAACTGTTACACTAGTCATCTCCCTCTCATGGATCCTGAAAGTGAGGCCCAGGGCAGTTCATTAATTTACTGAAGATTACACAGCCAGTAGAAAGTACTGTATGTCTATAACTGTCTACCAGCAAGGGCACGGAAAGGAATTCATGTGCATTTTGCATTCCTGTTCCATGATCAATTCCTATTTGTTTGTTTATCTAATTTGCAAATTTTAATTTTTATATATTTAGTTATTTTTTGAGACAAGGCCTTATTCTGTCAAACCCAGGCTGGAGTGCAGTGGCACGATCACAGCTCACTGCAGCCTTGACCTTCTGGGCTCAAGCAATCCTCCCACCTCAGCCTCCCAAGTAGCTGGGACCACAGATGCGTGCTACCACGCCCAGCAAATCTTCTGAATTTTTGTAGAGATGAGGTCTCACTACGTTGCCAGGCTTGCATAGGTCACAAACTTGTGGGCTCAAATGATCCTCCTGCCTCGGCCTCCCAAAGTGCTAAGATTACAGGTGTGAGCCACCTAATTTTTTTGTAGAGACAGGGTCTGGCTGTTGTCCAGGCTGGAGTGCAGTGGCATAATCATAGCTCACTGCAACCTTGAACTCTTTGGTTTAAGCAATCCTCCCAGCTCAGCTTCCCAAGTAGCTAGGACTAGGGCATGTGCCACCACACCCAGCTAATATATATATATATTTTTTGGAGAGTCGGTGTCACTATGTTGCCCAGGTTAGTCTTGAACTCCTGGGCACATGCAGTCCTCCTGTCTGGGCTTCCCAAAGTCCTGGGATTACTGGCACGAGCCACCACACCCAACCCTGTCTTAATTTGTAATGTGTTTAAATTACCTAGTGGTTAATACTGTCTTTATCCCCCATAGATTTCTGAATAAAATGGAAACTACCACACTCTGGAAACTACCACACTCTGGAAACTACCAGAGTGGTTCAGTGGCTTCACAGGTCCCTTAGGTTTAATCCCAGTGGAAGAAGATTCCACTTCTCTGCCCTTCCAGAAGATCTGGTTTATAACAGCACATGAGGCTTTTTCTCAAAATACAGTTGTATACTGCACAAGGTGTGGCTATTTTGTCACAAGAGACCTAGGGACCAGTTTTGGGAAAAGTGGTTCCGTGTCTTCAGTTGATTAACAAAAGTATTCAAGTGCTGGCTGTGGTTTCTGAGCTGTAAGGAATCATGAAAGATAGCATAGAATTTTATGGCCCCATGGAGCTTGAGATGAGAAACTATAGTGCCAGCATGGAACAGCTTACAATTGCACAGGGCAACAAGTGCAAGTCAGCAGTGAGGGTACCTTGGTGAAGGCTGGCTTACCGGGAAGACCACACCAAAGAGGTAGCTCTTGACCTGGGCCTTGGAGGACAAGAAGGGTTGGGCAGGCTGAAGATCAGTGGCCTGAAGATAGTATTATCCCTTGATTCTCACCCCTTTGTTCCCCTTACCGAATGTTAGCTCCATGAGGGCAGGGACCTCGTTTCATTCCCACTGAATTCTTTGCACCTAGAAGAGTGCCTGGCACAGGGAGAGTGCCCATTAAATATCTGTGGAATGCCTGAGTGATCCAGTGATCTTGGGCTGGGAAGGATACTACTAGAGATTTCTTAGAATACAGTGTTTGTGAGGAAACAGTAGAAGATGAGGTCTGAGAGGTGAGGTGGAGCTAAATTGTACTCTAGATGCAAGGCGTTTTATGGAACATAGGGAGGGAGTTGTGGAAGATTTTCAAGTAGGGGGTGACATATTAATCATGGGTTTTAAGAAAATTGAACTGTGGGTCAGGTGTGGTAGCCTGTCATCTCAGCACTTTAGGAGGCTGAGGAGGGTGGATCACCTGAGGCCAGGAGTTTGAGACCAGCCTGGCCAACATGGTGAAACCACGTGTCTACTAAAAATACAAAAATTAGCCGGGCATGGTGGCGCATGTCTGTAGTCCCAGCTACTTGGGGAAGCCGAGGTGGGAGAATCGCTTGAACCTGGGAGGTGGAAATTGCAGTGAGCCCAGATTGTGCCACTGTACTCCAGCCTAGGTGACAGAGCGAGACTTAGTTTAAAAAAAAAATTAAAAATAAAAAAAGAAAAGAAAATCGAACTGTGGTGATAAGGAAGATTGGAGGAAGGGGAGGCCGTTTAGGAAACTGTGGCCATCCAGGTATGAGGTGCTGAAGGGTGACAAACTTGGATGGGAGGTGGCCCTCATTCAAGTGCCTTTCCATGGCACTGACTTGGGCCTCTGCTTGCTTCTTCCTGCAGACACCCAGTTTCACCTTTGGCAGAGTACCTTGCAGTACCTGGCACTGAATGGGTGCTCTGTAAAGGTGTGTCTAGTGAGGGAAGGAAAGCACCTCAGGTTCGGTCTGGGTGTTCACACCATTGGGAAAGTTGGAGTGGCCAACTGGGTGAGCTAGGAGTGAGTGTTGGGGGATGTGACAAGACATGTCCTCAGTGAAGGCTTGGCTCTGAAAGCAGAGCAGAGGTAGAATTCTGAGATCCCATTACTGTGAGCCTGGACCACTGGGAGAGTTTAGAAGTCAGCAGGAAGAGCTGGTTTGGGGAAATTTGTCTTAATTGGGCTGAAATTGGGGTGCATGGGGGTTGCCCAGTAGGGAATGCGACAGAGATACTTAGGAGAAGGTAAAACGGGGGATGGAGATTGAAGAGTGGGCACTGTTGAGACAAGAGGAGACAACTGGGAGATCTGAGGTTAGGAAAGTGTTACCTTTTTGAGGAGTAGTCTGTAGATGATGGAGACAGTGCTGCAGAGGACAGCAAGGATGACAAGGCCATGAACGGAGTCATGGGACTTGGTATTAGGAGGCTGACCTTTGCCAGAACAGTCAGATGAGGGAATCCAAGGCAGAAAGGAAGCAGAGGTGAGTGGGAGATGGGCAAGGGGAGGCAAGTAGTTCTCTTTGGAGAAAGTTGAGTAATTTTTTCAATGAGCTCATCTGTCTTTATGAGTTTGCCTATTCTGGACATCTCATAAACGGACTCAAACAGGTAGCTAATATTGCATAGGCTCATCATGTTGCAGTGCAGCGTTCCATTGCCGGGACACGCTGCATTCTATTCACTCCTTAGTTGATGGACATTTGGGCTGTTTCCACTCTTGGGCTACATTATGAATGAGTCTGCTACAAACTTTTGTGTACAAGTTTCTGTGTGGACACATACGTTCATTTCTCTTGGGTAGGTCTTCTACATTTTTTTGTAGTTTGTATTTTCCAAGGGCTTTTAATAAATAGTCCCACTTACTCACATGCTTAGTTTCTATGTTCCTGTAACTAAGTCAGCCCTAAATCTTGTGACACAAACTCTCTCTTTTTTTTGAGATGGAGTCTTGCTCTGTTGCCAGGCTGGAGTGCAGTGGCGCGATCTCAGCCTGCTGCAACCTCCACCTCTTGGGTTGAAGTGATTCCCCTGCCTCAGCCTCCCGAGTAGCTGGAACTACAGGCATGTGCTACCATGCCTGGCTAGTATTTCTGTATTTTAGTAGAGACAAATTTTCACCACATTGTGCAGGATGGTCTCAATCTCCTGACCTCGTGATCCAACCCGCCTCAGCCTCCCAAAGTGCTGGGATTACAGGCGTGAGCCACTGTACCTGGCCCACAGACACTTTAAATGTGGTGGTCAGTTCCTTTCTTTCCTGCCACATCTGATGGCTATTGTTCAGGTCTGCTCTCTCCTTCCTCACTTATCTTGGGACAACCCCTAACCATCATCTTTAGGGGCAGTGTTGAAGCTCTTTCCCAGTTCTTGTTTTTTTTACTCACTTACTTTAGTGGAGCACATCCTCCAGTGGCTTCCTGAGAAAGAATACATTGGAGGTAAGTTTTTGAGGCCTTGCCTTTCTAAAAAACATTTTCAGACTAACCTCATTCCAATTTGGTAGCTTGGCTGAGTTTAGAATTTTAGATTGGACAGAGTTTTATGTCAGAATTTTAAAGACATTGTCTGATGATCTTCTTGCTTCTAGTAGAGAAATCTGATGCCATTTCCATTCTTGATCCTTTATGTGTGACCTGTTTTCTTCTCTGGAAGCTTTTAGGATCCTGTCTTTATGTCCATAACAACGAGCCTTGATGTGACTGGGCCAACAGTCACTGTCCCTACTTATTGGGGCTCTGGAGAGCTAACTGCGTCTGATACCTGAATTCATGCAGTCCTCTGCTATCAGCCTGCTCGTCACCAGAGCCTGCAGAGGAACTTTTAGTGCCTGAGCCTTTCCATGGCACCGATTTGGGCCTCTGCTTGCTTCTCCCCCGAAGACACCCAGTTTCACCTTTGGCAGAGTACCCTACAGTACCTGGCACTGAATAGGTGCTCTGTAAAGATGTGTCTAGTGAGGGAAGGAAAGCACTTCAGGTTCGGTCTGGGTGTTCACACCATTAGGAAAGTTGGAGTGGCCAACTGGGTGAGCTAGGAGTGAGTGTTGGCGATGGTTGTGGTCAGCACACCCCTGGGAGGTAGAGGTGAGGAGAACAGTGGAAACTGACTTCACATTTCTCCAGGGAGGGAGGCTTTGGAAGCACTGCTCTGTGAGGTGAAGCACAGATTTGCTGTTCATTCCTGTATGTCCTTTGTTTTTTTTCTTCCAGTTAAGTTTCGCTCTTGTTGCCCAGGCTGGAGTGCAATGGTGCGATCTCGGCTCACCGCAACCTCCGCCTCCCAGGCTCAAGCGATTCTTCTGCCTCAGCCTTCCAAGTAGCTGGTATTACAGGCATGAGCCACCACGCCTGACTTATTTTGTATTTTTTTTTTTTTTTTTTTTTTTTTTAGAGACAGGGTTTCACCATGTTGGCCAGGCTGGTCTCGAACTCCTGACCTCAGGTGATCCACCTGTCTCGGTCTCCCAAAGTGCTGGGATTACAGGCGTGAGCCACCTCGCCCGGCCTTATTTTGTATTTTTAGTAGAGACAGGGTTTCTCCATGTTGGTCAGGCTGGTCTCAAACTCCTAACCTGAGGTGATCTGCCCACCTTGGCCTCCCAAAGTGCTGGGATTACAGGTGTGAGCCACCGCGCCTGCCCCCTGTGTGTGTGTTTTTAAAGACATAAGCTACGGGGTGTGGTGGCACCTGCCTGTAGTCCCAGCTACTTGGGAGGCTGAGGTGGGAGGATCTCTTGAGCCCAGGAGTTCTGGGCTGTAGTGCGCTACGCCGATTGGGTGTCCATACTAAGTTCGGCATCAGTATGGTGACCTCCTGGGAGCAGGGGACCACCAGGTTGCCTAAGGAGGGGTGAACAGGCCCAGGTCGGAAACAGAGCAGGTCAATACTCCCATGCTGATCAGTAGTGGGATCGCACCTGTGAATAGCCACTGCACTCCAGCCTGGGCAACATAGCGAGACCCCGTCTCTTAAAAAAAAAAAAAAAAAAAAAAAAAAGACATAAGCTGTGTTTTGACACTGGAGTATTTATGAGTGTTGCTAACGTTTGGATTGAAAGAGCTGCTGTTGTCCACAGTTTATTTATTTTCCACCCATTTTAGTTCCTGGTCTCATCCAGTTACATTTCCTGGGATATGTTCTTGGGAGTTGCTCAGATCAGGACACTAGAGTCCCCTTGGGTTTCTCCTCCTTCCTCTGTTTATTTGTCAAGGCCTCGCCCTTGACAAACATTCCCCGCATTCACACCCAGGCCTTTGGCCTAATGTTCTTGAATGCTGCTTGCCTCTCATTGAACAGGCTTTTATGTAGTTCTCATGTTCAGCTCATATCTTGGCATTTTAAAAAATACATATTTTTGCTTCTTTCTCAACTACATCATTTCTCTCCTCAAATTTGTAATTAAAAAAGGAAATTCTCAGGCAGTTCTATTCAGTTAGAACTTTCTGAATATCAAATTGTCCATATCCTTCTGGATTCTTGTCCGAACTTTGCTTATGTGCACACATGTCACAGTGTTTTCACGCGTGGACTGCTATATGTTGAAGTAGTTGAGCTGTATGTAATCTAGTGTAATCCATCTGAATAGGCAAATGCTTGCATACCTGTGTAATTGTTGAACTTTTTAATCATTTGCAATTTTTGCTTAATATGAGCACTGTTGTTCTGAGTACTTGTGAACAAGTCACTTGGGAGTTCGTTCATGGGCGTGTGTCTTCCAAAGAGCAGTCTTCAAGTTGAGCTGGGTTACACATTGCCAGCTGTAGCCCTTTCATTTTAAAAACATTTCCAGTGCTACGAATTACTGTGGTGATTGGGAATTGCAACTTGGAAAATATTTTTATTTTTTGAGAAGATAGTACATTCATATGAATAAAAATAAAATATATAAAAAGGTACTGTGAAAAGTCTTGCTCCCAGCCCTACCCACTATCTGCCTAGTCCCACCACTCCCTCACAAGTAATTACATGTTTAGTTTTTTTTACCTACTTCAAAATGTATTTGTTATTCCCAAACAAGCTAATAACAAATATGGATTTTAATTTTTGCTCTCCTTTTTATTTTGACTTAAAAAGGTAGCATGCTGTAAGCCCTATTCTGTGCCTTGCCTTTTCTTTTCCACTTACCACTTACAGATCTCCGCAGACTTTTTCACTGCTGCATGGTTTTCCGTTTTATCATGCACTATAATGTATTCATCCAGTCTTTTTTGATGGACATCTGAAGGAACTTTCAGTCTTTTGCTATTAAAAATAACGCTGCAGTGAATAGCTTTGTAAATTCATCCTTTCACACATGTGCAGGTGCAATTACCAGAAGTGGGATTGTTGTGTTAAAGCAAGGGTGGTGCGCATCTCCAACTAGTTGCTGCAACAATCCACTTAGGTAAAAGATAAGAGGAAGGGGCAGGAACTAACATTTGCTGCTGGCTTTGTGTGCATTTGTAGTTTTTTAGATCCTGCCAAACTGCTGTCCTTAGTGTATGAACCAATTTACACTCCCACCAGTGGGAAAGGGCCTGTTTCCCTGCAGCTTCCAGGCACAGTCGAGTTGGGACTCTTTATTCCACCTGTCTCTTTGCCATACTTTTGCCATTTTAGATCTCATACTACCTCTAGCCCCAACATGATACACATATAGACTTCCCATCCGGGCCTTCTGTCTCCTCACTCAATTTTTCTGTGCTCAAGACCACGGGACAGTCAGTGGGTAAAGACCAACCTTCTTCTTTTTTTTTTTTTTTTTTTTCTGAGACGGCGTCTCATTCTGTTGCCCAGGCTTGAGTGCAGTGACACGATCTCAGCTCACTGCAACCTCCGCCTCCTGGATTCAAGGGATTCTCCTGCCTCAGCCTCCTGAGTGGCTGGGATCACAGGTGTGCACCACCATGCCCGGCTAATTTTTGTATTTTTAGTAGAGATGGGGTTTCACCATGTTGGTCAGGCTGGTATTAAACTCCTGACCTCGTGATTTGCACACCTCGGCCTCCCAGAGTGCTGGGATTACAGGCGTGAGCCACCGCACCCGGCCGTAAGACCAGCTTTCTAAGTGATCCCTTCCAGTGCCTCAGATGTCCTCTTTGCATGCTCAGGCCCCTGGTGGTTGGGGTTTTCTTACACTTCTGTTGCTCTGGGTTTCATGGAGTGATCCTTCATCTGGTTTGCCTGTTCTCCTTGCTTTTAAAATTGCTCCTTAAGATTTGTACGGGAGGCTGGGCACATTGGTTCACGCCTGTAATCCCAGCACTTTGGGAGGCTGAGGCAGGCGGATCACTTGAGGTCAGGAGTTCGAGACCAGCCTGGCTAATATGGTAAAACCCCAACTCTACCAAAAATATAAAAATTAGCTGGGCGTGGTGGCACATGCCTGTAATCTTTGCTACTCAGGAGGCTGAGGCATGCTTGAACCCTGGAGGTAGAGGTTGCGGTGAGCCGAGATTGCACTACTGCATTCCAGCCTGGGTGACAGAATAAGACTGTTTAAAAAAACAAGAGAGAAAAGAAAATATGTACAGCAGCTCCTTCAGTCCTCTGCTTTGGGGGGGACTTGGAAAATGGTTTCTTGTTTTATGCTGTTTTACTGGAACTCTCTTGTCTGAGATCTCTTTCATGTAGTTTCAGAGAGGGTAGTCCTTGCTACCCCAAAATTTCAGTGCATCCTCATGTAAAAATTATTTGGGGCTTTCCATCACTATAAATAGAGGTGTTCTGGACATTGCTTCCTTTCACTGTAGTTATCTTAAGACCACTTTTCACCAAAAATCTGCAGATAACTTTAGAAAATGCCCTTTTGTTATAAATAGCCTCATTTCTCACAATACTTTGATTTTGAGGTTGTTTTTTGTTTTGTTTTGTTTTGTTTTGAGACAGAGTCTAGCTCTGTCCCCCAGGCTGGAGTACAGTGATGTGATCGTGGCTTATCACAGCCTTGACCTCCCAGGCTCCAGTCATCTTCCTGCCTTAACCTCCCAAGTAGCTGGGACTGCAGACACATGCCACCAAGCCTGGCTAATTTTTTTTTTTGTATTTTTTGTAGACATGGGGTCTTGCTGTCTTACACAGTCTAGTCTTGGACTCCTGGGCTCAAGTGATCCTCCCACCTTGGCCTCCCAAAGTGCTGGGATTACAGGCATGAGCCACTGTGCGTAGCCCCTTGATTTGAATTTTTTAAAAATCAGTCTTAGTAGTTTTTCTGAGTTAATCAGGTGGACTTTCTGTTTATTTCTCGAGCGGAGCTGGACCTCAGCTTGTGACAATTGTTTCCTATTGTGTTTAATTCTTCCTACATGCACATACAGTCAAGCACCACTTAGCAATATTTTGGTTACTGGGCGGACCACATATATGATGATAGTCCCATAAGATTATGATGGAGCGGTCGTGCGGTGGCTCATGCCTGTAATCCCAGCAGTTTGAGAAGCCGAGGCAGGTGGATCACCTGAGGTCAGAAGTTTGATACCAGCCTGGCCAACGTCTCGAAACCCCATCTCTACTAAAAATACAAAAATTAGCTGGGCATGTTGGCTGGCCCCTGTAATCCCAGCTACTCAGGAGGCTGAGGCCGGAGAATCACTTAAACCTGAGAGGCAGAGGTTGCAGTGAGCCAAGGTCAGACCTTTGCACTCCAGCCTGGGTGACAAGAGCAAAACTCTGTCTCAAAAATAAAAAAATGAAAAATAAAAAATAAAAGATTATAATTGTGCAAACATCCCAGAGTATACTCACATACACCTAGATGCTATTGCCATACCATCTAGGTGTATGTGAATATACTCTGTGATGTTTGCACAATGATGCAGTTGACTGATGACACATTTTTCAGAATGAATCCTGTTGTTAAGTGACATATGACTGTATTCGATAATGAATACAAACAAAACTATTTCATCTTGATCCCACGTAGAGGTGCATTGATGTTCTCTAAGGGGAACATGACTCATTCTGTTCTTTATTAGTTATTGACTGTTACTCTAGTCACTTCTACTTTTGATCATTTACCAGGTTTTGAAATCACTGTGTAGGCAGCGCCCACTGTGTGCCCAGTACTGTGTCTGGTCAGACCTGCACTTCAGACCTTTATGTAGGCCTGTTTTGTACTGGGCTCCATGTACAGTATTGGCAAATAAACAAGATCCCTGTTCTCGCAGAATGTGTATGGCCCTGTGTGCCATGCACTGTTCTATGCCTTAACCTACATTGTCTCATAATACGTTTTTGCTTTTAATCTTTTGTTCAATTCTGTGGTATGCTACAGGTGAAGAAACCAAGGCCTAGATCACATAGCTTGTCAGAGATGGAATGAATAGTGGCCTAAATCCAAACGTGAGCAACTCCAAAACCCATGTATTTTCCCTCTATCCCATGCCCTGTCTGATATAAGCAGGCTTCTAAGTTGCAAATACCAGGTGGTGTGGTATGCTATTCACACAACATGTGTTTATCAAGAAGTATCTGGCCAGGCACAGTAGTTTACACCTGTAATCCTAGCACTTTGGGAGGCAAAGGAAAGAGGATCTCTTGAGCCCCAGGAGTTTGAGACTAGCCTGGGTAACGTACCTGGACAGCATAGTGAGTCCCCATTTCTATAAAACAAAATACAAAAATTATCTAGGCTTGGTGGCAATGGCCTGTAGATCCAACTACTTGGGAGGCTGAGGTGGGAGAATCACTTGAGCCTAGGAGGCTGAAGATGCGATGAGTCAAGATCACACCATTGCACTTCAGCCTTGGCAACAGAGTGAGACCCTGTCTAAGAATATATATACACACACATATATACATATATATAACAGGTATTATATATTATACACACACACATATACACGTTTATATATGTATATATGTGTATAAATGTATATATATATATTTTTTTTTAAATTAAAAAAATGTCTGTTCTACACAGACTTCCCTTGGGTCCCAGGGTACTTTTCTGAGCCTCAATTTCCTCTGTAAGGTGGGGGTTGGGCCTCTCTACATCCTAGGTGCTGCAAAAAGTAAGTGAGCTAAGTAAGGTACAGAAAAGGAAGCGGGCAGGAGCTAACCTCTTTTGGCTCTATTTTAAAACGAATGAGGAACTGAATGAACTAACTTCAGCTTGCAAGTTGATGTAGTCTGGGGCCTTTTTTTAGAATATGTTTTGAAATGTTTATTTTTTCCTTTTGAAATGGCTTTTGTAGGTGTGGTGGGTGGGACACAGAGGAGTAGTCACAGAGTGTGGTGCAAGTGACCACAAATCTCAAGGATTAAACTTTGTTGACTTGATGGAATTTTTTAGAGTAGCAGAGTCCCAGAGCCTGTGCCTTAAGATAAGATTCCCTGGGGAACTTTTTGTTTCGAAATTAATGCTAAACTATTGAAGGGCTTGCAAACTAGAAAATTTCTGCATATCTCAGGCCTTCAGAACTGCTAATGAATATGTGTCTAAATGTGCCTTACAAGCTTGCTCCTCCTTCTGGCCCTGTGGAACAGGTCTGTTGGGTTCAGGATCTGGTTTGAAACAGTGATGAAATTTCGAGCTGCTGAACCAGATGTGAAACTGCCTTGCTAACCTGGTGTCTGCCCAGCTTAAGCCCTCTCCATCCCATAGCTGTGAAAGGAAATCATGCTTCTTCCTAAGTGCTAACATTCCTGTGAGGCCTTACGCTTTACCCAAGTCCTCCTGATACATTAGTCTTCCTAATAAGTACTATAAGATTGAGGCTTGATTCCCGCCTCCTCACCGCCCCCAAGACAGAGTCTTACTCTGCTGCCCAAGATGGGGTGCAGTGGCTCAATCTTGGCTCACTGCAACTTCTGCCTCCAGGGTTCAAGCCGTTCTCCTGTCTCAGCCTCCTGAGTAGCTGGGATTACAGGCGTGCACCACCATGCCCAGCTAATTTTTATATTTTCAGTAGAGACAGGGTTTCACCATGTTGGCCAGGCTGGTCTGGAACTCCTGACCAACATGGTGATCCACTCACCTTGGCCTTCCAGAGTGCTGGGATTACAGGTGTGAACCATCACGCCTGGCCGAGCCTTGATTTTTATGCCCATTTTCCATGGACATAGATGAAGGCACTGAGATAGAGAAATTAGATGATTTGCCAACACTTCCTATGCTAATGAAGTGGAGTGAACTTGGATATTCTGATGTGAGATTCCACATTTTTGCTGTCCTGTGAAAATGAGGTGGAAGATGCCCTGCTCCAGAAAGCTTGTCTGTCTAGGAGCCCCTTCTCTGGTCAAAAATTGTTTTTAAAAAAATCCTTGCTGCATTTCAACATGAGTGCATATCCACTGTATTCACAGCACAGTGCTAGAAAGTATTAGAGATGAATGAAATGGCCTCGCTTTCAGGGAGCTAACATGTAAACATCCAGTCATAATACATGGGAAAACACAACAGAGGCCGTAACAGAGGAACACATCTAAATTTTTGGAGCACTTGAGGAGGGCAATTAGAAAGATCTTCACAAGGACTTTGGCATTTGGGCTGAGTTGTGAAGGGTGAGTAAATAGGATTTTAGAAGGTAAAGGAAGGGGCAAGGTGTTGATTTAAGATGGAATTAGACAAAGTTGGGAATAATTTGGTATGCTCTAGGAATATGTGTGTCAGAGCACAGTATCGGACAGAGGTTCTTAAACTTGAATGTGTCTATGAACTCCCAGGGTATACTCCCAAAGATGTGAATCTGGAGGGTCTGGGATGTCATCCAACAGGAGCACCTAACTAGTGGAGGGGCAGGATCAGAGAAGCCTTCTCGGTAATAAGCTGAGGTCTTAAAGGGGTGGAAGGAGAGAGCAGCTGTATTCCAGGCTGAGTGAACAGCCATTTTGAAGGGCTTGACGAGTGCTGGTGCTCGGGTGTCTGGGTTTTCCGCAGACCACACTCTTGATAACTGTGTTGTTTGTTATCTTCCTCAAACAGGGTTTTGGTCAGGTGCCTCCTTGCCTCAGTATGTTGTTTTATCAGTCAGGATTCTTGGTGAGAAGCAGCAGAAACTGCTTCTGTCTAGCTTGAACAGAAAAGGATTTGTTAGAAGGGTGGTACATGGAGTGACTAGAAAAGCTGGAGAGCCAGTTTGGAAAATGGGCCAGGACCGTGGAGGCTCCTGCTTAGTACTCCTCCACTTTCATGTTCTGTGTATTGTCTCTGCTTTCCTGCGTCATTCCTTCAAGCGTTAATCATGCTTCTCTCTCTGAGCTTGGGGCATTCACTGTACTCATTCATGAATGAAGCACTTGCTGAGCCCCTGCCCAATGCTAGGCTCTGTTTGGTGATATCCATATAATAGAACCCAAGCGTCTGCATTGTGTGGTGGCTAAGAGCTTGACTTGAAATCCCAGCTCCACCACTTGCTGACTGGGTGACGTTAGACAAGTTACTGAGCCTCTGTGTGCCTCATTTTGCTTACCTGTAAAGTGGAGATTGATAATGGCATCTACCTCAAAGTGTCATTGAAATTAAATGAAATTTATATAAAGTGTTTAATGTAATTGCTGACGTATAGTAAGAGCTCAGTAAATGTTAATCTCTGTACTATTTTTTATTATTATTACTAATTCGCTCAGAGTTTTTCTTCTTGATTGTTGTTCTCAGAGTCTAGTCTTGACCTGGTTTTAGAGCAGGCATTTAAAAATAATAAATGGAACAAGAGACCGCCCTTCAAACATGGGATGACAAGAATCTGATGTCTCTATTTTAGCATTATGCAAGGATTGGAGTCCCTGGCGGCATCAGAGGGTGGGGCCATTGCATGGGTGGGGACTCTGGTCGATTGCAGCATTGTGGAGCCTAACCACTGGGAGGCGGGGCAACCCCGAGGAGAAACTCCTAGGAGGAAGCACCTCCCTGTGGTGGTTGGGGCAACTTCTGGAGCAGGGTGCTTGTGAAAAGAGCACAGGGTTTAGGAGGGAGTAAGGCTCCTATCTCTTGTCTGCTACTCGCTCCCTCACCTGCCTGAGATGTGTGCCGATCACCCCCTCTTTGGACTTGGACTATTCTTCCTATGTAAAAACCACCACCAACACCACTTTTCAAGCACTTATGTGCCAGACACTATCCCAGGTGATTTACATACATTAACTCACTTAAAACAGTGCTTGAAACAGCTACCTCACTGGGTGATTTTGAAGATTATATAACACAGTGTGTGAAAGTGCTTACGAAGGATTTAAAAGGAAAAATAAGGGAGCCACAGTGTTAATGAAGTTATTTTCCAGTAAAAGAAAAAAAAATATGTTTAAACTTTGTAAATAAATATATACATATACACTGAAGTAAATAGCAGTGAAAAACAGCAGCAACAGCTTTTTAAGCAACATTCCAATAAGGTCCTCTCGTACCGTGTATCTCTTTTTACCCTAATGCTTTACCTGCAGTCCTGGCAGATTTTCTTTTTTTTTTTTTTTGGAGATGGAGTCTCGCTCTTGTTGCCCAGGCTGGAGTGCAATGGTGTGATCTCAGCTCACTGCAACCTCTGTCTCCCGGGTTCAAGCGATTCTCCTGCCTCAGCCTCCCAAGTAGCTGGGACTGTAGGCGTGAGCCACCACACCTGCCCTGGCAGATGTTTTTACAGAGGGTTTCTTACCATAACATGTGCCTCTTGAAGGCATTTATTTTTGTATCTGGCACATGGTAGGATCTCAGTTAATGTTTCTTAAATGTTTGTCTTAAGGGATGTGTCTTTTATTAATTTATATTTTACTTAGAAAGAGAGATTGTTTTAGAAAAGAGCATCTTATCAAGGCATATGGTCTCATTTGAAGAATAATTTAATAATTCGGATAGGAAGGTATACTTTAGGCCGGGCGCGGTGGTCACGCCTGTAATCCCAGCACTTTCGGAGGCTGAGGTGGGTGGATCACCTGAGGTCAAGGGTTCAAGACCAGCCTGACCAACATGGTGAAACCTCATCTCGATTAAAAATACAAAATTAGCCAGGTATGGTGGTACACGCCTGTAATCTTAGCTACTCGGGAGGCTGAGGCAGTTGAATCGCTTGAACCCGGGAGGCGGAGGTTGCGGTGAGCTGAGATTGTGTCATTCCACTCCAGCCTGGGCAACAAGAGCAAAACTCCATCTCAAAAAAAAAGGAAGGTATACTTGTAAAATACAGCCAGGCAGGCAAAAATATCTCTTCCCAATTCTCTTGATGCGTCCATTACATACATGTTCACCCTGAGATTGATCTTCCGTTAGCGTTGAAATGAACACTGAAAGTAATGAGATGATTACCTAAGTGCCCCTCCACATGGCCTGAAATCTCCTTTTTTGTCACTCTGTCTTACAGCTTTTTCCCAAGTTATGATGAGAATAAAAATGTAAAATCCAAGAAATGTTTGTTTTGTAAGGGGGAAGAAGTGTGGGTAGAGGAGAGACTCAGACAAACCTAAATATAGATATAAATTCCAATCTCAGTTCAGCCACTTTGTAGCTTATGTAGGGGGCTTTGGCAAATTATCTGATTTCTTTGAATCTTAGATTCCTCACTTTTTTCTTTTTCTCTTTCTTTTTCTTTTCTTTCTTTCTTTCTTTTTTTTTTTTTTTTTTTTTTAAGACAGCCTCTGTCCCCGTGCTGGAGTGCAGTGGCGAGATCTTGGCTCACTGCAACCTTTGCTTCCAGGGTTCAAGCGATTCTCCTGCCTCAGCCTCCCAAGTAACTGGGATTACAGGTGCCTGCCACCACACCCAGCTAATTTTGGTATTTTTGGTAGAGATGGGGTTTCACCATGTTGGCCAGGCTGGTTTCGAACTCCTGACCTCAAGTGATCCGCTTGCCTTGGCCTCCCAAAGTGCTGGGATTACAGGTGTGAGCCACTGCGCCTGGCCAGTTTCCTCACTTTAAAAATATGATAATAATATTGGTCTCAGAGTTGATATAATGTACCAAGTGGGTACTAGTGGTAGCTATTATTATGTTGTTCTCATGAAGGACATGAATGAATTTAATTTCAGTAATAATCACCTTCTGTACATTTAAATAAAATATAAATATGCTTTCTACCGAGAAAATAAGTTTATTAGCTTTGTCACTTCGTTGGTTTTGTTCTTAAATATCAGTAGTGTGACCATTGGCTTTTATTCAAAGGTTTAATTGGAGTCCAACCTAGGGATGTTTCCCTTTTTAAATTTATGTTAAAAAAAAAAAAAAACTATGGAAAGTTGGCATGGTCTGGGCTGCTTGGGGGCCTGAGGCAGGAGGATCACTTGAGCCCAGGAATTTGAGATGATCCTGGGCAGCATAGTAAGGCCCTGTTTCTAAATACACTAAAAACAAAAACAAAGCAAAACCATGGGGGCCTGGCCTGGGAGGGAGGGAGGAAAAAAATAGAAAAAAAGTGAAATAATTAAATACATTTTATTGTTTGTTTGATATATTTCTGTGCATTGATATATATCCGTTTGTTGTGTTGATATATATCCGTTTGTTTGAATTATTCCCATATTTACAAGTAAGTAACTGAGTCTCAAGGAAATTAATTAATTTTCCAAATATAGCACAGTGATACATTACTAGAGTCACAGCCATTTCTCTTTCGAATTTAATCGTGAAATCTCCATTCAGTTTGGCATTGCAAAACAGGCCTTGGTTTAACTTTTTGACATCTTGCTTTTCTCCCTAAATCTGATTCCTGGTCACCCTTTCTTTCTTTATTATTGTTATTTTTTCCTTTCCTGACTTTCATCTGAAACCATTTCTACAGGCCCTGGGAGATGACCTGTTTCCTAGCGTTGGTTGATTTCTGGGCCATATTTATAACCGAAACTCTTACTTAACTGGTTTTCAGAAAATTCTCAGCGTCTTCATCGGTTGATCAAGTTATCTGACTTTTTATTCCAGCCATTCTGATATTCTCAGAATGATTTTCTTTTTAATTTTTGAAGACAGAGTTTTGCTCTTTTTGCCTAGGCTGGAGTGCAATGGCATAGTCTTGGCTCACTGCAACCTGGGTCCAAGTCATTCTTGTCCTTCAGCTTCCCAAGTAGCTGGGATTACAGGCATGTGCCACCATGCCTGGCTAATTTTTGTATTTTTAGTAGAGACAGGATTTCACCATGTTGGCCAGGTTGGTCTTGAATACTTGACCTCAGGTGATCCACCCACTTTGGCCTCCCAAAGTGCTGGGATTACAGGCATAAGCCACTGCACCCAGCCAATGATTCTTTTTTTTTTTTTTTTTTTTTTTTTTTTAAGCCTACAGCACCCGGTATTCCCAGGCGGTCTCCCCATCCAAGTACTAACCAGGCCCGACCCTGCTGCCAATGATTCTTAATTAGTTCATGATATTATGGGGTTCTAGGCAGGACAGCAGCCTCTCTGCCTCCTCAACCGCATATAAACCAGAATGAGCAACTGCTGGGCTGGAGGAGCTCTCCTTCTTAGAGCATTGTTGGACAACTTGCTGTGGGTTCCCCTTCATTTTCAATAAGGAGAATGGCCAAGGTCACTACCATGAGTTGTAGGGCCCTTTGTGCTTTGGCCCCTAACAACCTGCCCATCACCCATTCTCTTTAGCAGCCTATCATGCCGCTCCATGCCTCCCTGCTTTGGCTCATGAGGTTCCCTAGCCTAGACTGTATTTTGCATCCTGATCAGCCTTCAATCCAACTCCTTCAGGGAACTGTTGACCTGCTGGAGTCGGTGATTTTTGTCATGTTCCCTGTGTCCTCTTTGGTGTCTTATAGATACACATCTCTGCTATGTCAGTCTCCATAAACCATATTGTGATTCTTTCACAAACTATTTGAGGTCAAGGACTAATGTGTTATCTCTGTGCCTGGTACACAGTGGATGCTTAACCCATTGAAATCCTTCTGTATTTACATACTTACCTCCCTAAAAGTGAAAAGCTTTGCAGAAATTACATAGATTTGTCCAAATTTTCCAGGCTAGTCTAACTTTTAAAAATACCTTATTCTGGCTGGGCACGGTGGCTCACACCTGTAATCCTAGTACTTTGGGAGGCTGAGGCGGGCAGATCATGAGGTCATGAGATCGAGACCATCTTGGCCAACATAGTGAAACCCCATCTCTACTAAAATACAAAAAACTTAGCTAGGTGTGATGGCGCATGTCTGTAGTCCCAGCTGCTCAGGAGGCTGGGGCAGGGGAATCGCTTGAACCCAGGCGGCAAGGGATGCCGTAAGCTGAGATAGTACCACTGCACTACAGCCTTTGCGATAGAGCAAGACTCTGTCACAAAAAATATATGTGTGTGTGTGTGTGTATGTGTGTATATATATATACACACACACACATATATATATATATGTATGTATGTATATTATTCCATTATGAAGTGAAACATCCCCATCCATTCTAGTTTCTGGTTCAGAAAGCATGATCACCGTTTTTATAGGTTGCATGACAGTTGCTATTGAGAGCATTTCAGTGAGTCTGTGCCAGTTTTTTGGTTGTTGTTATTGGTTGGTTTTGTGTGTGTGGTTGTTTTTTTTTTTTTTTTTTTTTTTTTTTTTTTTTTTTTTTGAGACAGAGTGTCACTCTTGTCACCCAGGCTGGAGTGCAATGGCGTGACCTTGACTCACTGCAACCTCTGCCTCCCGGGTGCAAGCGATTCTCCTGCCTCAGCCTCCCAAGTAGCTGGGATTACAGGTGCCCAACACACCCGGCTAATTTTTGTATTTTTAGTAGAGAGGGGGTTTCACCTTGTTGGCCAGGCTGATCTCGAACTCCTGACCTCAGGTGATTCATCTGCCTCGGCCTCCCGAAGTGCTGAGATTACAGAAGTGAACCTACGTTGCCCGGCCTGGTTTTTGTTTTTTTAATACTAGTATGCTTGGTACTTGAAGTGGTACAGGGAATGGAAGATTTTCTTCATGTCCTCGTAGAACACAAGACATGAGTGTAAGGCCGGTTGCCTTGCCGGGAGCTCGGACACGCCCATCCCTCCCCCGCGCCTCGAAATTATGTCACCATTCTGCACTCAACACCCACCTCTGCACTCGACACCCACCTCTGCACTCAACACCAAACTGCACCTGGAACCTAGCCCGCCGTTGGAAAACCCCGCCAAAATTTAAAAGAAGCCCTACCAAAACCTGCCCAATAGCATTCTGCTCTGTCCAGGTCCCACTCCCCATGGGCGGCCCGCTCACCGGAAATCCCGCCTACCTACCAGTAGCAGCTTGCCCCATCCATGTCCTGTGTCTCCACAACCAATCAGACGCCTTCACTCCCTATAAAACCCCTTGCCCTGGGAAGTTAAGTGCTACTTCTCTGGCCCCCCCCTTTCCCGGACCACAGTACCTCGTCCGGGAGCTTAATAAATTGGCATTTAATTTTCCTAGGCTGGTCTCAGTTTCCTCATTTTAAACTCGGCAATAACCCTTACAATGAGAAAAACATCTTTAAAATTTATTTATTTAGAATCCAGGGTGGTGGCTCATGCCTGTAATCCCAGCACTTTGGAGGTTGACGGGGGCAGGTCACTTGAGGCCAGGAGTTTAAGACCTGCCTGGCCAACATGGTGTAACCCTGTCTCTACTAAAAATACAAAAATTAGCTGGGTTTGGTGCATGCCTGTAATCCCAGCTTGTCGGGAGGCTGAGGCATAAGAATTGCTTGAGCCCAGGAGGCGAAGGTGGAGGTGGAGGTGGAAGTGGAGGCGGAGGCTGCAGTGAGCCCAGTTCATGCCACTGCACTCCAGCCTGGGTAACAGTAAGACTTTGTCTCAAAAAATAAAACCCATAAAATTTATTTAGAGACCAGGTCTCGCTTTGTTGCCTAGGTTCAAGTGATCCTCCCACCTTAGCCTCCCCTGTAGCTGGACCAACAGGCATGTACAGCATTTTTAAAAAATCACTTACTATATGTAATATACCAAAGTAAAGGTTTTTAAAAGTTAAAAACATACTCTTATACTAAAATGTCATGAGCACATATCAGAGATTTATTAACATTGTTAATGAAGATAACAGGATGACAAATGGATCAAAGGAGATTGCAAGAAACTGATATTTACATAGTAGAAAAAAGAATGCAGGAATAAGATTGTGAATTTAAATGCAAAACTAGGGCCAGGTGCAGTGGCTCACACCTGTAATCCCAGCACTCTGGGAGACTGAGGCAGGTGGATCACTTGAAGTCAGGAATGCAAGACCAGCCTGGCCAAAATGGTGAAACTTCGTCTGTACTAAAAATACAAAAATTAGCTGGATGTGGTGGCGTGTGCCTGTAGTCCCAGCTATTTGGGAGGCTGAGGCAGGAAAATTGAACCTGGGAGGCCGGTCACAGTGGCTCATGCTTGTAATCCCAGCACTTTGGGAGGCTGAGGCAGGCAGATCACTTGAGGTCAGGAGTTCGAGACTAGCCTGACCAGCATGGAGAAACCTCATCTCTACTAAAAATACAAAAAAATTGGCCAGGAGCAGTGGCTCACGCCTGTAATCCCAGCACTTTGGGAGGCCAAGGCACGTGGATCACGACGTCAGGAGTTCGAGACCAGCCTGGCCAACATGGTGAAATCCCGTCTCTACTAAAAAATTACAAATATTAGTCAAGCGTAGTGGTGGGCGCCTATAATCCCAGTTACTCAGGAGGCTGAGGCAGGAGAATCACTTAAACCTGGGAGGCAGAAGTTGCAGTGAGCTGAGATCATGCCACTGCATTCCAGCCTGGGTGACAGAGGGAGACTCTGTCTCAAGAAAAACAAAAACAAAACAAAATACAAAAAATTAGCTAGGCGTGGTGGCGCATGCCTGTAATCCCAGCTACTTGGGAGGCTGAGGCAGGAGAATGGCTTGAACTTGGGAGGCGGAGGTTGCAGTGAGCCTAGATCGTGCCGCTGCATTCTAGCCTGGGTGGCAGAGTGAGACTCTGCCAAAAAAATAAAACAAAACTAGTTAATGTCCTACATTGCAATGAAAACAAAACCTTAAAGGTTATCTTTTCTACCAGACAGAAATCATTTTAATTCATCAATTTTCTGAAGGCTAACATCTAACTTTATAGAATGGGTGCCCTAATCGGTAGTAAACAGAAAGTCAAACAAGGTGATGGTTCCGTAGAGCATAAGATAACTTTTAGGCAGGCAGGTTAGACAGTGCTCTAGTGTAACTTTTGTTTTTTTCCTCTGGAATCAGGGGTCTTGTCCTGTTATTCCAGGCTTGAGTACAGTTGTACAATCATGGCTCACTGTAGCCTTGAACCCTGGCCTCAAGTGATCCTCCCACCTTAGCCTCCCAAGTAGTTGGGACTACAGGCATGTAACACCAGGCCCGACCAAGTTTTTTTGTTTTTTAGAGAGATGGGCTCTTACTATTTTGTCCAGGCTGGAATGGAGTGGCACGATCATGACTCATTGCAGCCTCGAACTCCTGGCCTCAAGTGATCCTCCTGCCTGCCTTTGCCTCCAAAGTAGCTGGTATCATAATATAACTTTAAAGAGGCACATAACTTTTTTTGGTCTTAATTTCAAGTTTTAGATGACTTTTCTTTCTTGTTTTCTTGAGACAGTCTTGTTCTGTCACCCAGGCTGGAGTACAGTGGCACAAACTCAGCTCACTGCAGCCTCCACCTCCCGGGCTCAAGCAGTCCTCCCACCTCAGCCTCCCTAGTAGCTGGGCCTACAGGTGCATGCCACCACGCCTCACTAATGTTTGTATTATTTGTAGAGATGGGGTCTCACTATGTTGCCCGGGCTGGTCTCAAACTCCTTAACTTGAGCTATCTGGCCACCTCGGCCTCTCAAAGTGCTGGGATTACAGTCATGTGCCACCACACCTAGCCAATAATTTTCTTTAACAAAATAAATTACAATTGAGTTCAAGAACTAAAAGATGGCTAGGTCATCTGAGGTGGTAAAGAGTCCATGGTAAAAGTAATTATAAATAGTTTTGAAGTAGAATTGAAAAAATCAGAGTTTGGAGAAAGGAAGAGGGTAGTCACAAGTAGAAGAGAGGAGGCATGACACTTATGCAAAGAAAGATTGCCCCACTCCACCCTTCAAAGGCATGTGCAGAAAAGGGAGTGAGTACTTTTCCAGGGTGGATGATGAACTAAGGTGGACAGGAAGTGAAAACCCTTAGAAGAGAAGGGCACAATTCATAGGAAGCTTGGAAGCTTGTGTTTAAGAATTTGATTTCATTTAAAACGCTATTGGATGAACAAGATACCCAAAGAAGATGATTGTCACTGGGTAGGAGGTTGAAATTACTGCTTGCATTTTAGGGCGTCTCAATCGAAGGATGTGGTTGAAAGAGCCCAGTTCCTCAAGACCAGCCTAGGCGACAGAGCAAGACTCTGTTTTAAAAAAAAAAAAAAAAAAAAAAAAGGAAAGTGGAGTTGCAGATCCCTCTCCTTTTCAAACTGTGAGAGCTGGCTCAGGTCCCCTGCTGTAGTGGCCTAGGAAAGCCTGGACTTGCTTTTTCCTGCAGAGCTGACTCCCTCCGGGGCTACCATGAAAGGCTGGAGAGAGAGCCCTAGACAAGAAGCCAGAAGACCATTTGAGAATTCCTTGGGTTTCTTTCCTTCATGATTCCCTTTCTTCTCATTCTGAATTGTTTTATTTTATTACGTAATACTTGGTATATGCAAAGAAATATATGACACCTTTGTGTATGTTACGAAACACAAGCATTTGAGGATCCCCACCTCTCCACCCAATTTTCCTTTGTGGTTTCTTTGCCAGTAAAAGAGTTCACTCATCCGTTGCTTAAAATATAGGATGCTTGGCCGGGCGCGGTGGCTCACGCCTGTAATCCCAGCACTTTGGGAGGCTGAGGCGGGCGGATCACGAGGTCAAGAGATCGAGACCGTCCTGGTCAACATGGTGAAACCCCGTCTCTACTAAAAATACAAAAAATTAGCTGGGCATGGTGGCGCGCGCCTGTAGTCCCAGCTACTCGGGAGGCTGAGGCAGGAGAATGCTTGAACCCGGGCAGCGGAGGTTGCAGTGAGCCAAGGTCGCGCCACTGCACTCCAGCCTGGCGCCTGGTGACTGAGTGAGACTCTGTCTCAAAAAAAAAAAAAAAAAAAAAAAAAAAAATATAGGATGCTTGAGTCACCAGTTTGCTAGCCTGTGTCATTCAACACCTCCTCGAGACTCTTCCCAGGAAGGTGACCCAGAATCTCCTTGAAGTACATGATACTGTCCCTGTGCTCTGATGTGCCCCCTGGTGTTTGAGAGTGGAGTGATTTTTAGACAGCAGTTTGCCTGTTAAAACCGTCCCTTTGTTCCCTACATTATTGCTTGCGTTTTAGGGCTTCTCAATTGAAGGATGATGTTGAGAGCCCAGTTCCTCAACTGCTCCTCTGGGTGACTAGAGTGGGGGGTAACTGATCTTTTTGGTCCTGGAGAAAGCAGTGGTGATCACAAATAGCAGAATGGTAGAGAAATGGTTATCTCACATTGACCTTCAGGCTTGATGCTAGTCTACATTTGGTTTTTAAAATAATTATTAGAAAAAACATTGTGGATAGGGAGACAGGATCATTATAAAGAACGTTCTAGACGTTCAATCAGGATACTTTTGGGAATTAGATTTTGCATTTACCTCCCTCAATGGTTTTAGTCCATCTCATTCCCAGTGGCCTACACACATCACACACCATGCTTATTTCTATGTTCTTGTGTTTGTTGGGCAACTCTAATATGAAAGATAAAAAGAACAAAAAGTTACAAATGAAGAAAGTTTAGGTGAATATTCCTGTAATCTTGAGGGTGAGGGTTTTTCTTAAGTGTCACACAGAAGCCATGTGATTTCACTATACAATATAAAATTTGTGTATAGTCAGTTCTGCTATAGTACAACATGATATTTCTAAAAATCACCATGCTATGCAAAATCATGCAATAAAAAACACAGGGGGAGTGGGCATGTTGGCTCATGCTTGTAATCAGGAGGCTAAGGTGGGAAGATCGCATGAGGCAGGGAGTTCAAGACCAGCCTGTGCAGCAAAGCAAGACCCCATCTCTCTAACAAATAAAAAATAAAAATTATCTGGGCATGGTGGTGTGTGCCTGTACTCCCAGCTACGCAAGAGGCTGCAGTGGAGGTAATATGTGACCAAAAAAAGGAAAGACTTATTTTTAAAAAAAGATAGGGACCTAATGGTCAGACATGGTGGCTCACGCCTGTAATCCCAGCACTTCGGGAGGTCGAGGTGGACGGATCACGAGGTCAGGAGATTGAGACCATCCTGGCTAACACGGTGAAACCCTGTCTCTACTAGACATACAAAAAATTAGCTGGGCATGGTGGCACGCGCCTGTAGCCTCAGCTACTCTAGGCTGAGGCAGGAGAATCAACCCAGGAGGCGGAGGTTGCAGTGATCCGAGATCATGCCACTGCACTCCAATTTAGGTGGCAGAGCGAGACTCTATCTCAATTTTAAAAGAAAGATAGGGACCTAATAAAACAGTCACACAGTTTTATAGAACAGAAAAACTAAGAAATACATAAATATCACAATGTAAAGGCACTTTGGCTTGAAAAACAGCTGAGGTTTGCTTGTGGGAAGTAGGCGTCATTAGGTTACAGCTTGGGAGTTATCAGGAAGTGGTGGAAGCAGGGCTGGCTGAAGTCTGATGGAAAGCGCTGACATCAGTGTGACAGATGTGATTCATAACACGTGCAGTGACCTGATGAAGCTGGTAGATGTTTAAGGTGTATGTGTGTGTGCACACATTTTGTGCATTCCTGCATGCTTATTTCAGCTGAATATGGTTTTCTATATTTCTTAATGTTCCTCTTATACATAAGCAAATGAAAAATTTATGTTATGCTGAAATTGTTGCTGGATATATCTGATGCATTGGAACAAATTCACATTTTCAAAGTAGAGTTAAAGCAAAAGAGTCAAAAAAAAAAAAAAACCCACCATGAATAATGCATACTAGCTAATACTAAGTGCCAGGCATGGTGCCATAGATTCCACATGAGTTATCTCATTAACCCCATGAGTTAGCTATAATTGTTAGCCACATTTGTACAGATGAGAAATACTGCAGCTCAGAGAGGTAAACTTGCCCCAGGTTCCAAGGCTAGGACATGGTGATTCTCTATTGCTATGTCATTCTTTTCTTCTGAACATATTAAAAGAGAAATAACAAAGTGGGGGAAATACTTGCAGACATACAAGAAAGAACAAATATCCATAATATCTGGAAGTTTCTAAAATCAGTAAAAAAGAAAAAAAAAAAAGACACAATAGCCTGATAGAAAAATGGACAAAGGTCAAGAGCAAGCAGTTTACAAAGGAAGAAATACAAATCTCAATAAAATTGGGATTAAAAAAAAAAGACTTTTGGCCTCAGTTAGTACTCAGTCATGCAAGACAAAACAATTCCATGTTGGTTTGTTCCATTATCAGATTGACAGAAATGGCTGTGGGGAAACATTAGCAGGAGCATAGATTTTTGAAACCTTTCCAAAGCACGTATACTGGTCCTTTGACCCAGCCATCTAACTTCTAGGAATTTATCCTAAGAACATAGTCAGAGAAGTGGGGGGGATAAAAAGAGTTGTTAATAATGCTGAATAACTGGGTATGGTAGCACATGCCTGTAATCCCAGCACTTTGGGAGGCCAGTCAAGAGGATCGCTTGAGCCCAGGAATTTGAGACCATCTTGGACAACATAGGGAGACTCTTGTCTCTTTAAAAAAAAAAAAAAGGTTTGGCCGGGCGCGGTGGCTCACGCCTGTAATCCCAGCACTTTGGGAGGCCGAGGCGGGCGGATCACGAGGTCAAGAGATCGAGACCGTCCTGGTCAACATGGTGAAACCCTGTCTCTACTAAAAATACAAAAAAATTAGCTGGGCGTGGTGGCGCGCGCCTGTAGTCCCAGCTACTCGGGAGGCTGAGGCAGGAGAATGCTTGAACCCGGGCAGCGGAGGTTGCAGTGAGCCGAGGTCGCGCCACTGCACTCCAGCCTGACGCCTGGTGACTGAGTAAGACTCTGTCTCAAAAAAAAAAAAAAAAAAAAAAAAAAGGTTTCTTTAAAGTTAGCCAGGTTTGGTGATGCATGCCTGTAGTCCCAGCTACTCGGGAGGCTGAGGTGGGAGGATGGCTTAAGCACAGGAGGTAGAGGCTGCAGTGAGCCACAGTCACTTCACTGCCCTTGAGCCTGGGCAACAGAACAAGACCCTGTCTCAAAAAAAAAAAAAAGTAATAATGATAATGCTGAAAAATGGAAAGCAATCATCCATCATCATTGAGTAAATTAAACAAATTCTAATATGCTGATACTGTACAATGGCATACAACATGATACTGTGGGTCTCTGAGAAAGATAATGTTATGTCCATAATGGTTGACACTGGACGTTCTTCACATTTTATTAAGCAAAGGGAGCAAGGTGCAAAGTAACATTCAGTGTGATCTCATTATTGTAAAACCGTTTGCATGCATGTGTGCATGCTTATGTGTGCAAGCAAGCCTTGTAGAGGAAGAAGTCTAGAAGGGCACACGTTAAAACATTGACAATGGATGACTCAAGAGTAGTGGAATTGCTGGATGGTTTTATTTGTTCTTTTCATTTACATGTTTCCTAAATTTTTCTTTAGTGAATATATTACTTTTATGATTTTAACAAATGATTTAAAACAGAGGTGGGTGCGGTGGCTTACACCTGTAATCCCAGCACTTTGAGAGGCCGAGGTGGGCAGATCACCTGAGGTCAGGAGTTCAAGACCAGCCTAGCCAACATGGTGAAACCCTGTCCCTACTAAAAATACAGAAGTTAGCTGGGCATGGCTCTAATCCCAGCTACTTGGGAGGCTGAGGCAGGAGAATCACTTGAACCCAGCAGGCGGAGGTTGCAGTGAGCAAAGATCATACCACTGCAGGCGTGGGTGACAGTGAGACTTCATCTCAAAAAAAAGTACTAAAAACATTGTCTAACACAAGGTGCATAATGCATACAAAATATAAGAATAAATGACTTTTGTACACTAGGTTCCCAGTACGAACAGGGCTGGATAACAAATACGTATTAAAGGATTATTGATAGATTCTGCAGTTTGGAGACACTGTAACCCCAATTGGAGGCTTCAGATTCTTTATTCTTGATCAGAATTAATCTGACCAGATTTCAGGTTACCTCATTCTCAGGTAGATGCTGCAAGGCTGAGCTGGGCAAAGTGATTTGTGGTACCTCCAGGCCACAAGCTCCATAAAGTACATGTGAACTCGGGGTCTCTGTGAGTCATGGGGCTGCTTGCAATGTACGGATGATAACAGGAACCTCTAATTTTAGTTAGTTGCTTTTAGAGACCAGAACCCAGATATAGTTTCCTGGGGCCTCACCTACTTTGTTAAGCAACTTAGCTATAAGTTTAAGAAGCAGCTAAGAACAGGACCAGGGGAGTGAGATGAGCTTGAATGTGCCAGCCTAGCTCCTGGGAGGCCTGTCTCTGGCCCTGGGCTCTGTGGGCTGCCGCAGGAACTGGAGCTTCATTTTCAAAGCTCCATAAAACTTGTACCTTCTCCCAGGCCTCCCTTTTCTGGGTTTCATGGCTCTCTGTGGAAATGAGAGCCTGTGTAATGACAGAATGTGAATGATCAGAGCAGGGAACAGTGAGGAGCCATTAGGACGTTCCCATGGGGTGTAGCTCAGAGTTACAGAGCACAGCTGCACCCTGGTTCTTCCAGGCCTCCTCTTTCTGGCACTGCAGACCAGATGGGGTCCTGGAGAGGCTCTGCGTGCCCTGCTGGAGCTTCCCATCGCTCCTTTCTGCAGATGCTCATCTTTACAGCCCCTCTGTACCACTCAGCCCAGTACCCGGCTGCCTGGCTGACTGGAGATGGCTCCACTGGAGCTTTTTGTGCGTGGGTTGAAAGGGATTTCTTTAAAAATTTTAAGCAGTCACATTCCATCTGCCTACACACTCTTAGGCTTTGTGAACCAAGCTTTGTGACCTTTATAGGTTACCTCACCACACTAGCCCATATCTTCTCCACAAAAGAGTTTCAAGTGTACTTGACAAAATGAGATCAGTGTGCCCATGTGCCTGTGTAGTGGGTGCTCTGGAAGTATCACTAATAGGGACCTGCACAAGGGTCTGCCCTTCACCAAGCACTCTGGATAAATTATCTTATTAATCCTCAGAGCAAAGAGGCCAAGTGTGTATTTTCAAAGCAGCCTTTTGTAGTGAGGAAACCAAGGTGTAGTGAGAAGTAACTTGCCCACACTCACACTGCTGGTTACGTGGGCCTCTAGAGACTCACACCCAGGTCTGCCCAACACCAAAGCTTGTGCCAATCTGTCAGGCCACCTGGCCTTCTGCTCTCTTTAACTCTCCACGGATGAAAACTGTTGGCCAGTGAGTGATATTTTTCTGGGTTACAAAGCAGCCCTCTCTGTTGATTTCCCAGAGAGTTGGGATTTGGGGGGGAATTCTGAAAGGTTCAACAAATTATTAGATTTCTCTTAATCGTTTTCTTAAATCATTTTATCATCATGTACTTGAAGTGTCAGCACTAAATTATGTTTTGTTTGAATGTGCTGAGTTTGAGGACATTTCTTAGTTTAATCATGTACAAGGAATTGGAATTAGTTAGTACAAGTTGCAATATCTGTAGCAATCTGCCCATTTCTCCCTCACACAAGACTGAGTGAGGACAGAGCTGAGTGTCAGTCAAGGTGTTGGTAAATAATGCCACTATGTGGGAATTTAGTCTGTGAGATGCTGTTTTGCCCAGCAGGTTTAACTGACTGAATACTTCAGGTGCCTAGATTGAAATGCTAAGCTCCAGTTATCCCATATGGAGGCCACACTAGAAAGCCTCAGCAGTTTTACATCTTTATTTACATTTATTTATGATTTATTTTTCCTATTCTTACGTAAGCTTCAAAAAATCTTTTTTTTAATTTTATATTTATTTCCAGAGACTGACCTTTGATCAAAAAATCTTTAGTTGTGTTTTTTTGTTTGTTTGTTTTATGTTAAGAGAAGGGATCTGGCCAGGTGCCGTGGCTCATGCCTGTAGTCCCAGCACTGTGGGTGGCCGAAAACGGTGGGTTGCTTTTCAGGAGTTTGAGACCAGCCTGGGAAACATGGTGAAACCCCATCTCTACAGAAAATACAAAAATTATCTGGGCATGGTGGCTCACACCTGTGGTACCAGCTACTGGGGCAGCTGAAGTGGGGCTTGAGCCTGGGAGGCGGAGATTGTAGTGATCTGAAATTGCGACATTGCGCTCCAGCCTGGGTGACAGAGCAAGACCCTGTCTAAAAAAAAAGAGAGAGTCTCACTGTGTTGCCCAGGCTGGTCTCAAACTCCTGACCTCAAGTGACCCTCCCACCTTGGCCTCACAATGCATTGAGATGACAGGCGTGATCCACCACACCCAGACTCAGCAGCTTTCTGTTTGTCAGATATACAAACATGCCCCAGCTCCTCCCGCCCAACACACACACACACACACACACACACACACACACACACACACACACACACACACACACGGCATCAGAGACCTGAGGACACCCTGGTGGTGGTGGAGCGGAGGTTTGGGGGAATGTTAATAGTGGTGGTGTGGTGGTTTTTGTTGTGGTTTCCAAATCAGAGCATCATGTAGCCTTGAGGGTTTGGAAAGGAGGGACCATAGTTCAAGAACAAGCAGTAGCTTCTTGGGATCGTATTGGAGACAGGAAAGAGAAAAGAACGTGGACAATGTAGAGAATTATAGATCTGAAAATATCTGGGACAAAGCCGAGGCCCCTGACTCCTATACGGACCAATCCTATGAAAAGAAGGGAGTCATGAGAGATGAGAGGTTAGTTGTGGGTTAAGTTGGGTTTTGGAAAGCCTTTGGGAAGATTGACCAAGGAAGAGGCCCCAGAAGCAGGCTTGAGACCCTTTGGACTGATAATTTAGGGGTCCCACGTACTTGGAACATGATCTAGAAAAGGGAGCATGGTTTCCAGGTGGACACACCTTTGGACCCAAGACCTCTTGCCCAGAGGAAAGGGGTACAATCAGACAAGAGCCAACGTGAGCCCTCAGAAACATGTAGTCCAGGGTGGGGCCGACTTACTGTAACCTTACCTAGCAACACACGTGCACTGTGTTGCGGCAGAACACAAAGCTGGGAGGCAGAGAACTGGTTCTAATCCTGTGTGACCTTGGCCAAGTTACTTTCCTCTCTTGGACTTCATGTGTGGTCTTTCCATCCTTTCCACTCCTGAAGATCCGTGACTTAGGGGCCATCAACTTTGTTGTCCCTGAGTGTTTCCGAGAATGCCAACAGTGCCCAGGGCTTTACTCAGCTTGGAGAGAGAGCCTCCCTGTGGTAAGGAGGAAAGTGGTTAGAGCAAGTTAGGGTCTGCAGTGCTAGGATTGGAGGTGGCCTCACAAGACAACGTTGCTATACTCACAGCCTTAGGACAGTGACTCCCTACTTGCTGCCTCATCGTCTCCAGCTCTAAAAAAGACTGGGCATGGTCCGCTCATGCCTGCAATCCTAGTACTTTGGGAGGCTGAGGCTGGCAGATCACCTGAGGTCAAGGGTTCGAGACCAGCCTGACCAAGATGATGAAACCCTGTGTCTACTAAAAATACAAAAATTAGCCAGGCATGGTGGTGAGCACCTGTAATCCCAGCTACTCAGGAGGCTGAGAAAGGAGAATCACTTGAACCCGGGAGGCGCAGGTTGTAGTGAGTTGAGATCACACCATTGCACTCCAGCCTGGACAACAAGGTCAAAACTCGGTCTCAAAAAAAAAAGGACCCGCAGTACCTTTGACAAAGCAGCACCACCTAGTACAAAGGTAGTTTCTTTATGATTGATCAAAACAATCAGGAAAATGAGAGAAAGGGCCTGGAGGTGAGAGTGAGGAGGGAAAAGAACATCAAACAGATAAAGTCCTGTCCTGTTGTCCCGGGACCTTGGTTGGCCATGTTGGTCCAGGTGATCCCCCACAAGAAAGAGTTTTCTGACCCATTTCGGCCACAGTTTTAGGAAAGCCATTGAGTTTTCACGTCTTAGTTTCTGAAGCAAGTTTGCAAGTGAATATTTAGCAATAAAATTACTCCTTTCCTTTTGTTCACAGAGATGCTGCAATTTGTCAGTAATCAAGTGGGAGAGTTCCCTGACCTGTTTTCAGAGCAGCTGTGTAGCTCCTTTCCTGGCAGTGGTGGTAATGGTGGTAGCAGTGGCGGCAGCAGCGGCAGCAGCAGCAGCAGCAGTAGCGGCGGCAGCAGCAGCAGCAACGGCAGGGGCAGCAGCGGCGGAGCTGTGGACCCTGCGATGCCAAGGTCATTCAGCCAGGTCCCATTACCTTCTTTCTCACCCTCAGCGGCTTCCCCCACAGGCTCCAGCCCTGCAGGTCAAAGTCTCTCCCACCTCAGTTTCCACCACACCCAGGGCGACTCCTGTTCTTCAGCCCCGCCCCCAGCCGCAGCCTCAACCTCAAGCTCCGCTGCAACAACAGACGGTAATGATTACCCCGACATTCAGCACCACTCCGCAGACGAGGATTATCCAGCAGCCTTTGATATACCAGAATGCAGCTACCAGCTTTCAAGGTGATTCAGAAATCAGATATGGTAGTGATTGGTTGGTTCCAAAGTTTGTGTGCCAGTTTGCAGACACTGTAAATATTTCTGTCCTCTTGGGAATGACAGGTATATGAATATGGTCCTGTCTGAATGAGTTTCTGGTAACTGGCAATAAGAACTGGTGCAGGAGCATGTCACATCCTGCAGTTCAGATAGCTTAATATCTATTGTGCCTATTTCAAAAATACTTGGTTAAAAAAATCCAGCAAGCATAGTAAACACATGGCCATCCCGATAAGTAGTGGTGGAGGCTTGAATAAAGTTAGGTTTGAAATTGGCTAAGCGGCAGCCAGATCTCAGCCACCACAGTTGAGAACTATTCATTTGGCAAACATCTGAGCATCCACTACTGAATATGACTTTTAATATAGGAGCAGCAGCTTCAAGTAGCAGGCCTCATGCTGGGCCCTCAGTATGTGTCGAGGGAATGGATGACTGAAAGGGGCTTGTTCTTTCTGTGATGTGCTGCATCCCAGTGCCTTTTCATCGTATTTCTCTCTGACTCTTGGTGGGATTAGTATTGCTCTGAATTTCAAAGAATCTGATAGTTCTTCAGTGGAGTTCAAGAATTTGGAGCGGGATATAAAGGCAAAAAGCTGAGACAGTCCTCCCAAAGTACACTTTCAGTCCAGAAAGGATGGGAGGAAATGAAGCCCCAGGGAGCTGTTGATTCTCAACATCTGTTAACTCCCTTGCTGGGTGTAGTCATTTGCTGATTAGCTTCCCTTTCCTCCACCCTGGCACCCCAGAGTAATGAAACAATTTGTACTCGTTCCCTCAGAAATTGATGCAGCCTTTATGGGATGTTCTTGTTGTCTAAACCAGCTTGTAAATGGCTACACACATCTTCTTCAGCAGCAGGTGGGGGAGTTGGCATCGTTATGAGATACTCCATCCTCAGGTTACTGCTGCAGCTATGGTGACAGAATGCATTCCTCATCTCTGTGCCTTTTTTCTCCTCTTCTCCCAAGTCCTTCAGCCTCAAGTCCAAAGCTTGGTGACGTCCTCCCAGGTACAGCCGGTCACCATTCAGCAGCAGGTGCAGACAGTACAGGCCCAGCGGGTGCTGACACAAACGGCCAATGGCACACTGCAGACCCTTGCCCCGGCCACGGTGCAGACAGTTGCTGCGCCACAGGTGCAGCAGGTCCCGGTAGGTGGCTGGAAAGGATTCAAGGAGGCACTGGTTGGGGCTGTTAACTGGTCCTTGGTTGAAGATGTGGTCTACATACTGAGAAGGACCAGCCAGAGTGTATACAAAGCAGCTTGTAGGGCACTAGGATGCACCTGTGAGCAGTGTAGAGCGACCTGGCTGAGCCCATATCTGTAGACAGACACTGGCGCTCAGGAAAGGCTGGTGCAGTCTCTTACATACACATGTAATGGGCACAGAACTGAAATGAAATGTGCCAAATTGGTGTCTCCCAGATAAGTTTCTTTTTCACAGTAGTTTTTTTTTTTTTTTGAGATGGAGTCTCACTCTGTCGCCCAGGCTGGAGTGGAGTGGCTCGATCTCGGCTCACTGCAACTTCTGCCTCTTGGGTTCAAGCAATTCTCCAGCCTCAGCCTCCTGAGTAGCTGGGACTACAGGCGTGTGCCACCACACTCAGCTAATTTTTATATTTTTAGTAGAGACAGGTTTTCACTATGTTGGCCAGGCTGGTCTCGAAGTCCAGACCTCGTGATCTGCCTGCCTTGGCCTCCCAAAGCTCTGAGATTACAGATGTGAGCCACCATGGCTTCTATAGTTTTATGTTTTCCATATTTTCTACTCTACTGTAGATGCTGAACATATATTACTTTTGGGTTGGCAGAGGGGCATGTGGTGTTTTTGGTTTTTTTTTTTTTTTTTTGAAACGGAATTTTGCTCTTGTTGCTCAGGATAGAGTGCAGTGGCACAGTCTCAGCTCACTGCAACCTCCACCTACTGGGTTCAAGCGATTCTCTTGTCTCAGCTTCCTGAGTAACTGGGATTACCGGTGCCCGCCACCACGCCCAGCTAATTTTTTGTATTTTTAGTAGAGATGGGATTTCACCATGTTGGCCAGGCTGGTTTTGAACTCCTGGCCTCAACAGTCCACCCATCTGGGCCTCCCAAAGTGCTAGGATTACAGGCCTGAGCCATTGCGTCTGGCTGGGGGCATGTATTATTTTTATAATCAGAAAAAAATGTCTTTATGTTATATATCGTCGTGGACTTTATTTTCTTATTAACAAGATAATTTGTTTTTAAAAATTCAGATTTATTATTTTTGCTTCTCAGCCGTGTTTCTGGCTTTCCTGAGTCTATCAAAGTCAGACCCTCTCGTTTCTGCCATCCACCCTGCCCATCTCTGCTCTGTTCCTGCTGGGCCACTGGCATCACCCTCCTGAAAGTCTTTTAGCCTTAAAACCCAGGACCCGGCTTGGCGCCATGGCTCATGCCTGTAATCTCAGCACTTTGGGAGGCCGAGCAGGTGTATTTCTTGAGCCCAGAAGTTCAGGACCAGCCTGGGCAACATGGTGAAATCCTGTCTCTACAAAAAAATTAGCCAGGCATGGTGGCACACACCTGCAGTCCTGGCTACTAAGGAGGCTGAGGCAGTAGGATCACTTGGGCCCGGGAGGTCAAGACCACAGAGAGCTGAGATTGTGCCACTGCACTCCAGCCTGGGCAACAGAGAGTGACCCTGTCTCAGTAAAAAAAAAAAAAACAAAAAAACAGAAAAGCCAGGAACTTCTTTAGCTAGCCCCCTCTTTCTCCCACTGAACCCAGTATTCAGGCTGTACGAAATAGCCAGTTTTTGAAATGGCCTTTATGATATTTCCTGTTTTTTTAAATTCTCAATTTCATAAAAATTATATCGTTTCTCATTCTTTCTTGGAAGGTCTGTGCAATAAGAAAGGAATGCAAAACAGAAGGATAATGCTATCATCCTTTTCCTTTTCTTCCTTCTTCATTCAGGTCCTGGTCCAGCCTCAGATCATCAAGACAGATTCCCTTGTTTTGACCACACTGAAGACAGATGGCAGCCCCCGTCATGGCTGCGGTCCAGAACCCAGCCCTCACCGCCCTCACCACCCCTATCCCCAGACGGCTGCCCTTCAAGTACCAGTAAGAGCTGCCTTCTCCCCCATCTCCTCCCTCCCCCCTTCATTCCTGGAGGTGTTAGTCTTCAGAGATGTTAAATCTCTATATGCTGAGTAGGTATGGGAAGGTCTGTAGCACGAATCAGTCAAATTGTAAATGTCACCCCTCTTAGTCATTTTTCCACTTGAAAAAGCATTACCAATGTGTGTTAGATGTGGGAATAGTGGGGTTTACAAGAGGGTAGTAAAGGATAGCAGAAGGACCCTCTGTTCTTGCCTAATAGCTCCACACAAGATCATTCACCTCTTAAGTCCTGCTGATGGCTTCTGAAGGGGCCTAGGGCTACCAGGCAGGGAAGGGCTCCAAGGTAAGGGACGTGGAAGGCACCCCATCCTTCAGTTTTAGGTTCACAGCTGCTTTCACCATCCTATAGCATGAGAATCTGATAGAGCAAATGGTCATTAAAATTTGGAAGCACTAGCGTTATTCATAAAAGCCAAGAACTAGAAGCAACTCAAATGTCCAGCCACAGAAGAATAAGCACATTGTGATATATTCATACAATGAAATTATGCCTAGCAATCAAAAAAAAGAACTGCTGGCCAGGCACAATGGCTTATGCCTATAATCTCAGCACTTTGGGAGGCCAAGGTGGGTGGATCAGCTGAGGTCAGGAGTTTGAGACCAGCCTGGCCAACATGGTGAAACCCCATCTCTACTAAAAATATAAAAATTAGCCATAAAATACTATATTTAATATATAAAATATATACTAAATAAAAATTTAGTATATATTTTATATACTAAAAATAGAAAAATTAGTGATGCATGCCTGTAGTCCCAGCTACTCGGGAGGCTGAGGCAGGAGAATTGCTTGAACATGAGAGGTGGAGGTTGCAGTGAGCCGAGATTGCACCACTGCACTCTAGGCTAGATGACAGAGCGAGACTCCATCTCAAAAAAATAAATAAATAAAATAACATGGGGCTGTCCCTGAAAAATAGTGTGTTTAGCCAAAGGAGCCCATCACAAAAGAGTTCATGCTAATGATTCCATTTATATGAAGTTCAAAAAAAAGGCAAAATGAGGCTATGGTGCTAAAAGGACAGTGATGACAAGGAGGGGAGGGGCATGCAGGAACCTTCTGAGCTGGTAGAGATGGGCTATACCTTGGTCTGAGTGGTTACATACATGGTGTACATATGTAAAATTCATCAAGCTATAAACTTAAGATTTGTGGTTTTTATTGTGCATGACTTGTTGGCAACTAATGAAATTGAGCACCTTTTAATTTATTTACTGGCCATTTAGATATTGAGGCCATTATTTAAGAAAATAAACTAAAATTGAGCCAGGGCCAATGGCTCACACCTATAATTCCTGCACTTTGGGAGGCTGAGGCGGGCGGATCCCCTGAGGTCAGTAGTTCAAGACCAGCCTGGCCAACATGATAAAACTCCATCTCTACTAAAAATACAAAAATGAGCCAGGCATGGTAGCGGGTGCCTATATTCCCAGCTACTCAGGAGACTGAGGCAGGAGAATCACTTGAACCTCGGAAGTGGAGGTTGTAGTGAGCGGAGATCGCACGACTGCACTCCAGCCTGGGCAACAGAGAGAGACTCTGTCTCAAAAAAAAAAAAAAGCGGGGAGGCCGGGTGCGGAGGTTCACGCCTGTAATCCCAGCACTTTGGGAGGCTGAGGTGGGCGGATCATCTGAGGTCGGAAGTTCAAGACCAGCCTCAACAACATGGAGAAATCCCATCTCTACTAAAAATAGTATATTTTTAGGATGTGGTGGTGCATGTCTGTAATCCCAGCCACTCTGGAGGCTGAGGCAAGAGAATTGCTTGAACCCAGAAGGTGGAGTTTGCGGTGAGCTGAGATTGTGGGCAACAAGAGAAAATCCATCTCAAAAACTCTGTCTCAAAAAAAAAAAGGAAAGAAACTAAAATTAGAAAAAAAAAAGAGGGGAAAACAGAGATGAAGAATAAAAGGGGGGGGGGGGACCTCCATGGTTGGCCTGTTTACTTAATCAAATGGCTCTGATAGAGAGTGTCACTTCTGCCCGTGAGCTTTTTGATGGCCAAATTGTATAAAGAAATGCAGTAAATTGCTTAATTGTCATTTGAGAGGAAAAAATTTGTCATATACTCGGAGAAAGTTTTCTCTGGTGCCAACTCGTGGTTCACTGTGTACAAGGTTAGAGGTGGTTACCAGTTTGACAGCAAAGCAGAAATCATACGACTTGTTTCTGGCATACCTCGATGAAAAGTTAAAGCATATTCAGCTATGTGAATCCTCTTGTGCTGCAGTTTATCAGTGGTGATTTATTTCTTTTGAAACAAAGACTCGCTGTTGTTGCCCAGGCTGGAGTGCAGTGGCGCGATCTCAGCTCCGTGTGGTCTTGGCTCACCGCAACCCCTGCCTCCCAGGTTCAAGTGATTCTCCTGCCTCAGTCTCCGGGCATACGCTACCACGCCCAGCTAATTTTTTTTTTTTTTTTTTTTTGTATTTTTAATAGAGATGGGGTTTTACCATGTTGGCCAGGCTGGTCTCGAACCCCTGACCTCATGATCCATCCACCTTGGCCTCCCAAAGTGCTGAGATAACAGGTGTGAGCCACCGTGCCTGGTGATTCTTTTTTTTTTTTTTTGAGACGGAGTCTGACACTGTCACCCAGCCTAGAGTGCAGTGGCACAATCTCAGCTCACTGCAAACTCCACCCCCGCAGTTCAAGCGATTCTCCTGCCTCAGCCTCCCGAGTAGCTGGGATTACAGGCGCCTGCCACCACGCCTGGCTAATTTTCGTATTTTTAGTAGAGACAGGGTTTCGACATCTTGGCCAGGCTGGTCCTGAACTCCTGACCTCTTGATCCACCTGCCCCGGCCTCCCAAAGTGCTGGGATTATAGGCATGAGCCACTGCGCCGGGCTTTGATGGTGATTCTTAAAGGGAGGTAGTAACCAAGGTACCGTGGCTTCTGAGGCTTCTTGGGGCCTGACTTGATTAACCAAGGAAGAGTCCCAGATCTCATGAAGTACTGCCAGGTGTGGCAACATTTGGCTGGGGCGGGCAGGTTTGTGTTGAGGTTGCTTTACTTGGGCTAACGAAGGGATCATTCTGCTCTGTACCTGTGCCTGTTCTAGACCCTGGTGGGCAGCAATGGGACCATTCTGACCACAATGCCTGTAATGATGGGGCAAGAGAAAGTGCCCATTAAGCAGGTACCTGGGGGGAGTCAAGCAGCTTGAGCCCCCAAAGAAGGAGAGAGGCGGACAACCCACAATATCATTGAGAAACGATATCGCTCCTCCATCAATGACAAAATCATCGAATTGAAAGACCTGGTCATGGGGACAGATGCCAAGGTGAGTGCCAAGCAAAATTGTGTTTTATGCCTCACCATCTCCCATCTACCTGTTTTTGCTTCAGAAGCTTTGAGAAGTCCCAGGCTCAAGATAGGTGAATACAAGAATGAGTTAGAGGTGCTTTCTAATGAAAGCATCTTGGTGGTGTGTCAAAATTATAAAATATTAAGAAACATCAGGGGACTGGTGAGGATTGTCAAGGCAGTGACCCACTGAGACCTTTGACTGCTTCGGCTATGCTCTGCAGTGATGGGGACCCCACTGTCAGAGGCAGAGAAAGACGCCTGCACTCACTAGTTCCAGGTACAGGACTGTGTGTACTTGGAGTCAGCTGATGGCATAGTTTTAGCTGTGTTTAGGGGTTACCTTTTAGAGAAAAGAAAGAAAAAAGGTTGAGTCTTTGACCAACAACAAATAGAGGAAATTGATTTTCCAAATGCTTCTGGTGTTTCAATGAATGTGTCATCTGGAAATAGGAGATTTTATTTTGAAAACCTATTATCTATTTTTAAACCCTATTTTGAAAGAAAATTGTATTATTTTCCTTGTTGTCTGCAAATCTGAAAGGTACACATCTTAAATAAAAATATAGGCCTTAAGATAACTGTCCAACAATGCTGTGGTTGTTTCATCATTTGTTTTCCTTAAGGTTGTTTTGGTGCTAAGATTACTATAAGAAGTAGGAACAACAGCTAGTATTTATTTATTGAATTTCAACTATTTGCCAGGCTCGAGGCTAAGCTCTTTACACTCATTATCTCATTTAGCCCTCGATGCAAGCCTGCGATTCACATTATCTCTGCGTTAAGGAGGAGGAAAGTGAGGTTCAGAGGTATGGAGTAACTTGTCCCTGGTAGCACAGCTAATCCCTGGGAAGGCCAGCATCTGAACTTGGTTTCTCCCCCTCACAGAACCTTGCTCTCAACCCAAGTGCTAGGGCTCTGCTCTCTTCACCCCATAGCCTGCACTAGTCTCACTGTGATTTCCCCTCATCTTCCTTCCCAGATGCACAAGTCTGGGGTTCTGAGGAAGGCCATTGATTACATCAAATACTTGCAGCAGGTCAATCATAAACTGCGCCAGGAGAACATGGTGCTGAAGCTGGCAAATCAAAAGAACAGTAAGTGTGCTGAGAAAAGGATTGTCAGACCATCCTGTGCTGGGCACTGGGCAGGGCCCACAGACGTGTATGAGGCCTAACCCAGCCCAGCCCCGGCCCAGGTGGGGCTTTGTAAAAGCAGATCATTTTCACCAGCTGGAGTTTTCTTTGCAGAGCTTCTAAAGGGCATCGACCTGGGCAGTCTGGTGGACAGTGAGGTGGATCTGAAGATCGAGGACTTTAATCAGAATGTCCTTCTGATGTCGCCCCAGCCTCTGACTCAGGGTCCCAGGCTGGCTTCTCTCCCTACTCCATTGACTCTGAGCCAGGAAGCCCTCTTTTGGATGATGCAAAGGTACAGACTTTTGAAATCTCTTTATCCCTGGAATCTTTCCCATTTCCCCTAAGAAAGTAGCTGGGAGGCCAGAGTTAAGTGGCCAGGCCATATGTTCAGAGGGCCTAGCCTGGAGAGGAACAGGAATTCTGTTAAATTAGCCAGGTCCTGGAAAATAAAGAAAACTGACTCTGTTGGGGAAACAGTCCCTCAGGTTTAACTGATCCTTGCTGATGGGCCCCATCAGAGAGGAATGAGTGCCAGATCCAGAATGAGAATGCAAAGTAGCTGTTTTGGGGGCGTTGGGAGCTGCTGGAGGCGCCTCATTGCTTCGCTTCTGCCTTTAATGGGCCTGGCAAGACCACTTTGGAAGGCTCATCAGTTGGTTTAGGATGAGGCTGCCTCTGGGTCCTCTTTTCAGAAATGATTACAGCTTGCAGTCTAACAGATAACATTTCACCTAGGACCTTTAATCATCAAAGAAAGCCCTTGGCAATTGTAGTTTAATGGAATTACTTAGAGAGACTCTGGACCTAATGATCTTACTGGGAACCTGTAGAGACCACTGGGTTCTGTACTATATTTTGACATCGGCAGTTTCTGACTCTGAAAGCACAAAGTTTCCTTCTAGTTTTTTTTTTTTTTTTTTTGACTAAGCTGTTTATTTTATCATATGCTTAATTTTACTAAGGAAGCTCTGTTTTTGAAATATTCTTATAAATGTGATTCTGTTTGGTAACAACAGGCTGTTTGACATGTAAATTGAATTAGCTGGGCTTCTGAGTCATCAGAAGAAATTAAATGGTTTTAAAATATTGAAAAGAAGTGACATGCTGTATACACATTGAGGCTCAGGGGAGATCTGGTTCCGGCCCTCCTGCTATAAAATGAGAAGTAGGAAATAAAAAAATAAAATAAAAAATAAATAAAAAAAAAAAGAAAAAAAAAACAAAAATAAAAAAAAAAATAGAGAAGTAGGGTGGGTGTAGACAATGGTAGGGTTTTAGAGCAGGTAAAATCCTTTACATAGATTCACACTAAATACAGTCTTTGATCAACTTTATTGAGGTATAATTTAAATGCAATAAAATACACCTACTTTAAATGTATAGGACCAAGAGTTTTAACATAATGTACGGTACTGTGTAACTATCAGTATAATGAAGATGTAGAACATTTCCATCACCCCAAAAAGCGCTTTGTACACCTTTGCAGGTAGTTTCCCACACCCCTGTCCAGCCTCAATGACTGATTCATCGGTTTCCTGTTACTTTAGATTCGTTTTACCTGTTCTGGAATTAGAAACAGAATCATACAGTGTATTCTCTTTTGTGGTAGAGCTCTATTTTAAAAGAAAATCTCTTCTACCTTTGCTCTTTGGAACGTGTGCTTTTCTCAGTTAGCAAGCAGGTGAATGTGCCAATGTTTGGGCGCAGTTAGTGAATTACAGACTTCTCAGTTCCCATCTAGCTTTAGTCCTGAGTTAATGGACTTGAATTTAAACCTTATAACCATTTCTCAATATATGTATGTATTTATAAAGTGCTATAAAAACCTATGCAGTACTTATTCCAACCTTGAGGCCTTGTTTTGAAGGTCAAAGATGAGCCGGACTCTCCTCCTGTGGCACTGGGCATGGTAGACCGCTCACGGATTCTTCTGTGTGTCCTCACCTTCCTGTGCCTCTCCTTTAACCCCTTGACCTCCTTGCTGCAGTGGGGGAGGGGCCCACGACTCTGACCAGCACCCACACTCAGGCTCTGGCCGCAGTGTCCTGTCATTCGAGTCAGGTAGGTGGAGGCCCCTTGCATCACCTGGGCGTGGCTGGAGCACTCTGGCAGGAGAAGGACCCTGTGTACAGACTTCTTGGCTTGGCTACCAGGTCCCAAGGGGCTTTTATGGTGGGCCCCCACCTGCTTACTTCTGATAGGGACTGGAATAAGTTGCATTTTGGAAGTAACAAGGCAAGCCCAAGTTCAGTCGGAATGAGCAAAACAAATCAGGAACTCACACTAAATACCCTGGGGTGGAGGGGTGGTACCTATTTGAAGGAGGATATGGTGTTTTTTTACCTGAGTGGCAAAACCAGTGCCTTAATCCCCCTTACAAGCTAACAGATTTTTGAGGTATTTGGCTCCATAATGACAAGGGCTACAGTCATTAGCCCTGTTTAGATTATAGAATTACTTGCCCTTCCTTCTGAGAATGAAGTAGAAGCCTCTTTCATGTGATAATGTGCTGGGGTCTGTCAGGTGCCTGGCTGCTCTGCAAGGCCCTTCCTGGCAGGCTCTGCTGAGACACTCCTCCTTAGGTTCTGGGGGCTGGTTTGACTGGATGATGCCTACTCTTCTCTTATGGCTGGTAAATGGTGTGATTGTCCTGAGCGTCTTTGTGAAGCTGCTGGTCCATGGGGAGCCAGTGATCCGGCCACACTCTCGCTCCTCGGTCACCTTCTGGAGGCACCGGAAACAGGCAGACCTGGATCTCTCCAGAGTGAGTTCTGTGTCCGTCCTGCCCCATCCTCCATAGACTTGACCAATAATTCAGCAACTCATGTTGAATCCTCCCTGTGAAGAAAGTCCTATGATAGATGTTTGTGGTGACTGAGAGGAAAGAGGGACTCTGCTGCTGAACAGTCACAGGGCAGTGGAGAGGGCGTCTCTGCATAGATAATTAATTCCAGGGACATGGGAGGATCTATGTCTCTGGTATGACAGAGGAAGAATAAAGTTGAGTTCTGAGGGGAGGGGTTCTAGGGCTTGAGCGGGGCTGCCAAGAGCAGGAAGGAAGGGCAGGTGGGGGCAGAAGGACCTTCCAACCCGAAGGCATGAATGGGCAGGCGGGGCAGAAGGACCTTCCAATCTGAGGCATGAATAGACAGGCTGTTTGGAGACTGGCAGGTTCCAGGGTGTGTTGAGTGTGGGATATGTCAGAGAGAGAGGAAGGCAAAGGCTGGCAGTGTGTCTCGGCCCAACTTGGAGAGGGCTTTCACTAGGAACTGATTTGGGGCTTTGTTCTCAGCTCTCTAGAGAACCAGAAAAGGTTTTTGAATAGGAAAACTAGCTGAAAGTTTTCATTTGAAATGAGCAGGGAGTTTATGGAAAAGATTCTGGGGCAACTTACAGCATTGAAGGAAGAGTTAAATAACAACATTTCAGGAGGAACAAGAACCAGAACACTCCTCAGCAGCAGTGAGCCATGAGTCTGCTTTCCCCACCTTTCCAAGCCGCAGGCCCATTAGTGAGAATCCGATTGGCTATCCTGGATCTGTCAGCCTTGCTGGGGCTATGGGTCTCAGAATATAGACATGATTTTGAGAGGCCTGTTCCCAGAGCATAACATCCCAAGATGTATATCTTAGTGGCAGGCTCAGGTGTGTGTTTTACAGGCATTGTTCTGGTGGCTGTGAAGGATAGATAGGAGGGGAGATGTGAAATGCATGGAACATAGAAACAAGTTAGGGCCTCTTTTTTTTTTTTTTTAAGTAGAGGCAAGGCCTCACTATGTTGCCTGGCTGGTCCTGAACTCCTAGGCTCAAGTGATCCTCTCACCTTGATCTCCCAGTGTGTTGGGATTACAGTTATGAGCCACCACGCCTGGCTGAGTCAGGGGGCTCTTGAAATAGGCTGGGTAAGAGATGATAGGAAGGACCTGGAATTAAAATGAAAGGTTTGAACTGAATAAATATTTGAAATGTAATATTTGGAAAGGAAGTGATAGTGACATTGACTCAAGAACCAGAGAGGCTGGAAGACGGAGCAGACTCCATCTAGGACACGTTGCCTGGAAAAGCTGGGAGAGGCAGTGATTGGGAGGCAGGCCATGGGGACTGAGGAGGGGCGGTGCCAGAATGTTGGGAAGCGTGTCTGTCAGGAGAGTGTTCTTAAGGAGAACTGGACTGGGGGAGTTAAGAGGGGTGAGAGCTGAAGACTGGGACCTGGGAGTAGCCCACCGTTGAGAGAAAGGCAGGGGAGGAGCCAGGGAGCACCTGCCTCCTTTGGGATCTGCAAGTGCAGGTCCTTCTGGCTGAAAAGATAGAGCCACCTTAGAGACTGTTGCCCTCAGGACATCTTTTCTTTCCCTTGTCCAGTCTAGTAATGATATGGGAAGCAAAGCACAGATAGTGTACCAGCTGCCCAATAGAGGAAAGAGGAGAATTTACTTCAATTTCCCAAGACTGTATAGCCTGTCTTCTAGTTGCCAACGATGAGAGAGAGAGAAGCAAGCGGTCTTCCGAACGGTGCAGTAGACTCTCTATTAGACCCTCCAAGATTGACAAAGATTAGTTCATCTGAATCCTAGGGTAGGATAGTTTAGCTGTGAGTTTGCCTAAAATCCTGGTTCTTAAACTTCAGCAGGCATGAAGCCGGGTGCTGTGGCTCACACCTGTAAATCCCAGCTACTGAGGAGGCTGAGGTGGGAGGATTGCTTGAGCCCACGAGTTTAAGAGCAGCCTAGCACCATAGCAAACGGTCATCCCTAAAAATGAAAAGAAAAACATTAGCAGGCATGGCATGAGAATCACCTCGAAGGCTGCCAGAGGTTCTGATTCAGTAGCCCTAGGGGTAAGTCCAAGTGCTTGCATTTCTAACGAGCTCCTAAGAGCTGATGCTACTGGCCTCTGGGGACCACACTGTGAGACCCTGAAAGCCTAAAGGATCATGCAGTTTATCTAAATCTGTGTCACCATCTTATGTCTAAAAGCTACTGTTGGCCAGGTGCAGTGGCTCACACCTGTAATCCCAGCACTTTGGGAGGCCGAGGTGGGGAGACCACTTGAGGTCAGGAGTTTGAGACCAGCCTGACCAACATGGTGAAACCCCAACTTAACTAAAAATACAAAAAAAAAGCTACTGTCAGGGAACTCTGACCAGCATTTGCTCAAAGAAAGAACGCAGTACAATCTCAATTGAGTAAAAAGCCTGGAAGGAAATAACTCAAAATGTCAGCAGGAATTCTTTCTGAGGGATGAGATTGAAGGTTGTTTTGTTTTACTTTCTTGTAGCTTTCTGAAGTTTCCCTCATTTTTATAATGAGTATGCACTAATTCCTCTGATAACGGGGCGTGGGGGGGAGTAGAAGTCTATCAAAACAGAAAGCCAGAGCAAGGCCAGTGACCATTAACAGCCTCTTGATGCTTTGTAGGGAGATTTTGCAGCTGCTGCTGCCAACCTGCAAACCTGCCTGGCAGTTTTGGGCCGGGCACTGCCCACCTCCCGCCTGGACCTGGCCTGCAGCCTCTCCTGGAACGTGATCCGCTACAGCCTGCAGAAGCTCCGCCTGGTGCGCTGGCTGCTCAAGAAAGTTTTCCAGCGCCTGCGGGCCACACCAGCGACCGAGGCAGGCTTTGAGGACCAAGCTAAGACCAGCGCCCGGGATGCAGCCCTGGCCTATCACCGGCTGCACCAGCTGCACATCACAGGTGAGGGGGCAGCTGCTGCCTGGCTTGCTACAAGGCTTCTTGTGCTACCTCACCTCCTTAGCTTGATTTGCCAGTTCCGCACCCTGGTTTAAGCCCCTTTAATGCTGCTCTTCTAGAGTGGCTAGACCAACCTTCTGCCTTTTGCATAGCTGTAAGGATGGCTTGTTGCTTTAGCTGGTCAGTTCTCAGATCCACAGGTTTTCATGAAATCATCACTATACTCAGGATGTGTCCTATAAACAGTGGCACATTGTAGATAGGTTGTCAGTGTTTTTCTTTAGTGATACTTAAATTAAGGGTGAGACTTAAAATTGAAGACATCTTAGATTCAATGAAATATGATCATTTATTTCATTCCGTAAGCTCCTGCTGTAATAGAAAGGCAGAGAGATCAGCAAATGAATGACAGTTCAGTGTGAGTATGTTAGACTTAGCTGAAGGAACATGTTTTCGTTGGGAGGGGAGCAGGTAGCCATTGGGTAGGGTTTCAAGAAAGGCTTTCTGGGGAAGTAGCGTCTTGGCTTTTCATAGAAAGATGCATAGAGGTCACCAGCTCTGCAGAAGTTGAGCCTTCTGGGCAGAGGAATGTTCCCAAGGAGGAGCCCCACCTGGGGTGGCTCTTGAGAATAAGCCTTCAGTGGTCCTAAAGGGAGCCAGGGCACAAGGGCATTGCTCAGACCGTGATGGATCTGGATACCAGGCTGGGGATCTTGTAGTGTATCAGAAGGATTCAGTGAAGAGCGTTAGGAAACTAATGATATGATCAGATTTCTGCTTCTCAAGTTTAGAGAGTCAGGCCCGGCATGGTAGCTGGCTCACGCCTGTAGTCCCAACACTATGGGAGACCAGGCAGGAGGATCACTTGCACTCAGGAGTTGCAGTCCAGCCTTGACAATGTGGTGAAACCCCATTTCTACAAAAAATACAAAAATTAGCCAAGCGTGGTGGTGCATACCTGTAATCCCAGCTACAGTGAGCCCAGACTGCACCACAGCACTCCAAAAAAAAAAGTTTAGAAGATTCACTCTGATGGCAGATAAGGAGTGGATCCCAGGAGGAGTTAGGGAGGCCAAATAGAAGCTGATGCAGAATGAAGATGAGAGATGCTGAAAGGACCGATGAGAGGAAATTAGAAGGTGGATTGACTGGACTGACAGATGAGGAAAAGAGTCAGCTGAGATGGTTCCCTGGTTCTTCCTTGGGAGTTTGGGTGAATGGTGGTGCCACCAACAAAGGTAAGGAAACAGAAGGAAGAGCAACTTTCCAGGGAAAAGGTGATGAGTTCCCTTTGGACACCTGCCTGTGAGATGTGGAGGGGAGCTGGCCATGCAGGATCTGCAGCCCGAAGACCTATGGGTGAGAGTGAAAAGCAAGGGAGCTGATGAGAGTGGATGTGGTGAAAAGGAGACCCTCAGGGCCATTCAGAGGAACACCCACATGTAAAGATAGGCTGGGTGCAGTGGCTCATGCCTGTAATCCCAGCACTTTGGGAGGTCAAGGCAGGAGGTCGCTTGAGCCCAGGAATTTCCCACTAGCCTGGGAACACAGGGAGACTCATCTCTACAGAAAAAAAAAAAATTCAAAAAATTTGCTGGTCTTTGTGGCATGCACCTGTGGTCCCAGCTACTTGAGAGGCCAAGGTGGGAGGATCACTTGAGCCTGGGAGGTAGGTCAAGGCTGCAGTGAGCTGTGACCATGCCACTGCACATGCACACAGAAATGAACAGATAGAAGATGAGGAGTTAGGGGCAGAGGCTGCCTGAGAGGAGCGGTTGGAAAGGTCTGAGGAGACACTGAGAGGCTTAGTGTTGGAGGAGCAAGGGCAGAGGGTTGAGGAGGGCAGATTGTTGCTGGGACACCCAGTAAGATGAGGGCCAGGAATAATAGTAGGATGTGGTAACTGGAAGGTGTTGGATGCCCTGGTGGCTGCAGGGAGCTTCAGCCAAAAGTGGAACAGAGCCAGGCAAGTGATGCAGGAGTGACCAGGAAATGACACAGTGGGGCCAGTGTGCAGCTTTAATATGTGGGCTCATGGTAGAGTTTTAGCAGAAGATCCCTATCTGCAGATTTGCCCTGCTCTTACCTGGTCTGTTCTTCAGTGTGCCCTTGGGACAGAATAAGCCCATACTCATGTCTCTGATCAGGGTGTGTCCTCCTTGCTGCCAAGTTCTGGAGAATTCCAGCTGAGAAGCTTTACATCACTCATTCCCTTCATACTCTCTGACATTCGCTGTGTGAGACACTAAGGGGACAGCAGTAACTACAGTGTGGTTGCCACACTGCCCTCTCTCCTCCCTCCTTGTGAAGGTAAAAGCCCAGTGTCTCCTGCAGGAAGAACACCTGAGGCCAGTACGAATGGAGTGTGAGGCTGAGATCATCCTATGCTGATTAAAAGACAGGGAGGCAAGGCAGCCCAGGAGGAGGAACACAGAGCTGGATGAGCACGGGAAGCCTGGCTTTGCTACCGTCTGCACCTTGACATGGGTACTTCCTGTGGCCGCCCCTGAGGCAAGGAGACCCTGAGGGTCTCCTTTTCACCACATCCACTCATCAGCTCCCTTGCTTTTCACTCTCACCTGTAGGTCTTCTTTGGGCTGCAGATCCTCCATGTCCAGCTCCCCCTCCACATCTCACAGGCAAGTGTCCAAAGGGGAACTCATCACCTTTTCCTTGCCCTTGTAGCAAGGACCAAAGCAGGCGACAGTATGAAAGCCTCAGGAGAGCTGTGATGGGCCTTTGTGCCTGTGCAAGGATACTTTGTCCCCTGATTAGGGAATCAGCCCCAGATGAGCCACTGTGTACCTCTCGTAGGGGAGAGGGTAGTTTGCCTTCCTGGCCTCCCACCCACTAACCCAACATGTATTCAGCTGTCCTTGCTCAGTTTATGTCACTTCCCCCCTCAAAAGGGTGTGTGCTTGTATATTGTGAAGGTGGGTTCTTTTTTTGGGGGACAGAGTCTCTCTCTGTTTCCCAGGCCAGAGTGCAGTGGCGTGATCTCAGCTCACTGCAACCTCCACCGCCCAGGCTAAAGCGATTCTCCTGCCTCAGCCTTCCAAGTAGCTGGGAATTACAGGCATGCATCACCACGTCCAGCTAATTTTTTCTATTTTTAGTGGAGATGGGGTTTCATCGTGTTTGCCAGGCTGTTCTCGAACTCGTGGCCTCAAGTGATCCGCTGGCCTCGGCCTCCCATGGTGCTGGGATTACAGATGTGAGCTATTGTGCTCAGCCATATTGAGATTTCTAATGAAAATAAATTCAAATCATTTTGTCTAAAAAACAAATGTCATTACTTCTCTTGAATGTTTGGAGACACAGAATGTGGCTGTGCTGCTGACACTGTTTTGGGAAGTGTTGCACTGTGCGCCTCTGTGTCCCATACAACAACCTGTAATTGTGACAGCTCTGTGTGCAACAGAACTGGGTACCATGTTCCCAGCTACCCTGTGAGGTAGACAGGAACACACAGCCAGTACGTCACAGAGCCTGGCATCCTATCTTGTGATCTGGCCTGTCTGATCACAAAGCTTACCTCATTTCTCTCCTGGTTTCTCTCTTACTTTGATCACACTGGAGAGAGCAGGAAAAAGTTTGGTTTGGGAGATCCAGCAACAATAGTGTCTGTTTCCGCCCACCCTAGGGAAGCTTCCTGCAGGATCCGCCTGTTCAGATGTACACATGGCGTTATGTGCCGTAAACCTGGCTGAATGTGCAGAGGAGAAGATCCCACCAAGCATGCTGGTTGAGATCCACCTGACTGCTGCCATGGGGCTCAAGACCCGGTGTGGAGGCAAGCTGGGCTTCTTGGCCGTGAGTACCCTTCACTTCCCTTCTGTAAACCTCCCCCTGAGCACTTACCTAGCCAAGAGCTAAGATGCAAAAGCAGGTATGGGTCACCTTCCCCCTCAGGTGCTGCCCACCTAGAGGGGTAGGCATTCATTCAGTTGCTCATTTCACCAGTACTCCCAGCAACCAATAAAAAGACCAAAATTCCTCCCCTTGTGGCCTTAACAACCATAAGCCTCGTAGGCAGGACATTTTGGTGCCCTGAGGTAATATGAAGATTGGTTAGATACAGATAGCAGAGCTACACCACTTGGGGATTAATATGCAACTTTCTGCTCTTCAGGTGGTCATACAAATTCTTAAAATCTCTTGGTTATGTCTCCTGTTCTTTTATTTACCCAAAAGGTATTTATTGGGCATCTCGTGTTGATCACAGCACTGTGAATCCAGAAATAAAAGCTAGTGCCTTTGCCAAGCTACAGAGTTAAAGAAAAGAATAAAAATAAAGAAGACCTGTGCCTATCTACAAAAAACTTAGGTCAGACCCAGGGGCAGGGATTGTGGTTATCAAGCACCCCCCATATGCCTGGCTAGGAGCCAGCCTTGGGAACTCTCAAATGGGTAATTCCCTGGTCCTTGTTATCAGCTAGTTCACAACATGCTGACCTCAGGCTTTCTCTTACTCTAGCAGAAACAGGCACGTTTTACTCTGTGCCCCACTGTGGGTAGACAGCTGAATACATCAAGTATGCTCAAAAACGGCGTTGTCACATCTCTGTTTCTGTATCTCAGTAATGGCAGAGGCGAGCTGAGAATGAATCAGAACGTACCCTGTGGTGACAGTGACATGTTCCTGAGGTGCATCACAGTAGTCTAGGTGACAAAGGGCACAGGGAAGTCCAGTGTACTTTCTATGTCTTACCTCTGTTTCTGGTGACCACAGATAAGAGATTCATCCCTTGATTCACTCATTCAGCAAACACGACTGAGCACCCTCTCTAAGCAGGACATTAGCCTTGTTCTCAGGGAGCATGCAATCTGGCAAGGAATCTAGACAGCCACCCTTCTAGACTTTGACATTGATCTTCTCATGAGGAGGACTGGGCTCCAGGTGGGGAAAGAACCCCATCCTTACCTGTGGCTAGACGACCTGGTAGTCCACAGATACTGAAGACACATCATTTTTCCTATTCATTTCAACCTTCCCTCAACAAATCTTCCTGGGACCAGGTCTTCAGGACAGTGTGAGCTAGGGTGAGCTCCTGAGCTGGTCTTGGGGGAAGTCAGGGAGGGCTTTCTGGGAAAGGTGAATCTAGGCTGAGAGCACGAGGCATTGATGAGGTCTCTTCCCTGTTCGGTGTATTGAAGTGCTCTGGGCTGATGTCATTACATTTGTAACTTCCATGCTCCCCAACGATGTTTAAAAGACATTCATTTTATCAAAACATAACAGACGTGCAGAAGAATGCACACATTTTAACTTACAGCTTGAAGTAAAGTCACCCATGTAACACCCACCCACATCAAGAAGTAGGACACTCCCAGCACTCCCAGAAGCCTTCTTCAGGCCCTTCCCACTCTTCCTGCTCTTCCTGCCCCCAACAAAGGTAACCACTTTTCTGAATTCTGTCACTGTAGTTTAATCTGCCTGTTGTTTCTGTTTTCAGTAAACTTGTCAAAGTACACACTTAGAAGTCTGGCCGTGTGCAGTGGCTCACACCTGTAATCCCAGCACTTTGGGAGGCCGAGGTGGGCGGATCACCAAAAGTCAGGAGTTTGAAACCAGCCTGACCAATATGGTGAAACCATTTCTCTACTAAAAATACAAAAATTAGGCCAGGCATGGTGGCACGCACCTATAATCCCAGCTACTCAGGAGGCTGAGGCAGGAGAATTGCTTGAACCCAGGAGGTGGGGGTTGAGTGAGCCAAACTTGGGCCACTGTGCTCCAGCCTGGGTGGCAGAGTGAGACTCCATCTCCAAATAAATAAATACATAAATACAAAATATAAAAATTAGCCGGGCATGGTCGTGCACACCTATAATCCCAGCTGCTTTGGAATTTGAGGCACGGGGAATCACTTGAACTCAGTAAACACAGGTTGCGGTAAGGCAAGATTACACCACCACACCCCAGCTTGGGTGACGGAGTGAATGAGACTCCATCTCAAAAAAAAAAAGGTTGCGGTAAGGCAAGATTACACCACCACACTCCAGCCTGGGTGACGGAGTGAATGAGACTCCATCTCAAAAAAAAAAAAAGTACAATATGCATGTCAAAAACTATACAAATCATAAATACACAGTTTAGTGACTTCACAGGGTACACACATCCATATAGCCAGCAGACAGCTCAAAGCACAGAGCCAAGATGTCGGAAGCCTTTCTTGGGCCCTTTGCTATCACTAACCTGCAACTTCCCCCAAGCCTTCCAGCCTTCCATGGGTAACCACCATCCCAGTCACCTCAGATGTTTTGCCTCTGTTTAAACTTTATATTAATATAAGGTGAGTCTTGCAGTATGTACTGTTTTGTGTCTGATTTTTTTTTTTTTGGAGACAGAGTCTCATTCTGTTGCCAGGCCTGAGTGTAGCGGCATGATGATCTTGGCTCACTGCAACCTCCGACTCCCTCGTTCAAGCAGTTTTCCTGCCTCAGCCTCCTGAGTAGCTGGGATTACAGGCATGCGCCACCACGCCAGCTAATTTTTGTATTTTTAGTAGAGACGGGGTTTCGGCCCAGATGGTCTCAGTCTCCTGACCTGGTGATCGGCCCGCCTCGGCCTCCCAAAGTGCTGGGATTACAGGCATGAGCCACCGCGCCCGGCCTTGTGTCTGACTTCTTTTGTGCAATGTGTGAGAATCATTTATGTTGTCATGTAGAATTACAGGTTGTTCGTTCTCATACTTTATAGTGTTCCATTGTATGACTAGATTATTGCAGATGAACTTGTTCGTTGCTTTCTGGTTTTGGTTATTATGAAGAGTGCTGCTGTGAACCTCCTTGTACACACATCTTTCAGTAAACATGTGACTGCATTTTTAGGAATGGCATTGCTGGGTCAGAAGTTGTGCGTGTTTCCAAATTGTTTGCTATTCTTCACTCCATCAGCAGTGGGCAAAAGAGTTCCAGTTCTACATCCTTACCAAACACATAAAATGTCAATTTTTTTAAGCCCTTCTAGTGTATCTCATTGTAGTTTTCATTTGGACTTCCCAGGTGATTAATGACGTTGAGCACCTCTTCTTACATTTATTGGCAGTTTGGATAGTCTCTTTTGTGAAACTCAATTCAAATCTTACCTCTTTTTTATTTGGGGTGTCTGTCGTCTCATTGGATATATGCTTTTCAGATCCCTTCTCCCACTCTGTGGCTTGCTTCTTCTCTTAATGGTGTCTAGTGATAGCACAAGCTCTTAATTTCAGTGAAATCCAGATTATTACTCTTTTCCTTTACATCCTGTTCAGTAAATCTTTGTCCCGCCTCAAAGTCATGAAGATACTCTCCTTTGTTGTCCACTAGAAGCTTTATTTTTTACTCTTTATACATAGGTACCTAATCCACCTGGAATTCATTTTTATATGAGTTGGAGGCAGGAGTACAAGATCTGTTTTTTTTCCATAAGGATATCGACCTGACCCAGAGCCTGTTATTTTAAAAACTGTCCTTCCCCTGCTGCACCAAGTGGCACCTTTTTTTCATAAATCAAGTGTCCGTGTACGGTAGGTCTGCTTCCCGATCTGCTAGTGCGTTCCACTGTTCCCCCCACCACCCAACCGTAACGGCCGTTATGTCTTGATGTCTGGAAGTGTTGGTCTTCCAGATTTAGTGACTGTTTTTTGCTCCTTTACCTTCCCACATTAATTTTAGGCTCATCTTTCATCATCCCAGAAGCCCAATTTTCCTTATCACTAAGATGCAACTGCCCTCTGAAAGGGACTCAGCCTATTTGAGGCAGGCATGTGTGTGGCAGCTGAGGATCAGATCACTGGTTTCCTTAGAGTCATCTCTGCCCATGAGCCCCCAGAACACATTTGGTATGCCTGACAAGCAGTGAGCAGTGCTGTATTTCCTCAAATTTTTTCATGCATATACTAACATGCATATAATTTATTGTGATTATACCATAAACCCTGACTTTTTTTTTTTGCCACTGACTTTTTTCAGCCTAATGATGAATCTTGGGTGTGTCTTTGTAGCCTCTTCATTCTGCAGAGGTACTTGGTGCTGCTGCTGGACATTTGGGTTATTTCCAGCATTTGCTGTTGTAAATAGCGCTATAGGGAATATTTTGGCCATTGTCTTTACACACCTCTGTAAGAGCTTCCTCAGACTAAATCTCTAGAGATGGTGATGCTGTGTCAAAGGATATAAATATTTGAAACTTAATAGTATTACCAAATTTGCATATTCAGTAAGATGGAAAAGGAGAACTGTCATCTCTAAAGCAGCTGCTCTTCTCTGTTTACTTCTCTTGAGAGAGAATAAAGAGACTCAGACAGTACTTTCTTATAAAGGAAGAAGCTTTGAATTTGGTGAGATATATTTAGCTAGCAAATGAGCCAGGTGTTGGGGGCAAGTGGAGGGCTGGCCTCGGTGAATAAGGTTTAGACTAGAGGTTCCCAAACTTGCTCAACTCATTATGTCTTTGCAGATTTTTCATGGTGTCCCTTAGCTAAAAGAAATACCTAACAGTTCTGTTTTTTGTTTGTTTGTTTGTTTGTTGAGACAGGGTCTTGCTCTGTTGCCCAGGCTGGAGTGCAGTGGTGCAATCATGGCTCACTGCAGCCTCAACCCCCCTGGGCTCAGGTGATCCTTCCCCCGTAGCTTCCCAAGTAGCTGGAACTGCAGGTATACACCACCACACTGAGCTAATTTTTTTGTATTTTTTGTAGAGTCAGGGTTTCGCTATGTTGCTCAGGCTGGTCTTGAACTCCTGGGATTATAGGCATGCACTACTGCACCTGGCCTCTGTTAAGCAGTTAAGTTTGAACATCCTAATAGGTATCTAAATTGAAGTTGAAAGAAGAAATAATATTTTTTGCTAGGAGTCGTAGCACATACCTGTAGTCCCAGCTCCTCAGGAGACTGAGGCAGGAGGATCTCTTGAAGCCACGCGTTTGAGGCTGCAGTTAGCTATGGTTATACCTGTGAATAGAGCCACTCCACTCCAGCTTGGGCAACATAGTGAGACTATGTCTCTATAAACAAACAAACAAAAAAAGGCTCACACCTGTAATCCCAGCACTGTGGGAAGCCATGGTGGGTAGATCACCTGATGCCAGGCGTTCAAGACCAGCCCGGCCAACATGGTGAAACCCTGTCTCTACTAAAAATACAAAACTTAGCCAAGTGACACGAACCTGTAATCCCAGCTACTTGGGAGGCTGAGACAGAATTGCTTGAACCCAGGAGGCAGAGGTTGCAGTGAGCTGAGATCGTGCCACTGCATTCCAGCCTGGGTAACAGAGCGAGACTCCATCTCAGGAAAAAAAAAAGAGAGGAATATATTTTGGATTCTTTTTTTTTTTTTTTGAGACGGAGTCTTGCTCTGTCGCCAGGCTGGAGTGTAGTGGTGCAATCTTGACTCACTGCAACCTCCACCTCCTGGTTCAAGCGATTCCCCTGCCTCGGCCTCCCAAGTAGCTGGGACTACAGACACGCACCACCATTCCCGGCTAATTTTTTATATTTTAGTAGAGACGGGGTTTCACCATGTTGGCCAGGATGGTCTTGATCTTCAGACCTCGTGATCCACCCACCTTGGCCTCCCAAAGTGCTGGGATTATAGGTGTGAGCCACCACGCCCGGCCAATATTTTGGATTCTTAGTAACCTCTTAGAAATCATGATTATTAAGAATCCAAAATATATATATACATATATATTTTGTTTGTTTGAGACAGAGTCTCGCTCTGTCACCCAGGCTGGAGTGCAATGGCGCTATCTCAGCTTACCACAATTTCCGCCTTCCAGGTTCAAGCCATTCTCCTTCCTCAGCCTCCTGAGTAGCTGGGATTACAGGCGTATGCCACCACGCCCAGCTAATTTTTTAGAGACAGGGTTTCACCATGTTGGTCAGACTGGTCTCAAACTCTTGACCTCATGATCTGCCTGCCTCTGCCTCCCAAAGTTCTGAGATTACAGGGGTGAGCCACTGGGCCCGGCCCGGCCTTTTTTTTTTGTTTTTTTTTTTTTTGTTTTTTTTAATAGAGACACAGTCTCACTCTGTTACCCAGGCTAGAGTGTAATGGCTATTCACAAGCATGGTCTCACGATGTTTCTTACCAATACATGCACCTGTCAAGCACTGCACACCTTTTCAAGCTTTGGGAGCAGACTAGCCACCACCACTCTCTCTTTTCCACATTGATTTTCACACAGTACTATGATAGATATGACATCATCCAAAGGAAGGTAGTGTGATTTCAATGCTCAGGCTGTAGCCTCTCCCCATCTAGTCACTTACAGTGCCCAGCTGATGTTGAATGTCACTGTTTTCCTCCAAAGTTTAAAATAGCTTATAGTTGCCTGATCACTTGCTGTGGGACCTCAGACTGCCTTGGCACCTGATTTGAGAGCCATGGGGTTACACTGATGTTAGGGGACACAACCTGGAGTTGGGACTGGCCCAGGGGTACTGAGTGGCTCTCAGGATCTAGGCAGTTGTGGGGTTCTTGCCACAGCCTCTTTCACATCAGGCAATTAGCAGATGAGTTACAGGGGAGAGGCTTCTAGGCCCCAGTTGGGGAGAATCCTGGTGTCTATAAAATTTAGGAAAATTTAAAAAAAAAAATTTTTTTTAAGGCCAGCCATGGTGGCTTGTGGCTGTAATGCCAGCACTTCGGGAGGCTGAGGTGGGAGGATCACTTGATCTCAGGAGTTTAAGACCAGCCTGGGCAACGTGGTGAAACCCCATCTCTACCAAAAATACAAAAATTAGCCTGCATGGTGTGTGCCCAGCTAACTTTTGTACGGTCCAAGCTACTCAGGAGACTGAGGTGGGAGGATTGCTTGAACCCAGGAAGTCAAGAGTGCAGTGAGCCTTGATTGTGCCACTGTACTGTAGCCTGGATGACAGAGCAAGACCCTGTCTCAAAAAAGAAAAAAGAAAAAAAAATTTAAGGAAAATTATTATAGGACTAAAATGCCAAGAAAATTAAAAGCCGTTTTCTCAATTTCCCTTATAGAAGCCATACTTTAGATGACTGTATCCCAGGAGATATATATATATAAATATATATGTATTATATTTTTTGAGATGGAGTTTCACTTTGTTGGCCAGGTTGGAGTGCAGTGGTACGATCTCAGCTCATTTGCAACCTCCACCTCCCAGGTTCAAGTGATTCTCTTACCTCAGCCTCCCAAGCAGCTGGGATTACAGGCACCCACCACTGTGCCCAGCTAATTTTTGTATAGTTAGTAGAGACAGGGTTTCGTCATGTTGGCCAGACTGGTCTAGAAGTCCTGACCTCAGATGATCCACCCGCCTCAGCCTCCCAAAGTTCTGGGATTACAGGTGTGAGCCACCCAACTGGCTTTTTTTTTTTTTTTTTTTTTTTGAGATGGAGTCTTACTCTCATCCTGGAGTACAATGGTGCAATCTCGGCTCACCACAACTTCTGCCTCCTGGGTTCAAGCTTGAGCCCAGGAATTTGAGACTAGCCTGGGCAACATAGCAAAAACCCGTTTGTACAAAAAATATGAAAAAATTAGCCAGGCATGGTGGCATGTGCCCTGTAGTTCCAGCTACTTAGGAGGCTGAGGTGGGAGGATCATCTGATCCCAGAGGTTGAGGCTGCAGTGAGCCATGATGGCCCACTGCACTCCAGCCCAGGTGACAAAGTGAGACCCTGTCACAAAAGAATTAAGCTTAAAATACATTTTAGCTTCGTGATTTCCACATTGGCCCTTTCTGGTTCCTCTTGCCATATGACCTAGACCAGGCTTTGTTTCTGCTTCTGTTTGTGACATTTGGGCCCTTCTGAGGGACTAGTTGGTCCTCAGTTTCTCCTGGAGCAGCCACCAGGCTCCCTTGCTGATTGGACATGTGGAGTAGGCTGTTCTTGGAAAGAGAGTTGGAGCCAACCATTTGAATGTTCTGGGACCTCAGAAGCACTGGAATCACACCACCCCCTCCAGCCTCCATCCCTGCGCAGCTCCTCAGCTACTGTTCTCCCACCACTGCAGTTACCAGCTCAGATTCAGTGAGTGTTTTGCGGAAGGTTGGCAGAGGGTCACAAGGTTCCTCTACATTTGTTCTCCAATATACAGTATCAACACTGGTTAGCAAAGAGGAGAAAGGACTATTAGTGCCGCTGGTCCCATGATTAGAAATGGAAGTGAAATGCCCCACCTCATGCCATAAGCTGCCATGAGATTGTATGTCTATAGAACAGGTTATTTTCTCTCAGATTCAGGCAATATCTCCAGGTTCTCCCTTGAAGAGAGAACTGTCTGTGTCCTTGAATGGCACTCTGACAGTGCTATTTCTGACCCTGGCATTCAAGTCTTCTGAAGCTGTTACATTCGCTGATAGCTACTTAGTGCCCAGTAAAGGTCAGAACCATCAGACTGAACCAGACCATGAAACAGCTCCCCTCCTGTGGGGGCGAGAGCTGGGGTGTGGAAGCTGATGTCTGCGGGCCTTGGCCTGGCAGCCCCGCCCCTGGGCTCCCTGGACTTTCTATCTTATGCTTCTCCCTCCCTCCTGTCTTCCTCTCCTCAGCTCCTCACTCACCCTGGCCTGTTTCAGGGAGTGGTTATGGGTTGGAAGTTGTGAGTGTTTCTGTGAAGATATCCTCACTCAAAAAATAACAGAACTGAAAACGTGATAGATAGTATTGTCCCTGCAGTTCTTGTCACTGCGGTCCTGGAATGATGTTATCCCTGCAAGTGGAGGAGTGGCCCAGAGGCCGGCAGGCCCTGGCTCTTTGAATTGTCCCACAAAGAGGCTTTCCAAGATCCCCCCTGTTCTTTCTCTCAGGCTAGTGTTCACATCAGAGGCTCATGCAGGGGTGCTGTGGGGTTTCTGTAGAGGGCTGCAAAGCTGGCCCTGCGGGGAGAGTCTCTCACCCACCCGCACACAGATACTTGCCTGCATGGGGCCTGGGCTGGCCTCCCAGCTGCCCCTTCACTCCAGTGCCATCCAATGTCATCCTGATCGCTCGCCGTGTGCCAAGCACTCTTCTAAACTTTACACCACAAAGTAAAAGTAAAAGAAATATTAGTGAAAGCAGAATAGTTTTGCCTAAAATAGTCTAAAAGGTATGTAATTAAAACAACATGGTGAAAAGTTCTGGAAGAGAAGGGGCTGCCTGGCTTGGCACTCACAGGCCAAGGGTGAAATACAGCAGCCAGGGGGCCTCTGAGCCCCCTCCTTGGGAAACTCCCCTCCCAGTTTACCCTGCAGGTTGAATGGCAGTAGGATCAGGCAGCCCCAGCAGGACAGGATCCAGCAGGGCCTCACACATGCCTCATGGCTGCTCCCTGCCCTCCTGCTGGGATTTCGACCCAGTCACCAAGTCCAACACACTCCACTAGTGGGCTTGCCCTAGTTTCCATGGTGGGGTTTACTTCCAGGTATCTGTGAGAGTCCTAGCCCTGCACTGATCTTTCCCAGTCTTCCCGCAAGCCCATCTCCACCATGGTGCTTTCTGATGGCCCCACAGTGGCTGCAACCAGCATTCTGCCACCTTGGTGTTACCCCTGGTCCTTGTCCTTCCACAGAGCTACTTCCTCAGCCGAGCCCAGAGCCTGTGCGGCCCCGAGCCCCGTGCTGTTCCTGACTCCCCTGCGTTGGCTCTGCCACCCGCTGGGCCAGAAGTTTTTCATGGAGCGGAGCTGGTCTGTGAAGTCAGCTGCCAAGGAGAGTCTGTACTGTGCCCAGAGGAACCCAGGTGAGAACAGCTCGGAGCCGTTCAGAATTGGAGAAAGCCATGCCAACCGTACTACAGAGCTACTGTGCAGCAGACATGTGGTGACACGGGTTGTCTCTCAGTCTTGTTGAGTCCGTTTGTTTGTTTGAACTGAAGCTCAGGGAGGTCACGTAACTTGCCTAAGGTCACAAGCCTGATCAGAAATTGTCAGTGGCTAAGCTGGGTGTGCAGCTCTGCTCTCTCTGACATTCAGAGCCCATGGTCCTTACATCACACAGTGATACACTGTGATTAAGCACCATGTGCACTCTTAGCCCTTGTTTTGGGGCTTTGGAGACACAAAGGATGTGTGAGCCTTGCTCTCCCTGGCCTCCAGGTCTCTCCCATTGGGAGAGCAGACAGACATACATGGAGAGTTTGGGAACAATAGGTGGCAGGCGGTCATCAACTGCTGAGAGTGGTGACAGGGATGAGGCTCCAGGCATTGGAAGGAGGTGCTGGCTTTCTGTCCCTGGCATTTGATAGTGATTGGAGTTGACTTGCCTGGCCTTGGAGCAGTAGAGGCTGGTCAGGATTGCCTTAGACCTTGAGTGCTCAGTGGCTCTCAGCTTTCTGCTGTACTTTTCTTCCCCTCAGAATTGGGAGTCTGTGGAGAGAGTGAGGTTCTGCAGGTTCAGGGGTATGTGTCAAGCATCGTGGGGGTTCGCTATCCTTTTCTTTTTTTTTTTTGAGATGGAGTCTTACTCTGTTGCCCAGGCTGGAATGCAATAGCATGATCTCAGCTCACTGCAACCTCTGCCACCTGGGTTCAAGCGATTCTCCTCCTGCCTTAGCCTCCCGAGTAGCTGGGATTACAGGCATGCACCACCACGACCAGCTAATTTTTGTATTTTTAGTGGAGATGGGGTTTCACCATATTGGCCAGGCTGGTCTTGAACTCCTGACCTCATGATCCACACACCGTGGCCTCCCAAAGTGCTAGGATTACAGGCATGAGCCACTGTGCCCAGCCTTCTTTTCTTTTTTAAATAATAACTTTATTGCTCAACATGAGGAATTATGTGCCACACCAAAATATAAAGGATGAAAGCAAAAGCAATCCTCAATCTTTCTACCCCACCCCCTGCTGGCTAGCCATGGACTTCCCAGTGGCTTTGTCATTTCTGGCAGTCTCTGCCTCCAGGTCTTGTTACCTGGAATACGTCATAAGTGTCCCTCCTTCTCCTGGTCATTAGATCAAGGCCCACATATCTGCCACATATGTATCCCACGTACCTCGCCACATGCAAGGAGAGAGAAGGGGCTAGTGATTTCAGGCCTGCCAGTAAATAAACTTGCTGGTAACTGTCAGCCGTCCAAGCATTGCAAGGCCCTGTGTCTGAGCAGTTCAGACAGGTCACTGCTGATGGCATGTTCCGTGATGAGGCTTTGGCAAAACAGGAGCATGTTCTTTGTTGTCATGAGCATGGGAGCAGCCACCACCTTTTTCTCCTTGCCTGGTGGTTCTCCTGACCCACATGGAGAAGAGACATCCTCTGAGACATTCCATTTTCTGTTTTGTGATCCAACTCCACCTGATAGCTCCCAACCTTGGGAGTATTGAGCACTGTGCCAGGAGGCACAGCACCCTCCCCCATGCCCCCTCCCCCACCGGAGCTCATACAGAACTAACCTGGGCTCTTCAGCCTGAGAGTGAACACTCTCCCCCAGCCTCCAACTGTTCAGCACAGTCATTCTGAGCTTTGGTTAAGAAGGGGGATCTCATCCCCATTCACAGGGCATGGCTGTGTTTTGAGTTTCTCTCCATAAAGACAAAGTGGATTTATAAATGAGCCCCATTTAACCCTCCTTTCCTGTCTCTTTTCCAGCCGATCCCATTGCCCAGGTCCACCAGGCCTTTTGCAAGAACCTGCTGGAGCGAGCTATAGAGTCCTTGGTGAAACCTCAGGCCAAGAAGAAGGCTGGAGACCAGGAAGAGGAAAGCTGGTAAGGTCCCCAGACCAGTCCCCCTGCCTCAGGGCTTGTGCAGCCAGGCAATTCCAGGACCACCTGAAGGCCTGCACTCCTAGAGGGAAACAGCCCTGGCATCGGGTTGGCAGGGCAATCAAATGGTTCCTTTGTATTTAACTCTCAAAAATGAGAGCCCTGCATGAACTCTCACCTGGCCTTTCCTCCTAGACCAAGTGCGTCCATGTTTATGTATCCCTTTACCAAGCAAAGTCAGTACTTGGACCAAATCAGAAATTTCATTTTCTCGCTTTGCTGTTTGGGGTAGGGAGCAGTGACCTGTTGAAAGGGGATGGGAATGTGACAAGTTCAGCAGAAGGGAGACACATCTGGCCTGGACATCTTGGGGACCCAGCCCCTCATGGAATGTGCCAGGCAATTTTTGTCTCTGACGTAGTTACTGAGCACAGTCCTTCTTTCACAGAGTAAGACCTGAGGGGCAGATGGGTGCCAAAGTCACTTTTGTTTTTTGTTATTTTTTGGGTTTTTTGGGGGTGGGGGGTGCAGGGTTTGAGATAGTGTCTCACTCTGTCGCCCAGGCCAGAGTGTAGTGGCACGATCTCAGCTCACTGCAACCTCCACCTCTTGGGTTCAAGTGATTCTCCTGCCTCAGCCTCCCAAGTAGCTGGGATTGCAGGCACACGCCAACACGCCTGGCTAATTTTTGTATTTCTTGGTAGAGGCGGAATTTCACCATTGGTCAAGCTGGTCTCGAACTCCTGACCTCAAGTGATCCACCTGTCTCGGCCTCCCAGAGCGCTGGGATTTCAGGCTGACCCCAAAGTCACTTTCATACAAGGCCCGGATCCTGATTGGGGTGCACTGAGGAGAGGGAAGGGGCAGTCCTGCTTGGGAGATAAGAAAACTTCTGGGAGGAGATGACACCGGACTTGGGGCTTGACGGGAGGAGTGAGGGAAGGCTGTGGGGGATGTTAGGGAAAGGCCTCCAGTAGAGGGAAGAGTGTCACGACAGTCCAGAGACACGGAAGAAGGATGCCTGGGGAGTACAAAGGGTGCACATAGACAGCGCTTGCGTGTGCCTGGGATAACGGGGAAGGGACCGAAATGGCCATTGGGTCTTAGAGCTGGAGAGCTGAACAGCCAGGCCACGAGGTGGGCCTTGTGTATGTTTTGATGTACATGGGACCCTTTCTTTTCTTCCTAGTGAATTCTCCAGTGCTCTAGAGTACCTGAAATTACTTCACTCTTTTGTGGACTCTGTGGGGATTGTGAGCCCCCCACTCTCCAGCAGCTCCGTGCTCAAATCTGCCCTGGGTAAGCATCTGTTCGTGGCCTACAGTCTCGGGGTGCTTAGTTCAGGTCTTCACAGTGCTTTTGCCCCAGGGGTCCAGGGTGTTCGGAGCGTAGATGCCAGCCTCTTCTCTGGATCCCAGGTTCATACCTATGAACCTCATGTGGCCCCAAGTCACAGTCACCCCCCCTCCCAAACAGCACTCAGAGGCAGGAAACAGTGGTTTTCAGAGAAGTAGGGCAATGAGTGATTGAATGTCTTCCTCAAGTGCTGGCTGTGTGGCCCAGGAGACAATCCTTCTTAATGCCCAGAAGAACAAGCAAAGAGTGGCCCAGGCACCAGGGCAGGCGGGGGGTCACCTTTCAGATGCACAGTGACTCCCAAGGCAGCTCTTGGGCCTAACGCTCTTTGCAGAAGAGACTTTTCATCTGGGCGTCTCTGCTACCCTCAGCCCCTCATCGCCTCAGGGTCACAGCGTAGCCTGCTAAGTTGACACCAAGACATTTCTTTGCTTCTGTCCCTAAACTGCCACCAGGATGATAGCACATCAGCTGCCAACTCTTGGGCTTCTGGGGCCACTGGGGAAGTTGGGGATACCAAGCTACCTCTGGTCGCTCTCCCTAGAGAGGGAGGGATCCCAGAAAATCAGCCACCCCATCATCCCTAACCTGTGGCCTCTCTGTGTTTTCAAGTTGAGGGAAGCATGACCATCCCCGCTGGTTTTGTGGGATCACTACTGTCATTGTTTTGCAGCTGAGAAAACTAAGGCTGTGAGAGGAGAAGACTTAAAATATTCTAACAGGAGCCTGTTCCAGAGTCTTTGAAGATATTCTTTATGGCCATTGAAAGCTTAGGGTATATCCATCTTTTTACTTAAAAACAACACTGCGGTGAACATCTGTGTTAAACTTTTTTCTCTAAGCCAATTTCATTATGATAGACTGCCAAAAATGGGATTACTAGCTTAACGGGAGTGAACGTTTTTTTTTTTCTTTTTTTTTTTTTTGAGATGGAGTCTTGTCTCTGTTGCCCAGGCTGGAGTGCAATGGCGCGATCTCGGCTTAGTGCAACCTCCACCTCCCAGGGGTTCAAGTGATTCTCCTCCCCTGCCTCAGCCTTCCGAGTAGCTGGGATTACATGTGCCCACCACCACACCTGGCTAATTTTTTCATATATTTTTAGTAGAGACAGGGTTTCATCATGTTGGCCAGTCTGGTCTCGAACTCCTGACCTCAGGTGATCCGCCCGTCTTGGCCCCGCAAAGTGCTGGGATTGTAGGTATGAGCCACCACGGTCAACCAGGAGTGAACATTTTTAAGGCTCTTGATACATATTGCCAAATACTTTCAAAGATCTGTTCACACCAGAATCCTGGGCATGGGAGCCCAGAGGCTGCTGGCCTATTGCCAGCAGGCAAAGATGTTATGCACCTCCTAGGTAGGAAGTGTAGCAGCCTCTGAGCACTACAGGTCTCATTTCTGTGGGTGCTGGAGTACATTTGGTGCTGTTCCCCCTCTAGGTCCAGACATCATCTGTCGGTGGTGGACGTCTGCAATCACTGTGGCCATCAGCTGGCTCCAGGGAGATGATGCAGCTGTGCGCTCTTATTTTACCAAAGTAGAACGCGTCCCCAAGGCCCTGGAAGCGACAGAGTGCGTAAGCCTCCTTGGCCACTTGCTTCTCTCTAGGGGAATCTTAACTGAGTTAGCGGGAGCAAGCTGGACTGGGTGAGCATGTTGGCGTTAAGGGTCAGGACTGCATGACAGGTGGGGAGCTAGAAAAGTCAGGGATGAAGGCACCAGGAGAACTCAAGTTGGGCCTGCAGGTCCTATGTGCAAGTGTCCTGCTCTGCACAACACGACAGTTGTCCCAGCAGCTGTCAGCACTGCCTCCTCCCTGCAGCCTTCATGGCACCACAGGCTAAAAGGAAGAGACAGAGCAGTGTGACTCCTAGCATCTTTAGAAGCTTCGTGGTGGAGGCAGGCAGGGTGCTGGTGGTTCACAGTCAGTGCAGAGAGGCCACAGTTGCCCCCAAAACTCACGTGTACCGGAGCATCCTGCCCCTGTGTGCCAGCATTTTACCCACTTTCCTTCCAGCCACCTCCAGCCCCACCATCAACCCTAGCAACCTTGTCCTGTAACTAAAATAGCCTTTAGCACATGGCATAACCAGAGAGCTTCTGACATTCCTCTTTGGAGATTTATGTCTGTGTCTTGGGGACATTCGGCACGTGGTGATGGGCAGCCCTGCCTGCTGACTCCCTGGCTGTTTCTAATTGGATCTGAGTGTTCTAAGAGAAACTGTAAAATGCTCCAAGACGAAAGGCCCCACGAGGTCCTATCCTTAGAGCCAAGTCTGTAACATTTCCTGTCAAGCAGACTCTTAACCAGGAGCCCAGGAAGGAGCTGAGAAGAGTGAGTATACACAGGCTTGAAGCCCTGTGCTCCCTGAAGTAGATATGACACCCTAATTCATTGAAATAGCCTCATTTTTAAGCCCTCTGACTAGTAAGCACCTACCCTGCCCCAGCCCTGTGTAGCATTCCACCTGTATGTATGTGTCTCCCAGTCAGTGTGCCTGAGGACATTGAGGCTCAGCAGGTAGGTTGTCCCAAAGTCATCTCACTCCTGAGCAGCAGAGCTGCCATGGACGGCCAAGACACCCCTGCAGGCACTGCTGCCTGCTGGATTCACTTATCCCTGGGTCCCTCTGCTCTTCAGGGACTAGGATGCTGTGAAAACTCCCCCAACCCTAGCCTCCCCTTTCATTCCCCAGTCTGCTCTACAGAAAGAAGCTAACTAAGTTTCTCCACAGAGTTTAACACCACATATTTGGGGGGAGTGGTCCCTTAAAGAACGGGTACAACACCTTATTGTGGCCACTTTATAGGTAAGGAAACTGAGGCACACATGTTGGAATGCCTATCTTAGATGGCTTCTTAGCAGCAGAAGTAGTGGTGAAGCCTGTGTCTGACTTCTTCCAGCACTGAGTGAAGGTGTTACAGGGTTGGAAGCCCTACCTCAGGGCTGGCATTTTAGATCTGGAGCTGGTGGCCTGGAGCCATCATGGTAGCACTGCAGTGACAGACCCACATGTCATGTCAGTGTGGGGTGTGGTGGTCACTGGCTTTGGCTCCTCTACCTGTCACACAGGTGACACATAGTGACCTGCCTCTCGCCTCCCTCGTCACTGCTGCAGGAGCCCCCTGGTGAAGGCCGTCTTCCATGCCTGCAGAGCCATGCATGCCTCACTCTCTGGGAAAGCAGATGGGCAGCAGAGTTCCTTCTGCCATTGCGAGAGGGCCAGCGGCCACCTGTGGAGCAGCCTCAACGTCAGCGGGGCCACCTCTGACCCTGCCCTCAACCACGTAAGTGGGGGCTGAGCTGGCCCCTGGGGAAGGTGCTCTGCCCTGGTTCATGAGAACACTCCCACCCACTTAGTGCTGACCTCGCAGGTGGGGTTGTCCAAGAGACAGATAAACCAAGACAGCAGCCCCCTTTCAAAAAAAGGTGGACTCCCTTGTCAGTCTCTGAGGCAGGCATGTTTCTACCTGCACCTTTCTTAGGCTCCCAGAGTCCCAGGTCCTGCTGGCCCATACCCTCTGTAAGCCCAGGTGCACCCCGGCTGGCCAGGGCTTCACCCTGCATTTGTTCAGCGGCTTGCATGACTTTCCAGGCCTCTGTGGGCAGCCTCGGAGTGGGCCCCTGGCACACAAACAGAGCTGAAGACTGCCCTGGGCACCTGTCTGGCTGACCGCACACCTCCTGGCGTGCAGCTGTGGTGCATTGTAGTTGCATTGCATGTTCTGGTGGTATCCATGCAATGTTTCCACAGTGCATCACAGAGGCCTGCCTGGCCCTCGAGAGATGCCCACCATGTCCGTGCCGAAGGCCCCATCACTTGGGGAGGTGGTCCTAATAGAGGGCACTGTTGCCACTGTTGGGGACTAAATCACAGCCATCCCAGGAAAAAGGGGGAGCGCACCCAGCTGAAAGTGTAGCATCACCTGGTCTCCTAGGGAACGTGTCCTTAACTCCAGAGAGGGAAGGGCAGGCAGTGTCCTGGAGGTTCAGATTCTCAGCCACTCCCTGGGGTTGGATCTCAGGTAGCTAGGCTGGTACTTCATGCTAGATATTGTCAGTGGGCCTTGGCACTGGAATGAACCCAGGACAGCATGCCAGCCCCTACAGGGTCAGGCAATGTGCAGAAAAGGCCCAAACCAGCTGGGTGCGGTGGCTCACACCTGTAATCCCAGGACTTTGGGAAGCCAAGGTGGCCAGATCACCTGAGGTCAGGAGTTTGAGACCAGCCTGGCCAACATGGTGAAACCCCGTTTGTACTAAAAATACAAAAATTAGCCAGGTGTGGTGGTATGTGCCTGTAATCCCAGCTACTCAGGAGGCTGAGGCAAGAGAATCGCTTGAACCCGGGAGGTGGTGGTTGCAGTGAGCCAAGATCACGCCACTGCACTCCAGCTTGAGCAATAGAGCAAGACTCCATCTTTAAAAAAAAAAGTCCTGCCAGGTGCCGTGGTGCGTGCCTGTAGTCCCAGCTACTCGGGAGGCTGAGGCTGGAGAATCGCTTGAGTCCAGGAGTTCTGGGCTGTAGTGCGCTCTACTAATCAGGTGTCTGCACTAAGTTCGGCATCAATATGGTGACCTCCCGGGAGCGGGGGACCAAAGTCCCAAATTCTCCTGGGCTGCCAAGACCAAAGGCAGATAGATGGCGAGCCACATCTCAGCTTCTCTTTGGGCTTTCCATTAGTCTCTTCCATATTTGTCTTCATGAGAGAACCAAACAGTACAGGCTGTTTGGGGTTCTTTGGTAGCAGCTCTGTGGTAGGAGAGTGAGCCTAGAAGACAATCCCATGCAGCCTGGTGGCCCTTGGAGGGCAGAATCCAGCCCTAGGCCTGCTGCCTCCATGCCCACAGGCACTCCTGCAGCACACACACAGCTTAGAAACACCAGGTTTTGTTTGAGGAGAGGAATCCTTATCCACATCCTCTTGAAGCAGACAAGAGCCAAAAAATTGTAGGCAAGGATCCAGGCCTCGTGCAGGGACAGGGCAGGGTCTGGATCAGCATAGGGATTTACTTCCCCAGGCCCAGTGTCTTGGGAAGGAGGAAAGCCAGGGCTGGGTGAGGTGAGGCTCAGCCTAAGGGAGTTCATCTGGACCAGAGGGCTGCTTGCGGCCCATCTCAAGAAGGACTTGCTGCTCCTCACTGCTCGGTGTCATGCGGGTGTGCCACTGGGAGCCGGGGCAGGCAGCCCAGCCTCATAGGTAGTACGCAAAGAGTATGTGTGGCCCACACGCAGTGTCTTGTCATATGACACAGCAGCCCTGTGGTGGTGCCATTTCCATTTTTTTTGGATAAAGAAACTGAGGCTCAGAGAGATTAAGTCCTGCGCCAGGGTCATGTAGCTAGTAAGTGGCAAAGCTAGGTCAATCAGCCTAATCCCCAAGCACCAGACCACTCTGCAGTTCTGCCTTCTGAGACACCTGTCTCCCTCTCCCCCCTCCTCCTCCTTCCCCCCAGCCCCAGCTCCAGGCTCTGCTGCCACTTCAGCCTTTTCCTTGGCACCTTGTGGGCATCACAGCCTCCTAGGCAGCCATGGTGGGGCTCCCATGAGGTGAAAGAACCTGTGCCTTCAACCCACAAGGGTTTTATTTCTCCCCCTTGCCACCTGCCTGTGCTGTGTCCCCTATACCAGCTACTGTCCCTGACAGAGCCTTGCTTTCTCACCTGCAGAATGGGGAGGGCCTGTCTCCTACCTCCTGGGGCCACGGAAGGGATTGGTTCTCCCTTGAGCTGTTCTCATGTCCTGAGTAGTTTGCCAGACCCTGGGGCTCTCCACATCCTCCCAGAGCTACTTAGTGTTGGTCTGGGGGAAGCCTGGTAGGTGCTGGGATCCTTGCCTCAGGGATGGGCCAGTCACCTGTCCCCCCTCTCTCATGGCTGACCCCACAGGTGGTCCAGCTACTCACCTGTGACCTGCTATTGTCGCTGCGGACAGCACTCTGGCAAAAGCAGGCCAGTGCCAGCCAGGCCATTGGGGAGACCTACCACGCATCAGGCGCTGAACTGGCGGGCTTCCAGCGGGACCTGGGCAGCCTGCGCAGGCTGGCACACAGCTTCCGCCCAGCGTACCGCAAGGTGAGGCCCAGCTGGCTGGTGGGGCAGGGCAGATTGGAGTTTGTGGGGCCTGAGCCCAGAACCCAGCATGGGCACCAGCGTGTGGTTGTGGAGTTGGCCCTCTGAGGTCAGCCTGGTGACCTGTGGAGCACCTGCTTGGCTTGTGCCCAACACTGGGCTGGGTGCCATGTGTCCCTGTGTTCAGCACACATTGGTTGAGTGCCTGCTGTGTGCCTGGCCCTGGAGCTCAGCAGGGAGCAGGTCACACTTTGCCGCCACAGACGGGCCAGCAGGGAGCCACAGCTCCCCAGGCATATGCTGGGCGGGAGGACGCTGAGGGCAGTGGCAGCAAATCAGGGCTCCTGGCCTGGTCCCGAGCTCCACTTTGACTTTTATAACTGTTGGCAAAGTGACAGAATTTCTCTAGAACCGCACTGAAGGGAAATTGACGTTTATTCTTTTTCACAGCAGCTAGGGGCTTCAGTTTTGCTGCCGGGTAACATCCCCTTGGCAGTGGCCACACTATCTGAATGAGTCTCGGAGGAAAGTTCTATGACTGGGCTTGCAGGCTTCAGCCATTTCCTTTGTTGTTTATTTTTATTGTTACTTAATGTATTCAACATATTTGTACCTGTATTTTTTTCTAAGAATTTGAGTAAGATGACTCAGAAGTGTCATTGAGGGGTACGGCCTGGGCTGGAAGGAGGAGGCCTCAGAGCAAGGCTGCTGCTGCAGAGCCTGGTATTGGCCCCCCACATCCATCACCCTGAGGTGCTGCGGGACCCTCACAGGGTTGCACTGTGGCCACTGCGTGCAGCAAGCCAAGATGGACACAGCAGACAATATTGTCAGCCATTCCTTACCGTGGAAAGACGGCATGTGCCCCAAGGCCTGGGGCGGCAACCCTGCCTCCTAGAGCCCATTGTGGTCAGCCCTCTGGTCTGCTCACAGCATGGCTGGCATCAATGGCTTTTTTTTTTTAATAAAGAGGGTGGTCTTGCTATGTGGCCCAGGCTGGTCTGAAACCCCTAGCCTCAAGCTCGTGCTTCGGCCTCCCAAAGTGCTGGTGTTACAGGTGTGAGCCACCTCACCTAGGCCCAAAGGCTGCCTCTTAAATACCATTTCCATCCTGCATCTTCCTGCTGAGAGCCCTGCAGTGGCTCCCCGTTGCCTACCAGGACCAGAATCTACTTGGCAGCACTGAAGACCCTCCCTGAAGACTGAGATATAAAGGCATCAAAAAGAGCTTGAGATCTTAAGAAGTGACAGACTTCAGCCTTGCCCTTCACCTACTAGTGGCTCATACCTCAGCGCTGCAGACTTTTATCTGCACACCTCTAGACTCTGTTCCTTTCTAAAGATACGTAAGGAAAGAGGGTACCGAACCTCTCTGGTACCAGCCCAGCTGTCCCCCTCACCCCTCTGTCCCTGCCCGCACCTGTCCTTTTGTCAAACTGGGGGCAGCCTCCAGGGCCTTGATGCTTCACCCAGGCCCCGTTTGTCTGCCAGCCCCACAAGGTGCGTCCAGGGCTTTCTTGTCACCAGTTGAGAAAAGCAGGCATTTTGCCTCTCTCTCCTCTCCTCCTGCTCCTGCCGCTCAGCCAGGTTTCCCACCTGGCTCAGGGTCAGAATAGGGGGACAGCAGAGGTTGCTTTTCAGGGTTGAGCAAGGCAGGGTGGTATGGGAAGGGATGTCATCAAGTGGCAGGCAAGATGGCTCAGGGACAGCTACCCTGGGCATAGACAGGTGGGGACCAGGAGTATGATGGATGTCACCCCTGCACCTCCCCAGGTCTTCCTGCATGAAGCAACCGTGCGCCTGATGGCAGGAGCCAGCCCCACCCGCACACACCAGCTGCTGGAACACAGTCTTCGGCGGCGCACCACACAGAGCACCAAGCACGGTGAGTCCACCGCTCTCCAGCTCGCAGGCTGGGGCTGGCCCTGCCCCCTGGGAAGAGAGGAGGGGAGGGGCCAGCCCAGCTCCCACGTCTAGCAGCTATGCCCAACACACCTCTCTGAGAATGAAAGAAGCCTGAGACCGCTCTTGGTGGGTTGCAGGGGTAAGGGTGGTCATGGGTCATGCTGTGATCAGGGAAGGAGGGTTGGGTGGGGTCCCAGCACAGGCGCAGGCGTAGAAGCAGAGGCTCCAACCAGACCATGTGGCTCCATCTCAGCCCTGGCCCCACAGGCTGGCTGTAGGACACTGGACAAGTTCACTTCTTTTCCATGGACTAGGTGGGGCAACAGACCCCACCTCCCAGGATGGGTGTCAGTGTTGAGTGAATGAGTCCAGGTAACGCTGAGGGACAGCACCGACTACATGGCAGACTCTTAGTTCTAACATGTATCTCCTTCCCATAGGAGAGGTGGATGCCTGGCCCGGCCAGCGGAGAGCGGGCCACTGCCATCCTGCTGGCCTGCCGCCACCTTCCACTCTCCTTTCTCTCCTCCCCGGGCCAGCGGGCAGTGCTGCTGGCCGAGGCTGCCCGCACCCTGGAGAAGGTGGGCGACCGGCGCTCCTGCAATGACTGCCAGCAGATGATTGTCAAGCTGGGTGGTGGCACTGCCATTGCCGCCTCCTGACCACCAGGCTCAGCCTGCCCCTCCACCTCTCTCTCGGTTCCTCTCTCTCCCCCAGCATCCTCCCGCTGAGAGGAGCCTTGTCTTCTTAGCTGTCACCTGCCGAGGCTTCTGGGCCACCTCAGGCCAGTGGGCCCCTGGGCAGAGCCCCTTAAAAACTGCTGTCACTAGATGCCCATGGTCCAGGGTCTGGTGGGCATGAGAGGAAAGGTGGCAGGGCAGAAACTGGTTCTTGAAAGCAGCAGGGGGAGCTCCCAGGCTGCCAAGCCCCTGCCTCCAGCCTTCCTGACTTTCTCCTGAACCTCACTCTCTCCTTTTTGCTTCCTCAGTTTTTACCAGGCTTTCTCTGGGAAAGCGTTCTCTCAGCACCAGGGAGCAGCTGCCCTCAGGCCTGTGCCTGGCATGCCCTCCCCCCTTTTTATACGAATGTTTTCTATCAGTGTGCTTGGGTTTGCCACGATTCGAGGCTGAGTTGCCGTAGCATCTTGATTCTCTCCCTGGGTCTGCGTTCCCTCCCCTGTGCCTGACTGAGCCCACTCATTGTTTTTCCCTTTATTACATAGGACAGCCAGGGGAGGAGGGGACCCCAGCCCTGGGAGGCTGGTGGGAGGCAGGGGGCATGCCTGCGGATGGATGAAATTATGTCAGCATTATTTTTTAATTTTTTAAGAAATAAATGGTATCTTATTTAATTGTCCTGTTCCTTCCCACTCCCCACCTCCTAGGATGTCAGCCCAAGCTCAGGGTAGGCCCAGGGGGCTGGGAGAAATGAAGCCACCCATTGGGACTGGGAACCAGGGGCCTTTCAGCATGGCGTCCAGGTTCCCTCCTCCCCCGACCCCAACACCTACCTCCACAGTGCAGACTGGCCCCGACTTTACAGTGGTTTAGCTTCAGCCATGTTTCAACTTTACAATTGGTCTGTCGTGGTATTAAATGAATTTTTGAATTATGATATTTTCATTTATGATGGATTTATCAGGAAGTAACCCTATGTAAGTTGAGGCATATCTGTATATTTTTATCCCTAATTCTTTTCTTAAGATGGAGTCTCACTCTGTTGCCAGGCTAGAGTGCAGTGGCATGATCCCGGCTCACTGCAACCTCCGCCTCCTTGATTCAAGTGATTCTCCTACCTCAGCTTCCTGAGTAGCTGGGACTACAGGCGCATGCCACCACACCCAGCTAGTTTTTGTATTTTTTAGTAGAGACGGGGTTTCACCATGTTGGCCAGGATGGTCTTGATCTCTTGACCTTGTGATCCGCCCGCCACGGTCTCCCAAAGTGCTGGGATTACAGGCGTGAGCCACTGTGCCTGGCCTTTTTATCACTAATTCTTGACCTGAAAATAAACCAGGGTGGCCCAACCCCTCCCCAGCGGCAAGCCCCTCTTACAGAGTGGGCAGAAGGTTCCCTTTGGTGGGCACTAGGAATGAGGTCTCCTGCCTTGATGCAGGTCCTAGGAGAGAAAGTCCCACTTTTCTGGACTCCCCTGTGCCTCATCCTCAAGCTGGTTGGGGCAAAGGGGTGGGCAGGAGCCCCAAATACAGAGTGGGGGGCTGTCACAGCAGGGCCCCTTGATGCAGGCTGGAATGCGTCAGCTTGTGTTGTCCCTGGGGTGTGCTTGGACCCCACCTGCTTTTCTTTCCTGCCCCTCCCCCCACTCACTAATTTATGGACCCTCCCCGCCTGAGTGTCGTGTGTGTGTCCTGTGCCTTTTCTCACTATTGTTTGGGGGTGGGAGGGGGTGGTTTTTCACTGAAAAGGGGGGATACACCTATGGCTTCCTCGATGTTCAATCAGTCACCGTGTCCCAGACCTAGGTTATTCAATAAACACAGATTGGTACCACCCAGCACAAGGTGTGTGAGGGTCTGTAATGCGACTGCTGTGGTGTACAGCCAAGGGGCTGCATGACTTGGCAGGCAATGGGCCAGGGGCTGTGGGTGGTGCTTTAGGGGTCAGAGGTCGCGCTATCCAGGTTCCAGCTTGTTCCCTGGATGTAATGCGACTGGCTCACCTCTGTCCTGCTGAGTAAGCTGCTCCCTGGTTTCCCTTCCCCTGAAGGCAGTGACCCTCTGAGCCAGGAGGCAAGTCAGACCCAAGTCCAGGTCCTGTGCTTGTCTTCCATGTGTGCAGAATGGTGATGCTAAGCCCAGCCATGGACTGTAGTCCCACAGGCTGTGTGCCCAGAGTGAGTGCCTTGTGAGGCTGCTGAGACACCAGGGGCAGGACCACAGGCTGGGATGGGAGTGCTGGGCCTTGTTGCAAGAGAAGTCAGGATGGGACTGAGCATGGGGCTGAATCCCTTCAGCTCTGAGCCACTTCCTCTGAAAAGCAGTCACAGCAGGCTACACTGCCCTGAGGACAAGAGCAGCCCGGTGAGGCCCAGTTGCAGCTGGTCCCATGCACGGTTCCATCATTTTCAGGGATGGCCACTGTCCACAGCCTCAGCCTGGGTCCACTGGGATGGAGATCCAGGGCCCTTGGGACTGAGAATGAGCAGGGGGAATTACCCACTCCTGGCATAGCTCAGCCACGGTCTGCATCATGTGTTGCGGGTCAGGGGGGTAGGAGGTGGGGCGAGAGGAACCAGATCCCTTTGTGAGTCTGTGTAGCCTCCATGACTCAGCCCCCACCCCCCTCCTCCAACTCTGCACAGCTGTGGGACAGGGGGCAGGACTGTGGGCCCAGGGCTCTGTCCTGGGGTTTCTAGGCCTTGGTTGCCTTAACACCCTAAAGGGACATGGACGTGCACCCTTCACCTGGCAGGAGCAAAGACCAGGCCTGGTGGGTTCTGGGGCCTCAGGGCAGCCCAGCCAGCAGAAGAAAAGCTCCAGACTGTTTATATATACCCTGGGAACAGGGAGCCCTTCCTACCAACACTCAGAACCCTCTCTCTCCACCAGACTGCCTGTGGCTTGCCATCCAGCCGATTCACAGCAATCCAGGAGGTTCCTAACCTGGGAGTCCACTGGGTGACCTTGGGCAAGCTACTGAGGTCTCAAAACCCGAATTTCCTCCTTTGTAAAGACGCACCCCTATGAGGCTCTTGCAGATTTCTTGAGAAAGGGCAACAAAATGGTGGCCATTGTTCTTAACACAGTACACCACACCTCAGGTACTAAGGAGGGAAATGGACCCACCTGGGTGGCTTTGTTGAGGTCACACCCCTCAGCCAGCCACAGCCCTGGCCCCCAGCGTACCCAGCGTCCCCTGGCACAGGAGCTCTGTGGAAAGCGCACGCGGGCTGCTAGCAGTGCCCTGGGCCACAGCCAGGTACCGGGGAGCCCTCCCGGAGGGGGCACTGCCAGGGACCCTGCTCCAGCTTTCCCCCCACTTTCCTTCAAAGAAGCTACTGGGAGGAGGTGCCCCCATCCTGAGCACCAGATGTCCCCACAGCCCACACTCATTAAGGGGGGTAGCCCCCGGGCCAATCTGGCCAAGCGACCTGCAGGCCAGGGGCCGGCCCACAGCCAGTGGTCAGTGAGCATCAGCCAGGTTCAGCCACCTCAAGCTGCAGTGGCAGAAATCTAACCGTCCCCTCTCCCAGGGCTCCCACTGGCATGGGCATTAACCCCTGACATTCAACCCTGACCACACTCTCCAGCCATTGCCCCCCTGGCTCTGGCCAGTGCACTGGAGCAGCCCTCCACCCTTACACACGCCGTGCCCTCTGAGACCTGCACTGCCATCTGTCCAGTCAATAACCAATGCTGCCTCGCATCCACGCTGGGGCCTCTTTATTCTCAGGAGCGGAACCACAAAAAAAGGCTTATTTACAAGATAAATCCGCGGCCTGCGGGCTCCAAGACCCCAGTGCCCTTGAGGCAGACGGAAGAGCTGGCCTTCCGGGGCGCTCCTCTCCCCTGTGGCCTGGGGCTCCGACGGACAGACAAGGGGCCCCAGCCCATGACGCCTCGAGGGGACCGCGACCCCCGCTTCACACGGTAACCTCGGTCTTGCTGTTGGTCCTTGGGTACCGAGACCCGCGGCCCGCGCTGCGGTAAAGGCCGAGGTGCTGCGGGCTGAAGGCCTCGGGCATTTTCTCCCCGCTCAACTGGCGCCAGGCCGCATGGCCGGGCCGCCTGGGTACCTGGAAGGCCTGAGCCGCGGGGTGGCCGAGCGGGGCAGGTCGGACCGGGCGACCGGCGGTCCAGGCGCCATAGGGACCCGGCGCGGCAGGGGGCGCGTAGCTCGGCGGGGCCCAGGGGCAGGCGTCCATCGGCGCAGGCAAGTCCGGGGGGGGGCCGCGGGGCCCACGATGGAGGGGGACGCGGGGGACGGCTCGGGGACGGGGAAACGTTGGCAGAAGTCCCGCGGGGCGGCCTCTGCAGGGAGGGCAGGGGAAGGGTCAAGCCGCGCCTCGCGGGGAGCTCGGCGCCTGGAGCTACGGACGCGACGAGGGGTCCCGGTAGGGGGCGGGGCCGAGGCGGGCGGGCCGGAGGCGGGGCCGGCCGGGGCGCGGGAGCCGATTGGCCGAGCGGCGGGCGCGCGGGACTGAGAAGTTGGCGCCGGGAGACTGGGCCCCGCGCTTCGCAGTCCCGCAGCCCGCGAACCCGCGTTCCCCTCGTGCCGCCCGCACCCACCACTCACCTGTGGCCTTGAGCGCGGCGGCCTTAAATGTGGCGTACTTGGCGTAGTCGGGCTGCAGCGTCAGGCTGTGGCGCGGGCCGCGCGGGGGCCGCGGGGCGGCCGACCCCAGGGGCGCGTTGTTGAGGCGCTTCTTGTCTGCAGCGGGGGAGTGAGACGCGGCTTGACCCGAAGCCCCGGATCACTGCGTCGGCGCTGTCACCTCTCCGCAGACCTCTCCCCGAGGCTGTTCGGTGAGAACCTGGGGGACCGTTCTCCGGGCGAGGCTGCAAGCCGAGCCTGTGTTCGCGGCAGCCTCCAGCGCCTGGAACAGGGCCTGGCTCCAAATCACGCGCAGCGGCGGCGGCAGCGAGTCCGGAGGGTGCCACCCTCATGAACGGCTCGCCCGGAGGCGACGCTCGAGCCAGGCGCGGAGTCCTGGGACCTGCTCCCGCCGAGATGGGGGGATGTCTGAGGAACAGAACCCAGACGGGGCGTGGGGGCTGCCAAGCCTGCCTGCTCTCGAGAGACCCAGGGGGAGGCTCCGGAGCCCGAGCCTCAGACCACAGCCCCAGCCGGCAAATCCTGCATCTGCAACCTTCCTCACACATCACAGCCCCCCCAGACTCGAGGCCGCAGGACCCATGAGGGGTCCCTCTCCAGCCTGTGGAGCTGGCTGGCCGGTCGGGCCCCTCACACCCGCAGAGGCGGCGGCTCATTTCCACTGGGGGAAGCCTCCACACCCCAGCCGAGGGACCCCCTGTCTGCCTCTCACGCCCTTCTGTGTGCTCCGCTGCCTCTCAGGCCCGCCCGCCACCGACTCACCTGCGCTGTTGTGGGGGGGGAGCCCTGGGGGAGGCCGTCCCCATCTGCACCTGGACACAGCCACCCAGAGGCGGGCTCAGGGTGGGAGGTAATGGCTCCTGGGGGCCTGGCTGCTTCAGAAGCTCCGTCAGCGTCCTGCAGGGACAGAGCAGTCAGGGGGTGGCCCTCTCCGCCTCCCCACCTCATCAAGGGCCTGCCCCGGCCACCACCGCCTCACCCTGTGGCCCTGGGCAGTTCTTTCCGCCTCTCCAGGCCGTCCTCTCTGGTGCTCGAACTCACACACGAGCTACCTGCCAGCCTCACATGTGGCCTCAACACAGCTGCTTCCCAGGGCAGGCCAGGAAAACTCTCATGGGGCTCCCCTTCCCTCCCCTCCCTGGAGCCCACTCTCCGGGACCCTCCTTGGTTGAGCCTCCCCCTCCCAATGCAACTTTCTCTGCTTTCCTGCCCTCGTCCCATGAAACTGCTACTCATTCTTCAGTCTCCACCAGTGGCCTCCTCCAGGAATCCTTTTTTTATTTTTATTTTTTGAAACTGAGTCTTGCTCTGTTGCCCAGGCTGGAGTGTAATGGCGCCATCTCTGCTCACTATAACTTTCACCTGCTTGGTTCAAGGTGCCCACCACCACACCCAGCTAATTTTTGTATTTTTAATAGAGATGGGGTTTCACCATGTTGGCCAGGCTGGTCTCAAACTCCACCTGTCTCGGCCTCCCAAAGTGCTGGGATTACAGGTGTGAGCCACTTTACCCCTGCCCAGGAAGCCTTATTTACCTGCCTGCCCAAATGCCCCTGCAGCTGCGGCTTCTGCTGGGACCTGGGGGTGAAGCTGCCAACACCGACAAGGACAGATGGACGAGGGTAAGGGGATGCTGGGAGACTTCTGTGGCAGCCCAGGACCCACAAGCTGTGTGACCTTGGGCAGCCACCTCCCTAGACCCAACACCCAGCCCCCACCCAGCTGTGATGTGACAGTGTCTGTGCAGCCCAGCTGCCTTCAGAACCCGGAATCCATGATTCTCTCCTACTCAGCCTGACCCTCCTTCTGGGGCTGGGGCCTCAAAAGGCTGATTCATGAAGGGCATTCAGGAGGCAGGACACCGGGGGATGGCCAAGGTTTGTCTTCAGGTTTGGTGACAGGGTCTGAAAGCATCCTAGTACCTGCCCACTGCCCAGAGGCTCACCTCTGTGGCCTCATCTCTGGGCAAGCACCACCAGCTCCTCTCTCCCCAACAGCTGAGTAATCGCCATGCCTCTGGGCTTTGCACAAACTCTCCCTGGATGCCCGTCCCAAGCCCTCTGAGAAGCCTTCCCTGGCCTTCAGCCCCAACACAGCAGAATTAAGGGTGAGACTTGTGAGGAGGGCAGGGACTCAGGACACACTCACACAGGAGCCCAAGCGCCATTCCAGGTCTCCCCCAGCAGAGAAAAGGGAGTCAGGGTCCATGGGAGCCTGAAGCCCAGAAGAAGGGACTGGCCTAGGCCATGCAGCACAGCAGGGGTGGGTGTGGCCTTCCTGAGGCATTACCAAACCTGCTGCCCCCTTCCCCAGCAGGCACAGGGAGTTCAGGGTGAACATGTCAGCTGGGCTGCCGCAGTCACCCCTCATGGCCTTCAGCTCCTTTTGCCCTGCCCCTGTCAAAGACACACCTGGGCCTCCTCCATGCTACCCTCACCCAGCATGAGGGACCCCCCAAATTTGGGCAACTCAGTCCCTACCCCTGCGGCATCCAGAAGCCAAGCCAGGAAGGAGGCTCCACCTCCTGGAGGCAGTGCAGGAGCTGACGGTGGAGGCCAAGGTGCCAGCCGAAGCTCCACCCTACAGCTCCCTGGGAGAAAGTGGGCTACATGGTTTCAGGAGTGAGGGGTGCTGGAGTGCCAAGGAAGCCCTCACCCCCTGCCTCTGAGACCCAGGAGGGGGAAGTGTCCACATCTCTCCCACCAGGGCATGGGGGCTTCTCTATGGTCACTGCTAAATACCAGCCTGTCGCATGCAGCATCAGCAGCTCACAGGCCCACAGGGTGCTGGGACCAGGTGGATGAGGAAGGTACAGGACCCAGGGCATGGGGGTTGCTGGGGGCATGTGAGTGCCACCTGTGGCATGTGGGTGAGCGTTCCAGGATCCAGACACATAGAGTCCCAGAGTCCTCATTCCAACCAAGAAAGGGGACCTTTCTGTAGCGCCCACTTCACACCAAACTCAGAATGCAGCAAGCACCTGTCCTGGCCTCAGCAACACACGACTGTGTTCCAGAGTCCTTTTTCTACGCAGAGGGAGCCCTGACCTTCACCTGGAAGCTGTGGCATGGGGTGAGTGGGGGTAGGCCTCTGAAACCCAAGGAGGGAAGGGCAGCCCTGAGTCACAGCTATGGGGGCAGGGGAGAGGCAGGAGGTGGAAGAGGGGGAGGGAAGAGTGGGGGAGAAGCAGGAGAGGAGCACCCAGAGAGCCAAGGGCCCCTTCCCTTCCCTGTGCCCAAGATGCCCAATACACAATCAGCCCGGTCTCCCCTCCTGGCCAGTGGCCCCGTGGACGGTGACCCCGTGCCCTCTGTCCAAAGCTACCCAGCCCCCCACCCCCTCCAGAAGATACTAGAGCGAGGGAAGGCGATGCAGCACCCAGCACAGGCGGAAGGTCAAAGGGAGTCAGGGCGGTGTCAGGTGTCTCCCTGATGAAGTTGGTGGGGGGTTGGAGACAGAGACCAGAGAAGGGGCCTATTGGGAGAACTAGCAGGCAGGGATAGCAGTCCGAGGAGCGGGCGGGGGTCCCCGGCGGCGCGCGCTCACCTGGTCACCGTGCGCCGTGCGCGCGGGCTGTGCGCCCTCTCCAGGCCCAGGCGCGCCCCGATGCCGGCCAGCACCAGCAGCGCGGCGACGCCGCACACCGCGTAGACGGCCGTGTGGCTGCGCTCGCGGCCCGGGTCCCGGGGCGCCGCGGTGTCGCGGGCGCGGGCGGGCGGCCGGCCGGTCTGGACCCAAGCCGGCGTGTCGTAGTTGGAGCAGCGGCTCTGGTCGAGGCGCCGCGGCCCGTCGTGGCAGCAGAAGCGGTAGCCGCACGTGCCGCAGCAGAAGCTGTAGGCGCCCGAGCTGCAGTTGAAGGGCGGGTCCCATTGGCCCATCACGTCGTAGTAGCCCCGGCAGCGGTCGCCCCCGCCGGGGCTGTCGTGCCGGGCGCCGCGGGCCCCTGCGCCTCGGGGGCCCCCGCGCTACCCGACGGCGGCCGCGCCAGCAGTAACGCTAGCCGAAGCGCGAGCGCGAGCCGGAGCCTGGGCGGACGGCGGCCGCCGAGCAGTCCTCTGGCCGCGGCCCGCGCCATCGGGCCCGCGCCTCTCGCTACTGCGCCTGGTGCATGGCCGGGAGCTGCAGCTCCCTCCGGCTCCGCTCCTCCGTTCCTGCAGGAATCGCGCTGGCTCCCGGCGCACTCCGCCTCGACCGTCGGCCTCCTCTGGGGACCCCAGCCCCCGGAGGGCTGGATCTTGAGCTCCAAGGCCGCACCTCCGGTGGGCGCGTCCCCCGCCAGGGCTCACCTCGGACACGAGCTGCCCGGTCCGCCTCCTGGGATCTCCCCCGGGCGGGGCGGCAGGTCCACGCCCGCGCGCGGTCCCCGGCTTCTTCCCGGCCCGGCAGGTGTGCGTGTCTTGGCCCTAGCAGAGGCCGCGGGCCGCCCGACTCCGCCGCCTTCCTGCCGCCCGCTCAGTGCAGCCCGCACTCTCGCTCCTGCTCCGGCTACAGCTCCCGCTCGGGCTCGGCGCGGGCTCGGGCGGGCGGGGGAGGGAGAGTGGAGGGAGGGCGGGAGGGAGGCAGAGCCGGGGGAGGAGCGCGGCCGCTGCGAGGGGCGAGAGGGGGCCGCAGGGACCGCGCAGCCAGGGCGCCCCACAGGGACCCTCCCCAAAGGCTGCCCAGAAAGATTCCTCTGAACTGGGCGCTCAACGAGGATCAGCTCTAGGGCCCGCGACTGGAGCGTCCCTGTCTTACAGGTGCGGGAACCGAGGCGCGGAGGTCAAAGCAGCCCGGAATTGCCCCGGGACGGGCAGAACCACCCTCCCACCTCCTTCCTGTCCCCTCTCTTCCTTCTGATCATAACATGAGGAGCACCTCGTCCCCCTCTCGGCGCCTCGATTTTCCCATCTGTCCCGCTGGCAGCGCAGCTTCAGAGGACCAAGGATTTATCCCAGGGCGCGAGTTCAGTTCCAGAACCTCCCGAACGCTGGGCTGGGGTCCCAGGATGTCTCCATCCCCGCGTCGACCGGCACGGCCAGGCTGATGCATTCCCGCGTTCTGCTTCCTCCCCAGGTGTGTGGAGGGGGAGATTGGGTTCTCCCCCCACCCTGGAAACGGAGGGCCTGGAAGAGGAAGACGTCTGCCCTGCGCGAACCTCAGGTCCTTTCACAAACCGAGGGGAAGGGTGTGGCGGCCGTAAGGAGCTCGGACCTGGTCCCAGCAAGGCCCAGTGGTGTTTTCCGAGTTTAGCTGAACTGGAGAATGTGGTGGTGCCGCTGTTCCTGGCTTCTCCCTGCCCCAGTAACTTATCTTTTAACATCAAAAACTCTTCCTGGAGGGCACACTCATAATCTGCCCCTTCCAGGAGGTAGAGGTCGATATGGAGCCTCCCCCTATCCAGATGGAAACAGCAGGAGGGCAAGGACTGGGCACGAAATTCACCCAGTGTGCAGCACAGCTCAGGCCCCTGCCAGCATTTGCTGAATGAATAACTAACGAAGGGCTCCAGCGTCTAGTTTCTGTGCGATGAAGCAGTGGGACTCCCTAGGGTCCCTCCTGGACCCCTTTCCATCCGTCCTTCACTCAGCAACTGGGAAGAGCTTATGAAAGTGGAGGAGGTAGGGGAGAAGAAGAGGAAGGATTTACATTTTAAGGAGGATCAAGTCTGTTGCCTGACATGAGGGCCTGTCAGGCTGATTTCAGGTATTAGTGGGTTCAGACAGGAAGAGGAGGTAACCTCCCCCCCACCCCACCCCCCACCCCCGCACAGCTTCTCCTTGTGCCTTGGCCAAAGACAGCCTGCTCACACACCTACACACACACATACACACACTTACCATCCAGCCCTGAAGACCTCACCCTCATTAAAGGATACCTTATTACCGGTTTAGAAGAAAAACACAGATGAACAAAGGAATTAAATGAAATTGCTTTAATCCCATTACCAGAGACAACCACACTAAAATATGTCACACTTTCCATGCTGGTTTGTAACTGCTTTGTAGTTTACTTTTTGCCATCCTTAAACTTTTTGTTTGTGATTCTTCTCAGAGCTTCAGAGCTCTACTTTCTGGAGCATCCTTTCCTGCTTCCTTAGGGGCACTGCTAGAAATGGAATCTATGGCACAACCCGCACCGCTGGTATTTAAGTCCCCACTGCCCTCTGCCCTGGAGGCCGCAGTGGCTCTGAGGGTGGCCACTTATCCCAACTTTCCCCACCCATTGCTGGGCACTCAGTTGAAAGAAGCTTGTCTCTGCCCCCTTGGAACTGGAGCCTCTTCCAAGTTAGGGTGACCCTGCTGGGTCAGAGCAAATGTCCCAGTGCCCTCCCTTCCTGGGCCCTCTCCTGCCCCTACTATCCTGGCACTGGGTGCTTTCCTCATGTTGACCCCATCAGGCCTTCAAATACATATACATAGTGACAGTCACTTGTCCAATGAAAAAAGTGGATTCCAGCCCCTCCCAGGGACGGATGTGCAACCCCCAATACCCCCCAAACACACACACGCGCATGCACACACGGCTTCCTCCCCCATCTCAATTCGACTCAGTAGTCAGCCAGCAGCCATAGGTACCCACGACTACTGAGTCTGTGCCAGGCACTGGATACCCTCTCCTCTCCATGGGAACACCTGGCCGCAGGGAGTGAGGGCAGCAGGAGAGGGCAACTGCGGACACAGCCCAGCTGACCCTGACTGGCTGAGTCCTGGGATCTGATTGCCTATTCGGCTGACACTGCCCCAGGTGCCTGGCCATGTGCCGGGTGAAGGGATACGGAGATGGAGCAGCCCGGCCGAGGAGTGACCCCTTTGCCCTGAACCCCATGGTCTCTCACCACATCAAGGCTCCAGGGCACCCACCCCTTATCTCTTCTGCCTGCCTCCCTCCACTACCACCAAGCCTGTGTCACCAAAATTCATCCATTGATCCAGGCTTAAAATAACCCCTGGCATCTGCAGCGAGCCCCGAGGGGCGGGCAGAGGAGCTGAGTCCCTGCTCCTGAAGGGCACCCACCCCGCCCCCAGCTCCCAGTGCTGGCAGCTCCAGTGTGCGGGTGTCTGAGTGTGCTTGAGTGAAAGCAAGAGTGTGCATGTCCGGGGCTAGCGTGACTATGAGGGCCCTCCCTGCACAGTGGGCATGTGTGTATGCACACATGTGTCAGCATACATGCTCCTGTGTGCACACGGCCTTCCTCCATGTTGAGCCCTCATCTGGTGCCAGTTCTGGCTGTGGAAGGCTGGGGGCCCTGAGAGGTGTGGACAAGATGAACATCCTGTGCTGGGAATCAGTGTCCTCATTTTAGATGGTAGCTGACCTCTTGGGACAGTCCTAACGTGTATGATAAATTATATTGTTTACTGAGAATGATGGCAAGGAAAACCTGTCGGCCCTCTCAAGTGGAAAACTGCTTGGGGCATTCTAAAGTAGCAAAGTAGGGTATGTATATCATACACCAGTGAAAACAATTCTTTCAGCACGGGCTATGTGACCTGCCCTGTGGCTCCCTCGTGGAGAATGCTTTCTAGTTTGTCCTTGATCAGTGGTAAGCAGGCATCAGCTGCCTACCTAGTTTATCTTGGTTCTATGAGAAAACACAGAACACCTATGGGTTAATAATAATCACCTGTTCAGAGAGAATAAATACCTGGGTCAGCAGCTGCTCGAGGCCCTCAGCCTGGAGTGCTGTCAGCTCCTGAGGCTCTCAGCTTGGTAGGCTGTCGGCCCCCGGATAGTCCCACTTTGCTGTTCTGTCTGGGTGTCTGCTTCTTAACGCCGTCAGTGCTGCCTGGGTGGGGGTCTTTATGGCCGAGCTGGTCTCGGCAGTGCCCAGTCTGCCAGCTCTACTGAGTCCTGAGAAAGGTTTGGGATTTCCTAGAGAGAAACTCAAGACTAGGAGAGGGGGAAGTGACTTGCTGTGACCGGCACACAGCCAGGAAGGGCAAGGTCTGGCCTGGAACCTGCACTATGAGCCCTGAATCCACATTCTAGCCAGTACAGCACACCCGGGAAGCACTCCTACCCCCTCGACAGGACCCTTGCCAATGCCTGACCCAGGTCCACCTGCCCCCTGCCTGGACACACAGGCTGCCCTCTTTTCTTTGAATGCGCTTTCCAGTCCCACATGCCCAGAGCTATTATGTATTATTTATTTTATTTTACTTTATTGTTTTGAGATGGAGGCTCACTCTGTCTCCCAGGCTGGAGTGCAATGGCGCGATCTGGGCTCACTGCAATCTCTTCTTCCCGGGTTCGAGATTCTCCTGCTTCAACCTCCGGAGTAGCTGGGATTACAGGCGCCTGCCACCACACCCAGCTGATTTCCATATTTTAGTAGAGACAGGGTTTCACCATATTGGTAGGGAACTCCTGACTTCAGGTGATTCGCCTGCCTCGGCCTCCCAAAGTGCTGGGATTACAGGTGCTAGCCACTGCGCCCAGCTTTTAATCCTTTACTTTGGAGCCAGGCTGACCCGGATTGGAATTCCCACTCTCCAGGTCCATTCAACCTTTCCAGGCCTCAGTTTTGTCATCTGCAAGATGGGCTGCCGGCATCTCCGCAGGGTTACAGGAAGAAGCAGTGGACCCCAGACAGGAAACGGCCAGGTACATGCGGCTTTGTGGGAGCACCCACTGAAGCCAGGCTGAGAAGACTGTAACGGCGGATGCCACCCACAAGCCTCCAAGTCTTCATTCCTAAGCTAATTTCACTTGTTTCTTCAGTGATGGAGTTACCCAAGAAGCAAAGGTTCTTGGGGGACTCTGGGCTCCCTGCTGGTGCAAATGCCGCTACCAGGAGGGGGTCTGGAGGGAGGGGGCCCACGGCTGTCTTTGTCTCCCGCGAGGCAACTCTGACTCAGGCTCCAGCTGCCTGTGGGAGAGAAGGAGCAACCGGGCTCCTGAGGTTGGAAGCTAGGGCTTAGCTTCCTGTCCCGTTGCCCCCGAACACTCTCCCCGACCCGCACCCCGCCCTGCCTCAGGGAGTCGCACTCCAGCAGTCACAGGTGGTCCCTCTGCCTGAACGTCCCCACGGGCTCCCCCTTCAGGACCCTCCAAAGCCCTCAGTTAAGTTACGAATCTGGAGCGGATACAAAGACCATAGCACGGGAACCAAGAAAGGACGGAGCTCCGCGGAGGCCACAGCGCGTGCATGAAGACAGGTGCGCCCTCCCCCTCCAGGCCCCCACTTCCTGCGGTGCAATTTCGTGCGGAGGAGTCCTGCACCCCCTCCCCTGCGCCTCGCCCTTGAGTCGGGGCCGTGGGCCGAATTCAGGGCCTCCTGGCTCGGTATGTGCGTGAGGACAGGCTCCCGAGGGCGCAGAAGTCGGGAGCCCGAAGTAGGTGCCCTAGGCCTTGGTCCCACGCGTTATCCGGTCCCACGCGTTTTCCTCGCTCCTGGGCCTTGACCCCACCCCTGTCTAGCCACCTCGAGGCTTGGGGTCCTTCAGCCCCGCCTCTCTTCTTAACCTCACCCTTCGCGGTAGTACCTCTTCTCCCCAGCCCCACGCCCAAATAGCCCCGGGCCGTGGTGGCCGGGCTGACGGCAGTAGCCGCGGAGAGACTCTCCCGCCCCAGAGTCGCTGGATTCGAGTCCGGATCCCAGATATTCTGCAGCCTAGGGGAGGGGGAGAGATGCCCAACGTTCCTCTGGTCCCGGGACCGCAGTAGCGTCCCTCCCCCCTCCCAACGCCAACCACTGAGCGCCCCTGGGAGTCCCAGGAGGAAAGCGCAGGGGGCGGGGGAACTGGCATCTCTTTCCTGACGATTGTGCCCCACTCTGCCCGAGATTGGGGGCCGTCGTTTCTACCGCACCCCCATCTCTTCCCCACTCCCCAGGTGATGAGGGCAGGACCAGACCTGCTCCCCACCTCCCTGCTGGGAGCGTTCCCTGGCCATGGCAGGGGTCCCTCTGTCCCTACATGTCACATGAGCTCTTCAATCTCCAAGGACAGCTGGGTGATCCTCAAGAGTCCATTTTGCAGATGGGGAGAGGGTCCAGAGACCTGAGGCCCAGGGAGATGCTACCAGCTTGTAGGGGTAGTGCCGTCCCTTCTGAGACAGAGGGAGGTAAGGGGTCAGGCCGTTCTCCCTGGCCTCACCAGCTGGGCCTCCCCAACCCCTCCAGGAGCCCCCAGCCTCTGGCTACCAGGCAGGAAGTGAAAGGGGCCTGCAGGAAGCCCCAGGAGGAAGCGATACTTAAGCCAGCCCTGCCCCCCACCGGCCAGGGCCTTGGGGGACCTGGTTGGAATCAGACCCTCCTTCAGGGAAAGCTGGCCTGAAACACAGGCTCAGGGGAGGGGACTTTTCCCTTCAGTTCCCACCCCAAAAATGGTCCTTCTAGAGTCTACCTGGGATCCCTCTTACCGAAGAGACTGGTTGGGGGAGAAAATATTTGAGTGCTGATGAAACCAAGGGGTGGGGCCTGGCATCCATCCGGAGTCCTCCACTCCCAAGGAGTGTGTTCGGCCCATGACCTTCTGCTGGGCAGGCATGCTGGGCAGGGGCAGGAACCCAGGGTTTGCCCGGCTCCACCACCCACCTGTTGTATCTTGGGCCGGATTTCTTTACCTCACAGGGCCTCTTTTTGTATCTGCAAACTGGACCACATAATCCCTGCTCATGGATGTGAAATGGTCCACATTTTCAGGAGAAAAATTGGACCAACAGGGACCTTCAAAAAGGTCAAGGCCTGGCCGGGTGCAGTGGCTCACGCCTGTAATCCCAGCCCTTTGGGAAGCCAAAGCAGAAGGATCACCTGAGGTCAGGAGTTGAAGACCAGCCTGGCCAACATGGCCAAACCCCTTCTCTACTAAAAATAGAAAAATTAGCTGGGCGTGGTGGCCTGCGCCTGTAGTCCCAGGTACTCGGGAGGCTGAGGCAGGAGAATCGCTTGAACCCGGGAGGTAGAGGTGGGGCCACTGCATTCCAGCCTGAGTAACAGCAAGACTCTGTCCCCACTAAAAAAAAAAAAAAAAAAAAAAAAAGTCAAGGCCTTTGGTGCAATAACTGTGCTGGGAATTGGACTCCTGCACCGGCCCATGTGGAAGGAAGGAGGCACTCGCAGCCTCAACAGCCAAAACCAAAATGGCCAAATGCCCAGGTAGAGAACCTTACCATGTTGAAAGCCTCATTGTGATTGTAAAGTCTTTAAAGAGAAACTTACCAAATATTAATATGATGGTCAAGACATGAATTTAATGTATAGAATGATTACAATTATGTAGAAAAACACACTGCAGGCTTGGGGTTACTGGATAACGGGTCATTTCTTCCCTGACTACATCATGGGTTCCCATCCAGAACTTGCAGATTGTCTACAAAATGCATATCTTCATTTTTTTCATAAAAAAAAATTTTAAAGCGGGGGGCCAGGTGCAGTGGCTCAGGTCTGTAATCCCAGCACTTTGGGAAGCCAAGGCGGGCAGATCACAAGGTCAAGAGATTGAGGTTGCAGTGAACTGAGATCACACCACTGCACTCCAGGCTGGAATGCAAAAAAAAAAGCACAAACACTCCACCCCCACCCCCTCCTCCAGGTGCTCTTATGAAGATCAAATGAGGTATCGACATGACGGCTCTGGGTCTCAGTCTCCTTATCTGTGAGATCCATATGAGAATTATCTAAGGCTCCTTCCTGTCCTCTCTGGAGGCCACAGGCCAGGAGGAGAACCTTGCATCCAACCCCCTCATTTTTCAGAAGAAAAAACTGAGAACTCGGGAAACTTCCTATCGGCCAGAGGGTCCGGCTGGGACAGAGAGATCCCCCAAGGTTTGCATGTCTGGGCCCCAGGGGTTTCACCCACACTCTGGGTTTTCACCTGCTGAGCTAACCCCGGATATAGCCAAAAATGGGGTGGGAGATGGGGTGGGCAGAAGAAGATGAGGTGGGAGATGGGGTGTCCAGGAGAAGATGGGGTGGGGGGAGATGGGGTGTCCAGGAGAAGCTGGGGTGGGGGAGATGGGGTGTCCAGGAAAAGATGGAGTGGGGGGAGACAGGGTGTCCAGGAGAAGATGGGGTGGGGGAGATGGGGTGTCCAGGAGAAGATGGGGTGGGAGATGGGGTGTCCGGGGAGAAAATGGGGTGGGAGGTGGGGTATCTAGAAGAAGAAGGGGTGAGAGATGGGGTGTCCAGAAGATGGGGTGGGAGATGCAGTGGCCAGGAGCAGCTCAGACTCCCCCAGCCTCAGATGGAGGGGGAGTGGACAGCTGGGTCCCTGTGGGCCTGACTCCACCAGCCCTCTCTCGCACCTACTGCTTATCATTTGACTTCACCCTGTCACCTGGCTCCCTGGGGGCAGGGGCATCTGAGATGGGTTCTCGGAGCAAGTAGTCAGGCAGAGACCTGGATGTGAGTGACCACTGGCCACTGTCTTCTGAGCTGGGCACACAACAGCCCCTTGGGACAGGAAGCACTGAGTCCACAGGCCTGGCAAGGGACAGGAGGGGCAGGGGTCTACAGGCGACTCCGGTGGCTGCTCAGGAGAGGCAGGCAGAAAACATCTGCTGCAGGAACAGAACATGCCCAGGGCCCGACAGAGGGAAAAGAGTACCCAGAACTCCACCTTCTGACTCCTAGTCCAGTGTTCCCTTCCAAAGATGCTAAACTGCAACGAGTTCGAAGGAAGCTGCCCAGGGCGGAGTCCGGGGTCAGGAGGTGTGACCCCGTGCGGGAGGGCAGGCAGGAGGCGGCAGACTGCACAGTGTCGTCCAGGACTGGAAAGAGATAGCCTTGTCCCCAGAGCCCAAAACGAGGTACATCATTGTAAGAGAAGGGAGCAGCTTCTACCGTGACGGTAGGTGACCCGGGGGACTGGCACAGAATGGCCAAATGATCCCAGCACTGTGGGGGGGGGGGGGGGCCGGTGCTTCAGGGGAACAAGCCAAGAGAGAAGGGAGTTCAAGGGACCTCACGTCCACACGATTCAAGGTCACCGGCCTGCCCTGGCCTCTGCACGAAGGAGCCTCCCGTAGGTCCCGGCCATACCCTGTGTATGGCTGAATGTGCTGTGCCCTGCAGTAGCTGGAACGCCAAGTGGACCCCGAGAGCTGCCTGCCAGCACGCTCCTCAGCTCAAGTTTGGAGCCCAGCCCTGGGGGCTGCACACTCCTCCCAGGTGCAGGCTTGCGGCTCTGGAAGCTGCCACTGGGGTCAAAACGGCATCTTAGGTTCTGGGAGATTGGGCCAGTCTCAGGGCTGACCCTGGGATACAGCTACCTGAGAATTAGCAAAATCCAACTCAATCTTTTCTTCTTTGTTATTTCTTAAAATAATCTTGTACTAAACCTTAAAGCAAGCAAATGCATGAATTGGTTACTTTTGCTATTTGCATCAGTTTAAAAGCAGGATGGCTCTGAGGCCAGGTATTAAAGAAATACAGGCCAGGCCTGGTGGCTCATGCCTATAATCCCAGCCCTTTGGGGAGGATGGCCTGAGGCCAGGAGTTTGAGACTGGCCTGGGCAACACATCAAGATCTCGTCTTAAAAAAAAAAAAAAAAAAAAAAAATCAGCTGGGCAAGGTGGTGGAGCACCTGTAGTCCCAGCTACTCAGGAAGCTGAAGCAGAAAGATCACTTGAGCTCAGGCTGCGGTGAGCCAGGGTCCCATCACTGCACTCCATCCTCGTGATAGAGCGAGACCCTGTCTAAAAAAAACAACAAAAACAAGACCAGGTGTGGTTTTTCATGCCTGTAATCCCAGCACTTTGGGAGGCTGAGGCGGGTGGATCATGAGGTCAGGAAATCAAGACCAACCTGGCCAACATGGTGAAAGCTCATCTCTGCTAAAAATACAAAAATTAGCTGGGCATGGTGGCACATGCCTGTAATCCCAGCTACTTGGGAGACTGAGGCAGGAGAATCACTTGAACCAGGGAGTCGGAGGTTGCAGTGAGCCGAGATCACACCACTGCACTCCGGCCTGGCGACAGAGCAAGACTGTCTCAAAAAAAAAAAACAAAAACACACCCAACTACTACAAATTAAGTATCCTCCCACTTGGTCTTTTTTAGATTCATTTTGGCTTAATGGTGCCTTCCCCATTTTAAAAGAGAAGTCTCTTACTCAGAGTGCCCCAACCTTTCGAAGGCACAGGAGCTGGGCTACCACCTTCAAGGGCTGTCAGAGATGGTACGGTCTGAAGCCAAAGGCGAGCGCACTAAAGTCCATGCTGGCTGAATGCTGTGGTCGGTACTGTCTGTGCTGCTGCAGGGTTTAGCCTGGTCCCAGAAAGAAAGCAGGTGCATGCTGGAGTGAAGAGCTGAATTTGATTTCCAAGCCCCTGGCTGGGGGTCGGGAGGGAGGCCAGGAGGCACCTCCTGCCAGCTCTCTGCTATTATTGCTCAGGGCCAGCTGTCTTGGTGGTCACCAGTTCAGTGGAGCCCAGCTCTGTGGCTGGCACAGGGACACTGTGGCCAGGTGGGGTGGTTCCTGGGTCTTCCCCAGGAGGAGGCCAGGCAGGAGCTGTGGCATCAGTGGTTCCTGGAGACAAAATGATGACCTTGTCCAGGGGCTCTGGGGCTGCTGGCGGAGGGGGGATAGAGGCTCAGTACTGGGTCACAGACTTTCCTCCCTCCCTAGAAGCCTCCTCTGGAGGAGCAGTCCTCCATCAAATGAAGCTCACTGCAAGGCAGGGAGGGGGTGGCACATGGCTGACCCTGAGTCCAGAGGCCCCGCCAGTGGGGGAGCTGGCAGGGCAGGGAGTTGGGGAGCTGGGACTCAGTCTGGCAAACCCTGCAGGAACCAAGCTTCTTAGACTCCCCAGAGGGCAGGACAGACTCCTCCCTCAGATAGAGATCCCCTTCTGGAGACCTGTCCCTTCCTCACACTGGGGTCTGGCAGGGCAGAGTTGTTCCTGGCTCCGATCATGGGTTCAGGTGCAGGATTATGTCTCGATGCCCAGGCTGAGCTCCGAAGGGCAAACTCTTTTCCGCTCTCTGTCCTTGTTCCCCCTTAAAGCCCTTCTCTCCCCCACTAGTGACCATGCATCATCCCCTAGGCCGTCCGCGCGACCCCTGTGCCTGCGCCCTCCTCGGACTGGTTCCCCCTACACCCGGAACTCACCGGCCTTGTCTCCCTCGGGGGCCTCAGCCGAGGCCGCCCCGCGAAGCCGCTGCTGTCGCCGCCTCCAGCTCACCAGGCCCACCAGGACCAGCGCCAGGACCACTACCAGGCCCAGGAGCGCGGGGGCGCCGAAGAGCAGCCCGGGCAAGGGCAGCGCCGCCTCGCCGGCCCCGGCGCCCACCGACTCCTGCGGCTGCAGCGCCGTCCCGGGCGCAGGGCTGCTGGCTCCGGCTGCTGCGGGAGGGGAAGGGGAGGAGACGGGGAGGGGAGAGGGGTGAGGTTGGCTGGGAAGGGGAAGGACAGCGGGAAGGCGGGCAGTGGACAAGGGGAGGAAGAGACAGGCCCTGCCCACAGGGTCCTCTCAGCCCTCTAAGCCCCCCGCGATCCGGGCCTCGTCCTCCCCGCGGCTGCCGGCGCCACGCGCCCCGTGGGTCCACCTTACCTGTTTTCGGCGGCGATTTGCGTAGGAGCCTACAGTCCACGCATTTACGGACCAGCAGGTCGTAGCACTCGGTCGGGACGCAGGGCGTGGGGACCGGCGCGTCCCTGCCCCGCAGGCTCCGGGGCCCTCGCCTCATGGTGCCAGCGCCACCGCACGAGCCTCGGGTACTGAGACTGAGTGGGGCTCCGGGGCCCTCGGGGAGGAATCGAGGGGCGGGGAGAGGGGATCACTCCGCCCTGCCCCGCCCCCGCCTGCTGGGTGGGACCGCACTCCACAGGGCCCCGAGCCCCGGGGACTCTCTCATTCAGCCACTCAACCAGCACCGCCTGGACTGGCCCTCTGCTGGGTGCTGGGTGGGACATGGCTGGGGGCAGACCAGAGCCTCCTCTGGGGCAGGGAGGGGGGATGGGCTCTGCAGCCAGGACACACCTCTGAGAGGGCTTTATCTAGCATATTAGGGAGCTCGGACTGTGGCTGGGGGACACGAGGGAGCCACTGGGGCTTTGAGCAGGGAGCACCCTGGAAGATCTGCCTATGAGCAAGGGGCCTGTGGCTGCCATGGAGGGAGGCCTGCCCACCCCAACTCCTTTCCTCCAGGGCTATGTGTCCCCCTCTGCTGACCTCCAAGTCTTACTTTGGGCACTTCCTATCTCTGCTCCCCAGTGTTTGGGTCCCCAAGTGTCTGTCACCCATGGCTCTCTCAGACTGAGCCTCAGATGCACACACAAGCCCCTTCCACCCTCCTGGTCACATGCTACTTCTTCCCCCCGGGGCCAGGGCTGGAGGGGCCTCTGGGAGCTCAGGGGTCAGCAGGGAGCATGGGGTTAAGTGCCACGTGTGCCCCCCCAGACCCCTAAGCACTCAGGGGTGGGGGGAGCATGTTGGGAGGAGAGATTCAGGGGCAGGGGAGGGAGCTTGGAGGCAGAGGGAGACCCTGAGCAGCGGCAAGGTGGAGGCAAACACTCCAGGCAGAGCGCCGCAGGGGCTAAGGCTTGGAGAGGTGAAGAGGGAGCCCAAGCTGCTCTGGGGGACAGGCATGGTCACTGCCACAGGGCATGCTGGGAGGGAGGGAGCACCGGGGCTGCAGGTGGGTGGGTGGGGCACCAGGCCCAGGGCCCTGTAGAGTCTGGGGGCGTCTGGGTAGGAGAGAGATTCCTAGCTGTAGCTGCAAGGGCCCCTCTCTCTGGCACTGTGGCCCAGGTTCAGGGCAGGTAGCCCAGGGTAGGGGATGATGCAGTGGCTGGTCATGGAGTGAGGGGGAGCAAGGCCAGTCCCTGGGTTTCTGGTTTGGGAGACCCTGAAGGTTCACAAAGAACCCCAGTCAGCCAGCCCTGACGAGTGGGCGCTGGCCCACCCTCTCCATCCCCTGCACACGGGCCAGCAGCTCCCACACAGGAAGGTGTAGGCGGAGGGGAGCTGTAAAGGAGAAGTGGGGCCGGGGGCAGGTCTGGGTGAGCGTGGGTGTATGGTATGGCGATCGGGGGCAGGAAAAGCCTCTCTGTGGGGCAGAGGAGTGGGGGACAAAGCCAGAAGACTGGGCCACAACCCTGTCACCCACACCACACCACACCACACCACACCACACCACACCTCCACTCCTGTTGGTGCTGCTATTACCCATTAGTGAGGGCTGCAGAGGCCTGAGTCCCAGGCCACTCACTTAGCCCTTGTGCCAGCGATGTGAGCAGACTGAGGCTTGTGGGAACCCAGGAACAGGGAACCTGTCCCTGGAGAGGGTAGTCCAGTGGGGCCAGAGTGGGGGAGAATTTACAGGAGTTAGGAGGAGGGGGGCCCATCTGCCCCAGGTCTGCGTTTCACAGCAGAAGCGCTGGCTGCTCTGACCCCAGCAGAGACTTGACGAGGTTGCTCTCAGGGACAGAGAGAGTGGGAGGGCTGGAACCCACTGTCAGAGTTCCAGGGTCCCTCACCTTGGCCAGAGAGAGACGCCAGCTGCTGAGAGCAGCAGACACAAATGAGACACCCGTTCATGTGACACAAATGTTTGCCGGGTGCTTCCTATGTGCCCATGCTGGGCAGGTGTCAGGACAAAAGGCCTGCAGGGTTCGTGTCTGTGGTATGTGCAGGTGCCTGGCCTCACAGGAACTTTTCCACTTGGGCCTCCTAAATGGGGTGGGGGGGGGGGCAGGCTGCAGCAAGCTGTGTGTCACTGCATGGATGACATAACAGCTAAGAGGAATTCACAATCAGACCAATGTAGGAAATGTTAGTTCACCCCTTGTGTTCTTTTTTCCCCGATAGCTCTTAAATCAAGTATATTTCTTTTTTTTTTTTTTTTTTTTTTTTTTTTTGAGACCGGGACTAGTTCTGCCACCCAGGCTGGAATGCAGTGGCCTGATCTCAGCTCACTGCAACCTCCACCTTCTGGGTTCAAGTGATTCTCCTGCCTCAGCCTCCTGAGTAGCTGAGATTATAGGCCTGTGCCACTATGGCTGGCTAATTTTTGTATTTTTAGTAGAGATGGTGTTTCACCCTGTTGGTCAGGCTGGTCTCAAACTCCTGACCCCGTGATCCACCCACCTCGGCCTCCCAAAGTGCTGGGATTACAGGCACGAGCCACCACGCCCAGACTTTTTGTTTTTTTTGACACGGAGTCTCACTCTGTCACCCAGGCTGGAGTGCAGTGACACCATCTCGGCTCACTGCAGCGTCCATCTCCTGGGTTCAAGCCATTCTCCTGCTTTAGCCTGCAGAGTAGTTGGGACTATAGGTGTGCACCACCATGCCCAGCTAATTTTTTTTTTAATTTTTGGTAGAGATGGGGTTTCACCATGTTGGCCAGGCTGGTCTTGAACGCCTGACCTCAAGTGATCCTCCCACCTTGGCCTCCCAAAGTGCTGGGATTACAGATGTCAGCCACCATGCCTGGCCTATTAAAGACCTCTATATCACCTTTTTTTTTTTTTTTTTTTTGAGACGTAGTTTTGCTCTTGTTGTCCAGGCTGGAGTGCAATAGCACAATCTCGGGCTCACTGCAATCTCTGCCTCCTGGGGTCAAGTGATTCTCTTGCCTCAGCCTCCCGAGTAGCTGGGACTACAGGCATATACCACCATGCCCAGTTAATTTTGTATTTTTAGTAGAGATGGGGTTTCACCATGTTGGTCGGGCTGCTGTCAAACTCCTGACCTCGTGATCCACCTGCCTCAGTCTCCCAAAGTGCTGGGATTACAGGCGTGAGCCACCGCGCCCGGCCAGCATGCTCTACTTTTAATTCACTGAATACTCTTTTGGAAAAAGATAATTTGAGCCAGGCGCAGTGGCTCACACCTGTAATCCCAGCACTTTGGGAGGCTAAGGCAGGTGGATCACGAGGTCAGGAGTTTGAGAGCAGTCTGACCAACATGGTGAAATCCCATCTCTACTAAAAAATTAGCCAGGCGTGGTGGTTCGCAGCTGTAATACCAGCTACTCAGGAGGCTGAGACAGGAGAATTGCTTGAACCCGGGAGGCGGAGGTTGCAGCCACTGTACTCCAGCCTGGGTGAAGAGCGATACTCCATCTCAAAAAAAAAAAAAAAAAAATTAGCTGGGCGTCTGTAATCCCAGCTACTAGGGAGGCTGAGGTAAGAGAATTCTTTGAACCCAGAAGGCAGAAGTTGCAGTGAGCTGAGGCCGTGCCACTGCACTCCAGCCTGGATGACAGAGCGAGACTCCATCTCAAAATAATAATATAATTTGGGGTCTTCAGAGAGAAGGGGGTCTCTTGATTTTTGTGCCCCCAATTCTCCTGAAAACACCCTCACAATGGCTCTGATGCAAGTACTATTAGGACATATTCCAGATGAGAAAACAGGATTTGAGGGGCAAGGGCACTCTCAAGATGAGCCAGCAGGTGGGAGGGGCCTGTAGGGGGTCTGCGTCCCCCTGACTGTGAAGCGTGGCCTGGGACGGGGTGGGGTAAGTGAGGGCACTCTGGGGATGGGACAAGCACAGTGTCGTGGGGGAGCAGTCTTTGGGGACAGAGAGGTCCCAGCCCCCCAGATCTGAATGTGAAACTGCTCTGAGGCCTGGAATGCACACTGTACTTCAAAATCAGTTTTCATTGTAATTATGCAGTAATACCCAGAACACTTGCTCAGGAAAAGCCTGCAAACAATACAGAAGTGTGTGAGTGACAAAGGGCGTTTCCCCAAGGTCCCCAGAGGTAGCCTCTGTTTTCCCTTGAGAGCCTTTCTTTACTGCCTCGTTCTGTGCCTTTGCCCCCTTGTGTGGGTGCATATAGAAACAGCCTTTTTGATGTTCTGGGAATGGGGTCGGTGGAGATTGCTCTGCTGGCTGGGCTGGGCCGGCAGGGCTTCAAGTTGCCCCTCTCAGCTCCGGCTCCAGCTCCAGCTCCTCTCATGACACCACCAGGATCACCCCTTGTGGGGATTTCCTTTTCCCTTTTGCATTTAAAAGCTCCCACAGGGTGCGGTGGCTCACGCCTGTAATCCCAGCACTTTGGGAGGCCAAGGTGGGTGGATTACCAGGTCAGGAGTTCGAGACCAGCCTGGGCAATACGGTAAAACCCCGGCTCTACTAAAAATACAAAAATTAGCCGGGCGTGGTGGTAGGTGCCTGTAATCCCAGCTACTCGGGAGGCTGAGGCAGGAGAATCGCTTGAACCTGGGAGGTGAAGGTTGCAGTGAGCCAACATCACGCCACTGCACTCCAGCCTGGGCAACAGAGCGAGACTCCATCTCAAAAAAAAAAAAAAGCTCCCACAAACAAGGACAGTACTACAAAGGACCCTTCACTGGGGGACAGGGGAAAGGATGCAGTGTCGGGGGCCTCTGGAAATTGGGAGAGGGGGCAGGCGTGGTCAGGAAATCAATACAAAGTCCTGGTGTGAGGCCAGAGGAGTGCGACTCAGGGGCAGAGGCCTGGGAAACCCCGATCCTGTTCCTCCCTGAACCCACGCCAGGGGAGGGCAGGTCATGTCCTTCCATGAAGCAGTCACCAATCTTTGCCTGGGTCTTTATGGCCTGGAGCTGCCTGTCCTCAAGCCCTCCACTCCGTGCATGCGCACTCCAGCACTTCATAGGTACCGGCCAGGGAACCCCAGCCACTCTCAGTATGGCCCTGGGATAGGGGGCATGGGCCCTCCATGTGAGATTAGAGAGCAGACCACAGCCCCTTAGCCACAGGGAGCGGAGCCCCCACCTCTTGGGGGCTGAGTGTGTGAAGTGGAGGGAGGCTGTAAGGCTAGGGTGGAGAGTGGGGGAGAGGAGGAGGGGTCCCCCCAGGGCCAACCTCCCAGGACTTATTCAGGATGCTACACAAGAAGGCCCTTGTGAATGCACAGGGTGACCCCTGAGCAGATGCCTCCAGTCATTCGCCACTCACTGAGCACCTACCAGGCAGGAGCTGTTTGAGGTTCTAGGGAAATAGCAGGGAAGCAGCGAGGAAACCCAAATGGGACACAACATTGTGGGTGGGGAGGTGAGGAGTGCTGGAGAGAAAAAGTCAGAAGGGTGGGGTGCCTGAGGATTAGGGGTGCAATTTCAAACGGCGGGGGCAGAGAAGGCCTGGTGGATGGAGACCTCGGAACAGAGGACAGGGTGGAATGATTTTCCAAGGATGTCTGGGGGAGCAGACAGGGCCCAGTGACTAGGAAAAGGTCACTGTGCAAAGCATCTCCCTATCCAGCCCACTCCTCCGGCAGCCCTGTGTGGAGCTGCCATGGCCAGTCGCACTTTACAAAGAGGGAAAGCAGGCTAGAGAGGAGAGGGGCCCACCAGGCAGCCCCCAAGTTTGCCACACTACACACATCAGTGGGGTTCTCTTCCTGTGTGCGGACAGTGGCAAGGAGGGGGGTGGAGGTAAGGTCCAGGGATCGGTGTCCTCACAGGGAGGCTGGCCAAGCATACTGGAGGAGGCCAAGCATACTGGAGGGGCTGCGGGACCCCTCCGGGCCTGGCCAGCTCACAGGGGCCCCAGTGCCGCAGGCATCCCCCTCTGATAGAAGAGGGCGGCCCAGGGAAGGCTGGCTCCTGTGCAGGTCCGGGGCTGTAGGGAGCACCCACCCACCGTCCCCCTGGAGCTGCCCTCAGCAGCCCCTGCTCCACAGCTCCAGACTCAGGTGTGACCCGCAGACTTAGGGTCCATGGCCTGGCAGCCCACTGCATTGTCTCCCTCGGCCCCCAAGTGTGAGACATCCTTTCACAGTGACTCTCTGCCTGTGTCCTTCTGGCCCCAGGGGACACTGGAGGGAAGGGGCTAAGTCTGCAGAACCTTCTGGAAAAGGTTTCTTTGTGCTGGATCCCTGCCAGCAGGCCTGGCCCAGCACCCCTGGTGTGTGTGAGTTGGGGGCAACTGTAACAGGGCTTTGTCTCAAGAAGCGCCTGCCTCTCCTCACCCACCCGCCCACTAGAGCACAGCTGGCCAGCTGGCACGGGGCCACGGTCTGGGAGGGTGGGCGGGGCAGGCATGGGCAGGCTCTTGTTTCTCTCTGAGCCTCACAAGGCCTGAAAAGGGGGGCAGGTGGTGGGGCTCGGAGAGGGAAGTGGGCCACGCCAGGTCACATTGCAGACTGGCCACAGACCCCAAGTCGGTGGGACTCAGAGGCTGGGTCTGTTCCCACTGCACCACTTCCCCTCTGCGGCTGGGCTGCTCCTGTCTCTGCTCACTGGGGTGCAGGAGACAGGGACCAGGCTGCGGAGCCCCGCCTTGCTAGGAAGCCCTGCCTCCTTGGTAGGGATGGGAAACACCATCAGATTGGGGCCTGGACCACTGGCCATGGAGAATATAAGCTTCCCAGGGGGCCCAAGGACTGCTCGTAGCCAGGTGGCCTGAGGGGGGACAAATAAATGTGTGACTCCAAGTAAGCTCTACCCCTCTGAGAGTGGGACCCAAACACGACCTTCCTCCTGGCTTACAGGAGCAAGGACGAGGTAGCTGCCAGGCCCAGCTGAAGAGATGCTGCCTCCAGGAGCCTCAGCTCCCCATTCCCAGCCTGTAGGGCTAGGGGGTCCTTGCCTGCCTTCAACAACGGCCTCCAATGTGACCACATCATGACCATTGCCAGCCTGAGACATCTGACATTTGTTTAAAGCTGTTAAAAATAATAGGTTTGGCTGGGCCCAGTGGCTCACGCCTGTAATCCCAGTACTTTGGGAGGCTGAGGTGGGTGGATCATGAGGTCAGGACATTGAGACGATCCTGGCTAACACAATGAAGCCCCGTCTCTACTAAAAACACAAAAAAGTAGCTGGAGTGATGGTGCGCACCTATAGACCCAGATACTCAGGAGGCTGAGGCAGGAGAATCGCTTGAACCCGGGAGGTGGAGGTTGCAGTGAGCCAAGATCATGCCACTGCACTCCAGCCTGGCAACAGAGTGAGACTCTGTCTCAAAATAAATTAATAAATAAAAGTAATGGGCTTGAGGCCAGGAGTTTGAGACCGGCTTGGGCAGCAAAGCAAGACCACATCTCTACATAAATACGTAAAATAGTGGCTTCTTCATTGCCAGTCCTCAACCAGCTAAGAAGAAAGGCATCAGTGGGCCTGGTGCCATGCTACAGCTGAGGAACTGAGGCTTGCCGAGGGTGAGTGACCTGCCTGAGGTCATGCCACCAAGCAAGCAGCCAAGCCCAGCCTCTCCCACCTCCCTCCACCTCCCCTCAGTACCAAGCACCGATTCCGGGCACACACTGATCTCCCTTTACTTCCCTCGGTCAAACTGTCTCCTGGACAATGTCAATGGTCTCCAGATGGCATGAAGCAACCCCACCCTCTGGCCACCCATCCCCTACCTTCCAGGGACAGCAGGTCTGAGGGCACCTGCCTGCCATTTAAGTGTGGTTCAGCTCTGCTGTGAGGCAGGGGCAGGCCAGCCCCCAACTCCAGAGGGGAGGCCTGTCGGTTCCAGGGCCCTTGCCAAGCTCGGCTGGGAGCTGGCGGCAGTGACGGCACTGTGTTCCCCAGTGCTTGGAAGCTTCCCAGCCCCTTGGCTGGAGAATGCAATGCCAATTCTCTTGTTAAATGGTACCAGGTGGCAAGGAAAATGTGGCACAGGGACCTGAGAGAGGTGTCCCATGTGGGCTGGGGGGGCGGGGGAGGGGGTGTGGGGAAGGCCTCTCTTTGTCTCCAGCAAAAAGTGACATCCCAGAAGAGCAGGCAAGCTGCGTCTACACTGCCTTCCTCCCCCTGCTTGGACCCCCCACTCCATCAGCCCCCAAAAACTACTTTATCGCCCAGTCACCCTGCAAAGCTGCCCTTTTTGGCCCAGGACAGAGGGGCTGAAGACAATGTCACTCTCTGGGAAGGCTGGCCTTCCAGGCCTCTGCTGTTACTGCCCGTCCCTTCAGGAACCAATGTGAAGCTTCACCTCCAGCCTCTTCCTTCCGCCTTGGAGCCACCCCCTCCTCCAGCACAGAGGCTGGCTTCCCCGACCAAGTGCCCAAAGGGCTTCTCGCTGCTGGCGAAGGCCTGCTCAGGCCCAGTGCCTGCACCGTGCTGTTCTCACACTAAGGGCCTTTGCCCTTGGCCTATCCTGCCACCCTGTGCCCTCCCTCGATGCTCAGTGTCCTAGTGGTCTCATCCTGAGGCAGGAACTGTGGTTTGCTGACTGCTGCTTTCTGGGGGGCATGGGCTGTCTCCACTTTCTATATTCCAGCTCGGGGCCTGCTCAGTGGAGATGCCCAAACCCCCTTTTTTTTTTTTTCTTAGAGCCTCGCTCTGTCACTCAAGCTGGAGTGCAGTGGTGCGATCTTGGCTCACTGTAATCTCCACCTCCCGGGTTCAAGTGATTCTCCTGCCTCAGCCTCCTGAGTAGCTGGGATTACAGATGTGCGCCAACATGCGCAGCTAATCTTGTATTTTTAGTAGAGACAAGAGTTTCACCATGTTTGCCAGGCTGGTCTTCAACTCCTAACCTCAAGTGATCTGCCTGCCTTGGCCTCCCAAAGTACTGGGATTATAGGCATGAGCCGTCACGCCCAGCCTTCAAATCTTTATTCAAGGATTCGGCACACAGGAAAACTGGAGGGAAGAAGCAGGGGACTGGGACTGGCTCTGCTGCTGGTTAGTTGTGTGACTGTGACACCTCCCATGAAAACAGTCTGTTTCATGAACTGTGAATTGGGGAAACATGATCTACCTCATAGCTCTGCTGTGTGAGAAGAGCTCTGTGAAGCATGACGGGCCCTGCAAATGTCGGGTGACATGTGGGGCCTTGACCGGAATCTACACAACTGAGGTCCTCAGCAGAGCCCAAGGGTCTGCCAGGAAGTCAGCCAGGTGTCTACAACCCTTTACTGAGCACTAGGGGTGGGGCCTGGGCTAAGTTCCGGAAGGAACCTACAGAAAGGGGCAGACAGGGCCACATCGCTGACACCTACAAGGAGTTAGGAAGTAGCCCGCCCCTCAGTGAAGGGCATGGGTCCAGCTGTGATGGTGACATCAAAACAGAGAAATAGAGGCCTCGGGCCGACTGCAGTGGCTCACGCCTGTAATCCCTGCACTTTGGGAGGCCAAGGCGGGCAGATCACCTGAGGTCAGGAGTTGGAGACCAGCCAGGCCAACATGGCAAAACCCCATCTCTACTAAAAATACAAAAATTAGCTGGGCATAGTGGTACACACCTGTAATCCCAGCACTTTGCGAGGCTGAGGCAGGCAGATCACCTGTCAGGAGTTGAAGACCAGCCTGGCCAACATGGTGAAACCCTGTCTTTACTCAAAATACAAAAATTAGCCAGGCATGGTGGCACATGCCTGTAGTCCCAGCTGCTCCGGAGGCTGAGGCAGGAGAATCGCTTGAAGCAGGAAGCAGAGGTTGCAGTAAGCTAAGATCACGTCACTACACTCCAGCCTGGTCAACAGAGACTCCAACCCCACCACCCAAAAAAAGTGCAGAGGCTCTGAGGTCCGAGGTGCTGCCCAGGGTTTCAAGTGGGGTCCATCCTGAGGCCTGAGGGCAGGCCATGGCACGTGCAGGGTGAAGGTGGGGAGGGCACTGTCACGTTCCAAGGAGTCAGAACCCGGCTCTCTTCCTGAGGTTTCTCCCTCTAATCACTCCCTTCACCCCTAAGTTCCCATGTGCCAAGCCTGCTCCATGCAGCGCAGGAGCCTTGACCTGGCTATGGGACTTCTAGAGTCCAGTTGGTGCCTCTACACATTTCCAATTAGACCCAAGGGAGAAGGAAAGCAACGGTCACTGCACAATCTCTCACCATCAACCCAAAAACGAGCCCTCTAGCCAGCTTCTCTCACTCCTTGCAAACTTCCAACGTGGTACAATTCCTAATTTGTACCAGTTTTTGAACTCTGCTGTGTGATTTCTTTTCTTTTCTTTGGAGACAGAGTCTCGCTCTGTTGCCAAGGCTGGAGTGCAGTGGCGCAATCTTGGCTCACTATAACCTCCGTCTCCTGGGTTCAAGTGATTCTCCTGCCTCAGCCTCCCGAGTAGCTGGGATTACAGGCACGCGTCAGCCTGGCTAATTTTTTGTATTTTAGTAGAACAGAGTCTTATTGAGTTGCCCAGGCTGGTCTCGAACTCCTGAGCTCAGGCAATCTGCCTGCCTCAGCTTCCCATGAGATTTCAAATAGTTACTGTTCACTGAGTGTGTACCTAGCATGGCACAAGGCATTAACACAACACTTAAGAACACAGCAGCCTACACACAGGCTATAAGCATGGGGGGGGTCACACAGTCCCAGGCATGTCCCCCATCATCTCATTCAATCCTCACAACGTGACAAGGTGAGCAGAACATCTCCATTCACACCTGGAGAAACAAGCTCCAGGAGGCAACAACCAGGTTCTATAACAGGAGGGCCAGGATGTGGTGTCTGATTGGCCCCCTGAGTCCAAGCTCCTCTTACTTGCCCCACTCTTTTTTTTTTTTTTTTTTTTGAGGCAGAGTCTCACTCTGTTGCCCAGGCTGGAGTGCAGTGGCATAATCTCAGCTCACTGCAACCTCCATCTCCCAGGTTGAAGCGATTCTCCTGCCTCAGCCTTCTGAGTAGCTGGGACTACAGGCACCCACCACCATATCTGGCTAATTTTTGTATTTTTGTAGAGATGGGGTTTCACCATGTTGGCCAGGCTGGTCTCAAACTCCTGACCTCAAGTGATCCGCTTGCTTTGGCCACCCCACATGCTGGGATTACAGGCGTGAACCACTGCACCAGGCCCACCCCCACCCTACTCTTAATTGTTCTGAGTCAGTTTCCTCATCTGCAAAGTCAAAGTGGTGAATTAGACCAGTGATTTTTAAACTTTTTTTAGCCACAGACCTTTTGTTCAAAGGAAACCTTAAATGGAGATGTAACACAGCAGCTGCTTAAAGACACAAGAATCTGCAAGTGAGCGTGGGAGTGGGAGGGGCTGGAATTCCATCAGCGGGGACCCTTGCTGCTTCTTCCCAGCTCTCCCTGCTAGAGCATGGGCACTGCAGGGAACCTTCCCAACCACTGAGGGCTGAGCTGGGACCTGTCAAGCCCTAAACATCCTCAACAGAGAATGTGTACGGAGTCAGCAAGAAGACGTGGGGAGGGGCAGCCCAGGGCCAGCTGCCCTCACAGGTCCTCCAGGGAGGGGCCCTCAGAGCTTCTCAGAAGGGACAGCAGGTTCAGAGCCGAGACACCAGGCACGTGGCCGGCGCAGATCTGCAGCATGCGCACCAGGCGCTGTGCCATGGTGGCCCGAAAGCCTTCCACCTGCGGGGGAGAGCAGAGAACAGCGGTGAGACAGAACTCAGCAGCTGGCCCTGCTCCCTTACCCAGAGCAGCTGCAGGGGCTGCCAGAGCAGGGCTGGGGGCAGAGACTCAGGGGCAGCTCAGGGCACCACTGCCCATCATGGCCACATCTTCATTCATGCCACACCTCAGAGTAGCTTCCAAGCTTCCAACTGCCTCAGCTTACCCAATCCTTCAAACTACCTCCTGAGATATCCAGAGCCTGACCTCCTGCTCAAGAGGAAATGAAGGCTCAGGCTGGCTAGGTCGAGTGAACTTTCTAAGGTCACACAGTGACTGCAGAGCTGAGCTCTGAACCAGGGCTGCTTCCAACCAACACCTGGGCAGCAGGGGCCGCAAAGGCTCAAGACCAGGGAGTGTAAGACACTCACAGGGATGGGAAGGAGGGAGGGAGAGCAGGTGGCCCTCACCACGGATAAGAAGGTGCCATCAAAAAGGAATGGCCTTAGGGGAGCTGTGGGGCCAGAGAGGGACAAGACTGCCCAAGGCCAGGGCACAGATGCTCTGGACACGTTCGTTGCAGAACAAATGACGCTGCTCAGTGTCTTCCCCTGGCCAACGGGCAGCTGCAGAAGCATCTCACCTCTGTTTCCTCTCTAGCTGGGGGCAGGCTGGGGTGTCACCACCCACCGAAACTGGAGCACTAGAGACCAAGGCATCCTCAACTACCCTGCTCTTACTCCTACCACTTGTCAGCATGACCTCCTTGGTATGAGACCCAGCGGCAGCTTCTCAGTCCTCACCACACTGGCGCTACTGGCAGAGTCGAACACTGCTGTTTACTCCCTCCTTGAAACGCTTTTCTGCCTGGCTCCCAGGCCCTCATGCTCACCCAGGGTTCCTCCCCCCACACAGGGGGCTCCCTCGCCTTTTCCCAACGTCTATACGCTGGGGCTCCAGAGCTCGGTCCTTCAGTCTCTTCTCCCACACTCAGTCCTCAGGTGACCTCCTCCAGTTCTGTGGCTGTAAAACCACCTAGTTGCTATTAACACCCAAATTACACCTCCAGATCTTCCCTGTGAATGTAACACATGTATGCAGCTGTTTACTTGATTTCTCCACCTAGGTGGCTAATAGACCCCTTAATTTTAGCATGCCCAAAACAGAGCCTCTGAAGCCCCGCAAAACCTGCTCCTCCTGCAGGTTTCCCCCATCTCAGCCAAAGACAACTCCATCCTTCCAGTCAGCGCCGAAACCTTCAGAGTCAGGGAGGACTCTTCTTCTTTCATGCCTCATGGGTTGGCCACAGCACAGTCTGCTGGCTCCATCCTGGAAACAGCAGTGTCATAGACCATTCCATCGTCCCCTTCCCTGGCCAGCACTGAGTCCACGCTTCACTCTCCTAGAAAGAACTTCCAGACCTGTCTATTTTTGCCTTAGTTTCCCCTCAGTCTGCTCTCCTCCGAGCAGCCAGAGGGGTCCATTTAAAACCCAAGTCAGGACCGGGAGCAGTGGCTCATGCTTGTAATCCCAGCACTTTGGGAGGCTGAGGTGGGCGGATCATGAGGTCAAGAGATCCACATCATCCTAGAGACGTGACCCAAAAGCCCAGGTCTGACTACAGTCATGACTTTGCCCATGACATCCAGGAAGAAATGACCTAATTCCACCACCAGGCTCCCAAAGCTCCTTCTGCTGTTGCGTATGTTACATGTCTGTTTATTTCATGAGATTCTGAGAGGGCAGGGCCCAAATCTGACTCATTTGTGTTCCCAGGGTCCAGCACAGAGCCCTACCAGCAGACCTAGGAAATTATTTCACTGGGCCAATCACACACCTTCCTGTGTTTCCTCATCAATGAAACGGGGCCAATAATTCCTGCCACGCAAAGGCATCAAGATATATGGTAGGGCTCAAACTCAATTATGCAGAAGAGTGTTCGAAGAGGACAACACCAGCATGAAGAACGAGGCCAGTTCAAACCCTGGGTCCTTCATCTGAGGGATGCAGGCGTATGTTCTGAGCAGGCATTTCTACAGCTCCTGCTGCTGGCCGGAACCAGGCTGGGGGCCTCCTGCTTCCTGCCTAGGCCATGAGAGAACCCAGGACCTGGCCTGGCCCGCCACCTCGTGACCACAGACAGAATTGCACCACTTGTCACAAGGCGAGCAGGCACCACTGTCCCCCACCAACACCTGAACTATGGAGCAAAGATTGCGATTCCCCTTCAGAGATGAGAAAACTAACGCTTTGTGGCAGGGAAAGTGACCTATTCAAAGTCACACGGTCAGCAGGTTAGGACGGGAGAGACAGCTGCATACCCACCAGCTGGCTCTACCCCTCACTCACGAGCTGTGTGACCCTGAGAAAGTCACCTCTTCTCTCTGGGAGGAAAGCCTGGCAGGGACAGGCACTTGAGGTGTGCCCAGGCCTCAGGGTCCCATCTGTGAGATCAGAGCGCTGATCAGGGGCTCTAAAAGTAGTCATCAAATAGGAAAACAAATGTGTGACAGAGCAAGAGTGTATCGTGATGGGTGCATTGACTGAGGGGCAGGTCTGACAGCTGCTGCCACATGAGGCAGTGATAACATCTGCCCAATCCTAATGTGATATGAAAACATCCCCATTGAGTCCTGGCGCAGTGCCTCACGTCTGTAATCCCAGCACTTTGGGAGGCCGAGGCGGCTGGATCACGAGGTCAAGAGTTCGAGACCAGCCTAGCCAATATGGTGAAATCCCGTCTCTACCAAAAATACAAAAATTAGCTAGGTGCAGTGGCGGGTGCCTGTAATCCCAGCCATTCAGGAGGCTGAGGCAGGAGAATCACCTGAACCTGGGAGGCAGAGGTTGCAGTGAGCCGAGATCACGCCACTGCACTCCACCCTGGGCAACAGAGTGAGACTCTGTCTCAAAAAAAAAAAAAAAAAAAAAAGAAAGAAAAGAAAACATCCCAATTTCTACTGGTGACAGTCACAGACTGCTATCACCAGAGGAGTGCCCTGACTCCGGGATAACGGCCCCTGGTCTAGATGGCGGTGACGGACTGGTGGTGACAGATCATGTGCTGACTTGGCTCTCCCTGCATTGCATCACTTTGCCTTTGGTAACAGGCGCAAGACCCAGAACAGAGCAGAAACACAACTCTTCAAAATACATCTCAAAACCACTAAACAGGTTTCCAAAGGAATGGAGCAGGCCTGGTGCATAGGTGGGGCAGCGTAGGCCCTGAGACCCCTCAGTAGACTCCTGGGGGTGGTGAGGAGCACATCAACTCCTGCTGATGCCTCTTTAGCAAAAAGTCATCAGGATTTATCCTGCATAAAAAGTGGCTGAAGGCCAGGCGCGGTGGCTCACGCCTGTAATCCCAGCACTTTGGGAGGCTAAAGTGAGAGGACTTCAGGCCAGGAGTTCGACACCAGTGTGGGTAACATAGCAAGACCTCATCCGTACATTAAAAAGTAAATAAATAAACACGTAGCTAGGTGCGGTGGTGCATGCTTGTAGTCCTAGCTACTCAGTAGGCAGAGGAGTTTGAGTCTGCAGTGAGCCATGACCACACCACTGCACTCCAGCCTGGGCAACGGAGCAAGACCTTATCTAAAACAACAACAACAAGGCTACTTTCCAACCCCCCATGGTTAGTTTCACCTTGTGAGAAACACCAACAGAAGCCAGTCAGGGCAGAACCAACACCCTACGTATCCAACCAACCATCTAACCACCTACCCAACAAACGTCCCTGCTGCCTGCTAGGTACCCTGGCTTGGGCTAGGACTAGATCAGGTCTGCAGTCCAGAGAGGTAAGGGCAAATCAGGCATTCTGACTGCCACGGACATAAGGATGCATCAGTTAATGGAGACAGACATATGCCCAGCCTCACAATCATTTACACTCCAGCAGGGGAGTGGACTCACAAATACAAACACATAAGACTTAGTTATAACTAAGTATGCAGAAATGCAGCAAAAGGAAAAGCAGGGCAGCACGTGCTAGAGCCTGGCATATAAGATGCACTCCAGATGAATGCACAGTACCTCTGCTTTACACCTGTGTACCCCAAGGCTCAGGGTGACCTGCCCAGGTCAAAGCCAGTGAGCAGTAACGCCAGGATCCTGTGTCTCCCTCTACTTCAGGAGCCGCCTTGCTCGGATACTCAGTGCTTCGGTAAGCATTCCCACTGTGCCCACTGTGTGCTGACCACCCCGTTTCCCGCACGTGAGTGCAGTGTTGGTCCCTGTGATCAGCATGCTCACCTCCAGGTCACAGTAGAGCAGGGGGCTTTGGTAGGTGTGGGCCAGCTTCGCCACGGTGTGCCGGTGAATGCTGCAGTGACTCTCCCGCCCAGCTGCAAAGAAGCCATGAGTGCTACAGCTGCGATCTCTACCTTCCTGGATGGAATTCAGGAAGTGCTGGGCAGAGTAACTCACTTCCCTGCTCTGGGGCTCAGTTTCTTTCTAGTTGCGAGGGTGACAGTCCTATTCTACTTTCTTTTCTAGGTAGTTAAGACTATGAAATTAGACGATGAAGATAATAATAGCTCCTACCCCACTGAGTCACTCTGGCGTCAGTGAGTTGACATCTAGAAATTATCTGGCCTTCATTTGCTCACCAATGCTTCTTGAGAATTATCTGTGCCAGGTGCTTGAGCACAAGGAGCTAACAGTTCAGCAGGGAAGGCAGACAGGTCAGACATGTCATGCATGCTAGAGTGACACCTGGGTTGAGTTTTGAGGCATATGTAGGAGTTACAAGACAAACAAAAGGAAATGTATTTGAGAGAAGCCTAGAGTAACCATAAAGAGTACGGGTGTGGTGGCTCACACCTGTAATCCTAGCACTTTGGCAGGCCGAGGCGGGTGGATCACCTGAGGTCAGGAGTTCAAGACCAGCCTGGCCAACATGGTGAACCCCCGTCTCTACTAAAATATAAAAATTAGCCAGTCACGATGGTGGGTGCCTGTAATCCCAGCTACTCGGGAGGCTGAGATGGGAGAATTGCTGGAACCTGGGAGACAGTGGTTGCAGTGAGTAGAGATCACGCCATTGCACTCCAGCCTGGGTGGCTGACTGAGACTCTGTCTCAAAAAAAAAAGAGGATGGGCCCTGAAACAGGACCTCCCCAGGTGTGAACCTCAGCGCTACCACTTTTTATCTAGGGGCCTTGGGCAAATTAACCTCATGACTATAAAACTGAGGTAGTAATACCTACCTCAAACATTAACAGATATAAAAACAAAGCAATTACAGTGTCTGCCTCACAGAGAGAGCTCAAAGAGGCTCGCCATTATTATTTTCACTGTTAATATTACAAAGTCTCAGGAACAGCAGGACTTTTTCTGAAAACGATAAGCTGACCCAAAGAAACAGAGTAACAGGAGATGAGACCAGCCCAGAAAGCAGAGGCCCAACTGCAAAGTACTTTGTGTTTTCAGAGGAGTTTGGATTTTACCGAAAGCCACAGGCAATCACTAGGCAACTCCAAGCAACAGAAGAATGATCTGTTTAGATTTACTCTTAGACAGACAGATTCCAAAGTATGTATTTTTTGCTTTTTAAATTTAACTTTTATTTTATGTTCAGGGATACATATGCAGATTTGTTATACAGGTAAACTTCTGCCATAGGGTTTGTTGTACACATTACTGTCACCCAGGTATTAAGCCTAGTACCCATTAGTTATTTTTCCTGATCTTCTCCCTCCTCCTGCCCTCCACCCTCTGATAGACCCGAGTGTGTAAAATACATGTTCTTTCCATCACCTAGGCTGCCCTGGCAAGGAGTCTACCCACCCCAGCTTTCCCTTGGTTGGGGGCAGTAGCAGGTGAGGGACGTACTTACCGCCTGTGGCGAGGAAACACACCTTCCCCAAGAAGAAGCTGGCATCCACATGGCGCAGGGACTCCTCTGTGTTCTGGAGGCTGTGGTGGCCAGGCCAGAGTAAGAAAACAAACCAGAGAACAAAACTTTACGACAGAGAAAGCAGAAGCCCTTGCTTCTCTGATCCTAGAGGCCAGAGAATGACAAAAGGGTGACATTCTCTGGAGAAATACTTTGTCCTTTAATTAATTAATTAATTTTTTGAGATGAAGTTTCCCTCTTGTTGCCCAGGCTGGAGTGCAATGGCACAATCTCAGCTCACCACAACCTCCGCCTTCCAGGTTCAAGTGATTCTCCTGCCTCAGCCTCTCGAGTATCTGGGATTACAAGCATGCGCCACCACACCCAGCTAATTTTTATATTAATTTTTTTTTTTGAGATGGAGTGTCCCTGTCACCCAGGCTGTAATGCACTAGCGCAATCTTGGCTCACTGCAATCTCCGCCTCTCAGGTTTAAGTGATGCTCCTGCCTCAGCCTCCCGAGTAGCTGGGATTACAGGCACATGCCACCATGGCCGGCTATTTTTATTTTATTTTTTTAGATGAAGTCTCACTCTGTCACCAGGCTGGAGTGCAGTGGTGCGATCTCAGCTCACTGCAACCTCTGCCTCCTGGGTTCAAGCGATTCTCGTGCCTCAGCCTCCCCAGTAGCTGGCTGGGATTACAGGTACACACCACCACACCCAGCTAATTTTTGTATTTTTAGTAGAGATGAGGTTTCACCATATTGGCCAGGCTGGTCTTGAACTCCTGACCTCTCTCATCCTCCCCCACTTCCCATCACAAGTTAGGTCACTGTCCCAGCACACTCCTGAGCCAGGCCTGCCTGAGTCCTGACCGCCCCTTCCTCTGGCTCTCACCTGTATTTGCTGTGAAGATTAACCACAAACACGATCAGGTCAATTCGGGGCCGACTCACACTGGAGGGCAAAGGGAGGGACTTTGCCAAGTGGCTGAAAAACAGGAAATTGCAGAACTCAAGATATCCATACCCACCTCACAGCGACCGTTTAAATGCTGCCCTTCATGGGGTAGGGTCTGTCAAGGGCTCCCCACCTCACCCTAGCCACCCGAGGCTCTTGTGGCCATGACTCCTTGGGCCAGCACGGAGGCAGGACAGGGCCGGTCCTATTCAGATCACTCCTGTCTGATTCCCTCTGCCAGAAAGGAGCTCTGTTTAGTCACCACTTCGGCAAAGGGAGGCTGGGACTTGCCAGCTAAGCTGCATGCTGGGAGAAGCCCCAGGGTCAGAGGAGAGGTCGCTGGGCCTCGGGGGATTAGCAGCTAGGACTGAATCCCTCCAGAGTGAGACACACGTGGGCCGAGGCCACCGCCTACTTACACCTTCAGCTCGGAGGCGCAGTCCTCCTTGAGCATCGAGTCCGCCAGCTGCTGCAGAAGAGCATCCTCCGTGCCCACCAGCTGCGCAGGGAGACAGAGCGACAGGTAGAGCCCCGGGCACAGTATCCCCTGGGGGAGGGCCTGGCCCTTCGACCCACTTCCGGGGGGGGATCGGGCCGCCGCGCGCAGGCGGCTCGGAGAGCATTTCCCGAGAAGCGGACCCCGCGAGACAGCACGGGCTGGTGGCTGAGGTATGGCCCCGATGCAGGCCTGCAGGCACCGCACTTTACTCCCCCTGACCCTCGCTCCGACCGCTGGCCTCACCGGGAGTCCAGGTCCCCAGACGCGGAACAACCAAGTCCAGGCGTGGAAACCCGCCAATCAGAAGCTGGGAAAGGGCCCGCCGCGCACCTATTGGTGGGTGCGTTCTCAACCTCAGAGAATGGCTACTCCGATTGGTTGATAGAGTGGCTCTCCGCCTATTCCCCGCCCCCACCACAGTAGCGCGCGCTGGCTTGGCGCTTCAGGGAGCATAGTCGACGTAGGGACTGAAGCTCCGCCAAGGAGGAAAGGCCGGCAGGGGAAGCGGGGCCGCCAGCACCTACCAAAATGGTGGCCGTGTTCAGGCTGGGCAGCTTATCCAGTGGCCTCAACACCGACATCTTAGCAGCAAGGCCGACCGCTGCTCCTGCGGTGTGCGCAGACCTTTCAAACCGCCCTTTCAAACCGCCCTGAGTCCCGCCCCTAGAGCGCGGCCGGGGGCACGTGCCTCCTTACGGGCGGGGCTTCCCAGGGCGGGACGGGGCCTCCTCTTAAAGGAACCGAACAACTGTCTCCTTTTCTGAGGGGGCGTCCCAGCGTCACCCGTGGAACACTTGGTGGACATGTCTTTTGTTCCACGCTCTACAGTAAGCAGGTTTTTAGTGATTTCTTTGTTCACGTTCGTTCATTCATGCTCACAGTACTTTTTTTTTGAGAAGGAGTCTCTCTGTGTTCCCCAGGCTGCAGGGCAATGGCGCCGTCTGGGCTCACTGCCACCTTTGCCTCCCAGGTTCAAGCGATTCTTCTGTCTCAGCCTCCCGAGGAGCTGCGATTACAGGCGCGCGCCGCCACGCCTGGCTAATTTTTTTGTATTTTTAATAGAGACGGGGTTTCTCTAAGTTGTCCAAGCTGGTCTCAAACTCCTGGCCTCAAGTAATCTGCCCGCCTCGGCCTCCCAAAGTGCTGGGAGTACAGGCGTGAGCCACCGTGCCTGACCTTTTTTCTTTTTTTTTTTTTTTTTAAGGAGTGTCACTGTGTTGCCCAGGCTGGAGTATAGTGACACTATTATAGCTTACTACAAGCTTCAAACTCCTGGGCTCAAGTAATTCCTGCCTTAGCCTCCTGAGTAGCTGGGACTATAGGCAAGCGCCACGGTGGGGATCTGGCCATGTTGTCCAGACGCATCTTAAACTCCTGGCCTCAAGCAGTCCTCCTGCCTCAGCCTCCTGAGTAGCTGGGACTCCCGGTGCACGCCAGCAGGCCCTGCCAGTTGACTGCTTTAATAGTGAGTGGTAAGCATGCTGTTCTTTGTCCAGTCGGAGACTTTACCTCGTCTTTCAAGGTTCCTTGCTGCAAACCCAGCCTGAGTACAGAGCTGTCAGGGTCTTGCTTTCTTGGCATACCCAGCAAGAATGTGCAGGGGCACTCAGGGCCCATAGCGAACTGGTTCTCCCAACAGCTATATAATTACCTGTTTATTGTCTCTCCATCTAGAATGTAAGAAACAAGAGGTTAGAGACTTTGTCACTGTTAAAACGTGCGCTCTGAATGAAGAGACCCCCCCCCCAAACAGGCTTTGTGTAATCAACATGGCTGTTTATTCCCCGGGGTGCGGGCCGGCTGAGTCCGAAGAGAGAGTAAGCGGAGGGCAGTGGGATAGGAGTTGGTTTTATAGGTTTGGGGTGAGCAGTGAAAAGTTACAGAACTTACAGTTTAAGGCGGTTTTTTGCAAACTGGCTCACAGGGTGTGGAGTCACAAGGTTGACCACAGTCCAATGGCATTAACAATTGGGGTGGGAATAAGGATCAATACAGAATGTCTCAAAGTTAAGTAGGTGCCCCAGGAGTTGATCATTTCTTCCTCTTTTCATGGTCTTCCAGTTACGTCAGATTTTCCAGGAACTCATCTGGAGTGTCTGTGCAGGTCACAGAGATTAACGTGATGGCCGTGGTGCCGTCAGTCAGCCTAAAAGACCTTACATTCCTGTCTTTTTATGTTAGTAATATAAAGAGAAAAGAAGAGTGGAGGGCAGTGGAATATCAGGAAGGCCGGTGCAGAGGGGTGATGGGGCGATGTTTCCCAGGGCTTCTTTGAGTGGGATTGGGAGCGGTGCGGAAACCTAAAAATGGGAAAGAATTTAGACTGCTGGGAGATCTCGGGGGCAAGGGGTGATATTGTGGGGTTGTTAGAAGGAGCATTTGTCATATTGACTGATTGGTTATCGCTTGTATACGATTTTGTAGGAATTGAGAGATTAACCGGAAAACACAGGGTACAAATAAGAGAAGGAAAAAGGTGTCAAGGACTAAGGATTGGAAGAAGCCATGACTCCGTTAGAGAGTGTCCAGCCAGTCCAGCCAGGTCCAGAATAACCCCCTAGGAAATCTTCCACCCTCTTTGTGTTCCTTTACACTTCAACTCAAAAGCCCTGCTACCCACATTAATGAAAAAATAGGGGCATATGAACTGCACATTATAGAAAAGCCTCCCTTATTACTAGTAGCCTTAAAAACATCAATAGCAGGTCTTGCCTAGACAGGCATTTACCTCGTCTCTCACTTTACCCTTGGCTACCCTCCCCTTGCTGCTCAGACTCTCCTTCAGACCCCTCTTCCTGTCTGCTCATACCCGGTCTTGTTAATGAAAGTAAATGGTGGCTGGGTGCGGTGGCTCACGCCTGTAATCCCAGCACTTTGGGAGGCCAAGGTGGGTGGATCACGAGGTCAGGAGATAGAGACCATCCTGGCCAACATGTGAAACCCTGTCTCTACTAAAAATACAAAAAAAAAAAAAAAAAAAAATTAGCTGGGTGCAGTGGCAGGCACCTGTAATCCCAGCTACTCAGGAAGCTGAGGTAGGAGAATAGCTTGAATCAGGGAGTTGGAGGTTTCAGTGAGCCGAGATCTTGCCACTGCACTCCAGCCTGGCAACAGAACGAGACTGTCTCAAAAAAAAAAAAAAAAAAAAAAAAAAAAGGTTACTTATAGCTACCACACACTCTCATACACCATGAAAACAAAAGCTCTCCCCTCCACACAGTTACCTCACCAAACCCCGCTACAACCTTTAACAGCTGCAGCCCTTACTGGTTCCCTTGGTATCTGGGTACAAGACCCCAGCCCCCCCCAGAACACTTTCTCATCTTTTCAGTTTACACTTCCAGTTCTGTCTAAGCCAAGGACTTTTTTTCCTCTGTGGTTCTTCCTCTTTACATCTGCCTTCCTACTAACTGGACAGGCACTTGTACCCTAGTTTTCCTTACTTCCAAAATTCAGTTTGCCAACAGAGATAAAAACCTCTCTGTTCCCCTTGAGATCCTGACATGACACAAGCGGGTCATTTCATTGAACCCCTTATTTATAGGGTTAGGAATTACTATTGCACTCAGCACAGGCATAGCAGGCCTTACCACTTGGTCACCTTTCGTAGCCTCTCTAATGATTTCTCTGGAAGGGGGTATGGAAGATAGGAGGGTATAGGGGTTGGTACAACCAGGTGGATGGGAAGTACAGTCTGATTGATGAGGTGGAGGTCTTGGACTAGTCTGTAGAATATGTCTGGTTTTTGGACAGCTAGGATAGGGGACTTGTAAGGAGAGTTTGTAGGAATTAAAGGCCATGTTGCAATAGACAGGTGATAACAGGCTTTAGGCCTTTTAAAGCCTGTTGTGGGATGGGGTACTGGCGCTGGGCGGGCTAAGGGTGGTTAGGTTTTAAGTGGGTGATGAGGGTGAGTGACTTGTAGCAATGGATGGGGAGGTGGTGTCCCACACCCTAGGGATATCTCAGCCTGGTCTTCTACCTACTATAGATTTTCCAGGAACTCATCTGGAGTGTCTGTGTAGGTCATAGAGGTAACATGGCGTCCATGGGGCCATCAGTCAGCCTAAAAGACCTTACAGAGGTCTTTGCCTATTCCTAAATGAAGAATGTTCTTTTTATGGAAACCAGTCTGGCCTCGTATATGATGCCTGGATGTCGGACACCTCAGACCATTTGCCCATTAATTGACAAAAATTGTTTAGGTCTCGTAGAATAGAAAAATCTTACTTGGTTAAAAAAAAAAAAAAAGACCTTACAGTCACTTTGTCTGTCCACCACTCTAAAAAGTACCTGGTACGTGGTAGGTAATTAATAAATTGATTATTTATTAATTTCATTCATCCATTCATTCTCAGCAGTCATTCATTTATCATTTCCTATGCCAGACCCAATGCCCCACCCTGGGAAGACAGATGAATCAGACATTATTGATCAACTTAGTGTGATGGGGGCGGGATAGACAATGATGACAGTGTGCTTGTTGTTGTAATACTGGGGAGAGCAGAGACACCGTCTAGCCTAAGTCCTTACTGCAGACTAAACTATGTCTTGCTCAGAAAGATCAGGAAGTAAATGGCCCCATAGAGCCCCTGCCCTCAGCACAGATGGGGTTTGATTCCTCATGGCATGGGGTGTGGAGAGGACTTCCTGAAAGCCATTTTTGTTTTTTGTTTTTTGTTTGTTTTGTTATGTTTTTTTGAGCCAGAGTTTCACTCTTGTTGCCCAGGTTGGAGTGCAATGGCGTGATCTCAGCTCACCATAACCTCCGCCTCCCGGGTTTAAGTGATTTCTCCTGCTTCAGCCTCCAGAGTCGCTGAGATTACAGGTATGCACCACCACTCCCAGCTAACTTTGTATTCTTAGTAGAGATGGGGTTTCTCCATGTTGGTCAGGCTGGTCTCAAACTCCCGACCTCAGGTGATCCTCCCACCTCGGCCTCCCAAAGTGCTGGGATTACAGGTGTGAGCCACTGCACCTGGCCCTAAAAGTCAACTAGTCGTAGGCACTATGACAAGAAAGTATAGCAAGCTGAACACCATGGCTCATGCCTGTAACTCAGCACTTGGGAGGCTGAGGCGGGTGGATCACTTGAGGCCAGGAGTTTGAGGCCAGCCTAGGCAATATAGTGAGACCTCATCTCTACAGAAAAATTTTTTAAATTAGCTGAGCATGGTAGTGTGCACCTTTGGTCCCAGCTACTCAGAAGGCTGAGGTGGGAGAATCACTTGAACCCTAGAGGTAGAAGTTGCAGTGAGCCTAGACCATGCCACTGCACTCCAGCCTGGGTGACAGAGTGAGGCCCTGTCTCAAACAAAAAAAAAATGCCAGGCACGGTGGCTCACGCCTGTAATCCTAGCACTTTGGAGGCTAAGGAGGGTGGATCGCCTGAGGTCAGGAGTTTGATACCAGCCTGACCAACATGTTGAAACCCCTTCTCTACTAAAAATACAAAATTAGCCAGATGTGGTGGCACATACATGTAATCCCAGCTACTCAGGAGGCTGAGGCAGGAGAATCACTTGAACCTGGGAGGTGGAGGTTGCAGTGAGCTGAGATTGTGTCACTGTACTCCAGCCTTGGCAACAAGAATGAAACTCTGTCTTAAAACCCAAAATCAAACAAACAAATTAGCTGGGTGTGGTGGTGGGCACCTGTAATCCCAGCTACTCGGGAGGCTGAGGCAGGAGAATCACTTAAACCTGTGAGGTGGAGGTTGCAGTGAGCCGAGATCATGCCACTGCACTCCAGCCTAGCCAACAGAGCAAGACCCCATCTCAAAAAAAAATTATAATAAAAAAAATAAACTAAAGCTGACAGGGGAAGTGATGGGTGGAGGAGGCTACTTTAGGTCAGGGAGGCCTCCCTAAGGTGACATTTGAGAAGATACTTGAATTCAGTGAGAGAAGGGCCCATTAGGTATGATGAAGGAGATGCCTTAGGAAGAAGGCAGTACATGTGCAAAGCCCTGAGTGGGAAGCACTCCTGGCACCTCCGAGGTGTAGCAAGGAGGCCGGTGGCGGTGGCAGATGAAGTGAGGAGAGCAGGGGAGGTGAGGCCATGGAGGTGATTCAGCTCCTGGAGACGGAGGCCCTTAGAGAAGGGTGGGCTGGCAAGAGACTTTGGACTCTCGTGGGGACTTTCCAGGGGGCGCTGGGCTGAGACCCATTTGGGCAGCATGTGCTGAGTGCCTGCCCTGGAGACCTGGTCCCAGAGGGGCCATTCTGCTTCAGGGAGTTACCAGTGGTAACAACAAACAAGGCACTGCAGTTAGGGCGGCCATCAGGAGCAGCAGGAGCCCTGGGGGAGGCGAGCTGTGTCCCTGGGGAGCCCGTACTCCACTTCACCGGGAGCTGATCATTGGCTGAGACATGAGCAGTGGGACAGAAAGCAGCTGTGTGTAGGATCTGTATGTGATGAAGGATAGGGATGGGCAGGAGACCAGATTGAGGCCTGAAGGTTCTTATACCCTAAACACCCAGGCTGACAGGGTCATCAGAGTCCTCTGGGCCAGTATTTTTTAAATTGGCTTCTGTCGAGCCCTAGGGAGATGACTTGGTGCCCTGTGAGGGACAGGGGGGATTCTGAGTGGGTGGGGTCCAGAACCCCAACCCCCACCCCACCATTGAACAGAAGCAACCTCAGCTTTATCTCTATTATGTATTGAGCTTCCCATAAGCTTTCATCTGAATAAGGAATCAGTGGCTAAAACAATACCCACAGGCCGTGGATCACATTTTTTACAGATTGAGGTATAAGGGACATATGTAATCAACTACACATATTTCAAGGATACAATTTGGTAAGTTTGATATATGTATATACCTAAAAAGCCACCATCACCATTAAGACACTGAACGTATCCCAAAAACTTTACTCCTGCCTTTTTTTTTTTTTTGAGATGGAGTCTTGCTCTGTCGCCCAGGCTGGAGTGCAGTGGTGCGATCTCGGCTCACGGCAACCTCTGCCTCCGGGGTTCAAGTGATTCTCCTGCCTCAGCCTCCCAAGTAGCTGAGATTACAGGTGCACACCACCACGCCAGGCTAATTTTTGTATTTTTAGTAGAGATGGGGTTTCACCATGTTGGCCAGGATGGTCTCAATCTCTCGACCTCATGATCCGCCCACTTCAGCCTCCCAAAATGCTGGGATCGGGAGGCTGAGGCAGGAGAATCGCTTGAACCCAGGAGGTGGAGGTTGTGGTGAGCCGAGATTGCACCATTGCACATGAGCGAAACTCAGTCTCAAAAAAAAAAAAAAAAAAGCTGGGATTACCGGTGTGAGCCACGGCGCCTGGCCAATCCCTTTGTAATTCTTCTCCCAACTCCTCTGTTCTCCCACCCCAACCAAAATGTTAAAAAACACTTTGGCCAGGTGGTGGCTCACGTCTGTAATCCCAGTACTTTGGGAGGCTGAGGCAGGAGGCTAGCTTGAGGCCAGGAGTTCAAGAATAGCTTGGGCAACATGGCCAAATCTTGTCTCTACAAAAAGTACAAAAATCAGCTGGACATAGTGGCATGCATTTGTGCTCCCAGCTACTGGGGAGGCTGAGGTGGGAGTATCACCTGAGCCCAAGAGGCAGAGGCTCCAATGAGCCATGATCACACCACTGTGCTCCAGCCTGAGTGAAAGAGCAAGACCTTGTCTCAAAAAACAAAACAAACCCTCTTTGAACTCACAATCACCCCCCTTACCCCACATATGCTGGAAAGGACCTGTCATACTTGAAGAGCCCCTAGATGTTCCCCAGAGGTGTCTGTGGTGGGGGACTTAGGTCCTGAAGCCACCTCACCCAGAGCCTTTCCCCCATTGCCCATCCCCAGGTTTCTGGGAACAGATTCCCGAGGGAGGTGGTTCCTGGAAGCCTCTTCCCCGCCCCACCCCATGGGCCCCTGGGCTGTGCTCTCCTCCTGAGACCATAGCCCTCAGTACATTGCAGACACCTTGTCTATGGCACAGGCAGGTAGGAGGGATCCATGCTTGGGGAGGTAGACCCTACCCCCCAAGGCCAGCCCTTGGCTTTGAATTCAGCTTAGTCACTGAGAAGCTGAGGGCTCTGGGAGAAGCGGAAGGCCAGCAACTTCACCTCTCTGCCTCATCCCAAAATGGGGTCTCAACACCGATTGAGCAGGGAGGACTGCAGGAAGTGATGTGTGGGGCTAGCCTGGCAGATGGGAGTGCTCAGTGCCTGTGCTGGCTCTGCACCAGCCGGGGGTGCTGTGGGGTAAATGAGGCAGAATGGGAGGGGCAGCCACTGCGAGGGTCATGAAGCCAAGCTAGGGCTCTGACCCTGGCATTGCTACTTTCTTGCTGTGTATCAGTGAATGAGAATCAAATGAGTTAATATAATCAAAGCATTGAAAACAGTGTCTGGTACATAGTAAATGTTTGAGCGAATGTGTCTGAACGCTCGGTCTTGGTCTTGGTTCTTTTGTCTATAACATATAACCCCCTTGGCTCTGCTCTGCTAGTCACTGATTCTGTGTCCCCACCCACTTGCGAAGGACCCCAGTCTCTCCCTGCTCCCAAATCCTCAATCCCTTAGAGTTATCAGCCACGGTCCTCCTCTCTAGGCCCACTAGGCTAGGGGTGCAGCAGCCTGCTGGGTGACTTGTCCTCCCTGCATTCCCCCAGTCCTGCCGCCCTGTCATCTGCTGTACCACGTGCACAGTACCAGGGATCCAGAAGAGAAGGCTGGTTGCCAGGACAACGGAGGATAAAGCCCTTGCTCTGCCAGGCTGCTGATTGGCTGAGACAGGTCCCACCTCCTGCCATCCTGAGAGTGGGGACTAGTGGGGAGGGTCTCTGATGGGCAGGGAGAGGTCCCAGGATGCCGAGCTAGTCCAGGACTGCCCCCTCCTGGCCCACTCAGAGTTCCCGGGTGTGAGAAGCTCCGTCTCCCGTAGGAGGCATTGGCCTTGCCCTATCTCTGCCTCCAGCATCCAGGGCGGCCGCAGATGGCAGTGTCTCTGGGGACAGCAGCTGCGAATGAGTCCACAGGCCGACGCTGAGCTGCTCAGGCTGAGGTGGTGTGCTCAGCGCAGAGCCCCCGGAACTGGCATCTGCAGGGCATGAGGTGGGTCTTTGGGCACACGGAGAGCACCACATGGTGCCAATGGCTTGGGAGGTAGGGAGAGGGGCTCTGCAAACTCATACTGTCTCAGGACTTTGGCTGAAATGAGGCTGGAAAATTCCATGTAGATCATCCAGCAACCCCCTCTCCACCCTGTCACAGAGGCCCAGAGAGGGTGAAGAAGGGGCCAAGTTGTACAAATGTCCAATGAAAGAAAAAAGAAAAAAAAAAAAAAAAAAAAAAAAAGAAGAAGGGGCCAAGGTCACACAGGAGGCCAGTGAGTGTGTTGCATTTCCACCTAGGCCAGTTCCCTGAGAAATCAGGAAGAGACTGAGGGGTCCTCAGTCAGCCTCAGAATGCCTGGGATTTTGTGCACAGGGCTGGAGAGGTTGGGGGCCCCTGATCTCTATTCCACAGCCCCTAGCATTGCAGCTGAAATGGCTTTTGTTCTGCCCCAGTCCCCCATTCGCATGTTTGGGGGCCTGGCTGGGCCTGGGCAGGGGGCATGAGTCATCTTGGACACAGTCAGGTCAGTCTGGAGCGGCTTCCCTGCCTGGGAGCTCCTTCCCTACCTTCGCCAACCCTGGCAGCACCAGGCAATCCCGTACTCTCTCCGCCTCCCCAGAAATGCAGCTGGTTAAGAGGTGCTGGGTCCAAGTCACTCTGGACAATCAGTGCACTCTTCATTTTACTCCTCCACAAATAGGGCACTTTGAGACGTTGTCAGTGCCTCAGAATAGCCAGTGAGGTCTTTGTGGGTAGAAGAGGGGCTCTGGATGGATGTAGGTCAGAAAGCAGCATCTCTCCCTCCCCCTGGGGCCATAGCTCTCCTCACAGTCCCACCTGGAATTAGAGAGACAAGAGGAGCTGGAGTTTGGAGACAGAGGTCAGAGGAGCTAGGACATCTCTCCAACCTGCCTGGAGTTCTTTCCATTTATCCCCCTGCTTCCTTTCCCAGAAGCAAAGTGGGCATCTTTCATTTCTTCCTGCTCATGTGCCTTTCCCTGCCCTGGAGGGTGAAAGCCTCAGGACATTGCTGTGGTTTGGAGTCTAGCTCTGCCACTTTCCAGTTGAGTAATCCAGGGCAAGTTAGTGAGCCTGTCTGGGCCTCAGTTTCTTCATCTGTAAAATGTGGATAGTGACACTTGCCCCACAGATCTGTTGTGAGGTTTGTGGAAGTACTCAAATAGCGCTCTCCCTGCTGGGCAGGCAGAGGTGGGCTCCTCACCTCACCCCTTTCTTATAACTAGGGAAAGTTGGGGGTGGGTTCAATGGGCCCTGTGTCATCCTATCCCTGGAGGAGATGATCTATAATTTTTTCTTCTTTCTTGAAACAGTCTCACTCTGTCACCCAGGCTGGAGTGCAGTGTGCTATCTCGGCTCATTGCAACCTCCACTTCCCAGGCTCAAGAGATTCTCCTGCCTCAGCCTCCCAAGTAGCTGGGATTACAGGCGAATGCCATCATGCCCAGCTAATTTTTGTAGTTTTGGTAGAGATGAGTTTTCATCATATTGGCCAGGCGGGTCTTGAACTCCTGACCTCAGGTGATCTGCCTGCCTTGGCCTCCCAAAGTGCTAGGATTACAGGCATGAGCCACCGTGCCTGGCCTAAGTCTCCTTCTTAAAGGGTAAATAGGAGCTGGGTGTCCCCATGGTGTGGGGACAGCTCTGTGCTTGCCCAGGAGTCACCATGTGGTCTTGATCAGCCATTCACCCGCCCTTGCTGCTGAGTCACCATGTGGTCTTGATCAGCCATTCACCTGCCCTTGCTCTTCTGGATGTCAGTCTCCCTATCTGTAAACTGATGCTTGGGCCTCTGGTTCTGTGAAGCCTGCAGGTCTCCCTCTGGGTGGGCAGGACAAGGGGCACCTCTGCTGGCCCTCACCCACCCTGTGTCTCCGCAGCCAAGGCCGCCGCGATGCCGCACTTCCTGGACTGGTTCGTGCCGGTCTACTTGGTCATCTCCGTCCTCATTCTGGTGGGCTTCGGCGCCTGCATTTACTACTTCGAGCCGGGTCTGCAGGAGGCGCACAAGTGGCGCATGCAGCGCCCCCTGGTGGACCGCGACCTCCGCAAGACGCTAATGGTGCGCGACAACCTGGCCTTCGGCGGCCCCGAGGTCTGAGCCGACTCGCGAAGGGGACCGGCGGGCAGCACCGGGTGCCTTCCCCCAGCCCGCCCAGCCCGGAGACCCCCAAGGCAGAGGGAGGCCGGCCTCTTGGCCCTCCCGGCCATCCCTCTGTAGCCTGGGACTTTCCAACAGAGGCCCCAGGTGCTCTGGGGGGGGGACGCTGGCACTGGAGTTGGGGTACCCGGGTGCCTGGACGAGTTGCTGCCGCAGGCCCAGGGCTTGCTCTCCATGTCAAGCCAACTCACTCGAACCCGCTCTCCCCAGCTCAGGGGCATCCTCTGCTGGACCCCAGTGCCTTTGTGCTGCGCAGCACTCTGCCCCTCTACTAGAGTGAGGCATGGCATTAGTTGCCTGTCCTGAGCCTCCCAAGCCCTCATTACTTCGTGGAGTACCTAGTTTCCCCACTCAGCTCCCCCTGCCTCCACTCAATGGCACCAGCGCTGCAGCTTTAGGCAGCAGACGTGGAAGCTAACCCAGGGAGAGAACCTAAGAACCTCACTTGAAGGGATGCCAGCTTGGGCCAGCCCCAGCCCCACTCCACAGGGCTCAGGCTTGGAACTGGTGAGGCTGGGTGGTGGGGGTGTGCAGAGCGGTAAGACCGTCGGGGAAGAGAGGGTTGGGGGAGGAAAGAGAGAGGAAAAAGAAGTCTGGGGAAGTGGGCAAGCATGGGGAGGTGAGGAGATGTATGTATGTGAGAGAGAGTGTGGGGGCTCCAGGCAGGGTAGGAGGTGGTAGAAACAGGGTGAGCTCTGTGGGCCGTGTGAGGACTATCCATATGGGTCCTAACCCTCTCCCTCTGCTGGACTTTCCTAGCCCTTCCCCCTCCCCAAGACTGGGGTAGCTGGCAGGAACCCCTGCCCTCCCTCACTGTGCTGTGCCGTACTTCTGGGGCCAAGCCCAGCCCCCTTGAGCCAGGCCTTGCCAGATGCCATGCTCACCGTGGAGCCCTCCTCCTGTGTGGAGCCTGTGTCATCCCACTTTGGACACAGATTGGCAACCTGTCTCACCTCACCCTGCCCCGCTTCGCTGGGGCTTCCATCTTAATTTATTCCCAATAATAAACCTCCATGATGATCTCTGCAGGACTGTGTCTTTTCCTGAAAGGAGGATCATGTCTGTCAACTCACTGGGTTCTCATGAAAAATATGACAGCTCCGTAGTCCCCATGTTAGGGATGGGAACACTAAATCTCTGGGAATGTAGCTGGGGCTTCCTAAAAGCAGCAGTACTGACATTTTGGACCAGATCACTCTTGTTTGTAGAGGGCTGTGCTGCCCACTGGAGGATGTTTATCACTCCTGGTCTCTACCCAGTAGATGCCAGTTGTACTTGCCCCCTCTCCTGTTAGGACAATGAAAAATGTTAACTGGGCTGGGTGTGGTGGCTAATGCCTGTATTCCCAACACTTTGGGAGACCAAGGTGGGTGGATCACCTGAGGTCAGGAGTTCAAGACCAGCCTGACCAACATGAAAATGAAGAGTCCACTTCTTTTCAGCTGGAATGCAATGGCATGAGCTCAGCTCACTGCAACCTCTGCCTCCCAGGTTCAAGCGATTCTCCTGCGTCAGCCTCCCAAGTAGCTGAGATTACAGGTGCCTGCCACCACACCCAGCTAATTTTTTTTAATTTTAGTGGAGATGGGGTTTCAACATGATGGCCAGGCTGGTCTCGAACTCCTAACCTCAAGTGATCTGTCTGTCTTGGACTCTCAAAGTGCTAGGATTACAGGCATGAGCCACCATGCCCGGCCAAACTGCCTTAGTTTCTCAGACAGTTAGGGGTGTGAGGCTGGGATTAGAAGCTCAGTGCAGCTCCCGTTCATCAGAAAACTGTTTCCCAGCCATGGTCAGAGGCAGGACTGAGAAGGGCCCAAGCAGATCTAGTTAGGAGTGATCATTGCAAGGAACAGAAACCCGACTCACTTAGCTTGGGCAACTAGGCCAGATACCATGAGGACACTGGGGTGTTCTGGCCCTTTAGGACAGGAAAGTAGTAGTGGACTTAGGACAACTAGAGCCAGGCATGCTGACCCTGTAGGATTCTTTCTCTTGTTAGTCACCACTATCACACCCTCAGCATGTAAAACATAGCAGCCAACTGCTGGCAAGTTCTGTATCTCACAGCTCCCGCCATGGGAATTACCAGTCCCTCGCTCTGTCCCCAGCGCAAATATCTCAGGAGTGGGATTCCTTGTTTCATTTTAGGTCAAGTGTCCATATAAGGCCAGTCATCCAAGGCTGGGGCAGCGTCCTGTGAGTGGTGCAGCGTGGGTCATCTCAGAACAGGCAGATCCCTTGGGATGTAGGGAGAGGAAAAGGCAGGTTTCAGGAGAAATGATGTAAACTCCCCCACCCGCAGCCCGACCACGAGTGTTTTGGAGGTAGATTAGGCTCAACTGGTTGAGCAAGGGAGGGCCTCTGTGCAATCTGGCCTGCAGCCAAATTTGATTTGTCCTACATAGTGTTTTGAAAAAATGCAAATTAGTTGCCAACGTTCACCAGTTAGGAGATTTCATGCTAGACACTCCTTTTCTGACTCCTCCTTAAAAATAAAAATTCTAGCCGCACAGACTCTGAAGTGTAAATGAGCTTCACAGCTTAGGCAGGGAGGGTGTTGACTGTGACCCCCTCCCTGGCCTGGAGGTGGCCAGTCCTATTCTCAGGAGGGCTGCCTCCATTCAAGGGCTGCAACAAGATTTCTCAGCCTAGGCTGCCAATAAAGAGTCTGGGTCTCAGGGAGGGTGAGAGATTCATCTAAGCCCTCCGCTCTCCAACCTGGATCCTTTCCCTGACTTCTCCCCTGGGCTCATTATATAAATGTTTATTTACACCTGTTCTTCACCTAAAAGATTCAAGAAGGTTTCAGTTGAAGGAGTCACATAACATGGAAGTAAGGAGGAAATATTTTAACTCTGACTCCTACTGTAATGCTGTTATTATTACTTGTCTTTAAGCCTCCTGGCAGCCAGAGGGAAAGGGGAAACACGAAGAGGTGGGTTGTTTTTTTTTTCTGTTTGAGAAATGGGGTCTCACCATGTTGCCCAGGCTGATGGCGAACTCCTGAGCTCAAGCAATCCTCCCACCTCCCAAGGGGTTATAGGCGTAAGTCACCATGCCCAGCACATTTTTTTCTTGTTATGTGATAAAAGGGAGAGATTCACTCTTCACAAAAGACAATTTTTTTCTGTTTTTTTTTTTTTAAAGACACAGTTTTGCTCTTGTTGCCCAGGCTGGAGTGCAATTCGTGATCTCAGCTCACTGCAACCTCCACCTCCCAGGTTCAAGCGATTCTCCTGCCAGTAGTTGGGATTACAGGCATGCACCACCATGCCCAACTAATTTAGTATTTTTAGTAGAGACGAGGTTTTGTCATGTTGGTCAGACTGGTCTCGAACTCCTGACCTCAGGTTGTCCACTCTCCTTGGCTTCCCAAAATGCTGGGATTCCAGGCGTGAGCCACAGCACCCAGCCTTTTTCTGGTTCTAAATATGAAAAAGAAATGTCTCAGATGGGATAGTAAAAGCAACACAGTGGAGGGGGAGGGAAGGTTTGACCCAGATGGCAGAGCCTACAGAAACAGGCCATTGCCTGTGGAGGCAGGAGTTTTTTCCATCTGCCAGGGCATGCCAGAGGACTGGGCTGGGAGCAATTCGAGGTCAGGCCCTGATAATAGTAAATCCTAAAAAACCATTGATTTAAATTGCACATGCTTGGGCAAGTTTCCTGAGCTCTCAGAAACACAACTGAGTCGCCAAACATATCTATGTCAGGCACGGAGAATCTCAGATGATTAAATCCCACACAAATGTCCCCTGTCAGTGTCTGGCCTTGCGCTCAGCTCCTGTCAGGTTCTCCATAGAGCCCTGTTCATTTTCGTATCACTCCTGCCCTACCTCCATCACTGGGTGGTGGCGAATGTTGAAGGAGACAGTGGGGGAAGAAAGCGCAGTATAAACGCCATGTATCATGCAGCTGTCCTCTTGAACCCTACAGAGGCATGCCACATACCTAGGCCTGGCACCAAGAATGTAATGGCAAAGAGGATGTCCCTGCATCAGAAGAGCTCACAAATTGGAGGTTACAGAGGTATAAACAGACAAACTATTTATTTATTTATTTATTTATTTATTTTTATTTTGAGATGGAGTCTCACTCTATTGCTCAGGCTAGAGTGCAGTGGCGGGACCTCGGCTCACTGCAACCTCTGCCTCCCGGGTTCAAGTGATCTCCTACCTCAGCCTCCCAAGTAGCTAGGACTACAGGTGCACTGAAACCCTGTCTCTACTAAAAATACAAAAATTAGCCCAGCTAATTTTTGTATTTTTAATAGAGACAGGGTTTCACCACTTTGGCCAGGATGGTCTTGATCTCCTGACCTCGTGATTCACCCACCTCAGCCTCCCAAAGTGCTGGGATTACAGGTGTGAGCGATCACACCCAGCCTGTTTATTTTTTTTTTTGAGAGGAGTCTGACTCTGTTGCCCAAGCTAGAGTGTAGTGGTGTGATCTTGGCTAACTGCAATCTCTGCCTCCCGGGTTCAAGGGATCCTCACGCCTCAGCCTCCCAAGAAGCTAGGACTACAAGCACATGTCACCATGCCCAGCTCATTTTTGTATTTTTAGTAGAGACAGGGTTTTACCATGTTGTTCAGGCTGGTCTCGAATTCCTGACCTCAAGCGATCTGTCTGCCTAGGCCTCTGGGATTACGGGTGTGAGCCACTGTGCCAGGCCAAAAGACACATCATAAAACTGTACCGCAGCAAGAGAAGTGCAGAACTCAAAATGGAATGGAAGAAGTATCTAACTCTCGGGGGAAGGGGGTTGTCAAGGAAGGCCTCCTGGAGGGTACAACTATGGATCTGGGTTCTGGAGGTGGAATAAGAGTTTTCCCTGCAAAGGGAAAAGAAGGCTGCAAGTGTTAAGCCATGGAGGCCAGAGAGAACCCAGTCCTTTTTGAGGATTGTGAGTGGTGTGGCTGAAACACAGAATGCAAGTGAGCCAGTGGCAGGAGGGCAGGGGAATTGAGTAACCAGAAGGTGGCTTTTCAAGGAAGGTTTAGACCCAGGCAGAGAACCTGATGACCTTCCCATTACCACCTCCTCCAGGAAGCCTTCCCTGGCCCCACCAGAGCTTTCCCCATTACAACGCTAATCCTGTGTTGTGATTTTGTTCACGTCAGTGGAGAGCAGTGACCGCATCTTCTCATCTTGCCTTACAGCCTGCCTGGCACTGGGCAGGGCCTCCTTGAAAGCTTGCTTGTTGCAAGAATGGGGTTAGTTTCTTTGGAAGTCCTGCCAGGGGTTGCCTGTCTGCTTAGAGACCATGATTTCAGAAAGGCTTGGAAATTTCCTGGGCGTCAGGCTGTGTGCAGGTTTTTAAAATGCTTTCAGAGGTTTTGCATAGTCCTGGGAGCTTTCCCACCATCTGGGAGCTGTCAGGATGGGGAGGGGCAGGTGTGTCAGGATTTGGCCCAGAACAGGAGGACAGGAGGCGGGAATGTGCAGGGTCCCTGAGTAGGAATGGCTGCAATGTTCGGACTCCAGGCCTGGAGGGTGGCACAGGCTCCTCATTGTTCCGCCCCCCTCAGTTCTCCACACTGGCTGAGGCTGAAGGGCTTCAGAAGGCCGAGAGACCAGCTTTGGGAGAAGGGCAAACACTTCAGGCTCCCTCAAAAGACTATGACAGTCTCAGTCAACCACCCTTATAGAGAACCCCTGGCAGACAGAGCTTTTTCTCCCTCCCTCATAAGGTGTGAGGGGCTCACTCAGTATTTGGAGTCTGGAGACCTGGGTGTCCAGGTACTGACTCACTGTGTGAACCTTGGCAAGTCCACTTCCTTCTATTTCTGCAGCTATAAACAGCTGGAACTGATGAGGAAGTCAGAGGAAATCATGGAGGGTACACAAAAAAGGAAATCAGAGTGTCAAGGCAACAATTTGAATGGCTAACATGGACTGAGCTCATGGACTAGCAATTCCCCATTATATTTTTTGTTTGTTGTTTTGAGATGGTGTTTCACTCTTTTGCCCAGGCTGGAGTGAAGTGGTGTGATCTCGGCTCACTGCAACCTCCCCCACTTGGTTCAAGCAACTCTCTACCTCAGCCTCCCGAGTAGCTGGGATTATAGGCACCTACCACCATGCCCAGGTAATTTTTGTATTTTTAGTAGAGATGGGGTTTTGCCATGTTGCCTAGGCTGGTCTCGAACTCCTGACCTCAGGTGATCTGCCTGCCTCGGCCTCCCAAAATGCTAGGATTACAGGTGTGAACCACCATGCCTGGCCCCTGCTGCATTTTTTTTGTGTGTGAGAGAGTTTAACTCTTGTCGCCAGGCTGGAGTACAATGGTGTGATTTTAGCTCACTGCAACCTCCCCCCACCTCATTTCAAGTGATTCTCCTGCCTCAGTCTCCTGAGTAGCTGGGATTATAGGTGCCCACCACCATGTCCGGCTAATTTTTGTATTTTTAGTAGAGACAGGGTTTCTCCATGTTGGCCAGGCTGGCCTCGAACTCCTGACCTCAGGTGATCCACCCACCTCAGCCTCCCAAAGTGCTGGGATTACAGGCGTGAACCACTGCGCCTGGCCCTATTTGGCATTCTTATAGCAACTGTGCAAGTGGGTCCTCACTACTGTTCACCAAAGGTTTCTGGCTCTCCCACTGTCAGCACATGGTAGGATTAAACTTCCCTGCTTCCTTGTGATGGGTGAGGCCATAGGACTAGTCTGGCCAACTAGTTGTAATTAGAAGTGAGTACAGGCTGAAGCATTTAGTGGCTAGCCCACAATTTGTCATTTCCTCCTTCCCTCTGCCACATGACTAGCAATGCACTAGAAGGCAGCCTGGGTCCCAGAGGGAAGAGGGCACAGAGCAAAGCCTTAGTGGACTCAAATTACTATGGACACGAGACATGGATGAGAATCAATGTATTGTTGCAGCTGGACATGGTGGCTCAAGCTATAGTCCCCGTACTTTGGGAGGCTGAGGTGGGAGGATCACTTGAAGCCAGGAGTTAGAGACCAGCCTGGGTAACGTGGCAAAACCTGTCTCTACAAAAATTAGAGAAGTTAGGCCAGGTGCGGTGGCTCACGCCTGTAATCCTAGCACTTTGGAGGCCGAGGAAGGTGGATCACTTGAGATCAGAAATTCGAGACCGGCCTGACCAACATGGTGAAACCCCATCTCTACTAAAAATACAAAATTAGTCTGGTATGGTGGCACATGCCTGTAATCCCAGCTGCTTGGGAGGCTGAGGCAGGAGAATCACTTGAAACTGGGAGGCAAATTTGCAGTGAGCCAAGATCATGCCATTGCACTCCAGCCTGGGTAACAAGAACAAAACTCTATCTCAAAAAAAAAAAAGAAAAATTAGCTGGGCATGGTGGCACATGCCTGTAGTCCCAGCTACTCGGAAGGCTGAGGTGGGAGGACCACCTGAGCCTGGGTAGGCTGAGGCTACAGTGAGCTGTGATTGTGCCACTACACTCCAGCTTAGGTGACAGAGTAAGACCCTGTCTCAAAAAAAAAAAAAAAATCAATGTGTTGTTAATCAGCCACTGGGATTTGGGAGTCGTTGTTACTGTATCATAACTTAACTCATCCTGACTGACATAATCTCTGTTTTACAGATGAAATGGGAGCTCAGGGAGACTGACTTGTTTAAAATCACATAGTTGTAACAAACCCAGGCTTGAAAGACTCACAAGCCTATGCCACTTGTCTGAGAGGCCACCACAATGGTTTTGTGGTTGAGTGGAGGCCTCTGTTCTCTGAGGCCAATTCCAGGCCTACGGATCTTTCCTTTGATGGGAAAGCACCATATGTGTAAACAGGAGACGGCCACTGTCACTTTGGTCCCCTAGAGGGCAGCTGAACCTTGGCCTGTAATTACCGGACAGGCAGCTTCCTCTAAACCTCTAAGCAGGGTAGATGGGCAGGAGGATGCGGAGATGAACAGACTCAGGCCTTGCTCTCGAGGCCCTAATAGCCTGGCAGGGAGCAAGATGGAAGAAATCTAGATCTTGAAGTAGAAGAGACCGACCACATGAGGGCATCTGATCCCTGTTTAATTTCATTTAATATATTTATTTATTTTTTAATTTTTTTTTTTTTGAGACGAAGTCTCACTCTGTCACCAGGCTGGGGTACAGTGGCATGATCTCAGCTCACTGCAACCTCCACTTCCTGGGTTCAAGCAATTCTTCTGCCTTAGCCTCCTGAGTAGCTGGGATTACAGGCGCACACCACCACGCCAGGCTAATTTTTTGTATTTTTAGTAGAGACGGGGCTTTACTGTGTTAGCCAGGATGGTCTCGATCTCCTGACCTTGTGATCCACCTGCCTCAGCCTCCTAAAGTGCTGGGATCACAGGCCTGAGCCACTGGGCCCAGCCTGATCGCTATTTTAAAAGGTAACTGAGTCCCAGAAGCACAAGTGAACCTGGTGAATCACTGGCCAAAGTGGGGAGAGAACCCAGGGCTTCTGATTTCTGTCCAAGGCTGCTTATCTCACAGAGATCATGTAATCCAATGGGGCTGGGCCCAGGAAAGGCTCCCTTGCCTCAGTCTGTCCAGGCAGAGCTATGCCCTCTCCTTCCCAGCACCCTCTGTTCTTCCTTAAGTCAGGCCAGTCCTCAGGTCCTCAAAGCAAGGCAGCTTCAGACAGCTCCCCCTTCCCCCATCTACGGGGATCCCAGCAGGTTGCCCTGGTAACCAGAGCCCAGCCAAGTTTGAGAACCTAAAGCTACAAGGGGAGAGAAAGGATAAGAGGGATGGGTGCTAGGCCTACACAGTTAACATTCAATCATTCATTCATTCATTATTTCTTTCAAAGAAACTTGCTGGTCGGACATGGTGGCTCACGCCTGTAATCCCAGCACTTTGGGAGGATGAGGCGAGTGGATCACTTGAGGTCAGGAGTTTGAGACCAGCCTGGCTAACATGGTGAAACCCTGTCTCTACTAAAAATACAAAAATTGGGTATGGTGGCACACGCCTCTAATCCCAGCTATTCAGGAGGCTGAGGCAGGAGAATCCTGAGGCTTGAACCCAGGAGGCAGAGGTTGCAGTGAGCCAAGATGGTGCCACTGCACTCTAGCCTGGGTGATAGAGTAAGACTCTCAAATAAAAGGAACTTACTGAAGTTGATTCTTGCCAGGCCCTGGGGCCCAGAGAAGAGATCCAGGCCCTTCAGAATTGAGCTGTTGGCCAGGCACAGTGACTCATGACTGTAATCCCAGCACTTTGGGAGGTGGAGGCAGGAGTGCTGCTTGGGCTCAGGAGTTTTAGACCAGCTGGGCAACATAGGGAGACCCTCCCACCACCCCCATCTCTACAAAAAATAGGGGCGTGCTGGTGCATGCCTGTGGTCCCAGCTACTCTGGAGGCAGAAGTGGGAGAATCACATGATGGCACCACTGTCTTCCAGCCTGGGCAACAGAGTGAAATTCTGTTCAAGCTGGGCACCGTGGCTCACACTTGTAATCCCAAAACTTTGGGTGGCCAAGGCGGGCTGATCATCTGAGGTCAGGTGTTCAAGACCAGCCTGGCCAACATGGTGAAAACCTGTCTCTACCAAAAATACAAAAATTAGCCAGGTGTGGTGGCAGGCGCCTGCAATCCCAGCTACTCGGGAGGCTGAGACAAGAGAATTGCTTGATCCCAGGAGGCAGAGTTTGCAGTGAGCTGAGATTGTGCCACTGCACTCCAGCCTGGATGACAAGAGCGAAACTCTGTCTCAAAAAAAAAAAAAGAAAAAAAGAAACCTTGTTCAAAAAAACTAACAATAACAACAACCAAACAAAACAGAAGTGAGCTGTCTAATATGGTAGCCACAAATTAAAATAACGTTAAAAATCCAGTTCCTTGGTCACTGTAGCCATCTGTGGCTACCGGCTACTGTACTGGACAGCACAGACATAGAACATTTCCATTATCACCAAAAGTTCTATTGCCCAGCGCAGCTCAAGAAGCTCACTTGCTAAAGGGGAGAGACGCACAGGAGAGCAGACCAGACAACACAGTGTTGTGTGGGCTGCAATGTCCTCCTCGGCAAAAAGCAGGTGACGAGGCGGATATGAAAGGAGATGCCAGGAGAATGCTTAGCCTAGTTCCTGACTCAGGGTGAGTGCTTGGAGGATGTCTGCCATCACTGTAGAGGATAGTACTATAGGATCTGTTTACATACCCATCTTCCTAGCAGACTGTGAGCTCTGCCCAGCCCTGGCATGGAGCCGGGCACAGAGCAAGTGCTCAGGAAATGGTAGCTGTTATCAACACCATCATTATCACCAATGCTTTGACAGAGGCAGCCAGGGGCTGTGGGAACACAGAAGAGGGCTCCCATCCCATCAGCAGCCAGGCGCTGCTAAGAGTCTGCATTGCCAGAGCCAGGCTGGGTGGCTTTGTGGTCCCCTCAGGGGCAAACCTAGGAGTCCCCTTCACACCCTTAGGGGCTGGGTACAGGGTCTGGCTGGAGCAAGCTGGGGCTCAGGGAATAGTTGTTGAAGGAGCTCTAGCCTCCAGGAACTCCAGCCCACTTGAGGAAAGACCAGGTGAGTGGGTAAGATGGCCTGAGGGTTGCAGAGCTGAACAGGGCATGAAGGGCACAGAGGGAGAGCCAGAGGGAGATTGGTGCTGGGACCACCAGAGTGCAGCCATATTTGGAGTACCCCTGTTTTTACTGCAGACTCACTCCCCCAGGCATCAGAGTCTGTCAGAGGCAGAGCAAATTTAGGGAGGGCAGGCTGCAGGGAACCACCCCGCAGGTGGCCGTGAGTGCCAGCCTGGCTGTTAGCAGCCTCCCATGGCTCTTCAGGATTCCAGAGGCTCAGAGCAGCCATTCACAGCCGCCCACTCCTAGGAAGCCAGCCCCTCCCTGTGCCAGAGCCCAGCCCGGCCCAGTCTCTGGGGATGTAGCTGGTGGGACAGTCAGCAGAGGGCTGGGCGCTGTGCCTGGGCACTGTGGCCCGGAGGCTGAGCAGGAGCTGAGGAGAGGAACAGAGGGACAAGGTCCCTAAGCCAGCCACCATGGCCAGTCTCTGGGTGCAAGGAAGGTGAGGAGCCTGCATGGGCCTCAGCTTCCTAGACCCACTGGATCCTTCCTGTTCTCTGATCAAGGTAGGTGTTTGTGTGTGGCGGGGGGAACAGGACCAGGCAATCCATGGAAGATGGGAGTGCAGTGAGAGGATGGGGGTTGTGTGACACCCTCCAACACCTTGTCCTCTGGCCTGCTCTCTGTGTGTGGGTGTGCACACTGGGGAGCTGTTTGTGGCTAAGTGCAGGGCAAATGTGTGCCCAAGTGTATTTGGTTGTGCAGGAGTGCACGGGGCTGCAGGGATATGCCAGGTGGGAAAGGGTTGGCAGCCAGGACAGTCTTGGGTACAATATATAGCTGGAGAGGGATGAGGGGCTGGGGGCACCACGGTGAGGGGTGATGGCTTCCCCATACAGTGTCCTGCCTTCCCTGTCCCTGCTCCAGACCTCAAGGACCTGGCTATGTGATCACTCCCCTCCCCATGAGCCCTTTGGAACTGGGTCCTCCCATCAGCCCTGGCCTTGTCCCCCAAGCTGCAGGTCCCAGCCTGCTGTGTTAAAAGCAACCAAACCAAGTTTGTTCCAGAGGGTGAGTTACATGGAGTCCAGAGTGGCAGGGAGGAGTGTCCCATCTACTAAGATCACAGCCAGAATCCTGAGCTTCATCTTCAACACCCCCTTGTGCCCATTCCCTATGCCAGGCAGTCTTGCCACTATTACCGCTGTGCAATACAGCCTCCCCCTCCAGCCCTAGCCCTAGCTCTGCCCCTTCCACAGCCCACAAAGCAGAGAGTTTCAACCATGTCCTCATGGGATCCTTGCTTCAATTCTGTTCCCCCTCTGATCTCTCTGTCACACTGCTCCTGCATGGCCATTCCCTCCTGCAGATCTGGATGGGTCACCTTCCCTGGCCTGAGCATTGCTGTAGCCTGGCCTGGACCCCAGCTCACCTGCAGCCTTGGCTCTCCCTTCCCCCGCTAGATACAGCCTAGGAGCCCCATGTTGGAGTTTCAGAAAGATGCCACACTTTCTCATCTTTGGGCCTTCTGTAGGAATAGCCCTGGCTCAGGTCTAGCCTCCTGCCTTCATACCCATAATGCTTAGCTTGGCGGAGGCCTACATACTCTCCTTGCCTGCCATCCCTGGGGGCGGCAGGCTCTCCAAGGGCAGGGACCGTGGCTTCTTCACCGGATAAGCCTCCTTCTGTGAATACTCACTGCTTCTCCATTTCCGAAGCCTCACCTTCTCCAGGATTGGCTCTGTTTCTGACTCCAGCACTAGGTCAGCTCAGGGCTCTTTCTTGGTTCTGCGGGCTCCACGCCAAATTGATCCTCTCTCATCCCAGACACCTGAGCTCCTAGCGCCTATGCTGGCTGCTGTGGGTGGGAATCCACAGCCCTTTGGTTCTTTCTGGAAGAGAAAGGCAGAGAGGTCTCCAGTAACCACTGCTCCCCTCTGGAGTCCCTGAACATGTATGTGGCCTCCAGAGCTGTCCACAGAGACAGGGGCCATACTCAGGCCCAGGCAAAGGGAGATGTAAGCCCAGCCTGAGTTCCTCCATGCTGGAGGCAGCCTGCTCACTGGAGGTGCCCACCCCTCTGTGTGGTGGCTGGCCAGGGATGGGGTGGGTATGAGGTGCAGGTCAGCCTGCTGCAGGTAGGAGCCATAGAAGGGCTGGAGGAAGTTACATGTGTCCTCCACTAAGGACTGGACGGTCCTCAGAACCCGGCCCCTTTAGACCTGGCAATGCTCAGCTGCTGGGCAGGAAGGGGAGGGCTGAGAGTTCCAGGCCTGAGCTCCTCATCCCTGCCTGGCCCCTTCTCTCTGTTGATTGCCTCAGGGAAAGACAAACGGCCTGGATGGACCACGACTTTGCTCCTGCTCCTCCAGAGATGCAGTCGCACGGAGCTCCAGGTCCGAGAACCTCTTTCTCCCGTAGCCATGTGCTGGGGCGCCCTACCCGCCCCTCAAGACTCCCTGGAGGGGGATCCCCACTCACCCCCTGTCCTCAGGAAGACCATCCATCTGGACACCTTCCCCCAAAGCCATATCCCACACACCTCCAGCCAGCAGGGCCTTGGAGCCAGGACCCAGAGTGTGTCCCCACAGGAGATGGTCATTGCTCTGGGGGGCTTCCTCGAGCCCCCTGCCCACTAGCAGCCTTGTACCCAGGAAGCTCAGCTCCATCTCCTTGACGCTCCGTCAGAACAGCCAGGCACGGTCCCTGCATCATCCACTTTCTCACTGGGAAGGGTCGTCTACCCCGGGAAGGAGGCTGCTCCCCCATGAAGGAGGTAGGCTGTCCTTGCCAGGCTCACCACCTGTGACCCTAGTACCAGGGGGCAGGGTCCACTCCGAGGGCCCAGAGAACCCAGGTCTGACCAAATCCAGCAGGATGCCTGCCACGGAGAAGCCCCTGGTGAGTTCCTACCTGGCTTTACCTTTCCAATCCCGGTTAGCCCAGAGCACACCAGTCCTGGCAGAGCTAGGCTCGGTGGGCCAGGGGCACCTTGCCTCAGCAACTGCCCACACGCCTACCAGAGCTTCTCCAGGAAAAGGCAAGCCCCGGGCCAGGGGGGATCCCCAGACCTCGAGGGCGTCTCCAAAGGGCCAATGGGGCTGTGAATTTGACTGCTGTGGACACAAGGACAGATGCAGCCAGACATTTAGCCACAGTGGCCACCAACAGACCTAGTTTGGCTATCAGTTTAGCCACACCAGACACATCCAGACTGGACACAGGCACAGAGTTTCCTGCTCTGGATATCAAGCTGGGCACAGCCAGGGACTTGTCTTCGGGAGGGATAGTCAAGTCAGGCAAAGCCATGAACTTGGCTACAGCAGGCACAATCAAGCTGGGCACAGCCATGAATCTGACTACAGTAGAGACAACCAAGCCAGGCATGGTCATGGATTTGAGAGCCTCAGACCCAGAGAAGCTGGGCAAAGCCATGGCTACAAGAAGCACAGCCAAGCCAGATACGACCACAGAGGGCACAGCCATGGATTCGGCAACATCAGACCCACTCAAGCTGGACACAGTCACAGCGACAGTGGGCACCACTAGGTTGGAAACAGCCATGGCTTTGGCCAGAGCAAACAGAGCCAAGCTGGGCTTGGCTATGAATTCTCTTGCTTTGGATACAAGCAGGATGGACACAGCTGTGGGTTCGGTTGTGCCAGTAACCCCAGACCCAGCCACTGGGAAGAACACACTAGGCAGTGTTAATTACCTGACCATATCAGACGTTGCTATACGCCTGGTGATGCCAAGCAGATGCACAGACCCAGCCCTGGACCACACTAATGCTTCCACGGATGGAGCCACAGAGCCTGCCATACTGGACCTGGCCACAGAATCCAAAGGTAAATGCAGAAATTTGGTTGGGGCTGGACTAGGCTGCGGGCAGGGGTGGAGGTGTACGAGCTTGGAGATGGATCTTGCTTGCATGGGTTGGGAAAGGGAGAAAGGACTCTAAGGTCAGAGTTGAATGGGTTGGGAGAAAAGGAAATAAGGTTTTAGGGCTGGACATAGGGGCTATACTCTGAGCTGGGTTCTAACCTGCCAGTCTGAGGTCAGGCTGAGGGAAAGTATCAGAAAGAAGGTTTTGGCCAGGTGTGGTGGCTCATGTCTGTAATCCCAGCATTTTGGGAGGCTGAGATGGGAGGACTGCTTGAGCGCAGGAGTTCAAGACCAGTTTGGGCAACATGGTGAGACTGTCTCTACAAAAAATAAAAACTAAGGGCCGGGGGCAGTGGCTCATGCCTGTAATCCTAGCACTTTGGGAGGCCAAGGCAGGTGGATCACTTGAGGTCAGGAGTTCAAGACCAGCCTGGCCAACATGCGGATATCCCGTCTCTACTAAAAATACAAAAATTAGCCGGGCGTGGTGGCACATGCACGTAGTTCCAGCTACTTGGGATGCTGAGGCACAAGAAGTGCTTGAACCTGGGAGACAGAGGCTGCAGTGAGCCTAGATCGTGCTACTGCACTCCAGCCTGGGTGACAGAGTGAGACTCTGTCTCAAAAAATAAGATAAAATAAAATAAAAAATTAGGGCATGGTGGCATGCATTTGTGGTCCCAGCTACTGGGGAGGCTGAGGTGGGAGAAATGCTTGAACCCAGGAAGTGGAGGTCGCAGTGAGCCAAGATAGAGCCACTGCACTCCAGCCTGGGTGACAGAGCAAGACCCTTTCTCAAAAAAAAAAAAAAAAGGAGAGAAAAAGAAAGGTTTACAGGGGTAACTTGTGGAGGAGCAATTGGTGAATCCTCCTTTTAGTATCTCCTGGGGTTGTTTCTTTGTTCCCTGAAGAGCTGGAATAATCAGGTGATCAGTAGGTGAGACCAGCTTTAAAAGCAAGCCTCCAGCCAGGCGAAGAGGCTCACACCTGTAATCCCAACACTTAGGGAAGCCTAGGTGGGTGGATCACGAGGTCAGGCGTTCAAGATCAGCCTGGCCAAGATGGTGAAACCCCATCTCTACTAAAAATACAAAAAATTAGCCCAGCGTGGTGGCAGGCATCTGTAATTCCAGCTACTCCGGAGGCAGAGGCAGAGAATTGCTTGAACCTGGGAGGCAGAGGTTGCAGTGAGCCAAGATTGCGCCACTGCACTCCAGCCTGGGCAACAGAGCAAAACTCAGTCTCCAAAAAAAAAAAAAAAGACGCAAACCTCCTATGTGAAAATACTGACTAACACTTTAGGAAGTGGTGATTTGTCTAATAGTAGTCCCTGCAGCCTCCTCTGGATGTGAGATAATGACCTCACCTGAGACTTTCCAAATCCGTTTACACTCAGCCTTTTAGGAAGGTATTTGTTGCTTAAAAGGTGCCTACCTGGATGTCTCTTTCTTGGTCCCCCATCCCCAGCCCTTTAATCCTGAAAGGTAAGTTGGAGCCTTGTACATATGGAAGTCCTACACAGAACACTAAACAGGCCAGCACAAGGTCTGGACATTCATTTAGTCTTGGAAAGCCTGTGACATGCATAAAGTCACATCAAAGCTGGCTGGTGGCAGTAAGCTGACTGGAATCCAGATTGTTGGAATTTCTACTTCGGGCAGCCTCATTCCCAGCATTTCAAGGGCTCAGAGTTTCTAGGTCTGGAAAGGTGCCTGGAAGGCATTCAGTCTCACACCAGAATTGAGTCTTTAGATTGTTAGACCCCTTTACCTTCATCCTGCACACTCAGTCTGGGCACCTCACCTAAGCTCTGGTCTTCACTTCTCCCTACGAGACCTCAGCTCTCCCTCCATCTGCAGCCCAGCCCTATCTCAAGTGCCAGTGTGGGCAGCTAGCAGCCTGCTAGGCTTATCTACCTGGACGTCTCCTGGGCATGTCCAGAGGTAGCCCTTTTCTTCTTGAACTGACTCCTGCCTCCCTGATCTCACTCTCTCAGCTATAGGCATCACCTACCTTCTATCCGGTGCCTAGAAACCCGGGTATCCTCTTTTCCTCATCTCTCTCTTGCCATCTCATCCAGTCTACTTCCCACCTTGTTGATTTACCTCCTCATTACTCAAATACCTGGCTGGCTGTCCCCCTCTTCTCCATCCTTCTGCCCCTGAGAGGCCACCCTCCACCTGCCGGCTCCACCCCTGTCCGCACATAACTGCTGCAAGGACTCATATACTGAATGGTAGCACTTTCAGCTTAATATTCGTCAGTGACTCACCATTACCTTCTCTTAAAGTCCAGCTTCCAAGGCTGCGTGCGGACTTCTCCAGCCTCTTATTTAGCTCTACATACCTGTCTGGAATTTTCTCTGCTTCAGCCACACCAAGGGCTGTGGGCTGTCCACCAGCACCAGCAGCTCTCACCTCTGGGCCCCCTTACCTCTTGCTGCCCTCTCTTTGCAGAATGCCTCTCCTTCTCCATTCTTCCCTCCCACTCCCATTTGCCTTTCCATCAGGCCCTCAGCTCCTCCAAGAAGTCTTCCAAACCCCCTCTCCCCAGGGTGCCCACCTGCTGCACCCTCAGTCTCCTGCGTGAACCCCAGCCACTGCATTAGGACATTCCAGCTTCCTATTTCCTCTACTAGACCCAGAACCTTCGAGGGCAGGGATGGTTGTCCTCACCCCAGTGCTCCCAGGGCCTGGCAATATGCTGTCCATTAGTGTCCACTGAATGCATACAATTTTTTTTCTAATGGGCAAATTGAGGCTCAGGCAAGTTCCTGGCTGGCTCAAGGTTATTAGTTCAACATCCCGGAGAAGGGCCTGGAACCCGGGGCCCTGACTCAGGGCTCTACAGGCGCCCGCGCAACACTCCAGCCCCTGCGTGACTCACGCGCGCGCACGGCAGCCCGCAGCTGCCACTGGTCCCTGCGCCCCCCGCAGCCTAGCGGGTAAGGGGCCGGGAGCGGACCCAGGGGGGAGAGCAGGGACTGGGATGCGGGCACCTTTCCGGGCCGGGCATCTGAAGCCGGCGTGTGCGGCTCCTAGGCCGCCCGCAGCCTGGACCCGGGGCCCGTTCCCGCGTGCGGGAGGGGGAGGGGCCCTCGGCGGGGCCGGCGGGCGCGCGGTCACGTGGTGCGGGTGGCAGCGGCGGCGGCTGGCGGCGGCGGCAACGGTGCGCGCGGACAGGGGCGGCGCGGCGCCGAGCGAGCCGAGGCGAGGTCCCGGGCGGGCGCGGCTGCGCGGGCGCAGGGGCGGCGCGGCGGGGCCGCGGGCCTGGCGGGTAGGCGGAGAGCGCGGAGGGGCGAGGCCCGGCTGCAGGGGCCGCTCGGCCCGGGGGAGCCCGCGCCCCGCTCAGCCTTGCAGCCCCGCGCCGGGAGCATCTCCTTGGAGGAACGGAGACAAAGGAGGATTCATGTCCAAAGGTAGGGCGGCCGGCAGGGCCACCGGCACCCGCCAGGAGTGGGCTGCGGCTCCGGCTAGCGCGGCCGGAGGCGCTCCCGGGGGGAGGGTTTCCGCGCCGAGGAGCCCACGCGCGGTGACAGATGCACGGACTCACGCACACACGGTGGCACCCACCTCGAGAGAGACAGTCTCGGAGAGAACAGACACAGGACGCGGGGGAACGCAGGGACCCACCAACACGCAAACAGGGACCCAGATGCGCACAGAAAGCCCCACGCTGGAGTACACCAAGACACGCACACACACAGGCCACGCGCAGGTGCCAGGGCCATGTCAGCCGGATGAGAGACCTGTGCACTGACACATACGTCCCCTCCCTCCCCAGCCCCCACAGGCACACGCTGAGACAGGCACCAGCTGGTGGTCTCCAAGGGAACCCGTTGGCTTCCAGAGGACTGGGATGGGGGAAGGGGGTGTCCCAGGGCCCTCCGCTCCTGCCAATGGGAAAGGACCCAGGGAGCTTTCGTGATTCCTTTTCCCAGAGCCCAGGGCTGGAGCTGGGGTGGGCTGGAATTGCCTCTGTGGGTGGTGGTGGGGTCTTGAAGGCTGCTGGGGGCTGAGGGAGATCCCCCTTCAGGGCAGAAGGAAGAGGGGGGCCTGTACTAAGCAGGTGGTATTTTGGAAAGGTCCCCCTCCCCCCAGCTACCACCTTCCCAACAGAGGGGTGGGGTCCCTGGGCCAGACAAAGCCAAAGCCATTCATTTACCTGTAAAAGGAAGTGCCAGGGTCTTTGGTTAGCATGGGAATGGAGGAGCTGTTTCTGTGGGGGACTTGGCCGCCCTGAGTCAGGTGGATGGTGCCTCTCCCTGGAGCACTGACGGGGCAGGTAGCTTCTGGCAGAGGGTTCTGGAGGCAGATCCCCCTTCTCCAGGGGCCCTGGGAGAGCCAGGAGCTGAGGGGGGGCCCCAAGGACCCTCTAGACAGGATGGCAGACTTGAGCTGCACCCTGCTGTGACCCCAACCTGAGCTCTTCCCCCACCGTTGGGGAGCCCCCCCTCCAATCCTTGTTTCGCAGGAAGGAGGAGGTCTCAACAATTCTACCCCCTTGACTGTGGCGGAGACAATAGCCATTGCTCCCTGGGGGTCAGCTGCTCTGCATGGGGAGAAGCATCTGAGGGAAGAGAAAGGTGAGGTGCTCTGCATGGGGAGACGTATCCGAGGGAAGAGAAAGGCAGGTCTCTGACACCTGCCTCACCCTGCGAGCTCTCATTCACTCATTCATTCATTCATGATCTGAATGAATGAATGAATGAATGAGTGGTATGCTAGGTAGACTGGGGCACAGAGATCAATAAGACATGGCCCTGCCCTAAAGAAGGGTGAGAACTAGCACGTAGTTGTGCCAGATAATTCACATCCTTGCTTCTATATAACCTTCACAGCAACCCTGCAAGGTAGGTTCTATCCCCCACTTTTCTCAGCAGAAAAATGAGCCTCACAAGGGTCACCCAGCCTGGATTCAAGCCTGGGTCACCTGCCCATCTGAGGTTGACATGGTGGTACCAGGGGAGCTATAGGGGCAGAGGATGGAGCTACAGAATCTAACTCCAGAGCAGCATTTGTTGTGTGCCCCAGAGGTCTTTGTGTATTTGTCAGGCATCCTTAGCAGACGGTGGGCCCTCGAGGGCAACAACCTTGTCTAGGGTACATAAGTGTCCTTGGCATTTAGTCTAGGGTTTGGCTGGTGTAGGCCCCCATTTGACAGCATATGAAATGGCCTGGATGGGATGGAATGAATGAATGAGTGAATGTGAAGAGTAACAGAATAACTGCAGCGGGCATAGAAGAGGGCCATCCACATCAGATAGCAAAGCAGAGGCTTTCCTGGGAGTAGCACTGGAGCTGAATGCTGAAGGAGGAGGAGGAGTGAGCCAGGGGTTGGAGGGGGAATGGAATCTTCCAGCAAAGCTTGTGGCACAGTGACCTGCACACAAGTGCCGTACTTGTGGCTGATGGGTGGCTTGTTAGCACGTGACTGGCATGTCATTGGCATGTGGTGGGGAGGCTGACTTGCCAGCAGGCGCTCAGTACAGTGCACACAATGGGTGCTTATAGGTGCTTGCTGGAGGAATGAAAGTGAGATCTACCAGGTCCTGGTCCTGCAGCCGGCCTGCAGTAGCCCCTAGAAGCTGCTTGGGACTCTGGTAGGACCCTCTCTCGATCAGGGTCTATCTTTTGGGTGTGCTGTTTAAGGATGCTGCAGTTGACAGGCCAGGGCTGAGCAGGCCATGGCGAGAACACACACTTTGTAAGAATCTTGACAGAACCTCATAAGTAAATACAATACTTACTTTCCAAGTCTGTAAAATGGGGATAAGACACCCCCTCCCAACCATGTGGCTCTATCTCATAACACAGGTTAAGACAAAATGGGCTCAGCTACAGAGGCATGAGGGGCAATGGAAAGGCCCAATCTGTGTGAGCAGCTGGGCAGGAAAAATGGGGCATTGGTCCCAGTGCAGGTGTGCTGAGTGGGGCCTGTGAGCCACGTGCAAGAGTGGAGGAGCAGGGCCAGGCTGCTGAGAGTCAGCTGCTGCAGGGCTGAGCCAATCTTGCTGCCGTCTGGAGCTGCCTGGCTGGCAACAGCTTCCTGGGAAGCAAGAGGGAGCCATGCCAGGCCCTGGGGGGGCCTGAGGCTTTGGCAGATTTGGCTGTGCCTGGGAATGACAGAAGAAAGAACAGTTTTCCATCGGGAGAGAGGGTCTTGCCAGTACCGGTGGAAGGACCAGGTGGAGGGTGATGAGAGCAGACTTCTGGCTGGGTTTAGGGTTGGGAAGGGAACACTGCTGTCCTCTCTCTCTCCCGCCCATCTGCTGCTCCATCAGGCCTCCCTGTAAGGTTGAGACTCTGCAGGGTGTTAGTCATGAACCATAGGATTCTAGAACGGCAGAGCTGGAAGGTGTCCTCAAGAGTACATGGAGTCCAATAACCAGGGTTGTGTAACTAGCATCTGGGGGACACCTCCCTTTAACCAATGCTTTCACATGCATTGTTTCATTTCCCCTACAGACCTGAAAGGGACAAGGGCAAAAGGGTCTGGGGCTGTAAGATATTGCTCAGTGCTTTTTTTTTTTTTTTTGAGACAGAGTTTTGCTCTTGTTTCCCAGGCTGGAGTGCAATGGCATGATCTCGGCTCACTGCAACCTCCACCTCCCGGGTTCAAGTGATTCTCCTGCCTCAGCCTCCTAAGCAGTTGGGATTACAGGCTCCTGCCACCACACCCAGCTACTTTTTTGTATTTTTAGTAGAGGTGGGGTTTCATGATGTTGGCCAGGCTGGCCTCGAACTCCCGACCTCAGGAGATCCACTCACCTCGGCCTCCCAAAGTGCTGGGATTACAGGCGTGAGCCACCACGCCCGGCCATTGGTCAGTGCTTCTAAGCATCACATCTCACAAATGCTCACCACAGTCTTAGTGATGATCCTACCATTTTATGGAGGAGGACGCAGGCTCTTAGTGGGGAGGTGGTCTTCCCAAGGCCACAAAGCTAACAAGCAGCAGAGCCAGGCTCTTTCCACTTCACCCCCACACCCCCATTGTATAGATAGGGAAATGGAGGTGCTCTTTTCTAGAACCTACCCTGGTGGGCAGTGGCCTGATAAGGAAACCCACAGATTTCTCCTGTGTGTGAACACACCCATGATCCGCTAGACCCAGGGGGATGTTGACCTTCCCCACTGGGGAGGGGCTGGTTCCTCCGCCTTCCCTTTCATCTGCCATCTACCACTCCAAGAGTACACTGTGTCATCTTAGGCAAGTGACTGCCTCATCTGGTTCTCATCCCCTCCCTGCTGGTCCCACAGATTCAGAACAATAACTGAGAGGGTATCTGGGGCTCCTCCAGGTACAGACACCTCTACTCGGCAGTGATGCTCATGGCACAGAGGGGGACACCGAGGCTAAGAGGCAGGAGTGATGGCCACTCTTCAGAGAAGGGTAGACCTGTTTGCTGCTGCTGCTTTTTGTTTTTTTTGAAACAGAGTTTCACTGTTGTTGCCCAGGCTGGAGTGCAGTGGCTTGATCTTGGCTCACTGCAACCTCTGCCTCCTGTGTTCAAGCGATTCTCCTGCCTCAGCCTCCTGAGTCGCTGGGATTACAGGCACCTGCCACCACACCCAGCTAATTTTTATTATTTTTAGTAGAGACTGGATTTTACCATGTTGGCCAGGCTGGTCTTGAACTCCTGACCTCAGATGATCCACCTGCCTCAGCCTCCCAAAATGCTGGGATTACAGGCGTGAACCACTGCACCCAGCCTCCCTGTTTGCTTCTAAAAGATGAAGCAGCCAAGGTCAGTGACAGTCAATAGATGTTAGTGCAGGATCCTAAAAAGTCTTTGCTCTTTATTCAAGGAGGGAGGCACGACTCAGGTCTGAATAACCCCAGATACTTCTTAGACCAGTTGTTCTCAGGCAGGGCAATGGTGCCTCCCAGGGGACATTTGGTACTGTCTAGAGACATTTTGGGTTGTTACAACCTGGGGGGCTACTAAGGTCACGGATGACACTGATTATCCTGTAATGCACGTCTCAGCCTCCCATAATAAAGAATTACTCAAATGTCATTAGTGCCAAGATGGAGAAGCCCCTAGGCTAGACACAGAGATGTGGGCTTTGGAGCAGTGAGGTGAATTTGAAAATGCTCATCAGGCCAGGCATGGCGGCTCACGCCTGTAATCCCTGCACTTTGAGAGGCTGAGGCAGGTAGATCACCTGAGGTCAGGAGTTTGAGAGCAACCTGGCCAACACGGTGAAACCCCGTCTCTACTAAAAATACAAAAAATTAGCCAGGCATGGTGGTGGGCACCTATAATCCCAGCCACTTGGGAGGCTGAGACAGAGAATCACTTGAACCCGGGAGGCAGAGGTTGCAGTGAGCTGAGATTGTGCCACTGCACTCCAGCCTGGGCAACAAGAGCAAAACTACATCTCACAAAAAAGAGGTGCCCAGCAACCAGAGAACCTGGCACTGGCCCAGATTTTGCCTCTGACCTGCTCTGTGTTCTTAGGTGAGTTCTTTCTCCTCCAGGCCTCAGTCTCTTCGTCTGTGAAATGAGGGACCTGGACTGGATGACATTAAGATCCCTTCCATTAAGGCCCAACTTTGTATGATTCTGTAGCAAGAGAAAAATACCATGGCTTCCATGTGACCTCTGCTGTCCTCCTGTCACCCCTCTGACCCCCTCCCACCTTGTCTCTACAGGGCTCCCAGAGACCAGGACGGACACAGCCATGTCAGAGCTGGTGCCTGAGCCCAGGCCTAAGCCAGCGGTGCCTATGAAGCCCGTGAGCATCAACTCCAACCTGCTGGGCTACATCGGCATCGACACCATCATCGAGCAGATGCGGAAGAAGACCATGAAGACTGGGTTCGACTTCAACATCATGGTTGTTGGTACGGGAGGCCGTGGGGCTGCTGCAGGCCTGGTGGCGGGCAGCACTGAGGATCCCATTTCTTTCCCCTGAATGGCTGTGATCCTGGCTCTCCTAAGATGAGCTGTTTATAGAAGGGAGAGTTTCACCATGCTGATCACAAAGGCCTGACCCCCTTGTCTCCTTAAGACTAGCTGACCCAGGGGTAGGAGCTTTGGGTGGATGTCAGCCTGGCCCCATCACTAGCTGGGTGTACACAGGTAGCCCCGTCATCACGCTGAGCCTGCTTTTGGGTTTGTGACATGAGAGAATCATCAATGTCTTTTCCTATCTCTGGGAGCTGGTGGGAGGATTGGATGAAGGGTGGTCTTATTTCTGATCTTTTATAGTGCTTTAAAACTTTGAATTTCCAGGGATTTTGTCACTGAGGAGCATCACTGTGTCACAGAATGTAAGAGTAGGAAGGGACCTTTACCCCATCTCATTGAGATGTCTATTCAGTGCTGAAATAGGAATCTGGCATCATCCTTCTGTCCTCTTCCTCCTTTGTCCCCCAATCTAATCAGTCATCCAGTCATATCCATTTTACCTGGTAAATATCTCTTATGTCTGCCCACTTCTCTCCTCTCTCCTGCTGCCACCCTGTGCTGAGCTAGGTCTCTCACCTGGCTTGCCGTGGCCACCTGACTCTGTGCTGTCGAAGTGCTGACCTGCAGCAAGATAAGCTCAGCTCATGCTTGGGCCAGAGTATAAATCATCTGGAAAGTCTTGCTATAAAACACCTCAGCGGAGCTAAACAGTGTGCTCAATGACATGGTAGATTTCTCTCCTGAGGCCAACTTCTTATCTCAAGAACTGGTAGCAAATGATTCAAGGGCCCTGGCAGCTGGGCCACTACGGGCCACACTCAGAGTAGCAGCAACTCTCCTGGTTCTCTGTCTCCTTTCCTCTCCAGTCCCTTGTCCACCAGTGACCAAATAATCTGTCCACCTTGCAAAACTTACCAAGTCACCCATCCGGCTTAAAACTCTGCAATAACTCTCCTTTAACCTTAGGATAAGTTTAAACTCTTAGACTGTCCTGCTGCTACCTCTCCAACTCATCTAGCATTCCCATGCTAGATGGGCCTAGCATGACCACTTCCCATCTACCATTCTACTCTTCACTCATAAGGGACAGTGCCCCTCCACATGCCATGCTCTTTCCTACCCTAGAGCTTTTGCATATGCTGTTCCTTCTGGCTAGAACTCATGACTCTTTTGAAATCCACCTTCAGGTTTCAGCTTAGTTGCATTTCTCTAGAAGTTTTCCTTGGTCTCAGAGAGACTGGGTTGGATTCCCTTTGCAATGCTGTTTCGATACCCTGTGGTTACTCTCTTTCATAGTGGTTATTGCAACATAGTATAATTGCCTGCTTATGTTTTGCTTTTTCACACTGAACAGCTCCTTGAGAGTAAGGCTGATGTCTTGTTTACCACAATACCTCCAACTTCTAGGACAGCACTTGGCACCTAAGAATAATTAATGAATGAATGCGCTTAGAAAACATCTCAGAGGCCGGGTGCGGCGGCTCACACCTGTAATCCCAGCACTTTGGGAGGCTGAGGCGGGTGGATCACCTGAAGTCAGGAGTTTGAGACCAGCCTAGCCAACACGGTGAAACCCTGTCTCTACTAAAAATACAAAAAGTAGCTGGGTGTGGTGGCAGGTGCCTGTAGTCCCAGCTACTCGAGAGGCTGAGGCAGGAGAATCACTTGAACCTGGGAGGCGGAGGTTACTGTGAGTGGAGATCATGCCACTGTACTCCAGCCTGGAGGACAGAGCGAGACTCCATCTCAAAAAAAACAGAATCTCAGAGCAAGCATGGCAAATCCAAGATCTATGAGCCACTTACTTCTCTCCCCCAGTGGTGCCCATGGCAGACTGCCAGTTAGTCACGGCACATGTTCAGTGCTGAGCCCAGATGTAGCCTTTTTAACATAATGGTCTAGGTGGCTACTACCAGCTCATCAGCAGGAATGAGAAATGCACCTTATTTACCATCCCTGGTCTTGTCCAATTTCCTCTCTTCTTACCGTCCTATCAGTAAAGAAACCAATGCATGACTAATCCAAGGGCATTCAGGGAAAACAACACAGGTGGGTCTGGAACTCTAAGCCTTTGTCCCCTAGCCTGGTTCTTTTTCTAATATAATCACAAGAATGCACCAGTCCAATAAGAATCACTTACTGTCTACATGACTCTTCTGGAAGTCAAGTGAAAATGCAGATTCGGAATCACAGGTCTTGGGTAGGGGCTGAGAGTCTGCATTTCCTACCAGTGTCTGGGCAATGCCGAGGCTGCTTTTTCATTGCAGGTCTTTCTCGTGGGATCTTGTGCAAGTTGAAGTTTGAGAAGCACTGCTCAGACCAGTGGGTTTCTTTTACTTACTTGTTTATTTGAGACAGAGTCTTGCTCCGTTGCACAGGCTGGAGTATAGTTGCGCAATCCTGGCTCACTGCAACCTCCACCTCCCGGGTTCAAGTGATCCTCAGCCTCCTCAGTAGCTGGGACTACAGGCATGTGCCTCCACGTCCAGCTAATTTTTGTATTTTTAGTAGAGACGGGGTTTTGCCATGTTGGCAAGGCTGGTCTCGAACTCCTGGCCTCAAGTGATCTGCCCACCTCGGCCTCCCAAAGTGCTGGGATTACAGGCGTGAGCCATTGTGCCCAGCCTGACCGGTGGTTTTCAAATGCTGTTTAGCCATGAAACTTTTCCTTGAAATGAAATTTTCAGCAGATATGCTTGTGGAAAACAGGTGAAAAGGGAGCCATGGCGAAGGAAGTGGAGGCAGAGGCTGTGGCCCTCTCTGCCCAGCCTCCTCCGCCTCTCACAGTGCCTTCTCTGGCATGTATTTTCACAGGACACTAGGGCTTCTGGGAGCACAATCTAAAAACCGCTACATTAGAATGAAGGGTGGATATAGAGCCGAGACATTCTTTGGGTTAAATTTCCTGGTCTTGCATTTATTAGTTATTGTTGCTCTGCACATATTTTGTTAGAAGACGATTCATCTCTCGGGACCATTTCAACTGAGGATAACGATAGTTCTGCTTCAGGATCCACAGGGCTGACATAAAGATGAATTTGGCTAACAAATGTGAATGTGTAATATGCACTGTGAGGCAGTATCAGGGTACAAAGTAATTTTATTAATTCTATTTATCCTTTTGGTACCATTAAAACGTGAAAACCTAGGCCTGGCTCGGTGGCTCACCCCTGTAATTCCAGCACTTTGGGAGGCCGAGATGGGCAGATCATGAGGTCAGAAGTACAAGACCAGCCTGGCCATTATGGTGAAGCCGCATCCCTTCTAAAAAAACAAACAAACAAACAAACAAAATTAGCTGGGTGTGGTGGTGCATACCTGTAGTCCCAGCTACTCAGGAGGCTAAGGCAGAAGAATCACTTGAATCCAGGAGGCAGAGGTTGCAGTGAGCTGAGACTGTGCCACTGCACTCCAGCCTGGGTGACAGAGCAAGACTCCATCTCAAAACAAAAACAAAAACAAAGTGAAAACCTAAGCAAAAAACCGAATCACACCAAAACAGAAAACCATGACACGACACATACGCAGAGGTTGTCTTCTTTCCCAGTGGTCCTCAGGCTCTGGGAAGGAGAGAATATGGAATCCAGTTGATGTTTCCCCAAGGCTCTCTGCAGTAAGCGGGAAGTCATTCCCACCTACCTGCCCTCCCCCACTCAGCCTGGCCATCCCCCCAGTGAGTGGTCAGACAAGGTGTTGGCCTAGATGATGGCTCTAGAATTCTGTAAGCTTATGGGGAGGTATTAGGCTCAGAAGGTGGATGCAGAGTCTCCCTATCTTCTTCTCTTTCTGCTTTGCTGTAGGCCAGAGTGGACTGGGCAAATCAACACTGGTCAACACGCTCTTCAAATCCCAAGTGAGCCGCAAGGCCTCCAGCTGGAACCGGGAGGAAAAGATCCCCAAGACGGTGGAGATCAAAGCCATTGGGCATGGTGAGGACCAGGCAGGGACCCCTATGGGCTTTGTTCAGTGAGTGCCTCTGCTGCAAAGGGGAATGAATGGGGTTTATTGAGGAATAGGACCAATGAAAGGCAACCTTAAGAAGAATAGACTTGAGCATTGCACTCTGAAGTAAACTCCTTAGACTGCTGGTTCAGGGAAGAGAGAACAGGGAGCTAGAATGGAAGGAGGTGGGACTTGAGCTGGATGATAAAGCCAAGTAGGATTTAGACAGGTAGAAAGGTGCCAGGCGTGGTGGCTCATGCCTGTAATCCAAGCACTTTGGAGGCCAAGGCGGGCGGATCACCTGAGGTTGGGAGTTCAAGAAAGAGGGGAGAGGGCGAGTGCAGTGGCTCACGCGTGTGAGCCAGCACTTCAGGAGGCCCAAGTGGGAGGATCGCTTGAGGCAGGGAGTTTGAGACCATCTTGGCCAACACAGTGAAACCCTGTCTCTTATTTTTTTATTTATTTTGAGATGGAGTCTCGCTCTGTCGCCCAGGCTAGAGCACAGTGGTGTGATCCTGGCTCACTGCAACCTCCGCCTCCCAGGTTCAAGTGATTCTTCTGCCTCAGCCTCCCGAGTAACTGGGACTACAGGCATGCACCACCGTGCCCAGCTAATTTTGTTTTTTTACTAGAGATGGAGTTTCACCATATAGGCCAGGCTGGTCTCGAACTCCTGACCTTGTGATCCACCCACCTCAGCTTCCCAAAGTGCTGGGATTACAGGCGTGAGCCACCGCGCCGGGCCGAAATCCTGTCTCTTAAAAAAGAAATAGCTGGGTATGATGGTGCACACATGTAGTCCTAGCTATTGGGGAGGCTGAGGGGGAGGGGATTGCTTGAGCCTGGGAGTTTGAGGCTACAGTAAGCTGTGATTATACCACTGCAGAGAGAGGGTATTCCAGATTCCAGGTACAGGGAACAGCATGAGCCGTGAATTAGAGATGGAAAAGGCCCTAAATTTGATTTTTCCAATAACTGATTCTGAAGAACAGGCCTGGGTCTCCCTAGCTAGTAGGCTGCCAGGTACCTAGGGTCAGCTGTAGGACTGACCTCTCTGGTACATTTTCTTTTCACCCCCAGTGATAGAGGAAGGTGGTGTCAAAATGAAGCTGACCGTCATCGATACCCCGGGCTTTGGAGACCAAATCAACAATGAAAACTGGTATCTGTCTGCCTCTGAGATCTTTGCCCTAAAGACTGCTGGGAAGATACTATGGTGCAGATTCATTCACGCTGAGAACTATCTGCACCCTCCATGCTCTGCGGTTCCTGGGGAGCTCCGCCCCTGCTAACTAACCATCTAAGAAAGCCATCCATGTGGGGGCTGAGGGGGAATCCGGCAGCAGGTATCCTAGGCCCACCAGGGAATGAGATGGATGGAAGGAGATTGCTACCGGACCATGCCTAAGCTGAGCCCTAGTCTTGTTCTTCTGACACATCTGTCTACTTTTTCCCACCCTCAGCTGGGAGCCCATTGAGAAGTACATCAATGAGCAGTACGAGAAGTTCCTGAAGGAGGAGGTGAATATCGCCAGGAAGAAACGCATCCCTGACACTCGCGTCCACTGCTGCCTTTACTTCATCTCCCCCACAGGACACTCGTATGTACCAACCCCACCCTTATTGCCAGGCCTGGTCTGGTTCACATCATCTGTGCCCATTCTGGATTGGATGATCCATACCTTGACTCAGCTAGGGAGGGCCAGGTGGGCTGGAATATTGTTATGGCCTGTGACCTTGGGATTCCTCAGACTTTCCATGAGGAGGTCTGACTTTCTTGCTAGGAGAAGCGCGCGCGCGCACACACAAACACACACACACACACACGGCTGTCCAACATCAGCCACCAATATCTGCCCACTGGTGTCCCAGCAGCACAGCACGACTGTACCAGCAGAGAGGAGCTGGTATATGTGAGAAGAGGGCACTTCATTTATTCACCAAATACTCGCTTTGGACTGGAGCTGGGAGGAGCAGCAAGAAGGGTGAAATAGGGCAGGGCAGGGCTCCTGGATTGGGGCTGGTGTTCCAAGGGTATGGGACCCGGCTGTAGGCATTTGGAAGGTGCCAGCCTGGAGTGAGGCATTGTGTGTCCAGAGATAAAGGCCAACCATTGTCATGAAGTACTGTCTGATAGGCAGAATAAGACACACACAAGTGTGCTGGGAACTCTGATTGTAAGTGACAGGTAGGCCCCATGAAGGAAGTGCTGCGAACAGGCAGAGAATGGACATCGCAGGGGGCAAGCCAGTAACCTTCCTACAGAGATAGGGGGAGGGGGCCTCATAGCATTACTCAGTGCAGCTGTTGGGCCAGGGTTAAGTTCTTCAGAGGATGGCACAAGCAAGGTAGGCCCCAAATTTTGTAAGAAGCAGGCAGTGATGGTGGGGGAGGAGGAGAGATGAAACAAGACCTCTGGACCAGGCCCAGGAACTCAACAGAAGGCTGGCTTTATCCCTCTGAGGCTTCGACCCTCGGTCAGAATGAACCATCACATAACCTGACTTAATGAGTCCCCCAGATTGCAAAATAGAGCCAAGTTGGGGTCTTAGAGCCTGAGGCAGGGTGGGGGCATAGGCTGTCAGACTGTAGGGAGGGCAAGGGCCCCAACCTGACCATGCAGGACTAACTCTGGGGGCTGGGAGGAGACCCATCAAGAAGTATTGTCTGATAGGCAGAACAAGACATACACACTGGGTGTGGCGGCTCTCGCCTGTAATCTGAGCACTTTGGGAAGCCGAGGCAGGAAGATTGCTTGAGCCCAGGAGTTCGAGCCTAGCCTGGGCAACATGGCAAGACATTGTCTCTACAAAAAATTTAAAAATTAGCCAGACATGGTGGTGTGTGCCTGTGGTCCGAGCTCCTCTGGAGGCTGAGGTGGGAGGATCGCTTGAGCCCTGGAGGTCGAGACAGCAGTGAGCCAGTGACCATACCACTGCACTCCAGCCTGGGCGACAAAGCAAGACTGTGTCTCAAAAGAAAAAACACATAGACACAAATGTCATTTTGTTGTTGCTTTGTTTTTTTGTTTTTGAGACAGAAAAAACGGAAAAAAGACATACATGTGCAAGGATATATGAGTAGAGACCATAGTCCACAGATACTCCCAGGAGAAAGAAATCCCTAAGTCAGAAAAAATGTAATGAAGGTGTGGTTTGAGGGGCTTAAAGAGAGGCAGGGTCTGCATGGGAACTGGAGAAGAAAAAGGCAGGTGGTGAGGCAGCTCTGCAGACAGCAAGGCAGTGGGGCTGTATGGGAGAGAGCAGCAGCCCCTTGGCCTCAGCCAGATGCCCAGCCCAGTCCTCTTCTCCCGAGGGTGCCCTGGAGTGGTGGCAGTGGGCGAGTTGGGGGAGGACAAGGTGGCTCTGACGATCCCGCTTTTCTGGGCCCCAGCTTGCGACCTCTGGATCTTGAGTTCATGAAACACCTCAGCAAGGTCGTGAACATCATCCCTGTCATCGCTAAGGCTGACACCATGACCCTGGAGGAGAAGTCTGAATTCAAGCAAAGGGTAAGAAGGCCCCCTGTCTTCTTTTCCTGCTCCCATCCCTTCCTTTCTCTCTTCTGGGTTCAGTCCACCTCCTAGCCCTCATCATTCTGCCTTCACCCCCACTGTCAACCCTCCCGTTCTCTACCCCCAGCCCCTACTTAACCATTCAAGAGGCTGAGGTTGGTGGTATCTGGGGACTATGGTGAAGAATAGATGGTACAGCTCCGAGTGCCTTCCTCCTGCCCTCCAAACCTACCTGTGAAGACCACTGAATAAATGTATCACTGTGAACATGAGAAATCACTCCTCAAATGTTACCCTACTTGAAGGACTAGACTAACTACTGAGTCAGCTGCCCACTAGTCGTCACTGACATCTTCTATAAGCTCAGCCCTGTGCTGGGTGTATGAGGTTGAGGAGGTGGGATTTGAGAGAAATGAAAAGACAATTGCTACCTTTAAGAAATTTACAATCTGCCTGGCATGGTGGCTCACACATGTAATCCCAGCACTTTGGGAGGCTGAGGCGGGTGGATCGCCTGAGGTCAGGAGTTCGAGACCAGCCTGGCCAACATGGTGAAACTCCATCTCTACTAAAATACAAAAAAATTAGCTGGGTGTGGTGGCGGGCGCCTGTAATTTCAGCTACTTGGGATGCTGAGGCAGGAGAATTGCTGGAACCCGGGAGGTGGAAGTTGCAGTGAGCTGAGATCGCACCACCGCACTCCAGCCTGGGGGATAGAGGGAGACTCCATCTCAAAAAAAAAAAAAAGAAAAAAGAAAGAAACTTACAATCAAATAGAACAATGAAGAGGTCCTGGATGGTGTCCTGGAGAAGGCAAGACTTAAGTCAGCCTTCAAAGAGGGCAAGCAGAGAGTCTTGGAGTAGGGGGAGCCTTACCTTTCTTCCTTGCAATCAGGAGTATAACATGCAGGGGTCTGAGCACTCCCCAGTGGGCTCAGCTGGGCTGCTCGTGCGAATCCCAGTCTTGTGGACTCGAGATGAGCAAGCTGGTTGCGAGGCGCCTGGGACCTGAAGTTGCACCTCCTGGCCTCTTCCTCCTCTCAGGCTAAGCTGTAATTGTATCACTGGGGCTTGCATTTATTCACAATCTTGCTGCTGCTCAGGGTCTCAGAGTTCAGAGATGACTGGATAACCAAGGCTGGATTCGGCTCTCTGACCTCAGCTCATACACACAGGTGCACACACCCCTCTTTTCCATTATCCTGACACTTGGCTATCTTGCTGCTTCTCCCCCGCCTCCAGGTTCGCAAGGAGCTTGAAGTAAATGGCATTGAATTCTACCCACAGAAGGAATTTGATGAGGATTTGGAGGATAAGACGGAGAATGACAAAATCAGGGTGGGTGCCTGGGGCACTGCTCCTCCACAGATGCCCCCTTCGACCTCTGGGATGTGTGTCATGCGCGTCCTCTGTCTTTTCCCTTTCTGTACTCTCCCCCCACCTTGCTTGACACAGACCAGAAGTGACATGGGGAGTCAGGGAGGACTCTGGCCCTGGACTGTGAACCCACAGAAGGGCTCCCTGTACCCAGAAAGCCTTCCATCCCCAGACCACACAAAAGCCTCCTTTTCTCTCACAAGGTCTGGCAGAAACAGTATGTGGGGTGATGGGAGGGGCAGTGGGCAGGAAGAGTGTCGTGCTGGGGTTCAGGAGAATCTATGCTCAGACCCTGCCTCCGTTTCTTCTCTGTATAATGCAGCGTTAGACTAAGTGAGTGGCTTATAGGCTTTTTTAACCCCCAAAAGAACTTAAAAAAAATTAAGTTGGCTGGATGTGGTGGCTCATGCGAGTAATCCCAGTACTTTGGGAGGCCTAGGTGGGAGAATCGCTTGAGCCCAGGAGTTCAAGACCAGCCTGGGCAACATGGTAAAAACTTGTCTCTACAAAAACTTCAAAAATTAGCCAGGTGTGATGGCAGGTGCCTGTAGTCCCAGCTATTCAGGAGGCTGAGGTGGGAGGATCGCATGAGCCCCAGAGGTTGAGGCTGTAGTGAGCCATGATCATGCCACTGCACTCCAGCCTGGGCGACAGAGCAAGACCCTATCTTTTTTTTTTTTTTTTTTTTTCAAGACTGAGTCTTGCTCTGTCGCCCAGGCTGGAGTACCATGGTGTGATCTCAGCTCACTTCAACCTCCGCTTCTCAGGTTCAAGCCATTGTCCTGCCTCAGCCTCCCTAGTAGTTGGGATTACAGGTGTGTGCCACCATGTCCAGCTAATTTTTGTATTTTTTTAGTAGAGACAGGGTTTCACCATGTTGGCCAGGCTAGTCTCAAACTCCTGACTTTGTGATCTGCCCGCCTTGGCTCCCAATGTGCTGGGATTACAGGTGTGAGCCACCACACCCAGCCGAACAAGACTCTATCTTTTCTTTAAAAAAAGAATAAATCTCAGAATTCCAGTATACAAAACATAAAATCAGAGCTGCCTTGGCTAAGTGACAGGCACAGAGCCCTGCCTCCTCAGCAGCCTGTAGGGTACCTGCTGGAAACCTTAATACTCCATGAACCTGGCTTGGAGTCTATCATTCTGCATAATTTCCAAGGTCCCTCTCAATTCTAAATTCCTACAGTTCTGTGATTCTACACCAGAAGCTGGGAACTAGGCTGGGCTTTGCTGTCTCCCCTGAGACACGTTATTCACTGTTTTGGTCTTGAGTCTCCTCCTCCACTGAGTGGATAAACTAGTAGAAGTTCCTTATCTGAAGTAGTTGTGACCAGTAGTTGGTCAATTAACTGAAAAAGTTCTCTGAGGTGAGGAAATCATTTTCTAAAATGATGTTTACAGTCGGGCGCGGTGGCTCACGCCTGTAATCCTAGCACTTTGGGAGACCGAGGTGGGTGGATCACCTGAGGTCAGGAGTTCAAGACCAGCCTGGCCATCATGGTGAAACCCCATCTTTATTTAAAAAAAAAAAAAAAATGATGTTTACAAGTCTTTTTTTTTTTTTTTTTTTTTTGAGATAGAGTTTCGCTCTTGCTGCCCAGGCTGGAGTGCAATAATGCAATCTCGGCTCACTGCAGCCTCTGCCTTCTGGGTTCAAGTGATTCTCCTGCCTCAGCCTCCCAAGTGGCTGGGATTACAAGCACGCACCACCACACTCAGCTAATTTTTTTTTTTTTTTTTAGTAGAGATGGGTTTCTCCATATTGGTCAGGCTAGTCTCCAACTCCTGACCTCAGGTGATCAGCCCTCCTTGGCCTCCCAAAGTGTTGGGATTATGGGCGTGAGCCACTGCACCTGGTCACAAATCTTAAATGTTTAAAAATAAATATTTTAAGAAGTTATTAAGTTAAAATAACTTAAAACCTATATAAGCAGGAAGGTGGGCATGGAACTCAGAATCCGCTAGGGTGTGTGTAACAACTCACCTGTCCAAAGCAAAACAAAACATATTCATCACATTCATTAAACATTCTTTTCCTGAAGCGCCAAGGCCTCTTCTTTGAGGATAAGACCACCTTTAATGCCAAAGCAACTCACCTTTATCAAGTCTTTCTGAAACATTCAGCTTAAATTTCAGAGAAGCAACTCTCTTCAGGCATATGGCTTCAGTTTATCTAATCACAATAACAAGTATACATCAGGCAAATAGATTTGGGAACAAACAGCTGGCTCTTGATAAACAAACAACCCACCTGGTGGAGCAGGGCTGGCCTCTGTACACCAGGAAGTGGCCTAGAGCTCTGAGGGTTCCAAGGGCCTGGGCATCTGCAGTAGTAGGTTTCACAGAGACGGTGTAAAGCATCGGTGAGTCTGCTTGGGTGGACTTGTTTAAGAGGGGTTTTGTCTGTCCTTGCTAGGTCAGAGTTGTTCAGAATCAGTAAGCGTATGTATGGTAAAGCACTATGAAAAGTACGAAGTGGCTGAGTGCATTGGCTCACGCCTATAATCATAGCACTTTGGGAGGCTGAGGCAGGCAGATCACCCGAGGTCAGGAGTTTGAGACCAGCCTGACCAACATGGTGAAACCCCGTCTCTACTAAAAATACAAAAAATTAGCTGGGCGTGGTGGCGCGCGCCTGTAGTCCCAGCTACTCGGGAGGCTGAGGCAGGAGAATGCTTGAACCCGGGCAGCGGAGGTTGCAGTGAGCCAAGGTCGCGCCACTGCACTCCAGCCTGGCGCCTGGTGACTGAGTGAGACTCTGTCTCAAAAAAAAAAAAAAAAAAAAAAAAACGAAAATTTTCTGAGCACAGTGGTGGGTGCCTGTAATCCCAACTACTTGGGAGGCTGAGGCAGGAGAATTGCTTGAACCCAGGAGGTGGAGGTTACAGGAAGGTGGAGGCTGCAGTGAGCTGAGAACTCCAGCCTGGGTGACAAGAGTGGAAACTCCATTTAAAAATAAAAGCCAGGAGCAGTGCTCACACCTGTAATCCAGCACTTTGGGAGGCTGAGGCAGGTGGATCAACTGAGGTCAGAAGTTCCAGACCAGCCTGACCAACACGGCGAAACCCTGTCTCTACTTTATAAAAATATACTCTCTATTTTATAAAAATATAAAAATTAGCAGGGTGTGGTGGTGCATGCCTATAGTCCCAGCTACTCGGGAGGCTGAGGCAGGAGAATCACTTGAACCCAGGGGGCAGAGGTTGCAGTCAGCTGAAATTGCCCCATTGCACTCCAGCCTGGGCAACAAGAGCAAAACTCCATCTCAAAAAAAAAAAAAAAAAAGAAAAAAATGTATGAAGTGCTCTGCAGCTGAAGGAGAGCTGATTCCTGAGGTTAACCAGCCAGGTAGCAATACAATCAGGATTCGACCCAGGACTCCTGGTTCTGAGTGTGGTGCTCTTTTCAGTCGGCTGAGCCTTGCCCTTGCCATCCGCGGTATCTCTGAATGAGCATCAGAAGAGTGTGGTTCAAGGCCGCAGGACCATATGTCGTCCTGCTCCTGGATGCCCAGATTGTTGGAGGATGACGGTGCACATTGTCTGGTTTGTGTTTCTGCCCCGTACAGCAGGAGAGCATGCCGTTTGCCGTGGTGGGAAGTGACAAGGAGTACCAAGTGAATGGCAAGAGGGTCCTTGGCCCGAAAAACTCCGTGGGGGGATCATCGAAGGTAATTCATTGCATCTTCTGGAAGAACTGGTTGCTCATCAGTTATCCAGTCACCATTTATTAAGCATCTGTAGATCAAGGCACTGTCTCAGGACATATGAAATGAATGCCAGCTAGATTCTGCCCTTAAGGAGCTTACAGTCTCATTGAGAAGATGCTCACAGGCAGGAGTAACAAGAGACCAATGTAGCACCTGACTGGGTGCACTGACTTGGTGCATCAAAGGAGTTCAGAACATGGAGAGTTTAGTAAGACCTGGAAAACCTGGAGAAAGTTTTCATAGGAAGGAAGATGTGATCTGACAAACTGCTGGAGGGTTGTTCAGGTGTTGCCATTTCCATTTTGTTATGAATGGATGTGACCTTGGGCAGGTCTTGATGGTTCTGAAAGTGGTCAAAAAATCACTTTAATGATTCATTCAATATGATAACCCTATGAAGGGAGGAGGGCGCATGCTCCTGTTCTCAGAATATAAGGCACCAAAGCACCAGAGCTCAGGTTAAAAGCCTTGCCCAAAGTCACATAACTTGTTAGTGGCGAAACTTGATTTCAGACTCAGATTTTTTTTTTTTTTTTTTTTTTGAGACGGAGTCTCACTCTGTCACCCAGGCTGGAGTGCAGTGGCACAATCTCGGCTCACTGCAACCTCTGCCTCCTGGGTTCAAGCATTTCTCCCTGCCTCAGCCTCCTGAGTAGCTGGGACCACAGGTGTGCACTGTGCTCAGCTAATATTTGTATTTTTTGTAGAGATGGAGTTTTGACATGTTGGTCAGGCTGATCTCGAACTCCTGACCTCAGGTGATCCACCTGTCTCAGCCTCCCAAAGTGCTGGGATTACAGGCGTGAGCCACTGCACCCGGCAATTTTATTTTTATTTTTAATAGAGGTGGGGTCTCACTGTATTACTCCTGGGTTCAAGTAATCCTCCCGCCTTGGCCTCCCAAAGTGCTGGGATTACAGGCATGAACTCTGGCGCCCAGCCCCATGTCTTAATCCTCATTCTGTTCCAATAGTGCTTGGCCAGTGATTTGCAGATACTAAGTATTCAATATATGTTGAATTGGATTTATTATGTAGTACATGACCTTTTTAAAATGGCTCAATTGGGCCAGGCACAGTGGCTCACGCCTGTAATCCCAGCACTGTGGGAAGCTGAGGAGGGCGGATCACCTGAGGTTGGGAGTTTGAGACCAGCCTGACCAACATGAAGAAACCCTGTCTCTATTAAAATAAAAATACAAAATTAGCCGGCTATGATGGCACATGCCTGTAATCTCAGCTACTCAGGAGGCTGAGGCAGGAGAATTGCTTGAACCTAGGAGGCAGAGGTTGCGGTGAGCCAAGATCATGCCATTGCACTCTAGCCTGGGCAACAAGAGTGAGACTCCGTCTCAAAATAAAATAAAATAAAAATAATAAAGTAAAATGGCTCAATTGTTATTTTTTCTGTGTTACTTCCAATTGGATTATAAGCTTCTTAAGAATGTGAAATGTATCTTAGGCCTTGGCCAGTTTCTTAGACTCCTTGTTAGTTTTCTCTTCTGTAAAATGGTAAAAATAATGGTCCCTCTTAGCTATTATTCCACAGCATCTAGAAGAGTGTTGTGCCCATTGTAGCTGCTTAATAAACATTTGTTCAATGAATCAAATCCAGTGCACCCAAGTGAGCAAACCTCTGGAAGGGTTACAGAAGAACCCGTCCCATAGCTTTCTCCTAAATGCCTCCGTGACCCGAACAGAAGTTCACCTCCTGGGTGTTGCTGCACTAATGAACTGACTACCTGTTTTGCCTGTTTTGTTTTGTTCATAGTGGAAAACCTCAACCACTGTGAGTTTGCCCTGCTTCGAGACTTTGTCATCAGGTAAGATGTCTCCCCTCCCCCTGTCCAGATAGCAGGCTGAATTATTTGGGGTCAGGGTCTGTCCAGATTCACCTCCTGTGTTTCCAGTCTCTGTGACAGAGCTTTCTGCCTCAGTTCCAGCTCCTGTTGCAAACCAGAAGGGGCTGTAGAAGCATCCTTAGCTCCTGGGAGTGGGTCCCAGTCATTGGGTCCAGTCCCTTGAAGTGATGTATGTCACCACCTCCTCTTCCTGCCCCTAATTCATCCTTTTTCTTCTCACCCTGTGTCCTCTAGGACCCACCTCCAGGACCTCAAGGAAGTGACACACAACATCCACTATGAGACTTACAGGGCCAAGCGGCTCAATGACAATGGAGGCCTCCCTCCGGTGAGCGTGGACACAGAGGAAAGCCACGACAGTAACCCATGATGACCCCTTCTCTGTGTCATCATACATACCCACTTCACACACACACATCCCAAATACCACCACCAACCACCTTCTTCCTCTCAACTCTGTCCCACAGGCCTGTCTGGTATTTGTGGAGCATCTTGTCTATGTTGTATGTATGTGTGTGTGTGTGTGAGTGTGAGTGAGGGAGAACGAGAGAGCCTGTGTATGTGCATGCAGGGATGAGGTATTTTCACTGCCCTCCCTGGAGAGTCCCTTGTAAGTTTGGTTCCTCCATGCCTGTCCATTATCTGTCTCCTTTCCTTGTGTCCCAAAACAAAGCCGTGTGCCTCACTCAGGAGATCTGGGGGAGGTTTCATTTAAAAGTGTTGGGAGCAGGTGAGACACAGGCAACTCTTCTCTCGGAACCTGCACACAAACTGGGACTATAGAGATTCTCCAAGGACAGATGGCAGCAGAGCTAGACCTGGGTACGGGGCAGGGAGTTCAGGACAACCCTCTCTGTAAGTTGGGGGTGGTCTGGGGTTAGGATGGGGCTTTCTGGGAAAAGGAAGGCCATGAGAGGGCAGAGAAGTAGGCCAGAGCTGGGTTCTTACAGAAAGAATCAGTGCCTACAAGTGGAGCTCCACCCTTCAGTCTGTGTTGTGTTCACTGTCCCAAAGCCATCACCTGTCACCAGAGCCTACTGCTGCTGTCCACTCACCTGGCCTCTGCTCCCAGGCCAGTGCCTGTCTCTGCTTCCTGCTTTGTCTTCTTTCTCCCTTTCCCTCCTTTCCTCCTACATTCCTTTCTCTCCCTCTCTCCTGCCCGTCTCTGACATCTTTCACTTCCTTTTAGATGAATCTACTTTAGGTTCATTCCTGTATTTAGAATTTATGCCCAGTCTACTTCCAGAAATGACTTTAGGCTGCCTTCAAATAAAATCACAAAAGTACAAGACAGGCTGGGTGCGGTGGCTCACGCCTGTAATCCCAGCACTTTGGGAGACCGAGGCGGGTGGATCACGAGATCAGGAGTTCGAGACCAACCTCACCAACATGGTGAAACCCCATCTCTACTAAAAATACAAAAATTAGCTGGGCGTAGTGGTGTGCACCTGTAATCCCAGCTACTCTGGAGGCTGAAGCAGAGAATTGCTTGAATCCAGGAGGCGGAGGTTGCACGGAGCCTAGGTGGTGCCACTGCACTCCAGCCTGAGCAACAGAGTGAGACTGTCTCAAAAAAAAAAAAAAAAAAGTACAGGACAGTACAAACTGAGATTGCCAGAGAAACTGAGCCAAAGAAAGGAAGGGGAAAGGAAGTTTCTGTAGTCAAACACCCGAACAAGCCCTGAGCTCACAGGCAGCCAACGTGAAGAGGGAAACTCGTGAGTGATGGAGTTCCCGTTGTCCGGTTAAAGGAAGCACACGTGCTGGTCAGGCGAGACAACCTTTTATGGGGGACGTTAAGTTCTATGACTAATTCTAAAGAAGTATCAGAAACATACATCATTTGTCTTAGTGATTTGGCTTCAGAGACAGATTTTTGACCACACCTCCCTTTCTCCATCAGATTTCTCTCCTTTTTAAGCAGGCTCTCTGTTGTTCCATTTGCCTCAAACATACTTGACCTCTTTCTTTTCCATTCCCTGTCACTTTTGTGCTGAAGCTAATTACATGTATGTCTTTCTCTGTTTTTCCCTAATTCCCTCTCCTCCTGACTCCCGAAGACAGTCCCAGTGATACGCACTTTCATACACTTAGGCTTTTCTTGTCTCTCCCTGAAGCCCTGTATTTATTAATGCATATATTTCCTGTTTGTTGTACAAGTAAGTTACTCTTTTCCTTTAGTCTGTAAGATTGATGAAATTTGGGGCTGGGGAAACAATTTAGCCTTAGGAAAGGGAAAACACCAAGTGAAACTGTTTACAATAACCTCATACAACCTCCTGTCCCATCTCCTGGTTCAGCTGAGGTTTTTCACTGGTCCTCTGTGAATCCCAGCACTTAATCCCAGTCTTTTATCACTCAGGTGCTAGGAAAAAAACAGACTTAAGACCCAAGATTCAGTGGACCAGGGGGAAAGCGCGGTGGTGATCAGGTCACCGGTGACCTCAAACCTATGGTCTCGGTCTTTCCTGGAGGCCCTCATCCTCCCCTGCTCACAAAGTTACAGGGTAGGCTCCTGTCAGGATAGAACAGCAGTGCTACAGCCCAGAGGTTACTACATTTCAACAGAACAGGGGATCCTTGGCTGCCAGAGAAGCAGTCCTGTATGGAGACCTTGGACCAGCAGGGGAAGATCTAGGGGTATGGGAGGTGGGTGTTGGAGAGGCTGAGTAGGAATGGTGCCTGGCACCCCGAACCATGATCTCAGCCTCCGTGGAGAAGGTATTTTATATGTTTGCTGCCAGCTGCTGGTCTCCACACCCTCAACCGTTCTCAACCCCCCCCCTGCAGGGAGAAGGCCTCCTGGGCACTGTCCTTCCACCTGTGCCAGCCACCCCCTGCCCCACTGCTGAATGAAGGCCATTTCAAGCGCTGCTTCTCCCTCCATTCCTCTCAGCTGTTATTGCTGCAGGGCCAAGCCCTTTTTAGTGCTGTGCTTGTCCAGCTCACCACCACAGTCCTTCTCAGCCCTCAGGAGGTGGGAGGGGCCAGCTGCCTCTAGGACAGTTGCTTCTTCCACTTATCCAAACCACTCCTCCCAGTGGAGTGGGGTTCTGCCAGCACTGCCCTACTGCATCGTCTGTGTCAGCTGGTCCCAGGCCATCTGCAGGGCAAAGAACTCATCAAGAGCTCCTTCTGCCCTTGCAGGCCCATCCCAGCTACTTGTCACCATCTCCAAGGGCAATGGCATTGCTCCCTACTCATTCATCTGCATGAGCTACTCTTGGCTTCCTTAAAGGGTCAAGAAAGCAATTTTTCTGCTTGCCAGATTCATTGAGATCAGCTGTGTGAGCCCCAATGTGGGACGAGGGTGTCTCCTTCATTGCTTAAAAGTATTCATGAGGGTGGTCACTATAGATGTTGGGGAGCAAGGGCTAGGATCACTTTTAAAAAATCAACACTTGTGGCTGGCCCAGAGTGCAGTTGTACATCCTCCCCACCTCATAACGTAGCCACTGAGAAGAGGGGTTTTCCTAAGAAGACATTGCTGGAGTTGACTTTCTTATGTCCAAACAAACAAAAAGCAAACACACACACAAACCCCCAGAAACCCACAATATGTACACTCTAAGGAAAAACTAGCACCCTTCTGTCCACTCAGCAATAAGAGAGATCTCTTCCCACCTACCCTACCTACTCCTACCCCCCAACCCCCTTCCCCATTAATGTGAGTAATGAATCAGCCTGGCCACAGGTGGTCACTATAGGCTAATGGAAAATACCCAAGGGAGGGCAAAGCCCCCCATCAGATGCATGAATGTTTGCGAATGTCGACTGCCACTGCCCCACACACTGTGTCTTTATAGAAGTCCCCTTTGCCCACCCCCTCCCTGTCTCCACCTGGACACAACTTGCTCAAAGGCTGGTGACTTGTGGGCCATTCAGCTACAACCAAGTCCTGATGGAGCAAGAGGCCCACGCCTAGGGGATGCAAGAACGACCCATTTCTTAAATGTTACCAGTCCCAGCCAATCTTACGGTGACATTACAGTTAAATTTCCCAAATGAAAACAAGCAAACAGACACTCAAACTGGTCCTGTAAATGTTGCTAGACTTTATGTGTTATACAACTAAACATTGCTGTTTGAACAGTAACTGCCTGGCGTGTCTTATTGTGCTCCTTGACCAAATCAGCCGTTATGTCATCTCACCCATGTGTGGAGGGTGAGACTGTCTTGGTAAGAAGTAGCCACAGATACAAGAGATGGAAACACTTTGTGAGGTTGGGCCTCAGTCATTATTTTATAACATTTTATATCCAAAATGAGTAATGGATGGGAGGTTGAGGTGGGAGGATGGCTTGAGCATGGGAGGTTGGGGTTGCAGTGAGCTGAGATCATACTACTGTGCTCCAGCCTGGGCAGCAGAGCAAGACCCTGTCTCAAAAAAAAAAAAAGCAACAAAATGAGTGATGGAACTATCACACCTGACCTTGAGGGATGCTGTGCAATGCACAGCTTGTCTCTAGTGAAAATGATGCTTATTTTCATTCAGTTAACTTCCTGGCTTTCCCCTTCCTTTTTCTTGAATGTGTAAGGACCAAGTCTATGAAAGGAGTGGACCTGGCTGGGTGTGGTGGCTCATGGCTGTAATCTCAGCACTTTGGGAGGCCAAGGCAGGAGGATCACTTGAGCCCAGGAGTTCAAGACCAGCCTGCAACACAAGACCCTGTCTCAAAAAATACATACATAAAAGGAGTGGACCCATCTTACCTAGATGCCTGCTTATTTTACAGTGAATAAGGATTAAAACTTAAGCACTAGCTTGTTTTTTTTTTTTTTTGAGACGGAATCACACTCTCTCACCCAGGCTGGAGTGCAATGGCATGGTCTCAGCTCACTGCAACTTCCATCTCCCGGGTTCAAGTGATTCTCCTGCCTCAGCCTCCCGAGTAGCGGAGATTACAGGTGCCCGCCACCACGCTCAGCTAATGTTTGAATTTTTAGTAGAGATGGGCTTTCACCATGTTGGCCAGGCTGAGTTTCAAACTCCCGAACTCGTGATTCACCCGCCTCGGCCTCCCAAAGGAGCCATCACGCCCGGCTTTAGCTTATATCTTTCTTCAGCTTAAGCCAACTCTTCCTCTCCTTAAGGTGCACACTTTTTTTTTTCCTTCTTTTTTTTAAAGCTGGGGTTTCACCATGATGGCCAGGCTGGTCTTGGACTCCTGACCTCAGGTGATCCACCCACCTCGGCCTCCCAAAGTGCTAGGATTACAGGCGTGAGCCACCACGCCCGGCCAAGGTGCACACTTTTATGGTAGCCAACAAATAACACACTCACCTGTATATTATTTCTCTCAGTGTGACAACTGTAGGCAATTATGTTTGAGGCCTCAACATTCTGGAGGATGAGTGCAAGGTATGGATGAATAGTGGAAAGTGGTTTGGTAGGGACAGAGCTGGATGAAGACAAAGCAGGAGGCTGTGGGAATGATTGAAGTAAAATGATGAGGGCAGAAATGAGTAGCATTATGACACTGAGATGGAGAGAAATGAAATGTGAGTGACAAAGCAGTTTGGTGAACATAAAATGTCACAGCTGAAAGAAACCTAAGAGCTCTTCTGTTCAATGCCTTCATACAGATATATGCAAACTGGAGTCCTGAGAACATAATAATCTTTGCTCAAGGTTGTTGTAGTAAGTCTTGTATTTTGAAACAAATTTTCTGAAATCAAGATACATTTACAATTGATGGAATGTCAGTTTATTTGGCAACTTTTTTTTACCCTCAGTGGTACATAAAAAACTGTTGCATCTTATGTTTAATAGTATCTTAAATTTGATGAAAGACAGTAGTCAAGAGGTTTACATCTCTTTGAAGATCCCTTTGATCTCTTTGAAGAACTCTGGTGCTGTGTCTGGAAGACCCTCTGATACTATTGAAGTCTATTTTTATTATTTTTATTTTTTAAAATAGGGTCTTGCTCTGCTGCCCAGGCTGGAGTGCAGTGGTTGGATCACCACTGGCTGCCATCAGCAGCTTCCATCTCCGGGGCTCAAGCAGTCCTCCCGCCTCAGCCTCCGGAGTAGCTGGGACTACAGGTGTAAGCCACCACACCCAGTTAATTAAAAAAAATAATAATAAGGTAGAGATAAGGCTCAGCATGTTGCCCAGGCTGGTTTTGAATCCCTGAGTTCAAGTGACCCTCCCGCCTGGGCCTCCCAAAGTGCTGAGATTACAAGCGTGAGTCATCACGCCTGGCCTGTATTTGTGAAGTTTAAAGTAAGTAAGAGAATGTACAACATTTTAGTTCTCAAAGCAATTCCGGTACAACACGTCCCACTCCATTCCCACGATCACCCTGGAGGAGGCAGGGCAGGCATGAACGATGACCCAGAGACAAAGGCGCTGTGGATCTTGGAACTGGCAGGGGACTCCTAGGGGCCTCCGGGCCTCCGCCGTGGAAGAAAGTTCTGTGGGCTTAGGGAGGCAAAGAGTTATTCTGGACCCTTTCTGCAAAAGGCAGCGGCCTACTGGCGGGGCGGGGGAGGGCGCAGGGAAATCCTTGCTCGGGTTCTCGGGTCGGCTGCCTTTAATTTTCGTTACCCGCAGTCAGGGGGCTAAGGGGACAGGTGAGGTGGGGAGGCCATTCACCTATTACCCTTTCGCGCTCCGGGGGCGGAGCCAATTCCCAGGTCCCGCCCCTTTCTCGGCTGGGGCCTCCACCCTGATTCCTCCCTGCCCTCCGGCCACTGCCCTAATCACGTGACCCGATCTCGCTCCTCCTCCTTGCGTCATAATCTCCGCCCTCCCTCTCAGAGCCCCGCCCCACGTCTCGGCACAGGTTCCTCCCTTTCCATCTGCGGGGCGGCGGGAGGAGGCGTGAAGCGAGATGGCGGTGAATCAGAACCACACCGAGAACCGCCGCGGGGCCCTCATCCCTAACGGTGAAAGGTGCCTGAGGGGAAGCACGGCGTGCCGTCGGAGGAGAGGATAGACATGGCGACTCACAAGCTCTCAAAGTGTCAGGGACTTTGCCGCCTTTTTTTGGGCGCGGCGCTCTTAGCTCCGCCCTCTTGGGAGCGCGCGTCCCCCCCATGGGTGTTCCGGCGTCTTAAGGTGTCGGAGGCCCGAACGCTTGGCTTCGCGCGTGTGAGGGGCGAGGGTGGGAATGCCTCTCTTCAGGCGCAGGGCCAAGACGCGTGTCTCCTCACGGTGCGGGGGCGAGACGCTGTCTTAGGGCGGCGGGCGGGGGTGGGGGGCCGAGATGCGTGTCTCGTTCGAAGAAAGGCTGGATCTGACTGGAGGTCGTGAGCAGCTGGGGACCCTCGGTGGCAACACAGCCGCCCTTGGGTCCCCTGTGACTTTGTCGGATGAGGACAGGCACTGGGAGTGCATCGCCCCCTACTCCCAGGAACAAGGTGTCCCGCTTTGGGAAGAGGGATGAGGAGGTGGAGTGCAGATCATTCTGGAAAGATCTCGAACTGTCGTGGGGCTTCTCCTTGTCCCTCGGAACTTACTGAAGTCCCGTTTCCTCCTTGCTCCAACTAGGGAGATGTCTGCTTTTTAAAACAAAAGATTGAGGCCAGGTGTGATGGCTCATGCCTCTAATTCCCTCAGCTTGGGAAGCTGAGGTGGACTCGCAGTTCGAGACAAGCCTGGGCAACATTGTGAGACCCCCATCTCTACAAAAGGTAGAAAATCAGTGGGGCATGATGGTGTGCACCCATAATCCCAGCTGCTTGGGAGGCTATGGTAGGAGGATCGCTTGAACCCAGGAGTTTGGGCTGCAGTGAGCCCAGATTACACCGCTGCCCTTCAGTGTGGGTGAGAGCCAGATCCTGTTTCAAAAAAAAAAAAAAAAAAAGAAAAGAAAAGATGAGACGGAACAGATGCCTGGGCAGAATAAAACACTCTTGGTTGCATGAAGCTGTGTGGGGTTTGCACCAGTTACTTTGCTCCTTGTGGTGCCTGCTGCTGGCCCCTGAGCTCTCTATTGGAGCAGGCTCAGCCAGAGAGTGCCTATCTCCACCTTCAAGGCACACTTGCCCACTATGGCCGCGACTCCACTGCACTCCCTTCTTTACCTCCACCTCACATGCCCCCTTTCCTCGTTTCCCACAGTCATCCTCGGTCTCCCCCGCTGTGCAGTTCTGAATTGTAATCCTTTCTGGGCTCTGACTTGCCCTTACTTTCCTTTTCTCCCACCCAGCAGTGGAACTCAAGGTAGATGATGTGCTTGGGGCATGCACACCCAGGTCGGTTTGAATGCAGTTGTCAGGAAGATTGAAGTAGACATTACCAAATGCTGATGTCCAGATCGTTCTTCTATCCTTCCTTCCACCAGAAAGCTTCTTGACAGATTTATATGGGCCTTAGAGGTTGTATGTCCTCACTTGCTTTCTATGTATCTCTGCTGCTTTGTTCAATTTTGTGGGAGATGATTGCTCACCACTCTGACAGGGGTGTCCCTGTGGGCACTTACTGGGAGCCATTTGAGCACCTCTCATTCCATGCCGTGAAGCCATTTCTAATCTGGTGTTTGGGTGTCTTCTCCTTGGGCTATGAGTATGTCTCTGCTTTGCTGCTTGTGTGTTGGAGGAAGGGAAGGAAGCATGTTTTAAACAAAATACAAAACACAAACACTTATTTTTGTGGTCCTTTGAATTATCTTTATGGGATCCATTTTGTACTCCTGAATACTTAATAGCATGTATGGAACACTTAAATATGCCAAGTACTGTTCTTAGTTCCAAGAGCTTTTTACTGTAGTTTAAACCACTCTGTCGGCCAGGCATGGCGGCTCACGCCTGTAATTCCAGCACTTTGGGAGGCCAAGGCTAGTGGATTACATGAGACCAGGAGTTTGAGACCAGCCTGGCCAACATGGTGAAACCCCATCACTACTTAAAATGCAAAAATTAGCTGGGCATGGTGGTGCACATCTGTAATCCCAGCAATTCGAGAGGCTGAGGCACAAGAATTACTTGAGCCGGGAGGCAGAGGGGGAGGTTGTAGTGAGCTGAGATTGTGACACTACACTTCAGCTTGGGTGATACGGTAAGACTGTCTCAAAACAAAACAAAAAAACTCACTCTGGCCGGGCGTGGTGGCTCACGCCTGTAATCCAAGCACTTTGGAGGCCAAGGCGGGCGGATCACCTGAGGTTGGGAGTTCAAGACCAGCCTGACCAACATGGTGAAACGCCGTCTTAAAAAAAAAAGAAAAAAAAAAGAAAGAAAAAAACTCACTCTGTCTGCAATCTACAGTGAAGATCAGTACTGTTTTCCTCATTTCACAGGTGGAAAAACAAAAAAGTCATTTGCTTAAAGTGCATGTGAGAGAGCTTGGATTTGGATTTGATCTTAGGAACTGTGCATTAAGTGCCTACTCCAGCTGTCCCTCAAAAAAGAAAAGGACTGTTTCTCTGTTTTCTTCTCACCAAAGAAGGACTTATTAGTACCCTGGTTTCCTGGATAGAAACGACTTTGCAGAACCTGAGATGGTGGTGCACACCTGTAGTCCTACCTATTCGAGAGGCTGAGGTGGGAGGATCACTTGAAGCCAGGAGGGAGTTCAAGACCATACTGAGCAAAATAGTGAGACCTCATCTCACATAATAAAATTAAAAAAAGAAAGCAAAAGAGGAACTTAAAAAAAAAGTGGGAGAAGATTGATTCTATGAGGAGTCCTCCAAAAGATCATGGAAAATATGGGTTGTGAAAAAACTGTGCATGGATTCCAGATTTTTTTTCCACAAAAATTAACTCATACTAACTTGTTAAAACATGCCTGCGGTGGCTCACGCCTGTAATCCCAGCACTTTGGGAGGCCGAGGCGGGTGGATCACGAGGTAAAGAGATCGAGACCATCCTGGCCAACATGGTGAAACCCCGTTTCTACTAAAAATACAAAAAATTAGCTGGGTGTGGTGAGCGCGCCTGTAGTCCCAGCTACTTGGGAGGCTGAGGCAGGAGAATTGCTTGAACCTGGGAGGTGGAGGTTGCAGTAAGCCAAGGTCATGCCACTGTACTCCAGCCTGGGGCCTGGTGACAGAGTGAGACTCTGTCTCAAAAAACAAACAAACAAACAAACAAACAAAAAATGCCTGAACAGGATTTAGTTTGAGGCACTAAGAAAGATAAGACATTAGCCGGGCACGGTGGCTCATGCCTGTAATCCCAGCACTTTGGGAGGCTGAGGTGGGCAGATCGGGAGGATGACCATGCCTTTCTCACTCAGCCAGGCAGTTTACACCTCTCCCTTCACCTTCACTTCTTTTTGTATCATTTCTTTCTTTCCTTTTTCTTTTTTTAAGACAGAGTCTCGCTCTGTTGCCCAGGCTGGAGTGCAGTGGTGTGATCTTGGCTCACTGCAACCTCTGCCTCCTGGGTTTGAGGAATTCTCCTGCCTCAGCCTCCCGAGTAGCTGGGATTATAGGTGCCCACCACCATGCCCTGGCAATTTTTGTATTTTTAGTAGAGATGGGATTTTGCCACGTTGGCCAGGCTGGTCTTGAACTCCTGATCTCAGGTGATCTGCCCTCGTCAGCCTCCCAAAGTGTTGGGATTACAGGTGTGAGCCACTACACCTAATCCATTTTGTATCATTTCTAATTGTCTTTTTTTGTCTGTTTATTTTTATTTTTTTTGTTTGTCTAATTGTCAATCAGGTGAAAACTTAGTGCCTCTTCTGTGTGTGTGTGTGTGTGTGTGTGTGTGTGTGTGTGTGTGTGTGTGTGTGTGTGTTTTGTTTTTTGTTTTTAGTACAAATCCAGCCCTGGATGTGTATGTGTGTGGCTTTCTCGTTTCCCAGGAATATGTGTGAGCTTTTCAAAGCCTTTATTCCTTAAAGCATCTCATTGCTCATCCTTTCCTCTAGCTTTACAATTTGTCTATTTTTTGCCCCAACTGTCATCCCTTCCCCTAGGTAGCAGCAACTAATGCATTGTCTTGGAAATGTTTTCGACAAATGCCCTCCAGTAGCCTCATCAGTCCCAGGAAAAATACAAATTAAGTATGTGCCCTTTGAGCCAGTCCTTCAAGAAGCCAGCAGACAAGTCAAAACAAACTACAGTTTTTTTCTTTTTATGAGACAGAGTCTCACTCTGTTGCCCAGGCTGGAGTGCAGTGGTGCGATCTCGGCTTACTGAAATCTCCGACTCCCTGGTTCAAGCGATTCTCATGCCTCAGCCTCCTGAATAGCTTGGATTACAGCACATGCTATCACACCTAGCTAATTTTTGTATTTTTAGTAGAGATGGGGTTTCACCATGTTGGCCAGGATGGTCTTGATCTCCTGACCTCGTGATCTGCCGCCTCAGCCTCCCAAAGTGCTGGGATTACAGGCATGAGCCACAAACTACGATGTTTTAGAATAAGTGTGTTCCGCTCCCTCTAGTACTTGGTATCTATCGTGGGAATATAGATTGTTGTCTTCAAGCTTCTGCCAAACTAGTGGGATGATACCAGGGTAGGTTAAAATGCCATAAAGCTTACTTGCCAGATTCAGCTTTTTTAAAAAAATGCACTGTTAGAAAAGAAATTTTAAAAAAAGCAAAATAAAAAAATAAATTGTTTAAGCATTCCCCTACTTACTATAACCTTTTGATTAGATTCTAGAGTTCTGAAAAAGTTGACTCTGACAGATTTTCTTTTGCTTTATTTATTGCTTTTATGGCTAGACTGACATTTAAAGGTTCTTACTCTACTGTTTTTTGGCTAATGTCCTGTATTTTCATAGTCTTTAAAAAAATAAAAAAACCCTTCCCTTTTAATCTGTACATTACCGCCCTAGTTCCAGTTTTTACCTTTCATCAGGACTATTTTAGGAATTCTTAAACTGATCCCTTTGATATACTAACACCTTCTTGATCATGTGACTTCCCTGTTGAGAAATCTGAAGCTCACAATTTCCCCTTGCCTACCAAATGATGTTTAAGCTGTAGTTCTGGCATAGCTTTCCAACTTTATTTCACTGTTCCTCCTAACCTCACTACCACACTATGTTTTGATGAAGCCACACCACTAGGCTTCTCCCAAGTATGCAGTTTGCTTTCCATATCTGCTCCTGTACCTCCATTAATGCTGTTTGCTCCCCCATCTGCATTGTCCCCTACCCTCACCTCTGCCTACTGAACACTACCCATCTCTCTCACTCTCTCTTGCTCTCTTTTTCAAACAGGGTCTTACTCTGTTGCCCAGGTGGAGTGCAGTGGCTCACTGTAATCTCTTCCACGGCTCAAGCGGTACTCCCACCTCAGCCTCCCGAGTAGCTGGGATTACAGGCGTGCATCACCATGCTCAGATAATTTTTATATTTTAGTAGAGATGGAGTTTCACCATGTTGGTCAGGCTGGTCTCAAATTCCTGACCTTAAATGATCTGTCAGCTTCGGCCTCCCAAAGTGCTGGTGTTAGAGGTGTGAGCCACCGTGCCCAGCCAGAACACTACCTATCTCTTAATTAGCTCAAATTGCACCCTTTCTATTAGGTCATTCCTGATTTCTTCAACCAAAACTAATCTCTTCTTCCACTAAATTGCTACGACATTTTGGTACCCTTTATATTATGTATATCATATATTGTTTATATTATGATCTGTATTCATGTTTTCATTCATTCTTTCAATAACTGCTTAGAACACCCACTGTTTGCTAGGGCTAGAGTATCAAAGAAGGCAGACATTGTCCCTAATGATCGTTAAGGTATACACTGGACTTATATATATATACACATATATATATAAAATATTTTATATGTTATTATTAAGAAAGAGCTGGGGAGCTGGGTGTGGTGGCTCATGCATGTAGTCCTAGCACTTTGAGAGGCTAAAGCAGATCTCTTTAGCCCAGGAGTTTGAGACCAGCCTGGGCAACATGGTGAAACCCCGTCTCTACTGAAAACACAAAAAAATGCCAAGTATGATGGTGCTTGCCTATGGTCCCAGCTACTCAGGAGGCTGAGTGTGAGGATCACCTGAGCCCAGGAGGCGGAGGTTACAGTGAGCCGAGATTATGCCAGTGTACTCCAGCCTGGGCAACAGAGTGAGACCCTGTCTCAAAAAAAAAAAAGAAAGACGAAAGAGACGGAGAGGGGGGAAAGACAGAGAGGGAGGGAGGGAAGGGAGGGGAGGAAGGAAGGGAAGAAGGGAGAAAGAAGAGCGAGAAGAAAGAAAAAGAAAGGAATAAGGAAGGAAGGAACCCAGCAGGATTTGATGAATGACAATAAGATGAGTCCAAGTTTTCAGAAACCCAGCAGGATTTGATGAGTGACAACAAGAAGAGTCCAAGTTTTCCAGGTTAACAGTAAGGAGAGAGCACAACCGGCTGAGGGAACAACATGTCAGAGGAGGATGGGGCAGTCTGTCATCTTACCTTCTTTACCAGTGTCAGAGAACCATTGCTATTAGCATGGTGCTTTATGCTTACCACACAAGAAGTCTAAGAATTAATGAGGCTGGGCGCAATGGCTCATGCCTGTAATCCCAGCACTTTGGGAGGCTGAGGCGGGTGGATCATGAGGTCAGGAGTTCAGGACCAACCTGGCCAAGATAGTGAAAACCCATCGCTACTAAAAATAAAAAAATTTGCCAAGCATGGTGACAGGTGCTTGTAATCCCAGCTACTTGGGAGGCTGAGGTAGAGAATTGATTGAACCCAGGAGGCAGAGGTTGTAGTGAGCCAAGATCACGCCACTGCACTCCAGCCTGGGTGACAGAGCAAGACTCTGTCTCAGAAAAAAAAAAAAAAAAAAAAAAGAATTAATGAATACACATTGAGAATAGGAGTAGGTTTGACAGGAAAAAGAATCAAATGATAAAGAGTAAATTGTCAGAGAATAAGATCATTTGAATATTTCTTTTTATTTCAATAAAATAGTGATAGTAGTAATAGTAGCAGTAGCAGCAGCTAATGTTTATTGAGTGCTTACTCTGGGAAAAAAACTGTGTTAAGAACTTTATGTTTGTCATTTTATATCTGTTCTGGATTGTGTGCTGTTCGTCCTTTTCTGCAGTCTCTTGAAGCAGTCTCCAAATGTGGAGCTCTCCTTCCCACAGCGATCAGAAGGCTCCAACGTCTTTAGTGGTACAAAGACAGGAACATTGTTTCTCACTTCATACCGGGTAATTTCTGTTTCTCCTTTAATCTGCTGCTTAACTCTACATTTGTTTTCCTTAAAAATGAAGAAAAGTTAAACACTGACTTTCAAAGTGTTTTTTTCTTTTTTTTTTTACACACCTGACAGCAATAATTTAAGTGAGAAAAATACTGTATTTTTTTTTTTTTTTAATAGAGATGGGGTTTCACTTTGTTGGCCAGGCTAGTCTTGAATTTCCAGACCTCAGGTGATCCACCCGCCTCGGTCTCCCAATCAAAGTGTTTTTAAACATTTGTACTTTGGGATTTTCCATGTTGAAGAGTGATGGAAGAAATGATGATGTTTCTCAATTAGGCCAGAATGTATCTTGCTCTTGTAAGTCTCAATCCATGCATTCCTTTTCCAAAGTTTCTTTCCTTGTTTAGGTGATTTTCGTAACTTCGCACTCCATTAACGATCCCATGTTGTCTTTTATGATGCCATTTGATCTGATGACGAACCTCACTGTTGAACAACCAGTATTTGCTGCAAACTTCATTAAGGGAAGTATTCGGGCAGCTCCAGATGGTAAGTATTCCTTCAGAAGCGTGTATCTTTTTTCCTGAAAACCTTCTAGAATGTTTAAGATTCAAATTTGGCTCATGTTGAAATTCAGACGAAAGCTGCCCCTGCTTTGTCAGATAGCGCTTCCCTTGGTGTTTGTGGCAGTCTTTCTGTTGTCATCTGTGCCAGTTTCTTAGTGAGTGTGTGCCATTTCTTCCCCCAGGTGGCTGGGAAGGACAAGCTACTTTTAAATTAGTCTTCAGAAATGGAGGTGCCATTGAATTTGCCCAGTTGATGGTGAAAGCTACCTCTGCTGGTGAGTGATGCTGATAAAGATGAAGCACTTTGGGTTTTTTTGTTTGTTTGGGTTTTGTTGTTGGTGGTGGTGTTATTGTTTTTGTTGTTTTTGAGAAAGGGATTTTTGTATTTTTTGTAAGTCGGGTTTTCATCATGTTGCCAGGCTGGTCTTGAACTCCTGAGCTCAAGTGATCCTCCGTCTTAGCCTCCCAGAGTGCTGGGATTATAGGCGTGAGCCACTGTGCCTGGCCCACTTTGGGGTTTTAAGGCTTGTGGAATTAAAGTGGAGTAACTCAGCCAAGATTTGCTGGCCTCTGTGGCCAGGCAGTTGGTATTTGCACACATATTCAGTAGACATGTTCTGGGCTTACCTGCAGTTGCCAAATACCATGTTACAGGATAGGAACACAAAGATTATTCAGTCCCTTCCTGTCCTGAGGGAGCTGGCAATCTAGTGGGAGCTTACAGTCAGACACCCAAGTGACTATATCTGATAGTCTTTTGTCCATTTAAACACTAACCTCAGATATCCACTGAGCGGTCTCTTCTTTGGGTCAGGGAGCCCTTAGTTATTCTTCCTTTGGTCTGGTTTTTTACTTTTTCTTCTCTCTGGACTTGCCTTTGCTTTGCTCAGGTTTAGTCCCCATCTTATATGAGAGGGGGAGTAGAGGTACTGTCAAGACTTATAGCACTGATCTAATGGGTATACTAGAGAACTCTTTCAAACTTTGACTACAAATAATTATTTATATATATATATATATATATTTGTTGTTGTTGTTGCTTGTTGTTGTTGTTGAGAGGTAGTCTTGCTCTGTCACCCAGGCTGGAGTGCAATGGCACGATTTTGGCTCACTGCAACCTCTGCCTCCCAGGTTCAAGCCATTCTTTTGCTTCAGCATCCTGAGTAGCTGGAATTACAGGTGCCCGCCATCACACCCAGCTAATTTTTGTATTTTTAGTAGAGATGGGGTTTCACCGTGTTGGCCAGGCTGACCTCAAACTCCTGACCTCAGGTGATCCGCCTGCCTCAGCCTCCCAAAGTGTTGGGATTACAGGCATGAGCCACCTCGCCCAGCTATGATATATTTTTATTTAATCTAGCCTCACTTCATGCCCCTCACTTTCTTACCTTTTATGCTCCAATCAAACTGGACTTTTTTGTACTTTATTTTCTCTCATCTCTGCACCTTCATGCTATTTTTTTTTGTGTCTGGAATGCTCTTTTCCTTTCTCCCCCCGCCACTCACCCCCAACTTCAATCTAGTTGAGACAAACATGCTCTAGTAGAGACAGACATATGCAGATACACTATTATATCTCATGGAATATGCTGTAATAAAGACATGGACAAAGTTCTGGGGACACGGCCGGGCATGGTGGCTCACGCCTGTAATCCAAGCACTTTGGAGGCCAAGGCAGGCGGATCACCTCAGGTCGGGAGTTCAAGACCAGCCTGACCAACATGGTGAAACCTCGTCTTAAAAAGAAAAAAAAAAAAAAAAGTTCTGGGGACACACAGAGAATGGAGTAAACTTTCTAGCTTAGAAGACTTAATGGATTGGGATGCTATAAACCATGGTCAAAAATATAAGAGACAGGCTGGGCCTGGTGGCTCACGCCTATAATCCCAGCACTTTGGGAGGCCAAGATGGGCGGATCACCTGAAGTCAAGAGTTTGAGCTCAGCCTGGCCAACATGGCGAAACCCTGTCTCTACTAAAAATACAAAAATTAACTGAGTATGGTGGTGTACACCTGTAGTCCCAGCTACTTGGAAGGCTGAGGCAGGAGGATCACTTGAACCAAGGAGGCAGAGGTTGCAGTGAGCTGAAATCATGCCACGTACTCCAGGCTGGGCAACAGGGTAAGACTCTATCTCAAAAAAAAAAAAAAAAAAACAAAAAAAAAAAAGAATATAAGAGGCAGTCTAAGTTGAAGAAGAAATGAGTTCAATTTTAGACAAAACACTGGCTAACATATATTGAAATGTTTACTGTATACTCAGCAGTGTTCAAAGCCCTTTACATGTGTCAATTTTTTAAATCCTTGCAAAAATCTTATGATATAGGTACCATTATTATACCCAGTTTATAGCTGGGGAAACTGAGTCAGCGGTGGTATATAATTTCCCAAGGCTATATAGTTAGCAAGTGATGTAGCTGGGATTTGAACTCTAAACCTACTTTCTCTTCTTTTTAAGTCTTTTATTATTAAAACAAATCAGATCTATGGAAAAGTTGTAAGAATATTACAGTCAGCTTCCTTCATCTAGACTCACCCAGTGTTAGCATTTTCCTACATTTGCTTTTTATTTTTCTTTTTCTGCTTTTGTTCTTGCTGAACTATTTGGGAGTAAGTCACAAAGATTATTTTCTTCATTCCTAAATATTCAAGTGTGTTTCTCCTAAGGATGTGGGGTATCCTTTCATCTAACCTCAGTGTACTTATCAAATTCAGAAAATTTAACATTGATATAATATTGTTATTTAATATATAGTTTATATTCAGCTGGGCACAGTGGCTCATGCCTGTAATCCCAGCACTCTGGGAGGCCAAGGCGGGCAGATCACTTGAGGTCAGGAGTTTGAGACCAGCCTGGCCAACGTGGTGAAACCCCATCTCTACAAAAATACAAAAAATAGCTAGGCATGGTGGCGTGTGCCTGTAGTCCCAGCTACTCAGGAGGCTATGGCACAAGAATTGCTTGAACCCAGGAGGCAGAGGTTGCAATGAACCAAGACCATGCCACTGTACTCCAGCCTGGACAACAAGAGCGAAACTCTGTCTCAAAAAAAAAAAAAAAAAAAGCGGGGGGGGCCTCACACCTGTAATCCCAGCACTTTTGGAGGCCAAGGTGGGTGGATCACAAGGTCAAGAGATTGAGACCATCCTGGCCAACATGGTAAAAACCATCTCTTCTAAATATAAAAATTAGCTGGGGATTGTGGTGAAAACCTGTGGTCCCAGCTACTCCAGAGGCTGAGGCAGGAAAATCGCTTGAACCTCGGAGTTGGATGTTGCAGTGAGCCGAGATTGCACCACTGCACTCCAGCCTGGCAACAGAGTGAGACTCTGTCTCAAAAAACAAACAAACAAAATATATAGTTTATATTCAAATTCAAATGATTGTCCTGTTACTGTTCCTCATTCTGATAGCACTTTTTCCCCCCCACTCCAGGATCTAATTCTGGATCACACATTGAATTTACTTCTATTATTTCTTCTGTCTACTTTAGTCTGGAACTCAGCCTTTCTTTGTCTTTCATGAAATTGACATTTTTAAAAGAATGTAGACTTACTGTTTGGTGGAATATCCCTTCATTTGAGTTTGTCTGTGTTCTCATGATTATATTCAGGCCGTGCATTTTGGCAGGAATACTACATAAGTCATGTGTCTTTTGAGCCTATACGCTTGACCCCTATACCATATTAAGTGTGAGGTACATGGGGAGGCCACTGGACATGCAGCTTGGAGCTCCAAAGATGAGCTGTGTCTAGAGACTGATTTGGAAATCCTCAGCACACAGATTGTCTATGGAGTCATGTGAATGATGGGCTTCCTCTGTGATTTGAGGATAGAGTTCCTGACATTTAAGGGAAGGGAAGGGAATTAGTGATCTGCAAAGATTGAGAAGGGACTGACTGGAGACAAATGAGGAGAATCAAGTGAGTTTAATACACCAAAAGTCAATGGAGGAGAAAGTTACAAGAGATATGGGGTGGTCATACATATCAGCTGTTCTAGATGTGTTTGGTAAAATGAAGACTGAAAAGTGTGCATTGTTTGTGGTAATTAGAGTTTGTTTATGGTAGCAAGAGAAATTTCAGTGAGATGCTGGAGAAGAAAGGTAGTGGAAGAGCCATATTCCAGGAGGATAAGAAGTAAAAAAAAAAAATTTCCAGTTACCTTTGATGATACAGTGCAAAGATAAAGAAACTAAGAAGTTCACAAGCTGTACCTAACTCACAGCTGCTTGGTAGTCCAGAGTGCAGGGAGCATCTGGAAGCCTGAAATGGATTGCAGGGTATCCTGACAGACGGAGGAGTGCAGCTATGGGAAATCCAGAGACAGGAGACACTTGGAAGTCTAGTACTTCTTTGCTACAGACGTCTGGGGAACTCAGGACAGTAGCATGCTGAATCTTGAATTCACTCTTATTTTTGGCCCCATAGTACTGAAGAGGGCTTCTTTTTAGGATTATGGGCTAAGGGTCAGGCAACTTTTGAGGTTCTTTGTACTCTCACCTAAGATCTACTTCTTGGCCTGCAATGCTAGCCAAGAAGGTTCAGCGTCTCAGCAGTTGCATAGCCACTTGAAAAGGGTTTGGGCAACTTACATGAACTTGTCCAATGTCTGGAACTACTCTGGGTCTTCTGATTATACCATGGCTTAGATGTGGGAAACCTCTTCCCCTCCTCCACCTGCCCCCCACAGGAGCCAGGGCTTGTGAGCTAGATGTCCTTGAGGCCCTTGGAGTTAACTGTTAATCATTCTTTCTGATCTGATTCTTTGACCAGGAAAGATTCCCTTTCCCTCTGCAGAGTTGATATGTCAGAGTTCTTTGATTTATGTTTTTAACATATGTATGTTGAGTACCTATTGTGAGCCAAATTCCCAACTGTGAGACAACTGGAAACACAACAGTGAATAAGACACACATAGTCTTTATAAATTTACAGTCTAGTGAGAGTCATATAAAAAGCAAAATTGTAAGTGAATAAAATAGTTACTGTTGGAATTACTATAAAGGACACAGAGGGTCCTCAAGGAGAGTGATGAGGCAAGAGGGGGCAACTTTAGATTTATAGTGAATTAGAATAATCCTAGCTGCTGAAACAGATAAACCTCAAATTATCAATGCTGAAGACAGTAGATTACTGCTTATATAAAGACCAATTAGCAGGGGCAAGAGGAGGCTCTGTTCCACATAGTTATTCAGGGACCCAGTGTAATAGGGTCCTTTCTATCTTTTTTTTTTTTTTTTTTTTTTTGAGACAGAGTTTCACTGTTATTGCCCAGGCTGGAGTGCAGTGGCGCAATCTCAGCTCACTGCAACCTCCACCTCCCAGGTTCAAGCGATTCTCCTGCCTCAGCCTCCCAAGTACCTAGTATTACAGGTGTCTGTCACCACACCCAGCTAATTTTTGTATTTTTAGTAGAGACGGGGTTTCACTATGTTGGTCAGTCTGGTCTCAAACTCCTGACCTCAGGCGATCCGCCTGCCTTGGCCTCCCAAAGTGCTGGGATCACAGGTGTGAGCCACTATACCCAGCTAGTCCTTGCTGTCTTTAACCCATGGCTTCCATGGCCTCTTTGTACAGCCAGCAGAGAAGGGAATAAAGTACAGATCTCCCCTGGGAAGCTTTTATGGGCCAGGCCTGGAAACTGTGTACGTTACTTCTGGCCACATGCCATAGGCCAGAACTCAGTGTGGTAGGCTGATAATGGATCCACAGATAAATCCCCATCCCAGTCCTCAGAACCTGTGAATGTTACCTTATTTATAAAAAGGGTGTTTGTAGATGTAATTAATTTAAGGATCTTGAGATGACAAGATTACCCTGTTAGGTGGCCCCAAATGCCATCACAAGTGTTCTCATAAGAGAGATGCAGAGGGAGACAAGACAAAAGTGTTTTCTTCTGTACCACACTGCCTTACATTGGTCTTTAATGGATATACCTTACCAATTTGGTAGAATCCTGACTTGGAAGTTTTTTCTGAATATCTGTTATAATAGGTGCTATGCTAGGCCTGGAATAAGCATAGGCAAATGAGACACAATTTCTTCCTGTAAGAAGCATGTCTGTCAGGACAAGGGTCATATTTCTTTTCTTTTCTTTTTTTGAGACAAGGTCTTGCTCTGCCGCCCAGGTTGCAGGCTGCAGTGCAGTGGCACAAGCACACCTCACTGCAGCCTCAAACTCCCAGGTTCAAGCAGTCCTCCCACTTCAGCTTCCTGAGTAGCTGGGACCACAGCCATGTACCACCGTGCCTGGCTAATTTAAAAATAATTTTTTGTAGAGATAGGGTCTTGCCTTGTTGCCCAGGCTGTCTTGAACTCCTAGGGTCAAGCAATCCTCCCACCTTGGCCTCTCAAAGTGTTGGGATTACAGGTGTGAGCTACTGCGCCCAGCCCATGTTTCTTTTTTATCTTGTATCTCAAAAGCATTGTTGGAAACACATGCAAGATAGTTATTAAATACTCTGTTAATTGTTCAGTTGATACCTGCTATACCTCTGAATTAAAAGAGTTCCTATTTTGCCAAACTTGTCTTCCCAGCTGCCCCGAGGATTTCCACTTAGAACCTTAAATGACTGGTTTAGCTCTACGGGAATTTATGTAATTACTGGAGAAGGGAATGTATCACTCCACAGATGCCTTGTTCAGGTAAGATATGGCAGAGAGGTTCTTCCTGGAAGGTGGGAAACTATGCCAGAGGTTCAAAGATCTTATCCACTGCAGGCTTGCCTTCAGCTCCCCTGCAGGAGAAGCAGCAGAGATTTAGGGGGCTGGAAAATGGTCATGTCTGTGACTTTGTTTCCTGACTGAAACCCAGTGGCAAACTCAGCAAGTGACTGGGGCTTTGGTTTCAGGCTTACTTTCTTTTTTTTTTTTTTTTTGAGATGTAGTTTTGCTTTTGTTTCCCAGGTTGGAGTGCAATGGCGTAATCTTGGCTCACTGTAACCTCTGTCTCCCGGGTTCAAGTGATTCTCCTGCCTTAGCTTCCCAAAGCATGTACCACCACACCCGGCTAATTTTGCATTTTTAGTAGACACGGAGTTTCTTCATGTTGGTCAGGCTGGTCTTGAACTCCCGACCTCAGGTGATCTGCCCCTCACAAAGTGCTGGGATTACAGGCGTGAGCCACCAAGCCTGGCCTCAGGCTTACTTTTAATGATATATTTAAACCCGGAACATACTTGAGCAACTCCTGTTAGTGGGAAAAGGTTACTTCCTGTTTATAGCCTGAGCAGAAAAATATGCTCTTGCCCACTTCCTCATTTCCATTTCACAAGCATAGCCATCATGCCTGTGCCACACCCTTCAACCTCACTGAGGACTCTAGCCCTGGGCACTTGAACAGTTGTGCTGTTAAAGTCCACTGCTACTCAATGGGGTTTCTGGGAAGTAGTTCTCAAATGTGGTCCACTGCCTACTGGTAGGCCACAGAGGGTCTCCTAATGCTGCCAACACACCCAAAAATATGGGACTTCTCTTGAGTTCTCCTTGGAAAATGATATGCATGTCCATGGGCTTTTAGTTTTGTATGTAACTTAAAGGCTACTTACTTGAAAACTTAGGAGTTACCTTGGTTTTTAAAGGCTGTTAAAATCCAGTATTCAGAATCTAAAGTAAGTTTTGCTAGCATTTAACATTTTTAAAATTTGAGGTGAAACTCACATAACATATAATTAACATTTTAAAGTGTACAGTTCAGTGGTATTTAGTGTAAAATTTAGCAGTATTTGAAGTATTCACAATATTATACATCCCCAAGCTCTCTCTAGTTTGAAAAGTTTTTTTTGTTTTTATTTTTTCAGACAAGGTCTTACTTTGTCACCAGGCTGTAGTGCAGTGGTACTATCATGGCTCCCTGCAGCCTCAACCTCCTGGGCTCAAGCAATCCTCCCACCTCAGCGCCCCACAACCATAGTAGGCTAGGACCACAGGTGCAATCCACCATGCTCAGCTAATTTTTGTGTGTTTTTGTGGAGACAGGAATTTGAGAGACTCATTGTGGTTTTAATTTGCATTTCCTTAATGACTAATGATGTTGAACATCTTTTTATGTGCTTTTTGGCTTTTTGTATACCTTCATTGGAGAAATGTCCTGTTCAAGTCCTTTGCTTATTTTTTTTTTTCTTTAAATCAGATTGCTTGTCTTTTTGTTAGTATAAGCATTCTTTATATAGTCTGGATATGAAATCCTTGTCAGATATATTATTTGCAGATCTTTGGTTTTCATTCACATTCTTAATATTGCCTTTTTTTTTTTAACTTTTTTTTAAGACAGGGTTTCACCATGTTGGTCTGGCTGGTCTTAAACTCCAAGACCTCAGGTGGTCTGCCCGCCTTGGCCTCCCGAGTGCTTGGATTACAGGCATGAGCCACCACACCCGGCCAATAATGGCTTTTTTTTGAGACAGAGTCACCCAGGCTGGAGGGCAGTGGCACCATCTTGGCTCACTGCAACCTCTGCCTCCCCAGGTTCAAGTGATTCTTGTGCCTCAGCCTCCCAAAATATCTGGGACTGCAGGTGTGTGCCACCATGCACAGCTAATATATATATTTTTACTGGAGATGGAGTTTCACCATGTTGCTCAGGCTCGTCTAGAACTCCTGAGCTCAAGTAGGCTACCTGCCTCAGCTGGTGGGTTACATGTGTGAACCACCGTGCCCAGGCAAAAATGGCTTTTAATGCACAAGGGTTTTTAGTTTTTATCACATTTTTCTTTTTTCTCTTGTTGCTCATACTCTTTGATGTAAAATTTAAAATTCATTGCCAAGAATCCAATGTCATAAAGATTTATCCCTATGTTTTCTTCTAAGGATTTTATAGTTTTAGCTCTTATATCAAGCTTGTCCAACCCATGGCCCTGGATGGCTTTGAATGCAGCCCAACACAAATTCAATAATGCTAAAAACTATTTCCAGTTTTAATTTACGAAGTAAATTAACAATATAAAGACATTTCTTATAATATTAAGTAAAAGAGTCAGATTTTAAAAATCATATGGTTGATATGATCATGATTGCTATAAAGAATATTCACAGATTCTACAAAGAAATACACCAAAATATTAGAGTGTTTGGTGATGGAATTACAGTATGACTTTTTCCATTCCTCCTTCTCTTGTTTCTCCAACGCATCTTCCTCATTAAGCATGTATTACTTCTTTTCATAATCAAACTTTATTAAGTAAAATACGTATCTGTGCACAAGTATAAGTAATGCACTGATCTATTCATAGGGTTGTTTTCATGTTGATTTGAAAGCGCTACACAACAGGAAGTGATACGCCTTGACGGTGATGGCTGTTTTTAGCATTAGTTTTAGCATTATTGTAAATGCTAAAACTATTTCTATTTAGAAATAGTTTTAGCATTATTCTGCCTGACTTCTCTTGTTGTGTTAGTTTGCTTCAGCATTATTTTTTAAGTTCTTCCTTCTCAAATATTCCTTGACTTCCAGGTAACTGATTTTTTTTCCCTTCTCATTATAATTCCCAGTTACTGTCTATGGAGCCCCCACCTGCAGGATATGGAGCCCCCACCGCCCAGATATGGAGCCCCCACCTGCGGGATATGGAGCCCCATCTGCGGGGATATGGAGCCTCACCTCCCGGATATAGAGCTCCACCTGCAGGATATGGAGCCCCACCTCCAGGATATGTACCCCTGCCTGCAGAATCAAGCCCCGCCTCCTGGATACAGAGCCCCTCCTGTAGTAGTACATGGAGCTCCACCTGCAGGAAATGAAGACCCAAATGTGGGATACAGAGCCTCACCTGCGGGATATGGAGCCACACCTCCTGGATACAGAGCCACACCTGCTGGATCTGGAGCCAGGCCTCACGAATCTGCACAGCAGCCCAAACTCCTGAAAATGAGGCTTTCTCTTCCCCTCTGCCTCCTCTTCTCAGGTCCAACTCTTAAGCTTTAGATGTAAACGCTGAAGATTCATCAAGCAGAGAGATACCCTAAAATTGGAAGTCAGGATAAGGAGGAGGACTCAGGTATGTCGATTGCAGGCTTCTCGCAGGTAGTCATTCCACCCTTTGGAAGAGCAATCTTATGGGGTAAGGTGAAGCTTTACTTGTGTGCCTAGATTTTGGAAGCAGAATCAAGTCTTGATTAGCTGGCTAAAGTAAGAGTATCATTGTCGGGCTAATTCCCAGTAATTTGGTTGACATAGGGTTGCACTTTTAAACATACCTTGAATGTGAGTGTGGAAAAAGTTTCCTGTCTTTAGATCCCCATTCAAGAAACATTTATTATGCTCCGTTTTTAGGCACTGAGATGCGTGCTAAAAACATCATGTTGAACACTTAGTTGTTTGAAAAAGCTAAATTTCCAATAGTGAAAGAGAATATTATAAATTATGGTATATCCATAAAATGGAGTATTATACACCTGTTGAAAACTATGTCTAGAGGTAGAGAAAGCTTTCTTTGAGGAGACCAAAAACAAATAAAAACATGATAAATTTGACTATATCAAAATTTAAAACTTCTCTTACACAAAAGTTAAAAGGTAGGCAACAGACTAGGAGAAAGTGATTTCCAACATATATATTTTAAAAATTATGGTCAGAATACGTGAATAATTACAAATCAGTTCTCCCCAGAATGACAAAAATTTGAATTGCCAACCAACCAAGGCAATAGCATGGCCAAAAAACATTTGAAAAGGTATTCAGCTTGACTAGTGTTAGGGAAATGCAACTTGAAATGAGAAAACATTTTTATCTCCAAAGGCATACAAATATTAAAACTCTTGATGTGGCACTTTCACATCTTAATAGCTACCCCTAGAAATACTTACACGTGTGCACAAAGGTGCATGTCAGAAGATTTCATATTATTTATTGTTTCTAACAGCACAAAATTAGAAATAACCTATATGTTTATTAACAGGAAATGTATGAATAGATGATGGTATGCCCATGCTACATATGCAGAAATTTCTAAGACTTGTTGATAATGAGAAAAGTTGTAGGAAGCATATACTGCAGTGATTTTCAGCCTCATTGGACTGAATGCCCATTTTATAACAAATATTTATATTTTATAACAAATGTTTATATTTGTATATTTATAACAAATATTTTGTAATGTCTCCATAACTCAATGAAGTTTGTAGATAATTGTATATGATTCCACACCATTTCAACCAAAATTAATATCATAAATATGATAGAGGAAATAAAAGGAGTTTATAGTAAAATTTTAAGTGTTTTAATATATAAATGCTCAGATTCTACCACATTAGAAGACATACTGAAGTATGCAAGTGTTCACTCCCATGTACATAGTCACCATAGGTATAAAAACTAGAAATTCTAACTGATATGAATATGTTGCTTTGGTGACTTGAATACCATTGCCATTGGCAATGTTGTTTTCCAAAATGGTGAAAAACCTTTGAACATTTTCCAAATACAACAAAATTTAGTTTTTACTTTGATTTACACAGTGGTTGAATTCCTGAAAATTTCTGTGTATGTTAAAGTCATATAAATTGAGTTAGGCTGTAGGCTCAAATGATTATAAATATGCTTCACCTGCATCACTGGCTGGAGAGCTGTTTGAAAGTCAGGAGATAGACAATTCTTTGTTATGAGGTACTGCCCTGTGCCTTTCAGGATGTCTAGGGTCTTCGACTCCTCACCCATTAAATGCCAATAATGGCCGCCAATTGTGATAACCAAAAATGCTCCCACTTTACTTCCTAATTGCTCCCGGGGGCTCTGAGGGGGCATACTGTCCCTGCTGAGAATTACGATATTCTAGACTATTTTGAAGGTTCTCAGCACCTTCAGAGTTCACCATTCTCCCACTCTTGGCAAGGTAGGCAAAGCTCCTAATTTCCTTGGCCTTCCTTATTTTATATTGTAGGCTCATCAAACCGCCTAAAGGGAGGCCTTAAAATATACTGGTAGCCAGGTGAGGGTGTGACATCCCCTGTAATCCTCAGCACTCTGGGAGGTGGTATAAAGGTGGGCCCGGTGAAGGCCAGGAGTGGAAGACCAGCTTGGGGAATGTAAGGAGACCCTGTCTCTAGGGAAAAAACTGGCCAGGTGTGGTACACAGGTCACCCAAAGACATTTAAATAAATATATTTTCTAACTATTTTTTTTCTTTTTGAGACAAGTCTCACTCTGTCCCACCCAGGCTGGAGCACAGTGGTGTAATCTCAAATCACTGCAACCTCACCTACCCGGGTACAAGCAAATTCTCATGCCCTCAGCCTTCGGAGTAGCTCCGGTGGCATGTCGCTGTGCCACCCTGGTACTCTTGGTCGAGGTGATAAGTGACAGCTGGTGTCGGTGCTGGTCCGGTGGGCGCTGTCAAGCCTACCAAAGTGCTTCGGTAGGCATCGGCACATGGTAACCGCATGATCCGGTGTCGAAGAATTCTTCTCTCCGAGGCTGGCGGTGTGTGGACTGCAAGTCCGAGAGGAGCTAGCCGGACTGGACAAGGAGATCGACTGCATTATCGGCTCAGTGTGTCGATGTGATGGTGAATTGAAATCCGTGGAGATGGACACTATGTGGAGAATTTTAGATGACTGATATGGAAATGTCTGGAATCCGGTCGAGGAACCGGCTTGAACTATATATCTCCTGTCTACAACTGGCTAATAAATCAGCTATGAAGAGGCATGAATTGGCCAAGCTATCTCT